>OZ022327.1:11298161-12596323 GCA_963989225.1 Dromius quadrimaculatus | reverse complement strand
CTTATAGCTACCAAAACATCAAAAAACATAAGAAATTGAAAGACCGACGCTTGTTTACTTTCTCAGAGAGTGTTTATTTCTGCATTATGTCGCTTACACCTCAAGGAAGTGGAGAAGCACCATTAAATATTTCTGAAAGATTATATACAGCGACTTGGTGATTGTTTGGATTTCTAATTATTTCATCTTACGCTGCAAATTTGGCTGCTTATCTTTCATTTTCTTCACAGGACAAATTGGTGAATTTCATACATGACTTGCCTGAGCAGTATCAGACTTCTTATGCACCAGTTTATGGGTCTCAAGCACGAATCAGAATAATAGAGGAGAGGACACTTAGTTGGGAAACATGAAGCCTAAAATGTAATGCGGCAGATGTGAGAGAGATAGCGAAAGCGGGCCCAGCTTTGCATGCTTCATATATAGAAATGAGATTATATTTGAATTTTCTTCAATAAAAAACAATTGCCAGATAAATTCAATATTTTCATTACGTTAAATACTTTATTATTTATTAAATAAAAGGTAAAAGTAAAAGATAATTAACATTTCTGTTTATTAAAATATGCAATGAAAAAGTGCATTATTATGAAACATGTTTTATGAACGTTTCTTTTGATAAGAGTTTTCTAATTATGAATAACAGATACATACCAGAAGGTAGAATTGAAAAAAAAAATTAGCAAAAATCTCCTAAATTGCGTACACCCGTGATATTTATGGAAAAATTCTGTTCATTTTTATATTTCTTTCTGAAAATAAAGTATTTTGTCTCAAACATCTCAATGATGTAAATTTGTTTTTCTTCGATGGATATAATTTTCAAATCGAAAAAATTTTCACAATTCCTCTGAATCCAAGTTTTGCTTCGGATTTAAATTCATTTCTAGCATTTATGTGTCTTCTACTGAAAATTAGAAATTATTTTAATCGAATAAATGGCAGATGCATTCTATCTACATTTTAATATCTTCCTCTTTTTTGCACAGCATGGGCTTTTTCAAAGATCCATCCTGTTTTAAAGAGATTTTCTGGTTTTTTAGAGACTCCTAAATATTTCGGACGATTTGGAAAAATACTCGGACATGCATTTTCTTTAAGACGGGAATATTTGAACATTATCTGTAATAATATATTTGTCACATAATTGAACAATTCCATACTATACCGTACGGTGGATTTGTAAACAATTATCACATCTCTATTAATTTCAAAATATAAATAGAAATATTTATATTCTCTATTGATAAGAAGTTTTGATATAATTTTAAAATAATTTCTTCTCACTTTTACATCTTCAGACGAGCATTGTTTTATGATATCCTCGCCACTTATCTAATAAAATATCATCTTTAGGTGCAGAAAAGAGAAAATTTATCTTTACATGTTCCGTACCCAGTATCACAATTTGTCACAAAACATTTTCTTCTCATTTTACAATATATTTTCACATGAAAATACTAAATAAACCGAACATAGCCATTTAATTCCATACAAACATGGGCCCGCCTCAACTTATCTCTCAGTTACTTTCTCTCTCTAACAATATTACATTTTTGGCTTCACTTTTGCAACACAGTTGAGATAGGAAATTGCATAGGCGTGATCTCAAGCTATGAGACAATTTGAAACACTGGCGGAGATTGAAGAAAGATTCTATAAGTAAGTACAAAAACCAAATTAAAACTCTTGCGTAGATAATCCTAGTAAAAGTATCAAAAATTATATTTAAATAACGATTGTCAACTCTTGTTGTCAAGCTTGGGATCAACTGAAGCAACTGGATATAATACTTATGGCCATTGTAAAATGAAATGATAATTTCATATTACTGCCATCTGTAACAACAGTTGTTGTCGCCTACCGTCAAGATATGATTACTGTTTATGTCATTCACGCTTTAAATAAAGATTATGTATTTCTCATATTTAGCTGATGATGAGAGCAGTAGGACTCTCGAAACGTCCTAAGTTATTTTCAAATAAATAACATTTAAATAATTGGATCGCTTAAGGCCTTATTTCAAATTCATAATATATATTCAATAACATATTTATTTAGAATTATATTCTGATAATAATCAAATGTCTTTTCGAATGAACGATCATTCATGAAACTAAACTTGGTTGCTCTACTGATTATACATTCTATTCAAAATATGAATTGATAAATTATTTTTTTTTAGCGCAAATAACAACAATATCATAATTCATGGTATAATCTTTGCTATCTCCAATATCGAAAGTATTGTGCAACTCCTGAAGAGTGTCTTCGAGTAATTCTTCTGTCAGGTTTTGTGGAATCTTCAAAATATGAGGATTTACTGCACTGAGCATATCTGAAAAAGTATTGCATCATAAATATATATATAGTGACCAAAAGTAATTGATCTATTAGTTCATATATTAATTGTTACTTGCTGAATTTTGTTATAGTACCAATAGATGATTATATTAAATAAATATTTACTTTCTAATTCTTCTTTACTAGGATGGGTAAATTTTCTTTCAATAACGTCACAAACTGATACTTCAAAACCAACATCTTTTAGAATATCTTCCAGTTTCTTCGCTGTACCATGATGATTATTTCCAAAATCAGCAGAAGCTCGAGGATTCTCAATATATTTTTTCCATTTCGGTAATGAGGCAATCTTATATATTATATCATTAAATGGATGATGAACTAAGTGACATGTAAAAAAGTCTCCTCCTGGTTTCAATAAACTATAAACATTTCTCAAGGCATGTCTGAAAATTCAGTAATAAAATATCTAAGATTTTGATGGACTTGAGGATATAATACGTATATAATACCTTTGATCCAAAGCCCAATGTAAGCAAAAAGTAGAATATACATGATCAAAAGCTCCAATCAAGTTTCCAGGAATTTTTTCTGTTGCAATATCCAAACAAAAAAAGCCTAAATCTGGATATTTTTTTGACGCATACTCAACCATTTTTTCTGAGATATCTGCTCCGAAAATTTTTGTTCCTTTTGGGATATAGGGACGTAGAAGCTCCCAGGTATTGTTAGCTGGACCACATCCAATATCCAGAATGGTTTCTCCTTCTCCTTTCCAATGATCAATGTTCATGTATTTCAAAATCATTTCCAAAGAGTCCCGATATTGTAAACCGTTTGCCTTGAAATATAGTCCAGGGTTTTGCATATTTTCGTTTTGGTAATAAAGCTTCAACAATAATATTAATCTTAATCGTAATTGTTAGTATGCTTCATTATAAATTGGACACTCTAAAAAATTGCTGTCAAATTCGTAACATAAATCCATAAATATAACATATCCTATGTTTAACGTTGACCCAGCAAATATTGCAAAGCGATAAAAATGTAAAATGTGCAATAAGAATAATAAACGTCTGACAAAACTATTAGATATTCGATGGAAATAATTTTTTTTTATTCGAAGAGTTTCCCACCCTTGCTTTAAAGCCTATTATTATTATTATATCATTATAACGTCTAAATAAGTACCGTATTTCTCAAGGAAGTTGCGCACAAAATTTTTTACACAGTAGGAACTTCCGAAGGAATAATTAATTTATATTGAAGGTATGTTTATTATCAGAATATGAGCTCATCCATCATTTCAGTAAAGAACGGTCCAAGGACTCATATAGGACGACGATTTAAGCCTTCTAATTGGCCGAAATACGAACATGAGTCGCTCACATCAAATACAGGACTCAAATTAAGCTTGCTGGAAATAAATTCAAGAAATAAAAGGGACAAATACATTCTTATATCATCTGAATACAAACAAATTATAATATTCAAACTGCACAAATCTATTTATGATAAAATTGATGAACGACTGACAAATGATACAACTGATAGAGCTACGTAAGTGCGATCTTTGTGCAATTGTAAAATTGAATCGCATTTTGGTCAATAAGAATATATAAATTATAGTTCCAGACCAACTCTTGGACCATTCTTAACTGAATTGAACAATAGTAAGCAGATTAATATATTATGTTGCATTTTTATGACGCGTACTTAGTAGAATGCAGTATATCACAAAGAACACAAAAACAGTAAAAGAAGCAAAAGTGACGTCCAGAATGAGAAAAATCGCGAGAAAAAAAAATGATAATAACAAATTATCATCCAGAACAAATGTGAAAAGCGTGGACGACAATTCAAATAATTCTGCGAAAAAAGATGGTGGTACAAGAACCTCAAATATTCTATCTAAAAGAGGGAAATTAACCATCTTTGGAAACCTTGATACAAGTAATTCAACAATAGCCTTGAAAGCTGCTCCAAAATTTTTTGCTCTTCACATCTTCAGGCTTGAACCAGCAACGCAAGAAGTAGATGTCAAAAAATATGTCGGTGAACTTTGTCCAGAAGTTTCGATTGAAAAATTGAATTCGAAGTATCCAGAACAGTATTCGTCCTGATTGACAACAAAGAGAAAATTATGAATCCCTCATTTTGGCCTACTGGGATTTGTATCAAGCCTTTTTTTCAACGGATCCTCGCATCCAGAGACAAATTTTAACCCCTAATATCAAATTGCTTTTCCCTTATGAAAATAATTTAAAAGAGTTGATAAATGTAAATTCCAATGTAAGTATATTTCACATCAATGTTTAGTCATTAACGAATAAGACAGATCAGATATTACTTTTTCTAAATGAATACCTTTTCGACATAGTATGTGTAACTGAGCACTGGCTCGATATTAATTCACTTGAAACTGTAAATTTATTTCCTTATATATTAATATCATCCTTTTGTAGAGAACCTGGTAAACATGGCGGAGTGGCTATCTTTGTCAAAAATTGCTCTAATTTTAAATCTATCAATTTGGACGATTTCAATGTTGCTTCTAACATTGAAATGAGTGCTGTGGAAATAATCAGCCAAAATATTGTTCTGATTGCTGTTTATAGAACAGGTTTAGGAAGATTTGATATTTTCATGACAAAATTTGAAGATATGCTCAATAAATACAGGTGCCATAACAGAAAGTTTATAATAACTGGAGATTTCAATATTGAATTTGCTGAAAGAATCTCGAATAAAAATGCAATAGAGTTCATAAATTTGATAACTTCTTTCGGTCTTCAAATTAGCTAAAATGAGCCAACGAGAGTCACAAAAAACACCAGCAGTTGCATAGATAACTTTTTAACAAATGTGAGTGGAGACTTTAAAGTGGGTGTGAAGGAACCGAGCCTATCTGATCACAAGGGTCAATATCTTGTTTTGCTTAATAATACTGGTAACAATGAAAAACTTAAATCTACAACAGTAAGGTATTTTACTCAAAAAAACATTTTATATTTTAAAACAGCTTTGAATTATACAAATTTTTATGATGTTTTTATTAACTGTACACTTTCAGTTGAGGAATATTCGAACTCCATGATCAATTGGTTGTCTAATTCAATAGATATATACTTTCCACCGCAAAAATGTCGAATTAAACCGAGATCTCCTCCAGTAAGTTGGTTTAATTCACAACTTGCTCACATGCGACAAGTAATATCTCACTTAAAAATCTGCTTTGATAGTACAAAAAATAATCACTATTTTAAGCTCTATAAATTGAAATTAAAAGAGCATCGAACCGAAATTGAGCGTAGTAAACGGAATGCTTACAATACATTTATTCAAAATTCAAATAATACAAGCAAAGATACTTGGCGTTTAATAAATTTTGAACGTAATAAATTGGTTCAGATCTTTCAATAAATACTTTACTAACGTGGCAGTTAATGTTATAGAAAAAATCTCAAATGATAATCTCAAAGCACAAGATATTTTGATGAGTACTGACAATATCACAATCAATTTCTCTCTACAACCTACTGATGTTGTTGAGGTTCATAAAGCAATTGAGTCATTAAAAAATTCAAATTGTCTTGACATTTACAATATAAGCAATAATTTTTTGAAGAAGATTATTGAGTATATTGTTGAACCTTTAACAATATTCATAAATAAATGTTTTGTGGATGGTACATACCTGCCAGTTTAAAAAAAACAAAGGTCATTCCAGTCTTTAAAAAAGGTGATCAGAATAAGGCTGAAAATTATAGACCCATTTCTATCATACCTACGCTATCAAAAGTTGTTGAAATAATTATTAAAAATAGATTAATCTCATACTTTGAAATGAATAATTTAATAAGTGAGCAACAATATGGCTTCCGTACTGGGCGTTCAACAACTCAAGCCGTTCATAATATCATACAAAATTTAATTGAAGGCCTAGAAAAGGGTCATCATATAGAAATCACACAGTGTGACCTTTCCAAGGCTTTTGACTGTGTGTCTCATGCTATATTACTCAAGAAATTGGAATATTACGGTATTACTGGCACACCTTTAAAATTATTCAATTCACATTTACAAAATAGAATTCAATGTGTAAGTACCAATGGCAAATTTTCAGACTTTAGAAATATAGACCATGGAGTTCCGCAAGGCTCAATTCTGGGTCCGTTACTCTTCTTGATATATATAAATGGTTTTAGCGACTTTATTAAACCATGTAATTGTATACTTTTTGCTGATGACACGACACTCATTAGAGGTGTTTCAAATTATGAGACACTTCTCATTGATAGTGCTTTGATTCTGCAAAGAGCTGCACGGTAAAAAATAACATCAGTACTTGTGACTGAAATTAGTTTGCTGTAACTTTTGAGTTGCAGAGACAATAATTTCTTGTTCAGTACACCAAAATTTTCTTATTTTTAGTTTTTGGAACAAAATCAGTTTTGCTGGGCAAATGAAGAAACTTTTGCTGTGAATTTTTAGTTAGGAGGACGAAGAATTTCTGTACTCCTTGCTAATACATTTATCAGTTTGTCCTCAATACAAAATTCATTTGTTCCACGTCGGAATATTATTTTCTTACGTATGACTAATATAAAAATGTATTCCGTTACAAATTATATTCTTGTGAGGAGAATCAAATTTTATTTGTTCGCGCCAAAAATCTGTCATCGCAACTGATGAGGACTGGTTTGCTGCTAATTGTTTATTACTGAATAAAGAAAAAACGCAGCAATTATTAGTATCGAATAATACTTCTAGTAATGCTGGAAAATTTATATCAGTTTTGGGCTTGCACATTGAATCATCTTTGAATGGTTCTACACACATACAGTATATTAGCAAAAAATTATCAAGCGTATTATTTTTACTCAGAAGATTGAGAAGCCTTGTTGATTTAAACAACTTAAAAATAGCCTATTTTGCTTTGTTCAAGTCAATTATATCCTACGGGATTATATTGTGGGATAATTCTGTCCATGCCATTAAAATTTTTCGCTTGCAGAAAACAGCAATTAGAATAATAAGTGGCCTCAACGCTAGGGATCATTGCCAGAATGCTTTCGTCAATTTAGGGATTATGACTTTTCCTTCTCTAATAGAAATTCATAAAACGAGAAGAAATTACTTGATAAACAAAGATATACACTCATATAATACTAGATCTGCTGACTTATTGAGAAAACCTTGTTTCAGATTACAAAAATCGAAAAATAATACTCTTAATCCAGACTTATTCAACATCTTACCTGAAAGTATTAGTAATTTGAGCTTAAGAAAATTTAAAGTAGTAAAAAAAAAATTTCTGATTAGTAAATCCTTTTACGACATGAATGAATTTATAACTTATAAATTCAATGAAAATGAGTTTTGATGTGAAATATACTTACTATTCTTACAATAATTTTACTTTGTTCGATACTGACATGTTACAAACAATATTTTTTTGTAAAGTAATGAAATATACAATATACAATATACAATATACAATATCAATATATCGCGTAGTGTTTATTAGGTATTTAATATTCTTACCCTGCAATATAAGAATGAATCTATCGAGCAAATATTCTCTTTATGTGATTTCAATATCCGCTTTACTCTTACCCTACAAAAACCTGTCTTCTATTAATATTTAGTGTGCGAACAGTAATATGGGACTGCGCTCACACACCTTATTTATAATAATCTAACAAAATATTTGAGTTTTTTATCAAATATTTATCTGTCATTATTACATCGAATGAGCTATAGTATCGATAATATATCATTACAAACGGCATTTAACTGCCTTGTGAAAGTCAAAATAGTGTATCATGTCGCCGCATTGACGGCGATTAGTGACCATTGTAGGACTAAATTACAATATATGAGCTTTGTACGGTCAATAAACATAAAATACTGAATTTTTAAAATGATATTAATCCATAGTAAATACATATGAATCAATTTTCTGAAAAATATCTGACGTGTAGTTTTTGTGTAATCAATTTTTGAAAAAATATTTATTCTGTAGTCAATAGGGGGTTTTCTGTGAAGCGCACATTTTTCATACTACTATAGAGACAAAAATTCCAAAAACTTTTATTCATATTAATCAGTTTTAGCAAATTATATGAAAAGTACGAGAATATTTGTCAATTGTCAACCATATTTGACATCAGACATAGTTTGTCCATCTTTCATTTGAAAAAGATAACTTTTAAATCCCTTCATAAACACTAATCGCTGCTACTGTATAAAATTCTTGGTTTAAAGCAAATATATGCTCTTCGCAGATTACAAAAAATATGAACGAAAGATAAAAATTGCTTGAAAATTATTCAAATACAGACAGGGATTATTAGGTTATATCCTCATAAACACGACCGTAGATACTCAGTAAGACGTATTACAGGACAGTATATTACCGTATCATTTTCATTTTTCTATCTGTACTTTGAAGTAGTGCTACCTCATATCGGTGAGGTTTTCAGTTAATTGATTTCGATCGAGTAATCGCTTTTAATCATTGCTAATTACTTAGATAATCCGTTAAGTTCAATCAGATTAAAACAGTGCAGAGTTTTTTTAATTATATTGTTAGTGAGAAATGATAATTTTAGCCATCCCAACTAAGTATTTAAGTTGGGGCTACTCTAAGTTTTATTTCAATTTAGAGTATCTAGTGCAGCAGTATACATGCTGGCTTCATTCTCTCATTTTGTATTTTTAATTTTACATTCGGAAATAAAATGTTCAGGCCGTGGTTAGATGCAAGTGTTTGTGAAGGGGAAGAATAAGAAAACAGTGACAGTGAATGTGCAATATTGGATGTTCCGAAACCTGAACTCTCTGCAAGTACTTCTACTTGTGATGCTTTTCGTTCACATCTTCACAAACACGAACAACAAATGGTTAATAATAGCCCAGTTGTCAGAAACAAATTCAAACCAAAATCTCTCATAAAATGTGATATAGCTGAAACTAGGTTTCTAGGTACTTTTTTGGGTGTAGAAAACGATAAAAAAATCTTTATTGCTCTAAAGTGCATGCTTAGTTCATAATCTCGAAAACAAAATCGAAATTTTTTATATAGAGAAAAATAATAAAGTTTGATAAAAACAATATGAATATTCTTTGTGAATAAGTACCCAGAGTTTTTTTTGGGATGCTGATCAATAATTTGATATAAGATTTTCAAAATTGAAAATGGCGGATACAATATGTCGGCAATTTAGAACGTACCAAAAATTTTCAATCTCTATATTTTAAAATTCAATTTATATATTATGAATGTGGGAACAGGTGTTATGAGCATGTTTTTTCTGCTGACTAAGATCATTATATATTAATGGAGTGAAAATTAAAATGGTGTATTCAATGCGGAGGTTTTTAAAATGAGTGAGAATTTGTCAATAAATGAACAAAAGAATAAGATGTATTTCAAAAAACAATCGAAAAATTGATAGAAATTCTATTTCAAACTTGTACTTACTGTCTTCTAATTCTTTGGCATTACAAACATCTTCAACATCACTGTCTTGCTCTAGCATTGAAATTTTAGGTGAATTTCTACAAACATCACCTGTTAAACAAGGACCACATATTGCAGAACTCAGTAAGTTTGTTCATTTAGAATTACAAGCTCTTCCACATCTTTTTTTGCAATAATTGCAAAAAATCAAGTTCAAAAGAGATTTCGAAGTTGGCAGTTTTGTCATTTTGACAGGACTGGATATCTTTGAGTAGGAATCGTCCATTTTCCAATCAATGTTTGCTTACAACCTGAATGCGTAGTTAAAAATAAATAATATATTGTTGAAGCTCAGGATTTCAACTTAAATTTTTTCTTTTTTAATAATTTTTTAAAGCTCAACTTCAAGTTGCAGGAATAAGAATAAGCAAAGAACATGCATTTTCATATATATTTATTATATTGAAGATTACTCAAACATATCAAGTTGTATCGATTTCTGAATTATCACACATTATGAAGTGTATTTTGAACTTCATCTAAAAAAGCAGATATAATAATTTTTAATTCATATAAATTAATAAAAACCGTTTTGAAAATGAAAATGTTTCCGAATGAATGCTACGAAAGAAAATGATTATTTTAAAACATGAGTTTTATTAAACAGAGACAGTGTTCATCATTTTGATTATTTTTACATTAAAAGTGAAAGTAAGGTGATGATAAATGTACAAGGATTCAATTTTTTTATGCCTCTATTAATATATATCTTCAATTTCATAAAAGTCAGTGAGAATTTTAGGAATTTTAACTACCGGTCGAATTTTCTATGAGAGAAATAAAATTATTGAAAACTAATGTCTTCCTCAGAAAGCTCAGAGTCTCCACTTTAAGATGCTTCTTGGTTTTTTTGTTTTGCATATATTTTAGATAAAAAAAACTTTAGTTTTTCCTATGAATATTTGTATTCAGCGGCTTGGCGCGCGTGAAGTTCTCGAGCTCGTTTTCTTATTTTTAATAATTTTTTATATTGATGCAAATTTTTTTTTCATATAACTTATAATATAACTTTGTGTAAAATTTCCTGCTTTTTCGGGTGGGGCTATTAGTTTTTCGATATTTCTATTTTATTTTTCGAGATATAGAGCAAAAACAAAATTTTCGATTTTGTTTTCGAGATTATGAACTGAGCATACACTTTAGAGCTGCAAAGATTTCTCTATCTTGTTCTACACCCAATAAACTACCAACGAATCAAATTTCAGCTATATCACATTTTATAAGAGGTCAAAATCTCTGACAGCTGGACTTTAATATGAATAGCATATTAAAATCTGAGATTGGACACGCTGCAGCGGTGATCGTGGAAAGCTACTGACTAATTATATATTCATTTTATTGAAAAATAATGTGCATTATTTTTGTCAATATTCATGAGTACATTTAATACTAACCTGTACATTCCGCACTGAATATTTCCTATTGCACAGTTCAGTATTGTGCATGCATCACTAAGCTAAGATAGGAAGCACAAAATAAGTATTTTACTGAGTAACTACGGTCGTGTTCCTGAGAATACAACCCAATAATCCCTGTCTGTATTGGAATAATTTTCAAGCGATTTTCATCTTTCGTACATATTTTTTGTAATCTGCGAAGAGCATATATTTGCTTGAAACCAAGAATTCTAAACAGTAGCAGCGATTAGTGTTTACTTCCTAGATTCCTAGAAAGCAGTAATTTGGTATGTAAGCTAGTACTAGTACACAAACAACAGAAGAATTCTAAAACTTGGAACTTTTACACCCCAACTCCTTAAGGATGTCGTTTACTTAAATTTTATTTCTGTTTAGCTCGAACAAGGGGTTTTCAGTGCATGCAACCCAAATATCTTGCTCAATCGCTTGGTAGTCTGTATTTGAATTTATTCAACAGCAGGTAGTTCCCCTAATAGAAAGATTTATGACTTAGGTTTTGGGTTCATTATTTGTTGACTCAAATAGTACCTGAACTTAGTCTTTAGTTTAGTAAATAAAATGTTAACTGCAGATATTTCAAAATATTTATTCTTGAACACCATTTCCAACTTAGGAATAAGATATTTTGTGAATAAAACCATTAATTAAATATCCAGTCAACGCTAATATATAATATAACTTATCATTTATTATACCATAAGTAGTTGAAGTATTATCGATTATTTTTGTGGTGCTATCACGAATGTTCATTGTGCTTGCGTTTGAATACCACGAGTGTGCAGCACGAGTGGTATTCACGAGCACAATAAACATGAGTGATTGCACCACAAAAATAGTCTATAATACTTTAACTACAAATGGTATATGGAGGACTATTCCAGGAGTCAAACCATTCTTTCAAATTAGTTTTCTATGAATCTAGTAACAACTCACGTAATTTTCATAGAAACGAGTAAACAAACTTCTGTCAAACTGAAAAATTAAAATTTCTTGCATTTTCTTTGACTAATAATAGAGAAATATATTGAGTCTTGATATAGACCGTCAGATAGTCGTAGATTTGAGTGCCCCATTTTGTTTTCTCTGCCTTCAAGAGTTTTGATAAGTATGTATATTTAGAGTATAATAATGCCAAAATTAAAGCTGGACCGTGTGGCCAACATAATAATAATTAATTTTAAATTTTTATGAAAAATCCTGTTTTGATCCAATTTTCTCGTCTCTGCCATGCTTACGAAATGAAATTTAGGGAAAAAAGAGTCAGTGAAAAACGATAGGCAGAAGTGATCCACTTGGCCAAGGGTTTGGGATGAGGGCTCGATTATGCAAAAAAATATATCAATTTTTCACGCTCCTCTCGTTTCTGCCGTTTGGCCATATGAAAGTTGATATCATAAGTATCTCGTAAAAACGAATGGCATAAGTTTTTCGAATGGCCAAGTCAAGATATGCACGAAAACATTCAGACTTTCGCAAGATGTTTTCGTACATATCTTGACTTGGCCATTCGAAAAACTTATGCCATTCGTTTTTATAAGATACTTGTGATACCAACTTTCATATGGCCAAACGGCAGAAACGAGAAGAACGTGGAAAATTGATATATTTCTTTTGCTTAATCGAGCCCTCATTCCAAACCCTTGGCCAAGTGGATCACTTCTGCCTATCGTTTTTCGCTGACTCTTTTTTCCCTAAATTTCATTTCGTAAGCATGGCAGAGACGAGAAAATTGGATCAAAACAGGATTTTTCATAAAAATTTAAAATTAATTATTATTATGTTGGCCACACGGTCCAGCTTTAATTTTGGCATTATTATACTCTAAATATACATACTTATCAAAACTCTTGAAGGCAGAGAAAACAAAATGGGGCACTCAAATCTACGACTATCTGACGGTCTAATATGGCTTCTAGTTCAGAAAGATTTGGTGATAGATCAGAAGATAAAATTGATGCAGATATTCAGAAAAATATTCCATTAAATTCGAAGAAAGCACAAATTGGAGGTATCCACATTTGAGTAAAATAATCACTCTGTCCACTAGTGTAATACCCGATGGTATTTCTACACGTCCAAATACCCACTGATATGCACCGTTTCTATGGCGATTTAGCATTGTTAACCTTGCTGTGAATACTACGAATGGAATAGTCAACTGAATTTTCTAAGAAAATGATAATCATGCAAAGTAATTTTTACCAAATCTATGAGGATATAAATAATTTATTATAATGACTTCAATCAAACTTGATTCTATTAGAAAATTGAATTATTCGTAATTTATAATAATTGCCAAGTCCAGATCGTAATGTGGGTAATAATTTAATTTAATAACTAATTTTATGACATATGCAAAAAAATACAGTTTTTTGTTGTTTTCCTCGTTTACGAAATTAGATACTTTCACAAGTGTAGGAAAATTGGAGAAATTCTATTTTGATTTTTGCTACCTGAAATAATTGATCCTAGGAGAAGAAGAAACATGAAATTACGGGATTAATTAATTTTATGTGCTACTGCCGGTGCCCTTGAATATTTTTAGATCTATTTTCTCATTTGATTGGTACTATCATGTTATAATAAAGATTCTGATGCTATTTATTTTGAACTCTGCTGCAATTTTTATATTTTTAGCAAAATGAATCAAATTATAACTCATATTATGTAATTATGTATGTAAAATGCAGTGTTGTAATTTGAAGACAATATCCATGCGAATGTTTAATGATTTAATATATTCTATACATCTACACTGGGTTCCAATAAGAATATGATTGTGCATTATTTATATTGATTTAAGTGTTTTTTGAAATGTTTTATCATTCTCTATTTATTAATTTCATTATTTTTTAATTTTGTTGCAATAAAAATATGGTAACGTTTCACTATTTTCTAAATCCATGTGTTTTTTTTTCAGTATAAGATTATTATATGTAGCATATGTATGAATACAAACTTATTGTTGGTTGAATGAGCAAGTTCATTGATTAAAAGTATTATTTTAAACATATTTCAAAAAATATCAATCGTGGAAAGTGGCGAATAAAAAATGTGACCTTTTATAAGCTAAATGTTTAATAATTAATACCTTTGCATCATCATAATTATAGATAAACATAGTTCACTTGATTGTGATAAAAATTCATTTTGATATAATGTTAAAGTGGCAAAACGAAAATAACCGAATGAAACACAACAATAAATTTATCTCTTTTGCATATTCCACCGCTCTGAGAAAGGTGTCTCATAAAAGAACAGGTAATAAGGGATTATAAATATGTGTAAGTCACAGATAATATTGACAGCTCCAAGGAAAATGTCAAGCTGGTTGCAGGGGCTGAGCATAACAGGCGAAATATTTTAAGAAATATAGTCTGTTTTTTGGTAACAAATTTTTGCGTTTATCTGAAATTACAGTGAAATGATTGAAAATTGGAGTAGTACGTTCTATAGACTATTCTTGGAGGTAGGCATATGTAAATTTTTGCATCTTAAAATATGATAGAATGTCGTAAAATATCATTTGTGTATTTCAGTTAATGAGCTTATTTCTCGAAGAATATAAACAATTTTAAAATTCCGCTCACATGTTTCCATAGATATAGTGATTTACAATATACTGAAAAAAAGTATTTTAATACAGTAGTCTCATAAAAGCAGAAATTTGATATCCGTGTGAAGCTCAATTTTTTAGCTTTTTGTTCATATATTTATAAATAAATAAAATTGGAATAATGCATACTCATTGTCATATACTATTAACGTATATAAAATATATTATTGAAAAAAATCCAATGAAATAATCATTATATGCAACTTACAGCAAAATGATTGAATTTATATGAGAAATTTATGCGTAAAAATTGCAAAATGTATGACTGTTTTTACAACAAATGAATGAAAATTTTAAAAATCGGGGAAGCAGGTTCCATGCTTTGAAGATTTATCTACCAGAAGCAGTACTTGATCATTAAAAATAATCTATGTGACGAGAAATAATTTGATATGCGTAAACCATGATTTCATGATTTAGGTAAACGACATCCTTAAACTAGGGGATGGAAGTTTGTATGAGACTTCTGCAAATTTTGATGCTAGAGGTCTAAAAATTGATATTGGGACTCCTTGTTAAAAATAATAGTGAAGTAAATAAACAAAATGAGAACATATTATCATAATCAATTTAAAAAAAGAAGTAAGACCTTACCAAAAACATTTTCATGTAAAATATTGCCAAGACGAGACCATAACTCTACAAGCCCTTGCTTCACAAATTCTACACCTTACTCAAAATATGTGGCTTGGCCATTTTGCTACATTCACAAGAGCATAAGGTGGAAAATTTATTCACTGTTCATTACTTTTCTGGTATACAATAGTTCTCGTAGCAGCGAAACGGCCAAGTCACATATTTTGACTAAGGTGTAGAGTTTGTAAAGTTAGGTCTTGTAAAGTTAGAGCGTTAGAGCTAGACTCTACATGAGATCTGACAACTTTTTGACAGTGCGAGCCATATGGTCTTGTCTTGGTAAAATTTTATATAAAAATGTTTTTGGTGGGATATATTATACGAGAGACATAAGAATAAAGAAATACTATTGACAAAAACGTATAGGTTAACAATTTTTCGTAAAAATGAAATAAATATCCATGGAGACCTATAATTTGAGATAATGGATTCAAAATTCAAACTTGATGGTATGTAGATCCACTCCTGTATGAGATAGACACTGCAAGCACAGTATAGAGCTGTTTTTTTAAACGACGTGAATTTGAGATATTCGTTTTTTAGTAGCTCTCAAAAAAATAAGAAATGCAATTATTCCAGAAATTGTTTGAAATCAAATCATAGCTGTAATTCAAAAGTAAAGAAGATTTCGAAAATATTATAAAATATAGGGTGCTCTATTTAAAATAAGAAAGTTGATGTCGACTGCCGGTAAAACTGGAAGTGTCACCATTTTAAAAATATTTTGGATTAACTCGGCTTTATCATTAAGGCCCATGTGCAAAGTTTCAGAATTCAAACCATATCAGTTCTGAAAATATCGATAGACGAGCATCTAAAAAAAACATATAATTCTTCATAAACCTAATAATGTAGAATGGTGTAAACAAAAAAAAAATATTGATTATATAATCAGTATAATTACGCCAAAAATTTCACATTTTCTGTTGATACTACGTTTTTATTGATGGATTTCTGATAAAACTTGACTTCCTTGACAGTTCAATGTCGCTTGTAAAAACTCATTTTGGTGTTATAATAGCTAATATATGAGTAGTTCTGATAAAAAATTCAGACATAATAAGTTACAATGAGTCATATCGCTTTTTTGACTATTGACGCTTTGACATTTCTCAACATAATGTCAACTGATGTTTGATATTTAGATGGAATGAGATTGCTGCAGATTATTTGGAGACAAGCACGTAATTGTAAAACGTTTCTTGCGGACTATAATCGAAACTTCTTTATGATATGCTATAAGATTTCGATTGGCAGAATATCTGAATAGTCCATTTAAAAAACTATTTATACACCTTTTGACTGCTTAATTGACAAAATATATAAAATCAAAACCTGATAAGTTTCACAAAAATACAAATTCAGGGGTCGGCTTTTACACCATCAACCTGAATCGGGCAGCAGCCGTAGACACGTGTTTCGTCCTTATTAGGACTCTTCAGTACGGTATAGCAAGCCGTAGGTAGTCGGACTTGTAGCCGCGGTACTATTAAAAGTAAGTTGGTACATGGCATGCAGAGAAATTAATCTGCAGCAGTGCCATCTACCATAATACAGCCGAAGTGGCGAAGTTTGAAGAAATGCAGGACACTGTAAAGTGACCTTTAAAGACTAACTGTGAAACAGAATTTGTTAAAATATATAAAATCAAAACCTGATAAGTTTCACAAAAATACTAATTCAGGGATCGGTTTTTACACTATCAACCTGAATAGGGCAGCAACCATAGACAGGTGTTTCGTCCTTATTAGGACTCTTCAGTACGGTATAGCAAGCAGCAGACAGTCGGACTTGTAGCTACGGTACTATTAAAAGTAAGTTGGTACATGGCATGCAGAGAAATTAATCTGCAGCAGTGCCATCTACCATAATTCAGCCGAGGTAGCGAAGTTTGAAGAAATGCAGGACACTGTAAAGTGACCTTAAAAGTTTAACCGTGAAACAGAATTTGATAAAATATATAAAATCAAAACCTGATAACAGGGAGTACTGGGAGAGATCACTCAAATGAAAGAATTTGGCGCTTAGCTGCTACCATCTTGCGGGAAGGGGCGCACCTATTTTTCAATTTTATTTGAATCTTGAATCTTAGTTACCGTTGAAAAAAATTTGAACAAATGTTGATTTACATAAAAAAATGTTTGTCAATGCAAATATTATTTTTTAGTCGAGACTTTCTACTGATTTTAATAGTTAAATGCTACAAGAACTTATTAAAAAGTGAGTAAAACAAGTAAATGCTTAATATTTTTCTGTTCATTTATTATAAATCATAATTATTCTAGGCGTACATTCACTGGTTTCATTCTGCGGCCTGCAGTTTTCTATAAGTGCAAAAGCATTATTACATTCATGATTTAGATCTACCACAATAACAAATATTGGACTAAATCATTTTTTGGACCTTACAAATACCTGGAATTTCGAACAGTGAACAAATAAGAAGCATTTGGAATGGATGAGAATTTTCCAGCTCCAATATTTGAACGGTGCTGGAACTGAGAATTATTTGTAACGGAAGATGTTCCAATATATTATCTATATCATATAGAACCAAGAAAGAGTAATATTCTTCAATCTTGATATTACTGTGGAATTCAGGCAGCCGAAGAAATTTCAATAAATTTATGCTCGCAACAAGTTCATGCTTCACGAAAGTGCTAAAAGACTCTCCAGTCAATTTAAAGGAAGTAGAACTAAGAAGAAAAGTAATATTTGTGGGGAAAAAATCTTAAACTCACTAAAATTGATTCAGTTTAGACAGTAAGATGCATTTAATTTCAGATAAAGTGAAAACAATGCAGAACGTCACTTTAGCTCAAAGTAAATTGAAAAAATTCAGTAATTATCGTATATAATATCACAAGGGACTGTAATTTTATCAATAAATTTTTCTTGAAAACATTGATTACCTAGCAACATCGTGAGAGTCATCTGTCTGATTAAATCACGAGAGCGTAGCTCGAGGGATTTCATCTGAGCAGATGACTCGAAGGATGTTGCCTAAAGGTAATCAATGTTTGAAAGAAAAATTTATGATAAAATTGAAGTCGCGAGTGGTATTTGTGGAGAATATTTCTCGAATGAAATTGCTACTATAAGTACATATTAAATAATGTTAGTTGCAACTTCTAACCTTTTTTTATTGAAAAATGCACTAAATTGCCTCCATATACTCTTGTATTTTTCAACTTTTTGTTCTCAATTTCATTATTTTCGGCGAAAAATGCATTTCAAATACAATCAAATTTTGACATTTCCGAGAACTGATTGTTTGTTTATATTAGAACTGTGTATTGTTTCTCCATGACAAAGGCAATTTATCGCAATAAATCGCTTGTCAACGGGAATTTACCGAAGTAACGGGAATTTTCAGAGGTAAATTCCCGTTGGCAAGGAAGTTATTATTATAATTGTCATTGTAACTATGCAAAATTTGTCTGTATAATTGACATGAGTGAAATAATCTTAAAAAAATACTTCAAAATAATGATATTTTCCTTAATTCATATTCTCAATTAATCATACATCTCAAAATAATTTGAACAAGTCTACAGTTGTGGATTAGTGATTTTCGTGTCCTAATATTTCAGTTTTGTTATTAAAACCCATTCTAGTTCGTATCTATTGCTCATTTATCACCATAAGTGATTTAAGATTGTATTTGAAAGACCTAAATTAGAAGAGAATTCAATTATCCATAATTGTGGCTTAGTATGAGTTCTTTTGAGAATATGGTTATAAAATTTCATACTTTAATAGAATAATTTCCAATTGTTTTGACCGTTTGTATTCAATGTTTCTCTAGTCTTGTTCACAATGAACTTGGAATAATGTGAAAAGTAATTTCAACAGAAAGTATGACCCACAATTGAAAAAACATTTCCTGAGAATAGACACTTTGAAGTAATTGACCTATTGTGACGTTCCAGCTCAAATCATTAATTTATTCAATAACTACAAAGTTGAATCAAAATTTACGCATGAAATGACTTTATTAAATTTTGAGTTTGTGAGCTATTCAATGTATTGCAATACTGTGAAAAGTAATTTTATTCTAAGGTATGATCCACAGTTAGAGAAGGGCATTCTACAAAAATAGATTATTCAAAGTCATTGAATCATAACGTTTTTTAAACAAATTTTGAATATACTTTACATCTGCGGATTTATTGACAACAATAATTGGATCATACTTCATGGATAAAGTAACTTCATATTTTATCGCAAAACCTGATATTTGTATATATGTTTTGTCGGTGAGATTGATTTACATGTACAAACATTTATAATACATGTATTTTTGTTGAAAAAGTTTTGTGATTTCTTTCTGTCAATATACCTAACCTCAAAATACTAATTTAAACTAGAAACCAAGGTAACATAGCTATCAGAGACCTCCTGTGGCAAGGGGCGCAACTATTTTCATGTGCAGAATTTTTAACATTGAGTGCTCTCTCCCGGTACTCCCTGCCTGATAAGTTTCACAAAAATACAAAATTCAGGGGTCGGTTTTTACACCTTCAACCTGAATAGGGCAGCAACCATAGACACGTGTTTCGTCCTTATTAGGACTCTTCAGTATGGTATAGCAAGCAGCAGACAGTCGGACTTGTAGCTACGGTACTTATTAAAAGTAAGTTGGTACATGGCATGCAGAGAAATTAATCTGCAGCAGTGCCATCTACCATAATTCAGCCGGAGTAGCGAAGTTTGAAGAAATGCAGGACACTGTAAAGTGACCTTTAAAGTTTAACCGTGAAACAGAATTTGATAAAATATATAAAATCAAAACCTGATAAGTTTCACAAAAATACAAAATTCAGGGGTAGGTTTTTGCAACATCAACCTGAATAGGGCAGCAACCGTAGACACGTGATTCGTCCTCATTAGGACTCTTCAGTACGGTCTAGCAAGCTGCAGATAGTCGGACTTGTAGCCGCGGTACTATTAAAAGTAAGTTGGTACATGGCATGCAGAGAAATTAATCTGCAGCAGTGCCATCTACCATAATACAGCCGAGGTGGTGAAGTTTGAAGAAATGCAGGACACTGTGAAGTGTTAATTGACAGTTGACATTGACATTCAGATGTTATAATCCATTAAAACGCTGTACTAAATTTCATGGAGAAATGCAGGGCACTGTAAAGTGACCTTTAAAAATTGTCCGTGAAACAAAATTTGATAAATTGTTAAAAATCAAAACCCCGATAGTCTCACAAAATTACAAATTTCTCTGCATGCCATGTATCAACTCACATTTATTAGCTTTGCGGCTATAAGATCGACTATCTGCTGCTTGCCATATTGTACTGAAGAGTCCTAATAAGGGAGAAACACGTGTCTACATTTGCTACTCTATTCAGGACAATGTTGTAAAAGCTGATTCCTGAATTTGTAATTTTATGAAACTATCAGAGTTTTAATGAAGAAAAAAAACTTTTCAGAACTCATTTTTCAAGAAATATGTTTTATTTAAGATTGAACTACCCAGAAAAGTCTGAGGTGGCTGAGCATTCCATTCAAGAATTACATGGCATTGACTTTAAGAATACAAAACTTCTGGCGAAAGAGAATAATCGGTTCAAGAGGCTAATAAGAGAAGCAATAGAAATAAAAAAAAAATCACTTAATAATTTGAATTTGAATACTGTTTCAAGTTATTTTTATCTATGAATCTACTTGCAAGAGTTACTTCAACACCACCTCCTGAAGATCTGTGGATGGTTCAGTTATGTGCCAAACCAAAATGAGTATAGCCAGATTGACCTAGAACCACAAGGAGTTGACTATTTTCCTATTCAGACCTTCATTTTTACCTCCTGAAGACCTATGGACATTGAATTATATGCTTAACCACAGGCAGAGCTCTACGATCCTAGGAGTTAATATTTTATCTAGTCAACTTTTTAGCGCATTTTTCCGAAAAAAGCGCTATTATATTCACTTTGGCTGGCTGGCTGGCTGGCTGGCTGGCTGGCGTGACGCTGAGATCTCAGCAACTATACTACTTACAGACTTGAAACTGGTACTAAATAAAAGCTGCTGTTTCGTAGGTTTGCACAAATTGCTTTAATTCAAGCTGAGTGATTGTGGAAGATTAAATTATTCAATTAATTGTTTCAAGTGAAACAGTGCCCATGGATATATATGACATTAGGGATATGGCAACTGAAATTTATTGAAGTAGATAAAAATTTAGTTACAACTTTAGCCGGGGATGTCACTATTATTATGTACAGTTGTCAAATCTGTCCGAGATTCATTCAATGACTTGTTTGACGCAAATTTGAAGCTTATTAGAATGAATCACTATTATTGGTTGAGCATTTGTTTAATTTTGGTGTATTTTTTTAATATAGCTTTGTTAAAGAGCAAATTTTAATTTTAAGGTACAGCACTTGACCTCCTGTCAGTCGATAACTAAACAATGAAGAATAAAAGGTATTTTTGAGTTTGTACATGCATAAATTATGTACCTATCAAACTGTCAACTTGAAACTAGTACTAAATGGAAGCTGCTGTTTCGTAAGTTTGCCAAAACTGCTTGATTTCAAGCTCAGTAATTGTGAGAGATGGTAATTTGAGGAATCTCTGAAGTAACAAGCATTCATGAGCTGTCAAAAATGCGCTTTCATCATCTAAATGATTCTTCCATTTTTTATTTTTGTTGTCTCGACAATTTTTGTTTATTTATTTATTATACTTTTACACTTGAAAAAGGCAGCACTTTGCTGTTGAAACGTTGTGTTTCTAATCATTTTTATATACAGAACATTTCGAAATAAAATATATTTATTATCAGAGTTTTGATTTTTAACAATTTATTTTACAAAACTTTATCATTCTACGGCCATTAGTTTCAAATTTTTGTGAAAATCTAAGAAGATTGTCAAATAAAGTATTCCTGCTCAGTAGATTGTTATGAAAATATGATGTCATTATTTGAATGCTGAAATTACTTTAAATACTAAATTTATTATATGAAAAACTCGAAAAACTGTTCAGAAAACTGCATTTCTGGCTTGGTTAATCGCAATCATAATGAGAGGTGTACAACTAAATGTTATAGAATTACTTAATACGAAACGTCAATATTCTACGACTGATTATTTTGAATTTATGCAGAAAATTCGAAAAGTCTGTTGTATAAAATGCACTTCCAGTTCAGCCGATTGATACAAAAATAAAAGATGACCATTAATATACTACAGCAATTTTAAGTACTGAATTTAAACGCCTTACGAGTAGCAATTTTTGATTTATGCGAAAAATTCAAAAAAATTTCAAGTAAAGTGCACTTCCGATTAAGACGATTAAAATTGCGAGTTACAAACATTACGTAAACACATACTGATGTCAAATATACAAGGATTAAAATCGATATTTCCATCAAAATCTCGAAATGTGAATTTTGTCGGTTTCACTTTATACAACTAAGTAAAAATGAAAAATTATTAGACACTAAGGAAGTGGAAAATAAGAATGAGTACGGAATTGGAACGTTACAAAGTACATTCTGAATCATTATTATTGATTAGAGTTAAGTATACATATTTCTTCCCATTCTAAAGTGAAAACCCAATTCGAATTTAATAATTTGAGTCCACTTTTGTAGCGTTTATAACTATAATATTATAATTTGCGACAATTTCTTCTCCATCCTTCAAATTAAGATCTTCTATCATGTATTGTATAGCCTCTTCAGCAAATTCTTCTCTCAGGTTTTGCGGTATTTCTGACATATGCGGATTAATAGAATAAAGCAAATCTGGAAAATATATCAATACAAAACTCCATTATATTACGAGGGTAGTTCAAAAAGTTCTCGTCCGGAAGCACAGAAGTTGTCAGTATGGCCATAAAGTTATTATATTAATTGAGTAAGAGTATTGAGATCGTGTTGTGCAAAGTGTTGATTAGATATATTGAAGCAGTGACGATAAGTAAACAATTTTTGTCCCTTTTGTACAATGGCATGATTAAGTGTCTCGTTTTTTACGACTTAAGACCGATAAAGATGGAAAATGGGTTAGATTCTACGTTAAAATAGTCTGCTCCTTCATTTTCGACGGTTAAAAACTGGGCGACGGAATTGAAATGTGACTGTACGTTAATCCAGGATGATGAACGCACGGGACGCTCAAAAACCGTCGTCACCAACAAAATCATCACGAAAATCCAAAATTCCGTATGAGATAATCGTCGTCTGTAGGTTCGAGGAATTGTTGAAGCTGAAAAAAATTCGCTTGACGGAATTCATCACATTTTTCGTGATGTTTTGGGTATGCAAAAACTAACTGCTTGTTGAGTGCGGTATTTATTAACAGTCGATCAAAAACGTATTCGTTTGAACAAGAGTGTCTAGATTTACTTGAATGCAATTCCAATGAATTTCTTTGACGTTTCACTACTACCTATTTAGAAATGATCAATAGGACTACCTTTAATGACAATTTGGAGCAAGAATCAAGCTTGAAAGACGCCGGGGAATCGTACGAGGCAAACAAAAAGGAAGAAAATACTAGAGGAAGGACAAAATATTTAGAATACAATTACCTTTCACAAATTTGATATTAGGATATGACATCTTTCTTGGGATAACTTCACAAACAGATACTCTGAAGCCTTCATCCTTCAATATATTTCTTAGTTGTTTTTTTACATCATTAGGATGAGCTCCATCGAAATCTGCCAAACATTTAGGTCTTTTAGAGTATTTTCTCCATTTCTGCAAAGAGGCAGTTTCATCAATTGACTTGGCAAATGGATGAGATAATAAATAAATCACAAGTAAATCTCCATTTGGTTTCAATAAGTCATTCAGGTTCTTCATTGTCTGTCTGAAAAATCATCCTTTCAATATTTATTTGAAGTCTAACATATATTTACCTTTGATCTAAACTCCAGTGTAAACAGTAATTAGAAAAAATGTGATTAAAAGCTCCCCGTAAATTTTCAGGGACTTTTTTTGTAATATCCAAATGTAAAATTTTTTTTTCTCAGGATATTTCTCGGAGGCATACTTGATCATTTTGTCTGAGATATCCGCACCAAAAATTTTGGTACCTTCTGGCAGATTTGGTCGCAGAATTTTCCATGTAATGTCAGCAGGACCACATCCAATGTCAAGAATGTTTTCTTCATGTTCTTTCCAATTTTTAACATTTAGATATTTTGAAATCATATCGATGGCATCTTTAGTTATTGCAGTATTTATTTTCATGTATTGCTCAGGATAATCCATTATTTTTTTATTCCGTTCTCCAACTGGTAATAACTTGTAAAAAAACAATTGATAACGGTTAAATATCATTTTTTGAACTTTTACTAGAATTATGGCCACAAGAAGTTTACTTCGCTATAGATAATGATGGAATTAAATTATTTATGAAAAAAAAAGCAACTGACGAATGTTTGCATGTGATGTTCAAATGAGTAATAATAATTCTAATTTCAAATTATGATTTTCATTGTGTCGTTTCTTTGCATGTTTTAGAAAATATAATAATTCAAATTTTAATAATAACAAATGAACAGCTAATAATTTTGAAAGATATTCCAGGTAAATTACATCACTGCGTTGTATGTCGCATCAGAATGCTGTGCCTCATTAGTACATTGTGATTTGTGGTGTATTAAGATACAAATAAGTAAGAATTATGGCTAGTGGAAATTAGGTTATGTTTGCGTACCCTAGCTTAGGGTGTATACCAAAAAATTAAATGAAAATTCCCTGACTTCCAGTTTTTCCAGGTTATTTTCAATAAAATTCCAGACAGTAGAAAACAAAAGTTTGATACAAGTTTACATATAATCACAGATTAATGTTGCAATTCTGTGTGAACCCTATAAATCTGTAAATTAAAAACAAAATCGCAACGAACTTGATATCCTTATGATAGAATATACATTGATCGACAAAAGTAAATGTACTTTAATAATTTTTTTTTCATGAATTTATAGATCTGGAAGACTTATAGATTTGCACAGATGGTCCTAGTATCTTGATGAGTGAAAATATATTTTTATGAGTAATATGCACAAATATCCTATTGTAGCGAATTTAAGTCTATAAATTAGTCATTCCGGCGTTACTGGTGCTTAGAATGATTGTGGAATTAGTTTACATTAAGAAATAGAAGCGAATATATTTGTTTTCTGGAAGATTACTGGCACCTTCTAGCGTTCTTCTAGAAACGCCTAGACGTTTGCGGGGAGAACATAGTGGGGAGAGACCAACGGTATATATTCGCTGACAAACAGAGAGAAGATTATTGATTTTTTAGCACAGTGAGCTTATACCATGGATTGCTAGTCATAGAAATAAATTGTGTTATTTAAAATAAATCAACATTGACATAAATAATTAAAGTTAAGTTATAGTGTAGTGTATCATAACCTGTAGTTCAAATTAGAATTTGTTATCAAAAATAGTGTTAGTTATTTAATTTATTACTTTAATAAATCATAAAAATAAATAGTAGTGTTTAGTGACTTTTGCTCCCTAAATTAAAATAAATAACGTTACAATTGGTGATCAGATGGAAAGTTTTAAATTCAAATGAATAAAATGGCGTCAAAGACAGTAAAATTGAATGAATTAAAAGTGATTGATTTCAAGAATGAGCTAGAAGAACGAGAATTGGAGACAACAGGAACCAAGACCGTCCTCCAACAACGTCTCCGACAAGCTTTGGAAAATGCTGGTGAGAATCCTAATGAATTTATTCCGTGTGGCATATACGACTTCGGGAAAATGAAAGAAGAGCTGCTGGAAAATTCAAGAAAATCAGAAGAAAAGGTCATGGAAAATTCTAGAAAACTAGAAGAAAAATTGACAGAAAATTCAAGAAAATCAGAAGAAAAGTTAATGGAAGAATTTACAGAAAATTCTAGAACATAAGAAGAAAAGTTTACAGAAAATTCTAGAACATTAGAAGAAAAATTTACAAAACATTCCAGAACATTAGAAGACAAATTAACTGAAAATTGTAAAACATTGAAAGAAGAGTTGCTAGAAAACTCTAGAACGTTAGAAGACTAATTAACTGAAAATTGTAGAGCACTGAAAGAAGAGTTGCTACAAAATTCCAGAACCTTGGAACAGAGAATGGAAGATTATGAGAAAAAAATACAGGAATTGGAAGAAAATTTCTCAAAGATGACTTCATCACCGATATCAGAATCTGTTGCATGTGAAGCGGGCAATGTAAAGGTAATAAAAGAAGAGAATAATGCAAAGATCCACATTAAGACACCGGAATTGGATGGGAAGACATCGTGGCCGATTTACCTTAAACAATTCGAAGCTGTTGCGAAGGCATATGGATGGTCATCTGCAGATAAGGCCACAGCATTGACCGTTTCGTTGCAAGGAGAAGCCATGAATGTTCTTCAAACATTAAAAGAAGAAGAACAAGGTGATTATGACCAACTGATCAAGCGGCTGGAGATGCGCTATGGCAACGCGCATCTCGAACAGGTATATGAGACGCAACTGAGAAACCGACTCCAGAAATCGCAAGAAACTCTCCAAGAATTTGAAGCTGACATTGCTCGTTTAGTTCACCTCGCACACCCTACCGCCTCCGATAGCGTTTTGGAGGGCTTAGCCACTCAAGTATACATTTTTGGGGTTCGAGATAGCGAAATACAGCAGGCACTACGGACATATCGTCCAAAGTCTTTAGTTGATGCATTATCGTATGCGTTAGAGCATGAAGCAGCAAAACAAGCTTCGCATGGACAGTCCAGAGTTAGACAAATGAGTGCCGACAAACATGATGAAATTGAAGATTTGGAAACTCGCTTGGAAAAAAGTTGCGGCGTATCGAGTCCAAAATTACTGCAGGAAAAAGACAACTTCGCTGCTGGAACTGTAGAGAATTGAGCCATCGCAAGGCCGACGCATTGTCAAGAAGACTGTGCCACGAAGACTGCAAACACTGTTGTCGCTTAGAAGAAAACTTATTGCCGTCAAGAGGACAACAGTAGTAGATGAGAGATGGCAACCGAAATAGTTACGCAAAGACCAGGAAAATGATCCGGATTTGAAAATTGTACTGAAGTGGAAAAATGATAATGTTGGACCAGCTTGGGAAGATGTTGTACCATACTCTCGGAATGTAAAATCGTATTGGGCGCAGTGGAATTCCATCGTGGTTGAAGAGGGCCTCCTGAATCGCGTCGTGGAGAGCACGGATGGTACTGAGAGCAGGACGCAGTTGATAATCCCTAGGAACAGAGTACCGGAAATACTGGAAGGGATTCATGATGAAGCTGGTGGAGGGCACTTTGGAATCAGTAAAACATTGGAAAAATTACGCCAGCGATTTTACTGGATAAATTGTAAGGAGGATGTTAAAGAGGGGTGTAGAAAATGCGTGGTCTGCGCCAGTAGTAACGGGCCGCAGAGGAAAAGAAGAGCTTCAATGCGACAGTACAATGTGGGAAGTCCTTTCGAGCGCATTGCAATCGATGTGGCCGGACCGTTTCCAGAAACTAACAACGGATATAAATACATAATCGTCGTGATGGACTACTTCAGTAAATAGGTGGAGGCGTACGCTTTACCCAACCAGGAAGCTGTCACTGTCGCCGAAGTTTTGGTGAAAAATGTATCTGTCGATTTGGAGTACCACGAGAACTTCAATCGGATCAGGGAAGAAATTTCGAGCTAGCCGTCTCCCAAAACATTTGTAAAATCTTGGAAATCCACAAAACCAGGACCACTGCATTACATCCTCAGTCCGACGGCATGGTTGAATGGATGAACAGAACAATAAATCGATATCTGGCAAAGGTTGTCTCCGACCATCAGCGAGACTGGTACCAACACCTTTATCTGTTTTTGTTAGCATACCGCTCAGCAGTTCACGAAATTACTGTGCAGACACCTGCGAACATATTATTTGGACGAGAGTTGCGCTGGCCATGCGACCTGATATTTGGTAGTAAATTAGGTGAAGATCTAGCAGGAGAAGACTACGTTACCAACCTCCGAAGAAGAATGGACGACATTCATGGCCGAGTTCGTTCAAACATCCAAAATGCCAGCGATCGAATGAAGGAAAATTATGACATCAAGGCTAAGAAAGGTGGTTATCAACCCGGGGATTTGGTGTGGCTTTATAAACCCCAGAAGCGTCGAGGGTTGTCACCAAAACTTCAGCGGAACTGGGAAGGTCCATATGAAGTGATGAAGAGAATTAACGACATCATCTACCGGATACGGAAAACTCCAAACGGAAAGCGTGACGAAAGAAGAACAACAAGACCTGTTCACATTGCCTTTGAACTATTCCCTGACTCACTGTGTGGCAAATGACTTGAAAATGTCCCGAGGAATAGCGTCCGTTTTCAAGGAGAATTATGGAAGATTAAAAGAACTGGCCAACCAAAATCCATCAGTCGAGAAAACACTACACCTAAAGGACACCCGTACGGAGCACAAACGATATCTGTACTATATGGTGACTAAGTCATGCTCCTACCAGAAACCGACAGACCACACTATGTGGAATGCTCTGCTCGACCTCCGGAAGCACCTATTGGACAACGATGTGATGAAGCTGGCAGTACCGAAGTTGGGTTGTGGAATAGATAAACTGGATTGGAGGGTGGTAAGGAATATGTTGGAAACCCTCTTCCGGTCTACCGGAATAGAAATCCTCGTCTGTAGCTACAACCCTAAATAGCAGACAAATAATGGACGGACAGTCGACTGCTACTTCTACAAAACATCCCGATGTACCAAGGATGACCAATGCAGATTCCGACATGACTCTTCAGGAATTCATTAAGAACCGTTTCGGGATGAAACAGTCCTAAGGAGGGGACAGTGTAGCGAATTTAAGTCTATAAATTAGTCATTCTGGCGTTACTGGTGCTTAGAATGATTGTGGAATTATTTTACATTAAGAAATAGAAGCGAATATATTTGTTTTCTGGAAGATTACTGGCACCTTCTAGCGTTCTTCTAGAAACGCCTAGACGTTTGCGGGGAGAATGTAGTGGGGAGAGACCAACGGTATATATTCGCTGACGGACAGCGAGAAGATTATTGATTTTTAGAACAGTGAGCTTATACCATGGATTGCTAGTCATAGAAATAAATTGTGTTATTTAAAATAAATCAACATTGACATAAATAATTGAAGTTAAGTTATAGTGTAGTGTATCATAATCTGTAGTTTAAATTAGAATTTGTTATCAAAAATAGTGTTAGTTATTTAATTTATTACTTTAATAAATCATAAAAATAAATAGTAGTGTTTAGTGACTTTTGCTCCCTAAATTAAAATAAATAACGTTACACTATAATGTATTTTTCCAGACAAATATCAGAAATTCCCTGACGGTTCCATGACATTTGCAGTTTATTTAAATTCTCTGACATTTCCAGGTTTTTCAAGTTTCGTATACACCCCACTAGCTCGTCAAACAACATGTTGGAAACTCTGCGGCCTTGATTCCTTCTCAAAAGTCACTCTCTTGACCAAAGTTTTTTCTTCTTTTTTTTTCTGTTTCGTAATTCGCAAACTATAACTGCAGCAAATGTGCCTGCTCTCCTCCGACGATTATTTTCGGCAACATCCATACTTGTAATGTGCAAATCTACCAGATCCACGTTCTAGTGTTAGAATGAGTGGCGCAGCTTGCATCGTGTGATGCGAGAATAAATGTCACACCAAGTATACCTCAAAGTGGCACAGTGCGCAAGAAAACTTGCTGCAAATTAAGTGAACAAAATTGCATAGAAAATTGCCTCGTGTGCGGCGGACTTTGCAGTTAAGCGAACTTGCTTTCTGTGAGAAAAAAATATAATAATATCTTAATGTTGACTAAGCTCGCTTCGCTCGCACGGCAGCTTACAGTTAACCGAACTCGTTTCGCTCGCACAGCAGCTCACAGTTAACCGAGCTCACTTCGCTCGCTCGCACGGCAGCCTACCGTTCACCAAGCTCATTTCGCTAGCACGGTAGCTTAAGCCTGATTTATAGATGACACGGAATGGAATGGAATGGAATACAGCACAAAAATTATGTGATCGCCATCTATCCGAATCATCCGAACGCTATCGAGATAGTCCGATCTTGAGAAGCTTCATACTTTTGTATTTTTGTTAAGTGCAAAATAATATACATTTTATTTCTTAATGCAATTTTACATTCTATTTGTCAATGTTCTGATACTATTATAATAAATTCTCTTTTGAACGCCTTAAATTTACTCTTAAAAGAATCTAATTTAGCTACACACTCCTGAAAATCCTGTTCCTTGGTCTATTTTCAAAATTACACAACTCAGGAAACTTAGAATTTTGATAACGGGAGCCGAAAATGTTGTAAATTATTTCAAGTTGATTAGCGAAATGTTATTGATAACTCAGCAAAGAATCGTCATTTTTTTAAATTATCAAATGTGTTAAATTTGCACCAAATAATTAACAGTACAAATAATAGTAATAATAATAATAATAAGAGATCCATATTTCTATCAACAGTTTTTTACAATAAAAAATGTTCTACACGAAACCATTATTTGAATTACTCAGAATTTATCTTGATATCATATTTCGTATTCGACTCATATAATTATTCGCTTTTTCAATTAATGTATTGTTCAACATGAATTTCATATTTAGCGCGTTCATGTTGCGTCCTGTGACGTCACCATCTGTCTGAATAAATAGCAGTACTGGCAGCAAGAAGTCTAGAATACAGGAGGCAAGAAGTCTAGAATACAGAAGGCTCAACGCCCTATGTTGCATAATGTATCGAGTAAAGGCAAAATATGGTTGCCATGTACTAAATGGTCTAAGGCACGAAGGAAAATAATAGAGGCGCGGACACTCAGTTGGAAAACATAAAGCCTAAAATGTAATGCGACAGGTGTGAGAGAGATAGCGAGAGCGGGCCCAGCTTTGCGTGCTTCATATGCAGAAATGAGATTATATTTTGATTATTTTCAATAAAATACAACTGCCAGATAGATGTCATGTTTTTATTACTTATATTTCATTATTTATTAAATGAAGGGAAAAAGTAAAAGAAAATTAGCATTTCCATTCATTAAAACCTGCAATTAAATAGTATACCATGAAACATGTTTTATAAATGTTTCTTTGGACACGATTTTTCTAGTTATGAATTATACATAAATAATTTGATGGATATTTTATATTACAACGGGCGTAATGAAATTGAGAAAATACACAAACAATTTCTTATTAATTGAAAGAAAGGAAGAAATAAAAAATGCTGCTCTGCAAAAATTTTTTGTTTGTTGAACATTAACGTGAAACTCAACAAAAATATAATATACATCTACGATCTCACAAAAAGTGACAGTTTTTGATATAATTTCTGGTCTAAAAAAAAAGTTATTGGAAGAAACTGCGCAATAAAAGTTTTATTACTTGACTCTATTCTATCAGTAAAAATATCAATACTTTCAACTTAGTTTTTATTGCTCATGCAGGATAAGTACTATTTTGCTCATATTTCTCCGGGCGGTAAATGGCTCTTTGGCTTTTGCATGTGCCAAATATAATTTACCGCCCGGAAACACAAGCGCAAAGTAGTACTTATCCCGCATTCGTAATAAAAAATAGTATCTGCAACTTGTGCGGTGTTGTCAATTATCCACTTGAGCTCTCGTGGGCAATCGACAACTAATCGCACTTGTTGCACAATTTACTATTTTAAATTTAAATTTTTCGGAAGCAGCGCAGGAGAAATGAAGAACTATTCTATTATGCCACATTGTATTCTCAATAATTTTTATATATTGATGAAGAGTTAAGAAATTAATGTTACAATTATAAGTAAATCTATAAGACTTATGAATTTATAAATTTATTGATAAGAAATTTTCTCGAAGTTGGATTTTTGACTAAAAGTTTAGGTTAGATACGTTCAATAATTTGAAACATTGATATAACCTTTCAATTTGTAACATAGAATTGTCAGTAGATCTGCTATTATAATATTAAAATAGTTTCTACTCACTTTTACGTTTCCAGGCGACCATTCTTTTATAATATCCTCCTCTATGAAACGTTTCTCACAAACGAAATCTGTAATTGCCATTGTTCTATCCTGCCGTGGTATGTTCTTGCGCCACTTATTTAATAAAATATCATTTTTCGGCACAGAAAAAAAGAGAATATTTCTTTTTACATGCTATGTACCCACTATTAAAATTTGGCACAAAATATTTTCTTCCTATTTTACAATATATTTCCACATGAAAATAGTAAATAGAGCGAAACTTGCCATATACCTTTATTCACACAAGGGACTGCCTCTACCTATCTCTCAATTACCTTCTCTGTCTAACAATATTACACTTTTGGCTTGACTTTTGCAACACAGTTAAGATAGGGAATTGCATAACCGTGGTCTAAGGTTTAATAGAATGCAACAAAAACTCTATTCTGCGCATGTCTGATTTCACGAACATTGTCGGATATACCCGAGCGAAATAGAATTTGGTCAATTCCTATTTCATCACATTCCATGTTTCATATTTCTATTCTGTGTTCTATTTCATTCTTTTTCATTCTGTGTCATCTATAAATCATATATGAACTCTATTTGTGTATAAGATATTGATGTGAAAAATAACAAGTGTCCAAAATTGTTTGCAGCTCTTAGTAACAAATAATCAGTACGTTCAAATATCACGCCAAAACAAGCTTGATAAGATATAAAAATCTTTTATTCTAAATTCTAAACCTAACAAGATTTTTCTGTTAAAATTTTTTCACGCTTTGGAACAGATGGTACTACCTTCAGAGCTGCTAATATATCTAGGTAGAAGCTGTCATTTTTTCTACTCGAAGAGTTTTCCGCACTTGCTTCAAAGTCCATTATGATTATTATATAATTATAACGCCCTAATAGGTACCGTATTTCTTAAGGAAGTTGCATACAAAATCTTTTACACATTAGGAACTTCCCAACGAATAATTAATTCATGTTGAAGTTATGTTTATTATCAGAATATGAGTTTATCCATCATTTCAATAAGGAACGGTCCAAGGGCTCATATACGACGACGATTCAAGCCATCTGCTTGACCGAAATGCGAACATGAGTCACTCACATTGAATGCAGGAGTCGAAAAAAACTTGCTGGGGAATAAATTCAAGAAATAAAAGGCATAAATATATGATCTGAATAAATACAAATTTAAATATTCAAACTGCACAAATCTATTTATGATAAAATTGATGAACGACTGACAAATGATGCAACTGACAGATAACCAAGTGCAATTTTTATGCTATTGTGAAATTGGTTCGCATTTTGGCCAGTAAGAAGATATAAATTGTAGTTCCAGACAAACTCTTGGACCGTTCTTAGCTGAAATGAACTATAGTGAGTAGATTATTATATAATGTAGCATTTTTCTGAAGCGTACTTAAAAGTAGAATAGTAGAATGCAGTATCAGTAGTGTATAATAAGGTGTTTAATATTTCTACCCTGCAAGCTACGAATAAATTCATCATTATATAATATATATATATATATATATATATATATATATATATATATATATATATATATATATATATATATATATATATATATATATATATATATATATATTATATATATATATATATATATATATATATATATATATATATATATATATATATATTATATCAATATCAAATAGTACTAATGTGCGTTTGCATTATTTTATATATGAATTTTTCATTGTGCAAAAGTGCTTTGAATTTCAAACGCTTTATTCTTACCCTATAAAAAAACTGCCTTCTATTAATATTCAGAGTGCGAACAGTATTTTGCACTCACACACCTTATTTATAATAATCTATTACAAAATATTTCTTATCAAATATTTATATGTCATTATTACATCGAATGAGCTATATTATCGATAATATATCATTACAAACGGCATTTGATTGCCTTACGCAAGTGAAAATAGTGATCATGTCGCCACATTGGCGGCGATTAGTGACCATTACAGGACTAAAATACTATATATGAGCTTTGTACGATCAATAAACATAAAATACTGAATATTTAGAATGGTAATAATCTATAGTAAACACATATAAATCAATTTTTGTAACACGTACACCAAAAGTACCCTAATCCTGAGGTGACTTCTGCTTCGAAAGTTCTCAATTCCAAACCATGGTAACAATTTTCATCAACTCTCTGTTGACTGGGAATAAATGGATATTTTTGTCCGCTGGGTGAAAATGGAATTGTAGATCATGGATCAGGATGCCGTTGGATTTTTTCATTTCATTGATATTTGTCAAATTGATATTTGAAAGAAATTTGTATTATAGAATGTGTTTGTTATAGTATGTGCATTTATTGTGAACGGGATAGCACAGAAAATGTAAAAAATATCAATCAATAAAATAAATCATGTTTCATTGTATTAGTTTACTGTAATGTGATTGCATTTGCAAAAATCTGTTTGTCAAATAGATAAAATAGTTTCAATACATCCAAATTTATTTAAAAAGCTTAGTAATGGAGGTACTCCAGTGCACTTGTTACAAAAAGTATCGTATGCAACACGGACACTGAACGACTGTCATTATTGTCATGGACAAATTTGGCTGCACGGAGCTACGCCTTGGGCTTTGCCCTCGTCTCCACCGAATGCAGCCAAATTTATCCTGGACAAAAACGACAGTCGTTCGGTCCTTTTGTAGCATAATATACTATTTTCAAAAAATATCTGACGTGTAGTTTTTGTGTAATAAATTTTTGAATAAAATATTTAATATGTTGTCGATAGAGGTTTTTCTGTGAAACGCACATCTTTCATACAATTCAACCACAACTATGAGAGACAAAAATATAAAAAACTGTTATTTATATCAGACAGTTTTAGCAATTATATAAATATTACAAAAATTTCTATCAACCATACTTAACATCAGATAACATGGACGGGGACGTAATCTGAGTTTTTAGAAATAATAGAGATCTCACTTTTTGTTAAACTGATAACCTTCAAATTGAAATTTAAAATTCATGTTTTATAAGATATACTATATGAGAGACATAAGAATGAAGAAATATTATTGACAAAAATATATGGATTAAAATTTTTGCGTAAAAATAAAATTCAATATAATGGATTTAAAATTTTAGCTTGATGATATGTAGATCCACTCCTGTATGAGATAGACACTGCACACTCAGTACAGAGCTGTTACATGCGCTGTTCCAGGATACATCAACACGAAAGGATACTCAACTCATAAGAAATTCGTTTATTGTTGTTAGTAAGTAAATAATAGGTGAATCTGATTATTAGTAATCCTGTGTTATATTTTTAAAATTTTTAATTCACATGATTACATCTGTTATTTTAATAAGAAGAAAACTGTATAGAGTGTTTTTTTGAGATGCTTGTCTATCGATATCTTGAGAGCTGATATAGTTAGAAATATGAAACTTTGCACATGGGCCTTAATTATAAAACCGAGTTAGTCTAAGATATTCTTGAAAAGGCGATACTTCCGATTATACCAGAAGTCGACATCAACTTATCTATTTTGAATCTTATATTTTTGAATTCTCCTCAATATTTTATTAGGACTTTATTCAAGCAACTATGGCTTTAGCAAACAGCAAGCGACTGAACCAAGGACTGATTGTGCGACATAAAGAAACATCTCTACTATTAAGATTTTGATTTATCCCTCATAATTCATTGTATTTTTTTTTAAACAAGAAATACTTCTGGTATATATTTGGTGAATGAAAATCAAATGACAATGTCCAAAGTGCAAACCCTTAACTGAATAATGGGAAGATTATAAATACTTTGTGACAATTCTACAGTTAGTAAAAAACAGTCCCAAACACCAAAAATCCAAGCTCTCCAAGAGGGACAAATCCTTAATCCTCGCTCAAACAATAACAACAAGTTTCTGAAATAATTGCATTTAATTTTTTTTTTGGCAGATGCATGCAGTTACTAAAAAAGGAATATCTCGAGTTTACATCGTTGGAAAAAAAGCACTAAAATAAAATTTGGCATGATGTCAATGACTTCCATAAATATTGTAATGTTTATTATTGAAATGAAAGTTATTATTCATTAAATGAGAATAAAATGAAAGTTTTTTCTTCGAAACAAACACTATACCATTCATTTTCCACTTACTACTATTGGGCTGCAGCAACAAAGCCACAGATATTTATTTTTAACAACTTATTCATTTATTACACTGATCACTCACTGGATATCCACTATTTCATTGTATTACTGTTCATTATTTCTCAGTCAGGTCGTTTGCTCTTATATATACAGATGTCCGTTTCTCGAAATATTCTTGGTCATTCGAGAGCATGTTACTAGAATTTTCGACCGGGCGGGGCGACGTGATACGAAGAGACAGGTCCGGATTCAGAGCCTATTTTATTTTCATTAATTATGACACCTTTGCACGTTACAATATTGTGTAGACTGAGAACTGAAATGTTGAAAAACTCAAATTTCTTGAATGGAAACTCCCATTTTCAACTACAGCTTTGAATTCTAATGTAAAAAACAAGACAAGTTTGTCATTAGAATCATATATCTAATTCCAAAGGCTTCTGAGATATTTAGAAGAAATTAAATCAATTACAAAAATTAAATTTAAGAAAGTAATCAATTTAGGAAAATAGCTTGCCTAGTGAAAAATAATTGAAATTAGAAAAATAATAAGAAATATTTCATAAACAGAATGCAAAGTGATAAAACAAGTAAAGTGTAAATGTAAATGGAATTCAAAAATTGAACAATATTTTTGATTAATGTTATTATATCAGAAACCTTCAGAAATAGATACATCGTTCTCAAGACAAACTTGTCTTACTTTGCACAGTAGAATTTGAAGCTGTAGTTAAAAATGGAGGTTTTCATTAAGATAATTTGAGTTTTTTTAAATTTTACTTCTCTAATTTTGAAGCCACTTTATACACAGATTTTTTAATATTCATGTAAATCATTGTCATAATAGACTGGGAGCTGGTGACAGGTGGGGTTCTCCGATTTTATACCGCTTGCCTTTTTGAGGGTTGATAATTTACCTCTAAATAAGAAAGATAAAAATGTTACTGAGCGATGCACGCTTTCCGGTCATAGTTCAAATTCCAATTTAAGGTCTGAAAAAAAAGTGGTTTTTTCCGTGATATCAAATTGCATGCCTTTGTAATGTTGAATAATTGGAATTAATCTAAAGTCAAGTATTGAAAGGCAAGCGATTCGCAACAGCCCAAGTGGCTCAAAGGGTTGCGTGAACTTGTGAGAAAAATATGAGAAATGCCGTGTTTCCAAATTGCATGCCAATGAGAAAAATTGAAGTTTCAGTCATAAAACCCTTGTAAAAAAATTGGCAAGCATTTCTCGTTGGCGCAAGGGTTTGAAATTTGGGGGTAATCTTGCATAAATTTTGCACCAATTTGCCGTGATTTCAAATTGCATGCCATTTCAACTATAGGTAATTTGCTCGATGAATTGTTATTGAGAAAATTGGCATGCACCCCAGGATGTCCCAAAATGGAGGCATGCATTGAGGAAGTTGCAAAAAAAAGAGGTAAAATTTCCGTCATTTTATTCTGCATGCCATTGTGTATTTCGTTCAAAATTATTTTTTTTAGACGACACAAAGAATGGCAAGCATGTTGCTCAGGCTCATCATTGATAAATTTTGGAAAAAGGATTGGGAAAAAGTGCTCGTAAATTAATTCAGTAAAATTAACAGGGATTATTCGGCGAATTTATTTATTTAAATTTTTTGACTTATTTTAAACAATAATGGCCTAGGTGAGTCTCTTCCAAAATACTGCAGAGAGCTACAATTTAATTTATCCATAATATTTTCATAGCAACAATTCCAAAAATATTCAATTGAAATCACTGGAAAGCTCAAATTTCCCTATTAATATCGGTATTAGCTCTAACTGGGTATAACATTAAATTGCAACCAATGAGGCACTAGAATAATACTATATCAAAGAGTCCTGATAAGAAAGAAACACGTATGTACAGTTGACATCCCAACTTCTGAATTTGTGAAACATTAAAGTTTTCAATCTTGCTATTAATAAAATAATAATCACACATATTAACAACGAAAAACATAATAATTATGCTCTTACTTTTCGCCCGGAATGTGAATAAGTTATGTGGATGAAATATTGTAGCAAAATGTATTTTTGAAAGGTCAATTGCCTTCATCTGGAACTTAATAGTAGGTATATCTTCATTATTATGCGAACATATTATTATCATTATGAAAAAATAAAGAATCTAATTATCAGAAAAAAATAATTTATTATCATAGAATAATCATACTTAAATAGCTAATAGGATGTTCCATAATATAAATAAATAGGAATGGAAAGGAATCTGAAATTGGCAATAATTGCTCAAATTTCCATTTCCTCATCATAATTCTTGTCAATTTCAGGTTCTTCTTCAGTAGTTTCACAATCTATTTGAGAATAAGTGTCGCTGTCATCATCGTCCGATTCATCCTTATCGTCCTCGTTGTCGGCACTTCTCACAATATCATCCTCTTCAACTCTATTCTCTTGTGGATCTGTGAAAATTATTGCAAAAATTTTGTTTAATGAATTATTATTATTAGTATCTACTCTTGAAGTATAATTACAGAAAAATTTCCAATACAATACTGGAACAGCTAGAGAAATTATTCCCTCAAACGCTTGTAAATTGAAATATGTATCAAAAATATAAGTACCATCAATAATTTCCTGAATATTTTGTGGAACATCATCACCTTCAAACCACTTGAAGGTGTAAGCATCATTCTCCAATAGCCATCCAAATTCTTGCACATTCAGGCTGGTGTTAGGTACTGCAGAAAAAGCATTTTTCCACAAATGCCCGATGTAAGCAGCTCGAAGAATTTGTTGATGAAGTTCACGCTTGCAAGGTGGTAATATGCAAGGATCAAATTCCAGCAACTTTTGCTTGAATTTATCTGTGGGCTCAATGTTATGGCCATAGCTGTATGAAAACATGAGTAAACGAGCCTCATCTACATTAGAGCACCTTCCCAAGCAATTTTTTGTTGTTGCATACATTTTGCATACGAATTCCTCTATGATGGAAAATGCTGCTTCATAATTTTGATTTGAAGGGTCTTGCAATACAGCGAAAGCTTGTTGAATTTTTTCACTTTTTTTGTATAACTCCCATGGTTTTTTTTTTCCCTTGCGGAAAAATGCTGGGTTGTAGTCGCATCCGGTGAATGCGTGGAACGCAGGTAAGCCGGAGCATTTCAAGGTTCCCAACGCTTTATATATTTCATTAATATTTATATACCGACGATTATTGCCGGTGCTGTAAAGAAGCCAGACCTTCAATGACTGTGGTATATGCATCATATTACCCAGGATGATAACAAAGATGTCGGAGTCACAACATTTGATGACAACCTCTTTGTCTTCCATTTGGCACAAGAAAAATACAATTTTCGTATCAGCCTCCTCGTGACCTTCGCATTTCAAATGGGGAATTATCTCACAAACTACTGATCCATCTTCAGCTACTTTGTATTTTTGGCATCGCTCAAAGGAGACAAAAATTTGTTTATCTTTAATATAATGTTTCACTTTTGATTCAGATGCCCAGTAGTCCATAATAAAAGTAATGAACGATTTCTTGAAGTTAATATTCTTTAATTCAGCTCCAAAATCCGATGGTCGCTTTTGATCTGGACCTAATCAAAATGGAAACCAAATTTCAGATGAATTATAAAAATGAACTTGAAAAAATAAGTAAAAATATGATATGTTTGGACCTTGAAACTGTGTGCATTTACAAAAATGGGACATCGTCCTTGTGTGTTATATTGATCAAATCTTTTTTCACTATGATAATTGTCAAGACTCAAATTATTGATTCCTCTGTTTGAGGTTGTTTCACGTGATCAGACCTTGGGTGAATGCCAGAGAAATTTTATCCTTTCTCCACTAAATGTGGAACCCAAGTTCTCACAGCTAGTATTCAGTATATTTTAATTATGTAGATACTTGCCTTGTTTATTTTTGTATCATTGTTTCTGATGGAGACTTTCATATAGAGAGAGTCAATACGTCGAATATAAACAGATATACAGAATTTAAACTAGAAAAACCTAATCATTATGTTTCAATTCTAAAAGCATGTATAGATCATTGAAGTTCTGTTCAAAAAAAGAAATTGCTTAGGCTGTAAAAAGAGTTATCAAAAGCTTTCTGTCTTATGACGGAAAAAGACGTGAAACATTTTCAATTGACTTATTCGAGCGTGCATATAAAGAGCTTATTCTGCTTATTCATAGTCATATCAAAATAGTATAACTAGTTGATAATATATTTTTACCTTTGAACTCATATTGTACATTGAAATTATCTCTCAAGATATGTTCATTATCCTTTATAGATGGACTCTTGTATTCATCGAAAAGTATATATATTTCTTTTGCATTAGGATTTATCGTCGTTATACTTTCTAGAATTTTTATTGCTACGGCTCCCAGTGTCGATGGCACTTGTGTTAATTGATGTAATAGAAACATGCCATCGATTATGACTACATTTACATTATTTGGTTGACAATGTTCTTCTGGAAAATCACTTTTTTGGATGTAAGTTTCTAATATTTTAGTTATAACTGATTTGTCAGTTTTGTTAATGGTGCCATCCATATGACAGAGCGAAAGAGGCACCGGTGTTAGAGGGTAAGATAAAACCTAAAAGAGAAAACATACAGAATTTCAATATTCTATATATGAAACATTTTCATCACTCAGTTCATTCAAAATCTGGTTTGAATGACCAATGGTTCAATCAGTTCAAATAAAATCATGAATATATCTATACTAGGAGTATATGAATTAAAAACGATGTTACCTTTTCCATATTGATGTTTTCTTTTGAGCCCCATGCTATCCCCAGTAGTCTGCCAAATAAATTTTTTTGTAATTTCACTTCTTGGATTTTCCCATTGACTCTGAGTTTCATCTTTTTTATGCAGCTTGCAAAGTTTAGAATTTTATTTCTTTTGATTACATATTTGCCAAAGTTCTTCTCGTTTTCTTTGCATTCTTCAATCATACATTTTTTCATATTTTCCCCAATTATTTCAATATTCAATAAGAATTCTGATACTTCATCAGGTGCTGCTTTCCCTGTTGAAACATTTAAAAGTACATCCTTTCTTACATCTGAAGAGAATGGATTCATTCTCTCAGTCAAGGTGGAAGTAAAACTGTGCATATGTTTTTCACTTCTTACTATCCTATGATGCAGCAAGTCATTGGTGATGTCTTGGACGACATCAAGACCGCACTCTTCCATGACTTTTGATATAAGTGCACACCTCAAGCCGTGATTTATAGCCCATCTTTGCCGAGCGGCTATTGAGTTCGTGATGTGCCTAATACCAGTAAGTCTTCTGCCTGCATCAGCATTGATGGTCTGTTCCAAAGTCAGATCTATCGGCATACGAGAAAATGGTTTACATGTTCTTTTGCATCCAAAACTTCCTTTTCTGAATTGTTCTTTTAATCCAGGGTGTGTATTATCGACATTCAAAAGAGTATTCAAGTACCATACCAACCAACGAGCATAGTTTTGATGATTCAAAGTGAAAAATAAATTGGTCATTTTGTCTATGGCGTAGCAATATAGCTCAAATTCAGCTGTTCTTATGCTTCTCTCAAATAATAAGTAATAACCTATGTGTTTTGAATATTAATTAATTATATATATATATATATATATATATATATATATATATATATATATATATATATATATATATATATATATATATATATATAGTATGTGAACCAGAAAGCAAGCCATAGACATTCAACATGAGGAATAAGTTTTTAATTCATGTTAGATGAAAATACTGCAAATATAACATTCAGAGGATCAAATTATTTGTCCAAATCAGTAATTACATTCTATTTTACAGGTTCCAAATTACACAGGACTGAAAACAATATAATTTGGGAAGCAATGCGAACTGAAAAACTGATTTTTCATGTTAAATGTCCATGGCTACACACTGTATACATGAATAAATTATATATATATATATATATATATATATATATAAAATGAATAGTAACCTATCAGTTGCAGATATATTGCATAAAATTTTTGGGTTTTGCCATATTTTTCGTTGAGAGTCTCTTGCTGGAACCCTACAAATTCATTTAAAATATCTTGCGTACTAGAATCATTAACGACGTCTTCTATAGTGCATTCACTACGCTGAAATTTTTGCAATAATTGTTTTATATTTGGGTTGACTTCGATTTCCTTTGAGTCCAAAAAGTTTTGAAATTGTAGCTTCTGAAGACATAAATAAACAAGAACGTGTAATCGTTTACATCGGTTAAAATGTTTCCCAGATAAAAATCCTGAAATCGAGCCACTTCCAAGCAAATCGCTCTCCACCAATACGGTCTCCAATCCGCATGAAGTGATGAAAGTACCTATTGAAATAATATCAATTATATAAATATATGTGAAAAAAAACTTTTGTTCTCGTTTATTTGAGCCAATGATGTACTCCAAAAATTTCCTTACAAATATCATAGGATATTTTACTTCTTATAGAAAGTAACCTACGGAAATATTTTTTCTGCGGGTATAAATGAGCTCAAACAAAAGATAAATATTTTTTAATACTGAAGAAATTACCTATTGCTTTGAAAAATGACATTTGTATATGAAAACCGCCAATGTGTATGAATAATCTTCTGAATTCATTTCGCTCTGTATTTTGTAATGGCAAAGCTATTCTTGCTATTCCTAGATCATATGTCACCTGTGCATACTGCTCGCCACACTCATCTGCAATTTGAATGGCTCTGCGCATTGTTTCTAATACGACAGCATGATCTGTGGGAGGTTCATTAATTGGTGTCAAATAGAAAACTTTCTGTATCACTTGGTCATCATTAGGATCAATTTTCGCATTGAATCCAACCCACATTGGAGTTGTTATACCGAAAGCATGTGACATCATCCACGCCAAATCCACTTTCCTACCGTGATCCAGGCTCTCCGGAATAACGTTTCTTTCAGGAGAATCGTACGGTAACACAGTAGCTTGTATTTTCGGTTTTTTTAGATATGGCTGCAGTTCCGGAAGGTAGGCTTCAAAAGTTCGCCTTCTTTTTCTTTGGCTAGAGAAATGCCCAGTGATTTCGTCATCTTTATTGTTGATCCCGCTCTCCTCTCTATCAATAATATTTTGAACAACAATCCCAACAGTGTCGTTGAGAGTCGTATTTTGTACTGTAACGCTATCGATAAATCTATCAAAATTATCGAAGGCACATACGGTAAGCAAACCTGGTTCAGAGACAACATCAGAAGAACAGATTCGTGAAGAGTCCACACACGAAAAAGTTGCTTCCGTCTCCAACTCTTCAAGCACGTTATAACTACATATGTGCCCATATCTTTGCAGAATTCGCACAATTTTTTTACTATTTGTGAAACTCTTAATCGTGCTTCCAAGAACTATGTGCTTTGAAGGTATAGTTTTACCATTAGATACAGCTTGAATAATATCGCTCGAAAAAGACTTCACCAATCTCGCAGTTCTGGGACTTTTACGTCGTCGAAAGTTAAAACCTGCAAGTAGTGTATTCAAAAAATGTGTGAGCTCTTTTGGAATTTCACATTCACCAGCAATTAAATTTTGAATTGTGATATCGGGGCCAAATTTATTACTTGCGTTATCAAGAATAACACGTCTTAAAAGTAATGCCGCCTCCTGTAATATATCATCATCCTGCAACGTATCTATATTGAATGTGACTCCACCATAAGGCAGTATTACCCTAGTTCTTTTATAATATTCCATTTTGATCTTCCTGCGAAATTTTTTTAGTAATTTTTCAGATACGTGCTTTGTATACACTAACGTTGGCTGCTCATCTCCACTAAATTTATTATATTGTTCCAAAAGAACTTCTTTGAATAGCCGATAAATCAAATCGAGAGTACAAGCATTTTTTTTATCAATTACAAATTTTCTAACAAAATTAAAAATTGTTGCGAACGCGACTTTATAACACTCTCTCGTTCTGTGCCATACGCCTTCAGACCTACGTTCTCTCTTTGCAATCAAATTATTGTAGTTTAATCGACAAGTTTTATGATATGGGACCTTGCGTTCTACATCTACATATGTTTTTATTTCGGCTACTAATTCGAAATCCTCCCATAGTATGGCTTAATACATAAAATCTTCCCACTTCCGGAACTGTTTACTTTCCGAGATTGCTTCACTTCGACCTCGTACCTTCTTATGGCCAGATCGGTTACATAAAACGCATGTAAGTTTTTCCGACGGGTCCTTATATTGAAATTCTTGGGATTCATCAATATTTAAAAAGCTATCTATACTATTATTGGCTCCAGGCACATTTTTTTCAGTAAAGATATTATCTAGAATCGGTGATGGACTGAAAATGAATAAATAGATGTACGGAACAAATTGATAATTGAATTCAAATATATATGATCGAATAAGTAATATATTATGAAAGAAATTGATACTGGTAACCTGTTTCCATTAAAAAACAAAGTACTCACTTGATACTTATCGCAGATTCATTCAGATTATCTGATTTGAATTGCGCTTTGAGAGCGTTGAAATTGTTCCTGCATTTCGAATGATACCCAATAGTATCATTGACTTCTTGAGGAAGTTCGACGTCGCTGTACTTCAATTGATGAACTTTTCTTCGCTCTAAAGAGTCTGCGCAAGTTTTTAGCGTCTCCGGTGTGAATAAATGTATAGGAGCTGTCCGTTGACAGTTCAAAAAGCACTTTTTTTTTTCTTGTTCGATTCGCTCAAGAGCATTGTCATCACCAGACATATCGATTATTGTTTCAAACAACATCTACAACTTTCAAATAAAACATGAAACCGAGAAAAATCAGACTCATAACATGGATGTAAATTTTGAAAATCACCATAATAGAATTAAATAATTTTACATGAAGCATGTTTGAGACGGTGATTCAAGAAATTTCAATCATACCCTATTATTGGATACAATTGAATGCCACCCAATATTACTTATTTATAAATTTTATTAGAATTTGTATGCTTTTTAAACGAATGTATTCAATTAACTTCATATAACTATGCATAAAATGTCCAATGAAGATATTTTTAAGTGTACCTTAACATTTCTCATAAAAAACCACCGTAAATTTGGAAGAAGTTTTATATCAATAAGTAGAGTAAATAAGTTCAGAATGATTCAATTTAAATAACAAAAATTACTAAATGAAACACACACTAGGCGATAGCTGATAGTAAGACAAAAAATATGCTTAAAAAATAATACCAGAGCCACGACACGTGACGTCGATGAAGGGTGAATAGAATAAATCAATTTTATATATTTTTTTTGTACTTACCAATAAATATTTGAACAAAAAATGCGCGAACATCACTATTATCATCACTTTCAATCTAATTCACAGGAATATTTCCATGATACATAAAGCGTACCTATTACACGAAATGACTACACAATAGAAAACTGGAAAGATTGAAAAATAAGCCTGATTCATAAATGACATGAAATACACATGTAGTGATTAAGAGTTCACACCATGAAATGAAATGGAAAAGGAATTGACCAGACTTTATTACGTATTCTATTCTATTTCATTCTATTTCAATTCAGTCCAATTTCGCTCGTATGTATCCGACAATGCTCATAAAGCACTGACAAGTCTAGAATGGAATTATTGTAGCGACTTACTAATTTGTTATTTAATTACTATAAATATCAGAAACTATCTACGATTTTATCTATTCATTAATCTATTTATCACAATATACAGGCAAAGCATATCCAATCTGCAACAAATCAAAGTGCTTGCGCATGATGTAAACACAAAAAAAAAACATATTGAATCAGCAATAATAAAATTATTGCATGATAAATAGCTAACACAATCAGATCAACTACCTAATCAGTTAGATGTAACAGAAAAACATTTCTTGTTATGTATAATTCAAAGTGAGAATAAACCATATTAAAATCTAACAGTGCATGGTATTTTCATATTATTCTTCACTTATTCATGTCAAACATAAGCCCTAATGGTATTAGAGTATTGTTTTTAAGCCTAATTGTATTACTTCCAACAATCTGCATTATTATGAAACACTTACCTGCCATGTCTATAATTACAAACTCAGTTGATTCTAAGACATATTTTCTTGATTTATTTTTATTTGTAAATATTTGTCCTATGTCATATGCATTGAATTTTTTTATTTCAACTTGAAGCATAAGTATTTGTTTATTGAAATACAAAATAAAATCACGGAAATATTTTTACTTTGTTTCGCCACTTTTTCCAAAGTTTTTCAATGATCGGACAGAGTTACATGCATGCCATTTTCCGAATGAATTCAAAACAGCATTTATTAATGTAATATAGAATGGCAGGCAGAATGAAATCGGAGAAATTTTGCGTGTTTTTTATGCAACTTCCATTATTATTTAAAATATGAAGGGCTTCAGAAACATGCTTGCCATTTCCCAAATGAATTTGAAACAGCATTTATTGATGTAATACAAAATGGCAGGCAGAATAAAGTCAGAGAAATTTTGCCAATTTTTTATGCAACTTTTATTATTATTTAAAATATGAAGGGCTTAAGCAACATGCTTGCCATTGCCCATATGTATTTAAAACAGCATTTATTGATGTTATATAGAATGGCAGGCAGAATAAAGTCGGAGAAATTTTGCATGTTTTTTATGCAACTTTCATTATTATTTAAAATATGAAGGGCTTAAGCAACATGCATGCCATTCTAAATTTATAATTATTTCACTTCAAAATAAAGATTTTGCTCCATTTGAGGTAGTTTGAAATCACGGCAAATTGATGCAAAATTTATGCAAGATTACCCCCAAATTTCAAACCCTTGCGCCAACGAGGAATGCTTGCCAATTTTTTTACAAGAGTTTTATGACCAAAACTTCAATTCTTTTCATTGGCATGCAATTTGGGAACACGGCATTTTTCATATTTTTTTTCACAAGTTCATGCAACCCTTTGAGCCACTTGGGCTGTTGCGAATCGCTTGCCTTTCAGTATTTGGCTTCAGATTGATTTCAATTATTCTACATAACAAAGGCATGCAATATGATATCACGGAAAAAACCACTTTTTTTTCAGACCTTTAATTGGAATTTGAACTATGACCGGAAAGCGTGCATCGCTTAATAACATTTTTATCTTTCTTATTTAGAGGTAAATTATCAACCCTCAAAAAGGCAAGCGGTATAAAATCGGAGAACCCCACCTGTCACTAGCTCCCAGTCTATAATGGTAAACCTTATTTTATTGTGAGCACGTTTGCATAAAATCAATTTTTTTCAACAATGTGAATTCGAAATATTCGTTTTTAAGTAGCTGCAGGCATCGGTCAAAAAAAATTCAAGAATGCACTATTTCAGAAACTGTTTAAAATAAAGTCATAGTTGCTTTGATAAAGCTCCATTAAAAATGGAGAAGAATTCAAAAATATAATAAAATATACAGCGTTCTATTTGAAATGAGAAAGTTGATGTCAACTTCCGGTATAACCGGAAGTGCCATTTTGAAAATATATATATATATATATATATATATATATATATATATATATATATATATATATATATATATATATATATATATATATATATATATATATATATATATATATATATAGCATTTATAGCTACGTAGAATTATTTAAGAATGTTTTGTGTGAACTTTTTATAGTGCACGAAGCTTAGGAAACTTACCAAGCTTGCTCGTCAAACTATTTGTGAGCTTAAAGAAGATAACTTTAACTGTAAATGAGTAATTGGGATAAGCCAAAATAAAAACGCGGTTTCTTCTAGTAACTCAGATGTGCAACTTACTTCAGGGTAGTCTTTATTATAAGGCTCAATAATTTTATAAAGGTTTGTTCACATTAACAACCTCAACAATATATATATATATATATATATATATATATATATATATATATATATATATATATATATATATATATATATATATATATATATATATATATATATATATATATATATATATATATATATATATAACTCGGCTTTATCATTAATGCCCATGTGCAAAGTTTCAGATTTCTAACTATATCAGTTCTCAAAATATCGATAGACTAGCATCTCAAAAAAACATTCTGTATAGTTCTTCATAAATCTAAAATAATTATATAATCAGTATAAATATGCCAAAAACTTCACATTTTCTATTGATACTACGTTTTTTATTGATGGGTTTCTGATAAAATTTGACTTCCTTGACAGTTCAATGCCGATGTAATAACTCATTTTGGTGTTATAATGACTAATTATTTAGCTTTGATAAAAAATTCAGATATTTGTGGTAAATTACTATGAGTCATATCGCCTTTCTGACTATTCACTACCTTGATGTACCTCAACATAATGTCAACTGATGTTTGATATTTAGTTGGATTGAGATTGCTGCTGATTTGTTGAAGACAAGCATATAATTCTGAAACTTTTCTTGCGGACTGTAATCGACACTTCCTCGCGATATGCTATAAGATTTCCAGGAAGTACCAGATTTCGATTGGCAAGATATCTTCTAGTAGACCATTTAAAAAAAATCTGTAGTGGACACTACATGACATACTTGTATATCTTTTTACTGAATAATTGACAGTTAACATTGACATTTAGATGATATAATTCATTGAAACGCTGTAGCAGTCTCAAATACTAAATTTTATGGAGAAGTGCAGGACCTTTGGAAATTTTCTGTGAAATAAAATTTAATAAATTGTCAAAAATCAAAACCCTGATAGTTTCATAAAATTACAAATTTCTCTGCATGCCCTGTATAAACTCACTTTTATAAGCTTTGCGGCTACAAGTGCGATTATCTGCGGTTTGCTATATTCAAGGACGTTTAAGGGAGGGGATGTGTCATCACAAGACTTTAACATTGCAGATAGTGTGTCCAGGGCAAGGGAAAGAGACAACAATAGTAGAACTAGAGCACTAAAAACATAGGTATTATCATCCGCCATTCTGTGTCCTGTCAATAAAAGAAAGCATATGTAAACCAATGTAAACATTACATAAAATGCGTTGTTTGACGAGGATAAAATGTTATAATAACTTGAAGAACTAAAAAAAATAGTATCAGAGTGACACATTAATGTGCCGAATGATTTGCCATCATTATTAGCGGCAATTGTGGCTGTAAGATTCACAGACGAATTATAAGTATTTCATATAAAAGTACGTATATTCAGTCAAAATTTTCATTTGAAGTTATGATCAGATCAAAATTTTGATTGAAGTTATCTCAGTTCATTTTAATATATATTTTTATCTAAATTTTTAGACACGATCATAGAATCTAACCTCAATTTCAAGCAATAATTGATCAATATATTTATGTATTATACATTTAGGTACCTATTATATAAAATATATATTTTATATTTACATATATACATGTATAAATATATTATAAGTATGAAGAATATATAATCAATTATTTCTTTGATAAATAAAATATTACGAACTCACAATTTTTGATCAAGATATGCGATATAAAAAATTGCAAATAATATACTTCTATGTTTTTTATCCCTTAATAAATAAAATGAAGAATCTTTCAATAAATATGCATAAAAGTTTTACTGGTAAGTTAAAGATTACAAAGTTTGAAGATAAATAATAGAGTTTTATATATTTACAGATCTCGAAATGTAATAAATTATTTTCAAAAATTGTATTACAGAATATAAACTAAAATTCCATAATGACATTCTAAGTATTTAATATTACTCTAATTATATATGATTGAAAACCGAATAAATTGATTCAACATTTGAAAACTGAAGCATGTAATTTGATTACAAATAATACACCATGCCAAAAATAAGTAGTTTGATAGACTCCGATATTATTTTATCACGTTTTTAACCTAAAGATTAAACTATTTCGACTCAATCATCGCGTTTCATGCACTGTTCACATATGCTAAAGCGCTTTCTAAGGACACAGAATGGCGGATGATAATACTCATGTATTTAGAGCCTTAGTAGAACAATAAATTTTCTGCACCGTGTGGTAGCAGTACTTCTTCTTATTGAAAATTAGAATATTTGTGGAATAAGAAAGTGTCCTTGGAAGGTTGTTTTTTGTTCTCATTTTACAAACACGTTGTTTTCGTTTGGCTGTTGTAAGTGTTGTGCGTGGAAGGATTTATATTTACATTTATTTGGGACATTGTGTATTGCGCGTGTATAGTTAGTTGGACAATATAATCAATTGATTGATACAGTTTTGAATGTATATTTAGATACAAAAATAAAATTTTCGGCTAATCAGAATATTAGAAACAGAATTACACAAAGAAAAAAATTCAATAAATTAACATTATTTAGAAATGAATAAATAAATGTAAATATATGTATATATGAAATGATTATAATGAAAATAATAGATATAAATATTTTGTTTTTTACCTGCCTTATTTTAAGAGGTAGGTTGTTAATTGTTGATAGATTTTGCAATTTCTAAAATTTTCGACGACCCTTAGAACTTTTAAAAATTTCTGGTACATATAAAAGATAAAGCGAATCAAAATGGATGGAAAGAAGTATTAGCATCTCTGAAATTACTAAATCATTTCCTAACCAATTTATGTTATTAATTTATTGCATAATATGAAATCTAAATTAATTTCTGAGTTTATTTTACATGCGCAATAGTGGCTACCATACGGTGCAGAAAATCTATTTCTGTCTCTGTTACTTACCCTGGCCTCACTTATTCGACACTATTTACACATCCCCTTCCTTAAACGTCCTTGGCTATATTGTACTGAAGAGTCCTAATAAGGGCGAAACACGTGTCTACAATTGTTGCTCTATTCAGGACGATGTTGAAAAAGCTGATTCCTGAATTTGAACCTATGAGGGTATTGATTTTGAACAATTTATTTTTCAAAATTTTATCATTCTACGGTCAATAGTTTCAAATTTTTGCGAAAAATTTAAGAAGATTGTCAAATAAAGTTCACTTCCTGCTCACTAGATTATTATGAAAATATAATGTCATTATTTGAATGCTACAATGCTACAACAGCTGGTCATTGTGGAATTATACGAAAAATTCGAAGTGTTCAGAAAACTGCACTTCCGGCTTGGTCGATCGCAATCATAATAAGAGGTGTATAACTAGATGTTATAGAATTACTTAATATGAAATGAAAATATTTTACGACTGATTATTTTGAATTCATGCGGAAAATTAGAAAATTGTATAAAATGGACTCCCAGTTCAGCCGATTCGTACAAAAATGGAAGATAACCATTAATATACTACAGCAATTTTAATTAAAGTACTGAATTTCAACATTCTACGGCTAGTCATTTTAGATGTAAGCGAAAAATTCAAGTAAAGTGTACTTCCGGATAAGACTGTACGCGAGTTTCATAGATTAAGTACACGCGGATCGACGTCAAATGGATTCAAGGATGCTTAAAATCGATATTTCCATCAAAATCGCGAAATGTGAATTTTATCGATTTCACTTTGTACAATTGAGTAAAAATGAAAAATTATTAGACACTAAGAAGTGGAAAATAGAAAAATAAGAACAGATATGGAATTGGAACGTTACAAAGTACATTCTGAATCATTATTATTGTTTAGAGTTCAGTGTACATATTTCTTTCCATTCTAAAGTGAAAACACAATTTTAATTCACATGTTTTAGACCCGGTTTCACCAAAGTCAGATAAATTTGTCTTGATGCTATTTTGAGTTAGTAACTATAGTTACAATTGTATCAACAATAGTCTCCGTACGAAATAATCTTTGGATGAATTCAACTGGCGTTGGTGAAACTGGCCCTTAAAGATTAGTTCATCTAACTTAGAGCACAATGAACATTACATCATTACAGATATTAATTCAAATTATTTGAGTTCATTTTTGTAGCGTTTATAACTATAATATTATAATTTGCGACAACTTCTTCTCCATCTTTCAAATTAAGATCTTCTATCATGTATTGTATAGCCTCTTCAGCAAATTCTTCTCTCAGGTTTTGTGGTATTTCTGTCATATGCGGATTAATAGCATAAAGCAAATCTAGAAAATATATTGATATAAAACTTTATTATATTACGAGGGTAGTTCAAAAAGTTCTCGTCCGGAAGTATAGAAGTCGCCAGTATGACCATAAAGTTATTATATTAATAAAGTAAGAGTATTGAGATGGTGCTGTGCAAAGCTTCAGACCTGTGTGTTGATTAGATATATTGTAGCAGTCACGATAAGTAAACAATTTTCATACCTCTTGTGAAATGCCATGATCAAATGTTTTGTTTTGTACGGCTTAAGATCGATAAAGATGGAAAATGAGTTAAATTTTAAGTTAAAATATTCTGCTCCTTCATTTTCGACGTCCAAAAACTGGGCGACGGAATTTAAATGTGGCTGTACGTCAATCCAGGATGATGAACGCACGGGACGCCCAAAAATCGTCGTAACCAACAAAATTCATTCACCACATTTTCGTGTTGTTTTGGGTATGCAAAAGCTGACTGCTTGTCAAGTGCGGCATTTATTAACAGTCGATCAAAAACGCATTCGTTCGAACATTTCTAAAGAGTGTCTAGATTATTTGAATGCAATCCCAATGAATTTCTTTGAAGTTTCATCACTACCTATTTAGAAATGATCAATCAATGACAATTTGGAGCAAGAATCAAGCTTGAAAGACGCCGGGGAATCGTACGAGGCAAACAAAAAGGAAGAAAATACTAGAGGAAGGACAAAATATTTAGAATACAATTAAATCACAATTACCTTTCACAAATTTGATATTAGGATATGACATCTTTCTTGGGATAACTTCACAAACAGATACTCTGAAGCCTTCATCCTTCAATATATTTCTTAGTTGTTTTTTTACATCATTAGGATGAGCTCCATCGAAATCTGCCAAACATTTAGGTCTTTTAGAGTATTTTCTCCATTTCTGCATAGAGGCAGTTTCATCAATTGACTTGGCAAATGGATGAGATAATAAATAAATCACAAGTAAATCTCCATTTGGTTTCAATAAGTCATTCAGGTTCTTCATCGTCTGTCTGAAAAATCATACTTTCAATATTTATTTGAAGTCTAACATATATTTACCTTTGATCTAAACTCCAGTGTAAACAGTAATTAGAAAAAATGTGATTAAAAGCTCCCCGTAAATTTTCAGGGACTTTTTCTGTAATATCCAAATGTAAAAATTCTATCTCAGGATATTTCTCGGAGGCATACTTGATCATTTTGTCTGAGATATCCGCACCAAAAATTTTGGTACCTTTTGGCAGATTTGGTCGCAGAATTTCCCATGTAATGCCAGCAGGACCACATCCGATGTCAAGAATGTTTTCTTCATGTTCTTTCCAATTTTTAACATTTAGATATTTTGAAATCATATCGATGGCATCTTTAGTTATTGCGCTATTTATTTTCATGTATTGCTCAGGATAATCCATTATTTTTTTATTCCGTTCTCCAACTGGTAATAACTTGTAAAAAAACAATTGATAACGGTTAAATGTCATTTTTTGAACTTTTACTAGAAATATGGCCACAGAAGGTTTGCTATCAAAAATGATGAAACAAAATTATTTATGAAAAAAAAAGCAACTGACGAATGTTTGCACGTGATGTTCAAATGAGTAATAATAATTCTAATTTCACATTATGATTTTCATTGTTTCATTTCTTTGCATGTTTTAGAAAATATAATAAATTTTATAATAATTTAAATTTTAAAAATAACAAATGAACAACTAATAATTTTGAAAGATATTCCAGGTAAATGTTGCTCAAAATTATTCAACGATCAATTTCAATTATTCTGTATTCTGTAAACGCAAGAAAATTAGAAGCTACATCACTAAAATATTGGTTCCACTGTGAGAGTAAAGCTTATTTACAAATTTATAACTAGATTTTTAATAAAAAGCTTAAATATAGAAACTCAATTGAAAGTTAGTAGGCGTTTTCAAGTTATCGTGCTTTAAAATAGACCTGCATATAAACTATTTTCAAATAATGTTTTTGGGTTTTATAGGGTTTGAATCGTTGAGAATAGTCAGAATTTCGAGCTTCTTGCCCTTATATAGACCGGAGAAGTAAAAATTGACTTTTATAATGTTTTTTAACTGTAGTTTCGGCGTAGCGTACTTGCTACAATTTTATGAATAATCAGATAATAAGTTACCATAATAGAAGCCTCAAGTCTCTCTTGAAAAAATGTTGTTTTCATATTATAGTAGCAGCATACAAATTTATCTTTTGGAATCTATGCAAAAAAATATAATAACGTATTGACGTTAACCGAACTCGCTGTGCTCGCACAGCGGCCTACCGTTGACCAAGCTCGTTTCGCTCGCATAGCAGCTTACAGTAACCGAGCTCGTTTCGCTCGCACAGCAGCTCACAGTTAACCGAGCTCACTTCGCTCGCTCGCACGGCAGCCTACCGTTCACCAAGCTCATTTCGCTAGCACGGCAGCTTAAGCCTGATTTATAGATAACACGGAATGGAATGGAATGGAATACAGCACAGAAATTATGTGATCCCCATCTATCCGAATCATGCGAACGCTATCGAAATAGTCCGATCTTGAGAAGCTTCATACTTTGCAGTTTAATTTGTGCCTAGAAAATGGCTACTAGTTCACATTACTGCCTAGTGTTTGTATGAAAATATATTTAAATAATAATTTTGATACATGTTTGTGAATTTATTTCACATATTACATAAAATTTTGTATTCTTGTTAAGTGCAAGATAATATGTATTCTATTTCTTAATGCAATTTTACATTTTATTTGTCAATTTTCTGAACTATTATATTAAATTCTCTTTTGAACGGCTCAAATTTACTCCCAAAATGATCTAATTCAGTTGCACACTCCTGAAAATCCTGTTCCTTGGTCTACTTTCAAAATTGCACAACTCAGGAAACTTAGATTTGATAACGGGAGCCGAAAAACTTGTAAATTATTTCAAGATGATTAGCGAAATGTTATTGATAACTCAGCAAAGAATCGTCCTCTTTTTAAATTATCAAAAGTGTTAAATTTGCACAAAATAATTAACAGTACAAATAATAGTAATAATAATAATTCTAAGGGATCCATATTTCTATCAACAGTCTTTTACAATAAAAAATGTTTTACACGAAACCATTATTTGAATTACTTAGAATTTATCTTGATATCATATTTCGTATTCAACTTATATAATTACTCGTTTTTTTTCAATTAATGTAATGTTCAACATGAATTTCATATTTAGCGCGTTCATGTTGCGTCCTGTGACGTCACCATCTGTCTGAGTGAATAGCAGTACTGTTCGCGCAATGTAATGCGATTCAGTATGCTTACGATGCGTTGTGTCACACTTAAACTTTTGCTTAAGTAACGCACTACGCAAAATAGTGAGTCCTACTTTTACAACCATTTATTGCTAAACTTGTTGGTTAGAGGGATAGGGCAGCAAAGAGAATGCATCATAAATGATCAATGAGGTACATTTGAATCTGTCTGTCCATTGGTGTAGACAATAAAAAAAAATTCATGTGAAAATATTTTTTTACGCTGAAACATGAAACGTACAAATGATTTTGTTTCAATAATTTCAAATTAACATTCTGCAAGATGATTTTCAGTGCCCTTCACACAAACAAATTAAATGATCCCAGAAGAGATATAAAATCTTAAGGCTAATGACAAAAAAAGTACCTGTTGATAATTAAAATTCGACTTTATAACATTCCCCTGAACAAGTAAGGATATACCAGAGATTTGGATTGGATTTTCCAATCACCAATAACAAGTGCAATTTATTATTATTCATGTATTTGTATGTTCTATGAGAATACAAATTTTTTGGGCACGCCCATGGTTTTTGTTGATTTTACTTATATCATTCCTAAAAGTTTACATCCCAGGACTGCCAAGTTATCTTGCGCGGACAGTACTGGCAGCAAGAAGTCTAGAATACAGGAGACTCAACGCCACTGATCTTTATTATATAACTGGATAGAGTATCCTGTAGTTAAGAAATGACAGAATTTGAAACATACGCTGGCGGCATCAAATGAGTGCCTAGAACTAAACTCCACTGATCTCTAAATAAGTGGACGGCGGATCCATATGGCGCGAATGGAAAAAAAAAATCCAGTATTTTTGAATATCATCATTTGATTGGTGCTTACAATAAATTAATTTTTGTTTGAGTGAATATTTTATATTTTCACTGTGGAATTTACTAAGCGTACTTTACTACTTCTAATAGAAGCTCTATCCAATTATATAGAGATCATTGGTTTGGCACCCTACCGCTTCAGTCGCGCAAGCGCTTATGTGCTGTATTTAGTTACTAGTCACTCATTCTGTAGCGCTAATGTATGCTTCAATGAGGGACACTTTTTAAATTTTTCGCCATATGGATCATCTATCCAGTTATATATAGAGATCAGTGCTCAACGCCCTATGCTGCATCATGTATCGAGTTGAGGCAAAATATGGTTGCACGAGCGTCTCCCACCACTTGCAATTATCATTGTTTCTCACTCGCACACATTACGTCAGAACGCCAAATATAGTCTATAAAATTAAGCAGAGGAGGCACGTCATCAAAACATTACAAAATGAAAAGAACCTGTCGTAATGACAACGTAATGTTTATGTTTGGAAAAACAGAGAAAATAAATGCAATTTTTTGCATACTATAAGTATATTTTAATTTAATTAACAATTATTTTATACTCAAATTTAATGTTTTCAACAAAATTTCATTCATCTACAATAATTGTTGTTTATTTCTTTATCATACTTTGGTACTATGAAGTTTGACTACGTTTACATTCTCATTCGTTGCATTCGTTTTCGACATTTCAGTGCGATCAACACGTGTTTACTTTGTTCTTTTTGGTTAGAATATCATTTACTAGATCAAATAAATTAGCTTCGCACGTTTTTGCAAATATGCAACCGATATTAAATTTTTAAAGATTAAATTGGTATAGCATATAAACGTAGTAATTATGTGACGTCATTATCTAGTTACAAATTTTGATGACGTGCCTCCTCTGCTTAATTTTATAGACTATAGATATACCAGCGCTAGAGAAACGCTGCTTTGGCAGCGTGGCGCAGCCAGCAGATTAAGATTTGCTGCATCTTTTTTTTGCCTCACCCTCACCACTATCGTTGAATCTTCTGTATTCTAGACTTCTTGACTGGCAGTCCATGTACTAAATGGTCTAAGGCACGAAGGAAAATAATAGAGGCGTGGACACTCAGTTGGAAACCATAAAGCCTAAAATGTAATGCGACAGGTGTGAGAGAGATAGCGAGAGCGGGCCCAGCTTTGCGTGCTTCATGCAGAAATGAGATTATATTTTGATTATTTTCTATAGAATACAACTGCCAGATAGATTTCATGTTTTTATTTTGTTGAATACTTCATTATTTATTGAATGAAGGGCAAAAGTAAAAAAAAAATTAGCATTTCCATTCATTAAAACCTGCAATGAAATAGTATACCATGAAGCATGTTTTATAAATGTATCTTTGGACACGAGTTTTCTAATTATGAATTATATTCAAATAATTTGATGGATATTTTATATTACAACGGGCGTAATAAAATTTAAAAAAAATGCACAAACAATTTCCTATTAACTAAAAGACAAGTAGAAATAAAAAATGCTGTTCCGCAAAAACTTATTGTTTGTGGAACATTAACGAAAAACTTAACAAAAATATAATATACATCCACGATCTCACAAAAAGTGACAGTCTTTGACATAGTTTCTGGTCTAAAAAAAAATTATTAGAACAAACTGCGCAATCAATGTTTTATTACTTGACTTTTCTCTATCAGTAATAATATCAATACTTTAACTTAGTTTTTATTACTCATGCAGGATAAGTACTATTTTGCATAAATTTCTTCGGACGGTAAATGGCTCTTTGGCTTTTGCGTGCGCCAAGTATAATTTACCGCCCGGAAACACAAGCGCAAAATGGTACTTATCCCGCATTCGTAATAAAAAATAGTATCTACAACTCGTGCGGTGTTGTCGATTATCCACTTGAGCTCTCGCGGGCAATCGACAACTTATCGCACTTGTTGCACAATTTACTATTTTAAATTTCAATTTTTCGGAAGCAACACAGGAGAAATGAAGAACTATTCTATTATGCCACATTGTATTCTCAATTACTTTTATATATTGATGAAGAGTTGAGAAATTAATCTTACAATTCTGAGTAAATCTATAAGCCTTATGAATTTATAAATTTATTTATTTATTGATGAGATTTGACTGAAAGTTTAGGTTGGATACGTTCAATAATTTGAAACATTGATATAACTTTTCAATTTGTTACATAGAATTGTCAGTATATCTGCTATTAATATTAAAATAGTTTCTACTCACTTTTACATCTCCAGACGACCATTCTTTTATAATATCCTCCTCTCTGAAACGTTTTTCACAAACGAAATCTGTAATTTCCAATGTTCTATCCTGCCGTGGTATGTTCTTGCGCCACTTATTCAATAAAATATCATTTTTGGGCACAGAAAAAAGAGAATATTTCTCTTTACATGTTATGTACCCACTATTACAATTTAGCACATAACATTTTCTTGCTATTTTACAATATATTTCCACATAAAAATACTAAATAGAGCGAAACTTGCCATTTACCTCCATACAGATATGGACCCGCCTCTACCTATTTCTCAGTTATCTTCTCTGTCTAACAATATTACATTTTTGGCTTCACTTTTGCAACACAGTTAAGATAAGAATTGCATAGGCGTGGTCTAAGGTTCATTTACTAAACCTAACCTAGGTTTTTTTTTTTTAGTTGAATTTGCATCGTTGATTTTTGTTTACTGTTTTGTTAATTTGAAAATGGATTCAGTCACTCTTCTTGCTGCTGCTACATACGTAGCAATAAATAATAACAAATGTGTCACAAACAGTAAAATGCAACAAAAACTCTATTCTGCGCATGTCTGATTTCACGAACATTGTCGGACGTAGCGAAATAGAATTTGGTTGATTCCTATTCCATTACATTCCATGTTGCGTATTCAATGTTTTATATTTCTGTTCTGTGTTCTATTCCATTCCATTTCATTCTGTGTCATCTATAAATCATATATGAACACTACTTGTGTATAAGTACCAACAAATGATCGAAACTATTTTATTTACATTTTAAACAATTGAATTTTAAAAAATTCCAGTGTAAGTTCATACGCGGTAGCAATGAAACTTTGTATTCTGGTTTTGGGATGCGTGCAGTCTGAGAATGCAGGAAGCACCGTGACGGCTGTGTGCTGTAGTCTCGTTTTCGTTACACGTTTTCGTCCCAAAAAAAGTTTATTTCAAAATTAAATGTCATATATTAACCAGAATATGTGTACAAAATTTCAAGATGATCGCGTAACAAACAAACAAACCAACAAACAAGCGAAATCACATTCGCATTTATAATATTAAGGAAGGATGAATTAAAACTTGTTTTCGAGATATAGCGCTTTGAAAGTGTGCCGGATTTCCGACAAAATATTGAATTACGCTGAATATGATTGGTTAGCAGCACAATATGCCATTTTTTTGGCTGAATTGAATGAAGAAATTAAAAAATATTGTATTCTATTTGAAATTTGAAAGCGGAGGACGATTTTTGGTCAAGCCGGATGTGCTACTGGTTAGAGAATATATTAGTACAAATGGGCATAAAAAACCTCTAGGTGCAAATTTTGTGATTTTGTAGTAAATATTATTTGAAAAATTTATTATCATAACTTGTTTGTAACATCAGAATAACAATTTGTAATTATTATAGAATCATATATGAAAACCACAATGCTTTATGTAATCGGGAATCAATAATTTAGCAATAACTTGTAATTTTATACCCATTCCTCATAATTATATACGAGTACATATTAAAATTCCGCACAATTGCAGGATAGGATATTTTATAATTCATGGTAAAATATCAATTTTTTGATAAAAAATATAAATTATCAAGCAAAATTTACAAATCTCGGATAAATATTTTTACCTTACAAGCTACGGATAAATATATCCAGCAAATATTCTCTTCATCATGCAAGGATTATTTCAATATCAAATGGTGCTATTGTGCGTTTGCATTATTTTATATAACATAGTGAATTTTTCATTGTGCAAATGTGCTTCAAACGCTTTATTCCTACCGTATAAAAAACTGCCTTCTATTGATATTCAGTGTGTCAACAATATTTTGTGAATGCATCCACACACCTTATTCATGATAATATACTACAAAGTATTTGAATTTTTTATTAGACATTTATCTATAATTATTACATAGGATGAGTTATATTATGGATACTATATCATTACAAACGGCATTTAACTGCTGTGTGAAAGTCAAAAAAGTGATTAGTAACCATTACAGGAATAAATTATTATATATCTTATACTATCATTAAACATAAAATACTGAATTTTTAGAATGCTGTTAATCTATAGTAAATACTCAACTAGCACCAAAGTAATCGTAACTAAAACGGAGATCTTGATGAATGAGTAACTGTTACGTAACTGTCACTAAATTTTCGAATTTATTGTGTTAATATTTTAATTTTACAAATCTACAGTCGCTATCACTTAATATTTTCAACTAATATTTATTTTATAGTTATATCACTTCTACGTGACTTTTTCGGTATTGGGAACGTCGTAGCTACCAATGGTACACTTTGAAGCTTCAATAACATGAAAGCAACAAACAATCGTAGCAGCAGAATATTTTTAATTGGATCAAAATTACACTTTGCTAGAAGCTGGGGCTACTCTTGCACCATCTCATATCTTTTTTCTTTCTAAATCTCATGCATTGTTCCTTTAGAACCTGACAACACTAAGCAGACACTGTGATAGTCACAACTTTTTCGCATCTTGAAAGTGACAAGCTTGTCTTCTTTTTACTTACTTGTACAAAGTACAAGGAAGTATTGTGAAACCGACAAAATTCACCTATCGAGATTTTGATGGAAATATCCGTTTTGAGCATCCCTGAATCCATTTTGAGTATTTTTACCTTGATGTCGGTACGTATTGTAATGTTTATTGCTTGACGAATCTGTTTGTAATTAAATAAAAGTCACTAATTAATAATTTAAACTGAAATAAAAGTTTTATTCTTCTTATGTCACTAATAACACTATATTTATATATTTATCACTTAATTCTAACTTAAACAAGGTCACAGATATTTATATTCCACTATTTATATACACTGTAAACTTTACTGTTCGATATTTATTTCACACTACTACTACTATTATTACTACTGTACTCACATCTTTTGCTTGGCCTTATACAGAGAAATATTGATTTCTTGAATGTTTCTGTTTCTCGACTCTTTCCATTTCTAGAAATCACTAGAGGCTTCCATTGGGAGGGTTGATGTGCTGCGACGCGGTGCGGCGTAAGCGCGGACCAAAGGCCCCTTCCAATACTACGTCGTCCTTACGAGCTTCCCTCCACTCTCGCACGTCACAGTATGTTCGTGCGTGCGTGCGTGCGTTCGTGCGTAACTCGCAGATCACAAAACTGGCATAACGTATAATGTTGAAATTTTGTATTTAAGACTGGTATAGGGTCTTGTTGTGCACCTCGCATTATGGTTCCAATCGTCTGTACCGGAAGTGCACTTTACTTGAAACTTTTTTCGAATTTCTCTAATAAATCCAGAATGATCAACCGTAGGATGTTGAAATTCAGTATTTGAACTTGATGTTGTATCAGAATAGTTATCTACTATTTTTATGAATCGGCTAGGCCAGAAGTGCACTTTACTTGAAACTTTTTTTGATTAAGAACTTCTATAACATCTTACTGTACATTTTGCATTATGATTGCGATCGGCTAAACCGGAAGTACACTTTTCTTAAGACTTTTTTTCCGCATAAATCCAGAATGATCAGCCGTAGGATACTGCAATTTAGCATTTGAAATTGCTGTAGCATCTCAATGGTCATCTTCTATTTTTGTAACAATTGGCTGAGCCGGAAGTGCACTTTATATGACAGACTTCTTGAATTTTTCGCATAAACTTTGAACAATCAGTCGTAGAATATTTAAATTTTGTAATAGGCACTTTTATAATATCTAGGTGTTCACCCTGCATTATGATTGCTAGCGACTAAACCGGAAGAGCACTTTATTCGAAACATTTTTTGAATTTTCCGCATAAATCCAAAACGATTAAACGTAGATTGTTAGAATTCAGTATTTGAGACGATTATACCGTCTAGATGCTCATATCCTATTTTTATTGAGATCCATCGAGCCGGAAGTGCACTTTACTTGACAGTCTTTTGGAATTTTTCGCATAAATTCAAAACGATCTGGCGTAGAATATTGAAATTTTGAATTTCAGTCTGCTGTAGCATCTTAATGATTGCCTAATATTTTCATAACAATAGACTTATGGCCAGTTGCACTGCCGTCACTTAACTTTAAGGGAAGAATAATATCTATGATTACCATTGTATAGACAATTATTCCGTACTTAAAGTTAAGTGATAGCTGTGCAACTGGGAAATGAACTTCAGTAGGAATTTATTTTTCTAATTTTGCGCATAAATTCAGATCTGTTGGTAGTCGTAGAATTTTGGAAATCAGTATTTAGGAATGTTGTAGTATAAGAATAATGGCCTACTGTTTCCATAGCAACCGACTTAGCTGAAAGCGCATTTTACTTAACAGATTTTTAGAATCTCTTGGGTAAATCCAAAACGATTAACTGTAGAACGATGAGATTTTGTGTTGTACAAGTAAGTCACGTGACGTTCACGTCAGATTTTTTCAAATTAGTTCCCTATGAATCAAATCACGTAATTTTCATAGGAACAAGTAAACAAACTTCTGTCAAATTGAAAAATTAGAATTTCTTGCATTTTCTTAGATGAATAATAGAGAAATAAATTGCATTCCAATATAGAAACTAGTTCAAAAAGTTTTGGTGATAAATCAGAAGATGAAATTGATGGAGATACTTAGAAAAATATTCAATTAAATACGAAGAAATCATGAGATTACAAATTGGAGGCATCCACATCTTCGAGTAATATACTAATTTTTGCCACTAATGTAATACCCGGTGGTATTTCTACGCGTCCAAATACCCACTGATATGCACCGTTTCTATTGTTAACCTTGTTATAAATACTGTAATGTTTATTGCTTGATCAAATTAGTTTGTAATTGAATAAAAATCACTATTTAATAATTTAAATTGAAATAAAAGTTTTATTACTCTTATGCCCAGTATTATAAAGGACAAATAATAGTTATTTATGATATAAGTGTTAAAAGTGTCATTTTATTTTGTGACAAAGGAAGTTTAGGACACGACGCGCAGCGGAGTGGCGTAACCTTTGGAACAAAATAAAATCACTTTTAACACGTATGTCATACACTATTTTTTATACAAACACTATTGTTAGTGATAATAATGCGAAATTGGTAAAAATTTATACAAATTATGACATATTGGATGAACTGTCATTTATATAGCAACCACGTACTCTTTGATAGCAACCAATGTTTTGTTGTTATTTACACAGTTTGACAGATATTTTGAATGAAATGGATAGTCAAGAAAATAAATCAATTCCAGCTGAAATTGACAAAGCAGCTACTAGAACTGTTCATTATCTATTACCTTCGAAGTCGATGCAACAGTACGAGATCGCCTACGGACGTTTTTTGAAATGGTGCGAAGATAAAAATGTTTCTAGTAAATATTATGAGACTATTTTTTTGCGTGCTTTGAGGAGGAATTCAAGTTGTGAAAATCGTCAACGTTATGGTCGAATTAATCTGTATGTAAAAACTATGTTGAAAATAAAGAACAATCAAGATTAAGCAAACATTATATATTAGTATTAAAAGTGAATCACTTTTAACACGTCGCCAGTGGTAACGTGTTAAAAGTGAATCACTTTTAACACGTCGCCAATGGTAACGTGTTAAAAGTGATAAAAATGTCATAAATTGTTATTTTTAATACGCTAAGCAACCATTAAAAGTCGTACTTTTAATAGTGTGACGTGCGGAGTGAGGGGGGGAGCTCGTAGAAAAGACGTAGTATGGGGCGGAGCTTCTTCGGCCGCTTACGCCGCACCGCGTCGCAGCCCATCACCCCTCTCAATGGAAGCATCTGGTGATTTCTAGAAATGGAAAGAGTCGCGAAATGGAAAAATTCGAGAACAATATTTCACTATATAAGGCCAAGCAGAAAGACGGACAGACAGTACAGTAATAAAAGTATTAGTGTGAAATAAATAATGAAGTAACAAGTACAGTGAACAGTGCATATAAATAGTGAAATATAAATATCTGTGACTTTGATTAAATTAGAATTAAGTGATTAATATATAAATATACTGTTATTAGTGACATAAGAAGAATTAAAGATTTTATTTCATTTAGATTATTAAATAGTGACTTTTATTTATTTACAGAGTGATTCATCAAGCAATAAACATTACAGTGGTGTCAGGTGTGGGGTTGTTATAAACAATTTGGTATTTTGTTTATTGCTGCTTTGTGAAATTGGGAAATGGCGTCTAAGAAGTTGTTGAAAGATTTGAAGGTCCCAGAGTTGAAATATATATTGGAAGAGCGGGATTTGGAAACCAGTGGCCGCAAACAAGTTTTGATGGAACGACTTCGAGAAGCTATGACTGAAGACGGTTAGGACCCTGATACGTATTTGTTTGAGGTTCAACTTTCTTTAACCGATTTGGCAATAAGTTTAAAAGAAAACTGTACAAATTTAGAATCAAAATTAAAAGAAAATTCTATAAATTTAGAGTCAAAATTAAAAGAAAATTCTACAAGTTTAAAAGAAGATTTAGAATCAAAATTAAAAGAAAATTCTATAAATTTGGAATCAAAATTAAAAGAAAATTGTACAAATTTAGAATCAAAATTAAAAGAAAATTCTACATTATTAGAAGCAAAATTAGAAGAAAAATTTCTAGAGAGCTCCAAAATTGTAAATGAAAAATTAGGAAAGTTAGAAGAAAATTCTAGAAACTTGAGAGAAGAACTGCATGGGAAGATGGAGGAAAATACAAAGAAAGTTGAACAGCAACTGGAAAAAATTTAGAGAAAACTCAAAGGTATGGGAGGAAGTATTTGAAGATAATTGTAGAATGTTAAAAGAAGAACTGGATGAAAAAATGAAGATTTTTGAAGAAAAATTTAAATTTGGTGTTTCATCTCCGGAAAAAGCTTCAAAAGCTGAGATAATTGAATTATCCGCACCAAATCTTGACTTAACTACAAAAATGCGTGTCAAACCTCCAACCTTTGATGGTCAAACATCTTGGATTAATTACCATAGGCAATTTGAAGCCGCTGCTAAGGCTAATGGCTGGAATGATACTGAGAAAGTTTCAGCACTTACAGTTGCTCTCCGAGGAGATGCGGTAAACATTTTACAGGCTATTCCACCGGAAGAAGACAACAATTATGAAAAATTGGTTAAGCGACTGGAGCTGCGATACGGCCATGCACACTTGGAGGAAGTGTATCACACGCAGCTCAAGAACCGATACCAACGTCCCAGCGAGAGTCTACAGGAGTTCGAAGCTGATGTGGCACGCCTGGTTCGACTGGCTTATCCAACTGGCCCGGATGATTTCTTGGAAAGCTGGGCTGTGAGAATATTTGTGGACGGCATCAGAGACCATGAAACGCAACAAGCCCTGCGTTTGGCGCGACCGAAGAAGCTGGTGGAAGCATTGGCCCATGCACTGGAATACGAAGCGGCAAAGCAGGCGTCCAGAAGCAGTGCCCGAGTGCGAGAGGTTAATTGTGACTCCGATGCCACGGGAAGCTTGGAAGCCCAGGTTCAGCGGTTGATCGAAGAAGTAAAAGATCTCAAGAATTCAAGACAACTTCGGTGCTGGAACTGTGGAGAACTAGGTCATCCAAAAAGTCGATGCAAGAAACCTTTGAAGACGTGGCCCAAAAATAACTCCAAGCAGGAAAACTAAATCGGGTCGATGTGCCGGGGCAAATATCGATCCAACCTAAACCCGCCCCACAAAATATTGCAATCATCGCTTCGCTACGTCATCAGTTTGATAGCTTATTTGTGGATGGATACATAGACGACAAGCCATGTAGTATTTTGTTGGACACAGGCGCAACGAAGACCATAGTAAGACCCGATTTACTGCGTCCGAACAAATCGTGCATGAGGACAAAATGGCGACTCCGAACAGCTATAGGTGACTCAGCTACCACACATGGAGAAGTTGACGTCGTCATCATGATTGGAGGAACAAAAATTGGACACCGTATCTTGGTAGCTGACATAGAAGAAGACTGTATCCTTGGAATGGATATAATGAAAAGATACGGATTCGATCTCGATATGAAAAACGGAGTGATTAAAATCAATAATGAAGAGGTCGTCCTACATTATCAAGAAGATTCTTCAGCTTGCTTAATACTGGCGGAAGATCTTGCGATTCCTGAGCGATGCGAAGAAATTGTACCAGCTACAGTAGGTGGTGAGATTCGGGAAGGAAGCGTCGCAATGCTGGAACCAAACGATAATGTTCAGCAGGGGATTTTGGTTGCTAAGGCCCTCATAAGTTCAGGAGAAATAGTACCGGTAAGAATAATAAACGTTAATTATTATGCAGTGAAACTGAAAGCCGGTACTATTTTGGGACGCCTCGCAAGAGTGTCAACTATAAAAACCACCGGACAAGACGTGGAGAAAGGACCCAACTGCGACAAACTTTCGAGAGAACTATTCAGTTCAGTACTATCCAAAGGACAACAATTAAACAATCGGCAACGTGCACAAGCAGAAGATCTGATACGCCGATTCCAAGAGATATTTGAAACCAGTGAGGGGCGAAAAGGAAGAACAAATATTGTCCATCACAAAATTGACACCGGCGATGCACGACCAATTCGACAAGCACCACGACGACTCCCGATTGCGAAGAGAGAAGACGCTGAAGCCATCATCCGAGATATGGAGCAGGATGGTATTATTGAACCCTCGAACAGTCCATGGGCCTCTCCGGTGGTACTTGTGAAGAAGAAAGACGGGTCTACACGATTTTGTGTCGACTATCGCCAGCTGAATAACGTTACCAAGAAGGACAGTTATCCTCTGCCCAGGATTGATGATACCTTAGATACCCTGGCCGGGTCAAAGATCTTCTCGACCCTAGATCTCAAGAGTGGATACTGGCAAGTAGCGATGGATGAGAAAGACCGAGAAAAAACTGCATTCACCATCGGCAGTGGATTGTGGCAATTTACAGTCATGCCATTCGGCCTATGTAATGCTCCTGCTACTTTCGAGCGATTAATGGAGACCGTACTCAAAGGACTATCATGGAAAACTTGCTTGGTGTACCTGGACGATATAATTGTGATGGGCAAATCATTTGAAGACCATTTGAAGAATCTGGAACAGGTATTTCAACATTTAAAGAAAGCTGGTTTGAAACTTAGTCCAAAGAAATGCCACTTATTTCAAAAACGGGTGAACTATTTGGGACATGTAGTCTCCGAAGAAGGCGTAGCAGTTGATACAGAGAAAATTAAGACAATTCAAGAATGGCCAGTGCCTGCAGATAAATATCAGCTACGTAGTTTCCTCGGACTTTGTACTTATTACAGAAGATTTGTTTGTGGATTCGCCAATATCGCAAAACCATTAACCAGACTGACAGAAGAAAATCGTAGATATAGCTGGGATGAAGACTGCCAAGTCGCCTTCGAGCAACTGAAGCAACTCCTAGTTCGAGCACCGATACTGAATTACCCGAAGACGGAAGGACGTTTATTTTGGACACGGATGCCAGCGATGTCGGAATTGGGGGAGTCTTGTTCCAATTGCAGGATGGTCAAGAAAGAGTCATTGGATACTTCAGTAAGGTTTTATCAAAGCCAGAAAGAAACTACTGCGTCACAAGACGGGAATTACTAGCAGTAGTAAAGTCCATCGAGCATTTTTACAAATATTTGTATGGCAGAAAGTTCCTGTTAAGAACTGACCACGCTGCTCTAAAATGGTTGCTCAAGTTCAAGAATCCTGAGGGTCAGGTCGCTCGATGGATCGAGAGACTTCAAGAATACGACTTCGACATTGAGCATCGAGCCGGTACAGCGCATAAGAATGCTGATGCCCTATCAAGACGACCATGTCCCAAAGATTGTCAGCATTGTTCTAAGGCTGAAGCAAAAGCATTCCGGACAACTGTCATTGACGATGCTTGGCAACCACAAGAGATAGAAAAGGACATAGATGGCGACTCAGAGTTGCGAATTATTCAAGAATGGAAGAAGAAAGGAACAAGACCGACATGGCAAGAGGTGGCACCATACTCCCCGACGGTCAAATCATACTGGGCGCAATGGGATTCCATAATCCTGGATGAAGGCGTCTTGAAGCGTGTCCTGAAAGATCCGAATGAAACCAAGAGTAGAGAACAGCTGATCGTTCCTAGAGGTCGGGTTCCGGAGGTCTTGAGACATCTCCATGATGGAGTGAGTGGAGGACACCTTGGGGTAACGAAGACTCTGCAGAGAGTTCGTGAGCGGTTTTATTGGCTAAACTGCAAAGAAGACGTTAGGGAATGGTGCAGGAAATGCACTACGTGCGCTTCAAGCAACGGACCGCAGAAACGACCAAGAGCTCCGATGCGACAGTATAATGTCGGTAGTCCATTCGAAAGGATAGCCATCGACGTAGCAGGGCCATTTCCCGAATCAGACGTCGGAAATAAACACATTGTTGTCGTCATGGACTACTTTAGTAAATGGGCGGAAGCGTATGCTCTTCCTAATCAAGAGGCCGCTACTATTGCAGACGTCCTAGTGAAGAACTGGATCTGTCGTTTTGGCGTACCCTTGGAACTCCATTCTGACCAGGGAAGAAACTTTGAATCCACACTTTTCCAAGGGATATGTGAAGTATTGAATATTCGTAAAACCAGAACTACTGCATTACATCCGCAGTCTGATGGAATGGTGGAACGGATGAATAAGACCATCAACAGACACCTGGCCAAAGTAGTCTCTAGTCACCAGAGAGACTGGGACAAATATCTTCATCTGTTTCTTTTGGCCTACCGCTCATCCGTACACGAAACAACCGGACAGACCCCAGCAAGAATTATTTTTGGACGGGAACTTCGGCTACCATGCGACCTAAAGTTCGGCTGCAAACCTGGAGAAGACCTGACTGGTGAAGATTATGTCATTAATTTAAGGCGTCAGATGGACGATATCCACTCCCGAGTCCGTATAAACATCCAGAATGCCAGCGACCGGATGAAAGAGACCTATGACGTCAAGGCACAAGACGGGGGCTTTCAACCAGGAGACTCGGTGTGGCTTTATAACCCAGGGCGGCGACGTGGCCTGTCTCCAAAATTACAGACATCTTGGGAAGGGCCTTACGAAGTCATCAGAAGAATTAACGACATAATCTACGAAATCAGACGCAACCCTAAGAGCAAATCGAGAGTGGTGCACTTCAATCGGCTAGCACCATATGCAGGAGACAATAATGAAGATCCCAACGACGCACGTGCTCGTAAGATCCACGCGCAGGAAGATTCATTTGAGGAGTTCATGAAGACTTTTTCAAGTGGACGTCGGGCCCGATTCGGAATAACTACCGAAGTGCAGCAGGATCTATTCAGAGTCCCGGCCGACTACTCCTTGGCCCATTGTGTATCAAGAGATTTGGAGATGTCCCGAGGAATAGCAGCAGTTTTCAAGAAGAAGTTTGGCAGACCAGAACACCAGAAGCCTACAGTAGGGAAGACCATCTGTCTGCGGGACAATACGACAACCAAGGAACGCTATATTTACCACATGGTAACGAAAGATAAATTTCATCATAAACCAACCTACCGTTCCATGTGGGAAACGCTGCAAGACATGCGAGGCCATTTAATGCAGAACGACATCCTGAAACTGGCAATACCAAAATAAGGCTGCGGTCTGGATGGACTAGATTGGAAGATCGTTCGAAATATGATAGAGGTAACATTCCGGAACAGCGGAACTCAAATATTGGTCTGCTGTTTCCACCCAGCAGGCCCGATCGAACCAAAAACTGTCGACTGCTACTTCTACCAAACTACAGGTTGCACCAAGGGCGGCGAGTGTCGATTCCGGCATAGACATGAAGATGTGTTTCGGGACGAAACATTCTTAAGAAGAAGGCAATGTGACGTGCGGAGTGAGGGGGGAGCTCGTAGAAAAGACGTAGTATGGGGCGGAGCTTCTTCGGCCGCTTACGCCGCACCGCGTCGCAGCCCATCACCCCTCTCAATGGAAGCATCTGGTGATTTCTAGAAATGGAAAGAGTCGCGAAATGGAAAAATTCGAGAACAATATTTCACTATATAAGGCCAAGCAGAAAGACGGACAGACAGTACAGTAATAAAAGTATTAGTGTGAAATAAATAATGAAGTAACAAGTACAGTGAACAGTGCATATAAATAGTGAAATATAAATATCTGTGACTTTGATTAAATTAGAATTAAGTGATTAATATATAAATATACTGTTATTAGTGACATAAGAAGAATTAAAGATTTTATTTCATTTAGATTATTAAATAGTGACTTTTATTTATTTACAGAGTGATTCATCAAGCAATAAACATTACAATAGTGTTTGTATAAAAATTTATTTCCAAAATAAATAAAATCTACTCTGGGAAATGACAGTCGATTTTTTGACAGCAATGTTTTTACTGTCATAAAAAATAATAATTCAATTAGAATTTGTTAAATGGAATAAATTTACTTTGGAAATAAATTTACTTTGTCCTTTATAATACTGGGCATTAATATCACTAACAGCACTATATTTATTTATTTATCACTTAATATTAACTTAAACAAAGTCGCAGATATTTATATTTAACTTTTTATATACCCTGTTGACTTCACTGTTCGATATTCACTGTTCTAGTTCCATTACACACTACTCTTCCAGTCTTTGGCTTGCCTTTATATCTAGAAAAACCCATTTCTCGAATGTTCTATTTCTGGAATTTTCTACTTCTCGAATATTGCTAGGGGCTTCCATCGCGAGGGGTGATGTGATGCGACGCAGCCGACGTAACGAGGACGAAAGACTCCACCCATACAAGGTCACCATTACGAGCTTCCCCACTCTCGCACGTTACAATACTATGAATGGAATAGTCAAGCTTATTGGGTATTGTTCATTTATAATTGATTTCCCACCAGTTTGATCCAAATATCATGAAATCATATATTTCCAACTAGGTAATATTTTTTCAACGCAAAATAAAAATACAGTGAAAATAGTATATTACATCTGAGGTGGAAAGTATTTCATTAAAGCCGAGAGCTTATTATATAACCGAGAGGCGAAGCCTCGAGGATCAGATATAGCTCAAGGCTGATATGAAATCCTCACCGAAGTATGTATACTATTTTATTCACAATCATCCCTGAATTCCCGAGAAATAATTGATCTTATTTCGTTCTTTTTTTAACAAAGTAAATTGATGTAGTAGTCTATGAAAACAATAAGAGTGTTTTGAAAAATTTAATTAATTTGACATTTGTAGGATTTATGATTTATGAATCAAGTTATTTATACGTGTATCTATTAAAATTATGATAAGTGCAGATATCAATAAGTTATAACAGTGAAATGTAGCTAAACACTTGCCCCGAATCGAACGAAAGTGCTGAGTATGTGAGGTTATAGCGATTTTGTTCATAATTTACAAATTTATAAATTTATAAGACATAGATTTACACAGAATTGCAACATAAATCCGCTTCTTTTCAATATTAATTGTTTTATTTGGATCATTAGATTATATGATCGGTATTTCTGACAGCACGGAATATTTTACTTCAACAAAGATTTATGACTGATGCTAAGTAACCCTGCATAAACATTTCCCCCCCAAGAGATGGAAGTAACGCTTCCGACCCGTGAGATAGTCATTGCAGTTGGAAATTTCATACTTCTCAACCTCCAAAAGGTTAGGAATTGCCATATTACTATAATGATTGTGAATAAAAACTATTACTTGTCGACAAAAATTGGACTTAAAATCACTCATATTGCTTGATTTCTAAAATATGATACCTAAATATCCTGAATTTTTTATATTTTATGATAAAATATGTCCATAAGAATCGATTCCGATCATTTTTGTTGTTATAAACATCATACTTTCAATTTTATAACGAATTTTGTGCTAGCCAGGTGCTAGCGCGTAAGAACGCTACAATCGCACGAAGTATAACCGAAGTAACGAACGGAGGAGAGAATAAACGAATCTGGAGCACACATTGTTTGCCTCTGTAACTTCTAAACAAATTGAGATAATTAAATTATGTAAAAAATATCATATTCTGCACAATTTATTTTATTGTAATACGCCTATTGCGTATCCTCAGTGGCTCCGCTCTATCGGTTAAATTTTACATCTACGAGGTATGCCGCCAAAACCGTCATACTGTCAAACGTCATTTTTGTATGTCATATTAAGTGACGCCAGCGTTACTTAACGTCAATAGTTTTCACGCCCTAACGTTAAGATGGTATTCTGAAATGTCAACGTGAAAGTTGAACGTCAATTTACACTGACGTTAGATTAACGCTAGCGTTGAATAATTCATTCCAAATTCTATGAAATGCGTGAAATTCAGCCAATCAAATTACAAGAAATTGAACAATTTGTTGTCATATTTCACTCTGATATTTCATACTTTTTGATATTCTGGATGAAAAACAGGGAGTACTGTGAAAAATTTACTGTTTGATCTGGTTACTATGAAGAAAATAGAGGAGAGAAAGGAGTGTAATTTAGTTTCGTGAATATTAAGGAAACTATTTGACATATTCATTTAACCAATAAATGTTTCAAAAAACTATTCCCAATTCATATAAAATGTTATACAAGCTTCCAAACTGTAAATCATTTATTTTGCAGCATATAATCCAGCATCTTTTCATGAACGGGAATAGTAGAGAAAAAAAGCAAGACATATATCAAGAACGCGGGAATGTATGCTGATTTTTCAGTAAAGGTTCAAGTAGAAGCTCAACTAAATCTTGATTTGATGTTTGCACTAGAAAACTAGATCATCGAAAGATGAGTTCATCGGTTATAAAAATTAACTTGAAATAGAAAAAGCGTTCCATACTGATGAAGCTGTTAATGAAAATAGTATTACCTATGTATGTATATGTGCAGAGAATTGATTTTAGTGAGACCATAACCGAGCGAAAAAAATTAAAGTTAGAAGATTTAGAATTTTTATTCCAACAATCAATCTCTTGATTACAACAGTGAATATCTTAATTGGAAAGTAAAATTTAATTATAATAACAGTAAGACTGGAATCAACGGAGTGCGGAATATACGTTAAGATATCTACATTTGAAATTTTTATTTCAACAATCAACATCTTGATGACATCAATAAATATCTTGATTTAAAAATAAGATTTCATTCTTATTTTATTGAGACTTCAGTCATATCTGCACGTTGACAAATTAAGTTGTCTTCCTAGAATATATACTGTTCAATTTATAAGATAGACTCATATAATTATCTGATCTTTGTTCACGATTCAAATAGAAGTGATATATACTTTGAAACATCAGGCTACTTTCAAACTCGCACTGGAAAATTTGGAATACTTCTTGATTTTGCAAATTTGGTCTTGGAGTAATTATTCAAATCTTGAGTCTGAAGTAATACTTTGATTCTTGAAAGTTTGATCCTGTTATGTTAGACCAATGTCGAATTTACTAATCTTTATCGCTAAATTTCGTTTCTTTGACTTATTTTGTAGAAGTTGTTGGATATTTCTACTATTATTATATAAATAACCTGAAAACGTAGCACTTAATGCTGTCAAATGGCTAGCGTGACTTAACGTCAACTATCGGCGTGAACTTGAATCAACGTTCAGGTTAAGAATACGAAAATGACAAAACGGGAGTTAAGGTAGTTGTCGTGCTATAGGCATAGTATCAGAATGTTCCAAATTTTTGTACACTTATTCAGAATATTATTATACAACAATCCCTAAAATTTGAAGTCGATTGACCATCTCAAACTCTAGATAAACGCAGTTAGATTTCAAATTTTTAACATGGAGAGCAATGGCGAGAATACATTTTGGGCAGCAATTATTTCAGTTTTAATTTTTTATGCAAAAACTAACAGTCAGATTCTTTTGAAAAACTAGCTGTGAATTGATGTACACGTTCTGCGTACTTGAAAATAAAAAGAAAATTATTGACCAGCTCATTGTTTAGATATGAGAGCGCAAAGTTGAACATTTTATATATAAAATACGTCGCGACACGTTGAACAGAAACAACTTGGCAACACTGTACATCACTAAACATTGCATTGTACTATCCGACCTGCAAATTCAAACGGAAAGAGATTAAAATAGTTGCTTAATAATGGTTTCCGTTAAACAATAATATCTATTATGAATAAAATTTATTTTATCTAAGATTTTTTTGTTTTAAAATTTGCCTTTATACGTTAGATTTTTGGACATGTTTTCTATATTGAGATAACAGTTAAATACATTGTTGCCAAGCTATTTTTCCGGCCAGTAATCGTGTATATCACACTACGATGAGCGTGTTTGAGATACACTCTCCGACAAAAAATTCAGGCATCCACTAAATTTATTCTAAATTTCTCAGTCTTTATTCATTAATATTATCATAAAAATCTATGTACTGAACTATCTGTATTATAAACACGTTCTTCCAAGAATAACAAGCATCTATATATATCAGCTTGCAAGGCGTTTTTTGTAGTTACGCCAGACTTCACTGTTTTTAACAATAATGTACCACGACAACAGCCTTAAGTTCACGTTAACGCTCGACGTGAATTAACGCTTGGTTACAGAATCCCTATGATTATTCGATAATCATGAGTATAAATCATTCACTTAGAAGTTGTTGTGTTGCTGGATGTACTAATACTAAAGCAAACAGCCCAGAACTAATTTTTATAGATCTCCGGGAAGAAATTATGAAGCGAAAAAAAGAGAAATGTGGATAACAGCAGTTAAACGAGTGTGATTTTATGCAAAAATCTATAAAAATGTATTAGATATCATTCAATTCTCAGTATCAACCATCTTTAAAAGAAGTTGAATATTATAATTGTGAAGAAACTCAATAAATACCACTTAGATAAGTTTCTTAATTGACTGAACAGTCACATAAATTCGTCTCAGAATCCTTTACTGAAAGCAACAGATTTTTGCTTAATATTTTTCCTTCTCAAAATTCAAGAATTGTTTTATAGATAAACAAGATGAAAAAATCTTTTTCTCCCAAGGATCTCGCTCAAATTCTGTACGTATATAACACATTATAAATCTAACTGTAATTGATTACCTTTGGATGAGTCACATCTATATAAATAAAAATCAATGTTTGTATGTTTGTACTTTATGCGTTCCGAAACGATTGATCAGATTGTGGTGAAACTTGAACAGAGTATTCTGGGGACGTACGAGACGGTTCGTGGTACAAAAAATCTATATCTATAAATGAGTTTTTTTTTTTTAATGAATTTTTCTACTCTGGTGGAAAGAATGTATATTATTAATGACTCAATACACAAATAATGAACTGTTATTATTACTTCATTGAAGATTATATCGGAAATTAGACTGATATCAGTATTATATAAAACAAAGTCGGGTTACTTACACCATTCATAACTCAAGAAATGCTTGACCGATTTTCATGATCTTTGATTCTTTGGATTTGTCTCCGTCCAGAATAGCAGAAGAAGTATTTAAAAAACGGAAGGAGAAATATCATTATCTCATACATTTTGTATAAAACAGATTTCTTGATGATATCATGAAAACTTATTTATCGTATTCAGCTTATAAGATTTGCCCCAGAGTGGAACTAACAAAAGCAGCCGATAGGACCTGTGAATGTATTTGGAAATTTCAAGTCCTATCGTTTGCTTTTTTTCGCCATGCGAGTGAAACGAGCTTGGTCAAAAATAGGTCGCCGTGCAAGTAGCGAAGCAAGCTCCGTCAACGTTAAAACGCCTTACTAGAGATGCGAACTCGGTTAATAGTAAGCTGCGGTGCTAGCGAAGCATGCTCGATCAACGGTAAACCACCGTACGCGCAAATCGAGTTCGGTCAACAGTAAACCGCTGTGCAAGCAAAACGAGTAAGCTGCCGTGTGAGCGAAGCGAGCTCGGTCAATGCCAAGCTGATGTGCGAGTGAAAAGGGCTCATTTAACGGCCAGCTGTCGTGCGAGCGGAACGAGATTGGTTAACTGTAAGATGCCGTGCGAGCGATGCGTGCACGGTCAATGTTAAGACGTGCGAGCGTTGCAAACTCAGTTAAAGGCAAGTAGCCGTGAGAACGAAGCGACGTCGCTCAACAGTAAACCGCCATATGAACGAAGCGAATTTGGTAAACTTGGATTATTCCCAACACATGCATATTCATTTCATTGATTTTGGTTAGGTTCATATTCAAGTAGACAAGTTATCTCCAATATAATAATTACATCTTATACAATAACTTGAATAAGCATGTCATGTGAGACTCATATATTTAATGTATAATCTCAAATGAATTAACAAAAAAGAAAGTAAAATAAACTCGAAAGACATTCAGTGGAACTACAAAGTCTCGGCCAAATACAAGAATCTCCTATTTCTATTAAATTCCTACTAAAGAAGATTTTCTCAAGGTTTGACATGTCCTTATCATTTACGGGTTATAAGGTCCTGATATAGAAGGTAGGCTCAAGTACTTTGCAATCTGAATTTATCAATTCTGTGGCGTTACGAAGTACGCCGAGTCAGCTAGTAAACAATAAAAAATAATAATGACTATGGTTGATTTGCTTCTTTTAGAATATTTTTGTCTCCAAATGTCATAAATTGAATACAATATTATTATTAGAAATACAGATGGTACGTTATGAACTTCTGTAATGAAACTAGAATATACCTAATCAGGTTTTTATTAGTTAAAAACTTCAACTCATCGATCTAATGAAAAACATGAGATATTACATTTAAACTACTATGATAATAATATTTCATACAAATATAAATCTAGAAAGCCACCACATTCGCCCCATCTCCTGAGAAAACAATTAGATAATAAAAATTTTGAGCTATTTTGGAAAAGGACAAATGTTTTAACTTTTACATAATATAATCCTTAAAATAACTTGGAAGCTTCCTTTCTCTACGGGGACGTTCTTCATACTTGTCTGATTTTTCTTTGTTGATTATTTCAGTCTGGGAGTCATTTACCAATGGAGCTGATTCAACAGTATTGTCTAAATTGTATTCGTTTCTTATTCCATTTTCAAAATCATTTACTGTTGACACTGGTTTTCCTGGAATGATTTTATTTCTTTTATCACTTATATTTGTGATGGTAGACTCTTCAGACAGTGTTTGCAACGAGTTTTCGAGTCGTAAATCCTTCTCCCCTCTTGGTGCTAAATGCCGTAGTGAAACAGTAGACTCAGTTCCATCTTTGCGCCGTATTAAAGCATATTGTGGATTTGCTTCTAAAAGTTCAGCTTCTTCAACAAGATCTTCATATTTGCTTGCTCGAACATTTCGTTTAAGTAGTATTGGTCCTGGAATTAACCAAGATGGTAAAGTGTCTTCATTCACTGTTCTTCTATTATGCTTTAAAAATCTTTCATGAGGTGTACAATTAATAGAAGTACACAACAAAGATCTAATGGAATGAAGTGATTCTGCCAGCACTTCCTCCCAATCTGTAGGCTGTAGATTTCGAGTTTTCAAAGCCAGATTCATGGTTTTCCATATTATCCCATTATACCGCTCAATTTGACCATTTCCTTGTTGGTTATACGGGGTGGTTCTACTTGTAGCTACAGCGTTTGAATTAAGAAAACTTGTAACTTCTTGAGAAAGAAAAGATGAGCCTCTGTCAGTATGAATATATGCTGGTTGTGTGATATGTTCAAGATGATAGGGTTGGCAACATTGTATTATGAGAATGAGTGATGACAAATTGTGAATAAAAAGCCTTAGTAAATACTAATAGTTTTATGCATAAATATCACTTAAATACATGCAACAATACAACACATGGTGTCAGGTTACTTCCAAAAACGGAAAGCGGTAATAGAACCTAGTGAACTCCCGGGAAAAAATAAAGACATTGGGAAGAGACGCAGCCGAAAGAGGTGAGGTTAGAAAAAAGACCGCGAAAGTGTGAGTGTGAAAATTTATTATTTCCAAAGGAAAATAAATAAGTAATAATGGCCACAGCAGAAGAAGTTAATGCTCTGCGGACGCAGCTTCAACAAATGCAAGCATTGATAAATGGTATTCAAGCTCAGGTACCACCTACACAGAATGCACATACTTTATGCGGAGTTATTCCCATGCCAGAAAAGTTTTCATTCAATAGATTGGACTGGATAGAATGGAAAAAGACGTATGAAAGGTACAGAATAGCAATGAAAGTAGATAATCTTGAACAAAAACAACAGGTTAATCATTTACTGTTGCACATGGGTCTGGGAGTCAACAGACTTTTGTCAACATTACAAAAGACAGATAACGATCTGGAAAGTTACGAAGAAACAGTGAAATTATTCGATGAATACTACAACAACAAGTCAAATAAAATTTTCAATAGAGTAAAGTTTAATCGAAGAGTTCAAGGCGACAACGAAAAAGCAGAAGAATTCGTGGCTGATGTTATTGAAATAGCAAAATCGTGTCAATTCGGTGATCTAGAAGATGAATTGATAAGAGATCGACTGATAGTAGGCGTAAAAGACGAAATCCATGCAGATGGATGATAGAATCACGAAGGAAAAAGTGATTGATAAAATTCTTCAAAGTGAAACGATTAGAGAAGGATCGAAATCTATAAGAAATGGAGAAGAAAACAATAAACAAATCGACAGAGTTGTAAAGAAGAATTTTCAATCGAGCAGAAAATATAATGCATCAACGAAGAAATATGAAGGCAACAGCCGAAGTAAACGAGTTGAAAAAATAAATCAGTGTACAAGATGTGGTGGAACACCTCACAAATATCAAGAATGCAGAGCTGCTAATGCAAAATGTAACAAATGTCATTGTAAAGGACATTACGCAAAAATGTGCCGCACGAAAAAGGTAGACAATTTAAATCGAGACCAAGAGGAAGAAGAATCCGACAGCGATTTGGAATGGTTACAGGATGAAATATCAATAAAATCTGGTAATCAAAACAAGAAAAAATCATGGTATGTAAAACTTAAAATAGATAAAGCTCTAGTAAAATTTAAGATAGATACAGGAGCAGATGCTATTGTTCTAAAATTGGATGTTCTTAAGAAACTTCCAGGTAAAATTCCCATTTACAAAACAAATGCGGAGCTAATTGGTCCTGGTAAAAAGAAAATAAATTTAGTCGGGAAAGTATTTCTACCGGTTGAATATAACGATCGCTCAGAGAAGATAAAAATGTATGTCGTAGATACCAAGGAGAATTTATTAGGAAGAGCAGAACTGGAGATACTGAAGATAGCGAAATTTGAGAATCAACAACTGAAGATCAAGGGAAAAATGATCGACGAAACAACTGAAGAACTCAATACTCACACAATCAAAGAAAAGGTATTAAAACAGTTTCCACAAGTATTCTCTGGACTAGGAGAATTCAAGAATGAAATGCATCAAATTCGTATTAAAGAAAACGCAGTTCCTTATGCAGTAAGTACTCCAAGACGAATTCCACTACCGCTACATGAAAGTCTACGGAAAGAACTTTTGAAAATGCAAAAGAATAACGTAATTGAACCAGTGGAAGAAGCAACTGAATGGTGTGCTCCTCTAGTCGTGGTGCCGAAAAAAGGTAACAAAATTAGAATTTGTACCGATTTTACAGAGCTGAATAAATATGTAATTCGAGAAAGATACCAATTACCATCAGTGGACGAGTCACTAACAAAATTAAGTAATGCTAAATTTTTTACCAAATTTGATTTAAATTCTGGATTTTGGCAAATTCCATTAGAAAAAGAATGCCGACATTTAACAACTTTTATTACACCTTTTGGGAGATTTCAGTACAAAAGACTACCATTTGGTATAACCAGTGCACCCGAAGTATTCCAAAAGAAAATAACAAAAATTCTAGAAAATATAGAAGGAACCCTTGTTCACGCAGATGATCTGTTAGTTATAGGACAGACACAAAAAGAGCATGATGAAAATATTAGAAAGGTTTTAGAAACTTTGAAATCACATAACGTAACATTGAATTTAGAAAAATGCCAATTCAATATGAATGAAATAGATTATTTAGGTCATACGGTGTCAAAAGAAGGTATTAAGCCTAACATAAAAATAGTAGAGGCTATAATAAAATATCCTATACCAAAAAATAGAAAGCAAATAAGACAATTCCTAGGACTTGTTACATACGTAATGAAATTCCTACCGGACGCATCAGAGAAAACTAAGAAACTAAGAGAACTGATAAATGAGAAAAATGAATATATTTGGTTGAAAGATCATGAAGAACAATTCAACAACCTAAAAAGAGAAATGGCAAGAGCTCCAATTTTAGCAATGTTTGATGTTACAGCGGATACAAGAGTATCAGCAGACGCTTCGTGTTATGGATTAGGAAGTGTATTAGAACAAAAGCAACAAAATAATACGTGGAAGCCAGTTATGTTCTGTTCAAAATCATTAAGTTCTACCGAAAGACGATATGCGCAGATAGAGAAGGAGGCACTAGCCATCACATGGGCGTGTGAACGTATGGAAAAGTGGTTAATAGGAAAAGACTTTGAAATTAATACGGATCATAAACCGTTAGTGCAGATTTTAGGACAGAAACCAATATCTGAGTTGACCCCTCGTCTACTAAGATTTAGAATGAGATTGATGAAATTCAGATATAATATAAAATACATTCCGGGCAAAGAGTTGAGAGTAGCCGATGCACTTTCAAGAGCACCAACCAATGATGGACAAGAAAATCCAGATGTTTTAGATTGCGAGCCTATATTAATAAACAGCGTAGTAGAAGAATTCATCAGTGAAAATCATATAACTAAAGGAGATATTATCAAGGCCCAAGAAGAAGACATTTCCATCAAAAAGGTAATAGAATACACAAAGAATGGTTGGCCAAAAAAGTTTGATCACATAACTACTCCTTTCGCAAAACATCTTCAGAATTTACAATAGTAAATGGAATGCTGATGTTCAACAATCGAATTGTGATTCCGAAGAGGTTTAGACAGCAATATCTAGAAAATCTACACTCTGGTCATCTGGGAATTGTGCGATCGAAGCAACGCGCGCGAGAAACAGTTTGGTGGCCAAATATTAACAAACACATAGAAGATCGAGTTCTAAATTGCGAAACGTGTAATATCGAAAATAAACCTCGTGTCGAACCATTTTTAAGTTTAGAAACTGAACCATTACCGTGGGCGAATAGGTGTCGATTTATTCGAGTATAAGGGAAGAAACTTTGTGGTCGTTGTGGACTATTACTCGAAATTTATTGAAATAGAACAATTGAATAATATTAGAAGTGAGAACATTATCAACGTTTTAAAAAATATGTTTGCGCGATACGGTGTACCAAAAATAGTGCGAAGTGATAACGGGAGACAATTCGAGTATTCGGAATTTCGAAATTTTGCAGCCAATTACAAATGGGTATCTAGTAGTCCATTTTACCCTCAATCCAACGGACAAGCGGAAGCCGCTGTCAAAACAGCCAAAATGATTCTAAAGAAGAATCCCAATGACATGCAACGTGGATTGTTAGCTTATCGCAATACTCCGTTACCATCATGTGGAGTATCACCAGCAAAACTTTCAATGGGACGAAATTTGAGAGAAGGGTTCACTGTTAATGAAAAATATCTTTATCCTCAATTGCCAGATCACAAAAGAGTAAAGAAGGCATTCGATTAAGAAAAAAACACGTCAGGAGAAGCAGTATAATAAAAGTCATCGTGTTAGTCCAACATCTCCATTAGAAGAAGGTCAAGCAGTATGGCTAGTCAACGAAAGAAAGAGAGGAAGAGTAGTACGAGAACATTCAACGCCAAGATCATACATAGTCGAGGCAGATGGATCATCAATTAGAAGAAATCGTCGTGATCTCCAACCAATCCCTAAACCAGCCCCCAGCCAAGTTCAACAAGCTACGGGAAGAGATCAAAAGGAATTAGAAGGAAGCGTTAGACGAAGCAGCCGACCTCACCAAATTCCCTTAAAGTTTAAAGAATATAAAATATATTAAACTTATATAAATTAAAAATTATTAAAAAGTATCACAACTAATTTTAGTTTTTGCAAGTAATTTGAAATACAATATATTTGTAATTTTAAGAAAAGGGGATGTGTGATATGTTCAAGATGATAGGGTTGACAACATTGTATTATGAGAATGAGTGATGACAAATTGTGAATAAAAAGCCTTAGTAAATACTAATAGTTTTATGCATAAATATCACTTAAATACATGCAACAATACAACACACTGGTGCTCCAAAAATGGAAAACAATTGTGTGAAACATTTTACAACAGTAGAAGAACTCAAATCTGAACACGGATAAGCAAAAGGAAAACGAGAATACTCGTCTACAATTGTAAGTAGATAACGGTTCCCAGATTTAGTTGGAAGAGGTCCTTTAAAGTCGACATTAAGTCTTTCGAAAGGAGCAGTAGCCTTTATAAGGCGTCCTTGTTGCTTATGAAACCTGGGCTTTACTTCAGCATATATTGGACAAGCAGATGTCATTTTCTTGATATCATCAATAATATACGTCAAATTCTTACTGCGTATCCAATGAAACATTCTTGTAACTCCAGGGTGACAAAGTGACTGATGTAAATTAAATAATTTAGTATCAGTTGTCGCACAACAATACCTTGAGAGTGCATCCGCTGCAACATTCTCTTTTCCAGGACGGTAAACTATTTCGTAGTGAAAAGGAGCTAGCTCCAATCGCCATCTCATTATTTTATCATTCTTAATTTTACTGACATGCGTTTTGCTAAATATGAACGAAAGAGCTTGCTGATCAGTAATGAGATGAAATGTTCGACCAATAAGAAATGATTTCCATCTTCTCAATGCTTCTACTATTGCTGCCGCCTCCTTTTCAATAGAAGAATGTAATTTTTCTGAATTTGACAGAGTCCGAAAAAAGAATGCAACTGGACGACCGTCTTGACTTAATGTTGCTATAGCAGCTACATTTGAAGCATCAGTTTCAACTATCAAAGGGATATTATTGTCAACAGTTGTAACGGCTGAATTTGAAATATCTTGCTTTATATTTTCAAAATCTTCCGCAGCTTTTTCACTCAGAGGAAAAGAACTGCTTTCGATCAAAGATCTAATTTTATCTGAAAATCTTGGTATCCATTTAGAATAGTGAGCGAATAATCCCAGTATTCGTTTTAAAGAGGAAGAGTCATGAGGCAAAGGTAATTCAAGAAGTGACTTCAGTCGATCCGGATCTGGTTTTATAACTTTGTGTGATACCAAGTGACCAAGTAGCTTGATGGATGACTTTGAAAATTGACATTTTTCTTTATTTATTGCTAAATCATATTTTCTAAGGGCTACTAAAACTTTCCCAAATTACAATCATGTTCAGCTTGATTTCGACCACATACAATAATATCGTCCAAATAGGTGTAAACCCCAGAAATATTTTCGTTTGTTATTACTTTGTCAATTACTCGCTGGAAACATGCTACTCCATTAGTCACACCGAAGGGTATTCTATTAAAATGATATAATCGACCTAGAGCTTCAAAAGCAGTATATTGTTTTTCTTCTTCATGAATTGGTATTTGATGATATGCACTTTTAAGATCAATAGTACTAAAAATATTATAGGAAGCAACTTTAGTTATCAAATCGTCTATATTTGGTAAAGGATAAGCATCTAGTAAAGTGAATCTATTTATAGTCTGCGAATAGTCAATAACTAAACGTTTTCTATGAAATTCATCATTTGCAACAACGATTACCTGGGCTCTCCAAGGGGAAGAACTTTCCTCAATAACCCCGCCAGCAAGGAGTTTGCTAATTTCTTGTTTTATAAAATCAGTATCATCTTCTGAGTAACGTCTCGATTTTGTGGCTATAGGTCTGCAGTTGCTTGTTAAATTATTGAATAATCTTGGAGGCTCCACTTGGGCACAGGAAGAACATATTGAAAGAGGAGTTTTAGGGCCACCAAACTCTACTTCTACATGAATATGCTTATTCATAAGATCGTGACTAACCAATAGATCTGTGCATAGTTCTCTGAGAACAGTTAACTTGAAACCAGAATATTCGTATCCTGAGATCTTCAAATTTACTAGGACGTATCCTTCCACATTTGATATTAAAGTGGTTGCAGCCATTGAAACTTTTCCTTTTTCCGAATAGAGTTTAATTTTGTTCCGTTTCACAAAATCATAATTTATAAAACTTATAGAACTTCCGGTATCTATTAGGCAGTTTGAAAGTATTCCATTGACTTCAGCTTTGACAATAGCCTTTTGAAGTACATGTGAACCAGTGCTACTACTTGAAGCTATTATTGAGGCACTAGTTGTTGATTTGTTGCCTGTAGATTTTGTTGATCGACAAACTCTTGCATAATGTCCTATCTTCTGGCATTTATTACATGTAGCTTCCTTGGCAGGACATTTATAACGAGGGTGCCGATCTCCACCGCAGAAGTAGCATTTTACCTTAGATTTATTCGATACTGCTGAGACCACATTGTCTTCAACTTTATCTTCAGAGACAGAATTCTTCAAATTCAATGATGCTGAATCTTGAATTGCACTCGCATAATTTAAGTGCGTATATTGTTCTGCATGCATTTGTGCCATTTCCAATGCTTGTCCCTGCTTAAGTCTGTTGTCGTGGTACATTATTGTTAAAAACCCAAGTAACAATTATGACCAAATATGACGTCGATACGACGTCACATTTTTGGTCATAATCGCGTCAGCAAGACGTCAATGCGTGGAGCTATATGACGTCATATTATGACGTAAGTTTGACGACATATTATGACGTAATTTTGACGTCATATAATGACCTAAGTTTGACGTCATATTATGACCTTAGTTTAACATCAAATTATGATCTTAGTTTGACGTCACATTATGACCTAATTTTGAGTCATATTATGACTTGAATTCAACATCACTTTATGATCTTAGTCATCACCTAAAAATTCCTCAAGAAGTAAATAATAATAAAATAAGTAATATAGAGCATCATAATGTTATATGGTAACATTATAACGTTGCATATCACCTATTTGATTACTATTTATTCAAGGAACTTTCAGATAATTAGTAAATAATAAAACATCATTGTATTTTCAATTGATTGATTTAAAATACAAAAATATTACAGGTAATAAAAAACTATCAAGTAAAAAAAATATATATGTATCAAAACTTAAAAAAAAAATTATCACCATGACAAGAAAAAAACTGATCGTCAAGCATCTGTGAATTCTGGACCAATTCTCGTATACCTTTGGGTTATTTACTCAAATGTTGTGACCATGACGATAGTGTCAACAGCCGGCACTGCAGCAATTGAGTCGAAATTTGAAAAATGCACCATTATATACAGTCATCCTAAAAAACAATTTCATATGATTTTCAGTAATTCAAGATTCAACACTATTATTCAGATCCTATCGATCATCAGCTTTGTAGCTAGAAAAATTTTCAATAACAGTTATGAAATTCGGAAATATCTTTTATGATACATTTGTTTCTACATTTTAAATTCTTCTAGATCGATAGCAAATTAATCAATGTGTTGGATATACGATGAGTCACCTATTTTTTCAAGTATCATATGAAGAAGATCGCTAAAATATTTGTATTTTCTTTTACTATTGAATACCACAATGAACTTTACCTTTTGTATTTTCTGGTTTACTTATATGATTTTTTTTATTACGGTGTATATTCCTCACATGATCTCATGCATATCTGGTTTTCCAAATGCATGATCTAACACTAAAACTAAAGTACGATGCAAAAATACTTCCCACAAAGACAATCTTTTCCAAAACAGATTACATATTTATAACAGTAAAATTCTTGTAGCTGTTCACTATTATGTATAGATATGTATTCGCTGAAAGAAGAATTATACCTACATGAATAATGCAAAATCAAGTACCTACATATTTGAGAGTTTATTAAGCGGATTTCTGATTAGAAGTATTCATAGTCGAAATTATGATAAATTTTAAAGTGTTTGAGCCAAAACATTTTCCCGAACTAATTTGTTTAATTTGTGATTTTTGAGAAATAAACATGTCTAAATATTTTGAATCTTCAAGTAGTGACGTGAGAGCTCGTTATTTGAATAAAATTAATCAATTTGAAGATGTCGATCCTTATAATAGTGATTTATCCAGTTTTTCACGGCAACTGGAACAAATATTACACGATGAAATTTTTTATTATTTAGTTCTAACAAGAAGTTCTATACACATCAAGAATTTAGAGTTTTCAAGTGTTTAGAAGTCTGTAAATATGTGTCATGCGGATGGGTGCGAGATTTATTGGTGAAAAATTTTAAGGAAAATCTCTTGATTTTTTGAAAGGTAAGTAAGTAAGTTGTATGCACTGAATATTTATTATTAATATTTATATAACAAAAAATTTTACGCATAAAATCTTGAATTATTATTCTCCAATTCTTTATAGCTTCAATTAAAACGCTATGCACAGCAAGTAAAAATAAAGCAGTAACACCCCAAGTAACAATGACTGACCGTCGACCAGAAGGTGACGTCAGATTTTGGTCATAATGAAGTCATAAGCTGACGGTCATATTTCGACGTCATAAGAGGTTGAATCGACGTCACATTTCAAGTCAAATTGTGGTCATAAATTGACGTCATTTTTTGACGTCCTGTAGACGTCATAATTTGACGTTATGTTTCAGCGTTTCGAGAAATCATACTTATGCTTTATATAATGATTCTTTAGATATATTTTTTAGTCAGTGTACTTTGCGCTTACGTTTTCAACTGACTGAGTCTTATTTTTTAGCTCAACGTCACTTTATGACGTAAGTTCGATGTCATTTTGTGACGTATGTAACATTTTTATTCCAGCATCTATTTTATGACTTAAATTCGACATTATGAGTATCAGTTATCTAGATATGAAGTTATAAATTATTATATAGAGATCAGTATTCAATTATGAGAATTATAAACGAATTAAGCTATGAAATATAAATTAGGTGCGTTCGGCTTTTATATTCCAGTGTAGATAAAATCTTATTTATTCCTATAAATTTCTCTAAACAGTCTATCAATAAAAGTGAAGAGCCTGATCCTCTATTTATTTGGCTTACAAGCATTCAAAAGATAACATATTTGATTTTTGCTCGAAAGCATCCTGTACCCAATGCATCTTTTACAACAGTTCGGAAATTTTCGGTAAGATTCGAACTATTGAAATATTGCATCATGACGTAAGTTTGACGTCATATTATGACGTAATTTTGACGTCATATTATGACCTAAGTTTGACGTCATATTATGACCTAAGTTTGACATCAAATTATGATCTTAGTTTGACGTCACATTATGACCGAATTTTGACGTTTATGACTTGAATTCAACATCACTTTATGATCTTAGTCATCACCTAAAAATTCCTCAAGAAGTAAATAATAATAAAATAAGTAATATAGAGCATCATAATGTTATATGGTAACATTATAACGTTGCATATCACCTATTTGATTACTATTTATTCAAGGAACTTTTAGATAATTAGTGAATAATAAAACATCATTGTATTTTCAATTGATTTATTTAAAATACAAAAATATTACAGGTAATAAAAAACTATCAAGTAAAAAGAAATATACATGTATCAAAACCTAAAAAAAAATTTATCACCATGACAAGAAAAAAACTGATCGTCAAGCATCTGTGAATTCTGGACCAATTCTCGTATACCTTTGGGTTATTTATTCAAATGTTGTGACCATGACGATAGTGTCAACAGCCGGCACTGCAGCAATTCAGTCGAAATTTGAAAAATGCACCATTATATACAGTCATCCTGGAAAACAATTTCATATGATTTTCAGTAATTCAAGATTCAACACTATTATTCAGATCCTATCGATCATCAGCTTTGTAGCTAGAAAAATTTTCAATAACAGTTATGAAATTCGGAAATATCTTATGATACATTTGTTTCTAGATTTCAAAACTCTTCTTAATCGATAGCAAATTAATCAATGTGTTGGATATACGATGAGTCACCTATTTCCAATTTTATTATAGATACCTACCTTCCAATAACTTTAACAAAATTCTTGAGTGAAGCAATATCATGCAAACAAACCAATGAACCTCCCTGAACTGAACTATAAGAGAAAAACCGTTGGTGAAAGCTTGATATTTCAATAGTCCGAATCTTACCGAAGATTTTCGAACTATTGTAAAAGAGAGGAGGAGGAGAGGGGAGGCTTCCGAGCAAAAAATCTAATATGTTACCCTTTGAATGCTTGTTACCCAAATAAATAGAGGATCAGGCTCTTCACTTTTATTGATAGACTGTTTAGAGAAATTTATAGGAATAAATAAGATTTTATTTACACTGGAATATAAAAGCCGAACGCTTCTAATTTATATTTCATAACTTAACTCGTTTATAATTCTCATAATTGAACACTGATCTCTATATAATAATTTATAACTTCATATCTAGATAACTGATACTCATAATGTCGAATTTAAGTCATAAAATGGATGCTGGAATAAAAATGTTACATACGTCACAAAATGACGTCACAAAATGACGTCGAACTTACGTCATAAAGTGACGTTGAGCTAAAAAATAAGACTCAGTCAGTTGGAAACGTAAGCGCAAAGTACACTGACTAGAAAAATATATCTAAAGAATCATTATATAAAGCATAAGTATGATTTCTCAAAACGCTGAAACATAACGTCAAATTATGACGTCTGTTCAACATTTTAGGACGTCAAAAAATGACATTTCCCAAAAAAATCTTTCGCGATGCATGCATAAGTCACAAAATGACGTCAAACTTACGTCATAAAATGCCATCGAATTTACGTCATAAAATGACGTCGAATTTACGTCATAAAATGACGTCGAATTCACGTCATAGAATGACGCTGACCTGACGTCACAAAATGACGTCGAAATTAAGTCATAAAATGACGTTGAGCTAAAAAAAGGAGCTCAATCAGTTGAAAACGTAAGCGCAAAGTACACTGAACTGAAAAAATATGACTAAAAAATCATATATACAGCATAAGTATGATTTCCCAAAGTGCTGAAACATAACGTCAAATTATGACGTCAGTTCAACGTTTTATGACGTCAAAAAATGACTCCAATTTATGACCTCAATTCGACTTGAAATGTGACGTCGATTCGACGTCTTGTGACGTCGAAATATGACCGTCAGATTATGACTTCATTATGACCAAAATCTGACGTCACATTCTGGTCGACGGTCAGTCATTGTTACTTGGGTTGGGACACGTTATGCGACTAAAATGGTCACTCAAATTATTTATTCAAATATAACTATGAATTAATACGTAAAAAATTAATATTTTTGTACGAACTAATTTTTAAACAATTTGTGTCTTAAGCGATGCATTCTCAACGAATCAATGAAAAACCTTTATACAGCCTTGGATTATAGCTCGACCAGAAGGAGAAATTCTTTGTAGTCATTGTAGATGCGATGCAGGTCTTGGTGAGACTTGTAGACATTTTGCTGCTATTTTTTTCGCTGTAAAAAATTAGAAATTACAAAAAGAAAAAGTATCCGTAACAGGGATAAAGCCTGCGTGGAAAGTTCCCCAAGAAAAAATGGGGAGATGTTAGTGGACATATGAGAATTATTAAATCTTTCAAAATATCTACGCCGACCAAGGAAGACATATTTCAGCTACTATCGGCAACTAGAGATGCGGGTAGATAATTCCTTTCTCCAACTCTTCAATTGAAATAGATGCTGATTGAAACAGTTCATGGTAATAATATTATCTGAAAACTTGCCTCGCTAGAGCGCACTGTTACTTATTGATTTATATTTCATATTGCTATGTTCTGTGGCCATATAGTTCTGAACTTCCCCAGCTGAAACAAAGTAAACAGTGGTTGGCTTTGAAAAATTTATATTTAATACCTTGTAAAACAAGTAATTAATAAAATTCAACTCGTATATGGGAGAATTTAATATCATTGATTGATACATCTTCAATGTTATGGGGATTTAAAGTTATGCTATCAGCGCCACTGCGAGTAAAATTCGAAGCTCGAAAAGAGACATTGCGCGAGTTTATTGCATAGTGTACAAGTAGAAATAAAGTGATTTACAAAGATTTTGCTGTATTTAAAAGTTGTACATCAATAGAAATTATAATGTTACAGATTGATATTGTTCTGAATTTGATTCTTCTCTTTTATATCACATTTATGTTTCAGATAAATCATTCAATGGATAATAGCGGAAGGACGAAGGATCTAAGATTTTTTTTGATAGAATATTTCCGATATATTAAAATCAAAATTCCAGAGTAGTTTACGTAGGAGAAGAAGTTTTTAATGCTGGACACATAATTATTTGTGGCACTTCACGTGACAACTCAGATTTAAATATAAAATTGTATGATTTACGTTTGCAAACTTTTGCGTTGCAGTCATCGCTACAATAAAATTGAAGAAATACTTTTATAAAAGGACTCACTCTTTTTCTAATTTTGAAAGAATAATTCATACTTTTTTTCTACTCATAAAATCAAAGGCATTAAATTTATTTTTCACTTTAACCTTACTTCCCTGTTTAGGAAATGGGAAAAAAAATGAGCTTGAATCTCGCTTTTTTCAAGAACTACAGCCAAGTACACAACAATATGTAGTTGACATAATTATCCAAATCAAATATTCAAATAATAATGGTTAGATTCTTAATAAATTCAATTGAAAGAGATATAAGAATGTAACTGACGTATTACGAATATCTCTTATTGAGCTTCTAAAATTTGCCAGCAGACTGCGTAGCGCTTAGCTGGAAATCCCTTATAAATGTTAATGGCAATAAATCCATATTTATACTTCTTCTCTCTCTCAATTTTTCCGCTTGCTTCACCAACTTTATATCTTCATCTTCGTCTTTAGGTGAAATATTGTTAAAGATTTTTTGATGGTACCCAGACTGGATGATCTTTATCATCAACTGCATTATCTATTTGGCAAACAAAAAGCCAAATGGCATTAACTTAGTGCTTCGTTAAATAAAATTATTCATGTGGAATTTTTTAAAATAACTAGAGATGGAGATGAAGTAAAAAGGGATGTTGTGATGTACGTAAAGGATGATAAAACAAGCTGATACAAAGGAAGCCCACCAATAATAAAATGTAGCCGAACACGAGCATCCTCACACATAGAACCATCATTTCCAATTGCTTCTAACCATCAGCGACGTCTCTCAACTCTCTCGGATCAATTAATTGTTACTTGCTTAAATATAATTTATTTCCAAATATCATCTTTCCAATATGCCTCCTTCAGGTATCGTCTGAAAATAAAAACACTTACAAATACCACAAAACACTTCCTGTACGATAACTCAACGAACACAAAATGATCTGTCTACAATGAATAATTTTTTTAATTTTCCGCTCTTCTCGAAATGACAGTTCTAATTGAAAGAGATATTAGCTGCAAGACTTACGAGTGAAGTTAGTAGGAACCAGCTATTGCCATATGATTTGGGTTACATGACATCTCGTCTCCTATGCAAAGAATTCGAAAAACTGCACTACCGGCTCAGCCGATCGCAATCATAATGCGAGGTGAACAATTTGATGTTATAGAAGTGCTTAGTACGGAATTCCAATATTCCACGAATGATTGTTTTGAATTTATACGAAAAATTCGAAAATAATATATAAAGTGCACTTCCAGCTTAGTCGATTGGTACAAAAATGAAAAATAACCATTAAGATGTTACAGCTATCTCAAATACTGAATTTCAACATCCTACGGCTAGCCATTTTGGATTTATGCGAAAAATTCAAGAAAAAGTTGGAAGTAAAGTGCACTTCCGCTTCCGGTAAAGACGATTGCAACCATAATACGAGATGCACTCTTAGTGCCAATCACAGACCATCTATACTATGCCAATTCACAATGTACGTAAACGTAAGGAGTACGTAACTGTAAACATAAACATAAAGTTGAACTACAGTATTTCAATGCCCGTGTTCACAATGCTCTTACGTATTTCTTACGTTTACGTATTGACATTAGAGCTACGAAACGTAAAGTTGAGATAAATTCAACTTTATGTTATGTTTACGTACGAAACAACTAATAGCGCATGCGTCATCTTTCAACACATGTTTTCATCTGAATGTTGACAACATCCTGGATCGAAACATGATTGACATAGAATTATTAATAAAAAAACCAATAATTCCTTTCTCTTCTTAATATTTATCTCGTTGGCGACTTTTATAACGCAGTTCCAATCTGGTTTCAATAATAGTGAAACAATCGCAAGATCTTTATCAGACATTATACAATAAAACAAAACAAACTAAACTCCAAATTGCTAAAAGTGAAACATAAGTGAAACCAAAGAAAAACAGTAAACACGAAACAGAATCGAAATCAACAACATATTTGAAAATGACAGTCAGAGAAACCAACACAATACATCAATAACCCTAATTTGTACCAACGTAAAATGGAAAAAACACTTTGTTCAATCCTATTATTGAAACATGTTGGCTGATACCACAAGCTCTGTTTTTGGCTATACTAGCAGTGTTATTTTAAGAAGCGTTTTAAGGCAATATAAATATTTCAAGCTATTTTAAAGGAGAATATTTAAACAAATTTTGTAGATATATATGTTTTCCGTAATTTGTATCTGAAGATTATTTTCTAAAGTATTTGGGAAAATTCTAATTGCGTTAAAATACATCTTGACACATCGCTCTTAGTAGCGCCAATAACAGAGCTCGTGGTACCAGCCATTATTTTTTACTTGGATACCAATCTTGAAACTGTTTGTTTTGTCAACTACAGTGATTCCTATGACAACGGGTGGGCGAAAGTAGTGAGTGTAATTACTTTCGTCCACTCGCTCTTTCATGACGAAATAAAGAATAAACTACAATACATTTTATTACATGTATTTATTGATATGAAAATGAACTTCATAATCATTAAAAATTGCGTTACTTAAACAAGATATACCAGCAACTGAAAACTGATGAGACTCTGTAGTTATCGTAGTAACTTTTGTAATATCAACTTGAGTGCTATTTCTATTACTTGTTTTCTCTTCTTTGTTAATTATTTTCCTCGCACAATTTCATTATTATCTTGTTCCATTTTAGTGTCACAATTTATATTTGTAAAAATATCAGTACAAAACAATTTTAATATTTTTGACAGTTGCGGATGTTTATATTTACATGATCCATAACAACGCATCCGCCGCCTATGCTACTTTATACTTTGTACATGATCTTTGTTTAAGAAGTGTAATAGATTTTAATGTTTTAATGAATGTTTCAATAATAGGATTGAACAAAACGCTATACAGCACTCGTGAAGAAATGAATTCGCTCACTTGTGTGCCTTTGCACACTCGGCTAGCGCCTCGTGCACAAAACTGCCACCCGTGTGAGCAAAACTCATAGTTTCTTCACTTGTATTGTAATATACTATTATTTCAATATTTTACGTTACGATCATTGTGAACATATATAATTTCTTACGTTTATGTTTTTACGTACTCCTTATGTTTACGTACATTGTGAATTGGCACTTAGAGTTTATACCGGTCTTGAATACAAAATTTAAACCTAATACGTTTGACGGATTTAGTGATTTGCGACTTTGAATACTTACGTACTTACCGACATCAAGTCGGAAATAGTCAAAATAGATTCAGGGGTGCTTAAAACGGATATCTCTATCAAAATTAGATACTTTGGGAATGGAAAATGGAGAAATAGGAACAGATGCAAATAATATTAGAGAAAAACACTCGGTGACGACTAGTTTATTAACAGGTACGAAATTGGAACGTTACAAAGTACAGTCTGTATTATTTTTTAGAATTAAGTGTACATATTTCTTTCCATTCTAAAGCGAAAACTCAAGTTGAAATTACATATTTTGAAGATTAGTTCATCTAATTTAGAGCACAATGAACATTAAATCATTACAGATATTAATTTAAATTATTTAAGTCCACCTTTGTAGCGCTTATAACTATAATATTATAATTTGTGATAACTTCTTCTCCCTCCTTCCAATTAATATCTTCTATCAAGTGTTGTATGACCTCTTCAACAAATTCTTCTCTCAGGTTTTGCGGTATTTCTGAGATATTCGGATTAATAGCATAAATCAAATCTGGAAAATATATTAATACAAAATTTTATTAGTTCGAAAAATTATCGTCCGGAAGCACAGAAGTCGCCAGTAGGATCATAAAATTATTATATTATTTAAGTAGAAGTATTGAGATGGTGTTGTGCAAAGTTTCAGACCTGTGTATTCATTAGATTTATTGTAGCAATGACGATAAGTAAACAATTTTTGTCTCTCTTATGGAATGCCATGATTAAGTATTTCGTTTTGTAAGACTTAAGACTGATAAAGATAAAAAATGAGTAAGATTCTAAATTAAAATATTCTGCTCCTTCATTTTCGACAATTAAAAACTGGGCAACGGAATTTAAACGTGGCTGTACGTCTAGACGCCCAAAAACCGTCGTGACCAATAAAATCATCGTGAAAATCTAAAATTCCATATTAGATTATCGTCGTCTGTAGAAATTGTTTAGGCTGAAAACATCTCAATTGACGGCATCCACCACGTTTTACGTAATATTGTGGGTATGCAAAAACTGGCTGCTTGTTAAGTGCGGTATCTATTAACAGTCGATCAAAAACGCATTTATTTGAACGTTTGTCAAGAGCGTCTAGACTTATTAAAATGCAATACTTATGAATTTCTTTGACGTTTCATCACTACTTATTTAGAAATGATCAATCTGGAGCAAGAATCAAGCTTGAAAGACGCCGAGGAATCGTACGAGACAGACAAAAGGGAATAAAATACTAGAGGAAGGACAAAATATTTGGAATACAATTAAATCACAATTACCTTTCACAAATTTGATATTAGGATATGGCATCTTTCTTGGGATAACTTCACAAACAGATACTCTGAAGCCTTCATCCTTCAATATATTTCTTAGTTGTTTTTTCACATCATTAGGATGAGCTCCATCGAAGTCTGCAGTAGCTTTAGGTCTTTTAATGTGTTTTCTCCATTTCTGCATGGAGGTAGTTTTATCGAGTGCCTTGGAAAATGGATGAGATAATAGATAAATCGCAAAAAAATCTCCATTTGGTTTCAATAAGTCATTCAAGTTCTTCATCGTCTGTCTGAAATATTCATACATTCAATATTTAATTGAAGTCTAATATATATTTACCTTTGATCTAAACTCCAGTGTAAACAGTAATTGGAAAAAATATGATTAAAAGCTCCCCGTAAATTTTCAGGAACTTTTTTTGTAATATCCAAGTGAAAAAATTCTATTTCAGGATATTTTTTGGAGGCATACTTGATCATTTTCTCTGAGATATCCGCACCAAAAATTTTGATTCCTTCTGGCAGATTTGGTCGCAGAATTTCCCAAGTATTGTCAGCAGGACCACATCCGATGTCAAGAATGTTTTCTTCATGTTCTTTCCAATTTTTAACATTTAGATATTTTGAAATCATATCAATGGCATCTTTAGAAACTGCTCTATGTACTTTCATGTATTGCTCCGGATACTCCATTATTTTTTTATTTTCTTCTCCAATCGGTAATAACTTGTAAAAAAAACAATTGATAATGCCTAAATATCATTTTTCAAACTTTTAATAGAATTACTGCCGCAGTAGGATTATTTGGATATCAAAAATGATGAAACCAAATTATTTATTAAAAAAAAGAAAACTGACAAATGTTTGCATGTCATGTCCAAATGAGTACTTAATAATGATTCTAATTTCACATTATAATTTTCAATACTTCATTTTTTCGTAAGTTTTAAAAAATAAAATGAATTTTATAATCACTTAAATTTTAATAATAATAAATGAGCAGCTGATAGTTTTGAAAGATATTCCAGCTAAATTTTGCTCAAAACTATTCAATGATCAGTTTCAATTAATCTATTTTTAATGATGAATACTGATGTTCATAAAATGTTTTAGAAAATAAATAAAGCTCATCCACAAACCCATAGTTAGATTTTTAATAAAAAGCTTAAATATAAAATTTCAGTTGAAGATTCGTACATGTTTTCAAGTTATCGTGCTTTAAGACAGACCAACAGCAACATATAGATTTTTTCAAATGATATTTTTGGTTCTGAATCGTCCGAATCAACAGAATTTTGAGCTGTTGAAAATACAGATTAGGAAAGCCAAAATTGATTTTAATGATATTTTTGAACTGTAGTTCTGGCGTAGCGTACCTGAACCTTTTTTTTTTATGAATAATCAAATGTTCTCATATATCAATACAAATGGGCATATTGGAAAACCCCTAGATGTAAATATTACTGAATATATATATATAAAATTTCTTCTAGAATCCCTTACCTAAAACCTCGCCCAAAACAGAAGAAAACTTTTACTAAACTAAAATTTTAACTCTACATGTATCTGGCTTAAATATTTTTTCATAGGTATTTTTTTTCGACTAAATACCGGTTCCTCAATGACTTTATAGATTAGATAAGATTAGATTTATTTAATTTGTTTTAAAGGCGTAATAATATTTTATAATTTATATTTCTATTTGATTAAAATTCAAGGTGTTTTTCCAAAATTGGACCATAAAAATATTACGTCTATGAGGACAAAAATGTATCGAGATGAAAAAATTTATTATCATAACTTGTTTGTAAACTCAAATTGACATTTTGTATTTATTATAGAATCATAATTATATGAAAACCATAATGCTTCATGTAATCGGGCTTTTAGGCATGAACAATTTAACGATAACTTGAAATTTTATACCCATTTCTTATAATCATATATTTTATTTCCAACCCGCATTACAACGGTAGATGCCGCGTCCTTTTGAGCTTATGCTACAAGACAATTATCACCACGCATTTATCTGGGGACGAAATTCAAGTGCTACTATGTATGAAACTTGACAGATGGCAGCATCTAGCATAATCAGATGAGACAAAAAATAGTTATTTACATTACAAGATGCGAAAGTATACTTTTTTGTGTGAGGTGGTATTTGAATGGCCGAGGTGAAGCCGAGGCCGTTCAAAACCTCCGAACACCTGAAAGGGCTTACGTATCGTGTGATGTATTAAATTTTTTCTGCTACTGTTCTATATAGATATTAATATTTAATAATGATTATTATATTTGAAATAATGTTATGGAGGCTGTTTTACCTGTCTAAAATTATCCATAGCAACGGTTTATTTACAATGTTATCTGTCATCAGCACCTGTCACAGATTTTGAATTTCAATAATTTAGTGAAACATTGCATTTCACCGATTCAAAATGTTAACAGAAAATGAAAATGGTATTCAAAAAGCAACTAACAATGCATGTGCTTCACTTCTTGCGGATAAATCCAAAGAAAGGTACAATCAAACATGCAGCATGTTTTCTAAATGGCTTACTGATAAAAACGTTGCTCGAATTGACGAAAATGTAATGCTTCAGGTGCCGATATTTTGGATTTAAAGAGCAGATGGAAGTCTTCTTCGTAAAGTAATGAAATAGAAATTTTCGGCATGGTAGTCAGTAAAAATAATCTTCAATTTTCATCAAGTTTGTGAAAGTGTTGAGTACATAAATAAAACTGTTTAGGTTATGCGGCGAGACACATTTATTATTAAAATGAACACATAATATTACACAAGCAAAAATTACAACAAAATAACTCTTCTTTCTTTTTAAAACAAAAACCTATAGCCAACTCAATTATTTTTCAAACAGTTCTCAACATCCTCCCACCTTGAGTTGGCTTCATCTCAACAAATACAATAAGTTAATTAACATTATTCATCATATCGTTTTGGTTTCTTTATCTCCCTTCCGGATCGCGTACATGATGGAAGTTGGTTGGTAACTATGTCTTCACTTCTCGTTTTTTCTTCAAAAAAGTCTATATCTCCCGGCGTAATTTCTAGAGGATAAACTCTCTGAATAGGTCGAATAATATCACCCTTTTCTGTTCGTAATCTCAATATTCTTCCAATTCCATCTGATCTTGGTATAATTTCCAACACTCGACCAAGAGGCCAATCTATTCTTTTCAGATTGTCGCTACCTATTAATACTATTTCGTTCTTCTGTATCTTTTGCGTATCTTTGGTTCTTCCAACTCGTTGAATGAGCTGTCCTAAGTATTCACTTCGAAATCGTTGTTTCAAATCTCTCAGTAATTTCTGTCGATAACGAATCCGTTTCGTTAAACTCTTTCTATCAACAGCATCCAAATCTGGAACACCGTGCTCTACTATTTCCTGTAGAAACATGGCTGGCGTCAGTGGTTGAAACTCTGCATCACCTTCAGCTTAATAAGTGATTGGCCTTGAATTTATTGTAGCTTCACATTCACACAAAATACTAGCCAATTCCTCATGCCAGAGACAAGTTTTTCCTAATATTCTTTTAAGTAAGTTTTTAAGTAAGCGTATGAGCCGCTCCCACCATCCTTCCTACCAGGCTGCATTTGGTGGACTAAAATACCACTGTATTCTTTGGGTCGTTGCATATTTTTTTATGTTGTCCCAATCTACTGTTGCTAATATGTTTTTAGTACCGACAAAATTTGTACCATTATCGCTGTAGATGCTTTTTGGTCTCCCACGCCTTGCTATAAACCGTCGCAGAGCTAGTGTAAATGCTTCCGTAGATAACGACATCACTAACTCAAGGTGCACAGCTCGGTAGATAGCGCACGTGGAAATACAAATCCAACATTTTCTGTCGTCTTTTAAAAATAGCGGGTCGGCCAAATCTACTCCTGTTACTTCAAATACCATCGCATTTCGCACTCTATTTATTGGTAGTGCACCGGCTTCAGGTTTTAAATTTGTAGCTTCATGGCGTCGGCAGCGAACACATGTCTTCAAAACTCTCCGGATGCTTTACCTACCTTTTAAAATCCAAAAATTCTCTCTTAATGCATTTAAAAGAAGTTGTGTCCCTGCATGATCCATTTTTTCGTGCTTACTTAGTATTAATAGTTCAACGACTGGATGCTTTGACGATAATACGATTGGTTGACGAAAATTATCACTATCTTTCCGGTTTACAATCTTAGTCTTCAAGCGTATAATTCCGTTTTTATCTTCGTACGTAGAAAGAGAAGTAAATTTTTCATTTTCGTGTATTGATTTCTAAATAATCTTCATAACTTTAAGTTCAGCACATTCTATTTCTTCTACTGTAATACTACCTAACTTACGCTCTTTTTTAAGCGTACGGCAGTTATTTATGAATCTTAAGATCCATGCTACTAGCTCAATAATTTGATCATATTTCGAGAATTTAATTTTCTTTTCTCTTTGTATTTCAGTCATATCACACACAAACTCAGTCCTTGGCCACTCTGTTGTTGTTTTGCGTTACATCCTCTAGATGAGAGGTCCGCAGGATTATATTTGCCAGCTATGTGCTTCCAATTTTGTGGACATGTTAAACTTCTAATTTCGTTAACTCGGTTATTCACGAAAATAGCCCACTGTTCCTTTTGTTGAATCCATGTCAAAACGGTTGTAGAGTCACTCCACATGGTGTAATTAATATTTTCCAGTTGCAATACTTTTAATACTTCTGTCGTCAGTCTGGCACCAATTGCACAAGTAGTTCAAGTCTTGGTATAGTTAAATCTTTCATGGGTGCAACCCTTGCTTTGGCTTGTATAAGTTGAACTCTTACTCCTCTTCTTGTCTCGGCTCGTAGAAATACAGCAGCTGCATATGCTACTTTGCTTGCGTCACAAAATGTATGGATACTCCAGTTTTTGCGATTGCTGTCTGCGCCGGGCAACCACGATTTTAGAAGTTTGATATCTTCTAACCACTTTTTGAATTTGTATCTCATCTCATCTGGAACTTTCGAATCCCAGCCGATTTTTCTAGCCCACGCTTGCTGTAGTAGTAACTTCGGACACAGCATCATAGGACACAGGGAGCCTATGAGATCATAAACTTTGTGAGAAAAAGACAAAATAGTTCGCTTTGTGATTGATATTAAGTTAAAATCGAAATCGTCTAACTTAACTTGTAAGGTGTCTTCTCTTCGGTTCCACTGAAGGCCTAAAACCATGGAGATTTCTTCTTGCTCGGACGCGTCGCCCATCATGGTATGTTCCCAGCCTCTCAGGTCCATTGAAGCCTCGGCCATTATCGTTCTCGCTTCACGAATAAAATTGTCAAGTTCTTGCTTATTATTGACGCTGGCAACACAATTGTCTACATAAAAACTTTTATGTTCGACTGCATCATGATCATGTAGTTTATGGTTGCATTTAGTGCCCATAATGTGCCACTTAATTGGACTAGGACTTTTACTTTATATAATTGGACGGAACTGTCACTGTCAAAAAAAAGTCAAAAAATATAGTTTTTTATTGACATGAAATAAATTCAAACAATTAAGTCAACATATCATTTTTTATTGTAATGAATACTTATAACACAATTGGTATTGTCGCGAATATTCAGACCCGAAGATAAATTCTTCTTGTTACAAAAACATTTTTCTCTCAATATTTGTGATACTTTGTTACTTGCTGCCAACAGTTTTACGCTTTCTGAAGTATCCATTTATTCTTTTCTATCGTATTTATTCTTTTCTACTCTTTCTAAAGTATCCATTTATTCTTTTCTATCGTATTTAGTCTCTTCTACACTTTCTAAGCTATTAATTTCTTCTATTAAATTGTATTTAATATTTTTGACATCTGCAAACAAACAGTAAAAACAATTGTAACAATAGCAAGACTAGCAAAGCACACCATGTTATACTTACCGAATTTTTGAATAGGGGAATCAAGAAATATTTTCAGAAGATATCCTGCGACTTTAGAGCAGTCGAACATAAAGCTTTGTATGTAATTCATACATAAACAAACTTTATAGACTCGCCTTCCTTATTGGACTCGCTCGCGCTGCTCGCTCGTCCATAACCAGCGGCTCGTCCAATAAAGTTCTATATTATATACTAATTACATAAATAGCTATTAATTAGCGCGCGCACTGTCTCTTTTGTATATAATATTTTATTATTATCACCACTGTCTATTTCTTTCAACATTTTCTCTAAATGGTAATTAATAACAGACGCCAATAACCACGGACTACATGACAGACCGAACACTACTCTCGTATGTCTTCTAAAATTTTAGTTCAGTTTGATTGTAATCGCACCACCATAAGAATCGTAGATAATCTCTGACTCTATCGCAAACACTTATTTGTAAAAACGCTCTTTTGATATCTGCGATCACTCCGATTTTATTTTCACGAAATCGTAATAACACTGCTGGAATCAGCTCGATTAAGTTCGGTCCTTTTTCTACACACTGGTTACGTGACGGATAACCCTTTTGTTTCGCGGATGCGTCAAATACTGGGCGAATGCGAGTGGTACTATTTTGTTTCACGACCGGCCGATGCGGTAAATAATGCACTGGTTTTCCATCGCCGTCCTGAATACCGGATATTTCTTCGATAATACCTTCTTGCGCCCAATCTCTAAGAACTTGATCGTAATCTTCAAAATAATTCTCATTCTTGAGTTTCTTTGTTGTAGCTTCCAACCTCTTCTCAGCTATTTCTCGATTTGTTGCAAGCAGTGGTCGTTCTTCGACCCACGGTAAACAGACTTCGTATCTGCCTTCATCGTTGATACGAACAGTTTTCATGAAATTATCAGTTAACTCTTCCTCTTTCTCCTGCTTTGACTTTTGTTCAACGGGATCTCTAATTCCTATAACATCTAGGTCCCACAAATCTGTTAATTTTAATTCTTGTGCAAACATAGAGATTGTCGTCATTGTTATAGTATTATTACTCTTCTCGCCTGGTATTTTGCCCATTAATGTCCATCCCAAGCGCGTTTCAATAGCTACTAATCCGCATTTCAATATATGACGACTCCCCGTCATCAATTTGCCTGCAACATCGGCACCGATTAATAATTCTATGGCGCCAGTAACTTCGCCTACGTCATATATTTTTATATGCTTTTTCTCGAGTTCATCAGTCCAAAACCCTGTTCTAACATGTGAAACATCTCCAACAATCGTCTTCTGATTGAAAACGTCAAAATTACAATTATATTTATCATTGAGGCTGCTCACATGAATTTTGTATCGATTGTGAGTTTGTTCTGTACTTTGAACCCTACCAAATAATGAATGTACGAATCGCTCTTTTCCATTTATATCGTAATTCATTTCTGTTGCAGTTTTCTCTAGTATATAAGAATATTGCGAACCAGTATCCACAACTGCTCTGACACATTTGCTTTTGTTCTTATTTTTTAATTTGACAACAAGTGTCTGTAGAAAAACGTTGGGACTTCTTGTATGATTTGCTAGCGTTTCGGTTTTTCCAGAAGCTCTTTCGTTTGTTACTTCGGTTTTTACAGATTCCAGGTTGCCTGTTAATTTAGGGCATAGTAACGCTGAATGTCTCCCGTGACAAATAATACAACTCAAGAATGCATGACATTGTCTTGCAACGTGGCCTACTTTTAAACAATGGAAACAGGCCTTTTTCTCGTTGATCAACTTACGTTTTTCATCTATTGTCATCTTTTGCGCTTTTATACAGTCCGTACTAGCATGCTGTCGATCACAAAAAATACAATTTTTTGTTTTTATCTTTCTCACATTAGCTAGATTCGCTGCCGTTGGAATCTTTGATTCGACATAACTTGTAGTACTCTTCTTTTTTGCTTTTATTTGAGTCGCCGTGATATCAAAACCTGCCATTGCTAAACTGATTCTTTCTTCACCTTGTACCTCATTTCTCAAAAATTTCATCAATTTGTTCAATCGATTCTTTGATGCAGATCCTTCTTCTATGGCAGCTTCATTTAAAATAGGCGTACGTTGCCACACTCTTAAAAGATCCTGAGGCAGACACGACTCCACTAGGGGATACAGCATGGCGGCATATTTATCTGTTGTTACGCCTAGCGACTCCAACGCCCGTAATTGTGATTCAAGTTTATCATACAAAGAACATAAAGACATTTGATTAGTGGGATTCAAAGCTTTTCTTAAAACTAAAACAAGTAACTCACGTACATAGACTTCGACTAGCATATCATCTTGTCCAAACCTTGCTCTCAAACCCTCAATCGCTTTTTTATAATTTTCACCCGTTGGCGGAAAACTATTTATAAATTCCCAAGCTCTGCTACCATCAATGATAGCCTGAATTAAATATTGGAATTTATCCTCTTCTGCTATTTTATCATCAGCATCTATTTTCTTGAAGAAACTCCAAAAGTGTAGCCACTCTTTTAAATCGCCGCTAAACTTTTTGAATTCTATCTCGGGCAACTTATATTTACGCCTAAACTGTCGCTCAATCGGGTCTACATGTATGTTTTGTATAGTGCTTGTGTTGAGCGTACTTGTTTTATCAACTTCGCTCGATTTTATTAAGTTTTCTACGTCATACTTTGATTTCTGAAATTTAGACGCATATTCTTCGGCATTACTAGACTCTTGCTCCAAATCTTGCTCAGTACTCTTGTTTAACATTTGTTCGAAAATTTGAGAATCCCAGCTTTCCATTTCTTGTACTTTTTTCTCTAATATTCGAAAATTCCCAACTATTGTTGTCATATTAAGGCTGTCTTTTGCTATTTCTGTAGCTATTTGTCCGTGTATTCTTGAGTACGAACTACGTACTACACTACTTGCCTTTTTTGCTCGTTCCATTTTCAAATCTTCCTCCGTATAACCTCACTTTTGACTCCTCAGTCCTGTCACGGTCGCCACTAATTTATGTTGAGTACATAAATAAAACTGTTTAGGTTATGCGGCGAGACACATTTATTATTAAAATGAACACATAATATTACACAAGCAAAAATTACAACAAAATAACTCTTCTTTCTTTTTAAAACAAAAACCTATAGCCAACTCAATTATTTTTCAAACAGTTCTCAACAGAAAGTGAGATTCGGCATACTTGAAGTTTATATGAAGGAATGCAGAAAGCTAAAAGTATATACAGGTGTTCCATTTTGATTTTACGACGTGAAGAGAAAACTTTGAACTGCGCGCATGAGGGAATGTGATATTTGGCATACTTGAAGTTATATGGAGAAGAAGTGCAGAAAGCTAAAAGTATATACAGGCTGTTCCATTTTAATTTTAGGTGAAGAGAAAATTTTGTACCTCGCGCACTCATGAATGTGAGAATTGGTATACTTCTTAAGTTTATCTGAAGAAGGAGTGCAAAAGGCTTAAAGTATTTACAGGGTGTTCCATTTTAATTTTACGTGAAGAGAAAACTTTACACCAAAGTAATGTGAGACTTGACATACTTGCAGTCTGTGTGAGGAAGGAAGTGCAGAAAGCTAAAATTATATACAGGCATACTATTTTAATTTTACATGAAGAGAAAACTTCATACTGATCTAATAAAGAAATGTGAAATTTGGCATACTTCAAGTATATATGGAGAAGGAGTGCAGAAAGCTAAAAGTACATACAGTGTGCTCTATTTTAATTCTACCGGAAGAGAAAACATCAGGAGAAGTAGTGCAGAGTGCTTAAATTATATACAGATGTCTCATTTGGATACTGTGTGGAAAAAACTTTGTAACGCGCACGAAGGAATGTGAGATTTGGTATACTTGAAATTCATGAGGAGAAGAAGTACTGAGAGCTAAAATTATATACAGGCTGTCCTATTTCAATTTTATGTGGAAAGAAACTTTGTACAGTGCGCATGAAGGAATATGTGGTTTGACATACTTGAAGTTTATGTGGAGAAGGAGTACAGGAAACAATTATTATATACAGGGTATTTAATTCTAATTTACCGCTGAAATTTATATTGAAACTTATTTTGAAATCAGTTGCAACTCTTCATCCATAAACCCTGGTCGTATAGGAAGTTAGATGTTTGCTAAAACTTTGAGAGCTTGTATCTCCTGAAATTGAAATCGTATAGGTGGATTAAATGAAGCAATAACTTTGAAAGCTGATATCTTCTGAACTAATAATCGTACAATGATGAAACAAGCGTTATTAGGACGTTATTGTACGTGTTATTATACGTCTTCAATTTCGGTACAGGCATACAGGCATATTTTTCATTCATCTTAATAGTTTTTATTATGGTTCTCGCTAAAATGGGTGGTTATTCATAAATAAAACAACTATTTTTTGATGTAAAACATTTATTTCGTGAGAATCAGTCTCTTTTAGAAGGCACTGACATTAAGAATTTTTTATAATAAAATTTTTAATTTCCAGTCGTATTCACAAACACATTTTTATTAGATTATTATTGACGTGGCACTCAGATACAAAATAAAAATTATAGAAAAAAAATACTTATATTAGGGTGAATTTTTAAATGTTCAAATAGTGTACAAAATTCTGTATTATTCATTATTTTAAATGAATTCAATGCAAACATAATTCTATTAGATTTTCATTAATTGATCCGTGTGGTAATATGTTATTCGGATTTGTTTGAACGCTACGCGATCACTGCTTGATGTTGTGTATTCTTTCTAACGCATTGCGCACTATGGGCGAATAAACGTAGGTCGGAGATTCATTTAAAGGCGTTGTGCCGGTTGGAATTCGTTTCTGCTGTGACTACCAATCCGGTTGTTGAGTAGTCGCGAACGTTTGCTTTTGTGTTTTAATTAAGGCCTAGGGTTGTAACTGGGGTGGTTCGTGACCCATTCGTGGGTTAGGATGGTTAGCATCCTTCATCCGTTTAGATTTTGCTTGTAGTTTAAATTTAAATTCACGTTCGGTGATTTTGTACGGCGATGAAAGCGCAGCTTCGCGGAGCCAACGTATTTAATTAAAACCGTAATTAATTTTGCAATAATAATTAAATGCGCTTTAGTTTGGGTAGGCATTTTGTTCAATTCGTGATGGACTAAGTCGGTGTGTAGACTAGGAGGGTGATCGAAGATGCCTGACCACTTTTGCTCGACGGATTTTTGCCGGGAATCCTATACTCGGTCGCTGCCACCCGTAAGTCTTCACTCTAGAGGTAGTACCCCTGGTGACTCCTGGCCGAAGGGTGGGTGTGGAAGTGTCTGAAGCATGCAATCATGTGATAGATCTATAGCCAGGGGAAAACTAAGGAGTAGCCGCTACGTAGTACGTGGCAGGTATAAGTCGCGTTTTAGGCGTTTAACACCGGGATTCGGCAGGCATCCACGTAAACTCTGAACAAACACGGGGCGGTGTGAGTTTTTTTTATATTAGCTCGTGAACTGCGAATTGCGTATTGGGGGTCTAAATGGTGTGTGAAGAATGTTGAATGAATGCTTAATCAAAATTCTTCTTCAGTACATCATCATCATCAACATCAACAAGGCGTAAGCTAATTAAAAATATTGTTTGTTTCAGGTTCCTAATCTATTTTTTTTTTCTAATAATTTTCAGATCGGAGGATACGTAAGTTAACCAATAAAATACTTTTTACAGGTCTTTAAACTATTTTTTTTTATTGTTTTACAGGTCGCTAGAAAGGTAATATTTTTGTTTAATAGTTTGGAATTCTGACAGTTTAATTAACTTTTGTGTGTATTTTATGATTGCAGGACTTCACGCTTCAAGTAGCAGTCTTCCGTCGTTGGAAGTGGCCCAGCAGCTTCATCTTCAAGTCCAGCAGCTTGCAATAGACCACCAAGGGAGCACCCCGCCAAACTAATCAAAACATTCCCTTTCAGCTCAGCATCAAAGCTTCAAGCAACAGTCTGCCGTCGTTGGAAGTGGCCCACCTGTTTTCATCTTTGAGCCCAGCTGCTAACAATTAACCGCCGTGGGAGCGCCCCACCGAACTAATCATAACCTTCCCTTTCAGCTCAAAATCATTGCCACTACATCAACACGTAAGATTTATTCAAAATAATGATGAAAAACTTTACTAACCTTCAATTTATTGATTTATTTGTATTTATATATTTTTAGGCCGTCCAACGGCAGAACCAGAGTCCAGCAGCTGAACCAAAGTCCAGCAGCAGAACCGGAGCCCAGCAACGGAATCAGAGAGAGCCTAGCAGCAGAAACAGCCAAGCAGCAGAACCAGAGCCCAACAGAAAAATCAGTCTAGCAGCAGAACCAAAGCCCAGCAGCCGTGTAAGAAGTCCTCTAATAGCAGCAGAACTAAAGCCCAGCAGCAGTCCAACAAGTTTTCTAGCTGCAGCAGAACCAAAGCCCAGCAGCCGTCTAAGAAGTCATCCAGTAGCAGCAGAACCAGAGCCCAATAACCTTCCAAGAAGTCCTCCAGCAGCAGCAGAACCAGAGCCCAGCAGCCGTCTAAAAATTCCTCCAGTAACTGCAGAAGATCAACACATCAGTAGCAGCTGTTCCAGGCCCCAGATTCAACTCAACTTCAAAGAAGTCAACTGATTAATTTTGTCCGCCGCTTGCAAAGTTCAAGTAAGTTCAATTTCTTTTTAAATTTTCCGACTTATAATAATTATTTTGTTGTTTCAGTTGCAGCGAGCGAAGAATCCACTTCTCTGGTCTAGGTTTCGCTGGGGTTTTCCTAGGCCCAAAGGGAGAATTCCCGGAGAAGAGTTCGTCTCTTTCCCCTTAGTCATTGGCTGGGGGCGAACAAGGCTTATAACAACGCAACAGCATCGCGAACAAGACTTCCAACGTCACAACATCATCGAGTAATCAACAATTAATCTTCGAACCTTTGTACCCTTTCCTTATTCCCAAAATAAAATAATTTCCACAAAATTTACAGTTGCATTTATTTCTAATACCTATTTTTATTGTTTTCAGGAGTAGTTAATGAATGTATTGTTAAATAGTTTCTAGAATAAATTAAATTCATCTATCTACGACGGTGTGCTAATAGGTGATTCGCCCACTAATTTGCGTGTCATTATGAATTTCATAATGGCACTAGTACCATTATGAAATTTATAATGACACGCATTTTTGTAAGAGAAATAATAAAAATAGAAATTCTATCATGTTTTAAGTTTCTTTTATTATAAATAACTATTAATGCACACACATAGATTTATGTTTCATAAACATTTACGACAAGATTTTTACAATTAGATATGTTTATTTTCTTTATAACTTTGACAGCTGTCAAACAAACAAATAGTTGTCATAACAATGAATAAAATGCTACTTGATCAAGCTATAAATTTTACATTATACTGAATCGTAAACGTCTCATAACAGAGCTCTGTCTCTAATGGTAAAGTGAGTTGTAACGGGCTAAGCCTGTTAAAATTATAACGGGCTGCCCGTTATAATAATAACGTTATTTATTGAAAGTATCGAAAAATACAAATATATTCAATAATTTAGAAACAATTCTGTTTGCAGCATAAATGGACATTAACTGTACAGCTGGAATTCCCCGTAATCACCAAACCAGAAGAGGCTGCACACACATTTTCGGTAGAAACTTCCTCTGTCGGAGATAATGAAGCAACGATTGCATTTGACGTTTCGTTGTGTGGGTTGGTCGAAAGAACCATATTTGCAACTTTCATTTTGCCTGCTATAGACTCTTCTATATATCCTTCTGCCACTTTTGATGATTGCCAACCACCAATTTGTTTCACTGGTAGAATATCTCCCGACTCTGCAACCATGCTAGCACCACTTCGTCTAAGACAATAGCCCGTGTACTTTTCAGGGTGATCTAAACCAAGGAATTCTGCTACTTTTCTCGGTACACCTTCAATAGTATGCATACCAGCCGGCTGCGCAACACATTTTCCTTGTTTGTACCCCAAAAAAAAGCGTCTAGTTCCAACATTACGCGGACGTAGTTTAGCATACTTTTGGTAAATATCATAAGGCTTTAATAATTCACTTGCATCCGGAATAATGAATGACCTGGAAGTATATGTCTTGGTATCTCGCAACTTTACTAGCACATACTTCTCATGGTCCTCGATATCATCTACTGTTAGTTTAAGTAATTCATCTCGGCGACAAGCACCATATAGTCCAAAGATAAGCACAACTTTACATAGTAAGAAATCATCCGAAGCTTCCAAAATAAATCTGCAACTATCCGCAACACACAAAACCTTAGATTTCTTCGGCATAAAATTAATATTTTGTTTCTTCAAAAATAGAATAACCTTGCTAAATCTACGGAATCAATTTAATTACTACATAACTCATAAGGTAACTACCACAACAAACCTAGATATATCAACGTCGCCATTAACAATTAAGGCTTTCTTCAACATTGAAAATTTAGTCCATAAACTTATCGGTTTGTATTTCTTTGATAATTTAGATACGTATGCCAACACAACAGTTTCGTTTAGGACCATACTGACATTATTTTTCCTTTTCCACTCATTAAAATCTTCTAGTTCTTTATCATATCGGTTGCGTGACTTTTCTGGTATTAATTTTCCATTAGCTTCTTCAGCTTCTTGCAGAATTTCGTCAGGAAGGTTGAGCGCGTTGAAACTATCCATAACTAACAGCTGACTAACAGCTCAAAATAATATTTTATTTTGTTTTAAACAACATTTGTCATAGTAACATTTGCTTTGTTTCAAAGACTATTACGATCAAATAATTTAATATATTTTACTGTACGTTCCAATAATTTATTTTTGATATATCTACGATTCAGTATAATGTAAAACATTGTACAATGCTCGACCGTAACCCGAACTTTACGTGCTCGCACGGATAACAAGCTCGTTTCGCTCGCTCGTTATCTACCGTGCACGCCCGTAAAGTTCTAAGTAACGGTCTTGCAATGTAAATTACTATTACACTAAGGCCCAGTTGCACAGTCTTTGGTTATTTCTAAACCTAGTTCAACTACCTTAGTAACAATTGTTTCAACAATCATCACCTAGGTAATTAAGCTAAGCTTGGAATTAACCAAAGACTGTGCAACCGGGCCTAAATGTTTTTCAAATGTCAAACATCAAATAGAAAAATCTAATTCAGCAGCAATTAAGGCCGTCGTAGATAAAGTATTGAATGATACACGTTTGATACCGGTAGTGTAATGAAACTGATCGCCTCGTGATTTAACATCACACACGTTACATTACAACGACTATATCAAACTTGTATCATTAATATCTATTATAGCTTTGATAGCTGTCAAACAAACAAATAATTGCGGTAACAATGAATAAAATGCTACTTGATCAAGCTATGAATTTTACAGTAAATGTTTTTCGAATGTCAAACATCAAATAAGAAAATCTAGTTCAGCAGCAATAAAGGCCGTCGCAGATAAAATATTGAATGATACGCGTTTGATATAGCTAGTGTAATGAAACTTGAGTGATAAAAACACTCGGTTAATCGCCTCGTGATTTAACATCACACCCGTTTCATTACAACGGCTATATCAAACTTGTATCATTAATATCAATAATAACTTGTATGTTTTATTTTAAAAGTACAAAGTTCAGAAGCTCATTTTTGCTATTTTAATTATTCCAAAATACCAGAATAAGGTATTCAAATAGTCCCTATTTTTTGCTATTTAGAAAATTTAGTTCGAAAACGTGCTAGATGCTGCCATCTCTAACTAACTAGACAAACTAGTGCCTATTCAAAAATTTGTTGATTGTACAAGCTTTTATACATTATTTTTGATCAAAATATACTCTTTATCAAATTAAAACAAGTAAAAATATCAGTTTGAAATTATTATTTGAGTAGTAACTCAATATTTATTCAGAAAAACACAATGCCGGCAAGCGACACATCGATCACCGGTTTAATCTGACAACTCCCGGTAAAGAGGTATGAAATAAAATAACTGTTATTGACTTGCTACAAAATATATTTTAATAATCTATACATTTTTCAGACTTTTATTGAATAAAAACGACTTTTGATTTCAAATTCTGTATATTTATTTTTATTCAAATATATTTTGATATGAATTTTGATCCATAAAATCAGAATATGGAAAACTTAATTCAAATTTGCCAACAGTTTTCCAAATATAAGCCCTTTACTCTTTACTACAAATTGATTTATGAATTTGCGGCTACCTGTTGAGCAGATAAAAAGTATGACCAAATTCGCGTCGCATTATTTTACCCTTTATTCTTTGTGGGTTTGATCGATAGAGGACTAGATTCAATTTAAAAACATATAACATAAAATAAACTTCATATCAAAGGTTATTTGATGAATCTAAAATCTTTTATTCAGGTGATATAAAATCTCTATTAGAAATTGGCGTTTAAAACTACAGTTACTTGTTGAGCAGTTATATTGTATGACCTGATTCAATGACTTTAATAATACGTCATTGACCTGATTACTTGTTAGTTCACGAGAATCAAAGAGAGGGCAGCATGTACCTCGTTTTAAGAAATATTAAAGTAATTTTATACTCTTGTGACTGAATGGCAACTTATTTTAAGAAATACTCAATTATAATTGTGTATCGATTGAACATAAAATGAGTTTTGTATTCAGTTTTAGTTTTGCAGGGGTAGAAATTATTGATTAAAGCCCACTTGACGTACCTCAATTATTTTCCAAAAATATTATGACCTTTCGCTTCCTGCACTCATTTTACAGTAATTGGTACATAATCTATGAGATAGGGCAACCGGAAAATAGTTTCAAGTTGTCATACTATTTTTCAAAATTAGTTGTATCTTTTTTTGGTTAGTGCGCGCGTTCCCTCGAAAATTGTCCTTTTGTGAAAAGATGATTTCTGACTTAACAAGAGTACTAATCAAAGAATAAAAAATGAAGTACTCCATTTATTTTTTGAAAATAATGTGAGTTTACTTCAAACTTTTTTTGAGTAAACTGATATAATTCAAGTCCAGTAATTAGTTTACATGTCGCAACACAGGTGGCACCGCATAGCTCGTTTTGAATCATGAAAATTGTAGGTAACTCTTAATTTTAATTTCTGATGTCTATCAGATTAACATATTATTTTTTGCTGTACTACATTTATTCATTATTTTAAAAATGAATAAAACAAAATTAAAATTTTATTGAAGGATTTATGTTATTCATACAATGAATGATTTTTATGATGACTAGCACCCTTTGGACAAACGAAAAAAGGGTTTTCAATTTTTAAAAAACTTGCATTGCGGGTTGCCCGCCTACTTTCTTATATTCAAATTGGAGTTTACAAATGTAATAATTGAATATTATTTATTTTTGACTAAAATACAGGTTTTTAAAATAGATAAAATACATTTAATTTTGTGGAAAAGGTTTTATTTGGTAATTTTAAAATAAGTTACAGAACAAAGACCATTTTAAGTGTAACTACTTCTGCAAATAATTAAAATAGGTTTAAAAATAAAACGACTGTAAATTTTATGGGAATGACTGTATTCTGAGAACTTGGAAAGAGCACAAAGGTTCAAAGATTAATTGTTGATTACTCGATGCTGTTGTGATGTTGGAAGTCTTGTTCACGATGCTGTTGCGTTGCTGTAAGCCTAGTTCGCCCCCAGGCAATGACTAAGAGGAAAGAGCTGAACTCTTCTCCGGGAATTCTCCCTTTGGGCCTAGGAAAACCCCAGTGAAACCTAGACCAGAGAAGTGGCTTCTTCTCTTGCTGCAACTGAAACATCAACATAATTATTACAAGAAAATTTAAAAATAAATTGAACTTACTTGAACTTTGCAAGTAGCGAGCAGAATTAATCAGTTGACTTCTTTGAAGTTGAGTTGAATCTGGGGCCTGGAACAGTTGCTACTGATGTGTTGATCTTCTGCAGTTTCTGGAGGACTTCTTGGACGGCTGCTGGGCTCTGGTTCTGCTGCTGCTGGAGGACTTCTTGGAAGATTATTGGGCTTTGGATCTGTTGCTGCTGGGTTATGGTTCTGCTGCTGGGCTCTGATTCTGTTGCTGGGCTCTGATTTTGCTGCTGGGCTCTGATTCTGCTAGTGGGCTCTAATTCTGTTGCTGCGCTCTAATTTTGCTGCCGGACTCTGATCTTACTGCTGGGCTCTGATTCTGTCGCTGGGCTCTTATTCTGCTTCTGAAGTCTGATTCTGCTGCTGGGTTCTGGTTCCGCTGCTGGATGGCCTAGAAACATAAAAATACAAATAAATCAATAAATTGAAGATAAGTAATTTACGTGTTTAGCAGTAGTATATAATGATAGCTGATGATGCGGTGATGTTATGAAGATCTACGGCCGGCGCCCTGAAACAGAAACTTGAAACAACTTTTGGTGAATCGTATTCAACAAAAAAAAAATATTTAAAGTTGATTTTGGCAGCTGGGTTCATCCTCAGTTCCTCCCACGTTGTCCATTCCCTCGATATCCATCCACCTCAACAACTGGGCTCATCCTCAGCAAGTGATCTGAAAAAATACAATTTAATTAGGAATCTGCGAAAAAGCAATACGAAATAGCTGTAAGAAAAATAAATTAGAACCTGAAAAGCAAAGTTTATTAGTCAACTTACGTCTTTTTGTTGATTTGTTGGAGGTGGCAATGATGAATTGAAGAAGCTGAAAGGGATTTTTTTTGATTAGTTGCATTCATTCAACATTCGTTCAACATTCAAACTATTATTAGTTTTTTATCCAAGGAATTTACTGTTCAAATTTCAGGGTAGGTCACCGTTCATATTTTGAAGTAATAAAATGTTGAAAATTGACACAAAATACATTGCTCTTATGGAGAAATAGGTGATTGAGCTCATAAATAAATAGATATCAGTATGTTCAAGTTTGCGTAGAATAAAAAAAAACTATACATAAGAAAAATGAATATTGCAGTGTCCCGTCAATATTTTAAAAACGGTATCAGTTCATCCTGAAAAGAAAAATTGAAATAAAATAAAATTGATCCAATAAATTTTTACTCGCAATTAATTGACACGGCAACGTTGCACTCAAGGTGGCGAGTACGTGGCTTTTTGCTGCATTTGCCAAGTTAATACAGATCACGTGAATAATTTCTCCACTTCACCCCGCAAACGTTCAAGCCTATTCCTACCCATAAAAATTCACTGTTCCCCACACCCTCGCTCATACATCCAAATAAAACCTTTTCCACAATTTTTTTTTCCCAGTCATAAATAAGTAAAGAAGTCTCCAAAATAATATTTAATAATTGAATTTGTAAGTTCAAATTTAGATATAAGTTAATTGGCTGCCTGACCGCGACGTAAGTTAAATTAAGAATCCCTCTTTCATTTGCACAAAGGTTGCTAGTCGTCATAGAAAAATGGTTTAATGTATGAATAATGAAAGTAAATCTGCAATAAAACATGAATTAGGTTTTATTCATTCTAAAAATAATAAATTAATAAAATAATCGACATTTGAGCATGGCAAAAAAAATTATACTGATCTAGTGGACAACTAAAAAATCAAATTAAAAGTTTTCCACAAAAATTTTGATAAAATTAGCCGTTTACAAAAAAAATCTGTTCTTCTGTCAACTAAAAGCTGGACCTCATCAAATGTTTATTCAAAAAAGATCGCATACTGTTATTTGAGAAACGAAGGCCCTAATCAAAAAAATATTTGATTCAAACTCATATTATTTTTTAAAATAAAGATGAGTGTTTCATATACATTTTTGCGATTAGGGTCCTGATCTTGTGGATAATCAATAACTTTGGAATTATAGGCCTTATTGGCAAAAAAATTATTATACAGTATTTACTTTGAAAAATAAATGAGACTTTGAAGAACATGTTTTGTTTTGGGCCATAGTTGAGCAAAAAAAAAAAAAAAACGCAAATACACATTTATTCCGGAACAAGAGCAGCATCGCAAAATTTATTGATGTCCACTTGACGGATAAGTGAAAACTAAAATTAAAAGTTCGCCACAAAATTGTTGATACAATGAGCCGTTTAGACAAAAATAAATATATTTAGTTTCCACTTATTAGCTACGTAGTGCCACTTGTGTAGCTTAACGTAAACTAATTGCTGGACTTCAATTATAACAGACAACCAAAAAAAAATCTGCAATTAAACTCACATTATTTGCAAAAAATAGATGGGGTACTTTATTTACTACTTTTTGATTAGTACCATCGTTACGTCAGAAATAATCTTTTCACAAATTATCAACTTCCAAGTGAACAAGGGTACTAATAAAAAAAAAAATATATCCGCTACTCCAACTAATTTTTATAAATAGTATCAGAGATGACTCAAGCAAGGGTGCAAAGGGTACACGGCACCCCGGCGCCTCGGACCTCGGAATATTCATTGCTTGCAAACGACGGGCACACTGGTGCCATGGGTGTCTGAGCGCTCAGGCCACTCATTGTAAAGTAGAGTCAAACAGTAGCATAATATATCTGAGCACTTTTAAAATAGAACCGCAAAGTAGTATGGCAGCAATCACCCACCGCGTAGCTAGCTCTTTGAACAAAAAATTAGATGCGTTGAATAGGCGCGCAACAAACAACCAACACACATAACACGTTTGAATGTTGAACGAATGTTGAATGAATGCAACTAATCAAAAAAAATCCCTTTCAGCTTCTTCAATTCATCATCAAAAAAACGTAAGTTGACTAATAAACTTTGCTTTTCAGGTTCTAATTTATTTTTCTTACAGCTATTTCGTATTGCTTTTTCGCAGATTCCTAATTAAATTGTATTTTTTTAGATCACTTGCTGAGGATGAGCCCAGTTGTTGAGGTGGATGGATATCGAGGGAATGGACAACGTGGGAGGAACTGAGGATGAACCCAGCTGCCAAAATCAACTTTAAATATTTTTTTTTGTTGAATACGATTCACCAAAAGTTGTTTCAAGTTTCTGTTTCAGGGCGCCGGCCGTAGATCTTCATAACATCACCGCATCATCAGCTATCATTATATACTACTGCTAAACACGTAAATTACTTATCTTCAATTTATTGATTTATTTGTATTTTTATGTTTCTAGGCCATCCAGCAGCGGAACCAGAACCCAGCAGCAGAATCACACTTCAGAAGCAGAATAAGAGCCCAGCGGCAGAATCAGAGCCCAGCAGTAAGATCAGAGTCCGGCAGCAAAATTAGAGCGCAGCAACAGAATTAGAGCCCACTAGCAGAATCAGAGCCCAGCAGCAAAATCAGAGCCCAGCAACAGAATCAGAGCCCAGCAGCAGAACCATAACCCAGCAGCGACAGATCCAAAGCCCAATAATCTTCCAAGAAGTCCTCCAGCAGCAGCAGAACCAGAGCCCAGCAGCCGTCCAAGAAGTCCTCCAGAAACTGCAGAAGATCAACACATCAGTAGCAACTGTTCCAGGCCCCAGATTCAACTCAACTTCAAAGAAGTCAACTGATTAATTCTGCTCGCTACTTGCAAAGTTCAAGTAAGTTCAATTTATTTTTAAATTTTCTTGTAATAATTATGTTGATGTTTCAGTTGCAGCAAGAGAAGAAGCCACTTCTCTGGTCTAGGTTTCACTGGGGTTTTCCTAGGCCCAAAGGGAGAATTCCCGGAGAAGAGTTCAGCTCTTTCCTCTTAGTCATTGCCTGGGGGCGAACTAGGCTTACAGCAACGCAACAGCATCGTGAACAAGACTTCCAACATCACAACAGCATCGAGTAATCAACAATTAATCTTTGAACCTTTGTGCCCTTTCCAAGTTCTCAGAATACAGTCATTCCCATAAAATTTACAGTCGTTTTATTTTTAAACCTATTTTAATTATTTGCAGAAGTAGTTACACTTAAAATGGTCTTTGTTCTGTAACTTATTTTAAAATTACCAAATAAAACCTTTTCCACAAAATTAAATGTATTTTATCTATTCTAAAAACCTGTATTTTAGTCAAAAATAAATAATATTCAATTATTACATTTGTAAACTCCAATTTGAATATAAGAAAGTAGGCGGGCAACCCGCAATGCAAGTTTTTTAAAAATTGAAAACCCTTTTTTCGTTTGTCCAAAGGGTGCTAGTCATCATAAAAATCATTCATTGTATGAATAACATAGATTCTTCAATAAAATTTTAATTTTGTTTTATTTATTTTCAAAATAATGAATAAATGTAGTACAGCAAAAAACAATATGCTAATCTGATAGACATCAGAAAATAAAATTAAAAGTTCCCTACAAAATCCCCTAAAAAATCTGACATGGACATCACGTGACTTATTGGTACATCATTGGATATATATATATATATATATATATATATATATATATATATATATATATATATATATATATATATATATATATATATATATATATATATATATATATATATATATCACGGCTAGTCGGTTGCTATGGAAACAACAGTATGTCATCATTCTTATGTCACAACATTCCTAAATACTGATTTCCAGTTCTGAATTTATGCGCAAAATTCCAAGATCGTCAAGTATCGTGCACTTTCTATTCAGTCGATCTCAATGAAAATAGGATATGAGCATCTCGACAGTACTATCATCTTGAATACTTTATTCTAATATTCTACGTTCAATAGTTTTGGATTTATGCGGAAAATTAAAAAATGTTTCGAGTAAACTGCACTCCCGGCTTAGCCGATCACAATCATAATGCAAGGTGTACAACTAGATGCTATAAAAGTGCTTAATACGAAATCTTAATATTCCGCGACTGATTATTTTAAATTTATGAGAAAAATTCGGAAAGTCTGTAATATGAAGTGCACTTTCGGCTTAGTCGATTGGGACGAAAATAGGAGATGAACATTTGGATGCTACAGCAATTTCAAATATTACTTTGTACAAGTAAGTAAAATTTTCGCGAGTTAAATTACTTTTTCGTGCATTTTGTTTTCGTATTTTTCTGCTTCTCATATTTTTCAATGCTATTGAATCGATGCAAGGGCAATGTTTCTAAAAATAGTCAATTGATATGGGTCACCCTAGAATACAGAAAAAAAAATATCGGCAGCACAAGACTTCCAGGGGCTTTGTGCGTTTTACTTGGGTGCTGCAGTTAATTACAATATTTCTGAAAGAAAGTCAGTTGAATTGCTTAACTCCAGGTCCCTAGAATAAATCAACAGAAAATATTGATAGTACAGTTTTACCGCAATTGTTCTAAGTGATGCAGCCAATTATTATAATAATGTCTTTCATTGATTTCAAAAAGGATATCTAAATGTGGGCGACGCCTTGGTAGCACTAATTAAAATTATAAATCCAAATATTAGGCAAATTATTTTAGCAGTAGTCAAAAACAGTTATATAATGAGTGATATTATAAAACATGAAATAACTAAAATTAATCCTTGAATAATTTGGCACAACATTCATTGGAAACATTTTTCAAAATTATCAGCGGTTCATTTGTTATTATCAAAATTTAAATTATTATAAAATTCATTACAGTTTTCTGAAGCAAAGAAATAATGAGAATCATAATGTGAAATTAGGATTATCATCATTCATATTTTGACATCACATGCAAACGTTCGTCAATTGTTTTTTCAAAATGAGTAATTTTAGGATATTGAAACGATTGTCAATTGTTTCTTTCACAAATCATTTGAATGATGTCTAGTTTGGTATCAATTTTAAGCTCTCGGGGAGATAAGCTTAGTTGATATCAAAAATAAATAATGAGTGGAATTCACGTTAGCATCTTCAAATTACACTTCCGGCGATGAAATGTCGAAACTGTATGCTCCAATAATTTGAAGACCCCAAAAATCTATAAAAGAACTCTTCATTCTCAAAAATACTTATTTTTAATTTCTAGTTAGCTTAATCATTAGAGTGCTGCTACGCCTCTCGTAGACGATCCCGGGCAAGGTCCGGCTGAACGCCGGCTAGAATAGTGGAGATAGGGATGGGTATATAAGGTACGAGTCTAGCTCTGATTCAGTACGGAATTTGGGCGCCAGTTGACCAATACGACATTCAACCTTAAGTAGGTCAACAAACTCCCGGGAAGGCGGCACACACAGTATCAATAAATAGTCTCCGATAAGAAAGAAAAATAATTGATTATATTCAGTAGAAGAAAAAAAGAACATACAGGAAATTCATCATGTTTCGCCTAATTCTGATATCTCAGAAAAAAAAATTAAAATACTCGAGCGAGTGTCCCGTCAAAGAAAAATATATATATATATAAAAAAACAAATACCTATATTCAAACCCCGAATGAAGCGTGCGCGAGGACTGACCTGCACCTATAGGAACAAGGACTTAAACACAAAAAAAAAAATATATAATAATCTAGTAGTATTAGCGATGTGGGGTGTGCGGGAAACGTTGGTCGACCACCGATACCGGCACGAACACGGCTACTATGAAATATATGCGTTTGAAGGTAGTACTTTAAGCCCTAGCAACTACAACAATGCCTGACATGCCCTAACGGACGTGGAAAATATACAAAAAAAAAAAAATAACGTGTATATGTCAAGAATTAATCGAACTCTCGCACGAGCTAACAATAACGAGTAATAAAATGGTAGATAGTTATATAAATGTATCTTGCGACTCTCAGTGGTGCGCTACTGAATAATATTCTTGTAAGTTTAACAACCAAAAAAAAATAAGGAATAAATAAATTGTAGAAAACAATGGCTTAGCTGGAATGATCCTGGCGTTGCAGGTGAACGTTGGTCCAGATGGTAGGAAGGGAAGGTACGATCCCCAATTGACGATCTGGTCTCCGCGGTTGCCGAATCTCAAGCTTCGGTTCAATGACCTCGCTTATTCACGCTGGTCGATAGTCCAGTGCTGTCTACCAGTTATCAAATTTAAAGGGAAAAACCCCAAACGGAAAAGCCTGAAAGAGAATTGTATGAATTTGCCCAATAACGAAGAAAAAAAAAAGAAGACTGCATCAGATTACCTTAGATATTGTGCGGCTTGATAGAATGGTGAAGAAAATGTGTTGAAGAGTTAATTAATCCGGGAACAGCCCATGGAAAACTGCGTCCTCCAATATCAAGGTTTATTTGCCTAAAATCCCTCAACCAGAGGCGAAAATGTTCATCACCAGACGAACCGATAAACGTTAATTGACTTTCTGAAATTCTCAGAGTTATAAACCCTGAACTCACTCAACTAATTTCTTTCTTTTTTTTTTTCCACCTGGTCACTTCAAACTTTATCGAACAAGTCCCAAACCAAAAAGGAAGACCAACGGTCAATTCGCAATTAGCGCGATAATTGAAGAAGTGAGAACGATATATGCAAGATTGTAAGAATCAAGGAGAGACAGAGAATGATCCTCTAGCGACAATTATTTTAAACAACATTCGGCCACTGAAGCTTAACTTTAACTTGGCCGTGCCAAAATCACAGCGAATAAGAGAAGACAAAAAAATAATAATAACGAGAATCAGCCCAACTCAAATTGGAGTTGTGGAAGCAACTGATTAAGATGAAAATAAGAAGAATATAATCACTGAGTACAAAATACCACTGCCAAAATAAATGTGATGAATAAATTTCGCTCGTAAGTGTGAACGATGCTTCAGTTGAGAAGCAGCGCAAGACCGGGCACTCACGCCACTGAATCGTGCAGCGTAAATTGCGAACTACCAATTTTGTGCTGAGCAGAGGCATGTCAACAAGAAAAAAAATGTAAACAATAACTTGCTTCAAAAGTGTAAACTAAAATATATGTTTGATTTTTTTTTTCCTTCTTCCAAGTTTAATCGTAGATTACGATTTATTTTGTAACAGTGCGTCTTTTAGTTCTTTTAAACTATAATTTTATTCTGTATCGATAATTTTTAAAAATTTCAGCAACAAAAAAAATCTATTTCATATATTGGAATTATTGGGGCACTAGTTGGAAGATATATTTAGATATTTTTGTGATTTCTACTGATTTATATCTGCTTTTAACATTAGATTTAAATAATGTATCTATTTGGAATATCTTGCAAACTGATTTTATTGACGAATTGAACAAGTTTAGACGAAGATCAGAAAATCATTCTTTGTTGGTGGCATAGTTCATTTGTGATCAGTAGTGTACATGTATGGAACTTTAAAAGTAGGTTCATTTGAAAATTATATTAGTGTTTCTGTGTAGTGTGAGTGTCCTTTTATCAAAACCAAGAGAGCTGTGCTGTATTTCAAAGTAAGTGTTCATTATTATATAGTTCTTGTAGGTGAAATATTAATAGGAATAATTCGAAGACTTGTATTAGAAATAACCACTAATACAACTTCCTGATGTTAGAGATGTATAAGTATTGACAGTGATTGACCATTATATGAAAACGTCTTCTATATTTTTGATAACTTCTGAATATCAGAACATTAGCAGTGTTAGGTGCTAAATAACACAGACTGCCAAATTGCGATAAGACCAAAAATGTCACCATTCATAAAAAAAACATCTGAAAAGCACAGATTCGTCAAAGAATTCACTTAAGAGTTAACAGCTTATTGCGAAATGAAGTCGAAAAGAAAAAGAAATCTTGATTCTTGAGAGAGCTGTGGAGGGCTGTTAGAGATTTCTGTAGAAACATTTCACGTTCTCATATATATAAATTCTGAGATTTACGGCGACAAAAACCAAGATACAATAACTCCATTAATCTTATGTCAAATAGGGGGAGGTTGACGCCCTTTCTTTGCGATATATCGGAAAATATCTGGAAGAGAATGGAAAAATGCTACTCTGAGTTAAGAACATGTTTGTCTTGATGTTATTTAATTGATTCATGCTTGATTTAAACATCAAGTGATAGATATTCAAATTGATGAGAAAAATTATAATTCACCATCTGCAAACAATACCGATGACAAGATAGATTAATGAAGAAGAATCTAAGGGAGCTGCAGACGTTTACGATGTGCACATCATCATATTAATTGAATGCAACTTCCTCCCAACCTTTTTCATTAACCAAACTTGTTATTCATATTTTTTGCAGACGGTAAATAATCTACGTCTTACATATTGAGTAATAAGGAATCGATAGACCCTAAAAGAGTATTGGAAATAAATATAATTGTTTTTCGATCTTAGCTCAACTCTTATTGAATCACGAACATATAGAACAATGAAACAAAACAAATATTGTTCTTTGTAAAAGGAAAATTATATTCCTGTACACGCTTTTCTGTTGTAAAATAACAAAATGTGTGGTAAAAAAGCGAAAGAAACAATATAATTGAAGTGTTTATAGTAGCAGAAAGAAAACATTTATTTCCAGCTCAATGGGTTGGCGTGAAAGCACGGAAAAAGCTTGCTTAGTTGACATGCGTCGCGGTGAAAAACTGCCATAGAAACTTCCCCAGCGACGAGAAAATCTTTTTATAAACACGTCTCACTGACGCCGTCCACAAAAATATGAAATTAATTTCGCTTTAAACCTGGCACTTTCCTAATTATGTCTTAACTGTTTTAAAATATGCGGTGGCGGACGCGCAAGCCGTGTCAGGTTGGCCAACTTGCTCTTATTCATAGAGAAAATTCACATTTTCACGCACTGAAAATAATATAATATATTTTTATAATGTTACAAGTCAAATTGCATTCAGATCAATCTCACAAAAATCGGGTTTGGCGGTTAAAAAAGTAAAAAACACTGAATAATCTTTTTCATTTTAATGTAACGGTATGATATTTGCTTTATCCGATTGTGCAATAACGTCAGCGCTATACCTCTTCCCTATATTCTGTCATTCAATCATAGGAATATCAGCTCCTGATAATTCGTATTTTCAAATTGACGTCTCTGACATTTTGTTGAAACCTTAGAACGATATTGGAAAAATAATTAAATAAGTTTTATCAGATGAATGATAATGAACATTTGGCAAAGTTGAATTCATTTTCCCCATTTTAATAAATCTGGGGAATACCGTTTGAGTTATGAGTGACCCATTGAAGCAGCGTGAATTTTATTATTTTCGCGGTTGAAGACACTGTGGATATGTCTAATAAGAATATCCCTAGGTTGCTGAATTTGAATTTCATATTGCAAAGAAGAAAGGTTTTTATGTCGTGATGAATATTCAACGTTGTCTGCTTTGTCATTAGACACTGGTGCTTTTATAACACCTCTGGTGCAACATTTACCCAGCCCTTCAAGAATACATCCAAAATACAAGCTGCGACATCTGTACTTTGTGAAAAATATTTTACACAATTTTACCGATTATTGAAAATAATACAAGATTCATCAAAAAATAATTCATCGTACTGCAATGTTTATTGCTTTTGAAGGATTTCTTTATAATTAAATGAAAATCACTATTTAATAATTGAAAATAAAATAAAAGTTTTATTCTTCCGGATATTATTAAGAAACTCTATATAATTTATTTATCACTTACTTCTATTAAACAAAACCGCATAAATTTATTTATTACACTGATTACTCCCTATTTCACTGTACACTACTCTACTGTTCTATTGTTCACTGTTTACTGTTCTTCATCAGGTCGTTTGCTTGCCCTTATATACGGAAACCCTTTTCTCGAAATATTCTAGAATTAGTCGAGCACATAACTAGATTTTTCGATCGGGCGGGGTGACGCGATACAAAACAAACAGTACGAAAAATCCCGCCCAGACAACATAGATGGATTCAAGGCTTATTTTATTTTTGCGAATTATGAAACTTTTGTACGTTACAGTACTTACAAACTTTGTTAACAGATCATATAGTCCTGTAGTCCAAGCTCCAATACTTATTTTTGTGAAAAATTAATGTATTACTTGTTTGTGAATCAATTCTAAATTTTTGTGCGCACTATTCCGATCCTGCTTTGTATTCTCTATCTGCATTTTATCCATAACTCCATTTCACACACTGAATTTTATGTCTCAACATTCTTCATAGCTCTCTCGGTCAATCTCATTATATATATATATATATATATATATATATATATATATATATATATATATATATATATATATATATATGTATATATATATATATATATATATATATATATATATATATATATATATATATATATATATATATATATATATATATCAGGAGAAAATATTGCCGCTGCTGCGTACGTGCGTATGTAATGAATCTATGCATATAAATTGAATTGTTTGATTGTTCAAGTTAATCTTCGAACCGGCTGAACGGAAACTGAAACTTTCTACAGTTATTGTTGATATTTGCGTGAATATTTCTGACATAGTAATATCAACGAACAATAAGTGATGCCCTCTATTTGTTCGTTCACACATCTTTCATTCGATTGAGTTGAAATTTCGTTCAATTGTTGTTGACTTCAATGTTAAGGTGCTTTCTACAAAAAACTGCCATCTGTTAGTTAAACGCTTGAAACAATTAAAAGAGAGGACAGATCGATACTGTAGATGAAGTGTAAGAGAAACGGAGCCATGGATAATGTTGAAACCAAACTGAAATAGAGAATACAGGAGCAGGGCTTGATATTGATTTTTTTTCTCAAACTGAATTCAATGTTTGAATATCTTTTTTACTGATTCGTTACTTTCCTAGAAATTTTATTCAATAATTTTGAATATTTATTATATAAACTGCTAGATTTTGTTTCATCGCGAGAATATGCAGAACACAACGTTGGCAGAACAGTAGCAAATGTGTTATGCCGTCCTACAATACCCCATACATGAGTAGTAAAAAAGTATCGACTAGAGCCTCAAATATCTATGAAACTAATCCAGCGATAGCTCTTATTCTTTGATATGTTGTGTACCTATTGACACCTAAAACTTCATAATATCCAAATTTTATCAAAATCCCCTGGATGTCGATTATTGTAGGAAGCATGATTGAGTTGAAACTTGGTGAAGTTGTTTTTGACACCTGTATGACATCTCTAACATAATAATACTAACGTACAATAGATGGTGCGCCAGTCACATCGGATAGTCATTCGTTTGCGCATCGTTCATCGCATTGAGTTTAAATTTTAAACAGTTGTTGTTGCTTATGTGAAGCTTTTTGACATTGAATTATTGAAGTATGACTCGCGTTGCAGTATAAATATTTCTATTAATTAATATCTATTCAAGTGATTTAGAAAATTGATTGTAATTTTTACTTACTTGTACAAAGTAATAAGTATAGTGAAACCGACAAAATTCACCTATCGAGATTTTGACGGGAATATCCGTTTTGAGCATCCCTGAATCCATTTATCTAGTACCGAACTAAATATACACAATAAATCACATAAGAGGTGCTGTCAATGGACAGTTACCTCACTCATGTTGTAATGAATGATATTCAAATTAATTTATTATCAAATTTGCTGGTTAGCCGAAGGCTAGTTGTAAATAAAAGCATCAATAAAATAAGAAAAAGTTTTCATGCCTGTTTTTTTTTTTTTTTAAAGAAACAAGAACAATAATTGTCAAATTTAGCATTCGTCAAGATTAGTCAGGAATTTTTCAAACTATAATTTTATCGCCTGTCGTATATTAAGTAGTGATATCGAAGTCTATATTTTATTTGTGCGTCAAACTTTTTATGAATTCTTTTTTCGTGCGTCACATTTTTCATGGATTTTTGTTCTTTCGATATTTTTTTAAATTTAATTTCCTCAAGATTTCGATGCATGAACAAAGCCTCAATGAAGAAGAGTCAATTTGATCGATTGGGCCTATAATAAAACATTGAAAAATATTGGTAGCACAGGACTATCCTCGGCAAACCCGTTGTTTTCCTCGAATATTGCAGTCAATTATTATATTTTCAAAAGAGAGTCAATAAAACAAGTTAACCTTGAAATGAAACAATAAAAAATATCGATAGCGCAATGCTACCGCTGGATCCTGCCGCGGTTTTTCTAGTTCAACTATTATATTTTCAGAAGAAAGTAAATTAGATCGATTGAGCCTGCAATAAAACAACAGAAAAGGCCAATAGTACCAGATTACCGCGAGCTCTGCACGTGGTCTATCCGCTCTCCCACGCAATTTTTTTTTGATTATCTGAATCCAAATTCTTCTGGGAAAAATTAATTGGATATAATTATTTCTATGCCAGTTGAGTTTTGCGCAATATTTCATGGAATGAATTCAATGCAATAAATAACAGGCTTAGAGGCACCGAGCTCTGTATTTCAATAATTCTTCGCTGGTAAAAATCATCCACGAATCTTATAATCCCGGGTCGAACGTACTTCAGCTTTCGGTTGCTGTTCAATCCTTAATCCGGGCTCGGCTCCGCATTCAAAATAGAAACGGGGCTGCTACTTTCAGCGGTAGCGTATTATTGAAAAACAATTATTCGTGAACGCCCCTGGAGCATTCCGGTAACAGTTCGACCCGGATTTAAATACGCAATAGACATACGCAATTTAACCCTACGCACGGAAAAATAAACATCTGTACTTTAATTCGGAGAATCCATTGAAGGCATGGGGTATAGAAATTTTAATCTGCAGAAACGAGAAGCAGGTCTAGAAACACTGAAACGAAAATTTGTATAGCGATAATAATTATTGAGTGTTTTTCTATATTTAAAATCACCAGGAATAAATTCAGTAACTATTCATTCCAAACAGCCTCGTATTTCATAAACTATTCCATTCATGTAATTTAATGACATATTTTCTAGTAATTCACAAAATTTTTCTGGACATAATAAAAACAAAAAAATATCTTGTTGGATTACGACCATTGTTCCGAAAATATACACACCTACATTTTTTTCAGTATAAATATTTAGCTCTGACAATTCTGTCACCCTAATTACGAAACTGCAATAAAAACGAGAAAATATCATATAAAAAAGAACTTTTCAAATTAAAATTATGTCTGTATTTAATTTTTATGAAGTTGTCTGAGAGTCAGACTATGTAGCATTCTAATGGAGATTTATTGTCACAGACTTGTCTAAATAATTCAACATATATACAAATTCATGAATTATGAATGATGTAAATTAACAACCATTAGCTTTAAAATAAAATATACCTATACGAGAACTAAAAACGCAGCCCTGAAATGGTATTAACATTTTTATGAACCCAGCAAATAAGCCGAGTATTTTTTAACCATTTGCTTCCGCTTCTCCTAATACGTAGGAAAATGACGATAATACTTCGTATAATTTTCGAATTCAAACGAATTTTTTGAATTGGAGGAAGCTTTATATGCAATTTGTATAATAATCACTTAATAAATTGGTTATAATTTTTTTTCCACATTAAGCCCCGGTTCCACAAAAGTCAGTTAAACTTTGTACAAAGTAACAAGTAAGTATTGTGAAACCGATAAACTTACTTATCGAGATTTTAATAGAAATATTCGTTTTGAGCATCCCTGAATCCATTATGACTATTTTTGGCTTGATGTCGGTGTGTTCGTGCGTGCGAAACTCACAAATCTCAAAAATGGTTGAACGTATAATGTTGAAATTTTGTATTTAAGGTAGAGGGTCTAGTTGTATACCTCGCATTATGGTTTCAATCGTCTGTACCAAGTGCACTTTACTTGAAACTCTTTTCGAATTTTTCTAATAAATCCAGAATAATCAACCGTAGGATGTTTAAATTCAATATTTGAACTTGATGTTGTATCAGAATAGTTATCTGCTATTTTTGTAAGAATCGGCCAGACCAGAAGTGCACTTTACTTGAAACTTTTTTCAAATTTTTTGCATAAATATAGAATGATCCGCCATAGCATATTGAAATTTTGTATAAAGAGCTTCCATAACATCTTATTGTACATTTTGCATTATAATTGCGATCGGCTCAGCCGGAAGTGCACTTTACTTGAAACTTTTTTTTAATTTTCCGCATAAATTCAGAATGATCAGCCATAGGATACTGGAATTTAGCATTTGAAATTGCTGTAGCATCTAAATGGTCATCTTCTATTTTTGTAACAATCGGCTTGGCCGGAAGTGCACTTTATATGACGTACTTTTTGAATTTTCCGCATAAATTCTAAACAATAAGTCGTAGAATATTTAAATTTTGTATTAGGCACTTTTTTAATATCTAGTTGTACACCCTGCATTATGATTGCTATCGACTAAGCCGGAAGAGCACTTTATTCGAAACATTTTTTGAATTTTCCGCGTAAATCCAAATCGATTGAACGTAGATTGTTAGAATTTAGTATTTAGGACGATTATACTATCCAGATGCTCATATCCTATTTTTATTGAGATCCATCGAGCTGGAAGTGCACTTTACTTGACAGTCTTTTGGAATTTTTCGCATAAATTCGAAACGATCAGGTGTAGGATATTGAAATTTGGTATTTCAGTCTGCTGTAGCATCTGAATGATTGCCTACTATTTTCATAACAATAGACTGAACCAGAAGTGCACTTCAGTAGGAATTTATTCTTCAATTTTGCGCATTAATTCAGATCTGTTAGAAGTCGTAGAGTTTTGGAAATCAGTATTAAGGAATGTTGTAGTATAAGAATAATGGCCTACTGCTTCCATAGCAACCGACTTGGCTGAAAGCGCATTTTACTTGACAGATTCTTAGAATCTTTTGAGTCAATCCAAAACAATTAATTGTGGAACGATGAGATTTTGTGTTTGATTATATATATCCAATGATATATATGATCAAACACAAAATCACATCGTATCCAATGATGTACAAGTAAGTCACGTGATGTTCACGTCAGATTTTTTGGAAAGAGGATATAAAGAAAATTAGGATAACAAAACAGAACTACAGAACTAGTCAATATAATTTGGAATAATATAAATATTACTGGGTGAAGTACAGTAAATATTTATAGAGTATTTTTAATATTTTCCTTCATCTAATAAACTTTTTATTTGTTTTTGAATAACAATGTTTTGTTATTACAAACCTCGAAACACAACAGTTTATTATTGGATAAGTGTATATTTTTCGGTGAGATGAATAGCTCGAACTAAAACCGGTGAGTTCGTCCCTGACCGTATGGAAATTTATGAAAAACAACGTTCAGCAGTGAACCTCGCACTTCAGAAAACTTTCCATTCTAATTATGAGTTATGAAATATATTCAGTACAAGCTAAAACTCGCCATATTCCAGGATAATTTTGACGCATTAAATTAATGCGCTAAATCAAGACGGCTACTAAAGTGGAGTACACAAAAAGGAACAGAAATGAAGAAGAAGCCATTACATGAAAAGTTTTAATGTGTAGAAGAACTTGAAACTTTTTCTTGGGATAAATAAATATTTCCTTCACACATTTCACAAAGTTTTAGACATTATATTCTTTCCAAATTAGGCATATATATATATATATATATATATATATATATATATATATATATATATATATATATTTATATAAATATATTTATATATATATATATATATATATATATATATATATATATATATATATATATATATATATATATATATATAATATTTGAAATAAACAAAGGAGTAAGACAAGGAGATACATTTTCGGCAACTTTATTATGTGATAAGGAATTTGAACAAAGGAATACTTAGAACTAAAGGTGGACAAATAATAGCATACGCAGTCAATATAGTATAGGCAACAAAAAATGGGAGAATATTGAAAGAAATGGTCAAAGAAATACTAACAAAAGAAAACAGAATGGGCTTAAAAATCAATGAGAACAAAACGAAAATAATGAGGATAGGAAAAAAATAAAGAAATGGAAATATAAAAATATGTAATCAACAGTTTGAGAGGTGAATAAATTCAAATACCTTGGCATTATGCTATCTAATGAAGGAGACGGGAGAACAAAAATTCAAGAGAAGATATTAACAGCGAACAGGGCCTTTTACGCAAATAAAAAATTGCTTGAGGATAAAAACCTAACAAAGAAAACAAAATTAAAAGTATATAAATCAATAATCAGACCGATAATAATGTACGCTGCAGAAATAATGACAATGACAAAAAATTATGAAGAAGATTTGCGAATAGTAGAAAAAAAATAGGGAGAACTATTCTAGGACTAGAAGAAACTAATATAGAATACCAATTAGCCCAGCGAAATTATTTGGAACGCTTTTCGATTAGTCATTTTTCACTAAAAATTTTATTATTGTAGCTATGTAGTCACGTATTCCATGTCACAAAAATAAATTGAATGAAATAATTTAATTCATAAATGAAGTACGTTCTTTTCTCATACTTATTACAACTTTACATTCTGGTTCTTTCAATAATGTGCGCCCCGCGAATTGACCTGCTAATCAAATAAACCGTACATAATATTGCATCTAATATTTCAGAAAAAGTACCAAATCGCTTAATAAATTTGGTTTGTAGGTTATGTTTTTTGTTCATAAAGAAAATAAGCTTCCAGGATTGTAGCAATATTTTCAATTGAATTATTTACAAAATTCATTATTCCAGAATTGGACTCAAATTGATACTCCCCCGTTTTCTTTGAATAAATAATTGAAGGATTTTCTCTTAATTTTGGAGAACTACTTTTTAAGTCGCTCATAGATAGCAGCACAGACTTTAACTGTACTCATACTGTTTAAAATTCAAATCAGCTGATCTTTGTACAAGTGCCAGGGAAAGTGCAATGAACTTCTGCAGACAATCTAATTTTCAAGAAATGTAATATCTGAAAGAATACATGAAATCCCCAAATAGGAATCATTTCACTTGACGATGACATGTAAACATAACTAATACACCAAATTGTTGAAATTCTGAACTGCCTACGAAACCGTAGACAAAATTTTCAAATATCTCTCCATTCATTACATTCAAAATTTAGGCAGCCGTAATAATTCTAGACACGTTTCCTATTCGAATTCTCAATTGTTCTAAATTTAGTAGATTCATTGTATATAATTTGGATTTTGAAAATCCCCAATAAAAGAAACCCAATGGTATGGGGTCAGGAAACCTAGCAGGCCATTCCACTTCTCCACCTCATCCAATCCAGCGACATGAAAATGTTTAATTAGGGGAAGTACTGATATTCTAAGCATTGTGCGCAGGGGCGCCATCATATTGAAACGATATTTTTTCAATATTGGAAGATCCAAGCGCAGATAATACTTAATTTTGGAATAGGTTCAAATAGTCATGAGCCGTAATATTACCACTAATAAAAAGCGGTCCTATCATGTGGTTTTATCATACCAGCCTAATCTTTAACTTTCTAGGGTCGTTGAACTCTTGTACTATCACTATGACATAAGTGCAAATTTTTCCTACTTCCACACGTACAATTTTGTGAATTTAATTCACCAAGTGAATAAAAAGTTGCCTCGTTCGTAAAAAGATATTCTACAGCAAATCAGAGTTATTATTAATTTCTTCAAACATTAATACACGAAAAATTATTTTGCGTTCCTTATCATCTGCAATTGGTTCCTGATGATTTTGGAAATTGAATGACTTGAAATGTTCTCTCTTCAATAACTTGTGTACAGCAATTTTGCTTACACCAATAGCTTGCACAATTGCTCTCATGGATAATGTGCCATTATTATGAATTACCCTTAAAAAATGCAAATGATATTCTGTTTGAATTAAACTGGAGTGATAAAATGGGTGATAGTCTCATCAAACTATTACAAATCTGTTTAAAACAGATTTTTTTCCATTTTTAATAACAATTTTTACAAACAAGTGAATGGTTTGGCTATAGGCTCTTTCTTTCCAAGTAGCATGGCAGAAATTTTCATGAAAAACTTTGAAGCCAGAGTTTTTCAGGAAATCACGGAATTCATGCTTCATATCAAGTTCTGGTATCGTTACGTTGGCGATATATTGGTCCTGTGATAAGACTCTACAAAACTTTTGCATAGCTTCCATATTAAACTCAACGCGCTTCATAACAATATGAAATTCAGCATTAGGTAATACACGAAAAATTGAGACAAATAACTCGTTAAAAAATGGTGAAATCCTTGATTTTCTGGGAAACTTGGAGATCAAGAAGTCTTTAAAAAACCATGCTGATTTCAATTTGAATGACCAAACGAACTTCAAAGGCACCTCACTTTTAAATCTTTTAATTTAATTCGGGGCTTCCGCAACTAGTTTTTACGTGATTTTTTGAGAATTTCTCCATTTTTTACAGTTTTTGTTAATTCCTTTCTTTGTAGTCCCTCGGGTAGTCTGAAGATGATCACTCAGTGATCGAAACCGGTAACTAATTAAATCTAGAGAACAGTGTGACGAGGAATTTCATTCCCTTATTAAAATTTCATATTTCCTGTGCGTTGCTAATACATGATTAAATCCATCCCTCTTATTATGATCAGTTTGGACGAAACAATTCTCTAATTTTTCTTATTATTCTGGGAATTGTCTATTAGGAAATAATGTTCGAAACAAATCCGACACTTGCCTTGATCTGGAATTGAATTCTGCGTGATACCAACTAACGATTTGTACTTTCACTTCAATAGTATATAACATTGTAATAATTGACAAATGCCTTTAACTCTCCTACGTTCCATTTTTAAATGGACACTTAAATACATAACTGTCAAATTTGTATTGGATTATGGAGTAATGGAGGCAGAGTATAGAAAAAGAGAGAAGATAGGAGACCTCTCTCTATTTCTCTTTTTAATATGCATCAAGCTGGTTGGTCACCTATGGTTCAGGTATTCTGATGGTATTTGATCCTGAAGAGAGTTAGAGAGAGGCCTTTTATATTATCTCTTTTTCTATCGGTGCTATTTTTTGCCTATAAGTGCCTCCATATATATAGTGGCTTAGACACCTCAGGTGGGGTAGCGCCGTTCCTGCTAAAGCTCTCTAGATCCTTTATTTGAGGAAGATCAGTCTTCATAGCCATGTTCTGAATTTTTTGACATATTTCTTTCCATGTCTTCCTATCTCCTGTTTTCTCCTTCCATTTCCTCATTCCTGCTTTACTCAAGTCTGCCTCTTCTTCTCTTTCCGCCTGGTTTCCATTGTAGAATTTCCCTTACAGTGTCTTCTCTTTTTTTCCATATGTGTCCTAACCATTTCATCCTCTGTTGTTTTATTCTCCTTACTATATCTTTTGCTTGCAGTTCTTTTTCCTATTTCATGGTTCATTAGTAGTCTATATTAGTTTTCTCTCGTTTTCTCTAGTCCTGAAATAGTTCTCACTATTTTTTTTCTACTATTCGCAAATCTTCTTCATCTTTTTTTGTCATTGTCATTATTTCTGCAGCGTACATTATTATCGGTCTGATTTTTGTTTTATATGCTTTTAATTTTGTTTTCTTTGTTAGGTTTTTATCCTCAAGCAATTTTTTATTCGCGTGAAAGGCTCTGTTCGCTGTTAATATCTTCTCTTGAATTTTCGAGCTCCCGTCTCCTTTATTAGATAGCATAATGCCTAGGTATTTGAATTTATTCACCTCTCAACTGTTGATTATATATTTTTATATTTCTATTTCTTTATTTTTTTCCTATCCTCATTATTTTAGTTTTGTTCTCATTGATTTTTAAGCCCATTCTGTTTCCTTTTGTTACTCTTTCTTTGACCATTTCTTTCAATATTCTCCCATTTTTTGTTGCCTATACTATATTGACTGCGTATGCTATTATTTGTCCACTTTTAGTTCTAAGTGTTCCTTTGTTCAAATTCCTTATCACATAATAGAATTGCCGTTAATGTATCTCCTTGTCTTACTCCTTTGTTTATTTCAAATTCCTGGGTTTCTACTTTTTGTGTTTTAATTGAGGTTGTTGTTCCACTTAATGCCATCAGGATCAATCTTCTTCGTTTAGCTGTTATTCCAAATTCTTCTAGGACTGTCAGTTTTTGTCTTCTGATCGAATCCAATGCTTATTCAAAATCAATGAATAATAAGTCTATATTAATGTGCTTTTTCTATTATCGGTTTTATTATATGTATTGCGTTTGTTGTTGATCTGCCTTGCATAAATCCGCTCTGATGCTGCCCTATTATGTTTTCTGTTTCTTTCGGGACTCTTTTTTTGTATTAATGTTGACATTATTTTATATGTCGTGTTCAGTATAATTTTCGCATGCTTGCTAATCTTTTTTTTTGTGAGTTGTGACTATTTGTCCTTTTTATCATTACTTTGGTATTTTTTCTGTTCTCCACATCTTTATTATAAGTTCATATTTATAATTGTGTAGTTCACCTCCTCCATATTTTATTAGTTCTGTGTTTATTCTATCTTTAGAGTCTTCCCATTTCGCCTGCTTCTTATTATTTCTCTGATTTCTTCTTTTGTTGGTTCTTCTAATACTTCTTTGTCCGCAATTTCATCTTGTGTTGTAATATTCACGTTTTGTTTCGGTTCTGTTAGCAGGTTTTTAAAATATTCTACCCAGGGTTTCTTATATAGCTCATCGTTTTCTGTTTTGTTGCGCTTTGCGTCTTTTATACAGTAGACTTTTGGTTTGTATATTCTTTTTTGTTCATTAATTTTTTTATAGAATTGTCTTGAGTCTGTATTCACACTTTCTTTTTCGATATCTATTATTTTATTGTCTATCCAATCTCTCTTGTTTTTTTTAGAATTGTACATTTCTTTCTGACTTTTTTATAATATTCTTTGTCTTCTATTCTATTTGTTTTGATCCACTTTAGCCTTACATTTTTCTTTCTTAATACTACTTCTTTAAACTCTTTGTTGAACCATGTTTTTTTTTATTTTCTTGTTTTTCTTCTTCTATCCATTTTTTTCCCCGCAGGAACTACACTTAATTGCTTGTTCAACCTGACTACTAGCATGTACTGTATTACACGCACATCTAATTCTTATTGTGATGAAAATGTGAAAGAATTCAGCTTCAAAGCTGTATTTACAAGGAAATGAATTAAAGCCCTTTAATCATAAAAATGTGTCGGTAAAAATGTTGCCATCTTTTGGTGAATTAGCGCTTGACAACAAACAATAATTCGTGATACAATTCAGTGACATTTTCGCAAAAATTAATTCGAGTGCAGCGTCACACAAACTACTTTCTGAAATTACATCCACAGCAAAGAGGAAATGATAAACGCTTGGCACAAAGCGAGCGCGATAAAGTCATAGCGTATGGAACGAAAGTGTTAAAACTAATATCAGCAATAAGCGCCAGCGCCTCTGGCGTTCAACACTCAAAACAACGACACATGCTGTGAAATGAGCATTGAATTCCAGGGATGAATTGTCAACAAAGCAAACTTCGAACAAAATAAACCTCAAATACATAAATGAAATATTCATGTGGAGAATTATTGATAGACAATAATTTCGACTACGGCGACCACAGCAGATTTTATGGCCTATATCTTACAGCTGGGAATTCTCATGATCTTTAAAGTCATTACGGAAAAATATCATTTTGTTATATATTGAGCCAGTAATTACTGGGCATATTGTTGTCAGACTTTTATTGGTCATTCCTTTCAAAATAAAATGCGTGACAAATTAGTATGAAGGTAGTTTGAACATTCTCGGCTGGATGAAGAAGACGTAAGAATTTTGGGCAATTTTCTTTATCTTTCTGCGTAATCTCCTTGCTATTCAATACATTCAGTCTGACGATGTTCTAATTTTAATTTCGAAGTACGTCTCTAATAAGAATAAAGTCTATCTCACACATAACGTTGTCCAGCAGGCCGCCGTATTTCCGGTGATGTATTGGTCAATTTCACACTTTTCATGATATGAAACTTCCAAATATTTATTACTACTCATGAATTGTCGGTGATGTTCACGTTAGAATAGCGGCTGAATTGCCAAACCTTCTGGTTGTTTAGCAAACAGTTATTTCACACAATAAATCTGTGTTGAAATTTGGAATTCATTTTAATTACGTAGGCACAAAATTTATTTCCTGGAACTTGAAGCACTTTTCGTGATTGTTCGTGAACTTTGAAATATTATAGCTGTGCTATTCAAGACAAGTGATGAATTTTATTTCCATCAAATATTTCGCATACAACAGCCTAAGATATCGACTTTTTGTTTTAGAAACCTTGGTTTTATATATAACACAAAAAGCCTTACTTCTTTTATTTCTTTTATTAGTTCTCTATGTCCCCTTCCTTATTTATTCAATGGAAATTAATTGCAGCTACGTTGTCAACAATAGTAACAAATTAATCAGTCGGCAGATAGAAACATAAAGCAACGCAAACTATCATATTCCACCTGTCACTATGTGTACTCCCGGAAGTTATGTCGTACGATGTGTGACAGTGACGTCACTTCCTCTGAACTTATATAGCAAAGTTTGCAACGCTTGTCGGTAAACGGTGCGGAAGAACTACTTATTCTGCAATCTAGTAATGCTGAGAGAATACGATGCATTGAAGGAAATTATGTATAAACTATACAAGTATAGTTGCTTTGTGTATTTTGATGCTTTGTTTGAGATGTTGGAAGTTACTTTCATACTCAAATTGGCTCTGTGATCCTTAACTTGAAGTAGAAGATATGATTGTTTATCAAATTGTTTCCACTTAGAGCTGCTTCAGACAAATATTAATTTGGAATATAGTATGATTATTCTACAATGAATAACCTAAACTTGAATAAAGGGGCAATTTTATACAGTAGTAAGCTTAAGATATTTGCAATTAAAAATGCTTGCTAGGTGTTGATGCTTATTGCAAAATTGATTTTAGTCAGCAACCAAAAATAGCTTCTTTGAACAACTTTCTACAGTCTGCCAATTTTTGAATGCAGGACAAGTTTGCAAAAATGATTGAAAGCTTATTGACAGACAGTTCACGAGTCCACGAGTAAAGTTTATCCAGGTAAACTCGTAAACTTATGGTGTAACGCGAAACAATTAGTACAAGTATTGTGAAACCGACAAAATTCACATTTCGAGATTTTGATAGAAATATCCGTTTTAAGCGTACTTGAATCCATTTTGATTACTTTCGGCTTGATATCGGTACGTATTTATGTGCGTAACTCGCAAATATAAAAATCCGTCAAACGTATGATGCTGGAATTTTGTATTTGAGACTGGTATAAGATCTTGATGTACACCTTGCATTATGGTTGTAATCATCTGTACCGGAAGTGCACTTTACTTGAAACATTTTTTGAATTTTCGGCATAAATTCAAAACGGTTGAACGTAGAATGCAGGAATTCAGTATTTGAGAAAATTGTGCCGTTTAAATGCTCATATTTAAGCCAGAAGTGCACTTTACTTAACTGTCTCTCAGAAATTTTTGCATTAATTCGAAAAGATCAGCCGTAGAGTATTGAAATTCAGTATTTCAGTCTGCTGTAGTTTCTGAATGATTGCCTACTATTCTCATAATAATCAACTGTACTAGAAGTGCACTTCAGTTGGAATCTTTTCTCATTTTCGCGCATAAATTTAGATCTGTTGGCCGTAGAATCTTGAAAATTAGTATTTAGGAATGTTGTGGTATGAAAATGATGACCTACTGTTTCCATAGCAACCGAACAGGCCGAAAGCGCCCTTTACTTGACAGATTACTAGAATTTTTTTGATAAATCCTGAATGACTAGCCGTGAAAAGATGTGATTTTGTATTCGATTATCGTATTAATATGCAAAAAAGTTATTTAAAGATGTCCACGTCGGATTTTTTACAATAAGCTTTTAGTCGATTATGCAAATTTGTCTTACGTTCGAAAAAATGGCAGACTGTAAAAAGTTGTTGGAAGAAGTATTCTGCAATATGCAATAACATTTAGTGAAGATTTCCAAATCGTCAGCCAATAAACTTTCAATCAATTTAACAAACTTACCTTATGTTCGCAAATATGGCACACTGTATAAGTTTTTGTTGATAATTGAAATCAATTTTTTAACATGCATTAACACATAGCGGGGATTTTGAAATACAAATATCTTGAGCTTATTACTATATTTTGCCTGTAAATGGCAGCCTGTGAAAATTGGCTCCTCTTTTTTGTCACCAGTGCCTGTATTTCCTACTATTATCTCAGTTTGAAGTAGTTGAGCAAATTTGAACTGGGCAGATCTCTTTCTATAAATATCTGCCAAACATGGAATCTGGAATCAAATTCATGTTGTTGCTTCGAGAATTATGGAACACAAGTACTATCCAAAATGCAATATGACATTGGTCAAACTTAACAACATTCAAAAAATAAGGGACCATAAAAATGATTATAAGAATTTGAGATCTGATGAAATAGCTTTGGCACAGCTTAGTATCAATAATCATCATCATTTTGATTTTAAAGATGTAAAAATTTTAGATTCAGCAGTAGAATACAAAAAACGCAACTTTTTAGAAATGATTCATATATTTATTATTAAAAATGGCATCAATTCTAGATCAGACGCTGGATATTAAGGTGAATGTAATCGAAATGATGTAGAAACATGCATATGATAAATTAATTAGCGCCAAATGTACATTGTACCATTATAATGGAGTTATGAGAAGTCGTCATCGATCCCGTGTGTGCAAAAAATTTTATGCAAGGCCAAAGCTCGCAAAAATGTGGCTTTTGGATTTTTTTTGCGAAACGATTAGTTTTATGATGAAAATAGTTTGGTAAAAAATTGTAGATCTTTCACTTTAAATAATATCTTCACTTTTTCCTAAGATTCACCATTTCTGAGAAAAAGGCATTCTAAAGTTATATTCTCCATAATAAGCACACGTTTTCACTCCACCTATGAGGTACTGTACTTGGCGCGTAGTTTTTAACGTGGTTTCCACGGTAGGTCTACTCTGTGGATATTTTATTGAAATCTAATATATTAGGCCTTCTTTTTTGCATTCTTCTTCCTCTCCTCTTTTTCACCTTCTTCTTCTTTTTTATCTTCATCTTCCCGAGTTGACGTAACTGATTCAAACAGCGATATATCAATTGTTTCGATGTTGATGTAAGGATCATATTCTGTTGGAGATTCAGTATTTGAACACCACTAGCCTTGATAGCTGTTGCATGCTGGTGAACAACGTAAGCCTACATTTTTGCAGCCGCGTTTCGAATTACACCCTTTTTTGCAGTTATAATCGTATTAACGAGCTTTTCTGGTGCAGGTGGAAGTAGGGTGTAGATTGGTTCCAACACATTATTAATTAGTTTTCAATCCCATTCTTCTGGATTCAGTTGATTACTAAGCCCAACTTGAACCTGGTGATATACTCGATAAAAATGTTGATGAGCAGAAGCCGAATCAATCCACACTCTACTTCCACTTGCACATAGAAAGCTCCTTAATACCATTTTTGCAACTGAAAAAGGGGATTTAATTTGAAATGAGGCTATAAGCAAGTAGGCTTACCTTGTTCAACAGCATGCACCAGCTGTCAAGGCCAATCATGTTCAAATACTGATTATCTAACAGAAGATGAAACGACGAAACAACCTATGTATCGCTGTTCGAACAATTTACGCCAACTCAGGAAGATGAAGAAGAAGAAGAAGAAGAAGAAGATTTAATACTATATGATACATCAATAAAAAGACCGTGGAGTAGGCCTACCAGGAAAATCTCGTTAAAAAATTCGCGCCAAGTATATAGTACTTCATAGCTAGCGCGGAAACGTGTGCATATTATGGAGAATAAAACTTAAGAATGATGAATCTTAGTAGAAAAATTGTAAAAACCATTTTTGTAGAGAATTAAAAGATATACAATTCTTATCTGAGCTATTTTCATCGTAAAACTAGCCGTTCCGCTAAAAAATAGGAAAAAACCCATTTTTGCGAACTTTGACCTCGTGTAAAATTTTTTGCACTCACGGAATCGATGAGGACTTTTCACAACTTCAATATAATGGTTTCCCTAATGTTCATGTCAACTTTTAGCTTCTTGGGGTCTCATGCAAGGGTGAATGTTTATTTTGAACGAACTATAATTTATCTATCAACTGACGATTCATCTTCTTATTAAGCTTGAATTACATTATACTTTTTTCGGCTAGATTTCAGTCCCAAGTTTCGTCCGAGAAGCTCCTAGCCAATTCTAGCATAATGTAAATCAGAAATTTCCGTTCGATTTTCGCACTTAATGTCATAGAAAAATACATCTGGTTCTATTTTTCTATTCGAGTTTTGGCTAGATTCGGGAACACTTGCGCAGTTTCGCGTATTGCCAGTCACACCAACCTTTTAGTTCTTGACGTTTGTCTGAGCCATAGAAAACAAAGTGGATATTTCTTTGTATTGTGATTTGTTTTATAGTGGCCAAGAAATGGCTGCCAAATATGACTAAATCTTTAGTAGAACTGTACGAATTAAGCCATGTTTTATATAAAATAAGTTTTTATAATTTAGTTTCAGTTTCCATAGCAATTAACCTCAATCTGTCATATTACAATATTTTATTTTGAAAGTTGCCGAAACTGTACTTTTTCGGAGAAAAATGAAGCTATGCGACTACTCACAAATGATTTTAGAATTAAATTTGAAAATCGAACGAAACTCGAATTGAACTTGAAATAGAAATCTAGACGGAAAAAGTATAATTTAATTCAAGTTTCATACTATTGTAACGAGCTGGGCCCCTACAGGGTAGACTTCCATTGTAAAGCGCTGGTTAGACGAGTGTTCTTTCTAGAAAGATTCAAGAAAATATAGCCAAGTATGTAAACCAGGAAACTGCGTAGAATGAGGAACAATAAGTAAGATAGTGAGTGAATGAGGAAGTAGGAGAAGAAATTGGATAATAGTTGGAGCGCGTAGAAATAATATTGGCTGGTTGGTTAGTTACGGATGTGAACTAGTGGAAATATCTGAGAGAAGTGATAGATGATTAGAGAAACAGTTGAGAATAAATAAGAAGCGATTTAAATAAAACAGAAGCCAGGATTGTTGCTCTAACTTTCGTTACACTATTTTCTGGATACGATTTATACATCAACTTACCAAAATGTTTTTAATAACAGCGTTGGTTGCTGTAAAGTCAATATTGATGATAATAATTGATGTTGGAGGACTCGTCAGGCAAAAGCACACTTGATTTTATCGTTGTTTTTCACTTTTAACATACACTCGCAGTCTCCGCAGTCGGTGATGCCGTACACATCCAAATTTCGCTGTGCGAGCTCGTAGTTGTATTCCCCTAGACGTTTTCCTGCAATTTCTTCTTAGCTCGACTTCTTTGCTGACCTTCCGCATCCTGGAGCGGCGGTGAACGGTTTTTGGGCGGCTAACAACTTTAATTTTGCATTTTATTCTTGTCTATTCAAACGTAGCTCTGAAAGTTATTATGCGAACTCAATGAGACAAGGCCAATTAATAGTCTCTTTCAGGACCTTTCAAATGGAATGTCACTTGTTGTAGATATTAATTTGAAAAGCAAGATCCTGTACGGCAATAAAAAAAATTTTACTCACTTGATGACTTGAACACAATGACCGCGCAATTTCAGATCAGCAAACGTCAAGTTACTACTATCTATTCCATATAGTATCTGGACCTTTTTCGTGACTATCGATATTAAATGCAGCACCCGCTATCATAGATCTTTATTGTACATTATAGCGAAAACTCTAAAAGACATTATTTATTCGTTGAAATCCTGCAAAAATCTGGAGAAGTACCCTGTCACATTCTAACATTTTCTTTCGTTTTCTTCTGTAAGTTATTTGATCCCAATTTTAATGAGATTGAACAAATCATCAGAAAATCCGAAATAAGTTTATATACCCCACATGTCATTCTTTCCAACGAAAGGTAAAAATTTCATTCAACTAAATTGAATTGCGTGTTGTCTATAGAGACCGTTATCAACTTATGGTTGACATCGTTGATTGCTTTTTGCTTGGACTGTCTGTGACGTTTCTTGGCTTGATGCTGGAGCATTCTGCGACAAAGCGGCTAGAGCAACACAATACTCTGTGATAACGAACCGTGGCTTGTAATAGTGTTACTTATTACACGTTAAATTACAGTATTTTAGCTGCTTGTCAACTGTTTTGTGTTTGTATATTAAATTACATGAAAAGACACGGTTGCGAATGTTCGTCATTTGCTAATAAGATTCAAGTGACGACACAATACTACTAATTAAACTATCAATTCCTATGAACAAAATCTGTAGCTATGATTGGGTGCACTGGTAATACTTAACATAGAAAGAACAAGTAGATTTCAAACACAGAATTCAATATAACCTTTGTATCCCTGTCAGACGGTAGACTCCTATTTTGACTACAAATAGGTCCATTAGTCATCATCCTACAGATACTTCGTAAAACGGACTAAATTTAGAATTGAGCTTAAGTCTCCGAAATGGTAATAAAACTGCTTTTGTTTGCTCTTCTGCATGTACAAATAATCTAAGAGATCTTGTGAATAGGGGAGTGGGTGTGACACTTCGTCAGAGCGACAGATGCGCTGTAACTCCTCCGGTACACCGGGATTAAACAGTATCCTTCCACGTAATCCTACAGGATTTATTTTCTGAGGTTATCTGGCGCGTATATCTTCTGTAAAAGGGTCTGACCGCGCGACATTCTCTAGCCAAAGTGAATACTAATTGTGTTAGTTAGTAGATCGAAGATTCGCAGGATTTGACCTAATGTCCTGCGCTAAACGTAGCTAAATATCAGACATTTGTTTTCCAAACTGCAGAATTCTGATCCATGTAGAAAAGAATTTAATTAAGTTCATATGATAAACATGGAGATTACTCCCTCCTCTTCATTTTCTACTTGATGTCGGTGATGTCACGAATAGCTATAATATTGTATTGTCATACACAAATTGAAACCGGAAGTAGCATTGCACGCGACATCGGAAGTTAATTAAAGTGCTGTTAGTTGATATGATAACCGGCTTCACCATCATAGGGTTGTGCCCACAGAAGTAAAATTGGATGACGGAATCAGAGGTGGAGAAGCCATATTTTTCAAACAAGTCATATTTTATGGCTCTAACAAAAGATTGATTTACAGTCTATTACAGGGTGTATCTATACCTATGTAACAAACTTCAATGGTATATATAGTATTTGGCGTACTAATCATGAATCAAGAAGAATTTTTCAAAATTAGTAAAATTATCAGTACTTATGTAGCAGAATATGAAAATTTCTGGTACAACTGTTTTTCATCTTCATATCCGAAAATATGCACGCAATTTTATCTAATGTTCGTGAACATAGTCTGTTGAAAAAATTTAATGTGTAGTAGCCATCAAACCAGTGTCCCGAAACCTTTCATTTACTTAAACCCTTTTTTAAAATGAAGAATTTCAAAAAAATTATTTTTGATTCATGATAAATACGCTAAATACTATATACCATAAAAGTTTATTACATAGGTAGGTATAGATATACCCTGTATAATATTTGTAAGTAGGCATACGAAAAACTCTCTGCTGGAAGCATAATGTTATCATATCAATTAAGAATCTTTAGATGTCGCTGTGCAGAGTTTCAGACTTGTGTGTTCAGTAGACTTGTAGCAGTGACGATAAGTAAACGATTTTGGTCTTATGGAATAAATAAAATTGAAGTTCATGCTGTGCATGAGTACTTCGACAGTGGTAAACAATGAGTCAAATTTTAAACTCTTTAATTTCGATGGTTTAATGAGAGCGGCTGCGAATCTAAACGTGGCCGTTAGTCATTTCAGAATGATGAACGCACAGAATGCTCATAAACCGAAGTGAACACATTCCCACATTTCTATACACTAGACGATCGTAGATTGAAGGTTCATAAAATAGCTGAGGCTGTAAATATCTCGATAGGCTACGGCCACCACATTTTACGAGATGTTTTGGGTATGTGAAGGCTGACTGCTCACTGGGTGTTGCGTCTTTTAACAGTCGATCAAAAACGCATTTGTTTGAACACTTCTCAAGAATCTAGACTTATTCAAGTGCAATCCAACTGAGTTTCACATGTTTTATTACTGTAGATGAATATTAGATTCATCTCACAAAGCAGTAGTTCAAAAAATAGATTGGAGCAGGAAAAAGGACGCATAAAAGAGCCAAAACAGTTTAATCTGTCGGAAAAGTCATGGTAACGTTTAATCGTCTCCATCTGGCACAAAACCTGCTACTAGTTCACGGCTAAGACAACTTTAGAAATTCCAGCAGGAGCTAATAATAAATAATAAAGTTCAATTTGAGAAAATGTGTTGCCTTTTTGAAGGATTTTTTGAGCAATCAAATTTATTCTACAGTATTATTAATTTCCAAAGTTTGTTCAATTATTGGAGGACATTGTGGCCTTTGTGTGTGAACTTCCAGAGTGTTTCATACTATACAAGATACAGTAGGGGCCCTTATGAGGAAATTTCAATGTTAATCTTTCCGTCTGTTTCACTATATGTGAGTAATAAGCTTTATTGTTTATTATCAATTGAATTTCTTGTATTTTCACAGTATTAACTACTGATATACATATAGTCATTTTTTGATCTATTTTTTGATTGTTGATGCTTATCATACAATTCCGATATATTAATATAAGTAATTCATTAAAAAGCGACAAAACTCTCAAATATGTGAAATATGTATAAATAGAAGAAAACAAAAGAAGATCAAGAATAAATGAAATAATTCTAACATTGAGAGATACAACTTTTATCGATTATTATATGCTGAAAATTTCACTTGAATATATTCAGTGATTCAAGAGTTATAGCCAATGAATGCGCCCAGCAGGAAAATTTCTGGCGATCTCTTTCAGATAATCAACAAATTATTTTCTCTGTTAACTCAGCCTACGATAACTACATCTAATGATATTAATTATTTTTTAATATCTTTATTGACTCACGGTTGATATAACTTTAAAAATTCCAGAAGGATTTGATATCAAATTGATCCTGCATAAAGCCATAAAATTTGAGCCATATTATGATATTTGGAGCTAATTGAAAATAATGTAGCCGAATTTGAAGAAATGTGTTGCTTTTTTGCAAGATTTTTTGAGCAATCAATTTTTTTTTGTTTGACGAATTCGTGTGAATTATCAAAGTGTTCCATATTATATAAAATACAGTAGCAACCCTCAAAATGCGATTTCAATTTTTATCTGGCCCTCCATTTGACTATGTATAGATAAATAGCTTTATTGCACATTATTAATTCAATTTATTGTATTTTTGCATCATTAACTACTGATATACCCATTTTTGGGTATTTTCTTCATAGTTTCATGTTGTTGCTGCAAAATTCGAAGAATTTCGAATTTAAGTGCTTTTTCATGCTCCGGATTCGCCATATCTGGCTTCGAGGAATGTTTTATTGTACCCAACTGGAAGAAATGCCTAAGAAGGCAAATATTTACTTTGAATGAAGAGGTCGAAGTTAAGACGAGCGTTTATTCTGCAGACTTGGACGCATCTTATTATTCTGATAGTATTAAAAAGTAAACTGTAACTGTAAAGAATTTATGAAGCAAAATCAAAAAAGAAATAATTGTACGCAAATCTTACGATTTCTCGACCAGGTCAATAACTTTTTGAACTATCCTCATATTTTTGCAATTATTTCGAATTGATTTCTCATTTCTCATGTCTTGAGGTCTCGAGATCACATTACGATAATTACTCTTCAAAATATTTTAAGAATTAGTTAATATGTAGTACCTGTATTAAGTTTTACAATCATTGTTGGCCATCCAATAACTTCAAATATTCTCGAATTTTTGCTATCAATTAACATGTTTCATTTATTCTCCTCCAATCGACCAATACAATTGGATTTCTATCGACGCTACTGAGCTCCTTGTTTCTGTCTGCTCTTCTAATTCTGTTGGCCGTAACTTACAAATTTGCGTGAGCCACAATGCACCGTCAGAATTTAGTTCTGAGCTTATTGGTTAAGTTCAAAATACCGGGGAAGTTATGTGAATGTGGAAGACTTAATTTTTGTATCAGGAAAACGGTAATGGTATTTTTTAGGAGATGCATAGGGTAAAATATAAGTAAGAAATACTGAGGAGCTTTGGAAATCCTTCAACTTGATTCTCCTTAATGAATTTTTGCAGTAACTAAGTAGTTGTCTTTATAATCCCAGAATTACAACCTAATTGTAATAAATAAAGCGTCTTAATGAACTTGAAACATTTTTCTTCCTGAAGTTGTCAAAGGATAGCAAGGAGTTTTCTGGCAGGATTAGAAAACAAATAAATTTGTTACATTTTTTGCATACTTAATTCTTTATTAGATAATAATTCTAATGATGTGTACTGAAAGCAAATCTCATGTTTTATTGGAATAGACATGACACGAGCTGTCTTTTTAGTTTTGCATATAGAAATGGAACAATAGATAGATCTAAATGACTTTATTATTTTTCGATGTCTCCACAAACATTAATACATTTTTTTTTGCTCGAACCAATTTTGGAAGCAGTTATTCCACTCGTTTGCTGGTACTGATTGAATTGCTTTCCTGAAGGTGTTGACTGCTTCTTCTGCTGACTATAATCTTTGACCACACAATCCGTTTTTAATTTCTGGAAAACTAAAGAATCTTTGGAACTTCGGTCAGGACTGTAAGGGGAATGGTTTAACAATTTAATGTTTTATTCTAAATATTCAATAGTCTTTCAGGCTGTGTGCAAACTTGCATTGTCTTGGTGGAGAATAACTCGTCGTTCGGCGTTGAACTTCTTCTGGATGAAGAAGAGGTAGAAGGAAACAAGAATAGATGAAAAATTTGGATACGACAAATATTGGAAAATGGGAAAGAGTATCGAAGAATAATGCATACTCTTTAGAGAATTAGAAGATGACGATATAGATTTAAAAAAATATGTGCCGTTGCCGATCTAGTCGTGTCAAGACTTGCAGAATCGAACCGTCAGCGTCACGGACTAAAACGTCAAAACACTCTTTGCGATTATGCTGGACGTAACGTATCGTTGATGTTCCTTTACATTGCTGTTCCGTTACATTGCTGTTGATGTGAATGTAGTCATTTAAAAGCAATTGGAAAATATTGTGACGTGATGATTTCGTGCCTTGGCGTTCAGTATAATGTAAATCAACCTTTGTTCTTCTTCTGTCACAGAGTTAGTGTCAAATTCATTCTAAGCTTCGTAAAAAGAGAAATCCCATTGCATCCATTCGAATTTGGATGAAATGCCATGTTTCATGTGCACGGCAGTGGTAGAAAAATTATTCCAGTCATAAATATGTACAATTAGACTGGAAATAGGCCCGCGCGAGCGCCGATTTTATCCACGGTGCCGAGGACTTCTGACAACATGAGAGCTTGCACCGTTGGTTCTTTGAATTTGTCAGGTTTTTGGCTAGAATTTTTGTACAGGACTTTTTCGTCTAATAGAAAAAGGTATCTCATCGATATTTCCAACTCCTTTGAAGCCACGGTGCCGGATGTTGTGGCAAAGTGGGACTCGGCATCGTGAGTTTTTCTTGTTTTATCCATGAAAATACACGTTCCAGTGTAATTTTCAACTGCTAAAGATAAAAATGTTGTTGTGCGCTCAATTCCTTCACTCGAAAAATTTTTTGAATTTTTCATAGATCTAAAAAAATTGAGCATGGAATGTTAGAATTCAGTACTTGAGACGATAGTACCGTTTAGATGCTCATATCCTATTTTCATGGAGATCGACTGAGCCGGAAGTGCATTTTGTTTGACAATCTTTTGGAAATGTTTGTATAAATTCGAAATGATCGGCTTTAGAGTATCTGGCACGGAAGTGCCCCCGCCAATATGAGCCAAGCGAAGCGCAACGGCACTAGCTCCCTTTTCTCGAAGAGCTTCGTCGTTTTTTTGAACCCTCATGATTTGGGTTTGGATTATACCAGATAAATAAAAATATCGGAGTATGATATTAATGCTGAATTTATCAAATAAATAGAGTTTCAATAGCATAGCTCATATACTTTAGATTTTATTGATATCTAAAAAACTCCGATTCTGTCACTGATTCACTCACTGATGCTCATCAAAATTCTTAGGGTACTTCCTGAAGTCCAAGAAAGTTGAAATTTGGTAAGTGAGCTAGTATGGGTACACAAATAACAAAAAAACTCTAAAACTTGGAAATCTCACCCCCAACACCTGAAACTAAGGGATGGAAATATGTATGAGATTTTTGCAATTTTTGGTGCTAGGGAATTCTCGTTATAAATAATAGTGAAATAAATCCAAAAATAGTAGACAAAATAAAAAAATATTGTCAAAAGCAACTTACAAAAAGAAGTGAAATCCCAATAAAAACATTTTCATGTGAAATGTTGCCAAGACGAGACCATATGGCTTGCACTGTCAAAAAGTTAACAAATCTCACGTTGAGCCAAGCTTCTAACTCTACACTCCCTAACTCTACAAGCCCTAATTTCGCAAACTCTACCCTTAGTCAAAATATATGGCTTGGCCATTTCAATACATTCACATGGGCATAAGGTAAAAAATTTATTCACTGTTCATTAATTTTCTGTTATACAAAAGTTCTTGTAGTAACGAAACGGCCAAGCCACATATTTTGACTAAGGTGTAGAGTTTGCGAAGTTGGGGCTTGTAGATTTGGAGAGTATAGAGTTAGAAGCTAAGCTCTACATGAGATCTGATAAATTTTTGACAGTACGAGCCATATGGTCTCGTTTTGACAGCATTGTACATGAAAATGTTTTAAGTGGGATTGAAATTTAGTATGTCAGTCTGCTGTAGTATCTGAATGATTGCCTACTATTATCGTAACAATCGACTGAACCGGAAGTGCAATTCAGTAGGATATCTTTTTTTAATTTTACGTATACATTCAAAACTGTTAGCAGTAGAATCTTGGAAATCAGTATTTAGGAATGTTGTAGCATAAGAATGTTGACTTATTGTTTCCAAAGCAACCGACTGGGCCGAAAGCGCACTTTACTTGACAGATTTTTGGAATTTTTTGGCTGAATCCAAAACTATCAACCGTGGAACGATGGAACTTTGTGTTTGATTATCGCATTATTATATATAAAAAATATATCCATTGATGTACAAGTAAGTCTGCAATATCCACGTCAGATTTTTATTATTGTACTGCTGAGTGCTAGTATTGTATTGATGCTGACAGAAAACTAGAAATTCAGTATGAATATTTTTTTAGTTCTAATAGATCTCATGATGTTTATTTTCAAATATGTTTTCTATAAATTGAATGGTGAAAGCAACAAAATAAACTGGCGCGTTGAATCAATTCAATTATACATATCATACATATTCGAGTATTACACATGTTCGTATTGACTGCTTTGTATATTTTTCCTTTTTGGATTTTGAGCTGACTGTGATGTTTAACGAGGATGCTCATTCTATTGATGGCTTGAAAATCCTCTTTCAAACTGGAATAGGGCTGAATTGCAAATCGCAAATATAACTTTGATGATGATCCAATTACTGCATTATAATAACATACAGGGGTTCAACAATATTATTGATTACTTTCCAAAATATAAGAAAATTACCTTTGCGGGACTGCTATCTCTTTCTATCACGTCTGTCATAGCTCAACAGCACGACATGATTTTATTTATTATTTATTTAATCGATTATTGATTTAGATTCAGCTAGATGATTCAATATTATTCTGCTGATGTACAACATTGTTCAATAGTAAATTATTCAAAATCTTTGTTATTCTAAGGAAACGACGTAATGTGATAAGCTCATCTTGTAATTGAACTAGTTCATCAGAGCGGTTATATCATTTATTTGCATGACAGAGCGTAATATGACCGGAATTCCGGATTATATTTAACACAATGTATTGTTATGGTAATCATATTCAATGGAAGGTAACGCCTATTATACGAGATCATATTTCCCTACATATTTATTATGAAGGAGTCTTTGTAATGGTATTTAGCCTCTGTGGCTCTATATAGATCGAGTATTTCAACAAAGAATCTCTTACCTGCATGACTCTTAGATAGAATTCTTCATAGGGATTTAATGTAAAAACAAGTATATTATAATTCATGCAGAAATTTTCTACAGCAAGTTCATGAATTGAGATATTCTCAAGACGTAAAGTAGAAGCCAGCGGCTGTAGCAGGTGACTTCTTAGAGAATCGAAGCACATAGCACGATATCGATATAATACTAATTTAACATGCAAATCAAATCTTTCTCGGGATCGCTCACAGACACAAGCGTTCGCTGCTGAATTTCAAAGGACTGGGCAAACTCCCCGAGCGGCAGCCACCCCAATTATCCACTGAGGAATATTATTTTAAAACTGCATTACGCCACATTGGCATTCTGAGCGAGTAGCCTGATCACCGTATTACATATTGAAAACATGTCAGCCCGAGACGACCTGAACTTTTTGACTGGAGTAGCTTTTAACTTGAACAAATTTCATTTCAGATCGTTGCCGTATTCTTTACCGACATACAAAAGAAATAAGTTGAGGAATAATATTGTTATAGTACCTATCTATTTTCTTATACTTTAAATTAAGTTTGAAAAGATAAAAGAGGAACTATGTAATGAGAATGAAATTGTGTTTTAATAAAAACCGAAGTATGACACAGCGTGGGAATTTGTCAAACTTAAGTGAAAGCCTGCTTTATGTTTAGAATTTTTCATTAAAAACAGTAAAGGATTCTTGGTAGGTATGCATCATTGGGTATCTGTCCAAAATGATTAAAAGTAATTAATAGACCTGAATGAAAAACTCGCAGCAGAAGTCGTTTTAATTTAAAATGCCCGTTCATCTTTTACCCTTTTTCTAAATTTGCTGTCGAGAACGAATGATGGTTCAGGCACGGAAAACGGAAAAGACCCAACACAACGGAACGCGACGTAGTAGAGAATTCTTATTTCCCTCTTGGTTTTCTTTCGTAACGAACCGAAAAATTTCCGGGCAAATCCCGTGCGGAGACGAACGATGGCAGAATTAAAACGTTCTGACATCAGCACTAAATAACTCACCACCCAGAAACCGCTGTTACATTTATGTCACTAGATTTTCAAGACTGAAACTTATTGCATTAAAAATTCATATCTCACTCTATTTAGTTTGCTTGTTGCACTCACAAATAAGAGTAACAAGTATGCAATATGATCAATGAAGAAGCTCCAGTAATATGCTAAAATCTATTGGTATTGGTACACGAGAGCATCATGAGTGAATGCAGGTCAAATAATTTCTTTTGATAATTTCCATTACATGTCACTATGAAAATAATCTAAAATTGCACAATTTTCTGTAATGGAGCAGCTCTTTTTTTAGAAAATGACTGTGTATTACTGTCACAAAGTCTATCGTATGACAATTTTGGAATAGTCTACCATAATATAGTCCTATTTTTACATTGCAATTCAAGTACTTAAAGTCAATGATTTCTCTCTCGCCAGCTGGTCAAATATATTCCAGTTCTGTGTTAATGCTTGGAATATAGATTTATCAAATTAATATCGCACTTAAAACCTATCAGATCTCACATACCTGATAGTAAAGAAGACCCTAGTTCACTTTTCATGACCTGTTAATTGATAGCATTTCATGAGCTGATTCTACACTGGCTTTGAATACTTAATTTCTTCCAGCACCGTTTTGAAACCATATAGTCCAGACAATGAAGGATGTGGAATGGGGTATCTTTAATAACACACCAAAAGTCATGACGGGTGGGACAGAAGCTAAGAGAGTGGAGGTAGTTTGATGACCTCTTTTCTCAGTTTTTTGTTGATAACTCGAAAACTACTGCCTCTAGTAAAATAATGCTGATATATCACATTAATATAAATCGAATTCTCTACGAAAAATCTGATGTGGAAATCACGTGACTTACTTGTACATCATTGGGTATATATAATCAAACACAACATCTCATCATTCCACGGCTAGTCGGTTGCTATGGAAACAGTATGTCATCATTCTTATGTCACAACATTCCTAAATATTGATTTCCAGGATTCTACGGCTAACAGTTCTGAATGCACAAAATTCGATCGTCAAGTATAGTGCACATTCGACTCAGTCGATCTCAATGAAAATAGAATATGAGCATCTAGACAGTACTATCATCTTGAAAACTGTATTCTAATATTCTATGTTCAATCTTTTTGGATTTATGCGGAAAATTGAAAAATGTTTCGAGTAAACTGTACTCTCGGCTTAGCCGATCACAATCATAACGCAAGGTGTACAACTAGATGCTATAAAAGTGCTTAATACGAAATCTCAATATTCTGCGACTGATTATTTCAATTTTATGAGGGAAATTCGAAAAGCCTGTAATATGGAGTGCACTTCCGGCTTAGTCGATTGGGACGAAAATAGGAGATGATCATTTGGATGCTAAAGCAATTTCAGATACTGAATTCCAGTATCCTACAGCTAATCATTCTAGATTTATGAGGAGAATTCAAGAAAAGTATCAGGTAAAGTGCACTTCCAGTACAGACGATTGCAACCATAATGCGAGGTGCACATCAAATTCCTAGATCCTATACCTGTCTTTTATACAAAATTTCAGCATTATACGTTTGACGAATTCTGAGATTTACGAGTTACGCACATACACACATACATACGTACATACGAACCGACATCAAGCCAAAAATAGTCAAAATGGACTCAGGTATGCTCAAAACGGATATATCCATCAAAATCTCGATATGTGAACTTCGTCGGTTTCACAATATTTCCTTATACTTTTAGACCGTCAGATAGTCGTAGATTTCAGTGCCTGCCTCATATTGTTTTTCATGCCTTCAAGAGGTTTGATAAGTATGTATATGATGTATATTTGGAGTTCAATAATGCTGAAATTAAAGCTGGACCGGGTGACCGACGTAATGAAAATTAATTTTAAATTTGTATGAAAAAGCATGTTCTGAAAATGTCAAACAAAATGAAAAAATTGACAACAGATTATCATTGCCTACCTCATCATTTCAATTAAACTGATTGTTTTATACCGCAAATTCTGAATGTCTGTTATACTCATAAACTGCACTTCTGGCTTGGTCGATTGATACAAAAATAGTAGATAACTATTCTGATGCTACAACAAGTTCAAACACTAAGTTTCAATTCTAGATTTATGGGAAAAATTAAAAAAAAGTGTTTCGAGTAAAGTGCACTTATGGCTTGACCGATTCATGCCAAAATAGCAGATGATCATTCTGATACAATATCAAGTTCAAATACTGAATTGCAACATCCTACGGTTGATCATTCTGGATTTATTAGAAAAATTCGAAAAAAGTCTCAAGTAAAGTGTACTTCTGGTACAGACGATTGGAATCATAATGCAAGGTGCACAACTAGACCCTATATAAGTATTAAAGACAAAATTTCAACATTCTACGTTCAATCAGTTTTGAGATTTGCGAGTTACGAACGCACGTAAGCACGCAAGATTGCATGCACGAACATACGTACCGTCATCAAATCAAATAATCAAAACGGTTCCAGGGATGCTCGAAACGGACATTTCCATCAAAATCTTGATAGGTGAATTTTGTCGGTTTCACAATACTTTCTTGTACTTAGTACAAGTAAGTAAAAATGTTGCATAAATTTTTGGCTAGGATCAGTACTAGAGGAGATATGAAGCGGGGAAATGAGGAATTATGAGAAAAGTAGTTTTTATTGCTAAAAATCAAGTTTTAATGATGCTCAGACCACATATTATGACTCTACAACAGGTAAATGTGATCATGTAGTATGTAACGGAAAAATTGTGTACTGAGAGGATCACAATAATGTGCGTCTATGGGGGAATGAGGTCAGAGCTTTCCTCCTTACTATATTCAGTATTCCGTTTCTAGCGAAGCTCGTCAGTGTTGTAAGTTTGTTGATTTTTTCCTAGATCTATATTTTTTTGCTCAGGATTCTACAAGAAAAGTTCAATACAATTTTTTGTTAGGATCAATACTCAAGGATATATGAAGGGTGGGAAAATTAAAAATTATAAATGATTGGTTTCTATTCCTGAAAATTGAATTAAATGTATTTAAAAATGCATCTTGTACATCAATTCTTGTCATTATCCATATTTGCATCATCACCATCAATGCTGCCTCCGATGGGGGCTCAATCCTTGTTCTGCGACAACCAAGGGGCATTCCACACCCAGTCTGGTGCCACAGAGTCCTTAGTGGTATCTGGGCTGAGGATCCCATCATCTCCTCTAGCACAGCCCCATTGGGTGGGTTTCCGAGCCACTGTTGTATCTATAAGAAAGTAATCAGATCAACGTGAGTATTATTTCATTTGTAAATCAAAGAAACCAGTATTCAACAACTATATCGCTCTATGAAAATTACGGGGACACATTTGAAAAAAAATGAGTTTGGCATTTAATATGGTTGGATCCTATGAGTGGAGATGGAAGCTACTCGATGTGGGAAAAAAACGTGTGGTCCATTTTAAAGAGTCAGGAAGCAATTGAAAAGAACCAAAACCTTCAAATAACGTTTCCCAGAAAACTGTGTTTCTTAGATATGCTCCCGTAATTCTTAAAGTGCGATATGTAAACGTACCTACTTACCTGTAGATATACATACTCTGAGCGAGTGTTGTTTTGAGGCTCCTCTGGTTGGGGGAAGATTGGCCATGTCAGATTTGGGCTTCGTTAGCGCTTTAAAAAATGCCGAGTACCGATGTTTGTTCATAATGAGGGCATCATTTTATTAACTTATTGCTCATTTGGTGAATACAGATGAAATTATTCCATTAAAGAAACTTGAATTGTTTGTGTTTGAAACAATTTTATTCTAATAGCTCTAATTTTTTGTTTGAATCCAACGCACTAGAAAAAAAGTCCTAAATAGAAGCCCCAAGAACTTTTTACCTTAAAAAAATCCACATAGAATTGAAAAACCTGAATCCAGAAGTAAACTACAAACCTAAAAACACTGACGAACGGCGCTATGAAGAGAATGAGTACTGAATAAAGTAGGTAAGGAGGAAATCTCTAACCTTATTCGCTTTAGACACATTATTGTGATCCTCTCAACACACAATTCTTCCATTATATATTACATGCTTGCACATATCTGTACTAGAGTCATTGATACGTGATCTGAGCATAGTTCATTTATCATTAAAACTTGATTTTCAACAATGAAATCTATTTTTCTAATAATTTTCCACACCCCTCTTCCATATTATGTTCTCTAGTTCTGATCTTAGTGGAAAAATGTATTGTACGTTTCTTGAAGAGAATTTTCTTTAGATTAATTTAGTATATCAGCTTCATATTGCTAGAGGCACTAGCTTTATAGTTATTAACAAAAAACTGAAGAAAAAAACCATCAGACTACCTCCCTTAGCTCTTCTCCCATCTATCACAACTTTTAGTATGTTATTAAGGACACCTCACCCTATATCAGTGCCAAAATTAGCTTGTACATGATTTTTCAGCTATTTGGTCTATTTCGGTCTTCGTTGCGTGGACTAATATATGGCACTACCAGAAATGGAGACATAATTATTTTTGATATTTCTTGGGATTTGAACCACAAGAAAAACGACAGAATCACGGCCTCACTAATTTAGAAGAGATGTCAAATAGAAACATCTAGAGAATTTTTTGGAGTATTGTGAAATAATCTGATTAATATTGAACTTTGTAGATTATATCTTATATTCACAAAGCATGCATGGTTTCAGAATAATCAATTTTGCAAAGTAACCGATTATTTCAATCTCTGAAAGATAGAGACAGCGTTGGCTGTCCCAGCGCCTCGCTGCAATCAACTGACCTCACGAAGTCTACTGTCTACTACTCTAGAGTAGATATTCCCAAACTTTTATGAATCGTTGATTCTTTAGAAGAGCACAAAACTCACAATGCCCCCTAGTCCCTGGCCGAAGCTAATAATGGTCAATATTGAAAACTGTTGCATATTTTCTGTACCTGATACTGCTTATTATCTATTTGGTATGATAGAGCAAAAATCCATAAAACGACAAGCAAATGTACTATAAAATTGTTTATTAAAAAAGGAAAAAACTTTTCAGACCTCATTTTTATGAATAAATACGTTTTATTGGGATATCAGTTCTGTACATTAATTAGAAACATAATAGAGTAAGATCCCAGGCCCGCCAGACCTTACTTATTTTCTGAGAAACAAAATGTGTGGAATAGTGTAGTGTTAGTATGTACTTTGATCATACGCATACTAGCTAGTTTGTGGCGAAGGCCAATTTACAGATACGAGGTGCTAGCGGTACGTTAAGACATTACTCACTTTTCTTAAGGTCTTGAGTGCTGATTTTAAGGTATGTTTCAGAGAATATTGTTAAAAATTGATAATCAACACTGCTAGACACTTTCCATCGGTGGTAATTTCTGCTAGACTCTTTAAAGCTCACGAAGAATAACGTGATCTTTCTTATAGTTTGAGTGCTAAGTTTGATATATGACACTCAGGGTACAATTTCAATACTTTTTGTTAACAGCTAGATCAATCGTAGGGCTAAACATCCCCCAGACACAACTAAAATATCGCTGAGGGTAAAAGCGCGAGGTCACTATTTGTAGGCTTGATAGTAAGTGAAGTATCTATGGGCATCCAACTCTTCCTTGGTCTGGATATTCATAAAAAGTCTTGAAATTGCTCACTGAGTTTTATATATAAAAATTATGACTCAGACTATAAGTAAGATAACGATATTTTTTTGCGAGCATTGAAGCGTTTATCAGGAATAACTGCCGATGAGAAGTGTCTGGCAGTGTTGATTATCAATTTTCAACAATATTCTCTAGAACTTACATAGAAATCAGCACTAAGATTTCAAGAAAAGTGAGTATTGTCTTGATGTACTTATAACACCTCGTATCTATAAATTGGCCGTCGGCACAAACTAGTAAATATGTGTATGATCAAAGTACCGACTAACACTATTCTAATCCACAAATTTTGTTTCTCAGAAAATAAGTAAGGTCTGGCGGGTCTGGGATCTTGGACTATAACGTTTCGACAGCAAAGTGCTGCCTTTTTCAAATGTAAAAGGCAGCACTTTGCTGTCGAAACGTTGTGTTTCTAATTATTGTACAGAACTGATATCCAAATAAAACATATTTATTTGTTTATTAAAATTTTGAAAATAAATACAATATCAATAAGAAATAAAAAATAATGAGATAAATACGAAATTAATAATAAATAACAAGTTAATAAGATGATTGAGGTTGGTGGAGTGCTAGCAATTACATAATGTCGTGTTACAATTTCATTGTCGCCATGTTTAACGCTCAGTAATATAGGATAAAAGAAATTCGATTATAACTTCTGTACTATTGCCTACAATCCAGGGTGTGAACTGGTATTGATTTTTAAAGCCAGAACTCTTGGTATCCATATTTGAATTTTATTTTGAGTTCTTCGTTAGTCGTGAGTTTCAATGAGTCTTCAGCAGCTGTGTTTGCGAAAGGATCTAAAACCCAATTCGATATAAATTCATGCTCAAAATATCTTGGAAACGTTTCGTAAATTCAACATAAGAGCTTCAAAGTGTAGGCAGTAAGTAAATTTTCAGGTCTTGCAGAGACTGCTGATAATGTGGTAAAATGATTGTATTCATCTCTACCAAGATGCTCGTACGATTTCACTTCTTTATCTTCAAAATAATCCAATACCGAGTCAAATAGATTGAAAGCGATTCTGACGAACACCTTTTAAATAGTCAACGTACTTCTCTGTGCAGCAGCAGGCGATTGTAATCTTTATCATTTTCATTACAAAGCTTAATGAATAATCGATCATTCAATGAATTGCTTCAATCTTATTGATTGTTTCAATAACGTAATGGAGCGATGTATGCAGATGTTCATAGTACCGGCAAAATGAACATTCCAGTTTGCATTGATTACCAATTTTTGAGTAGGTCTTAAATAAGTCATTATGAATGCTATGTTAAAAGTTCCCGTCGATTCCGCTTGTGCATTGTTTTTTATTCGAGGTCAAAGGTCACAGGTTTTCGTTTTCTGCATATATCTCTAAAACGGTAGAAGCTACTGGAAAAATGAACGAAAAATTGATCTGTTCTCAAGTTATTACGATTTCAGACTGTAGGTGTGCACACATTTCCGCACTACCTCTGAGGTAATGCACTCAGCCTTTTTTATAACGTGGTTTCTCCAGTAAGAATACTCTATGATATTTTTCTAGGAAATTTATTGAGACAATAGTTGTCAATATAATAAAAATTGTAACAGCAAGAAAATTACATTATGCATCATCAAATTGTACATGATAACTCGTTTCTTCTTCTTTGCTCTTTTTGCCTCTTCTTGCTCAATTTGAGTTGACTGCTCTAAGAAGAGAGATATCCCAGTTACATCTTCATCGATTTCGAGAGAATCTTCATCTGTTGCATTTGACTCAGCATTAGTGCAAGAGTAGCCTTGACAATTGGCGCAGGCAGGTGAACAAAACAATCCAGCTTTTCTGCACCCACATAATTATTCGTGCTGCCTTTCTTGTAATTACAAAAACTTGTATTCAATAGTCTTTTTGGAGCAGGTGGTAGTAAAGTTTGGATTGGCTCCGAACTATTATTCATCAATTTCTAGCCTCAGTCTTCAGAATTCAATTCATTGCTCAGCCACACTTGCACTAGGTAGAATACACGAAACAAGTGTTGATAAGCAGAATCAGATGTTGGAGAGAGACAAGATAACTGCACTTTTTTATTTCAACTTCAGTCAAAGATTTACTGCAAATGAAGTAGACCTCTGACATTTTAATAAAATTTTGGTAACAGCACAGTTTAAAATGAAAATACCATCTACAAACACGTCTATCCATTACGAAAAACCGTTCAAAACTGACTGGACTGTTGATCTTACTCAAGACCAACCGACTAATGGAATTAGGGACGGCCGTTGACCCACTCATAATTGGAGATCTTCCATCTATAGTATTTAAGTGCATGAGTCACAGAAACCAATATTCCAATATCTTTAAAATGGATGACCCGATTGGGCATATTGACCACAAGTGCATATTCGTATTTTCTACTTTTGAAGTCGCGATAAGTCGAGAACGGTGCCCAGTAAGGAAAAAAGTACTGACACCTTTGTTGTAGAGAATTTTAAGATCCAAAACCTTATTCCCCCCTATTTTCCCGGTAGCTCTCACCATTTCAGAGATATACGGAGAAAGTTAATATTTACGACCTTTATTTGGTAGATTCGATTAATCGAGCTGAATGATGATAACTCAACGTCTTTTGTCATTTCATGTTTTCTTCTTTGCACTGAATCATTATTAGGAACTTTTTCTTTATAATATTCGACGGTGTCTTATGATGAATAGTTTTTAATATCTCTTTGACTGCAAGCAAAATTAATTTCTCGCCAATTGTGTGCGATTTATTTGTTTTTGCGATTAATAATGAAACGTTATATGAGGCTCGTAGTTCATATCATCTTGTTTAGAAGTAAACGCAAATAGCGTTGAGAATCACTGCTCTAAAATCTAGAGCATGATAAAACATCGCAATTATTGTCATAGGCAGTATTTTGCTTTGATACAGCTCAGGTGAAGTGACAACGACACAAATATTGTACTGTATGCAATTTTGGCGCGCATGTAATCCCAATGTTTCTAGACAGTGGTTAGAAATGATTTCCGAACCATTCGTACATCTTCTCAAGAATATTTCAGCTGGAAACGTAACTTTTCATATCAATATTCTAATTGATGACCGATTTTCCTTACGCAAACATTTATTGGAGTAGATTCCTTTGCAACGAATAGACTTAATTTAGTAATGTATTTTGCAGCAACCATCTTGTTAGATTATCTCTGGAATTATATTAAGTGCTTTATAATACCTTTAATGCATAATTTCGTAATTATGAAAAATTAAACACAGAATATTCCGCATCGTAGAAAAACTAGAAGTGCCGTAAATATTTTAAAGTGGTTGGAAAGTAAAGGAATGTTTTACAAGAGCTAACAACCGCATATAGCTCAACACCGCCTTCTCATTGCAGATTCTGTTTCTCTCTCCAGCACTTGAGAAACTGAGTAATGTGGAAAAGAGATGGAGGAAAGGCGCACCGGACCAAGTGAAGATCATGAATATGAATGTCCTCTTTCAGTGAGCAGACAAAAACAGCTAGAGGACTGAGTGCATGACAAAACAGGGCCGGCAATGTAACAGACCAGAAAATCAGCCTCTTGAATGCTTTGTGTGCACAGTATGAACGATTGTGCATGAAAGGATTTTGAACATCCATAATTTAAAATTCGAGTGGGTACTTTCTGTCATTGGATGAATTCATCCTTTCAGAGGATAAGAGATGAGATGGTGATTGATTTTAAATTCGACGGCTTGCCAGAACTGTTCAACGCCCTAATTGTGTTCTTCAAGCTATACCTACCCTCGACATTGACAAGGTGTTCAAAATATTGACCACAAAATTTTAACGAGACCAAAGAGAGAATAAGTGAACAATATAGTCCTTCATAGGGAGGCTCTCTTTTACTTACTTGCGTTGGCCCCCTTAGTTATCCGTTTTTCAAGAGGCTGCTAGAATTATTCCGAAATATTATAGACTTCAATAGAGGAAATAAGTAACAAAGTATTTCAGTCTTATCACGATTTTATTGCTTCTGGAGACAAGTGAAAAATATTGTAGATGCGACAAAACATTCTATGCTCAAATGAAATCCTCTGGTACGAAATCTACATCTCTTCAATTGCTTTATAGTTTCATCAACTTCCACTGTCAGATTCCAAAATTAATTCTCCAGGTGAGGACAAGAAGATTCTGACTAGAGTTCCACCAATGAAGTTTTGTAAAAGCAGTGCACTAGAAGAGTTGACGCGCTTCCTGTGTCACTCATGGAATATTTAATGCAACCGCATCTAGTCGGAGAAATAATGGAGCTTTTGTGTATGTTGTTCGTAGCTGAGGTTCGTTTGCCTTATAATCTGAAGTAATTAGATAATCTAGGTACTAATTAGTAAAGTCTGAGTACAAAGTTCTGGAAACACGATTTTTCAGGATGAATTTAAAATTTTTTTCACCTGACATGGTTATAAGTACAGAATTTACTATAGAACAGAAATGGACAAAAGAAGTGCGACAATACATCCTGTAACTCCTTGCTTGAAAATTCATTTCATGAAACGAGTGTTTCCCTTATCTGTTTTAAACGACATGATTTGACTGCGACAGCAACAATCATATCGGTTATTGATATGGCATTGTGAATGAAGATTTCCGTCATAACTGTTAAAGTCAGTATTTGTAGAGGTCGTATGTGGTTTGGTTCACGTACATATAAAATTTTAACTGGTTTCCAATATACAGGAAGTGTACGTATGTATGTAGTAGGTATGCAGAGCAATCATTTGATCAATAATAATAAAAACGTAAGTTCAGAATGGGTTATTCTACTGCATGCTATAAAATAAAGCGTTTTCACTCATAATAGTATTTTTATCGCATCTTTCTGCAACCGTTGTGACCTTAGAAGAAAGTCGTGAGGTTTCGTTCCTACTGTTTCAACCAAGAAATTTGTTATTTTTATTTACTCGCTTAAAATTGGATGAATGTAAAGTTGAAATATTTGTTGGACTTATTGCTAAGTCGTATTGATAAGTCGTGTGTTGGTTTAATTATGAGATTGATTCTTGTCTCGAACCATTATACACGGTTTAACTTCAAATCAACATTATCCTCATTTTGACTAACGAGTTATTAACAATAATTCTTCATCACCGACTGGAAATTGACAGCATTTTAATCTAGCAAGGAGTTATGTTCATGTTTTGATTCAAAAAGTTTAGAATCGTGTATTCGGCAAAATCTGACACCAAGTACTTGGATCTGATAAATATGAGAGTAAAAATTTCAGCCAAAGGCATGGGTGTCACTATAGTCGGGGAGCCGACTGGATCTTATGTTCCCTGATCGGACTTATGGCTAAATTGTATATGAATCGATCGGTTATTTTGTGGTCAATAGGATGCCAGACTTTATAAATGCAGAGTCCTGTTCTAAGTGTCGAAAAAAGGCCAATTCTGGTCAAGTTTTTCGACGCAACTTCCCTGATAGAACGTACGACTGAAACTAGTACTAATCGATAGCAAAGGTTAAGTACTTGAGGAAAAAACCAGAGTGCCAGCTCCTGTCGTGTCCAGGAGGGCGGCAGCCATCCCTAAGTATAACCCATTTTCGTTATCAAGTTCCCTGATCGAGCTTACGATAGTTATTTTCCTCTAATTGAAGACCAAGCCTTCCTGACCGCAAGAAAACCAAGTTACCGCCTTTCTACCTGTCCGAAAGGGCAGCGACCACACTCAAAATTATTCGATTTTCAGGTTCTAATTTTGAACGCAGCTGTAATTTTCTCATCGAATGTATGTTTATTTTTTCTAATTGTAGATTGAGCCTTCCTGAACATGAGAATACTGGAATGCTGCCTCTCAGCCTGTCCGAAAGAACGGAAGCCATTCATAAAGTCTATCTGATTTTTAGGTCCTAATTTCGAATGTACCTCGGTTTTTCTTTGTCCAGGGAGGTTCAAGCTTCAAATTGATAAAAATCATAAGTTCAATGAGAGAAGTCCAGTACGAAAATACGTTATACTTAGGGGTGACTGCCACCCTTCCAGATAGGATGAGAAGCAGCACTTTGGTTTTTTAGTGTTCGAGAAGACCCGAGCTACAATTTATGGAGAATTATTGTATTCAATGAAAGAAGTACAGCTGCGTTCGAATTTGGAGCCCAAAAATCCGGACAGGATGGAAGGCAGCATTTTGGTATTCTCGTGTTCAGAAAGCTCAATTTACAATTATAAAAAATTATTGTTTATTCGATGAGAGCAGTAAAGCTGCGTTCGTAATTGGGACATGAAAACTGAATGCCGCCCACCCAAACAGGTAGAGAGGCAATACCTTGATTTTTTCGTGGTCAGGAAGATTCGAGCTTCAGATTAAAAAAAATGTCGTGAGCTCGAACAGGGAACCTTAATACGAAAATGGGTTACACTTAGGAGCGGCTTTCGCCCTCCTGGACAGGACAAGAAGTGACGCCCTGATTTTTTCTTGAAGTACTTTCTCTTAAATATCTTGGAAGTTGCGTCGAAAAACTTGATCTAAATTGGCCTTTGATTCGACACTGAACCCTGCATTCATGAAGTCTGTCATTCTATTGACCACTGAATACCCGATCGATTCATATGTAATTTGACCATAAGTCCGATCAGGAAGCATAAGGTGCGGTCGACTCCTGGACTACTAGTATTACCAATCAAGTAAATGTTCAAAGTTTTAGACTAAAGCGGTGACGATAATTAATGATTTATTATAAAATGTATAAAACTGAAGTTTGCGCTGTGATTAAGTACTTCGTTTTAAAAGACTTAAGTTCGTCAGAGATAGAAAATGAGTTGGATTTACATTAAAATAGTCTGCTCCTTCATTTTCGACTGTTAAAAAATGGACGGTCGGATTCAAACGTGACCGTATGATAATTCAAGATGATGAGACGCCAAAAACTGGCGAGACCAACAAAATCGTCGCCAACATCCACGATAGTCGACTGAAATTGCTAAGACTGTAAACATCTCGGTAGACTGCGTCCACCACATTTTACATGATGCTTTTTGTATGCGAGAGCTGATTCCTTGCTATGTGTCACGTCGTTTAACAATCGATCAAAAACACATTCGTTTGAACATTTTTTAAGAGAAGGCTTTTGGGTCCAGTAGATTTGATGTTGCAGTGACGAGTAAACGATTGCTGTCTGCCTTATGAAATAAATAAAATTGGTGTTCGTGTTGCGTGCGACAAAAGAGGACGGATGAATTAAACGTGGCCGTACGTCAGTCCAGGATAACAAATACACGAGACACCAAAAAACTATCGTTACCAACGAAATTGTTGCGAAAACTCATAATTCCATATTAGATGATCGTCGACTGAAGATTCTTGGAATTGATGAAGCTCTATGCATCCCGACAGACTTCGTGCAACACAATTCATGTGATGTTTTGAACATACGAAAGCTGGCTGCTTGCTGGGTGCTACATCTTCCAACAGTCAACCAAAAATGCATTTCTCAAGAGTATCTAGACTTTTTTGAGCGCAATCCCAGTTTCAGCAACGTTCCATCACTGTAGATGAATCTGGGACTCATTATTACACGCAAGAAACAAAAGATTGGAAAAGGGAGAGGCACGACTGAAAAATTCGAAACAGCTCCATCTGTTGAAAAAATTATGACAATGGTTTCCTGGAATTCTTATGGTGTAGTGCTCATAGACTACTAAGAAAAAGGCGGAACAATCAATGGAACTTACTTCTATTTATAACTGGTCAAATTTAATGATGCTAATTTAGTCATCACCATCTGCCAAAAAAGTGTTAATTCATCATAATAATGCACCTTTTGTGAGCAAAATTCGAAAAACTTCATCTCCAATACCGTCTATCCGCCAGATTAGGCTCCTAGTGACTTCAGCCTTTTCCCCAGATTAAGGAGATGGCTAGAGGGCAAAAAATCAGGTCGAAGCTGAGACGAACGCTCATTTTGCAGACTTTTTCTCCAATGACACCACAGCCCAAATTGGGCCTTGGACTCCTGTAACTTTTGTTACTTTTGCGGCTCTCTACTAGTGGTGGAAACCGGTATCAGTACTATTCGATACCGGTTTTTGTAAGAACCAGGTACCCGGTTATTTGAATATGCAACTAACTGGTTCTCGGTTCCGATTCTAGAATCGGTTTCCGATTCCGATTCCAGAATCGGTTTTCGGCTCCGATTCCAGAATCGGTTTTTGATTCTGATTCCGATTCCTAGTTCACTTCGACTCGATTCCAGAACCAAGAAGAGAAATTTCGATTTTAGACACATGTCCATTGAAAATTAATATGTTCTGTACCAAACCGATGTTCTGTTTTGAATTAGTAAATTCGAAATGAACCGAAATAAGGCATTTTTTTTTCACATGGAATTAATTTTTTGTTATGTCTACTGGTTTCTTGTTATGAGGAGGATAATTTTGGCCTTTCAAATCATTCACTGAACATATGAACTATCACTTATTTTCAGTATGAGTGAAATATTTCAACGTAATATATGCATATTACAGTTATTTACTATTCATAAAATAAATTTTATAATCGATGACAAAGTGTAGTGAGAATTTAGAGATATTATTACAATAATAGTTGAGTATATTGACAAAAACAGGTAGTTTAGTATCAAAGACTACCCATGATGCCGCTCGGTATATCTAGTTTTGGTTAGGATTGATTTTATGGCCGGATTAAGAGTATTACATTGTTGCAGATGGCTTACTACTATTTTCAGCCTCTTTCAAGTCATTTTATTATCATTGTTCTATTCAATAAACTAATAGAAAGATAGGAACTCTTGGAAAATGGGAATATTTGATATTCGGGATAATTTGCAATTCTCTTTGATGTTCAGAATTTTACGTTCATTAATAATAATAATAATAATAATATTTATTTCTGAGCATTCAACACCATACAGTACAATAACTCAAGTCACAAAAAAGAAATTACATAATTGAGTCGCATAGATATTCATCGACAGAGTAATAGGCCTTACTTAATAATCTATTAGCTATTACATTTTTAAATTTCTTGAAAGGTAGTTCTTTAATATCATTAGGTAGTTTATTAAACAATAATGTACCCATAAAACAGATTGATTTTTTAGTTATTGTGTAATTAACTTTTGGAGTCACAAATAAACACTTATTCCTGGTATTGTATTCATGGAAGTTAGTATGCTTAGGGAAGTTTCTACTGTTCTGTTTTATATATATTAGGACTTGTTGAATATATAAAGATGGAAAAGTCAGTATTTTCAAATTTTGAAATAAAGTTTTGCAATGAGTTCTCCTACTAACTCCCGACATAATTCTTATTGCTGTTTTTTGAATTTTGAATATTCTCAACCAATTAGTAGAATTTCCCCAAAGTATAATACCATATATCATAGACGATTGGAAATAAGCGAAATATAATGTTTTAACTATTTCTAAAGACAGATTATCCATACATTTTCTCAACACATACACGTACTTATTTAATTTATTTGCAACAAAATCAATATGTTCAATGTTTTAATGTCTGCAATGTCACAAATAGAATAAAAGTGAGAATTATTTTATAGATGTGGTTTTCTCTCAAAAAATTTAGTTATTACTCGAATTGTAAATAAAACTGACCTTTACAAGGGTAAAAGTAAAAAAACCGCGGGAAATAGAGCCCCGGGAAAAAAGCCCCGGAAAAAGGCCCCCGGAAAAAAAAAACCCCCAGGAAAAAAAACTCCCGGAAAAAAAGTCCCCTGTGATAAGAACCGAAGAAAGTTTATATAACGAATATTATAAATTAGGTATATAAGAGTGTTTTCATTATGTTTGATGATAAAACCTAGAGTTATAAACAACAACTCTTAATAACGCGTAATGTATAATGTAATACAGACATAAATACAGTCTCTCCTATTTTATTCATCTATTAGCGTCACTGATCTCTAATATAACACTGGATTGGATTTAGACCGCTGGAATGCGTCCCCAATTGAGCGTCGCCATCTTGGCAAAAACTGAGGTTTTGTGACAATTGGTGACAGTTCAGTATGGTGTTGGGGCGCAATTTTTAAATCATGGTGTTTAAATACCTGTTCTGCGTATATGTTTAATACTAAATAAATTTTGTTTACTTATTTAAATGTTGATATATTAATACCTAATATTGTTATTGTTTTGTTTTATTAGAAAAACTCAACTGAAAAAGTTTGAAGATATAACTTTTTCCTATTTTCAGTGAAGTATTACTTTTTACAGGTTTTATGGAGACCTAGAAGGATACATTAATTCATTATGTTAAAGTAATCAAACGATTTGATTTTCAATTTTAGATTAAATTGAAAATATCATGAATAATAAAATCATATTGTTGGGCAATGTAACAAAGTTATGATAACAAATTTAAGTAATATATCAAATTTAATATAAAATATCTTGCTCACAAAATTAATCGCTGGACTGCAAATTTGTGCTTACTTACGAATAATAAAATATTGATTATCAAATGTATTATTATTCTGTTATCATGTGTAGTGGATATTTTAAATTATTAGTTTTGAATAGGCAATATTATCGCAGAAATGCACTTTATTTATTCATATAGGTAAATTCATAGTTTTAAATTTTAGGTAACAAAAATTTATAAAACTTTTGAACGGATTAAATAATACTAAACTACAATGTTCAAAAAATAGTTAAAACACTGACACTAAAAAGTTCACAAATATTTTTAACTATTAATAAATATTTCAACTATTTTAACAAATTTTAACTTTTGTTGATTATTAATGTATGTATTTCAATATATATTGAGAATAATTTCTTCATCTTACTTGCATTATACTTTGAATTTCATCGAGTGTCTTCTATAAGTGTTTTGAATTGCCGCAGAATAGTGTCACAAAACCTCAGTTTTACTGTCAAGGCCGCCGTTCAACCGGGGCCGCTTTCAGATGTCAGAATACGATCTAAACCCAATCCAGTGTTATATTAGAGATCAGTAATTAGCGTCAATAATAATATAGCGGAGTAAAACATTTACATACATTTATTATTTTCAATTTTTTTAGCATAAGTTGAGATATTCAACATTAAATACAGAAATTGTATTTCTCTTGTTGTACCACCAAAAAGAAAATTAATTTCATGTCATTAAAATTCAAAAAAAAATATATGTAATTTTTTTGTGGTTATTTTTATGTATTAGTTCTATATGAAAAATTATAACTTTGTGTCGTATTCGAAAAATATGCCTCACAATGAAAATATTCACGTATGCCACAGTCTGGATAATAATAATATTCAACTTTTTTACTTGAAACCATTTTCTCCATTTGCGACAGTTCAGAAATTATTAACAGAGTAAACAATCGATCAAAATCAGTTCCTCGTCATAATCTAGTGACCTCTGGGCTCTGGAAACAAAAATAATCTTGAGATCGTCTCTTAAACAAAAATTAAATGTATGTAAATGTTTTACTCCACTATATTATTGTTGACGTTAATAGATGAATAAAACTTATACACGTTATATAGAATTGTTGTTTATAATTCTTGGTTTTATTATCAAACATAATGGAAACACCCTTATATATCTAATTCATTATATTCGTTACATAAAATTTCTTCGATTTTTATCACAGGGAACTCATTTTCTGGGGGTTTTATTTCCTGGGGGTTTTTTTACCGGGGGCTTTTTTTCCGGGTCTATTTTTCCGGGGTTTTATTTCCCGGGAATTTTTTTTTCTAGATTCCTTTACAAGTACCCACTGAAATACTGAACTAGGAATCCCCAGAAATATATTAACATGAATGTTCTTAATACCACTGATTACTGGAGACATTGAAAATGATCTTAGAAACAAGGTTTCATGGATGTATTTACGACTCATTTATCTTATTACCAAAGTATCAGGCAGATAGATAACTTAGATGACAACCGTGGGTCCCTGGTGATTCCAATAGGAATGAATCTTCTTTCGAACCATTTCTACAAGATATATACAGCATATTTTGTTAGAAAAATAAAAAATACGTTCAATGCATCCCTATCTTGTTCTCCACTATCCTGTAAATATCTGTCATCCATCTATTTCAAGCAAGTTATACTAATGTATTTATGGGAATTCCTAATTCAGTATTTGAATGGGTGCTTGCAAAAATTCTCGAGACCTGAATTTTCATCTTTGCTAATCATTCCGTCATAAAGTTTAGTTTTCTTTGAGATTCGAATAATAGCTTGATGTTCTGGAAGAAAACCACATCTATAAAGTAATTTGAGAGTCAACTTTCATTCGATGGTTAAACTATAGTTATGTGAGGAAACTGTGATATACAAAATATAATTCTTAAAATTTTAAAATGCTTTGTTTGTTCTGGGACGATAGTCACCATAATAATATGAAATGCTCATTTAAAAGCTCAGAAGGTGTTGGTAACTCAAACGTAATAAAGAAATGATATCTAGCAAGAAAGGTTTTCGGTATTAAGATTCGAACCGGAATCGAGATTCGAAACAGATTCGAGATTCAAACCGGAATCGAGATTCGGACCGGAATCGAGATTCAAACCGGAATCGAATTTGGACTCGGTAACTGGATATCCGAGTACCCGGTTAGTTTTGGAACCGAGGAGCCGGTTCCATTTTATTATTTGACAGCACTACTCTTCACCCCATACGGATTCCTAGCATGTTTCGGGTATCCGCAGATATTTCACCTTACAATCGTCTGTCTATCTTAGTTTTTATAGCTTGATTAATTCTGTTATTGAGGGTTTTTTTTTATATATTTGGTTCTTTATATATAGCATGTTTTTGAATTTTTCAGTCGTGACACATGTCTCACAGCCGCACTTTAATATCAGTTTATGTATTCTAAGCTTGGAGTTTTGATGGAATGCCTCTGATTAAGATATGTGGAAGAGTGTGATGTATGCTTTATTGGCCAGCATTATTCATTTCCAAATTTTCTCGTCAACATATCCATCTTTGCTCTATTCTACTCCTAGGTATTAACTTTGATTCCAAGTGTTCTCATATGCTCTATATCTGCCACATTTGGCTCCCAGCGATTTTTTCTTCTTCCCAATAACTGCGGAGCAATGATTCACTTCGAATGAAGGGGTCGAAGCTGAGACGAATAACTATTTTACAGATTTAGACACATCTCATTATTTTGATCATCGGATTGAATTTCAAGGAGATTATATAGAAAAATTTGAGAAAAATATCGCCCGGATATCATTCTTCTTCTTCATCAGGCCGAGAACTTTTCGAACCAAATTCATAAGTATCTATTCTATTGTAAAATAATGGTTTTTCAATACAGGTAATGGAATTGGTAGGTACTCGAACTCAGCCTTAGGTTTAACTGGGCTGGATTTCAGTCGGTCAAAAAACCAGAAAGAAGGTCAGGCACTCCTGCAGTTCTCGTTTCAACGAGAAATGTTTAATTTACGATTATCAGCTGCATCACGTCACGTGAGCTCATCCCATAGTAGACTTCCATTGGGAAAAGTCAAAAAAAAAAAACAATAGGTTTTCAAAGAGTCAAAGAATATGCTCAAAGTAGAGTTTGAAAAAGCATCTTGACTCAAATTCAGTCAAGTTCCGTTACTTGACTCTTTTATTGGGACACTAAACCATAAAATAAGAAAAAGTAGTATCATTTATTGAGCAATCAGATTAATGTTGCTGGAAGAATTGTATTGAAGGAAACAAATGAAAAGTTTGGACAAAACAACAGTGTCGTTCTATTGTATTTAAAGAAACTGCAGTCGCGTTGGAGAACTGAAGAGGTAGTGGCGACGCCGACGTCTATGCTGGCATATAGAGCACGTGCCGCCGTCGGGAGATGCAATTGAAATGTGAGCTTCACGGCCCGAATACAAATGTTCTCCGATAGGTGTAAACGGAAACATTGTACCTGAGGTGTCTTTGATCGCTTCTATGTTCTCTACAAGTATTGTATCGACAAATGAACGAAGTTTTCATGTTGTCTCTTACCTTTGTCTAACTGTCGATGTTATTTGTCGTAAACTCAGTTCCGAACAAATAACAGACGAAGTAAGATCGCTATAAAAGGAACGTGGACGAGAAAACTATTTATGTTCATGAATTTATTCATTTTCATGTTGTCCAATACAGATAAAGAAACATTATACAATATTTGTTCTTTATTTATCACTACGTGCTCTTTTTATCAAACAGAATTTTGACTTTTCATGATATATCAGTCAATACTCTAAAGATTGGACCAAAGAATTATACGTAGCACTAGTGGGTTTTATCTCTTCAAGAAGCAGATTGATTTAAATTGAATATTTGATAACTGCTTGGAAGTAGAGTTAACATAAACGTTTCCTACCCCTCATTCATAGCCTACTATCTTCCTACAAGAGCCGTGCTTTTGCAGGAAGGTTACGGGGTAGGGGCAATGAAAAACAGAGCGACAGTGTGTGAGTGGGAGTGTCAGGCTTTCGCAGCCGACGAAAGGAAGAGATATGTGGGTGGTGGGCCGGGCCGGGACATGTTCCAGGATCACATAAATTCAGTCCAAGTTCGGTCCTGGATTCCGCTTAAATCGTACATGAATACAGCGAACTATTCATCACCAGAAGAGGGCTATGTCTTTCTCATTCTTGGGAGATACTGTTCTATATTTGACGCCTTACTTCTTGTTGCCCTTGATCTTTCTATGCTTTGGTAATTTTCCTGTTCACTGCTTATTTCGTTACAAGATATGCACGTACATATATATGATATATAAAAAACCGAGGATATCTATATGCCTGAACAATAAAGTCAGCAACAGCAACGCAGCAATTCAGATTCCAGCAGATCGTTCATTTTGCCGATAACATCGCTAGCAAACAAAATAAGCCAAGCTTAAATTTCCATACGTTTACACACGAGACGATCGTCGAAGGATCATACATCTTGATCAATCACTCGGGAAAATCTCTACCTACTTGGCACCTACCCCTAACGTTTCTCTCTTCCGCCTGCTCTTTCCATCCCCCGATCCTATTAACAAGTATAATAGATAACGCGGCACCGGGTGTCAAATTCACGCGAGCTCCAGATATTTACGATCCACGAGATATGGACTGAACATTGCTGCACTAACCCTCGCTATCCCTGCGTCTTTCATGAGGTATACGAGCTCTTGGACGGGCATTACTTGGACTGATTGCTTCTAAGTGATTCCTGGAGAGATTATTTACACGGCTAAATGTGTTCGATCTTCGATCAATCCGCAGCTACAATGGACTTATGTTTACTTAGCCTTGGTCAGTCGTTTTAAAAACCTTTCGAGGTATTCCTCTTGAAGGAACTTTCACAATTTATTTCTGATTTGTGATAAATCAAGAAAATAAGAAGAAAAATATCAGATGTAAATATTATTTTGATCTACATACTATTTGAAAATGGATAATAAATTATGAATACCTACATATTTATATGGTTACTAGTTCAGCTGAAAGTTTGATGAATAGAATCGTTGATGATCATACTGGTATTATGTACAACCATTATGATACCACAATGTAGAATATAAATACTTCCTGTAGTAAATCTACATTATCCTGTCTTGGAGTTCAATGTATTTCCCTTGTTGCTTGTAAATATCGAAGATCGTCCATTGGCTGAGATTCGCTGGGTAAAGAGCCCTGAATTATGTACCGTCTAATTGTTTTATGCAAAGAGCCGTTCCTTGCCGCTACCTTGATGCCCACAAGTGCATGTTAAATGTATTAGTCTTTGCTAGCCTGCTCGACGGCTCTGCCCTGGAATAATTTATACAGAGCGCTCCACAAAAAGCCTACGGGAAGAGCTTTGGACGTGAGCATTTACTCAGTTGATGGTTTGTTATCAAGTCTATTCATCGAGATAACATCTAAACAAGTTGTCATGAGATTCTTGTTTTAAATTTATTTGCATATTCAAAGCGCAAAATATGTTTTGTCGCTCGATCATACTCGTATCCTTATAGCTTAGCTCACAGATGATACCACTAGTCAAAAGCTAAACAGAAAAATTAGCCTTTATATGAGGGTTTCCAAACTTTTTTTTCTCGTAGACCACTTTCAAAATTTCACTGGTTTCGGTGAACCTCAAATCCCTTTTTGTGGATCCCTACTTACAACTTGTGAAACCCCAATTTTCTTCCTCGCCATCGTAGATCCCCGTCGAGTCTCCTGTGAACCTCAGGAGGTCCACCTGGACCACTTTGGAAATCACTGTATATTTAGTTATGCTGAATCCAGAGTTTAAGTACGATATGAATAATATTCTAGCTGTAGGGATTTTTCAGAGTCCACAAGTAATCAAAAATATGAAATTAAGTCAAGGGGATTCTCGAGTAATAATTTTGTACCACTACGAAGATTATCTCAACAAGAATGTATTATTTTCAAAACTGATTTATAGGATCAAAAACAAAATCGCCGCTCGTGACTTACGCCTTACATAATCGTTACTATTAATCTTAGGGATGCCGTGGATGAAATTAGGCTCTGAGTATACCCGGAGGCGCCACGTTAGCTATATTTTCGTCCGCGAGGCACACAACAATGAAAGTACCTGTAATAAAGGATATTGGGTTGGACAAGGGGTAACGGGACAATGTGACCACGTGATAGCCTTCAGCATCAACCAAATGGTCGAGCTGGTAACTCTCTTCAAATATTGCGCCTTCAACGGAGCCAATGGTAGCTAAATGTCCTGAAAGAGATCAGGTAGGATTTTCTCTTTCCCCCAAATAAAAAAATAACAATCTAGCAATTCCGTTTGACTAATAAAATGACTTCAATGATAAAAATTGAAATGTTGAACAAAGTAAGAACGAATAAACCGAATTTGAATTTACTAACAAAATGAATAATTAATTAATAGATTAATGATATTAATATTAGCTGAAGGCTAAATATGCAAAAAAGGCACCTTGACGAACAATGCGCAATCAAAAAAAAGGGATAACAACAAATAGAAACGATGCCTATACATCTAGCCCTACAATCGCCGAAGCTTATAAGATAAACGTAGATAAAGGCTCAATCGACGCATAGCATACGTGCTAACTACTACGTGCAACATTGTGCCCAAAGGACGTTTAAAATAGTAACGTAAAGTACTAAAATAGGAGCATATTGTGTTCCTAGCTACCCTAGGAGCACGACAAATAAAAAAATCATCACGTGACTTACTTGTACATCATTGGATGTATATATATATATATATAATACGGTGTGATTTTGTGTTTGATTATATATATCATTGGATACATATAATCAAACACAAAATCTCATCGTTCCACAGCTAATCGTTTTGGATTTACTTAAGAGATTCTAAAAATCTGTCAAGTGAAATGCGTTTTCAGCTAAGTCGGTTGCTATGGAAACAGTAGGCCATTATTCTTATACTACAACATTCCTAAATACTGATTCCCAAAATTCTACGACTATACCTACAGATCTTATTTTATGTTCAAAATTAAAAAATGAATTTTTACTTGCTAAGTACACTTTCGGTTCAGTCTACTGTAATGAAAATAGTAGGCAATCATTCAGATACTACAGCAGACTGAAATACCAAATTTCAATATTCTACACCTGATCGTTTCGAATTTATGCGAAAAATTCCAAAAGACTGTCAAGTAAAGTGCACTTCCGCCTCAGTGGATCTTAATAAAAATAGGATATGAGCATCTAGACGGTATAATCGTCCTAAATACTGAATTCTAACAATCTACGTTCAATCGTTTTCGATTTATGCGGAAAATTCAAAAAATGTTTTGAATAAAGTGCTCTTACGGTTTAGTAGATAGCAATCATGATGCAGGGTGTACAACTAGATATTATAAAAGTGCCTAATATAAAATTTGAATATTCTACGACTGATTGTTTAGAATTTATGCGGGAAATTTGGAAAGTATGTCATATAAAGTGCGCTTCCGGCTCAGCCGATTAGTACAAAAATAGAAGATGACCATTGAAATGCTACAGCAATCCCAAATGCTAAATTCCAGTATCCTACGGCTGATCATTCTGGATCTATGCGGAAAATTAGAAAAAAGTAAAGTGCACTTCCAGCTCAGCCAATCGCAATCATAATGCAAGATGTACAATAAGATGTGATAGAAGTTCTTTATACAAAATTTCAATAGTTTGTACAAGTGAGTAAAGAAGGATTGTATACTTAGCTGTATCATAGGGTCTCCGGAGTGGTGGCGTTGACGTCAACTGATCTTGAGGAAGGCGTTGAGCCGAAGGTGGTCAGATGGATGGCGTCAAGTTCAAAGGTCCTTGTATGGTTGACAGGACCCAGGATTCGGTATCCGCGTCGCTGCGTGCCTGGCGGACAACTAGTATCTCACCTTGACGTACTGGGCGGTTTTCGTAACACGAGGTCGCGACGCGACGGTATGTTCATGAAAAATCCTCAAATTGGGATGCTCAATCACGGACTCAGTTCCACGACACTTCACATAGTCGGAGCAAACGTCGATTTGATTTTTTTAATCCCGCGAAGCGGCTTTTAACACTCAAAATATCAAATAAAAATTGGCACAACAATAACTTTTTGGCGCAACCTTTTGCTCTTAAGTACTTTTTTTTTGCTCTAATTAACTTAATTCTACTTTTCTGAACAATTGAGTGAAGAAAAAACAGTTCTTACTTAACTTCCATATCCAATTGGTTCCAGCAAATTACGAAAGAAAAGAGAGAGGAGATAATGGCGGGCAGGGTTATTGGGGTTGGCAAAGACTTTTATTGTGAGTGATATTTTATTTTATCAATCTGTCAAACGACAATAATAAACGCTATGTGAGCGCAATAACCTATAGAGCGAGAGCTGGCTGCAAAAAACCCGGCCGATCAAGTAACAGAATAAAATATTTTTCAAATGTTAGTACTTACCGAGACACTAAGAAAAGTCATGATGTGCCTAGGCAGAAGCTGTGCATAAGTATAGTATGATTTTTTTGTGGTACATTTTTGGTACAGCAACCATACCATTAGAGTAACACTATGAAATTACTCCCAAAATTCAGGTGGTACTGAGTGAAAAGAAAATATATTCGCGTGTCTCATAAAATCCTGTTTTTCTGTCTTGGCACACCACGTTTTCGAGTAACAGTTTCAGACTATAATAAAATTAAAGATTAGACATTTATGTATTAGAAAAAAGGACTATGCCACGTCTATGCCTGTTACAAATATTTGACATACCAGTTTCTATTCCTCAAAGTCTTATGCTATTGTCATTTGTAAAAATGTTCTATGCAAGTATACTGCGCGGAGGTATATTTAAAAAACTACTGTTTTAGGCCTTAACCAGAGTCCTAAGAAACATAGTTTCAAAAATAGGCCGTCTGTCGACCTATGTGGAAGCACGATAACTTGAGAACGCGTACGAATTTCCGACTGAAATTTTTTATACAAGTTTTTCATCAAAAAACTAGGTTCAAGTTCGTAGATGAGCTTTTTTCAACTAGTGGTACCAGAACCTTAATGATGGAACTTTTTAGTTTCTTGCGTTTACTTTATAAACGGTAGTATTTATCATTGAATATGTAATGACTAAAATTGATCCTCAAATAATTTGGCACAATATTCGCTTGAAACATCCTCCAAAATCATCAGCTATTCATCAATTATTATTAAAATTCGAGTTATTATAAAATTCGTTATATTTAGACATTTCTGTCTTGAAAAAAAAAAGAAGTGTGCCACAACATTGCCTATTAAAAATACCTGACACACCACTTTTCACACCTCAAAGTCTTAGCCTGGTATTAATATAACTCATAATAGGAGTACTCAGAGATGAATAGATAAATTAGTCAATAATCAATTTTCATGATTACAAAAATCAGATCGAATCTATTCCACAAAGTTACATACATGTCATTAGTAAAAAATACATATCTAAGAACTTATCGAATCAAATTCACATATCTAAAACCTAACATCTAATCTTGCAATGCAAGACAAGAAATTAAGACATTTTTTGTCTTGCATTTCTTGCGCAAGACAAGACAAGAGCAAGAAAAGTGCAAGACTCTTGTGAAACACTAGTTACAAATGCCTCGCCAAATTGTTTTCAGGCATCATTGGGGATTTCAAAGACCTCAATTCAAATAATTTTACAGGAATAATTGTGTGTAAATGATTAGTTTAACGTTGAATATCACATCTATTAGCCTTAAAGAAGAAAGAAACCAGGATCAATTGGTGCCCAAAAAAAACTCCAGATCGATTCAACGCAGGTAACTATTAAAACGTGTATAGGAACGTCAATGGTGATGAATCATGGAATTACTCATATTAATCTGATAATAAACGTCAGTCCTCTGTTTGGTTGTTCCAAAGTGAAAAAAGTCCGACAAGAGTCATCCGTTCTCGATGGTCGCGAAATTTGTATCAAGAGCGGGTCATATAACAACAATTCCTCTGCAAGACCAAAGAACTGCTATTGCTAATTGGTATACAACTATTTGTTTCCGGAAGTAATTGCTGAGCTTCGAAAAATCAATCTTGAATGACGAATCATCCTCCACCAAGACAATGCTAATTCGCACACAGTCCGCAAGACCATTGAATTTTTAGAGCAGCAAAACATCAAATTGTTGATCCCTACCCAAGTTCCAACGATATTTTCTATTTGTACAAAAATCAGAAGTATACTGCGCGGTTGCAGGTTTCAGTCGTCGCAAGAAGTAGTCGACGCCTTCATTCCGGTCAGTACCAGCAAGCTGAGTTGATCAATATTTCTAATTTTCATAGTCGTATCAGCTTCCATCATCAAGGGTGTCATCCAAAATCAATATAAATAACAGGCGGTATATCCACCGATTAAATCCTTGTTTGATATGAGACTCTTCGTATTCTCAACTATCCAAACAGTCCAACAAGTTCCTATAGCGTCCGAACAATATCACACAAACAAAACTTAACCTACTACTTTCTGAAGGTGGAAACTAAACTTGTGTATATCATCAATCATCGGACAAGGCACGTTACCGCGCGTGAACGTTACAAAAATGCGTGTCACACGCTTATTTTATACTTCCTACACAAAATATATTTGCTTAAGAAGTCTCTATTGTTGTATGTTCAGAAATTTATACAATCAAAGTTATTTGTGCTCCAATCCTAATATCAAGGGAAGTAAGATTAATGGTGAAATATAAATAAAATCGTAATGAATGTGTTACATCCATATGAATATTTACATTATTCAACAAGAGTTTTCAACACATTCACTGATCTGTTGACTCATAGGTTTGCCCAGAATTTCACCCAGGAGTCAAAATAATTTGAACATTGGGTCATGTTGAATAGTAGAGCAATATAAAAAGAAAAACTGGTTTTGTCCGTTATTGTAGCAATTGATAGTTATGATGTTTTTTGTACTCTTGAAGGTGATCAAAGTATGACCGAAATTTAGCTGCATTCTCTTATAATTCAAGTACCCATTTTCTTCGTTGCAGTTTTCATTATCAAACATATCTAAAATTATTGTAGATGTGTTACCACCTCCGGTCTTTAATCGACAATTGAGGGCAGTACATTGCTGAAAGTTGTACTGTTGATGTCTCTGATAACTATGTGTTGCTACTATGAATCAAATTGGGTAGATTCACGTATCAGAAATAGATAGAACAGCGCAAATATTTTCTTGGAAATATTTCCTCCCAACTTTTAATATATGATATTCTAATCTCGTTCGTGTTTCGGAAACATGATTGATGTAAGCTACCCCTGTTATATTTTACGAATTCTTCAAAAAATGCGGAAACGTTATCAGTGTTGGTAAATACTGCACCCATAAATCATGAAATTCCTAGTATCGATTGTTTTATACAAATTTTTCACGATTTGCATAAAAAAACACCAAATGACAAATACCCAGGACTAGAAAATTAATTACTTGTAGCTATGCAGGAACATTTAGATACTTATCTGTACTTCACATTAATTTTAATCATACGTATGTGCATAAATTACTCATAAATAAAAAACGAATCGCTACGCTGTCCGTCGATGCGACTGTAGCGATCGAAGCAACGCTGCGGTACAACAGACAACTACAGCAGTACAATGCGATACCGTCGAAAAAGAATGGTACGTCGGTTATATTTTTACGTCAACAAAACACTGTTGCTTGGCTCGAATTATTAGGGCAAAACATTTGTGCATTAGGGACTGAATAAAAATATTTGTAGAATGAAATAGATTGCATCCACTACAATATAATCAGAAATACATAATGTTTTAGAAGGGCTCATTATTACTCTAAGACATAGTGTGACGAATTAGGCCCAAAAATCCGTCACATTGCACATCCCAGAGCCTTCTGCTACCGTCAATAATTTTTTAGTCCATCACAATTTTATTCACTTCTTGCGCTCCCTGTAAACTTTAAATTCAGTAACTCTGCATCAACATACAACATCACTTACCGCTCGTTCATTCGTTTTCAACTGCTTCCAGTACCGTTTACTATCTTTCACATGTGGATGAATAAGGTTATGTGTTAACAACATCTGAAATTAAAAGAAGTTGAGATCGTATGATCTGTATTCATGTCTTACCGTAATAAAGTCTGAATGTAATCCACTGTTGTCCTGTAAATATGTTGTATATTGTATATTTTTTGATGTTATGTTCGTGATCGCTGACAAATATCCGAATACAAACACCTGATATTTGACAGTTCAACTTACCGACATAATCTTTATTACCGACCGAGGGAGTATTTAGAATAATTTTAATATTAAGGAAATAAAATCAGAAAGGGATGTATTCGACAGGAGAGTAATAAGAAATGTATTATTGTAATGAAATTTGTATTTGAAAAATATACTTCTTCTTTTTTCTGTATTTTTTCTTCATATTATTGCTAGCGCTAATAAGGATTCAATTTTAAAAACATGTTAAGTAAGGTTTCATTAAAATATGGGTATAAATAAGGCCTTCTGGCCGCCTTAAGTCACTTCTTTGTAAGTCAAGTCTTCTGAGCAGCCGTTCCAAGTACGCTACCAGTTCTGATACCAAGCGTCATCTTCAGAGTGTGTACCGTCCAAGTGAAGTTTTTGTGCTAAGTCCGTTAGCACAACTGTCCGACACAATTTGTGAGTTTTTTTTTTTTTTTTCTGAGTCCGTAAAAGGAACTTAGAATATTTTTGCTGTTTTGGACTTAGAATATTTTTGCTGTTTTTGAGCTTGGAGTATTTTTTTGAATTATTTAACGTAGAAGCACCGCTGAAGAAGTCTTCGTGATTTCGGAGCGTTTGATCATTTAACGTAGAAGCACCGCTAGAGAAGTCTTCGTGATTTCGAAGCGTTTGATTATTTAACGTAGAAGCACCGCTGAAGAAGTCTTTGTGATTTCGAAGCGTTTGATTATTTAACGTAGAAGCACCGCTGAAAGAGTCTTCGTGATTTCGAAGCGTTTGATTGATTTAACGTAGAAGCACTGCTGGAGGAGTCACCTGGTGACTTCACAGTATCGAACCACCTTAACGTAGAATCACTGCGAGGGAGCAAGTTTGGTTCCACCCGCATAGAAAGTTTCTCGTCATCTGCGACCGCCTGGGTCCGTTCTGCGACCGCTGGTGTCGAGTGTCATGTGCAGTCGTTCCGTCATCGTCAAACAAATTATCACCGTGCAAGAGTTCTGTAAAATATTGTTCTGTGTTCATCGTCATCGCTTTGTGTAATAAATCTCATTGTGACACCTACCTCCTGATAATTATTTCTGATAACCCTAACCCTTCCCGTCTGAGCTATCCAGCCGTCCGTCATAGAAAGACTGCGTCATCGACCGTATTGGCGCCCGAGCACACCGTTAGCAGTTTTTAACAGCGACGTCAAAAGTTAAAACCACGCCATCAGCGAGGGTATCGTTACAATAGATAATATGTTTAATTGGGATAAAGTTCTGTATAAAATAAATGGAAACACAACATTTCAACACCAAAGTGATGCACCTTCTAAGGTTAAAAATGTATAATAAATAAATAAACAAAAATTGTGAAGACAACAGAAATATGCATATGGTGACTAGATAAGTTTAAAATATAAACTTTTAGGATCGAAGAGCCCTGCTTGTGGTTTACCTCATAATTCAATTCTCACAAGTCATCAGGAGATAAAAATGAAGGTCTAATTAGGGTAGTTGTCAACTCCTTGTGGTTCTAGATCAATTTGGCTCTACTCTTCTTATTTGGCGCAAAATTGAACCATCCACAGATCTTCAGGAGGTGGTGATGAACTAACTCTGGCACAGTAGATTCGTAGATAAAAATTACTCGAAATTACGAACGACTTACTGGTAGCCACGATCGATTCAATTCATAACTAGTATTCAAATTCAAATTATTCGAGGATTTTTTAATTTTTATTGTACCTCTTATTAGCCTCTTGAACGAATTGCTCTCTTCAGCCCGAAGTTTTGTATTCTTGAAATCAATACCACGTAGTATATACTCTACCACACTGACAAGCACTCTTGTAAATATCTGGATACTGTTGAGGAAATCTGTCTTTAATTTTTAAACTGGAAGTGTATGGGGTTTTTATATCATATTTATGTAAAAGTGTTCCAATTTTATCCGATATGTTAGTTACGTGAGGCAACGTAACAAATATTCTCTTATTTAGATCTTGAAGAGGAGGTGTAGAATTCTTCTGTCTAAGTGCTTATTTGATCTGTGTTTTATTATAACCATTTTTCAAGAAAATATCATCTAAGAGTTTGATTTCATCAGATAGTTCACTTGGATGACATAAAGTACAGGCTTTCTTATATAATGATTCAATACTAGAAAATTTTTGAGCAGAATGATGATTTGAAGATTCATGTAATATTGATTCGTATGGGCTGACTTCCTATATACTGAGTGGATGATTTTACTATTATCTTGTCTCTCCAGGTAGGCATCCAGAAAAGGAAGATAGTTATTTTCTTCAACCTCATGTGTTGCATGTTAAGATGATCCAAAAAACCTTCAATTCATCTCTACCATGAGTCCAAATAGCAAAGATATAGTCAACATAGCGTAGCCAAACAGTAGGTTTCTTCATAGCTGTGCTTAAAGCTTTTTGTTTAAGATTCTCCATGAAAAAATTAGCGATAGAAGGACAAATAAGAGGACCCATGGCGACACAATCGATTTGCTTATAAAATTACTATTGAAGACAAAGAAACAAGAGGTCAAACAATATGTAAGAGCTTGACAATATCGGTTGAGAAATGACCTTCTAATAATTTCAAAGTGTGAATGGTAGGTACTTTTGTGGATAAAGATGGAACGTCAAAGCTGACAAATAAACCAATATCTGTCAATGTTATATCACTAACCAAATCCACAAAATGACGAGAATCATTGTCATATGATGAAGCATGACCAATCATTGGTTTCAACAAACCATCCAAATATTTGGCTAATCCATATGTTACTATCAGAAATCGTTGAAAAATCGACTACAATCTAAATCAGATTCTACAGCCGAAATCTTGATAAAAATTCTTAAATTTACTTTTTAATTCCTCATTTGTCGTCAGTTCTATCAGTTCTCATTCTAACTGGGATGATCTTGCTATGTTGACATTTGAAAAAGGATCCAAAACCTGGTCTGGTATTTCCATGCTCAAAACATCCTGGGATCGTTCCCTTAGATCAGTGTGGAGGTTTTCCAAGTGTTGACAGTAAATAAGCAAGTCGTCGCTCTTGAATGATACTGCGGATAAATTTGGGAAGTTATTGAATTCCTGTTTGTTGATATTTATAAAAGCATCCCAACTTTCTTTTGTCTTAATCAAGTTTGAGTCATCGTCTTGAAGTTGAAGATTGGTATCATTAAATGACTTATACAGGTCTGTCAAGTACGCAATGAGATCATCGTGGAATTCTGTGTCTTTGTTTTCTAGGAGCCCCAAGATTGTAACATCGAGTCAAACAAGTACCTTTTGACAGCCAGCGTACCTCTGATAACATATTGCAGTGATGTATGATTATTCGCAACCAAATTTCAGCGATGAATTACGCAATGCAAAGTAAGCACCTGAGGAACTTTACTTTTTAAGCACGCTATGAAGCATTTGTGATGCCTTGTCATAGCCAGTGCGCCATCCGTAGCAAAGTTTTATTGTAAGGAATTTTTGTCACAAAACTTTTCCAGTGCATTGAATATTGTTTCCAAATTTGTAGCAAACAATAGTTTTTGACATATTTTCTCATTTTTGATGATCCTCACGTATGACAATAAATGCTTCATTGGTAGGTAAAGTAGACTCATCCAGCTGATTGTATCATGATTCTTCAATGTTTTCAGCCAAATGAATAATTTGGATAATAATTGCAAATGGTTTATGGAACATAGTGGTTACTACTTCTTCTACTGCTAGTGAAGTTGAATCTTCTCCAAAAGTACGTGGTTTGCTTGTTTTAGCATAAAACAATGAGATATTTTACGAAGCTCGAAGTCCATTTTGTCCTCCTTAATAGCTGATGAAAAAGTTATGATATAATAGTCAAAAGTTCAACGGATGATGGATAAATTGGAGGATAAATAAAAGCTTACATCTCCTACTTTGCAAATCTTTCATTTCATATTCAACCTTCATCAGTGCCTAAAATGGGGCAATAAAAAAACATTAAAACATAATTCAATAGTACCACCATACAGCAAATAGCATCAATGAATAATACGCGAATCAAAAATTCAAGCAACATATTAATTAATAAAGGAAAAAACTTCTCAGAATTGATTTTTTTAATTAATATGTTTTATTGGGTATATAATTTATTATAAAATTTTGTTTATTTATTTTCATATTTCTTTACACTTGAAAAAGGCAGCACTTTGCTGTCGAAATTTTGTGTTTCCAATTAATTTATACAGAACTTATATACCCAATGAAACATATTAATTACTTCAGAGATAAGCAGATAACCAAAAATTATATTTTGTGGAAGACATCTTCCTTCCACAATATAGAAGCAATTAGTTTTTGAAAAATAGCTCTCTGAATCTTCTCTTACCCGGATGTGCTCTATGAAAATGATCTTGAAGCCTAGAAGGCCTTATCGTTTTATTTGAAAACAAATCCGTGTTTAATATACTGCTGTTTCTTCTTTTTTACTTCCGACATGCTTTTTACTGCACAGATACGTGAATAAAAGACCAACTCCTAAAACCCTGCTATTAATTGTGTGCGATAATGTTATGGACAATAAAATGAACAATCATTGCTTTTATATGTATAGGTTGAAGATATATAAAACGCTTTAACAAGAATAATAGTCCAGTCAAATTAGGATTCTGGTTTCCATTAATTTGGAAAAAGCCGCAAATTATCTATTTGTTACTTGGGGGCACTGATCTCTAATATAACACTGGATTGGGTTTAGACCGTATTCTGGCATCTGAAAGCGGCCCCGGTTGAACGGCGGCCTTGACAGTAAAACTGAGGTTTTGTGTCACTATTCGGCGGCAAATTCAAAACACTTATAGAAGACACTCGATGAAATTCAAAGTGTAATGCAAGTTAGATGATGAAATTATTCTTAATATACGTCAATATGCACACATTAATAATCAATAATAGTTAAAAGTATTTAAAAATTGTTATAATAGTTAAAATATTTGAAAATATTCATTAATAGCTCAAAATATTTGTTAACTTTTTAGTATCAGTATTTTAACTATTTTTTAAACATTTTAGCTCTGAATTGTCAAATTCATTGAATTGTTTCACGATTTATGTTATAAATCTAAACAATAAATAAATCGTATTGAGAATTGTGTGACTATTTGAACATTTTTTTTTGGTTTTGCAGTTAACGCTATAGTTTTTGTATAGTTCGTTGTAAATAGTCGGAACAACATCATATTCCAGAGTCGTTTATCTTTTCGCGAACGCAACAAAATTTTAAGAACATAACCTCATGTTTTCGGCTATTTCTAAGTTTGAAAACCCATGTGTTCGAGCCATTTTTACAACGATTGTTCATCGGATGGAAATTTTGAAAATATTCACATCATAGCATAGCAATAAAAGTAAGTAATGTTTACTTATTTCAGTCATAACGACAGTTACTTCAGGTTCATTTGTTGTACTTACTTATGCAGTGTCAAATTTCTCGATGAATCGGGTTTCTTCCCGCAAAACATGCACTCGATCATCATGTTTGATAAATAAAATACCGGCAAACCAAACAGCTAAATTTTAAATATCGCGGCACAACGCGGTATTGACCTGACACAAAACCTCAGTTTTTGCCAAGATGGCGACGCTTAATTGGGGCCGCATTCCAGCGGCCTAAATCCAATCCAGTGTTATATTAGAGATCAGTGCTTGGGGGTCTCAAATAACAGTAGCAAGAGTTTGCGACGGTTTCTGGAGACGGTTGAGTTTTCGAAAGCCCGAAAACCGCAAAATTTTTGCACTTTTTTCAGCTTTTGGCTTTAGCATCTATACGGTACATTGTACAAAAAATTACACTTCTACCAAAATAAAAGAAGCATCAAATTTTTGGTCGAACGATCTGCTTAATGGCAAACTTCGTCTTGTGGTTTTGTTAGAATCACAGATGAAATGTGATATTTTTCTTTTATTTTCGCTGAAAAGTACCCCACACTCACTTCAGGCTTCCGTGACTTGAAAATGGTTGTCCCTAATGAAAAAAAAATTGAATATAATCAAAGTGATGGTGGCTTTAGCCCCGACTCTTAGGTTTGAAATTTCTATGGAAATATTCTTTGATAGAATTATTCATTTTTTAAATGTTACATAGCACTTCACATTATTTCACAATTTTTTGTGTGAAATTATTATATATGTGATTTCTTCTTTATAATCAAAATTGTTCAGCATCAAATTTTGTGCCCAAGGAGCACCTGATTCCAACATTTAGCTCCTTTCTAAGAAAAGTTACACAAAAAAAGCCAAAAGTATTTATAGTCTAAAAAAACTACATAGTAACAGATAGGTACTTTAATGGAGAATGATTATAAGTAACAAAGGTGCCAAAGGTAGGATATTAACATTTCTGACGCTTGACAGAATATGGTTCAAAAATGAGTTCTTCATAGTCGTTGTTCTCATCGTCTTCGGGAATATTTTGATCCGCGACTTCTTCCGAAAGATCCATTGCTTTGTCGTTAGAAGCTGTTTTCAGCAGTAAAATGTCATCCTTGGACAAACAGTTTGTACATGTGTGACTTTTTATCACCGGACATTCAATTTCAGATTTTCTACAGGAGCAAGCTGTTTGTCATCCTGTTGTTCAAGAGTCCTGGGGGTACTGGTGCTAGCTCCGTGACATTTGGTTCGAGGCCATTTCTGCTGATCTTCTAGCCTCACTGCTGCGGAGCAAGGAAGTTATTCATCAAAACTTGCACTTGAAGGTACGAACTCAGAGGGTGTTGACGAGCAGTTTCTTCAGTTGGAAGCGTGCTTGTCAAATTGTACCAGTTTTTTGAGAGGGCCTTCTAGAAGAAGTGAACGCATGTGGCTTGAAGAGACTTTGTTATCACCAGCATAAAGATTTACTATAAATTTGGCTCCTGCATCAGCAACTTGATCTAAAGTGGCTTTAGGATTATTGAAAATCAAAACAGTTTCTTGAAGTTTCTTGTACAATAACCGACGTTTGACCCTGCAGTCACTGATAATACCCATCACTTCTCCTCTTACTGGCCTCAATGAATGTTCTAAGAGCCCGATTCTTGATAGTTCTTATATCGTCGATCACACATTCATTACATATGAAACACATATCGTCCTTAATAATAAGAAATTTTAGGACTCTCAAAAGTTAAGCCGTCAAAAACCGTAGTAAACTGATACTACTGCTATTTGGAGCCCCCGAAAGTGAAATAAATCATTTTCAGCTTTTTACGAATCAATGGAATGCACTGCTCTTTTTTGGTCCAATTTGAATAGGCTATAAGATGAAGATGCAGTGATTCGTTAATAACTCTTGGCGCAGAAATAAAGCGCAGGCGCTGCGTGAAGGTGAGGGTACTGAGCAAGTTAGAACAAGCACAAATAATACTGTTAATTCTTCTAGGGTAGCAAAAACAGCGTTATTAATTGAAACTTATTTCAATTTGATTGCTGCAAACATAATTCTTTGTTATTTTTCATTAAAAAACTTCAATTCAACTTTGATATATTTTTTGTAAAATCGGAGATTCTGTAATTTTTCAATTCAAATATCAATAATTTATTCTAGGTCTTCTACTGACTTCCTCACTAAAGGCTTGAACGTCCACAAAGTGGTGTTATCGCCCACCTGAGAACCTATGCTTTAAACTTTTTAAATTGAGCCAATATGCAGAACTAAAATGGCAGCACTCTAGGAGTCGAAATGAATTGGGTGTTATATTATGATGAGAACAACTATTTACAGTTATTTTGTTGCACTACATTATTAATAATTCAGGTAAGTTGCTTATCACGCAATTTGGTTTTAGTGAAAGTACTGACATTGTTTGATTGGCTGAAGCTGTATTTACGTAGATACGCTACTGCATCATGGTCGCAGTGCGTGTAGACGACATAGTTTGTTGGTGTCGAGGGCCGTTGGCCTGTTTTCTAGCTAATGTCATGCGGTGTAATTTATTAGGCCTTCCAGTTACAAACAACCCGCAGCTTGGGGATCGACGCTACAGACGCCACTGGATTAAATACGTCGCCCGGCTCCACCCAACATTGACAACGTGTCTTACACGATAACTTACAAGATGTAAATTATATTACTCGGCCTAACTTTACCCCTGCTGAAACTTTGTTTCGTTAATTTCTAGCTAAATAGTTTGCGGTGCGCGTGCCTTGTGCTTCTTAATAGACGTGCGCCCATGAGACTTAACCTGTTGAGAGCCAGAATTTGAATAACTCGCTTCTATGCATTTCACTCGCTCGCTAATGAATGAACTTATTATTTTAATTAACTTCCTGATGATCGTAGTTATTGAACTCTTCATTAATGGAAATAAACTTGATATTGCAGACTCAGCTTCCTCCTCGTTTTCTGTTATAATATTACGTCATTTCTGGATGTTAACATGTAAGGTATGAGCTTACCCTTTCAAATTGATGAATTAGTTCTCGGTCTGTAGTCAATGAAGACGCAATGGAACTCACAAAAAATAAATTCTAGATACTTGAGAAGAAATGGAAGCGCTCAAGGCGAAACTAATCTGTGTGACATTAATGTGATTTAAAATGCAAATTGGGGAAAAAAGTTTCAGCCAGCGTTTCCTGCCCCTCGGGTGCGACTCTTCCTTAGAGATGAATTTGCTGTAATTGGTTCTGTAATTGACTTATCTTGCGGTAGCTCATTCCTATTCTTACAGCCAGACGCCGGAGACGAACGGAAGTTGATTGTTGACGTATAGAGAAGCATTATCAGGGTGGCACATATCAAGAGATGGAAATATACTCAGTATTCTCAAAATTTGATTATTTTTGCACATTTTCGAAAACCAAAATAAACTCGAGCAATCAATATTCCAAATGAAATATTTGAGTTTTATTTCCAGAGAAAGGTTCGTTGTTATTAAATAATTTGAAATTAATGAGACTGCCACTGGAACCAACCCTCAGACAAAGAGCGGTTGACGTATTTTCTTCAGTCACGTTATAAATTTAAGATCGGATGCTGAACTAATTTATGTTGTCTGAGGAAACTGACGGGTGAATGTCAGATTAAATGCGTTGGTGTCTATTTGTAATTATTTGATGATGTTTCTCTTCAAGTTTATGCCAACACATTCTGATGTTGATAATTGTTGTTTTAAACCTTATATTTAATTGATATTTGAAGTGGAAAGTTCTGTTTTCTCCAAGTCCAAATTGTAGTTGATTACATGAGGAATATACTGTACTGTGTTTTCAGATGCATCACACAATAGTGTGGGTTCGAACGTATGTAGTCGTAATTATCGGACGTAATACTCATAAATAGTACATTGATACTTCGAAATTACTGATTTAGATCGACGGAAGTAGTAATTTTCACATTAATCACAAATTCCACGCTTTTAAAATAAGGGTGCAACAAACTTGTTATATCTTATTTGAAACTTTGAGCAGTGACATTGACAATTATTATACGAGAGTAGTTCGGAAAGTTCCCGACCGGACGCATAGCTCACTGCAAATATACTGTCTTTAGAAAGTTTGAACACCGTTGGACTATTTAGTGTTTGAAGAAAAGTAAAGATCGATTGACAGTTGAACAAACTTCACTAATTCTAGCTAAGAACTCATATTCATTTTTCTTATTCCATTAAGTAACCTCATCATCTCTAGCAATAAACAGTTCTTAACTTGATATCCAACTTAGAATTCAATGTGAAAATATCTCAACATCCAATGAGCTTCAAATCAGACCAAGCAGATGACCTCAGCATCTCATGCATCCTGCTGTTTCCATCTAAGAAGTTGGAATCCAGTTTGCAGGATAGTTGAACGGAAGCAGTGCACACTGTCCTAATCTCACCGTAATGCCTGTTTCAATGTTTGCAGAATCTTACCTACCAAAGAAACTTGTGGTTGGTCTCGGCTCACACTAGACGGACTTGAGTAGATAATACTATTTCCTTCACACTGGAAGAGATCTTTGACTTTTTCTTCTCACTGCATTCTTTTATAATTGGATTTTGAAATCATTTCAAATATTTATGGATATATTGAGTATAGTTTTATGCTCCTTATTGGACAGTTTTAATTTTATAACGGAACTGAGATTGAGAACAGATTATTTGGCTATTTACCTGATCGATACTCTCTTCGTGTTGCTTCATTCCTGTCTTCATATCGATATATAGATTGTAAGGAACCCAAAATGTATGACTACAGGTAGATTAAAGGCTCGTTTCCCAAAATAATTATCATTTCAGGCCATAAAATATATTTCGATACACAGCACATCTTTTTTCATGTACTTCTGTCTTCAACATAGTCTATGCTGTCCTCAATTCTATTGATTCATATATATATATATATATATATATATATATATATATATATATATATATATATATATATATATATATATATATATATATATATATATATATATATATATATATATATATACATAGCTAAACTGAGAAGGTTGATCCTATTGACATTAAATAGAACAACCACAATTAAAACACTAAAAGGAGAAACCCAGCAATTCGAAATGAACACAGAGATTAAGACAAGAAGACACATTATTGCCAACATTGTTTTACATAGCGTTAGAATATGTGATGAGGAATTTAAGCAAAGCAACACTCAGAACTAAAGGCAGACAAATAATAGTATACGCAGACGATATAGTATTGACAGCAAAAAATTGGAAGAAATGGACAAAGAAATAGTAACAGAAGGAAACAAAATGGATTTAGAAATCAATGAGAACAAAACAAAGATAATAGGTTTTTGAGTAAGTAAAAAGTCTTGGGAATTCAGTCAATATATTTTAATTTCTTCCCTACTTTACAGTTTCGGCTGTACCTCAGCCATCTTCAGAAGCGAAAAGAACTTGAATTGTGAAAAATTAAAAATGTACATGAACTGTGATGTCGAGTTTAATAAAATAGCGGAAAAAATAAAAAAAAATTATTTTTTTCCATTTGTCAAATGCCACAACCTGCATCTGTGGAAGACGTTGACCAAGTCAACGTCTTCCACAGATGCAGGTTGTGGCATTTGACAAATGGAAAAAAATAATTTTTTTCTACAGTCACTATAGAATGATACCCATTCCACACGCTGTAGCGTGCGGAATAGGGGTCATTCCGCACGCTTAGAAGTTCCCAGGAGAGCCGCGTGGCGTCGCGAAAAAACTGTTCCATTGCTGTCATAATTTCATTTCTCTTTGATTTTCCTATCATTTCTCTCCAAAAAAATATCAATATGAATAATTTTGTCAAAGTTTGATGAATTGGAATGAGATCAATGAGGCAAATTCTTTTTCAAAAAACTGCATATTTTGCTTATAAATGATATCCATTCCGCACTTGTATCGGAATATACTATTTTTTTTTTCCGCTATTTTATTAAACTCGACATCACAGTTCATGTACATTTTTAATTTTTCACAATTCAAGTTCTTTTCGCTTCTGAAGATGGCTGAGGTACAGCCGAAACTGTAAAGTAGGAAAGAAATTAAAATATATTGACTGAATTCCCAAGACTTTTTACTTACTCAAATTCACTCATCCAGTCAGCTTCATCTATTTTATTAAAGATAATAAGGATAGGAAAGAAATCAGGAAATAGATATATTAAAATATATAGCCTACAGTTTGAGGGGGTGAATAAATCTAAATTCCTATGCATTATGCTATTCAATAAAGGAGATAGGGAAACCAAAATTCAAGAGAAGATATGAGCAACAAACAGGGACTACCACGCTAATGAAAAACTACTAAAGGATAAAAACCTAACAAAGAGTAAATACTAAACGGAGCACAAAAATTAAAGTGAATGAAACAATGATCAGACTGATAATAATGTACACTGCAGAAACAATGACTATGAAAAAAAAGATAAAGAAGATTTGGAAATAGTGGCAAGAAAAATAGTGACAACTATTTAAGGATTAGTAAAAATGACAGAAAATGAATATAGAATACTGATGAACCATAAAATACAACCAGAACTGTAAGGAGAAGATATAGTAGGGAAAATGAAACAACAGAGGATGACATAGAGAAGAAGAAACCATGAGGGAACCAGACGGAAAGAGAAGAAGAGGCAGATCCAGGTCTAAATGGCTATAAGAAGTAGAAGTAGACCTGAGTTAAGTAGGAATGAAGAAATCGAAGGAAAAAACAAGAGAAATACGCTAGAAAACTTAGAACAAGGCCATGAGGACTGATCTCTCACAAATAAAGGATCTAGAGAGCTTCAAGCAGAAGCGGCGCAACTGTCTAAGCCACTTTTATCCCCAATTTTCTAATATCCTTTTTACTGCATCAATCAATTTTCTTCTGGGCCTGCCTCTTCTCTTAGCGCCTATGTGTCCCGGTTTCATCATCATTTTCATTGTTCTCTCTTTTAGTAGTCTCTGTACGTAGCCTATTCATCTTATTCTTTTTAGCTTTATTATCTTTGCTATGCTTGCTTCACCGTAGATACTTATTATCTCCTCGTTGGCTCTTCTTTTCCACAGTGCCTCAACTTTTCGCTCCCATAAATTCTTCTCAATAGTTCCCATCTATTAACTTTTTTTAGATTTTTTTCCAGTGTTAAATTAAATAATATTGTCGATAGAGGATCTCCTTGTCTCATTCCAGTTTGCACCTTAAATGCGTTAGATGTTGTATTCTGTATAGTATAGTAACATTTTCAGTGTTCTCAAGGATCTTTGTTACTGAATTAATCAGTTTTCAGGATATTTCTAATTCTGTCAGTGTCATATCCAGCTTATTTTGGTTTACTGAGTCGTATGCTCGCTTAAAAGCTCCCTTTTGTAGATTGACTTTATTATTGGTCTTGTTCAGCTCTCTGGTAACTTTTCTTCTTCCCATATGTTACGAATGAGTTCATAAATTACATAATGCAGTTTTTCACCTCCGTACTGTATTACCCCGGCTTCTATATCATATTCACCAGGGTTATTTTTATTGTTTTTCATTGCTTTATTGCCTCTTTTTGGTTCTTCCTCTGTCGGTGGCTTCACATTTGTCCCCTTCGTTGTTCTCTGCTATTGTCTGTTCTTTGATCTTCGGTTTCATTTGCTTTGTTTCTATTTAAAAGTTTTTAAAAGTACTCTTTCCATCTGTCTGCCATCTTTGATTCTACTCCTAAAAGTTTCTCGTCATTGCTTCCAACGACTATAGCATTCTTTTGATATCTCGTTTTTATTACTCAGTCTCTTCTTCCTTTATTCTATCGTTAGCTGTTTCTATGCATTCTTTATTGTACCACTATTTTCTTTACACATTTTTCTTTCTCTGAAAACATTTCTATGAATAATGTGAGTGATATATTTTTGGGATCTCAGTCAATTTTTTTGATTATATTTCTTTTTTGTCTTTCAGTTCCGGCTGCACCTCAGCCATCATCAAAAGGAATTATTGTTAAAAAAAATTGAAGTCATATATTATTTATGAAGTTTCTCCTATCACCTTTTCTATGCGTTTTCACTTATCTCTTATGCTAGCTGTCCTTCAAATGTCGTCGAGTTGTCTCGCAATTTCTTCTTCTTGTTGTTTCTTTTAGCTTGTTTCCTGTAGTTCGTTGTAATCATACCTTCTTTTTCGATATCCTTCACGATGCTTACTGTATAATGCAATCGTTGGTTTGAAGATTTCCTCTCTTCCTATTCTTGTATTGCATTCTCCTATGATTATTTCTATATCGTATCTTGGTATTTTGTTGAGGACGTGCTCTAATTTTACTGGCCTTTTTCTTCCCCGTCCTTAATAATTTAAGGACTATCATTCATTTGTTGTATATTTAAGGAAGAGTGAAGTCTCTTATTCTGAAGTGATTCAGTAAGGCTTCGGACATTCATTGTCCAGTCCTCTAATCAATCATGTTCTTTGGCAGCTTCACCAATCCTGCAAATAAAAAATTCCGTGCTCATCCATCTGTAGGAAACATTTGCACGTATCTTACCAACAAAAGTAGTATTTCAGTATGAAATATATTGAAATAGAAGCACCCTTCCCTTGTCTGTCAACTTTGACATGCGCTGTGCTCTCTGAGATAATCCAATCTCCCTGCGACAACTTTCTACTTCCTCGGATGTGGCTTGGACCAATTAAGACAAACATCCACAATTAATTAAATGTTGGTCAGTTATCGACGATATGCATCGGCGAGCGCGCAAGCACGCACCAAACAATGAAGACATTGTACCCGAGGCTTCCGTTCGTTTACCCTTCAACCCTCCTGAGCATCCTACGGCCAGTATGTCGACAACGCTTCCATAGATTACTCTCTTATCAATAATTAATGTTTCCTCTGCGGTCTCCCAATGCTTCATTCGCTACGAGGAGAGATGCTTGCAATATATCACCATTGATTGTATTTCCCTAATTGTGATATTTCCTAATCGCTGAATTGGATAAATCAAATTGAGCTCACCAAATAGATACAGAGGGCGGTTTGCAACAAGTGAAACAAATTTTGATCGAGTATTTGTAATTGATAATTTATATTACTCATTAAGAATAATGAGATAATTCATAATAATGTAATAAGATAGTTGAGGCTGATGGAGTGCCAAAAATTTTTCAATGTTAGGTTCTAATTTTGGGAGCATCAATAGCAGATTGCTACGCTTAATGATGGTAGTCTGCTCCTTTTCTCTAACAGTAAATTAGCTACTGCATTGAATCCATGCTCAGTCATATAGGACGAAGAAAATGCAATCAGTAACTTCTACACTATTACCCACAATACAGGATAGAGAACTGTTGGTATCCATGTTTGTATCCTGCTTTGAGCTCTTCGTTAGCCGTGAGTACTAAGAGTACCTCTTCCAAATTTGATGAATTTTCAGTTCTGTTTGCGAAAGGATCTAAAACTCAACTCGGTATGTATAAGCCTCAAATATCTTGGCAACGTTTCGTAAAATGAACATGAAGAACTTCCAAATGCTGGCAGTAAGTGAATTTTCTGGTTCTGCAGAGACTGCTGATAATGTGAGAAAATGATTGTATTCACTTCTATGGAGATTTTGTTTGAATATAAGAGGTATGTCCGCAAAAGCAGCTATGACATTCTTATTTTAGTTAAATTTGATTCATCACCTTGAGCTTATGAATTGAATTGATTAAATATTTCAAGCAAGTTTGCCAAATAAGCGATGTCACTATTTGACGTAAGTTCTCGCTAAATTTTTCTTCTTCATATCCAAGAAAATCCAGTACTGAGTCAAATAGTTTGAAAAAACGATTCAAACACCTATAGAGAGCCAACATAATTCTGTGTGCAGCAGCAAGCGGTTGTTGTCTTCATAATTTTCATTATAAAGTTTATTAAATAATCGGTTATCTATGTATCAATAATTATAATGATAATATTAATTAATAATAATAATATATTTCCAGTTAAACATTTACAAATGTATATCAAAGTCAAAACACATAATTACAATTTCAAAATTCACAGAAATCCAAAATTTCTTCCACGCTATAGAAGCAATGTATGAGAAGAGTATTTTTTTACAATAGATTTAAATTGACTTGATGACTTCGTTTTCAATTCACTTCCAATTTTATTATTAAATATTGGTCCCCAATATTCGACACTATTTCCACACTTATATAATCTATCAAATTTAGGTACGATATTATTTTTCAGCCTTGTTTCATAATCATGAATATCTGCATGTGTTTGATACACATTTATATTGTTCTTAACATAAAGTAGGCATTTATAAATAAAAATGCAAGGCAGAGGCAGAAACTATAAATTTTTAAACAGTGGTTTACAATGTGCTCTTTGACTTTTCTTTGTAATAATTCTAACAGCTTTTTTTCTAACTTTAAGACAGTAACACTTTGAGAACAGGATCCCCATATTGAAATTCCATAAGTTAGATGGGTATGGAAGTCAGCAAAGTATGCTGTTTTGAAAGCTTCTTTAGTTGAAGCTTGGGATAACTTACGCAATGCAAAAATAGAGGAAGCCAATTTGGTACATCCAGTTCATATTTGCAGTAATAAATAAGCCCAAGATTTTTACATAAGGTATATTCTCTGATTTGTCAAATTTTTTGTTTGTTATCAACATATTTTAAGTTTTATCTTTATTGAGTTTAAGTTTGTTTGCTGAGAATCACATTTTTGCACAATCTACAATTTTCTTGAATTGATTATTTATATCGTTCAGATCTTCACAATCTTTTATGGAACTAGTATTATCAGCAAATAATACGGTTGTTGCTTCATACATATTATTAGGTAGGTCATTGATATATATATAATGAAAAACAGGGGACCAAGAATAGAGCCCTGAGGTACCCCTACATTTACAGGGCACACCCCAACTCGGCACATTTAATCTCCCAATGGGACATCTATCAAGGGTTGTTGCTAATCCTTATGACCAACTCGGCACATTTTAAACAGATGTTAGCAGATAAATCCACCACTATTGTCAGCTTAACAACTAAGAAAATGTAAATTGAAATGTTTTGTTTAGTAGGTATCTATTATCAATCTAACAGTTCAATCAATAATATCAAAGATGTCAATGCGCAAGATAACTAGCCAACGTGATGAAACACTACGGATTGTAGAGCAGCAAAAAATCAGTAAATTAAATCGAAAATTATATCTGGTGAAGTGAAGTGGCGCTGTGTTAATTGAAGGTGCAAAGCATATTTCCGTACCATAGGCGAGTCCAGTGATCGAGTATTAACGACAAAAAGGTTGATCCACGATCGCACTGAAATTGCCGAAGATATCATTTATAATAAAAAATGTACTATAAAATTGATTTTATTTCATTTTAAAACTTTAGAATGCCTAGTTCTCCTTTTGTTCAGGTACCTAAGTCATTTCATTATCATAAAAAAATATCTGCAAGTGTGCCGAGTTGGGTATCGCTGCAGGTATCTGAGACATTCGTATGTGCCGACTTGGGAGGTCATTAGCAGATACTACCTGTAAATGTGCCGAGTTGGGAATTGCCGCATTTACTACTTTTGTATCTGAGAAATCTTCATTAGTGTACACATATTGGCATCTGTCTGTGAGATAAGACTCAATAAGTTGTAGTGGCAATCCTCTTATTTCATAATAAATTAGTTTATCTAATAAAACGTCGTGGGAGACACAATCATAGGCTTTTGATAGGTCACAAAAAGTTGTAATAATGAAGTCACCTTGGTCAAATAGATTATATATTGCTAACATAATCTTTAACAATGCATCATCCGTTGATTTATCACGCCTGAAGCCATGTTGACATTCAGTATTAATATTATTTCTTTCAAAATAATTCACAATTCTTTGTTGCAAAATTTTTTCAATGATCTTGGAGATTATAGAGTGTAGTGAAATGAGCCTATAATTGCCAACATGTTCACTATCTCCTTTCTTGGATATAGGTACAATTCTTGCAACCTTTAGCAAATCGGGTAAGACTCCAGTACTAAAACATAGGTTTATTATGTGGCAAAGGGGTTTACAAATTATGTAACCAATTTTTTTTATTATATCGGCACTGAAATTGTAAATGTCTTTACTATTTCATCTTCTCAGATTTTTAATAATTATTTCTATCTCTGTTTCGCTCGCTGGATTTGAATAAAAGAATTTGAATTACTAACTCTGATTTTTTATGATAAATTCTTCAGGTGTACCTGGTGAAATTTGAATAGAGTTTAAGATTTGTTTTGGGATATCAGCAAAGTAGTTATTTAAATCATTACATGTTATATTATTATTTATATTGACAGTTTTTTTGGAACCACTGAGTTCGTTATTTATTATCTTCCACACAGCTTTATTTCTATTTTCTGCATTAATGATAATGTTTTCATTATATTCTAGTTTGGCTTCTTTAATTTTATTTCGATAAAATAGTTTGTAGTTAGTATAAATATTTTTCAACTGAGGATAAAACTGTGAGCAATCGTGAATAAAACCGAGCTTTTCTCTAATATATCTTAGTTCTTCTGTATACCATTTGTTGCGATTTATATTTTGTTTCAAAATTACCAGCTACTCTGGTGAATTCAAAAACTGTTTGAAATATACCATAAGATCTCATTAGGTTTAGTAAGTTTGTTCTAGAGACAGTGTTTTCAAGAAAATTAACATTAAAGTCGCCTACAATTACTATTTGTTCTTTTGAATTTATCAATTTATGGAGAAAATCATCAAAATTTTCCAGGAAAATATCAAAATCTCCGCTCGGTGATCTGTAAATATTCACAATTATAACATTTTGCCTCGTGACTTTTATAACTGAAATTTCACAGTGTAGTTCAACACAAATGTCTTCTGTTCACTTGAATTTTTGGAATGATAAGTTTTCTTTGATAAAAGAAACTATTTCGCCATGAATATGTGTATTTCATTTCAATAGTTTGGGATTTCAGTTAAACAGATCACATTTACGTCACTCTTTAGCACTTGATTTATAAATATATCTAACTCGTTTATTTTATTTCTCAGACATTAAATATTCACATAGAATATTTTGAAATTATTGTTAGAGAGTTTTTTTTTATTTTCATCAGAATTGTTCAAGAAAAAACCGACGCACTCGAATTTCAGCAGGCCAAAAATCAGGGCTGTAGATTTCGTCTTTGATGGACATAGGGAACCCGAGTTTGAATGAAGCATAGTTTCCTTTAGATTGTAATTTTCCACATTGAAATTGCATATCTGATTTAGCACCTTCGACATAATTTAATAATTGCTCTGTACTTGTGTCTTCAGATAGATGGTATACGTGGAGCCATCCTACTTAGGGATTTGCTTTGAGTAATTCATTATTATTACTACCTATCACTGATTGAGAATTTCTTATCTTTTTTCGGTGATATTCTGGAATTTCGAAATCAGCTGTATTTTGATCGGATGATGTGACCTCAGTCATCGTTTTGGTACGGGTAATCTTGCTTTCTGCATTATGTTTAGTAATGTAAATAGACGAATCGTTACTTGCCTGCTGAGAGGTACTTTGATATTCTTCGTGATTAGTTTCATCTTGAATTTTAATCTTGTCATTTTGACAGACAGGTGGTACCTGTTGGTGCTCAATGGATTTCATATTTTTTGACATCGAAATTTTTTGGCTCTGAAGTTTTTGGTTTGCGTCTAGGCTTCTTTTATCACATGCTTATTTATTAATATCTAGTTCATGCATCAAATTTAAACTTTTTTCTTTCATTTGCTTATATAGTAATTTATAAGTTTCACATTCACATTGAAGTAGAAAATATGCTCTTTCTATTGTTTGACACTTTTTTTCTAATAAAGATTTATCACCACATCTTTTGCAGATCCACTTCTCATCTTCACCAGTTTCACTAATATTTCCACACTTATTGTGGTAACTGCTTTCACAGGCAGCACACTGTATACCGTTTTTCACGCGTTTATTGTATTTTTCGCACTTGAAAATGAGAAATTTGCTCAGTAACTCGCTAAGACAACTGTCATCAGCTGCCATATTTAAATATATAGAGAAAACTTTCCATCCCCTTTTTAAGTATATTGCAAGCACGGAGGAATGTGAGATCTGGCATACTCAGAGTTTATATTGAAAAGGTGTGCAGAAAGTGAAAATTATATACAGGATGTCCCATATCAAATATATAATAATACGGTGGAGAAAAAACTTTGTACCTCTTTTTAAGCATATTGCATACAAGAAGGAATGTGAGATTTAGCATATTTATGAAGTTTATATGGAGAAGAGGTGCAGGAAGCAAAAGTTATATACAGGTGTTCTATTTTAATCTATATATCAATATGTGGAGAGAAAATTTTGTATCCTTTTTAAAGCATATTGCGTGCACAAAAAAATGTGAGATTTTGCATACTTGAAGTTTATATAGAGAAGGAGTGCAGAAAGCTAAAACTATATACAGGCTGTCTGATTCAAATCTTACGTGGAGAGAAAACTTTGTACCGCGCGCACGAAGGTATTTTAGATTTGGCATACTTGAAAGGTGCTCTCCATTTACAACGGAGTGCTCCACTGTGCAGCACTTGTAAGAAACAGTATGGATAAGTAAAGAGATGGCTTGAAATAGGTGAGCAGGCGGTGCTCGGTGCGAGTTGTCAATAAGTGTAGTTTTAGTGACTGGATTTGGTGTTGATAATAAGTGAGAATATTGGATGGTGGTTGGTTTTAGTTATTATAAGAGTGGCCTAAGGTAAAAATAAATCACTATCCCACAAACGCGAGTTTAAATTTCGTTAAAATATGAGTGGAAAAAACAAATACACTGGTAATAGCAAAAGAAGATACAATAACTAACATAAAAAGGAACGGAAAAGAAATAGAACAAGTAAAAACATTCACATATCTGGGGAACCCAAATAAAACAAAGGAAGCGTAGATCAAGAAATCAACAAAAGAATATTAACAGCCAATAGAAACACATAAAATATATTATAAAACAATATAAAATAACGAACAAGTGTCGAAAGATACAAAAATATAAGATCTGAGAAGTATTGTCATCGCGATTTTTTGACAATTTAAAATTTCAATGGATTTTCACGTTCCGGACCCTACTGAGCCCAAAAACACTATTTTAAAAGGAGTCGGTCTGTCTGTAGGTCTGTCGGTCTATCGATCTGTCTCGAAGCACGATAACTTGAGAACGCATACGAATTTTTGTGGTACCAAAATTTTATTGATGGAACTTTTCAATTTTTCACGCTTTTTTTATAAATTGATTCTCGAATAGTTTGGCACAGCATTTACCTGAAACATTTCTCAAAATTATCGGTGGTTCATTTGTTATTAAAATTTGAATTAATATAAAATTCAATATATTTTTCTGAAGCAAAGAAATAATGAGAATCAAAATGTGAAATTAAAATTATTATTACTTATATTAAGACATCACATGCAGACGTTTGTTGATTGTTTTTTTAGAATGAGTGATCTCTATCGTGTTTGGTAGCCAATTAGAGCTCTTGCGGGGTTAATTCTAGTAGAAGTGTCAAAGAGACTATTTAAGCGATTGTCAATTGTTTCTTTTACAAATTATTTGAATGATGTCTAGTTCGTTATCAATTTGAAGCTCTTGGTGAGATAAGCTAAGTAGATATCAAAAATAAATAGTCATTAATTATACCATAAATTGTTGAAGTATTATCGATTATTTTTGTGGTGCCATCACGAATGTTTATTGTGCTTGCGTTTGAATACCACGAGTGTGCAGCACGAGTGGTATTCACAAGCACAATAAACATGAGTGATTGCACCACAAAAATAGTCTATAATACTTTAACTACAAATGGTATATGGAGGACTATTCCAGGAGTCAAACCATTTTTTCAAATTAGTTTTCTATGAATCTAGTAGCAACTCACGTAATTTTCATAGGAACGAGTGAACAAACTTCTGTCAAACTGAAAAATTTGAATTTCTTGCATTTTCTTTGACGAATAATAGAGAAATATTTTGCGTCTTGATATGGAATCTGTTTCAGAAAGGTTTGGTGATAGATCAGAAGATAAAATTGATGAAGATATTCAGAAAAATATTCCATTAAATACGAAGAAAGCACAAATTGGAGGTATCCACATCTTTGAGTAAAATACTCACTCTGATCACTAGTGTAATACCCGATGGTATTTCTATACGTCCAAATACCCACTGATATGCATCGTTTCTATGGCGATTTAGCATTGTTAACCTTGTTATAAATACTACGAATGGAATAGTAACTGAAATCCACGGTTTCATCTTTAAATTACAATGCCGGCAATAAAATGTTGAAACTGTATGTTCCAAAGAATTGTAAACTCTCCCTTTTTTGAAAAAATACTTATTTAATGTAAGGACTTTGACAATGACAGTTGTCACTCTGAAATATGCAATTAATTGATACGGCACTCTAAATTTTTGAAATAGTGTTGAAATTGGTCATGAAATTTATAAACAAGGAGGTACTGTGGTAGCCATAGTAGATTTTCAACATATAAATGTGAGACGTGGACAATAAATAAAATGAACAAAATTGAAATTTAAGAGTACGTTCCACTAGTTGACCGCAACGCTCAATGTCAAATAAACTGATAATTTATGATTAGGGTCGAAAAGTAAATCATTAATAAGACCAATCCAACCTGTACCAAAAAGGATATATGAATGGAATGAATCCAATATGTCCGTGTAAATTAATCGCTCCTAAAAAATAAATAATGATAATAAGAGACCATGAAACTATCTGTCATATTGACAAATGGAAAATCTTGAATCAATTGACAACTTGAAATCGAAAGTACAAATTGGAAAAGCATCTTCTCATTTAATTTGAACTTCTCCGCGATTTCTGCAAAAATGAACACAACGATCGCTTCGACCCACCTTTCAATCGCTTGAAGTAGTCGAGATCAATGATGTCGTCTATGACGTATTTATCATAAACGCCAAGACCGCAATTGTCTTGTGGAACGATTATTGAGGCGACATGAGCGTTGCCGTCGTCTAGTGGAACGTACCTTAAGAGTATGTTCCACTAGTTGAACGTAACGCTCACGCTCACGACCGCGGTTTTTGCTGTTCCACTAACTCATGGCGGATGTAGTGCTTCAAGTGTAATGATGCGAATGTTTCTTGAATGTCAAATAAACTGTTAATTTGTGGATCGGAAAGTAAATAATTAATGAGATTAAAGTAACCTGTAGCAGAAAGGATGTGCAAATGGAATGAATCCAATATGCTTGTGTGAAAAAATCGCTCTTAAATAATAAATGATGATAATGAGAGACAATAAAAGCATCTGCCATATTGACAATTGAAAAATTCTGAGTCAATTGACAGAACTTGAAATCGAAAATACAAATTGGAAAGGCATCTTCTCATTTGATGCGATTTCTGCCAAAATGAACGCAACGTTTCGACCCACCTTTGAATCGCGGGTGTTGTGAGCTTGAAGTGGTCGAGATCAGTGACGTCAGCTATGACGTATTTATTATTAATGCAAGACCATGATCGTCTTGTAGAACGATTATTGAAGTGACATGAGTGTTGCGGACTGCGGTCGTCTAGTCGAACGTACTCTAAGAGTACGTTCCACTAGGACTAGATGACCGCAACGCTCACGCTCACAGCCGCGGTTTTTGTTTGTTCCATTAACTCATGGTTGATGTGGCTAGTACTTGAAGTGGAACGATGCAAGGATCTGTTAAATGTCAAATAAACTGTCAATTTGTGGTTAAGATCGTAAAGCAAATTGTTAAAAAGATTGAACTAACCTGTAGCAAAAATTATATACGAATGGAATGAATCCAATATGCCTGTGTACATTAATCACTCTTAAATAATGAATAATTATAATGGAAGACCATGAAATATATGTTATATCGACAAATGGAGAATCTTCAATTAATTGACATAATTTGAAATCGAAAGTACAAATTGGAAAAGCATCTTCTTATTTAATTTCAACTTCTTGGCGATTACTGCAAAAATGAACGCAACGACCGCTTCGACCCTCCTTTGATAGCGAGCGTTATGGGCTTGAAGTGGTCGCGATCAATGACGTCATCTATAACGTATTTATCATGAACGTCAAGACCGCGATCGTCTTGTGGAACGATTATTGAGGCGACATGGGCGTTGCGGTCGTCTAGTGGAACGCACCCTAAGTAGCGAAAATGTGACACTTAAGACGAGTAAAATGAAGTGACAAGGATAAACAGAATGAAAAATGATCAAATGAGAAAAAAGCCTATAAAGACAAGAAGCAAGGGACATGGTACGGCCACTTATTAGAAATGTCAGAAGAGCGAGAAATAAGACAAGTATGGAACACAAAGATCACAAAGAAGAAGAAGAGAGGAAGGCCTAGAAAAACATGGAAGGACAATGTAGAAGAGATTTTGAGGAGGAACAGTATCAAATGCCAAGTTGAAAAAAAAAGAAGCAGAGAAAGGAACAGAATGGAGAGAGCTTATGAAGAATTTGAACTAAACTCAACTTAATTTTGACACTTGCAAGAGTATAAAGCAGATTTTCAAAGAATAATAATAATAATAATAATAAAGTTATTTGTACAAAAGGTTATCATGATAAGGGCTACACAATCCTGATAAAGACCGAGTAACATCCTGATGGAACCGTCATTCAATAGTCCTTATCTAGACCTTTATTGTATAAAAAAGTATTCTGATTTAATACGACGATAGTTCGAAAAGTTCTCGGCTGGAAGCACATACGTCGTTAGTATGACCATAATGCTACCATATTATTCATGTAAAAACCTTCAGATGGCGCTGTGCCAAGTTTCTAACATACGTGTTTAATAGACTTGTTGTAGCAGTGACCAAAAGTGAAAAATTTCTGTCTGTCTTATGAAATGAAAAAAATTAAAGTGTGTGGTGACGGTATCTCGTTTTGAAATGCTCAAAAAGGAAGGCACTCTCATGACCATCAATTTGCCAAATATTAAGATGTTATTCGTAATAACAAAATTTTGATCGAATGCAGTAACAATATGTACAGCAAACCACCACTTGCTACGAAAAAATCTATCTTAAAAATATGCTATTTTTCAATTAAACAGCGATAAATACCTCTAATATTCCTCAATTAGTGCTATATGATTCTCGAGGGGCCGTTAAGGAGTTCCGTTGTTGAAAGAATAAATTTTAATTCACTTTGTACTCGTGCAGACTTAAAATAATTCCAAGCTAGAGTGAAATATATAGGAATTAATTACGGTGCGTTTAGCAGAGGGGCGGTCGGTATTTTCCCTAAAGAGTGTTGTTCTTTATTGGTATTCAGGACGTAAGCTATGGTCGCGTTACCGATAAGATACGGGGCGGGTGTATTGCTGTCCTGCGATGCTACAAAATATGCGATGCGGAATTCGTTCACCAGTAATTTGTCCCAGGAAATTGCTATCTTTACGAGGGCTCGTCCAGGATTCATTGAATGCGTTCGATTCTTCAAGAATGCTTCTTTCACGTGTGCCTGACCGCAAGCAAAAAAATGTTACAATGATCAGATCCAAGCATCAATATGAATCCAACGAAAGCTATACGGTATAAGATGCCACAAAAAATACCAAAAAGAAGTATCTCTGATGAGCATGAAGCTTTTTTTCATCAAACAAAATGGAATTTTTAGTATTTGTATCTTTTATAATTTTTATAATGAAGTATATCGACCATTTTATTCCAGCAATTGCTTCTCGTCATCTAGTTTAGCTTAATATAATTCTGAAATCGAAGCATTTTCTAGTGAAACAAATCAAGCTAGTATCAAGGCAAATACTCCATCCACCTAATCCCAATAAGTTTTGAAGTTTCGCTCTGCGCATGTGCAATCCACATACTCCACCAGGTTTAAACAATACACCATCGAATCACTAATCTCCGGATTACGATAGTCCGGACCCATCGCTAATTGGACACAAAACCGAACGCTTCCGACATCCGGTGGCAGAGGGAGAAGAAGAGAACAAGCAAGTGTGGTAGTATAACCGCAGAAGCTATGGGGTAGGACGTAGGGGATTCCCCGATGCGACCATAACCATATCTCTTATCGCGAAGCGTGTCATGGACCGATAGGACATTGCTGGATTAGCGAACGAGATAATCTTGTAAAATTCAGTGTCGTATCACTACTTTTACTTCATTCAAATATATTGTCTAGTAACTTAACTCATATTGAAACTAGCTGATGAAAATTTGATTTCTCGTCTCACCAAATATTGCTAATCTGGAATGAGTTTTTCTATTGTATAAGTATAACAGTATCCAACAAACATTCTAATTCTCTCGTTTCTTCAATTTTCATGTGAATAGGCAAATTGGAGATTCCTCCCTAAAGGACGTCTATGACATCTGCACTTCAGAATTCTCAAGTAAAGGGAACACAACTACAAAGTGTAACTATGAGACATGTTGGAATGACATTAGAGCAATGCAAATTGTATGTTTACCATATGATTCAAGCGATTGTATATCAATGTTAATTCTGAGATGAAGTGACAGTTCTAATGCCACTATATGAAACTATTTTCCACTGGAATTGTCGCTTCATATATGAAAAACTAGTTCATCTGAAAGCGTTGTTTGAAAAACATTATGAGTATATGTTGGTTTCATTGATCTTATCAAGACGATAAGGACTCTCAGCAAAATTATTTTGACTATATTTCAAGAAAGTTTGCCTTATTTCTTATTTTGAGCTGCAAGATTTCTTAATTTGTATAACTGTTATAACAAATGGTTGGAGCAACAAGAATCACATCAAAAGGTTGAAAAATAGAGGATTGAAAATGGTTTTAGATAACCTCACTATCAGCATTTAGTTTGAATTCCTCTCAGTAATAATTCAATGCAAAGAAGAATAGATGAAATGGCAAAAGACCTCAAGATATCATTATATGATCACTTAAAGACTTATGTTATTCCAAGAGTTGGAAAAGCAATATTCAAAGCAGGCAATTGTATCGAAACTTTTTGCATTGTCTTCTGAACAAGATGATGAGGAGCTACGAGTATCGTATAATGTTCCATTGTCAATCGGAAAAGCAGCAAAACCATACAAAATTGGCGAGGAATTCATATTTCCGACGGTCAAAGAGATATTAAAAACTGTTATTCATCATAAGTCACCGTCGGATATTATAAGAAAAATAAAATCAATTCATTAATATGTTTTTTGTTTTATGATGGGAGTGCGAATGAGATTCGTGACCCACCCAAATGAGTTGCACAGAAGTTTGTTGCATATTCATGCTGTTTTATCAGTCGATAGCATTAGTGGATTGTAATGTAAGTATCATAATTCGTAAAAATAAAATAAGCCCCAAGTCCGACTCTGCCTGGGCGGGGCCTTTGGTCTTCGTTGTATCGCACCGCACCGCATTACTTCCCCCCCCCCCCTCAGCACGGTTGAAAGTTCTAGTACCGTGTTCTCGGCTAGGCTAGAACATTTTGAGAAACGAAAATCGGGCTTTGAAATTGTAGAAATTCTTGACAAATGTGACAATTATGTCAAGCGTTTATTTTTAGAAATGTATCATATTAACATTCATAGCAACACACTGAATAAAACAACTGATACTCAAAATTTAAGTTTGCATTACTTTAATATAATCAAGTCTTCATGCTCATAATATTTTATATTCGATTTGATTCATTTGTTTTTTACGCAAAACGGATTCACTTATTTTTTGTGGTGTCATATATTTATCCCCCCATCCGTTTTTATAATTTTTGGGTTTCTTATGGTGGTACTCTTGTCTAGTTGGTATTCTGGCAACAAGTATTTAATGTTCGTTCAAATTTAATGCTCTACTTTTCTGTGAGTTATTATTTACCAATTTTATTGCTTTTTGTATGTTAACTGTCTTATTGATTATGAATTTAGTTTCCCTGATGAAGCCTCCAATTAGAGGTGAAAGCTAGGGCTTTGAAATAAATGAGAATTTTATATAAAGGCTGAATACCCAATTCAATTTCTATTCACACAATATTTGCAGTCAAAATTTTTTTATGTCAATATATATATATATATATATATATATATATGTATATATATATATATATATATATATATATATATATATATATATATATATATGTATATATATATATATATAATATATATATATATATATCTATATATATATATATATATATATATATATATATATATATATATATATATATATATATATATATATATATATATATATATATATATATATATATATATGAGAGCAAACGATCTGACTGAGGGAACAGTAAAACAGTGAACAGTGAACAGTAAAAAAAGTGAAATTGTGAACATTCATTGTTGAAGTTCAATAGTAGTAAGTGAGCAATGAATTATATAGTAATGAAGGAAAAAACTTTTCAGAACTCATTTTTGTATACAGAACTTCACCAAATAAAACATATTTATTAAATTATGTATATAGTGTTTGCTTGATAATATTTATGTTCGACTGCATTATAATCATGTAGTTTATGGTTGCATTTAGTGCCCATAATGTGCCACTTAATTGGACTAGGACTTTTACTTTATATAATTGGACGGAGCTGTCACTGTCACAAAAATATATTTTTTCGTTGACATGGAATAAATTCAAACAATTAAATCAACATATCATTTATTATTGTAATGAATACTTATAATACAATTAGTATCGTCGCGAATATTCAGACCCGAAGATAAATTCTTCTTGTTACCAAATAGTTATTTATGTATCAAGTGCGCGAAATTATACTTTGGTGCTTGAGAATGAAAGTTTTTTGTCGTGGCGGCAGCCGAGACACAAATCATTCGAAAGCTCCAAAGAAGTTTCGTGCACGTGTAGCATACAACATTTTTTCTACAGACGTCAAAAAACTAAAGAATATATTAAAATCATATCAAAATACAAAAACTAGTAGAATTCTTTTTCTTGACAACGTGCAAAGTACTTTGTGCACGTTGTCAAGATAAAATCAGTGCACGAAGTACTTCGTGCCCGTTGTCATTATAAACAACCCCAATGCGACATTTCGTATACTAATATTGATGTACAAATGTCATGATTTTTTGACGTTTGTAGAAAAACATTTTTCTCTCAATATTTGTGATTCTTTGGCACTTGCTGCATACAGTTCTATGCTTTCTGAAGTATCCATTTATTGTTTTCTATCGTATTTATTCTTTTCTACTCTGTCTGAAATATCCTTTTTTTTTCTATCGTATTTAATCTCCTCTACACTTTCTAAAGTATTAATTTCTTCTATTAAATTGTATTTGATATTTTTGACATCTGCAAACAAACAGCAAAAACAATTGTAACAATAGCAACACTAGCAAAGCACACCAAGTTTCACTTACCGAATTTTTGAATAGGGAAATCAAGAAATATTTTCAGAAGATATCCTGCGTCTTTAGAGCAGTCGAACATAAAGCTTTGTATGTAATTCGTATATAAACAAACTTCATAGACTCGCCTTCCTTATAAGACTTGCTCGCGCTGCTCGCTCGTCCATAACCAGCGGCTCGTCCAATAAAGTTCTATATTATATACTAATTACATAAATAGCTATTAGAAGAATAAAACCTGTATTTTATTTTTATTTATTAAATAGTGACTTTCATTTCAATAATAAACAATCCTTCAAAAGCAATAAACATTACAGGATGATAGTTGTGACACACAGCGAGACAAATAGCAAAATTGTACCATGTAGGCCCTTCTACAAGCTTTTTAAAATGAGAATCTGAAAAATATCAATGATATTGATATCCCGTGCTTGTATGATCTCTCATTCTCAAATGAATCTGTTTGTGAATGAATTAAAATGTTGTTGAATGTCAAATACCGTCTCATGAATGCAGCCAACATGCAATCTTTCATTATTCCGTTTCTGCTATCGTGATCATATAATTCGTATTGAAAAACTTTACATTTATTTTAGAATGTCAGAATCTGGAAACTTTGAAAACTGAAAACAAATATTTTAAGAACATTATAGAATGAAATGTACGACCAAGAAGTAAATTTGCGTGCATGCAATTTACAATTGAATCTGTATGCAGTTGTAATTTCGGGTCGGTCAACGATGTTGTACGGTCGTTTACCCTAACTTAAATCATTATAAATTTACACGAGTATATTCCAACTCAACCAATAAAATGTTCATCCTTTAACGATCATACATCTCTTATCCAACGATAACTATTCAAGTGAAATCTGCTTCTGAATTAATAATGTAGTGTACAGAGTATTTTCGTTCTCATAATTCCAATAGTGGATGACAAATATTTTTTAATAACCATGAGTAATTCTTGTAGCGAACATTAATTCTATTTTTTGTAATATTCTCGCTTAATGGATTATTACATAGAGTATACAGTTCAAAATCAATACATTATAGATCACGTGATGTTTTTAATAACAAAACAATGACAGAATGATGAAGTATGCACTGAACAAATTAGAATCGAGCACGATAAGGACTTCGAATCGGAAGTATTTGTTTGCAATTCAAAAAATTCAGGACTAGATAATATGAGCTCGGTTTGAAGCATTTGTGGCATTGATTACAATTGCATATATTAAAGAAAAACCTTCAGCTGACGCTATGTGCTCAGTGAATTTGTTGTGGCAGTGACGATAAAAAAACAATTTCTGTTGGCAAAATTCCATCGTTGTTTATTTATTATGAGTAAAGAGCGCTTTCGGGCCAGTAGGTCTTTATTTTTGTGCTACAACATTACTGAATACTGATTTTAAAGATTCTACGGCTTACAGTTCTGAACTTATGCGCAAAATTGAACAAAAACTCCAAATTGAAGTGCACTTCCGGTTCAGTCTATTGTTATTAGAATAGTGGGCTATCATTCAGATGCTACAGCAGACTGAAATACTAAATTTCACTACTCTACAGACATTCGGCTCGAATTTATGCGAAAAATTCTGAAAGACTGTCAAAAAAAGTGCACTTCCAGCTCAGTCAATCTCAATGGAAATAGGATATGAACATCTATACAATTCTATCGTCTTAAATACTGAATTCTAACATTCTACGTTTGATCGTTTCGGGTTCATGCGGAAAATTCAAATAATGTTTCGAGTAAAGTGCACTTTCGGTACAGACGATTGCAATCATAATGCGAGGTGCACAGCTAAATGTTATAGAAGTGCTTAAAACAAAATTTCAGTATTCTACGACCAATTGTTTCGAATTTATGTAGAAAACTGTCTGTTATATAAAGTGCACTTCCGGCTCAGCCGTTTGGTGCAAAAATAGAATATAGTCATTCAGATGCTACAGCAATCTCAAATACTGAATTTCAGTATCCTACAGCTAATCATTCTGGATTCATGCAAAAAATTGAAAATAAGTTTCAAGTAAAATGCACTTCCTGTACAGGCGATTGCAACCATAATGCGAGGTGCATGACTAAACCCTATACCAGTCTTAAATACAATATTAAAGGTTTAACGAATTTTAAAATTTGCGAGTTACGAACATACGCATATACATACCGACATCAAGCCGAAAATAGGCAATATGGATTCAGGGATGCTCAAAACGGATATTTCTTCCAAAATCTCGATATGTGAATTTTGTTGGTCTCACAATACTTACTTTTATTTCTTACAAGTAAGTAAAAACTGGCAGGAATAGAAAATTAGTTTGATTCTGCATAAAGAGTTTGTTCTTCCATTTTCGAAGGTTTAAAGGTAAGCGGCTTAGTTTATAAGTGGCCGTACGTCAATCTAGAATAATGAACGCACAGGACGCCGAAAAATCGTCGCAAAAATAAAAATAAAAATAACTTAGAAAAATCATTGTGATTATACCAAGATTGAGAGAAGGATGAGACTTTGAGTAAATGTTTATTACATATGTTATGAAGTTTAAGGAATTGGAGAGCTCCTAGGAGGTACAAAATTCTTAAGAAAGGGTTTCCTACGTATAATTCAAAGAGATGAAATTTTGTATGACCCTGATATATTCTTATAGACACTAGATTCAATTTTCGGACGCCTGGTTACCTGAACACCGTGCTTCGACCAAAATTGGCCGAATCACAGCTTTTTAAATCATCCTGATTTTTTAATCATTTAAGAACAGAAACATTCTGAGCTGGTTTTTAGCTGGTAACTTCTGAATTGTATCTTCTATCGAAAAAAGTTTCAAATTATATTCGTAGTCTTCAACTGTCTTAAAAATGAGTTCAAAACTCTTGAGTAAATATTGCTTATGGCATATAGTTTAACAAACTGAAGGATTTCTAGTGCTCTCTGCTCATTTAAATTTTTGGGAGAGGCTTAGAGTGTCAAAAATTGCTTTTCTCACATATAATTGAAATATTGAAATATCAATCAATCTATCGAGTGCACTACAAGTATTTGTCACACTCGTAGCGGGTAAAAGGCGTAATTGATATATTTTTTTTAACTCAAAACGATTGACCTTGATAATTTTTTTCATGAGCTAGATTATATTTTCGGTCATTTGGCTATTTCAATATCTCGCTATAATCAGCTAATTGTTTGTTAATAACTTCCGGACAGTACCTTGTACCTACTACTTAGAAAAATACAGAACTATCACTGGAGCCTAGGGCTCTTCATTACAGGGCAAATTGAATGAAACAATCATTGGTATATGTAGACGGAGGCCGAGGGATCCGTGCCCACCTCAGGATGTTGAAATACGAACCCAGGACGATTTTCGAACATGTCGCTTCCTCATATAGGAAATAGATATGTTGAAGAAAACGTCACGCTCGAAAAAGTGTTGAATAATTTTGTACGTTGTAAGTTTATCTGTGTTCGGGCGCTTGGGTCTTTTTATTCGAAAAGAAACAAAACATTGGAACTTTAAATCTTAAGAAGTCCGGTTCCGAGGGGTAAATATATTCTCTTCGAGATAAAACCACAGAATAAGCTATATATATTGATTTCAAACCACGTAAAAAGGAATAAATCATGAAAATATTGATTATATCTGATTTCACATATTGACTATCAAAGCATATCAATGAACATATGGAAATAAGTTTCAAAATAGATGGCGGCTAGATAAAATTAGTTATTTTGAAAATAATTTAGAAAAATTCAAACAGGTTATTCTTGGCTCTAGGATCTAGGTGATTCAGAAAATGAAGAGTGTATACTTTACGTATTATCATAACTCATGGATTATCTCCTAGATCCCAAGAGACTTTAGATAAATCTGGCGAGTCATCATATCTATAGAACTAAAAAGTGTTACCAGCGCCAATCCTGTTACAAGACTAACGCCCGTTTTCATAATCGCATTCACTTTTCAACTTTTACTAAAGTGACTTCAAGACTTGATTCTCCAAAGTTGGCGGTTTTCATATTAGTTACTTTAGTTAAAGTAAATTGTAAGAAATTTTAAGTAGGTTGGCACACATGGAAGTGTGATATAACCTGGATATAACCAAAAAATTGTGCGTTATTTATTGTGACAGCAATTAGTTATTTTGTATTATCATTTATTATAAAATATGAGCAATAAAGAAAGATTTAGAGGAACCAATTTTCCGAAAGTGGAAGAATTGGTCCTCATTGAGATTATTTTTAAGTTCAAGAAAATAGTAGAATCAAAAACAAGGAGTGCTATGGCAGTACTAACACTTTTAATTATTCTACTTTCTGGATGCCACCAATACTCCAAAGAAGTCAGAGGCAGACATAATTACGTTTTCAGTTGCAAAAAACGTAGCGTTGAAAAAATCCTTGTCAACGATGGTATAGCATCTCTTCTGTGTAAAACTGTAAAATTACAAATTTAAAACATTTCATATCAAATAGTTATAAGAAATTCACTTGTCTATTATTACTGATTCTTTCACGTATATTATCTAATAATACGGAAACAGCAGCTTTACTTATTCTAAATCTCTGATAGAATTCTTGATCAGTTTATAAATCACAACTGCTTAACTGATTTTTGTATATTTTTGGTTTCTTTTCACATAATATTCATTTTCAGAGTCACTGTCGGATAAAGATGATGAAAATATATTCATTCTAGAAGTTTACAAAAAGTGAAGTCTAAAGCTCGCCGCACACGATGCAATTTTTCAAGCAATTTTGTTCACTTGGCGCCGCACTGGGTGCCACGCTTGCTCCGATGCAAGAAATTTGGTGCGATGCGGGGTACTAGACTTACCACGAGACTTGTTTTTCAAGATAGGTTCGGTGCTATTTTTCGCACTTGCTGCGCCACTGACTGCTGTCCACAGCCAATCAAAGCAGACGACGAAAGCACGTGATTACATCACTGAGTTGTATGTCGCATCAGTATGCTGTGCCTCATTAGTACATTGTGTTTTGTGGTGTTTTAAGATACAAATAAGTAAAAATTATGGCTAGTGGAGATTAGGTAATGTTTACGTACCCTAGCTCTGGGTGTATACCAAAAAATTAAATGAAAATTCCCTGACTTCCATGTTTTCCAGGTTATTTTCAATAAAATTCCAGACAGTAAAAACAAAAGTTTGATACAAGTTTACATATAATCACAAATTAATGTTGTAATTCTGTGTGAACCCTATAAATCTGTGAATTAAAAACAAAATCGCAACGAACTTGATATCATGAACGAATTTACATTAATCGACAAAAGTAAATGTACTTTAATAAATTTTTTTTCCATGAATTTATAGATTTGGAAGACTTATAGATTTGCACAGATGGCCCTAGTATCTTAAAGAGTGAAAATATAGTTTTATTAGTAATAATGCATAAATATCCTATGATGTATTTTTTCCAGACAAATATCAGAAATTCCCTGACGATTCCATGACATTTCCAGTTTATCTAAGTTCCCTGACATTTTCAGGTTTTTTACGTTTGGTATACACCCCACTAGCTTGTCAAACAAAATGTTGAAAACTCTGCGGCCTTGATTCCTTCTCAAAAGTCACTCTCTTGACCAAAGTTTTTTCTTCTTTTTTTTCTGTCTCGTAATTCGCAAGCTTTAACTGCAGCAAATGCTCCTGCTCTTCTCCGACGATTAGTTTCGGCAACATCCATACTTGTAATGTGAAAATCTACCAAGTCTACGTTCTAGTGTTAGAATGAGTGGCGCAGCTTGCATCGTGTGATGCGAGAATAAGTGTCACACTAAGTGTACCTCAAAGTGGCCCAGTGCGCAAGAAAACTTGCTGCAAATTGAGTGAACAAAATTGCATGGAAAATTGCCTCGTGTGCGGCGGGCTTTAAAGTTTATCTAAAGTGATGTCAGATACCACTTTACTTTAAAGTCATGTTGAAATCCTAAAGTTACATTATGAAAACAAATCTAACTTTAACTTCAACTTGAAGTATTAAAGTAGACTTAAAGTCGAATATGAAAATGGGCGTGAGTAAAAGCTATAGTACTTTCAATTTTCTATAATGTGGTTTGTCTGACAACTATAGGTAGATAAGGTAAAACCAAAACATTGAAGTTGCAGAAAAATTACTTATTTTCAGTCTATATAGTGAAATCAGTTTAGAGAATTATTGTATGCATATATTATATTTGGGTGAAAAAAGAAACTTTGAAAAAATATTCGTTAAAGCCTGTGGTTTGTAAAATTAAAGAGTTTCGGGCGCTTCAAATTTCAAATGAGGGGATTTGATATCAGATATCGAGCTTTTCACAAATAACTCAAAGGGGTTGAATTTTACAGAACTCATATTTTTTTCTGGAGACTACAATAAATTTTCTGTCGCTTGAGTATCTTCACCTATTACTTTTCAATGCGTTTTTTTCTATCATACCGAGAACATTTCGAACTACCCTCGTAATATTATCGAATAAAAAAGATATATAATTCAGTTTGAATGATGGAGAGAACACCGATAACACAAATAGAATGAACCCACCACAATCAGCTTAACGCTGTGTGCAGAACGATTCAGATAATATTTTACAAGCATTCGATTATTTTAAATCGTCGCAGCCTTCTGTTTAAATTCATGAATTTATCGTGGGTTCCGTATCGATATATCTCCATTTGGAAGCAAATTCGGGGCAAGCCTTTGCCGACGTTCCGCCCCTCTTCCACACCATAATCATGATTACGGTTTTATGGTCTGGACGTGATTTAAATCTGTGGTTCTTCCCCCGCCTATTTAAAACCGACCGTGGTCGCAGAATCAATTACTTCAGAGAAGCGTTCCTCACCGAAGTAATTCACCTTTGCCAAAATATGGACAGCGACGTATCAAAAATATTTTTCAATATTGATGCATCAGAATTGTCTGCAGTCGTTGATGTATAAATCAACGTCGAGCAAATCAGATTGGAAATGCCAAACGAATTTAGAGTCGGAATGATATCCCATCCGATACTAGAAAATATGAATCGTGAAAAAGTCAGGCATTATACTAAACATGTGTATTTAGTAGAGATTTATTCTATAATTCCCGTTTTTCAAACGAATCTCATATCTGTAATATTCTCTATGTTAAGTAGTTCAAAATAGATACTAATGGAAATGATAGGACTTATCTCATTATGAATAATTTTTGGACGGATTATAGTAATCTCTGCCTAACATTAGCTGTGATATAATCATTAAACCACATTAAGTAACCATGTAATAACTGAATTCGCTCCACTGTGTTATTGCAATGATTGTCGTTGGGTTTATGCTAGTGACTGTACTCAATACATCATATTAATTACGGAGCGCAAATCATGCGACCACAGTAATTGCTAGACGCCGTGGGCGTGCAAAAACACTGCCAAACGGGGCGTAAATTATTGCGCGTGATTGCTAGCCCTTCAGAAAAAAAAGTTTATTGAAACTTTCAACGTGACTCTAATCTATTAAGCTTCATAATTTTTAACTCAATTTCATTTCCTTTGCTGATGTGCAATCCCTTTTGATTTTCAAATAATGTTATATTATACATTTAAGTTAAAAAAAGTAATATTTTAAGTGTTCTCACCTGTAGCAAAATTTTAATGGAATGCAGGGGCTTACCACAAATTGCTCTGTCCATTCTGGATACCATGTAACCAACGATGTCTGGCCAACAATATATATAAAACGTTCCGAGCTGGAGTTCGGTGAACGATTGCCTTGTCTGAACCATTTCTTTGTCATCGGAATGCGATCAGATTCTCGACATACCCTGCTATACCAATATGACCCAAAAACCGTAGTATACATAAAACCTAGTATCGAGTACACAACTCTAATCACTTCCAAGGTCAAGCCATACAGCAAGCGTGTACTGCACACATTTGCATCACTTTAAAGTCGAACTTTGAGCGTTCAGTATATCTGTGTTGTGCATTGTTCATCTATTAGCCATCATATTATTTAATTTAGTGTTGTAGCTAAGAACTTCTATCAATTGATAGGTTTGTCTGTCATTGAGTTTTATGAGAGTGATATGTTTAGCATCACATGTGGTGACGCCACGATAAGTGTGCGCGGGGTATGATTCTTTTCCTCTAAAGTGTTGGTATCTTTAGCTACCTGGGGTACCAATGCCATCGGTGCACAGACTTTGACCGTGTGACGATGGTGATTGTTACCAACTTGTTACTCCAAGAGTAGATAAATCAACCAACCTGCGTGTGTCGCAGGCATCGGTACGGCATTACGGTACTGATAGCCATCCGGAGATGTCATCCAACGTGAGATAAACAGTACTAGTGACTTAGCTATCTGGAAGCTAGTATCACCGGAGCTACGTTATTCTGTCGATGTTACGCAAGAATATGTGTATGCCAACCGCATGTACTGTGTGTTATTGCGGGCAACAGGGCTGTTCCATGAATGGATAAATCGATCAGCTCGCGTGTGTCGCTGGCATCGATGTTCACTTTAGTACTGGTAGCTATCTATTCGGTGAGCTCAACGGCCTACCTCTTAACTAGATATCCTATCCAACCTCTGAGGTAGGTACATTATTTTTGTATCCGCTCTAGTTATCTAAACTAAACTTGAAGTGCCCCGATGGCGGGCAATTGATGTGTATGACTCTCTGATAATATCTTACAATAGCATTGTGGCTCAAATTCATATTAATGCCAGGAAAATTCGGCTTAATTATGCCCTAACACCTGACCAGGCCCTTACTCCTGACGGCAAGGCTACCAACAGTTCATTAGCCAAACATAAGTTTTTTTATATTTTATTATATCTACTATCGATTGTTATTATCATCTCACCCTTTTAGCACCTCCAATCTCTCGAGGGCCAAATCTCGCATCCAACCACTCTCTAATTTAGGCAGCAGAATGGGCTGGCGCTCCATCCATTTGGAACCACATATTTTTCATGTCTATAAGTGACTAATTATCTAAAAGTCCTTGCAGCTCCGTTCCGAAAAGTTACTATGATACGGCTCGTAAAGGTATAATTACTAATCCTAATAAGTAAGTACCTATAATTCCAGCTCACACATTTACGCTGTATGTTGCTAGTGATTTGCTTGGAATAGTCGCATGAGAATTATCAATAGCATATGTATGAAAAGCCCACTCGTTCATAAAATATGAGTTGTATTTGCATCGTGTAGATTCTTCCGCAATAACTAATGACAATAATTTGGCCTTAAACTGAAAGCTTGAGGTAACAAAGCTTGAACTTTGGTGAAATGATATTGATGTAACACCTCCTCAGCAATGACTCGGTGCACAGAGCTTTGTGATAAAGCTAGTTCTGCAGCAATACTCCTAGAACTTCCAGTGGCATCTTCATTAAGCTTTCTTAATGTATGGATTTGCAACAATTTGTGGTTGTCCTCTGTTTAAGCTGGCCAATAGAACTAAATTTCAAGGATCTCGGGCCTTTTCTAGACAGCATGCCAAGACGTTTGCATCAGGAAACCGTCCGTTTGGAAATCTTCATGGACATGAACAGCTTCAGCAATATTATTCCTTCACTCTCCAGTTTATTAGATTGGACTACATCTCTTAATATTAAGTTTTTTAGGTTTTTTTGATGACTTTTTAATCAATATGTCAAATCCAAATCCTATCGTCACTCTATATTCACATTATTTGTTTTCAATAGAAATAATGTGATTCAAAACTAGTCAAAGCATTTTTGCCAAATTTATTACCGTTTAGGAGCCGACCGCATTCTATCTTCCCTGATCGGACTTACGGTCAAATTGTATATGAATTGATCAAGAATATAATAGTTAATAAGAAGCCAGACTTAATAAATCCAGTTCTATAAGCGTCGAAAAGAAGGGCAATTTCCGGTCAATTTTTTCGGGGTTAACTCAAAACTAGTACCAATCAATAGCGGAGGTCAAGTACTTTAGGATAAAATCAAGGTACTACTCCTGTCTTATCTGATACAAAAAAAAACAACGGTCGTGAGGGAAGTTGAATACGAAAATGAGTTTTTCTACACTCACCATAGAATGATACCCATTCCACACGCTGTAGCGTGTGGAATAGGGGTCATTCCGCACGCTCAGGGGTTCCTAAGAAAGCCGTGTGGCGTCGCGAAAAAACTGTTTCATTACTGTCATAATTTTAATTCTCCTTGATTTTCTCTTAATTCCTCTTCAAAATGGAGTCAATATGAGTAATTTTATAAACATTTGATGAATTTGAATGATGAATTTGAAAACGTTATATTTTGATTATAGATATTCACGCGGACTGTAGAAAAAATAATTTTTAATTAGTTTTCCTTGATATTATCATTTAAATATTATTGATTCATCACTTTTCAATGAGCATGCATAGTTTGAACCAAAGATTAAGTTTCAAATCCCAGAAAAACAAGATATTCGTAAATTCTCATTGATTTCCAATTCTAAAATGAATGGTTTTGCGAATACGTTAGCTTCTAAATTCCCTGATCGAACTTACGGCCAAATTGTATATAAGTTGATCGAAAATATGATGATCAATGGGGTGCCGGACTTTATGAATCCAATGCAGAATCCTATTCTAAGTGTCTACATCCGGTTCATATTTGTCGGAATCAATTTTCCAGTAAGAACCCATGATTGAGACTAGTACCAATTGATAGCAAAGATCAAATACTTCAGAAGGAAATCATGGTGCCACTCCCTGTCTTGTTCGGGAGAGCGACAGCCACCCCTAAGTAAATAGTATATTCCGATACAAGTGCGGAATGAAGATTATTCCATGCGAATGTGAATAATTCAGCCACGAGACGAAGTCGAGTGGCAGAATTCACATGAGCGTGGTATGATCAATTCGCACGAGCGACGGATGTTATTTTTTCAACTGTATTAGTCCTCAATAACCCACTAAGTGAAATTACACCATTTTTAAATAATCTTGTATCCAAGCTTTAAGATAGTGAAGCAGGGGCTGAGAAAACTCTTGAAAGAAACCACTACTGCAATCTTTTAATCTGAGGTTCATATAAGAAGCCTTTGTACCAGTTTTTACATCGAGAAAGTTCTGAAGAGAGTACAGATTTCATATTGACAGACAGTGACCACATGTGAATCAATACTGGAAATGTATCAAAATCCTTTGAATCCTGAGGAAACACTATCGCATTCCATAGTATTGGTGTAAGAACTTTTATGGGTCTCGTCACTAGCCATAGGTACGTATTAGGAACGTTCCTATTACGAAAGTACGACCAAAATGGAGAATAATTTTTGGTTCTGGCTACGTTCCAACTACGTTCCTGGAGCTTATTCGGCTACGTTCCAGAAATGTAATGGCACCGTATTAGCGTCGTTGCTGTGTAGTTTTTGCGACTTTCTTGGAACTTTTCTCCCACTATTCCAAACTTGTTGCTTGCTTTGTCTTGCTTTCTCATGTTCCACTCTAGTATAAACCTATCTATAACATTTGTTCAATTTAGAAAGTAAATGAAATACTCTATGAATGGAATATACGAACGCAATACATTTTTGGTAATTCCCTGTTACCTAATCTGAGTGACCAAAAAATTGAAACAAATGCAGTTTCACTGTTAAACATAATGATTATAAATCTGAATCTGACACGCGCCCTCAAATTTGTCATTTTTTAATTAAAATATTGTTTAGCAAATATTTTTTTGTGAAAGAAAATGACCCTTAAACGCAAAAAAAATACTTCTCTCCATTCATTATTTAGAGCATATAATTAATTATTATCCATTAATTTGTTGTACGTAGTGCTAAATTTATGAGCTTGTCCAAGTTTTTAGTCATTGTGGTGTACAAGTTCTCGTTTTGTAGTAATGGCGTCGCATATTTTGCTAATAAAAATGGTGAAGTTGGGGAGAAATTACTTTTAAGTCAGAATTACTAAAAAATGCAACTTGAAACTAATTAAGACTGAGCGATAGTTGTGGGAACCGAACAAAAACTGGGAGTATGGAACTTTAAAGTTTATTTACTACAAGGTATTGCAGTGCCACTTCCAAGTTGCGACAAAGTTGTGACTATCACTGTGTCTGCTCAGTGTTGTCAGGTTCTAAAGAAACAGAGCATGAGATTTAGAAAAAAGAGACATGAAATTGCACAAATGTAGCCCTAGCTTCTAGCAAGGTGCATTTTTGATCCAATTTTAAATATTTTAGTGGATCATCTATGAGAATGTTACTATGTTCATAGCTGATCTACTAGTGAAATTGGGGATATGATAAAATTAAGGTTCTCCATCATCATACGAGGGAGTAACGTCGTCTTCCGTAGTATATATGACTCATGAAGAATATTGATTTTTGATGGTGACGATTGCACAACACCAAAATATTCTTTCAGTACACCATTCGCTCTCAAGCCTTTTGATTTCCCGTGAAATGCTGTGGAATGTCAATTTTTTTTTATTCTATGCTTGCTTCCAATAACAGACGCTATTATGAACCAACGAAGCCTCATACAACTATACGAACACTAAGCAATGATGCAGAGCATATGAATGTTTTGAGAACTACATGGGGAAGTTTTCTTCATGGTGATTCTAAGAGATGATACAAACTTTGTAGTAGCCATGCACAATGACGGTGAATTTTGCAGATTGCAGTCACGTTACTTACACTTATAAATATCACTTCAATGTTTCAAGAATTTGAAGTGATCCTAAAGGTTCCCAAAACGTTATGGCAACTTTCAAAGTTACTTGAAAGTAGTTGCAACTTTTAGGTTGCATTGTAGTAGCATTGAATAGTCGCTGCTACGATTGTTGTTGCTGTCAAGTTATTGGAGCTTTAAAGTGGTACCATTGGTAGCTACGACGTTCCCAATACCAAAGTAATCACATAGAAGTAATATAACTGTAGAGTAAATATTAGTAGTAAATTTTACGTGATTACGATCGTAGATTTGTAAAATGAAGTTGTCCACACATTGAAGTTGAAATATTAGTGACAATTACGTAACAATTACGCATTCGAGATTTTCATCTCGGTAACGATTACTTTGGTGCTAGTTGGCAAGCCACATTTGCGTTAAGTGATATTCTTGAAGACCACTTTGAATTAAAATGGAATTTAGGAAGAATATCTCTTATAATAAGCTTGTAAGTATTCCTAAGGAAAACAAAATTAAGGAAATCCTCAAACTAGCGATGGGGAAAGTGACAATCCTAACAGAATTCTATACCAAACATTCACACGTGAATCAATAAAGTTGTTAGTACTCTTCAAATATTAGTAAAACATCACTATATTTTACTTTGATGGGTTGGAGACTACAAAGATGTAAGCAGTCAAAGGTGTGGGCTCAATACCATTTGAAAACAAATGTCAAATCTTAAGATTAAAATCCATAGCTGTTTTCTGATACAGAATTCCAGGATAACAACTCGCCAAGTGGCTCGTAGTCCTACAAATAACAGAGTTAGGACATAAAAATCTTAACGGAATTTACATTGAGTATTCATAAGTCCAAATATGTAACTGTGTTAATATTCTTTAAATACAACCACATTTAACAAGGATTGATTTCAGGCTACAAACATGCTAACATTTCTACGAATAAAGTCACGTTTTTTGGTCTGAAGTCCTTCTGTGGCATTCTAAAAGACCACTTGGAACCAAATCTCTGTAGATGTGAGAAATATCTTCAGTATTATACTACGAGAGGAATTTAGGCTTAATACAAGCTAAATGGTTTGTGATCCTCTGGGCAATGAAAATAGAGAGAACCCTAGACTAGCACAAGAGAATATTGACAGGAATCTCTATTAGCCATTCAAGTGTGATTCTGAATCTGAAGCTTTCAAATCTTGACGGGAAAAAATCACATACTGCAAAGGATCCGTTTAAGGTTACAAACCTGCAACTGCAGACATTTCCACGAATAAACAAGTGAAACACACGTTTGTTGGTCTGGAATCTTTTTGGGGCAATCTAAAGTCATCACTTGAAATCAAATTTTTGAAGTGGGAGGAATATCTAAAGTCTTTTACTTTGAAATAAATATAGGATTAATACAAGCTAGAAGGTTTGTAGACCTCTAAGCAATAAAAGCAGAGAAATTCCTAAACTAGTACAAAAGGATGTTAGAGTCTTGACAGGAATCAACATGGGACATTCAAATGTAAATCAAAATTTGAAACTGTGTCGATATCTTTCAAATTCTGGTGGGACAAAAGCATATATTACAAGAATCGATTTAAGGCTACAGACATGCTGATATTTCTATGAATGATGGAGTCACACTCGCGTTCATTGGTCTATTATCTTTCTGTGGCATCCTAACAGGCCATTTGGATTGAAACGTTCAAACATGGAGGAATATCTCAAGTCTTTTACTATTAAAGAGAAAAAAATAGCATGAGTCAAAAGGCTCGTGGTCTTGTGAGCAGTAGAAATAGATAAATCATCAAACTAGCAAAGGAAGATGTTAGGATCCTAACAGGAAGTACACTGGGCATTTAAATATAAATCAAAACCTGACATTGTGTCAATATCTTTCAAATTTTACTTAACTGGGTTACTAGTCACGAACATGAAAAAAGGCCAAAATCGCGTTCTGAGTCAGGAACCTATTTGTTCGTCCTCGAATCTTGGAAGATGAACTAAAGTGCTTTATTGAGAACGAGCTCCAAGAGGTTTGTGATCCTGTAAACAATAAATATAGAGGAGATTTTGAACTTGAAAAGAGGACGTAAAAATATTAACATGAATCCAGAACAGACATTTTATTCGACGATTTGAAAAAAATTGGTGCAGCAGCTGATAGACTTTATCGACTTTGCAATGAGAAAAAGCACATTATATGTAACAGTCAAACAATCACCATAAGATGATAGAACAGCCTTATAAAGGCTCTTGGAAGTCCTGATGAAATCACAAAGTCGCCTCCAAACCGATTATAAGATCATTCGAAACTTTAAAATTGATGAATCCTCACAGCAATCATCAAAATTATAACTGGACCAAAAAAGGCTTGCATGAATTGGCTGAGTGAAGCCGTGAGTGTAATGTCCATATGTTTATCGATCACGATGAACATATCCATTCATTCCAATATGAGCTTATCATTAGGAATAAAAACAGTAGAAATGGAAATCGAAAGGATCATTTAGTGAAAAGCGATAGAAAATTCACACAATATGTATTCAATGCGTTAATCCCTTTGGGTTTATAATTCAAACTCTCGATTATCATTCAGTGCAAATCCTGTGAATTCGGATAACAGATAGGTAAAAAGCTACTTGCTATGTACGACATGAATTCGGCAGCAGAGAGAAGCGATCCAGCTGCACTGATTCTTCCATTTGAGAATCTGTTTTTGTGGCTGAAATCCTCGAGACGTATATTATTTATAGGGAAGCGGACGACCATAAACATTGTTATTTTTAACAACCTGTTTACGCCAACAACATTTGGAAAAAGCCGCACTGACGTTTATCCGATAACGCTTGAAATAGTGCCTGGACGTGCTCATCCTTAGCACGAACACAACTATACCAACACCAAACTACCAATACTGCTCATTTACATAAAAAATACATCACAGCGCACATACACCAACCCCTAGAACAACACAACTCAATTTCTCAATTCATATATATTAAAAAGATAAAAATACATTATGTTAGCATATCTTGTAGTATCTGTCATTAAATTACTTTCTTATCACTTTTTTTTTTGGAGTCGAAACTTCCTTAGGCATGGTTTTAAAACTTCAACAACTACCTTTTGATATGGTAAATCGATTTCAGTATCCATTTTTCAATTATCTCGATTTAATGCCCTGCGCACATTATCCAATTCAATCTAGTTGCAACAATTTTTTATTTTGCAATTACTCATATATTATGGAAGCTTATGCATATTTCAGCAGTCGAAAGGTTGAAGTACAGTGCAAATGCGAACCGTTATTCAGGTATGACAAATTCTGAATTGCGGATAAGCTATTGCAGATTACAGTGCGGTTGTAATGAATACTTGATGTTAGATCGATAACTGAAACAAGAATAGTGTACGTTAAAAACGCAAGAACGACAATGCGGGTCAGAGAAAGCCTTTCCTTATACTTTTTTTTCACGATGAAATATTGCACGATGTTTGACATTATCATTGTTTTTCCATTCAACTATAATAAATTATAAAGGATTCCATCTGAAGCATTATAAGTATACGTACATTATGTGTAGAACCCCAAATTTTTAACATCAAATATGTCACCTTGTTCTATAAAAATAATCTATCATCCTGATTGTAACACAGTAATATGTACATTGATTTAAACAAGTTTTAGAAGTCGTCAATTTTAACATTTTTTTTTTTTGACAGCTTTTTCCTGTGGACCCTCTGGATTCCCAGTTATAATTCATTAAGCTTTTGTCGAAAATTTAACTCCACCATTTTGAAAGACCTCTTTACAGTGCGTTATATTTCTTATATCAACTATAATTAGTTAGAGGACCAAAATTTGACTTGTAAGTAAATTTATGGAAAGTTCGATCAATTTACTGGAAATACGACGAAACTTATTAGAGCAGGGCTCACGCAATTTCTTGCTAAACTAGTCGCTTTGATTGATCTGGAGTGGTCAATCTTACCTGTTAGTAACATCGTTAGGATGGAAGCTCAAATCGTTAGGATGGAATCACTTATTAGCTTTCTAACTTTGTATGTAACCACCGTTTGTTTTGTCGATTCAGACATTACCATAGAATAATGAAGATAGCCGGGAATAGAAGTCCTCTTCTGTTTCTGGTTTATATTCAATTTGATCCATAAAATATAGAATGTTTGATTTGTAATGAAGTGACAAATCTTACAAAATGTCTTTTGAAATTTTACTGATAATACAATTATATTCTTATGCAACTGAGCCTTAGTGTATTGTTACATTACATGCGAGCGCAAGCGATTTTGGAACGTCCGTATACGTATTGTAGCGCATTTAAGTCTATAAATTAGTCATTTCGGCTCTACTGGTGCTTAGAATGATTGTGGAATTATTTTACATTAAGAAATAGAAGCGAATATATTTGTTTTCTGGAAAATTACTGGCACCTTCTAGCATTCTTCTGGAAACGCCTAGACGTTTGCTGGAGGAACGTAGTGGGGAGAGACCCGAGGTATATATATGCGCGACTGACAGTGAGAAGATTATTGATTTTTTTAGCAGAGTGACCTTATACTATGGATTGCTAGTGATAGAAATAAATTGTGTTATTTAAAATAAATCAACATTGACATAAATAATTAAAGTTAAGTTATAGTGTAGTGTACAATAATCTTTAGTTCAAATTAGAATTAGTTATTAAAAATAGTGTTAGTTATTTAATTTATTACTTTAATAAATCATAAAAATAAATAGTAGTGTTTAAAATCTTTTGCTCCCTAAATTAAAATAAATAACGTTACAGTACGATATCGTATCTGACTTATTGGTGGTTACATTGTCTCCATCTGACTGGCAAGAACCGATCGAGTAGTTTCATGAAATTTTCAGTCGAAAATAATAGTGCTTTGAGATTATTGATTGTAAATTAAAGAAGAAAATATCGAATGATTGATTTATACGCGTATAAATAAAGATAAGAATATGGAGTATGAAAAACTTTTGAAAAAATTGGAGAAACAACGTGATAAATTCTTTGAGTATTTATATATACCATGCGAAATCCATAAAAAACTGGAAAAATACTCAACTTTCCAAAAATGTATTGAACCTAAAAAGAAGCTAACTATAACACATAACAAATAATTTTTCAACCACGATCTTCTTGTGGTAAGTTATTCGTTAGAGCTTTGATCCCAAATAGTTTTTTAGACTCGATACAACAAATTTGTTTTTCAATATGAATTTTTTATTTAAATTGCCGAGATAGGCTCGCACGACAAAGCAAGAAAGATCAAACCAGTCTGTTTGGTTCTGATAGTCGTACGATAGCATACGAGCACGTCAGTCGAAATCATTTGCAATGTAACCATACATGTTTATTTGAACAGGTTTGTATCTAACAGCAACGTCGTACGCGCGCTTACGTTAAAAAAATCACATGTTCTCTCATTTAATGTAACCACACACTTATAATACTTTGTCCACGACTACCCCATAAAATATACCTTACTATCTGTTACCCGCGGTTTCACCCGCATATAGATCTACTTTTTGGAATCAATGGAAATGAATATATAATAATTGACTGCTGCTACTGCCCGATCGGGTGCTGCACCCGATAAAGTTGTAGAAAACAGTATATTATTATACGAGCATATAATGGAGGCTATTATTCACGAAGGTTAAGTTTATGTCACGAGCGTAGCGAGTGGCATAATTAATTTGAGTGAATCATAGCTTATTATATATATATGAGTTGAATACTATACTTTCTCCATGATTACTATTGACTTTGATTCCATAAATTTATTTCGAACAAGTTCTTTAATGTAGCTAATTTCTTACCTTCATTGCAAGATATTTTCCATCACATGCTTGAATAAGAAGGACCGCAGTTTTGCATAGTGGTCTATATTGACTCCTATATTTATATTAAGCGTACTTCTAAGCATAGAGTAATGTGTCCATAATGGGGATGGTTTATATCTTGCAGCTAATTCCATAAAATATACCAGTAAAACTAACCTCCAGTCCATGAAGGTGTTGTACACAGTTATGTAAAGATATCAGGATTTCTCAGGCAACAAATTCAGGAAGGTGGCTTTTGCAGCTTCTGTTATCTCCGGTGGAATACACTGTCAATTTTAATTTTCCATGTATTTTGGATCGAAATTATGACGTTTCAAATTGACAACAATTTATGCTTAGCTTGTCATGTCGTATCAATGGCTTACTTGATATAGTTTATTTGATGTCAACTTTGTTTTTCAAGTGCATTATAGAACAGATTAACGTAATATTTCAACAAGGTTTTTGTGATTTGTATAAAGTTAGCTAATTAAAGTGCCTGGTTATTGCCTAGACGAACTGATAAATGCTTGTCAGATACAGAATATATACCGCGTGCCGTAGGAACTCTACACCAGTGAATATTGTTTATTCACTGCTATTATTCACTCCTGTGAAAAATGACTATCGTTTTGCTTTAAAAAACTCATTTATCTATATCTATAAAGCGAAATACCACTCACTGATTTAACACAAAATCTCAAAAACTGTCTAGCAGATTAAGCTGAAATTTGGCAGTTGGGTAGTTTGCCGGAAGTAGACGTCAGCTAAGAAAGGACTCTGCAAATAGGGCCGAATTAAGGGAAGTTTATATACAAGTTCTGTGTTTTTGTTGGTAAAAGTATGAAATTCAGGAGTTGGGTAGATAATGTGGGAAGAATAAGTACCGCGATATAATTTCCTCGACAGGGCTGGATTGAGTTGGTGCAGAGAGGACTAAATTCCACTCTGAGAGCTCTGTTTTGGATGTCAGGGGGTCAGAGACTCAAATTATATTAATTTTCTTTCCAGGCTTAATATTTTTGATGTCAGTGTTTGTATAAATAGTACGGTATGATTTCTACAACCGGGATTGAGTTAGGTTATCAACAGAATATTAAAAAGTACGAATTACACTGAAATTTTGTAGGTAAGTGATTTGTGGGGAACAAAAATCAATTGATCAAGAATTTTGCAACAGGACTAAATTAAGGGAGTGTAAATGTGATAGCAATTTTATATGAAAGTTATATTTTTCTGCTAATATTCAGGTAGACAACGGGAAAAAAACCTATACGTTAATATTTTTTTTTTCGATAGGGAAGGATTAAGGTGATCCAAGGAGAAATAAAATTATCTGTGGGATTTCTTTTGTTTTTGATGCCAGAGACTTGGACCTGGTTGTACATTCTAAGCTCATTCACAGTTCAGTGAAACTACAAGTCTATTTCGTATGGTTACAATTATTATTTCGGCAATTATAAACATGGCAAATAAGCTCAGTCCAACATAACTGTGGATAAGTTTTGATTGTACAACCGGACCTTAATGTCAATTCACAGGATTCCAAAACTCAATCACACATTTTTTGAGTTTTTGTCTTGTTGGTTCAGCCTGATTATCTAAGTGGCTGTAAAGAATGAGTTGAAACGTCCTACTGTTGTTGTTGACTCTTGCGAACAAATTTCTGATATAATAATATGATTAACGCACAAGTTGTAATTGTTCGTTTACTCATCGCTCAATTGTTTGGGTTGAGACTTTGTACAGATATTACCGATACACTTACGTGAAGATTTTTGGCATAGTTTTATAAATGTGCAATAGGTGACATGTGAGTCATATTAGAAATTTTTTTTGTAAGACCTTTTAAGTATGACTCGCATTGTGGTGTTATGCCCAGTCTAATCCCTATCGAAAAAATAATATTAACGTAAAGGTTTTTTCCTGTCGTCTACCTGAATATTGAATTACATGCCTCTAATAGCAAAAAAATATAACTTTCATATGAAATTGCTATCATGTTTACACTCCCTTAATTCAGTCTTGTCGCAAAATTCTTGATCAAATGATCTTTGTTCCCCACAAATTACTTACCTGCAAAATTTCAGTGTAACTCGTACTTTTTAATATTCTGTTGATAACCTTACTCAATCCCGGTTGTAGAAATCATATCGTACTATTTATACAAACACTGACATCAAAGATATTGAACCTGGAAAGAAAATTAATATAATTTGAGTCTCTGACCCCCTGATATCCAAAACAGAGCTCTCAGAGTGGAATTTAGTCCTCTCTGCACCAACTAAATTCAGCCCTGTCGAGGAAATTATATCGCGGTACTTATTCTTCCCACATTATCTACCCAACTCCTGAATTTCATACTTTTACCAACAAAAACACAGAACTTGTATATAAACTTCCCTTAATTCGGCCCTATTTGCAGAGTCCTTTCTTAGCTGACGTCTACTTCCGACAAACTACCCAACTGCCAAATTTCAGCTTAATCTGCTAGACAGTTTTTGAGATTTTGTGTTAAATCAGTGAGTGGTATTTCGCTTTATAGATATAGATAAATGAGTTTTCTAAAACAAAACGATAGTCATTTTTCACAGGAGTGAATAATAGCAGTGAATAAACAATATTCACTGGTGTAGAGTTCCTACGGCACGCGGTATATATTCTGTATCTGACAAGCATCTATCAGTACGTCTAGGCATTAACCAGGCACTTTAATTAGCTAACTTTATACAAATCACAAAAATCTTGTTGAAATATTATGTTAAACTGTTTTTTAATGCACTTGAAAAACAAAGTTGACATCAAATAAACTATATCAAGTAAGCCATTGATATGACATGACAAGCTAAGTATAAACTGTTGTCAATTTGAAACATCATAATTTTGATCCAAAATACGTGAAAAATTGACAGTGTATTCCACCGGAGATAACAGAAGCTGCAAAAGCCACCTCCCTGAATTTGTTGCCTGAGAAATCCTGATATCTTTACATAACTGTGTACAACACTTTCATGGACTGGAGGTCAGTTTTACTGGTATATTTTATGGAATTAGTTGCAAGATATAAACCATCCACATTATGGACACATTACTCTGTGCTTAGAAGTACACTTAATATAAATCAAGGAGACAATATACAACACTATGCAAAACTGCGGTCCTTCTTATTCAAGCATTTGATGGAAAATATCTTGCAATGAAGGTAAGAAATTGACTACATTAAAGAACTCCTAAATAAATTTATGGAGTCAAAGTCAATAGGAGTCGTGGAGAAAGTATAGTATTCAACTCATATATAATAAGCTATGATTCATCCAAGTTTCGTGAATAATAGCCTCCATTATATGCTCGTATAATAATATACTGTTTTTCTACAACTTCTCGATTTCTTTGTTATTTATTACCAAACAATTATTGTCTTGATTACGAGTGGAAAGAAGACAAATGCCAAACAAGTGCAGGTCTACAAACGTAAAAGTGCGTTTCACTGCGCAACTGTCAAAAAAATCTAATTGACTGCGATTTAAATTTTGTGCGGAGCATTCAATTCATTTTCATATTTTAACTACTAACTTATCTCAATTTCTGTTTCAACTGCTTCAATATGCTGCAAAGATCGAAGAAAGAAAAATATATCGATAAATGTTTTCATTTTATATGTAAGTGGAATACAATCATAATATTTATTCTTTGTGTATATTAATGACACAGTTGTTACAGTTGCTCATATTGACATAAAATGAGTTTTTTTGTATTGTCTAAGAAAACATTGATTTCTGCCCTATTCATATTATCTATAATATTTTTTGAGGTTTTAGAAGTACCAGCAGCAGATTGATTACTCGTTTGTTTGTCACGGTCACGAAGGAGAATAATACAGGAGCGGACACTCAGTTGGAAAACGTGAAGCATAAAATGTAATACGGTAGCTGTGAGAGAGAAAGCGAGAGCGGGCCCAGCTTTGCGTGCACCATATGCCGAAATAAGATTATATTCCAATTATTTCCAATAAAATACAATTGCCAGATAGATTTCTTATTTTCAATACATTAAATACTACATTATTTATTGAATGAAAGGCAAAAGTATAAGAAAATCAGCATTTCTATTCATTGAAACCTACAATGAATTAGTACATTATGATGAAACATGTTTTATAAACGTTTCTTTGGACGCGAGTTTTCTGATTACGAATTATAATAGGCACATAAATAATTTGATGGATATTTTATATTACAATAGCCGCAATAAAATTGAAAAGATATATACAAACTATTTCTTATTCACTAGAAGAAAAATAGGAAAAGAATATGCTGCACTGCAAAAATTTTTTTCTGTTGAACATGAACGAAAAATTTAACAAGAATATAATATACATCCACGACCTCACAAGAAATAACAGTTTTTGACATAATTTCTGGAGTAAAAAAAAAGTTATTAAATTAAACTGCGCAATGAAATTTTTATTACTTGACTCTATTCTATGAGTAAATACTTTAAACATAATTTTTATTATTCATGCAAAATAAGTACTATTTTGCACATATTTCTCCGGGCGGTAAATGGCTCTTTGGCTTTTGCGTGCGCCAAGTATAATTTACCGCCCGGAAAAAAAAGCGCGAAATAGTATTTACCCGCATTCGTGATACAAAATAGTATCTGCAACTCGTGCGGTGTTGTCAGTTGCCCACTTGTGTTCTTGTGGGCAATCGAGAATTTATTGCACTTGTTGTACAATATTCTATTGTCAAATTCAATTTTTCGAAAGTAGCACAGGAGAAATAAAAAAACTATTCTAATATGCCACAGGGCTAACAAGAATACTTGCTTCGCTCACTTTTGACAATTGTATTCTCAATAACATTTATATATTGATGAAAAGTGAAGAAACTATTGTTGCAATTCTGTGTAAATCTATAAGTCTTACGAATTAATAAATTTACTGACAAGAAGTTTCCTCGAAGTTGAATTTTTCACCAAAAGTCTAGGTTAGATACGTTCAACAATTTGAAACATTGATATAACCTTTCAATTTCTAACATAGAATTGTCAGAATATCTGCAATTATAATTTCAAAATAATTTCTACTCACTCTTACATCTATAGACGACCATTCTTTTAAAATATCGTCCTCTCTGAAATGCTTTTCACAAACGTAATCTGCAATTTCCAATGTTCTATTCTGTCGTGTTATGTTCTTGCGCCACTTATCCAATAAAATATCATTTTTGAGTACAGAAAAAACACAATATTTCTCTTTACAAGTTCTGTACCTACTATTACAATTTGGCACGAAACATTTTCTTCCTATTTTACAATATATTTCCACTTAAAAATACTGAATAGAGCGAAACTCGCCATTTACTTCCATACAAACATGGGCTAGTTTCTACCTATCTCTCAGTTACCTTCTCTCTCTAGCAATATTACATTTTCAGCTTCATTTTTGCAACACATTTAAGATAGGGAATTGCATAGGCAACACCATTCAAAGAGACAGAAGTCACTGTAAATTGTCTATGCGTTTTAGTCATAGTATTAGGAATATTAACAATTTCAAATGTTTCTTTATCTTCGATGTTATCAAGAACCATGTTTGTCAACTCTATTCGACGACAAGCTCCCAAAATTCCAAAAATTAAAACAACCTTCAGTAAACATATAGTATAAGCTACTAATCTGTTAAATATTATACCTACATCAACATTGTAGCGACATTACCTTCATCATGATTGTAATTAAGTTATCAAGGGTGTTAAAAGGACAAGAATGCCTGAGGTCAACAGTGTACTTTCCGAGAGTCGCTGGCCCGAGGTGTGTACGTTGACCGTAGGCCTTATCATCCGTTCAACTCCCGTGGTGCCTTCAATGTTTAATGTCCTACTAATGTATTACTTCAGTCAGAATTTTCAACAATGTATGTTCTGTCATTGTGATTTCTGTCAGAGAAATTACTCTAGTTACTTGCTGTAAAACTGGTAACAGTATTATTATGACAACCATAATAAACTAATCTGATATTAAATAATTTTCAACATCGGCATGAATTAAGGATTTATGAAATTCTCTTGTTAATATATTAGATTGCTTACTACGGCATCCATCATTTATAAAAGCAATCAACTTGGAATATTGTTCTATATTGACATTTTCATGTGCATTCAACGTAGATTTTAACATTGAATACTGACTCCACAAGCTTGATGATTTAGAAACTTTACTTTTCTCCATGAAATATGCCAGCTATACATTTTCAGATATTTTTCTTATATGTTCCATATTGCACCAAAGCTTGAAGTTATTATAAACTGCTTAATACCGCTCTTTTGATTTCTCTGCTAATATATCTAACGTAGCTTGACTTGCGGCTTCAATCATTTCTGGAAGTGTACAATATAAAATAAAATCACTTATTGTAGTGAATCCAATTAAGATTATTTTATAGAAATGACGTTAAAGATAATAAAAAATAATTAAATAATGTAGAACGAACAGTTTTAATATAACGTGAAAAAAAAACCCTGATAATATTCAGGTGATTTCCTAAATTATTAGTTGTAGGAAAAATTTTGTTTGCAACACGTGTCAAAAAAGCAGCAGATCCCTGCACATTCATGTAGCGAGTCTTTTTCGGCACCTGATATGAAAATAACTATTCCAGTATTGAAAATGTTTTGGGTTTACCGATGTTAAACATAAAGTTTCTCAATTCTATTAAAGGCCACCCAATTGTGGGGGAATTTCTCCGAGTAAATTGCTGAGGTAGCCATGCGGTAAAGTTCTCTTGTATGAAGGATTTAAATGCAGTACTTCGGTGGTGAGCGACGCCCAATTAAAATGATTGATCGAAGTGACGCGTCGACGCTTGCTTGAACCCCAACGCTCAACTCTCATAAGTGGTCCACCCATGTAATAACTGTTATTAGCGCTTCGATCGGATTTATGTTGCACTGGACGTCAAAATGACTTGCTGCACAACTCGTGACATGATTCTACGTACCAGAGGACACTTTTGGTACTAAGCACTTGTTAAATCAGATGCAAAACAATCAAATGGCAATGATTATTTCAAATAGTAGGCTCACATTTTTCAATTTTAAATGCGCCTGTAATTGGTACTGCTCGGTCTGACTGTTTCCAATAAGAATATTTTGAAGATGACTAGTGGCGTTCTTCTAAGACAGTTGAAGTGGATCGTATATGGAAGAGCTTCCATAATTTACTGTTATGTGACAGGAGGTGACTTCTGAATTATAATGCAATTCCAGAATTTTTACCAAATAATGATTTAAAATCTTCTGTTCTAATTAGAGAGTTTAGAAGCAATACACTCAACTCGAGTATTTGAAATAATAATAATTTAAATGCATGAAAGAACAGAAGCACAACGAAGTAGAATTCCCGAAAGTTTCAGCGCCAAAACTGCAGAAGCAGAACATTTCGCTTACGGCGGTCTCAGTACCACCAACTTCTTGATTTATGTGTTATTTAATTCATTGACCTTGCGGGCGTACAGACGACTCCTTTAATAAATTCATGAACCATCCCGTACACACGATTTCATCTGCGAACCACTGTTGAAAAGAAAATAATAGCATCTTAGATTGTTATATTCTCTTCCCAAGAAAAGTTTTATGAAGTGGCAACAGTGATGGATATTTGTTTTACATTAGCAAGCAACTTATAAAGTGTGTATACTTTGGCAACTGTATTTCGTATGGAGACGCTATATATTATTATTAAATTTAAGTTTTATCATATACATAAGAAACTTAGATTAATTTCCAGCCTTGATTGAACCATACAAGAACTGTTATTCTTATCCGTACTACAACATATTGAAAATGAGCTTGAAGTTTCAAAAGCTTTGTATTTCCTCAAACCTGCCACTTTGGCTGCATTATGGTACACGACACAGCTGCAGATCATATTTCTGCTTGCTATCAACTACGTTTTCATTGTATTGCGGTTCACAAATCCGACTATATGAGCTAGACTTAGTGTTGCCACGAGACGAGACGAGACGCGATCTTGTCTAGCTCAGTCTCATCTCAGCCTCTCTCTGTTCTCGAGTAGGTCAGTCTCGTCTCGATGTCGAGTCTCGATACATGCGGAAATCAATTTGTTCTACCTTATTATTATATGCGCCTTACACAATTACTCCCACCTTGCTGGGCAGCTCTGGAAGTTATGATCACGTGATCATGTACAACGCACTCGGGTGTTGGATAAACCTAGCGTATAGCTCACGTCAAATCTGCAATATCAACAGTCGTTTTAGGGTTTAATTCTAATTTGTAAAGGCTATCTTTTGACATCATTTTATAGATTTTCGACACATGTACCACCTATAGGACAATTAGAGAAGTAATTCAATGTCATCGTCGTTGAAGACAGTCTTCCCGAAGAGATACATTCAAGTCAGTTTCCTCAGCTCGATGTCAGATTTTACATCCGTATGTCATAAAATAATAACAATGAAATTATACCATTATAATTATTAATAAATCAGGAGAAAGGTTGAACATGAATTGGATCTGATTTCAAACATCGTTCTTAACTAACTATCAGCATGAAGTTGTCGATCATATTGTTAGCACCAAGATACAATATTCAAGTCCCTATGAATGTAACTAAGATATAATAACATCAGCATAGACACTGCGATTCGTTTTCAAAATGTCTCTATGAATAAGAATAGGATTCCAGAAGTTACGAGGATTCGAGATAATAAAAAAGTAATAGATTTATGCAATAAATATGAGCATTATGACGAGGTTAAGGCTACATATTTCAAGTCACGAATCGTTGATCTACAAAAAATATTTTCCGAATCTCATAATGCTAGTTTGCACATGTGTTTCTCGCTACACGATATTCCTTCTACGATGCTCAATATAATTTCATAAACTGAATTTAGGTTACGAAAGCATTCATGTGAATTGATGGTAGTTCTGAGATGCTTGCATGTTCAGTTTACGCATTTTCTGCGATGTGTAAGCCACCAAATTCAGACGTGGGTGAAGAAAAACTAAATTTTCAAAAAGGTTATGTTATTGACTGTAAATAACAAGATATATGGTTCAAATTAATGAACTTTATTAAAGAATAGTATTGATTTTCTCTTCCTATTTATAATGATGATGAGATACATGAATATAACCAGGAATCTTATGGGATTCGATTTTTGTAACGTATTTACAGTGAAAATCAATTATAGTGTGATAATATTTCCTTCCATTATATCGATAATTTTTCGTTAAATTAATTGTGCTGTGCTAGTATTTGGACTCGTCCTGTTGCACAATTTTATTATTGTGACGAGTCCTTATGTTCTCTTTCAAAGCTTCGACCCAATTACACATCCACGAGCCTTCAGCTGTCGTATTTTATTTTAAGGTTATTCACAACCAGTTTTCACTTTTTGCTCACCCTGTTAATTTTGAAGAACCACAATTATGTTTAAATATTACTCAACCTCTTACCGTAGCGTCACCAGTCATCATTTCGAATAAATATTTCTCAATACCTATTTTCCCATTCACAACATGTGGTTGGATTTAGATTATATTTTGTAGATATTCGCGAATAAAATTAAGCTGTAGCCATCAGGTGGCAAAATCAGGAACTACCCAAAGACGTATTCCGCTTGAAACGCCATTTGAGCTAATGTTATTTTAATCTTTTGTTATTTGTAAACAGTGAGCTTTTATTACATTTTTTCTATTTCACGATTTTATTTACTATTTCAGTATATGTGTATTGATCAAAATCAATCTTTTTGGAGACTGCTTTCCTATTTACATCAGTTTCATTTTAACCTCTTATGAGCTTTCCTATTTACTACCTTTTAATTTTCTTATTCTTTCTCCGTTTATTCAATTTTTTGTTTTGAGTTCAACATGTGTCTTTCTTCGACAAAAGTGAATAATGTGAATTCAAATATTTAAAGACTATTTTCCAAAATCATATCTGCAAATAAATAAATTTGAAACGTCCATGCACAAAATTGAAATAATTGCAATGAAATTTAATCCTCAAACTTACAAGTTTCTCAAGAGAAATCACCATAAATATTATAATAACAAAATATGACTCTCTGGAAAGCTGCGGTTTTAACATGTAAACAAGCATGTCTAAAAATGACAGTACGACTTACATCCGACATTTTGGTTGATAACAGCGCCACCATCGGTAATTTTACTCGCGAATTAATTCCCTGAAATACAACTCTGTAATTGTATGATCTGTGTATATGTCATGTACTCACCGATAATGTATCCGACCGTTGTTTTGTAAAATACTTTGCATATTTTGCTTACCGTGACTTTGACGCAACAGATAAATATTTGATGTTCGACATTTCAACAATTGCTACTCTACCGACAATATACTGAACTACAAATGTGGACAAATAATTTTGGTTGTAATAATATTCAAATGTTTTTGGATTAAATGTAACCGCTGTGAATACTTATCATATATTTTTTAAATTATCTCTTCTGACAGCTCTAAATTGAAAGTAATTTGAAAGTCACAGGTTAAGTATGATTTCAATAAATTTTGAGTACAAATTAGGCCTTGCAGCCGACTTAAATCTCTTCTTTGAAAGTCCAGTCTTCTGAGTAGTCAATCCAAAGTGCACTTTTAGTTCTGATTCCGAGTGTCATCTTCGAAGTGTTCTTCGTTTACCGTCCAAGTAGAGTTTAATGCTAAGAACGTTAAGCACAATTGTACGACACGATCTGTAAGTCCGATTGTTTTTTTTATAAGTCCGTGAAAGGAACTCACATTTGTTTCCTTTTGCTGTTTTGAACTTGGAGTTATTTTGCTCATTGCTGCTTCAACAAAAAGCTACCACTGAAGAAGTCATTGTTGATCTCGCAGTGTTAGATTGACAACGTAGCATCATCGCGGGAGAACTCTCTGTTGATTTCTCAGTGTTGGATTAAGTCTTTGTGATCTCGCAGCATTAGATTGTTTTAACGTAGAATCAACATTGAGAAGTTCATTGTTGGCTTCACAGCATTGAACAAGTTCAACGTAGAGTCACTACTTGGAAACCAGTTTGGTTTCACAAGCATCTCCGATCGCCAAGGTCCGTACTGCGGACCGCTGGTGCCAAGTGTCATGTACAGTCGTCATGTCACCATCAGCCTTGAGCTATACTGTCACTAGTACTAATTCAATATATGTTGTATTTTCACCGACGTCGTTATTTGTGTGCAAATAATCTTGAAGTGACATCTACCTTGATGATGATTCTTTTGACAACCTTAAATTTTCCTTCTAAGCTAACCAGCCGCCTGCATTTAGAAGCTGCATCACTGAGTCATTGGCGCCCGAGCATATCGTCTGCAGTTTTGACAGCGATGCCAAAATCAACGACCCTGCCAGCAGCAAGGTATCGTAACATCATATAAAATCTGCTGCGGCTACACAGTACTTTCCCAACCCTTTTCATGGTCGATTTCATCGCTGTTTTAAAGATTTAGAGTATCGCATCAATCAATTGCATATTTCGGAATGACAGTTGTCATTGTCAAAGTGACAGTTGTCTTTGTTAAAGTAATAGCTGTTATTCTCAAAGAGACGGCTGTCATTGTTAAAGTGATGGATGGCGGTTATATTTAAGTCCTTACATAAAATAAATATTTTTGAGAATGAAGAGTCCTTTTCTAATTTTTTGGGATCTTCATTCCATTGGAACATAAAGTTTTGACATTTGATCACCGGAAGTATAATTTGAAGATCTCATATTTCTATTGAGCCTATCTTTCCGAGAGCTTCATATTAATACCAGAGTAGACATCTTTTGAATACTTACTTACTTAATCCGGTACTCTGCTACCAGCTTCTGCCAGTGTCGAGTTTTGAATTTTTATTCTACTATTTTGTTTCTCCACTTCTTTCTGTCTCGAGATAGTTGATTCGCTTCTGACCATTCTAGTTCCATCTTCTTAATGTGGCTACCAATTTCATCATTCCATTTTCGTCTGCCTCTACCTTTCTTCTTTAGTCGTCCCATTTTCCATATTTTCTTTACCAATCTATTTATTGGCATTCTATTAAGGTGTCCAAACCAACGTAGTGAGTTTTCTCTTATTTTCTGTTCCACTGACTTCCCTCCTAATTGTTTCCTTATTTTTTCACTTCGTACTTTATCTGTCAATTTCACACCTGCTATTTTTCTTAATATTCTCATCTTGGCCGCCTGGAGTCTTCCTTTTTATTTTTTCGACAGTGCCCATGTTTCTGAGTTATATGTCAGGATCGGCACGAACAGTGAGTTGTATATTCTAATTTTTGTTCTTGATGACAGTTCTTTTTTGTTGAATGTTTGTTTATTCAAGACGAAGTATAGTTTTGTTGTGTTTTTAATTCTATCTTCTAGTTCTGCATCTATTTTTCCATCCTCAGTTATAATGGCTCCTAGATATTTGAACTCTTTTACTTGCGTGATTTCCTTTTGTTCTATTCTTATATTGACTTTTTGTGGATTTCTTGATATTGTCATTGTATTAGTCTTATTGATATTTATATCTAGATTTCTTTCTTTTAGTTCTTCATTCCATATCTGTATCTTGATATTTAGGTCTTCTTCTGATTTTGCCAAAATGACAATGTCGTCTGCAAATGCTAATTGGTTCAATGCAACTTTTTCCAAGTTATAGTATCCCCATATTGCTTGTTTTGATTTGGTTTCGATTTCACATTTCTTAATTATCTCATCCATTACTATATTAAATAGATATGGACTTAAGCTCGCCGCACACGATGCAATTTTTCAAGCAATTTTGTTCACTTGGCGCCGCACTGGGTGCCACGCTTGCTCTGATGCAAGAAATTTGGTGCGATGCGGGGTACTAGACTTACCACGAGACTTGTTTTTCAAGATAGGTTCGGTGCTATTTTTCGCACTTGCTGCGCCACTGACTGCTGCCCACAGCCAATCAAAGCAGACGACGAAATCACGTGATTACATCACTGAGTTGTATGTCGCATCAGAATGCTGTGCCTCATTAGTACATTGTGTTTTGTGGTGTTTTAAGATACAAATAAGTAAAAATTATGGCTAGTGGAAATGAGGTAATGTTTACGTTCCCTAGCTCAGGGTGGATACCAAAAAATTAAATGAAAATTCCCTGACTTCCAAGTTTTCCAGGTTATTTTCAATAAAATTCCAGACAGTAGAAAACAAAAGTTTGATACAAGTTTCCATATAATCACAGATTAATGTTGCAATTCTGTGTGAACCCTATAAATCTGTGAATTAAAAACAAAATCGCAACGAACTTGATATCATGAACGAATTTACATTAATCGACAAAAGTAAATGTACTTTAATAATTTTTTTTTTTCATGAATTTATAGATCTGGAAGACTTATAGATTTGCACAGATGGCCCTAGTTTCTTAAAGAGTGAAAATATACTTTTATGAGTAATAATGCATAAATATCCTATGATGTATTTTTTCCAGACAAATATCAGAAATTCCCTGACGATTCCATGACATTTCCAGTTTATCTAAATTCCCTGACATTTCCAGGTTTTTCACGTTTGGTATACACTCTACTAGCTCGTCAAACAAAATGTTGAAAACTCTGCGGCCTTGATTCCTTCTCAAAAGTCACTCTCTTGACCAAAGTTTTTTCTTCTTTTTTTTTTCTGTCTCGTAATTCGCAAGCTATAACTGCAGCAAATGCTCCTGCTCTCCTCTGACGATTAGTTTCGGCAACATCCATACTTGTAATGTGAAAATCTACCAAGTCTACGTTCTAGTGTTAGAATGAGTGGCGCAGCTTGCATCGTGTGACGCGAGAATAAGTGTCCCACCAAGTTAACCTCAAAGTGGCCCAGTGCGCAAGAAAACTTGCTGCAAATTAACTGAACAAAATTGCATAGAAAATTGCTTCGTGTGCGGCGGGCTTTAGTGTTCCCCCTTATCGGACTCCTATGGTTGTTCTGAAGATTTCTGAGGCTTTATTTTTTGTGCGAACGTAGTTGAGTGTACTACTGTAGAGACTTTTTATGTTTCTTATTAATATTTTATTTACTTTTTTTTTGTTTAGTGCTTCCCATACATCTTCTCTTTCTATAGAATCAAATGCTTTAGATATGTCGATGAAGCAAAGGAATATTGTTTCATTATTTTCTATTGTTCTCTCTATTTGTTGTTTGATTATATGTGTGGCATCAGTAGTTCCTCTTCCTGTTCTGAACCCATTTTGGGCTTCCTCCATATCTGGTTCTATTTCTTTCTTCAGTCTTTCTGTTAGTATACTTTCATAAATTTTGCTAGGGACACTTAGTAGGGATATGCCTCTGTAGTTTCCGCATTCTTTCGCGTCACCTTTTTTGAATAACGGTAAAATTATTGCTATTTTCCATTCCTCTGGAGTTTCATTTTCTTCTTGGATTTTCCTCAAAAGATCAAATAGAACTATGTTCCCCGTGTCGCCCATGTATCTCAGCATTTCCGTTGTTATTCCGTCGTGTCCAGGTGCTTTCCCTAGTTTGAGCTTTTTCATTGCTTTTTCCAATTCCTCCATTGTTATTTGTCCGTTTGCGCTTTCTTCGCTCTGTTGGTTTCCTAGGGTTTTCTTTTCTTGTTTATTACTTCCCGCGTCATTATTTCCTAACAATTCTTCAAAGTATTCTCGCCACCTTTGCATTATTTCTTTTTCTTTAGTTAATAGTTGGCCTGTTTTGTTCTTGATGTAATGTGATTCGTTGTTTTTTCTCCTAGTATTTTTAAGAACTCTGTAGAAAAGTTTCTGGTTTGCCTTAAAATTTTCTTCTATTCTCTGCCCAAATTCCTCCCAAGTTTGTTTCTTGCTTCTGATGATAATATCCTTTGCTTTCTTCCTGTACAATTTGTACTGTTCATATGATTCTGTTGTCTGTTTGTTTAGATGTCTTTTCCAAGCCTCTTTCTTCTCCTTAATTGCTTGTTTTACCTCTTCCGTCCACCACACAGTTTGTTTTCTTTTACTATTAAATTTTATTGTGCCGCATGTTTCCGTTGCTGCTTCTGTTAGGTTGTTTTTGAATATTTCCCACAGTTCCTTTATGTTTAATTCTTTTGCTTTGTTCACATACTGTTGCAGTTTATGCTCTATTTTTTCCTTGTATTCTTCTTGTGTTTTTTGTTCTCTAAGTTTTTAGGATTTAATTTTTCTATATGGTGTTTCCTGCTTTTCTTTGATTGTATCATTTCTCTCTTCTATCGTTAGCTTAGTTTCTACTAGGTTGTGGTCGCTGCCTATTTCGAATCCTCTCCTTACTCTCGTATCCTTAATTCTTTTCCAGAGGGTTTTTGTCACAAATACGTAATCGATTATTGACTTTTCGTTTCTGCTAGTCATAATTCTTGTGAATTTGTGCAAATCTTTGTGTTGAAATTTTGTGTTTGTAACAATCATTTCATTTTCCATACATAGTTCTAATAGTTTCCTTCCATTTCTTGTTTTCTTTTCTTCTCCAAATCTGCCTATGGTAGGTGAATATCTAGTTACGTCATTGCCCACTCTAGCATTTAAGTCGCCGACTAATAGTATCTCTTGCTTAGTACTTTCTATGATCATTTGTAGTTTGTAGTAGTAGTCGTCTATTTTTCGTACTGTCTCGTCTTCACTTGGGCTGTATGTCACTATGCATGCTAATTTGTCTCATTCGTTTATTTTTATATCTATTATTAGTATTCTTGAATCGATACATTCCCAATTTGTTACTTTCTCTTTCCAGTCTTTGTGTATTAACCACGCCACTCCTTCCCTCGCTCTTTCTTCAAGTTCCACTCCACTATAGATCAAAAGATGCTCATTTATTATTTTCGTTCCTTTACCTTTAATTTTTGTTTCTGTTAATCCTAATAGTTTTATATTTGATTTTTGAAATTCGCTTATTGATTCTTTTTCTTTTTCCTTTAAACTCTGGATGTTCCATGTTCCTAATCTTATTGCTTTTTTGTTTCTATCATTTGACTTTTTATATTCCTTAATATTACCCCTTTTATTCAACATCATATCCTTCACCATTGCTGTTGTCGTCGTAGTTGTACTTCCTATAGTTCTTCTTAGTTTTTTGAGCTTTTATTGTATGATAATGCTCGCATTTTCTCATTATTTGCCTCATCTTCTTCATCTGGGGATCTTTGGCTAAATGTTCTTGTATACATACGGGATTTGGGCACGATCGGGATGATTGTAGATTTTGGTTTAATTGGTGCCGATGTGTCACCTACTGTTGTATACACCTGTCCTTCTATTATTAATTTATTATAATTCAGGAACGCCTTTTTCCCTTTTCCTCTTTCTTGTTTCATTTTTGTAATTAGTTCTCTTCTTTGTTCTACGACTTTTCTAGGATAAGCTTCTTCAATCCATATGTATTTGTGGGCGGTTTTCAGTGCTTTCTTTGCTTTTAGAATTTCATTCCTTTTATTGATTTTTAGTAACTCTATCTGCACTGGTCTAGTTTTTCCCTCTGTTATTATTCGTTTTATCTCTGTTATGTCTTGGCTTTCATTCAGCTTAATTCCTATGGATTGAGTTAAACACTTTATTTTACTCAGGAGCATTTCTTCCGTTTCGTTTTCTTCTTCATTTATGCCGTATGTAACTATGCTTCTTTTCTTTAATTTTCGCTCCAGTAACTCGATTCTTTCTTCTTGTTCAAATATTTGCTCCTTCAGTTTTTGGTTTTCTTTAGTTAGCTCTGCGCTTGCTTTTAAATTTTGTCAAGTTTATCTAACTTCCGGTCCATTTCAGTTAATTTTTTCATTATTTCCTCCATCTTTAAGTTAGTGTTATTTCTACTTAGACAGAAAATATCTTAAATTGGTACCTTATTACTTCCGTATTGCCCCTTTCTTGTTGTTTCCACCTCCGCCTATGTACGTCTCACCGATATCCTCACCTGTGTTGACACTCGCACTAAATTTAATTACTGTCTCTTCTCAGTTGCTTGACCTTGTAAGTAGAATTTTGCTTATTTACAGCTTATTGCTTTGAGTTCTTCCACTATTTTGCCACTATGACTTAATTCACTTTTTTCACTGCACTGGATTAACATTCGGTCTCGATGAACGTGATAATACCCTTTAAAATAGAGAAATTTATCGCCGCTCTCTTTCACTCAGTCGCAAAAAGTCATCATTTGAATAACTTGTGAAAAAACAATAGTCAATCGTCTAAATATTCTATTTCACACTTTTACTAGAATTATCTTCGAAGATGCTTCAATTTGATACCGAACATGATGGAACCAAATGACTTACTTTGAAAAAAAAATTGATGCAGAAATATTTTTGTATAGGCTAAATATGAAGTGAATATAAAGACCGGTGGAAAAAATGATTGTCTAAATCGGAAACTGAGCCATCAGTCAACATCTCTATTCAACTATTATTACTGTTGTTTGTGAGTATTTACCTACTTGCTCTAGGAGATTGTCTTCAGAAGAATTTTATTGGATTTGACTCAATATATAGTTATTCAAGTATTGAGGTCAGTAAGTACAGTTTACCGATTGAGAATAATAGTTTGGAGGCTGAGCCTTGGCGAGGATTGCAAATATTATACGAAATCGGTATTATTGACCGTGATGCTTAAAGAAATTTTTGCACGAATGGAAGATCGAAAATATGGGTCCGGATTTTCTATTCTAAATCAAATTACTACTGATTATTGTTCATTCGCTGTTAGCTGTCAAGTTTATTCTGAATATTCAATTACAAATAAAGATAAATTAATGAAGTTTTTTTTTTGTGAGAATTCACAGTTTTTTTACTTACCGCTTTTGCCCATGGGCGGTAAGTCAGCATAACCATAGTAACCACAGTTTGCTGGTAAAATCAACATACTACCTCAAATATAGGGCCGGTAAACACATGAAGACGCCCAATCGTGCAAAAATGAATATAAAGTGATTATGATACAAGTCTCGTTTCGGTCTCAACTTTTGGCTCGAGACCCATTCTATGGTCACGTCTCGACTTTTTGAAGCGAGACGAGACGAGACCTAGACTGTTTTCGAGTCTCTTGGCAACACTAGCTACACTACTAAAGAGTTCCAATAAGGATGAAATACGTGTTCACAGTTGCTATCCTATTCAGGATGTTAGTGTAAAAACCGACTTTTTTATTTTTGTGAAACAATCAGGTTTCGATTTTTTCAAATATATGAAAGCTAGTTATTGCTTATACTTATACAATTGTTACTGAAGCTACTAACATCCAGTGAAGGACAGGATGTCTCAGCGAACTAAATAACTCTTTTTGGAACATATCACGTTGGGTTCCTTAATGGTTGTTAAGTTGTTTGATCAATGTTTGTAGACCGTAACTTTGAGATACCTTCATAGGGAAATATATTCTGGAGTTATAGTTGGCGATAAAATGCTAACGCACCTGAGGAACAATTCCATAAATGTTCTTTCACCGTACTAATCGGTCAGAAAGAGTTCGTCAATTCAACTCGTATTGTTTGAGATATTTACATATTATTCAATTATTTATGCGGATGAACATTCGATTTCGAATTCAAATGCTATCAAAAATAATTTTCTAAGCTGTTGGCCGAAGTTTGCGGTTCAGAAAGGCAATTATCAAAATTACCAACACCTCTGTTCGGTGAACTAAACAATACTTTCCCAACCGCCAGAGAAAGTTTGTTAGTAGGTTACTTTGTTGGGCAAGTTTCAAGTCCCAATAATCGCCCAAACTTTAGTGATTAAACTTCAAGAGTAGGAATCAGATCTAGAAGTATCAGTGTGATTTTTCAGTGTTGTAAGATGAATATCAGACGCGTTGTAATCGCAAGCGAGGCGTGAGCGTGTAAAAGTTTGTGTGCACGGGCGCATCCAATGGGCTTTTAATTAATTAACATTCCCTGTTATCTATTTAACGGCCCGGAAACGAGTCGACGGCGTAAAACGGCGACAACTTAAACTTTACTCGCGATTCCTCCAGAGTTTTGTTGCCGTCATAACATGTTTTAATGTTGAGGGAAAGGGGAGGTGCCTTCATCCCTTTATTTTCTCGTCCTCTTTCACTCTCTCTTTCGGAATGTCTATTGTGCCTATGATAACAGCGACAGAATTGTAATTGGATTATGTTGCCACCAAAATTGAGTTTGAAAACAATTTCAGGTGAATAGAATTTTTAAATGACAACATGCATTTACCGGTAAGGCATCATTTAAATTTGTTGAGAATTTTGACATTGTGACCTACAAAGCGAATCTGTTCTTCTTCACTCTCTTTGAGGATGTAACAGAAATAAATATATCAATTTCAACCAGAACCAGTAATAGAACTGTCGTCAAGTAAAATAACAATTTTTCTTAATTTTTTTTCTGTGAACCCTCTGCATGTCGAGTGAAAATTCATAAAAATTTTATCAAAATTGTAACAGTGCGCCTATGATTCAAACTAAATGTTCTCATTTGTTGAAAGAGTGATAGCTGTCGATTAAATTGAGTATTTTATTATTTTGAGCCATCCTTATCATATCAATCATTCATTTGAAACTGAAAGAATATTTGTATTTTGACATTACATTTGTAATATGCGAAAGTGTAAAAATTCGTAGAAAAGGCTGACGGAGCCTTTCGTCCTCATTGTATCGCACCGCACCACACCACACCGTCCCGCACGATGGAAAAATCTAGCAACATGTGCTAGACTAAATCTGGAACTTTCGAGAAAACGGGTTTCCATATATGAAGGCAAGCAAACGACTTCTGGGGATAGTGTGTAATGGTGAATCTAGAGCAGTGAATATCAGACAGTGAAGCCATCAGTGTATATAAATAGTAGTAACAACTACCTCTTAAGCAATAAACATTGCAGTGGTGTCAGGTGTAAGGTGTTATAAACAATTCAGTATATTGTTTATTGCTGCTTTGTGAAATTATAAAATGGCGTCCAAGAAGTTGTTAAGGGATATGAAGGTCACAGAATTGAAATATCAATTAGAATTCCTTGAAGTATAAAAGTGAGTAATATGAAAAACTGAATAATGATAAAGTTTATTGAAAGAGTTGTAACAATTCTCAGCTATAATATGGACATAGTTATGAAGACTGGTTTCCATGCCATGACAAAAAGCATTTTATTTCAACCTCAGACAATGCAGAAGGGGAAGCTACTGGTGATAGCAGAACATGTCAGAGATGTGAAAGAATTAAGAAATTCTTGCATAAGTCATTTAATACCTGCAAGGTAATAAGGCAAGCATCAGTTACTCTGGCTCCTTATTAAACATCGTTGCACGCAAGTTGAAATGCATTAAATATTCTTTAAATTCTGTATTCAGAAAAACTGAAATTTTATTTGCAGATAAATGCTTGATTAATAGGTATTAAGGCCGTTTGACACAATGCATTAAATTCTAAATTTTGCTTTGCATTTTGATTCTCTATTTTGAAGCGAAGAAAAATGCACTTGGTCATGTCATACATAAAATCAGAGTGCACTGTACAAAATTTTATGTATCACAAGATTATTTTGCTTTGCATCAAAATGGAGAATCAAAATATAAAGCATAACAACTTGGTTTATTCTGAAAACTTATTAGCCTGTATTAACTTTCTAATTTCAAATAAACGCATGAGGTCTAATGATTTATTCTATGTACCTTATTGTGAAACAAATAATCATAAAAACTCTCCTGTGAATAGAATATTAGCTGCTTATAATTATCTCTTCGGTCATATTGACTTTTTCCATTTGCCATTGAATAAATTCAAGCAGCTATAATTCTAATTGTATTTGTCCCTTTATCTTCATGTTTTGTGATATTAATTTTTGTATTTCAACTTTGAACTTATGTCATGTATGTTTCCTATACATTATTGTAGAAAAAAATGAGGTATATTTGTGATTAATTTATGAAAATCTGTAATTGGGTTTTACCTGTTGATTTTCGTTAGTAAATAAATAAATAAATAGATAAATGAATACAGCATTTAATGCAATGTGTCAAATAGCCCTTGAAGTTAGGTTATGTATTACTTACTTTTTCCTTTTTATTGCGAGAACCCATTTTTTTCTTTGTTCCAACTTCCAATTTGTGGTTGGGAAAGAATTTAAATTCACTGTTTTTGTTTGTATTTTTGCAATTAACGACACATGACTACTATGATTATCTATTTTTTTATAATTATATACCCAATATATACCTAGGGTCAATAATACATTCAACAGGTAGCATAGAACAAGAAGTCAGGTCCAGGATTGCAAGCGGCACAAAGTGTTACTACTCGGTAAAGACACTACTAAGATCAAAAGAATTCTCGAGAAAATATAAAATTGAAATATATAAGACGATAATAAAGCCTGTGGTCACCTACGGATCCGAAACGTGGACACTAAATAAAAGGACAAGAACTCCAACTAAATGTATTCGAGAGAAAAATACTCAGAGCAATCTACGGACCAATCCAAGTAAACCAAGATCTTTGGAGAATACGAACAAATGAAGAACTAAAAGAACTATATCAAGAACCTGACTTGGTAGCAACTGTTAGAGAGAATAGACTACGTTGGCTAGGTCATCTGGAAAGGATGAAAAATGAAGAACCAGTTAAAAAAATTTACAAGGCCAGTCCAACGGGAGTAAGACCTAGGTAGACCAAGGAGCAGATGGATCGATAGCGTTCTCGAAGATCTCAAAAAACTAAAAAACGTCAACTGGAGGGAAAAAACAAGTGATCGCAGAGGCGGCAGGAGCTCTCAATGGGAAAAGAAAGAAAGTTCAGGGAATTATTGAAGATATTTACTTCTTACTTTTTTGTGAAGGTTTGTTTTATAGTCTAACTTGTTAATATTTTTATTATAATTCTCATATTTTTATAGGCTAAGACTTTTAAATCCTCAACATTGTGGTCAGTGTATTCTATGTTGAAAAGCACGTTGCAAATTAATAAAAATGTGGACATTTCTGTATATAGAAAGTTGATTGCATATATAAAACGTGAAAATGAAGGGTATATGGCAAAGAAATCTAAAGTTTTGACGATGGATCATGTTACAATGTTTTTGTCGAAAGCTCCTGATGATTTATTTCTGTTCATGAAAGTTGTATTAATTTTCGCTCTTCATGGTGCTTGTCGAGGTGATGAACTACGTATGTTACAAGTTGACAACATTGAAGATAATGAATCTGTTTTGGTTGTCACATTTCATGATACAAGAACAAAGCAAAAACGTGTCTTTACAATCTTATCAGATGGGGGAGATGTCAATGGAATTCCATTATATCGAACGTATCTGAGTTTACGACCAAAAAGTATTAGTCATTGTAGGTTCTTCGTATGTTACCGAAAAGGCAAATGTACTATGCAGCCAGTAGGAATTAATTCTTTCTACAGTATACCAAGAAAAATTGCAGAGTATTTACAACTTCCAAATGCCAGTAGTTACACCGGACACTGTTTCCGAAGGACTTCTGCGACATTACTTGCAGAGAGTGGGGCTGACATCCAAATGTTGAAAAGGCATGGAGGATGGCGTTCGAGCACCGTTGCCGAGAGATACGTTGAGGAGAGTATCGAGAATAAAATAAATACGACAAGAAGAATTTTTAATGGTCAGCATAACGTTAGTAAGCAATCTTCATCTATTGGAACTTCTTGTGTCTCATCAACAGTAGCATCAAGCGAACGAGCCAGCACTTCTTTGTCAGTTTCGGATTTCCAGTCGATGGCATCTTCTTCTGGCACAAAATTTAATAATTTACACAATTGTACATCTGTAATTAATATTAATAAGTGTAATGATAATGAATAAATCTGTTTGTATTGTTTGTTGCTATGAAAAAAGTGTTTCAATGCATAGAAGTGTTGTTAAGTGGAAAAGTGTCACTAACGAGAAAAATAGTACTTTTCTTTATTATTTTCTATCCAGAAAAGATGCTGTTTTCTATCAAGTACACGAAAAAGTCATTTCTTACACCTGAAGGAGAAGCAGACAAAAAAACATTGGATATGTCAAGTCTTATTCATCGTGAGATTCGTTTGGTAGTTAGCTATAAATAACTTAATTATGGCAAACCATTTATTACACTTGGCAAGCGAGACAGAGTGCAAGACATGTGATATTTTACGAGGGAAGCTTGAACCATGAATGATGAAATTGACAGATAAATAACCTCTCATATTAATTATTATTAAGTGAATAAACTTTGACACATCCTATGTAAAATATCACATGGTTTGCACTCTGTAAAAACAACTTTGTCCCACTTGCCAGGTGGTAAGAAACGATTTTTCATAAATTTTTCATTGGAAACTAACTACCAAACAAGTTTCACGATGAATTAGATTTGACAAGAACACTTTGAAAACTTACATGTATGACAAAATTTCCACATGTACTCGCTGAACGACTATAAGTTGAAAAGATGCCCAGTGAAAAAAAAACTGTTTAGTTTGAGAGTGCTTTGGCAAAAATTGACGACTTAACATACACATGGTTCCAAATTCGTCTAGATGAATTTGATAACTCTACCTGGAAATATTCTATAAAATTCTGTCACAGTAGTAATTAGTTTCCAGAAAGCAAAAAAAGAGCTTCAGCGATGAATCGTAACGTGTTACTTCAAGAAATATTCGTAGTAAGCAGGTGCTTCCGGTGTACTGCATGGAGCAGAATATCGTTATGATCAATAGACAAACTTTGTGAAATCATTACTTGGCAAATATCATAACAAGCCCATGTAATTGACAATAGCCTGACATATAAGGTATCAGTCAAAAATATAACACAATGGAACAAAACTCGAATGAGTAAGATAATCAGAAAACAAAGACCTTTGAGATTTTACCTCAACTAGTAGCGAAATTATGAGTTAGAAAGTGGTCACATCAAGACGTTTCAGCTTCTAGCATTCTTGATTCTTTTTCTTTGTGGCACTTGCGAGACATCGTTTTTATCTTGGCTTTCCTGCAATAGTATGCGGTGTTTCTTACAGCTGGAGATTTATACGTTATATGTGGAAAACAGAATTATAAAAATTTTCTCCTTTAAAAAGCAATAGATCTTCTTTACTGTTGTAGAAAGTTCTAGTTCTTGTGAGCAGTCCGCGAAGTTTCGTTCTTTAATGCTGACAAGCGAAATAAGTTACTTGCTCGTTTCTCGCAGCTCCACCATCCCTTTCTACCTAACTTCAACCTTGAATATCATCTTCGGTAATATATTACGCGGAAGTGAAATTTGAAAACGCCAAACTGAAGCGTGCGTATGAGCCAGGTTAACGAAGGTCTTGTCAATATTCTTAAGTGCCCACAAACCCAAGAAAAAGTTCGAAAGTATAGTTTACTCATCGTTTAATTGGAGAAATCACAAATAAACACAAATCGATGCTAATGTTCAAAATTCTCTTTGGATTACAAAAAATATGTAGGAAAGAACTAATCGTTTCAAAATAATACTTTTCGAAACGTGATAACATAACAATTCAGGCATAAAATGAGTTAAAAAAGTGTATTCTATCATACATTTCAATGATTCTTCATATTGTGTCATATTCTTATTTTACTAAATATTTATTGCAGAAAAAGCTGTTGAAATAATAGTAAGTATTTAAAAGTACTGGTGATAGGGAACTGAGAAGTAGCGGCATGATGTTTTTTGTTATTTTGTTTCATACAATGTTTGCTGTAAGTTTCCAGGAAAACTAATGGCATTTTCATAATTACTTGACTTCTTTGATGAAGTTTGGAAGTTTTGGGAGGATTTCATGAATATTTAGACAGTTATTAATTCTTTCCTTTTTTTTATGTTGCCTTTGCTGTTTGAAATAAAAGTTGTCTATTTGTGCATTTGCTTTGTGGTTAACTTTCTAATTTGCGAAGGAAGTTTGGCATTTTTTATCTGTTTTAATAACAGCGAGAGATAATTATATACAGCACTCATAGTTAGATTATTTTAAAGAATAAAGAATGCGCTCAGATTTTATTCCCAAATTTGAATCCGATTTTGGAGGCATACCTATATAATAATATAATCAAATTCTTGACAAGACAATTATATAAAGTGTAAAAGTGGTCGCATCAAATTCATTATAACTTTCATTTGCAGAAATACAGTAATTCTTCCCGAAAGTTTACCAGGATCTGCAGTTTTGAGGAGCTGTCCTGCATTTGGAGTCGTTTGAACTTCTATCAAGTGTCAAGGTAATTTCTATCAAATATTTTTAGTTAGGCTTACTTATTTGTTGGCATAAAAAGTGGGTGAGTTAAGTCACATTCCCACCTCTATCATAATCATAATCATAAGTCTTAAGTCGTAACCTTGAGAGTTTGACATACGCGAAAACATTGGAGCGTTTCCTGCTCTTGTCTTAATCATAGTCTTAAGTCCTAAGTTTTAAGTCGTAATCATAAAAGTTTGGCGAGCCCAAACTTTTTGTCGTAATCATAAATAGAAAGAGATGGGTATATGTAGCGCTATTTCATTTCATGGAATCGTTGCTGATTTCATTATTGTTATTTAGTTTTGTCATTGAAAGAAAGGTTATAGATATAAAAATGTAAATAGAAATCAAATTATCAAACACGACACCAAGCAAACAAAAATCAAGATCTCAAAATCAACATGAAGTTTATGAATTCAGTGGCTTAGAAATCACTAGTCATCACGATATTTTCTCAAATAAATTAAAATAATATTATTATAAATATTTCTGGATATTTTATAGCTTTTAGAGTAATTCAATATAGAATATGATTTATTTCATATATGTTATTACATATTTTAAAGAGTCATGGTATGTTCACATATAATTGAGTACATTTTATATATGCATTTATTATTTATTATTTGTTATTCAACTTATTATTTTTTTCCTTAGCAAAGTAGTATTATTTCTATACAACAGTAAAATTTAATTATTTAATCATTTTGAATATATTTCATTACTTTTTAGATTTAATTGTGAACAAAATATTATGATTATGATAAGAGCTGGAAACGGTCGAATTTCCTGAGACGATGATTATGATTAAGACTTATGATTATGATAGAGGTGGGAATGTGACTTTATATCTTCAGTAAATTGATCGGCAATTGTTGGAATACTTCAAAAGGCGGTCAAAATATAGAAACCACCGACAGTAAATGACGGACTTAATTAATCGGGGTACAAGACCTCATAAGTTGATAGATCGATTGGCATTTATGAATGCACATTCTTTTCCATTGATAAATTTAATCTGTCATGCTTTTCTCAAAAATTCAGAAAGTAGCACGTAGTAAGTTCTCAAATAAGCAACCAAATCATGGCATCATTTTCAGAAAGTGTTAAAATAGAATACCGCATGCGTAATTTGACAAATTACTAATTTGGGAAGCTAATGTGCTTTAGGATTGAAGAAAAACATGATGAGTGTGAATAAATGCGAATAAACAGTCAAATCAGATATGTACGACGATAGTTTGGAGAGTTCTTGGCTTAAAGAGTAGATGCTTGCAAGGCTTCAGACATGTGTGTCCAATAGATTTGTTGTAGCAGTGACCGTTAACGACTTATGCCTTTATTATTGAATGGATAAAACTGATGTCATGCTGTGATCGTGTACTTTGCTTTGAAGAAGCTTAAGATCAATAAAGATGAAAAATCACTTAGATTCCACATTGAAAGAATATGCTTCTTTATTTTCGACGGTTGAAAAGTAGGCGGCTAAATTTGAATGTAGTCGTATGTCAATCTAGAATGATAAACGCACGAGACTCCCAAAACTATTTTGACTGACGAAATCTTCGTGAAAATGTACAATTCCATACTATGTAGTCGATCGTCGATTGAAGTTTAGAGAAATTCATCTGCCTTTCCTTGAGATGCAAAAAATATTACAATTGCAGCTATTTTCATAAAACTTTTCTTGCAGTTTCTATAGATGTCTAATTTTCCATTGTCAAATTTCTAATGGCTCCTTGAAATGAAGTGATCAGTTTTTCGTAATAATATTAAACGATAGGAATATCGCCTGATGTGGAATCCTTACCTTGTGACGCTCTCATTCGCTAGAGTTGGCGATTGCAATCTTAGGCGCCTTTTTCTGGGTGCAGCTCCTGAAAAGAGTTATAATGGTGGGGATAGCCATAGTGAAGATAGGTAGGATCTTGTTTTGCCAATTGACAAGGCTCAGGATAGCTCTGTGGTCATAAGTTATATATTGTTTATATAGTACTCAAGACATTTTGAGCGCCAGCCACAGAACAGTTTTCAATATTTTATTCAAAATTAAGGTCGACAACAAATACATACGCAATAAAAAAAACGATCGAAAATATAAACAAGAGGACTCGCTCTGAAAATCTGCTTTGTAAAACGATTGCTTGCTAGCGTGATTCAGTTGGAGACGCACTTGCATCGCACAATGAACTACGTGGATTGTATGCAGCGTACTCAGAAGACACACTGATTTAATTGATACTGGCGCCGCGCCGGCGTACGCAAAAAGTGTACTCTGAACGAAGAAGATCTCTGAGGATAACTAATTGTTTATCAATAGTTGTATATGCTGAAGATACTATAAGTTCTTCATCCTGCTCAACGATCTGATGAATACTCCTCGGAATGCTGCAAGTTTGTCGGTTTTTCATCTTTGAGCTCTAGTGGCTTCGTAGCCAAAGTGGTGCTTATACTCATTTTTTTCATTAAATAGTTCTTTAGTAAATACTCTACTCTTTTCTATTACTCCAGTATGATGAATTGAACCAAGTTTGAATTCTAACAATGCTGTTGTTACTAGTGTATGAAAGTCCATTAACTTTTGGTGTACCCTTGATATCATTATTTTCGTTTTTTTTGTATATTTCACTCTTTGTATCTTCATTTCTCTGTTAGTATAATCCGTGTCTTCATAAGTTCTCTCTGGTAAAGCGTACCTACTTGTCGTTGTCATGCTTTTATTCCTGTTCTCATTTTTAGTAGTCCGGGCAACGAATGAATATTGATGGAAAGGTTAAAAGCAGTTAGGAGACACCCATAGTAGAAGTTCACACCCCTCAGAGGTAATCCCTAGGGAAAAGGGCACAAAGAAGATCCCTTTTTTTGGTTTTCTGTTTACATCTCGAAAACTATGTTTCATATGAAATTTTGTTTCACTGCAATATGAAAACTGGTGAAATTCTCTACAATTTTGTAACTTTATACTTTTTATCTATTCCCAATCGTTGTCTAGATATGAGCTCCAAAAAACGATCCACTTTCAAAAATGCGTTTTTCACCTTACTTTTATGGCATACATTGCCCTATAACTTTAAACAGTTCATCTGAGAACATCAGCCCCCAAAAAAACTTGTGAAGAGTTATATTCTCTGTAAGCATTGTGTACGGTGTATCATGCAAAGTGAAGCATAGGCGTTTAACATGGGAAATCAGTTTTTCCCTGCGCATTGCTCTCCTAATTATTTCAGACAAAAAGTTTCAAATGGATATAGTAAAACAGGAATTTCTGCATCCGAATCAATAAAAAAAAATATATATTTTCTGGCAGCCTTATAACAGCAGAAATAGAATTTGAAAATTCACAGAATTACAGCTAATCGTATAAACCATGGGATCAGAAATAAGAGACGAACAAAAGCATAATGCTTTATACGTCAAACTATTATTATTCATTTTGACAAATTGTAATATTGTAACAAAAGATCGATGTAAAAGTTATTCTCAAAAATGAATAACTATTCAAATGAAGAAAAGCTACAAATAATTAAATGGTATTATTCTGGCAATAGTTTACGGCAAATTCGTGATTATATTAGTACTCTTTGGCGAAATCATGATATTCCGGGGATGTCTACCATTCAACGATTCATTGGCAAGTTTGAGAAGACAGGTACAATCAATTTCAAGAAAGAGGAACAAAATATCGTGAACTACAATGAAAATGAAGAAAATGTTCTTGCTTTGATAGAATTAGAACATACAATAAGTGAAAGAGAAATTTTCAGGGAACTGAATATTCATTTTATGACAGTTCATAGAATTCTTAAGAAACATAGATGCATCCCTTTCAAATTTCAAAATCATCAACATCTTTTGGAACGAGATTTTGAAGTGCGTGCATCATTCTGTGAAATAATGATGGAGAAGTCAAATTATGATAGAGACTTCTTCAGGAATATTTTATTCTTACATGAATGCACATGTACCATGAATGGCGAACCCAATGGTCATAATTACCGGTATTGGTCCAAGAATAATCCTCGTAACGTTATACAGTCCCGGACACAATATCGACAAACTGTAAATGTATTGGCAGGAATTTTAGGACATCAAATAATAGGCCCGTTCTTTATTACAAGAATAAATTCGGAGTTGTATTTGAATTTATTAATGAATATAGTTGGACCAGAAATTGCCGAGATAAATAAAGAAAATGTGTGGTTCCAACATGATGGCTGCCCTGCACATAGTACAACAGAAATTGTGGAATATCTAAATCAAACATTTCCTGGAAGCTGGATAGGACGAAGTGGACCAATTAACTGGCCAGCACGGTCGCCTGATTTAAATCCGTGCGATTTTTTTCTTTGGGGTCATTTGAAAACTAATGTTTATAAAAGAAGATACCAGAGTATAGAAGAACTTGAATATGCTAGACCACAAGAATGTCAAAAAATAAATAATAGGCAATTGAGTAATGTTCGGCAAAGTTTCTACAATAGATTGGGTTATTGTTTAGCACAAATCAGAAGATTGTTCAACATCTATTATAATTTGAGAATTTAAGAATATTTTGAGTTTGTTGTAGTTCATATTGGATTTAATTTGTTGCATTATTTAATTGTTAGTGTTACTTTATTTTATTTCATCAATCTTAAACAATAAATCAAATTAAACTACCCATTATTTACCATCATTATTATTAGATTTTTATTTAAAAAATTGTTATTCACTACCTACGGAAGATATCTATTTTGACAATCATCATTCTGACACTGGCGTATTAAACGTTACGCTTTTGTTCATCTCTTATTTATAATTTCATAGCTAATACTATTAAATGCAATTCCGTGAATATTCATATTTTTTTTCTGCTATCATGAAGTAGCCTAAATAATTTCTCTCTTATTAAGTCGGTACAGAAATTTTGCTCTACAATATCCATTTGAATTTTTTTGTCTAAGATAATTTGGGGAACAATGCGCACAGAAAAACTGATTTCCCACGTTAAACGCCTATGTTTCACTTTCCGTGATACACCCTGTACATATAATCATATGTCATATACTGCTGATAAGTTATACGAATATTAGGAATTTTGGCAAATTTAAGCATTTCAGTCCAATAGTGCACAGCTTATTATTTTCGATATTCTCAGCTGCAATCGTAGATTTTAGATTACATATCAATTTTTGAAATGCTCTATCTCTCTTTGCCTCTTCTTCTTCTTTCTCATCTGTCGAATCGTAATCGAATGATGGTACGAAAGCTAATGCTTCTGCTACTTCATGGAGATGCGATTTATGCAACATCTGTTAGAGCCCAGCATGAAGGTCTTCTTACACTTATATCTAGCACTACTGCAATCAGTGATGCCCCGGAAAAATTCTTCCGTTGCATCTGGGTCTTTGGTTTGAACAGGAACCAAGAGATGGCTTTTATTCCGTGTCCAGCCCCATAGTTCAGGGGAAAGATCATGTCCGAGTCAAGTCTGGACCTGATGGTGAGTACGGAGTGTTTCATCGCTACTCCCTCAGGTAGTGGAAGGGAGGAAATGTATGTTTTGACCTCCAATACCGACTAAAGGAATCGCTGGTATCGAAAGTTATTAAGAAAGATCATCTTCTGTTTCGCTTTATACCATCTCAAAAAGCAAAAGGTTCAATTTTCTCTTATGTCAACATGCGTATACACTATCTTTTTTACAAAAGATACATACAGTTTCAAAGTTGAATATCGGTTTTGATGACTTGAAAGTAGGAGTTTTGGTCGGCCCTGCTGGAGAGGGATCGTATTCTCAGTTTATTCCTGGTGCGAATGATGACATATTCATTAATAAAAAATTACCTCTCTCCAAGTTCTTCTAAGAGGCTTTTTTCTTAGATGAACTGTCTACAAGTTATAGAGCAATGTATGACAAAAAACGTGAGGTGAAAAACACATTTTTGGAAATCGACCGTTTTTCGGAGCTCATATTCAGACAACGATTGAGAATAGGTAAAAAGTTTATTGAATCAAAGCTGTAGGGAATTTTATCAACTTTCATGATGCAGCATAAAAAAAATTTCTAGATGTAAATAAAGAACCAAAAAACGGTACGTTCTTTGTGCTACCCTCCTGGGTCTTACCTCTGAGGGATGGGACCTTTTAGTATGTTTGTCTCCTAACTAGTCCAAATAAAGTTCCAAAGTTGAACTTTCTGCATTCAACCTTTCCATCCACATCCATCTTGTGAGTAAACATTTACCAAGCTATAGGTTGTCTCGAAACAATATTTTTTCTTGGTGTACAATAAACTTCTTTTGAGCTTGATCATTTGAACCCATTTCATCACTTAGCTTAGTGGAAACATTTTGATACTTCATCTTCAGAATCAGATGCATCCGGAAATAGGCATGGAACAGACTTGGTTGTCTTCACATCTATTTTTTTTTTAAATTCCCCTTGAAATATGGTGTGATAGCGTCGTTTTCATCACTTTTGCTTGGAGACCATTCAGAATCCGATTTCCAAAGAGAGCATTTTTTTTTTGTCTATATCTTCTCGTTAGATCAGATCAAAAGTATTCTTTCGGAACGTCATCATTTGTTGGATCCAAAAAAGAATTACATTTGACTGTAATATTATCAATAGTTAATTAAGTAGAAATAATATACCTACATGTGATAAAAAAAAAGATACTTGATTGCTGTGCTGCGGTGCAAATGTTTCCCATGTATTGAATATAATCAAAACAAGAATAGAACTGTTTGCGTTGAATATTATATATCAACTGACACTTCAAATGACGAAACTACACAGGAGACTATGATATCAAATCCATCTTGTACTGAATAGTGGGACAATTTGATAAGGCTGGGGTACAAACGTACCCCGAGTAGCTTTTCGGGATTAAATGCAATTTTTAAAGTTTGTCGACGTTTTACCACTGAAGTTGTATCTTGAATTCATCATTACTTGCCAGAGTCATAGTAGATAGTAACAAGAGAAAGAGTGCATAAGAAAGCCGAAACAGCTCCATCTGATGAAAAAGTCATGCAAATGATCTTCTGGGATTCTCATGATGTAGTGCTTATAGACCACTTAAAATAATGTAAAACTATCCTCAGGGTCTGTAACTCTCCATAACTGAACAAATTCAATAATGCACGTCCCTATCTGTTAAAAGAGAAGATGTTATTTCACCATGATAATGTATTGTGGAAGAACTGGAGAAACTTCGATATCAAGTGCTTCCATATGCCCCATATTTGCCAGGTCTGTCTTCCAGCGATTTTTTTCAATCCCCTTCTTGAAAAAGTGGCTAGGAGGGGCAAAGATTCACTATGAATGAAGAGGTCAAAGTTGAGACAAACGCTTATTTTGCTGACTTAGATGCATCTTACTATTCTGATGGTATTAAGAAGTTAGAATATCGTTGAACTAAATATGAAAAAAATTATACCAAGTCACGTGTTTTCGTTATCTGGCCGATAAATTTTCCTACACTTGAATGTCAGGAAAAATGAATAAATTTGGAGTAAATGATAAATTTTAAACTTCTTTGAATCCATTTCGACCTTTACAATAAAAAATTCATAAACTTAAATCAATAATTCATTTAGGAAGTTTTTCCCTTCAAGAATGATAATATTTCATTTTTACGTGCAAATTTTGTAGTCTTGTCCTTGAGCTATAGTATTCAAGCTAGGGGTTCTGTTAATAATGAGCAGCTCTTATTCTTAATTACAATCTGCTGTAAATTGCGGTAATTTCTCGTCCGTTGCGAACATTTTTCTCTGCATGTGCGTGTGAAGGAGGTGGCTTCTTCCCTTGAGAACGAGGTCTACCAAACGATTTGTCTGAGGGCTTCCACAAGGAACGAGCCACTTGTAAAGTTTGAAAGAGTTTCTTAGAAATGGAATTATTCTGTTTTAGTGGTTTACTTTAAAGGAGTCTAATTTATTTGAAAGGGATAAATCATGATTTTCAATTGGAGGACTTCAAGGATGGGTATTAATTATCATATTAATTGGCTCTGTATTCTGTGTGTCATTCATTTGAAGGACTTGATCCTGAAATCATTCCCTCTGATTTCAAATTGAATACCAGCTCAGAGTTTTCTGAAAACCAATAAAAAAATAAAACTTTTAACTCATAGATAGATATTAGTTTAGGAATAAATTCATTCAAACATTGACAAAAGACAAAAACTAGAACCTGTACTATTGCTATATGGTTTTCATGTTCTAAATATCGTCCTTATGTAAAATAATCTTTGTTATCCATCGAATAATTCATCTTCACGTTAAGAGCAATGTCTGATATCCTATCAATAGTGGTCAATAATATACAAATTGCCTAATACTGTTATATTCGCTTATACAGAAACAATGTGTGGGTGAAATTAGCAATAACAGCGTGTCCATGGCAACGGGATAGTACTAATAACACATTCTCTATACACTTCCATTATTCACGATTTAATATAATACAACTTGAGCTTTAGTGCGCACGAGTTCATCTTCATTCGCTTGCTAAGTAAATCTTGAAGTTCTAATGAGGAGATTACATTAACACCAATATACAATCGCTTGTTAAGAGAAAAGCTTGACAAATATGGAAATGTGGAAAGATGTTGTAGTGATATGAGCTTTTAAAATTAAAATAATTTCTCAAATTCTCATTCCTTCATCTTGAACGAACACTTTTTGAACTCAATAATATAATAAAATTGAAAAATGTATGCAAAGGATTCTGTATTTTGAATGTTCTCATGTTTTTTCCTCCTTCCTAGTGATCAAAATATCAAGAAACAGTGAACTTATATCCTCCGCCAGTTTTATAGTGCTAATGAAAATTTGCTTCTGTGTCGGATGCTGAAGGAATGCAGTTTTCAAGTTCTTGTCTGTTAGTTTGAGACTCCTGTAATCTTAATGTTCAAATGTGCTGTCTTTTTTTCTTCTGATCAAGATATCAAGAAATGGTAAGCTTGTATCCTCTTCCAGCTCCATGGTGTTAATAACACCAACACCTTGTTTTGTACTGAATGCTGCATAGATGCATCTCTCAAATAATTGTCTGTTTGTTTGAGACTCCTGCATTCTTGATGCTCAAATACTCTGTCTTTTCAACTTTTGATCAAGGTATCAAGAAACGTTGAGCTTGTTTCCTCCTCGAGCTCCTTGATGTTAAGGACACATTCTTTTGCGCTAGATGGTGCTAAGATGATCCTTCCAAGTACCTGTCTGTACTCGTGGCATTATGTCTTTCCAATATATTACTATTGTCTTCTTTCTGAAAGTATCAAAGAAAGGTAGATTTGAGTCCTCCTCCAGCTCCTTGGTTTTAATGACAGCTTATTTCTGTGCCGAATAGTGAAAAATGCAAGTATGTTTGCGTGAGATTCTTGTATTCTCGATGATCTGATGTTCCACGTTCTTCTCTGCTTGTATATTCCGTCTTTTTTTCTCCAGATCAAAATATCAAGAAACAGTATGTTTGCACATTCCTTCAGCAGACTTCTGTGCCGGATTGTGATGAGATGCACCTTTCAAGTGTTGATACCACTTCATGTCTGATGGTGATGAGAAGTATGTACTTTCGATGTCGTAAAGCTCAGTCTTCTCTCCTATCAAACGATATATCAACAAACGATAAGTTTGCATCCTCCTCAAGCTACATGATGCTTTTGACTGTTTTTGTCTATAGACTTACTGTCTTCTTGATATTTTATATATAATTTAGCGCTGCAGGCCAAGTAGGCCCATGGCTTCTGTTACAATTTTTCGGCATTCTTTACGGTCCTGTGCTAATCGCTTAAAGTTCGTAATCCCTAGTGTCTCTAAGTCCTATTTCACCGCGTCATACCTCCTGTCCTTTGGTCTTCCCCTCCTTTTTTTTTCACAGCACCTCCGTCTAACATTTTTCTCACTATTCTGTCCTCTGGTAGTCTCAGCACATGTCCTAGCCACCGTAACCTTTGTGCTTTAGCCACTTCCACTATTCCAGGCTTACTATAGAGTTCCATGAGATCGGTACTAGTTCATCTTAACCACACATCACCCTCTTTTTTACCACCATAAATCTTCCTCAGAATTTGTCTCTCCCACAGTTCTAGTTTATTTTGCATAGTCTTGTTTAGCACCCACATTTCACTAACGTACAGTACCACTGGTCTTATAATGGTTTTATACAATCGCTTTTCTGCACTTCTTGACACACTTTTTCCATTTTCTGAGTACATATATAAGAAATAGGACTCAGATTATAAGTGAGAATATATTATTTTTGCATGCTTTAATAATAATAGGTCAGCACTGCGGCCCATGGCTTGTTGTGTGATCGCTCTCCATTATAAGCGATCTTTCGCTCTCCTCTCCCAGTCCTTAATGTTGATTTGACTTAAATCCTGTTGTATCATGTCAAACCATCTTCCTTTCGGACGGCCCCTTCTTCGTCTAGCTCCCGTTCCTCCCTTCAGCACTTTTTTGGTCACTCTATGATCTGGCAATCGTGTTACATGCCCTAACCATCATTGTTTGTCCTGCGTAGCATCAAGCCATTCACTTTTTTACCCCCGTAAATTTTTCTTAATACTTTTTTTTCCCAAATTCCAACTCTTTTTTTATTGTTATTATTTAATACCCAAAGTTCACTCCCGTATATCACTGTAGGCCGAATAACTGTTTTATATTTACGCACCTTTGTTGATCTACTCACTTTTTTAGATTTGAGGAGTTTAAACAACGAACCGACGCACCTACTTTCCTTAGATAGTCTCATATCTATTTCACTTTCTTCACTATTGTTATTAGATATTATTACACCTGAATAACTGAAATTTGTGACCGCTTCGAGGTCATATTTTTTCCCATTCTCCGATTTTGGCTTAAGGTTCACTAGTACATCTTGTAGTTTATTTCTCACAGGCATATATTTTGTTTTCAATTCATTTACCTTCAATCCTACTTCGTTTGCCGATTTTTCTAGTTTCAGAAAAACTTTTTCCAATTCCTCTCTAGACCTACTCATAATTGCTATATCGTCCGCATAAGCTAGACATTGATGTTTCTGATGAAATAATTGTTCCTCTAGTGTACAGTTGACCCTGCCTCATGACCCACTCCAGAATTAGGTTAAACAGTATTGGAGCCATTGGATCCCCTTGCTTTAGACCTCTTTTCACCTCGAAGCTTTCTGATGCTTTGAAGCGTCTAAAAAAATTACTGCCAATGAGAAGTATCTAGCAGTGTTAATTATCAATTCTCGAACAATATTCTCTAAAACATACATAAAAAGCAGCACTTAGACTTTAAGAAAAGTGAGTAACTTTTCAACGGACCTCTAGCACCTATTTGTAAATTGGCTGTCGTTACAAACTAGCAAGTATGCGTATGATCAAAGTACATTCTAACACTACTCTATTCGACACATTTTGTTTCTCAGAAAATAACTAACGATACTGAAGTAAGAAGATAGGAATCAGCAATGTTATAGCTTGATACACGATTAGCAGCTCCATCTCATATTTTTGATCGAACTAATATGAGCTGCGCGGGAAGTTTGAATCTCTTGAATGATCGAAAATTATTACAAACTTCTACTAAATACTGAGTATAACTGAATTTTCAACTCACTGAATATAGTTTTCAAGATTAAATTTTCAAAACAATATTAAGGAAGTTGAAAATTCAGTATTACTCAGTATTTAGTAGAAGTTTAAGATTTATTTAAGTAAGTAAATAAATAATTGAGATATGGAGACAGAAAAAGTTTTATTAGTCAGTTCTATGATAAAAAAAATTGGTTCTACTCTTATATTGTTAGCAAAATATGCAATAATAATAGCATTCATTATCCATAAGACTTATTTTCAGGAGTATATAAACTTGATTTGAAATTGGTACCTTCTTTTTTTTGTAATTGTTTTATTCTGCTTACAATATTTACATATATGGAATACAAAATGGAATATATTATGGATATAATTTGGCATCTTTGAATAAATTTAATATAGAGCTAACGAAATTTTTTCCGTTAGCAGAGAAGTTAAAGCTGTTTGTTCATTTTGTTGATACAAAAAGTACTTTTTTCATAGTAGGAGATTTTTAAACATAAAATTTAAAGAAATATAGACATGTTAACATAGAAGCAGTCACAAATAATAAAACATTTTTATAACTTGCGCTGGATAAGTCTTAATTCATATTCCAGAAATGAAGAATAATAAATTTAACTGGCAGTATTGTTATTGGTGATGGAACAATAATTCAGAGATAAGCCCTATAGGGACAGCTTTCATGTAAACTTGCTGCATATGTGGAGACTTTTTCTTGGCTATTTAATAGTGAAGCGAAAGGTATCCGTTCTTTCAAAAATTTCGGAGCTGGGAAAGAATGAACATCTTCAGGGTTTTAGGAAGGTCTTTGATGGATTAAATTGTGTCAATAGGAGTTTTGGGCTCAGAAAAGAGTCTTTTCCTTAGGATACCATGACGTCGTTCCAGAACAGCTTCTGCCCATTCAAATTGTTGTATCTAGCTTCATTCACGCGGAAAGGATGACTTTTCTTGTGGTACTCAAGTCACGCAAATAAACTGAAATAAACAACGATAAATAACTTCAATAGCATACACGATAATTTTTACTTGAAAATAGTCATTTGTGTATCAAGGCCGTGAAGATAATCTTTTTTGGTTGAATCTATTATGAGACCAAGAAAGAACTTTAGACCGAGGAGCATACAACGTTTTTTAGGCGATCATCACGGAAGAATTGTACCATAAAGTAAAACTTCGCGGCCGTAAAAGGGGCGATAGAAACACCTCTTTTGGTATGATCGCCTAAAAAATATATATTTTCCAAGTAAACTGACGTCCTTACCTTTCTTCGGAGTAGTAGTAACAGAGGCATCTTTCATATCTGACTTGATTGTGGTTGTACTAGTTGTACTTACAGGGGTAACTTCCATATCTGACAAGAGTGTCGAAGTCGGTGCTTCAGCTGCGACGATTGGTATCGGTGGGTCCATCTACCTGAGAATAACAATAATATGGATAACATAAGAGTACCGAATCACAGGTTTCATGCATTATGACAAATTTTATAAATTTAAAGTTTTGTTCACTACCTTGCACTCTGATGTCGTTTGGAAGAACATTTATGTTCAACTTTTTTTTCTCGAAGCTCCTAAACTGATCATCCTAGAAATGCAATCCACAAGCTGCGTAGCCCGTGGACCCTGTCAGCTGTGAAAATCTTTTGCAAGACAAAGCTTTCCGGTCCAATCATTGTAGCCACTTCTGTCGTCTACCGTCATTTGATGGCAGATTGAAGAGCCTCGGTTTCTGTTCCCGAGGCATAAAATTAGTGGGGCAGCTCGCTAGTACAATTTTTGACCCTATAACAATATTGGGAGAATTGAATGTCTGCAATTTCGACTAAAATCAAGTCAAACTTACTTTAAAACTAGCCGTCATATTTCACACTTGAAACAATAAAGGAACAACAAGAAACTATGAATTCAAAATGAGACGTGTGTAGAACTCTGTCAACACAACAATGTCTATTTGAACTTTGCACAAGTTGCCATGCGCACAATGAAACAAAATAATTTCAGTTCATAGTGCTGTCATCTATCGCCTTTGATTGTAAGCTTAAACATTGATACAGAGCCTCCCATAAGAGTTTCCGCCGCCTGTAAGTAACGTCTAGCGGGCCTGGAATCTTGGACCAATGGGCTTGATAGCTGGATGTCACTAATTATTTTGCTATACAAAATTGTTGCTGAATTTATGACCTATTTCTCAAAAACTTCCACGTAAATGTTTGCTAGAGATTATCTCATCGCAGCACTTTTAGTTCGCTTATAGAATCGGTTCCAGAAGGTGGAAAAAATTGATTTCATTTGGAACTATTGCATTTGCATATCAAAACTGATTGTCAAATAAATTTGAATAATAATAAAACAAATGAAAAACAACCAATAATATGATATTATTTGTATTCATCATGTACACAAATATAAACAAATTAATTGGTTTATGTTCTATCGTAAATATTTTGCATCAATCGTGTTCATAAATCAAATATAAAATTAAAAACGTGCTCTTTGAATTGATGAATAAATCAACACATGCAGTGGAATATCATATTTTTAGGAAAACCGTATTTTATTCAGACTTTGAAGATATGCGGAAGAATCTGAATACATCAAGGTGTCATTTTGAAATGTTGAAAGTAAACAATTATTAATGTAAAGCTGTGTGCCGGTTTCGAAATGGTCTCATATTTAAACTCAGACAAGAAATAAGATATGATCGAATTTTGAAGGTGAAATGTGAAAAAGTGCAACTATATATGAAATATTTGACTTAGAAAGTCAGTCTTTTCGATAAAATCCATAAACTGATCATTGTTATCTCCAAAAATTGAATTCATGTTCATTTCGAGCTTTTCTGCACCAAATTTGATCATGCAGTAATATCATGAATGAATTGGAGAGAAATAAACCATTCGAATGACAATTTGAAAGAATTAGCTTCTATCGTATCTTAAATCAAGCACGGTCCGATTTGATCTCTGATCCAAAAGTCGAATATTCGATATTTTGGACCTATAATTAAATGGTCTTTCATTCCGGATCTTGAGCTTGAGAGTAATTGATAACCAATTGGATAATTTCCGTGTCACTAGAAAACAAGTTGGTACTGGATTTGGATTTCAGGTACCCGGAGTTCGACTAGCATCTAAACAAATTGTTGCCAATATCTTGGTAGGCATCATTGCCCAATTTATCAAGCACTTCTTTTTCTTCTATCTTCTGGGATTGTTGGTATTTTTACTTACTTTACTAAGTACAAGGAAGTATTGTGAAAGCGACAAAATTCACCCATCGAGATTTTGATGGAAATATCCGTTTTGAGCATCCCTGAATCCATTTTGACTATTTTTAGCTTGATGTCGGTACGTATATTTATGCGTGCGTGCGTAACTCGCAAATCGCAAAACTGGTTGAACGTATAATGTTGAAACTATGTATTTGAGACTGGTATGGGGTCTAGTTGTCCACCCCGCAATATGGTTTTAATCGTCTGTACCGGAAGTGCACTAATTAATCCAGAATGATAAGTTTTAGGATGTTGAAATTCAATATTTGAACTTGATGTATCAAAATGGTTATCTGCTATTTTTGCATGAATCGGCATAGCCAGAAGTGCACTTTACTTGAAACTTTTTCTAAATTTTTTGCATAAATCCAGCATGATCAGTCATAGCATATTGAAATTTAGTGTTTGAACTTGTTGTAGCATTAAAATAGTTATCTACTATTCTTGTATCAATCGGCTGAGCCGGAAGTGCAGTTTATATGTGAAGACTCCACGGGAAAAACAATGAATGTCAATTTTTTTGTGGAACTGACCTTTGAATATCATCTGCTAGCTTTTTGGTGAACTATTTTATACAAAAATCACAATTGGGTAAAACCACCGTAGTCAGCTGTAATAGTTCAATTTGTATATGCTCATCCATCGCAAGAAACATGAATGTCCGCGCGCCGAACGTCAAAAACCGTCGTTGTCAATTTGATAATTGACATGCGAGGCGCGTTATGCTTCTTTCTCAACCTACTAATTTATGTGACACTAAAATCCTTAGTGCAATGTCTTTTTCTCTTATCAAGGTATTTGTTCAGTTATTTTCAATTGAAGAAATATTACAATGTCAAGTAGTGACAAAAATACGCACGTTAAATCGCCTCAGCGGGAAAAATTTCGTAAAGAACACTTGAAAGATGTTATGAAACAGATATTTTTACTCTCTCCCTCATTAACTTGAAAATTATCAAAAATAAGTTCAGAAGAAATTAATGTTATTTTAATAAACTTTGAAAAGTATTTGTTTGATACATAAGCTTTAAATGTATTAATAATGAAATTTGAAAGAAGTTACTATCTTCATGATAAGTTAAATCAGATGATTGATTTCAATACATTTCACTTGAAGAATTTAGTTGTTTTTATGCATGTCAATGTAATACAAAAACCAGGAGTGTCACTGACTTAGACTGTTTATGCTTTGGAGTTTAGTTACTGATCTCACACTTTCCGCAATAATTACTAGAATATGAAGCCAGAGCATATTTTTTAAGTTAAGACAAATAATATATTCATATAGAAACAATTTTCTTCAATATTCATATTAAAAAAGCACGAAATGGAAGAAATACAGACTTCCGAACTATAAAAATTAGTTTTTCTCTTACTTATCATCTTTTGACATTCATTGTTTTTCCCGAGGAGTCTTCATGTATAATAGACATTCAGAATTTGCCGTATAAAACAATCAGTTTAATTGAAATGATAAGGTAGGCAATTTTTTGATTTTGTTTGACATTTGTCATGTTAAAATATTATTGAAATTATATTGATTATAATCTGAAGTGACAGAAAACTTTATTGAATAAGTTTATGTATATACCAAATGATGTACAAGTAAGTCACGTGATGTTCACGTCAGATTTTTTAATTATTGAAAACTGTACATAAAATATCAAGACGTACGATAAAAATGGTCAACAGCATCAATATTTGAGCACAAGTTATTGTCACCGACCTTTTCATTCAATACCTTCCTACTTCAATAAGGTAAATTCAAACCCTACTTCGTATAATCTCTTAGCCTAAAATTCCCTCGTATTTCTTCATTTGGCTAAATTTATTATTATTAGGAAAAGAGGTAAGTGTATAATGGTCTACGCACTGTATATACATACATCATCGGGATTGTTAAATAACGTATAAAGTTAGTACGAACGCCTACCGCTACGAGCGCTCATTTTCTCCAGGATATTCACTATTTACTCGTTTTGTAATTGGTTAGGACAGAGAAATAAATTCTTGATATTTATGGCGGAAATTACATCGGATAATTTCATCTGAATGATAAATATGTTGTTACTGAGATGGTTTAATTCAAATGTATTATTACAGTATGGATTGCGAGTTTCAATTTGATTAAATACAAAAATCAATTACAAACAAGAATCTTTTGGATAAACAAAGTGTAATGAATGAATCAAAATTGATTTTTGTGGTACCTGACGGCAACCGCACCACCTACAGCCTCATCAACATATCTTCTTTGGATTGGATATTGGTGATGATGATTAAAATGATCAATATAGCTAACAAAAAATTCGAAAAATGCAGTCAATGAAATATTTTCTTCCTACTTGCTTACTCAATAGTTTCGGCCGCTCCCGCATATGACCAAGGTGTGGTCGAAACTGAAAAATATCTTTCATTCAATAAGTCGATTTCGATTATTCAATATAACAGAAGCTGGATGTAGTGCGAATTTTTTTGCTCCTTTTATTTTATAAAAAGGAAAACAAGTTAAGACGTGTGTGACTGTGGAGTGGACAGTATTAATATCGCCTCCATTACACTCATTCTAACTTGAAATATATACTTGTTATTTCCATATAACATGATCTTTGGATGGAATAGGAACAAGAACTACGCTGAACTATATTTTCTAATTATGATGAGCATAGTGCTACAATTCTGTATGAGTTACTCCGACATATAATGTATTTAATGCCTCATTAACAATGTTAATTAGCTCCTCTAAAATGCAGGAACGAGCTCACAACAAAAAACCATTGCAAAGCAGCTTAAATTATTAAAGTAAATGACGCTAGTGCATCTTGGCTTCTCTCTGAAACCACAATTATTTCACATGGCTAGAAACCGTACCAGTTTTATTTCCATTTAGCTTCTACATTTATAGGGATGTAGTGATCCGCAAACTCTCAATAAAAAAATTTATGTCTGAATTAATAGTGAATTACATCTCAAATACCAACTTTGTTGATCACGAAGCTGTCGTACGTAGTGTTACCATCAGACTCGAGACTATAGAATGGATCTCGAGACCAGTGTCGAGTCTTGGCGGATCATAATCACTCAAAATGAAGTAAAATCCAATGAACTTCTTTCGAAAACAATCTTATATAGAGCAAGTAAGTACATAAGTAAATACCACAGTCTTAAACACTAGCATCCATTACCATTGTTGCGCGTTGACTCTTATTGAAGCTGTATTTAATTATTATTTGCTCCAAAAGAGATGCTACGATCAAAAAGAGTATGCCAAAGATAAAGATGAAGAGTGGGTATTAGAGAAAGATAGAAACTATACGACTGAAAATACTATTTAACCTAACCTAACTAGCCTTATCGTGCTATGCTTGATATTGAGTAATTAACTGTATATCAATAAATAATTGAGAGTACAACTCATTAAATATGCCTGATTATTGCCTTGTACCACGATGTAAAATCGAGCGAAACACCTTGGACTAAAGCGTTCAGTTTTCAAAGTCTGCAATAATAAAGAATCACTGAGAAGGTGGGAAAATGTTATATTTTGTAGTTAATAACTATAAATTTACTTACAATAATAATTCCATGGAAATCTAGGAAAACATTTATGCACTCCAAGTTAAAATTTCTAATGAAAAAGTGTTTTTTGGTTTTAAATTCTGTATATTTATTTAATTTTTTTGACGTTAGACATTTTTGACATTTAGACTTACTGTTTCTTCTCTTTCTAATGCACATTCTCTGTTTCTCTCGCATAATTATCTTCTCGATCGTTACGCCGTATGTGTTAGTTTTAATAAGTAACTAGTAAACTGCTTTAATAAGGGATACCCCACTACTGACGAGTGTCAAGAGCTGTGTATAAGACCGTGGTAAATACCCACAAACTGCAGTAATGATAGTTGAATTGATATGTTAACTGATGGGTAAATTTCTGATTGAGGCAATCATCTTTTCCATCGTTCTCTCGAAGTATTTACTTCATATTCAGCCTACATAAAATAATAAAAATATTCTTTTGTCAATTGTTTTCTAAAAGTAAATCATTTATTTCTATCATGTTTGGTATCAAATTAAAGCTCATGCGAGAATAATTTTAGTAGAAGAGTGATATGTATAGGATATTTAGAACGATTGTCAATTGTTTTTTCAAAAGATATTTAAATGATGTCCAATTTGGTATCAATCTAAAGTTCTCGGGAAGATGGGCTTAGTGAAAATATAAAATGAATAATCAGTGGAATTCATGTTACCATCTTGAAATTATACTACCGATGATCAAATGTCAAAAATGTATGTTCCAATGAATTTAAGACCCCGAAAACCTAGAATAGGACTCTTCAGTTTCAAAAATAGTCATTTTATGTAAGTGTTACACCCTAAGTTGGATATAACGAAGAATTAATCGGTTCGTGCTGGATGTAGGGTGAAGGATATTGTAAATATAAAGTATGCCAAATTTATATAGCAAATAAATATATTAGGGAATAAATAACAAATATATAAGTTGACATAAATGAATAACAAAGTATAACGAATATAACTTACGACTAATCGGCTACTGCTTCTTGATTTCTACATCTACACTATGCTTATAGTCTGACCATCGAATGAAAGTTGACTCAAAAATTATTTTATAGATGTGGCTTTTTTTCAGAACATTTATTTATGACAGGAGTTGTCAATAAAACTGACCTTTGCAAGTACCCACTGAAATACTGGACTAGGAATTCCCAGAAATACATCAACATGAATGTTCTTAATACCACTGGATTACTGGAGACATTGAAAATGATCTTCGCAACAGGATATCAGGGATGTATTCTGACGCATTTGTCTCATTACCGAAGTATCAGGCAGATAGATGACTTAAGTGACAATTTTGTGTGTTAGTATTTAAATTTTGAAAATGTGGCAACCGTGGGTTTCTGATGATTCCTATAGAAATAAATCTTTTTTTAAACCATTTCTACAAGAGCATGGTCAAATCATGGTTTTAAATTGTTACAAAACACTGATGGAAGAAGGAGCAGATTCATCATTTGCTATATCCAGAACTTCCAAATTATTGAAGGTATGTAGAACTTTAAACTATAATTCTTTGTTATAACACAATATATTCAAGAGACAGTACACAAAATTAAATTTATGCAGTACGAATAAGAAACAGAAAATTGCATTCAAATTGAATTATTGTTTCAAATATAATACACATTACAGAGAATAGATTATTTGGAACTTCGGCAATTATGCATGAGTTTGTAACTGTGCAATAATATTGATTAAAAGAAAAAAGAATAAATATATTGCATGCTGGCGGTGAGAATGGATGGGTAAAAGATTGTCTTTTAGTATCAGCTAAAAATATCAAGAATTGTAGTGCTGATTATCATGAAGATATGACTTCCGCATTATTCGAGGATTGGTTTAAAGACAAATTGGTACCCCAATTACCTCTAAATTCCGTTATCGTCATGGACAACGCTCCGTACCACTCACGACAAGAAGAAAAAATACCAAATAAATCTTCAAAGAAGGGTGATATAATATCTTTTTTAGAGAAGAATAATATTCCAATTCCACCAAAGGCAACAAAAGATATATTACACAAACTAATAAAAGAAAATAGTTTTGAAAAACAATATTTTGTTGATAATATTGCATCATCCTTGGGGCACACAGTTTTAAGATTACCTCCATACTATTGTGTATTTAAACCTATTGAATTAATTTGGGGTATCTTGAGAAAATCTATTAGGAAACATAATTCGACGCCTTCGCTCAATGAGAGTGTTGTTAATTTAATTAGAGCAGGAGCAGAAAAAATTGATGAAACTACGTGGAAGAACTGTGTGAGTCACGTTGAAAAACTAGAATTACAATATTTGAGTGCTAATAGTAGGGAAACTAATAAATTAATAATAAATTTAGATTCTGACGATTCTTGTTATGATGATTCTGACACAGATGTAAACATAGATGATATAATCTAATGTAATTGACGATTCTTGCAGGGCTGATTTCAGCTCAGATATACTGATTTTATTGACAATTCTGCCAAAGATATTCAGTGATATAATAATAAGATCAAACTTTGAAAATGATATGTAGTTTGTACTAGTTTTGTAACATTTGTAAATACAATATATTTTGTTACAATCAAATATATAATGAAATATATTTTTTCTACGATCACTATTGGGAGCGTGCGAAGCCATGGAAGGGGAAGTAGAATCGTCGCTAGCGCTAGCAGCGGAGGATTCAGGCACTTCGGGAGGCTCTTTTGTATATTTCTAATATAAGAAATGCACGTATTGACTGCAGTTTTTCAAGAGAACAAATGAAATGAGCAATCGGTTTTGCATTGTTGTGAATTGCAAAAATACTAGAAAAAACAACGAATGTAAATTTTATAAATTTCCCGTTGCAAAATGGAAAGTAAATCAAAGAAATAAATGGATAGCTGCAGTGAGAAGGAAAAGATACCGACTGTCATAATCTTTATTTCTGTGATAAAAATAACATTGAAAATAGCAGATTTCAGGGAGATCACAGGTGCTCATGGACCATCAATTATTATTCTCAAAAGTAATTGAAAAATTGGCATTTTTTGGCGCTAAACATTTTCTCATATATATTTTCTCCAATTTTTCTTCTTTAGACTTTGGGATCATTGTTTTAATACCAAAAAAATTGTCTCATATCTGTATATCAATAAATAATAGAATCATGCATAAATCTAGTTCAAGAAAATTTATTAATGATTTTTTATTAAGTGTGAATGGATCGCTTTGGTATCCTAAATCACATGATTACATTTGAGAGATCATTCATTGGAGGCAAAAAATCAGAAGAGGAGTCATGTCCTACCTATGTTTCTACAATATTCCTGTCAATTTACAAAACTTCAAAAGCTAGTGAAAGTTCAACTTTAAGCAGGAGAATGAATATATGCAAATAATATAATATTATTATTCAATTGTCCATCAATATCAATGGCATGAGAAGTTATAATCAACGAAAAATAATTTAGCATTGATTAAGGAGAAAAATAAACCTCGAAATGAACAAAATTTACCAAGTGAAAGCAATAGTAATCATATAATCCATCAGTAGGATTTATTAGTATATTAAACGGATATTTTGAAGCCCACCTACAATACTTTAATCAATTTTGGACATTTTAAATTTGTCAATTTGATTTCACAAATATACAACAATTCATATTGCAATTCTGTGAGAATTCATTAATTCTATAGATCTATAAATCCATAAGAAATGGTTAAAAACGCATCGATTCATGAGGATGACAAACCCATTGCGATTTTGTTCATAATTTATAAATCTACGAGTTTTACTGATTCATAACTTGACAAAGAACTGCAACATTAGTTAAGGAATGACTATTTTATTAATTCTATACGTTTTCATTCCATGTTATTATTTTATGATCGTATTTATATATTATGCCATTACTCAACCAAACTTTCATTGAGTTTCAATCTATTTTTTCATTGATCATACTTATTTTAATGTCAGCCGAACTTATAAGAAACGTTTAATAATAATAAATAAAACTTTTCACTTGCTTGGAATATCCGTATATACTTTTATTGATACCAAAACATAACATTTTATCTCGTTAGATCACAATGTACGTATACGCCAAACATCCTCCTTTAGTTCATACATCAAATGGCGCTGCTGTCGCGCACTGAGCGAATAGAAAACAACATATTTCTCATACAAAACACAACTAGAAAACTTACAATTTCACACAACTGTGCGAAAAGTCGTGAGAAATCATTTTTCACACCAGGGGCCTGTTGCATAATAAAATACAAGTTAATATTATTAGCGTTTTTACGTGCATTTTCACTAATAGTATTAACTTGTATTTCATTATGCAACAGGCCCCAGTTTGACCAACTGATATATTACTAATTCATTTTGAATATTCTTTAGGTGATATATATGATATATATAGCAAGATTATTGATAAATATCACGGACTTGATATAAATCTCTATTTGCTCTTTTATAAGTCACATTTAAATAACAAAATTGCACTAAATTCTGTTGGAATTATTTTCTTATTCTTGTAATATATATTCCGAAGGTTGGTAACACTACGAATCACTACTGTCAAATTGAAGCAGACGTTCCATCACATTCTGTTGAAATCGAGAAATTATGTATGTAATTATTGTATCATAACCAAAATTAGATATCCACAAATATCATTACTGCAGTTGGAAAATGGTTAGTGACGAAGATTTAGAAAACACGCTACCCCAGATCACAGAAAACTCTAACTAATGAACCAATCAAAAGGTCGCTTGGTGAGAGTGAACCAATCAAAAGGTCGCTTGGTGAGAGTGAACCAATCAGATACAATCTCTCCGTAGTTTGCAACAATTAGATTACACAACAATGAAATGTCAATCAACTGATAGAAAATATATCAATAATGATCCAAATCATAACTAAAATCAATATCACAGTAAATAAGCAGAGCAAACAATTAAAATGCCTAAATTATTTTATATTTGTGAAAATAGATTCAAAATCTCAGTTATACGAATGATTTACCTACATATTTCATTAAAAATTGTGATCGTAGAAAAAGTATAGTGTACAACACGTATAGAATCACCTATTTCACACTTATGTGATTTCAGCACTCGACTCCGTCTCGTGCTGAAAATTACACACCTCGTGTGAAATAGGTAATTTTCTATACTTGTTGTACAATACACTATTTAATGCCCCCCTGACTTGTTCTCAACGATCCTGTTAACATTGTAGTCATCCATCTATTTGAAGCAAGTTATACTAATGTATTTCTGGTAATTCCTAATCCAGTATTTGAGTGGGTACTTGCAAAAATTCTCGGTACCTGGATTCTAATCTTTGCTAACCATCCTTTGAAATATGGCTAGATGTTTTGAAAGAAACCCACATCTATAAAATAATTAAAGAGTCAACTTTCATTCGATGGTTAAACTATACTCTATACTGCCTTACTCTACTAAACCAGTGCTGATTCGTGACAATATCAATCTCACTTTGAAAGTGTTGCAAATATCATGTTTATTATTAATACAAATACAAGTAACGTAATTTGGAATACTGACTCGACAATTAATGAGTGTGTTGCTTGCATCACGAATTAGCCTTGCTACATAAGGACTTAAATATAAACGCCATCCATCACTTTAATAATGGTAGCCGTCACTTTGACAATGACAGCTGTCACTTTGACAATGACAGCTGTCATTTCGAAATATGAATTTGATTGATGCAACACTCTAAATCTATGGAACAGCGATGGAATTGATCATGAAATTTATGGTCGGGGAATTACTATGTGGCCGCAGCAGATTTAATATGACAAGATTGTGCAACAGGATGAAACCTAATACTAGCGCAACACATCTAATTTCACAAAAAAAATATCGATATAATGGAAGGAAATATTATCATACTATAATTGATTTTCACTGTAATTACGTTACATAAATCGACTCCTATAAGATTTTTGGTTATATTCCTGTATTTCATCTAATTTCATTCAAAATTAAATCAGATTAGACTGGACTGGGCCATAGAAAGAGGAAGTCAATACTAATCTTTCATAAATTTCTGTAATTTGAACCATGTAGCTCGTTACTCACAGTCAATAATAATATAACCTTATCCGAAAATTTGGTCTTCCTTTCTCCATCTCTAAATTTGGTGGTTCACACATCATAAACAATGCGTAAACTGAGCATAGGCATCTCAAATCTACCATCAATTTAAATGAACGCTTATGTAGCCTGAATTTAGTTTATATGAATTCATATTAAGAATCGTAGAAGAAATATTGTGTGGCGTGAAACACATATGCGAACAAGCATTATGAGATTGGGAAAATATTTTTTGCAACTCAACGATTCTTCACTTGAAATATGTAGCCTTAACCTCGTCATAATGCTTAAGTTCACACATTTGTTGGATAAAACTATTATCTCTTTATTATCTCGAATCCTCGTGGCTCTAGGGGTCCTATTCTAATTCATAGAAACAGCTTGAAGACAGATCGCAGTCTCTATTTCAATGTTTAATGTCATAGTGACATTCATAGGGATTTGAATATTGTATGTTGGTGCAAACAATATAACTGACAACTTTATGCTGGCAGTTAGTTAAGACCGATGTTTGAAATCAGATTCAATTCATGTTTAATCATTCTCCTGGTTCATTATTGATTAAAATAGTATAGTTTTAATCTATTGTTACTATTTTATGTCATACGAATGTCAAATCTGACATCGAGCTGGGGAAACTGACTTGAACCTGTCTCTTACTTCTGGAAGACTATCTTCAACGATGATGACACTGAATCACTTCTCTAATAAATTTCCCGCTAGGTAGTACATTTGTGGAGAGTCCATAAAATGACGTCAAAAGACAGTCTTCACAAATTAGAATTATTAAACCCTTGAGCGACTGTTGTTATTGCAAATTCGACGTAGGCCGTACGTTAAGTTTATGCTTCACGCAAGCGCGTTGTACGTGATCACATGATCATAACTCCCAGAGCTGCTCTGCAAGGTGGGAATAATTGTGTAAGGAGCGAAATTTGAAAGACAAATTATTTGTAGCGTAGGTAGTGTTTTGTGGTTCCTAACAATTGTGAAGTGAGCCAGAAGCTCACGTCTGGGAACTTATGACCAAACTATGAGACATAACTTTGCGCACCAAACACACAAATACATATTTTTGGCAGAACTCATACGCTATGTCAGTAGCGTTGTGCGCGGCGCGAGCGCCGTCCTGGTGGCGACACTTGGCATCTATTTACTAATATATTTAAAATCGTGACAATCAACAAATTTTGACGTACTTACGTAATTTGCAAAACTGGCACTTAGAATTAGCAGAAAGTTTATTACAATGACAGTAGTACTTTGAGGCAGGTCTCAAGAAGTTGATTTACCTATATTTAGATCCAAAAGTTTGAGCAAAGGGAAAAAATTGGTACAAAGTTTTCATGTCAACGACGAAGAAGAAATTAAAAATAACAAAGAAGATAGTGAAATTACAGGAGTTACTTTGTGCGAAATGCCTCGCACATTTGGTGATAGAACAAATCTGAATTTGTATGATTTATTGGTCGAGATATGTGTAAATTATAAGTGTAAACATAGTTTTCTACTTGACATGATAATACGTATGTTCGGGTTTACTTCTTGTATGTTCTATTTAATTATTGTCTGAATATTGAATCGATACACAATATTAATTTTTTTCGTGATTTTAGATAATTTCATCTAAATTGAAAATAATCTGTGTGACTATCATAAAAACTTCTTGATTTGATGTATTTTGGATTCTTCATTAGGGAATCAGCATCATTCATGTCTGATGATTTGATATTTGCTTGCCAGATACGAGTTATCCGAAAACATCATTCATTTAAGTACGTAAAAATTCATTAATAAGGATTCATTCATGATATTTTGTCTTCAATCTATGATCAATGATAATATTGTTGAAATATAATTTTAATAATTCAATATTGATACTGTACAAACATTATACAATTTGAAAAACACCAACTGCTTATTTCTAAAGTTCGCTAATATAATAATAAGTCTGATGTGTTTTTTTACATGATTGCTGTAAAAATTTATTAATACAGGTAAATTTAGGTCGAAAAATTGTTAATATTAGTTGCAACTGCGAACATTCAGCTGCAGTTTGCATATAAATTAACACAGAAGGTATCTACTTCAAGACTGACCAGTCAATGATTTGGAATCGTCCAGCACAGTTGAATGAATATCATAAGAGTGCAAGGATTGATAGTATGTACTATTGCATAAAAGCAAACTGAGAAGATAACTTTTTCACAGTTTCTTACGCCCATTCGCGATTTGGAAATGAATGAAATTTCAGTTCATCATTGCGCAGTTGTGTGTGCGAACACTCAGACACACAATAAATTAAACTTTATCCCGATGATCTCCACTTTTTCAAAGGATTTTCCATATTTATTTGCCTCAAAAACGCAGTTTGGCTTTATGCTCTTTTATATTTGCTTTGACAGCTCTAGTCAGTATTAGTAAAGAGCTTATAACATCTACCGCATAGAGTCGCGTTCGTCGCTACTGACAAAGCGTATAGCACCATTGAGTCCACTATTTTATTTTGGCTCACACCGTTACACGATCATAATATAAAGACAGTATCAAACGTTCCTCACGTTCGCTCAAACAGTCAACCCTTTTTACCGCAGGTTAAAATATTTACCGACGAGTTTATTCGATTATTTTTGGTTATCTTCCTAAAACAATATAATATGCTAGACTTAGGGCACCGAACAGTGTATCTCTCTGTATCTATTATAATCTATAAGAGTGAATTATTTGTTTTCGTAATTTTTGTCGCGTTTCGAATTCCAATATGTGAAGTAACGTTTATTGTTTGTTTATTATCAATGATGGAGTCAGTGGCAGTTAATTACGTGCAAAATATTTTACATTTATTTCTTGTGTTCACCCTCTTTTGATTGATCAACACTTTGCATATCAAATACTTCATCTCATGTCATGATGGTTGAGAATACCCTCTTGTAGCATAAATTACTATTACTAACATCTTTATTCTGTGTTATTCTTGAAAAACGTAAGAAATATCTTAATTACACATTAATTTGAAAGCAATTTCAAATGGAGTGCCAACAGAGCACATTAATATTCTGTTGTTTTTGAATTAGTCTACCTACTGATCTGTGGATCATGCAAAATCCATTAAAATAATTCCATTCCCTGGTGTTGGTTTTTCAGGCTCAAAAATAAACATGAAAATACACTTTCTATTTTGTGTTCAAACAGATGAAAATTAATTTGGCGCTTCCATTTTTCCATTGCTTTGTGGAAGAGTGAGTTGATATATAATAAATGTGTGTGAGTTCTGGAAACCTACATTAGGCATGGGAGCATTCAATAAATAAAAACTCGCAGTCTCAATTCCCTTTGCCATTCAGAACAACACAAATAAAAACATTATTCATTATAAAAATTCTTTAAGATATGTTTCCAGCCAACACGATTCTCTTTTTCCTCTCACGTGAATCAGTTCAATTTTGACATCAAAATCACAGCTCATTTTCAGCCCTTGTCAAAATAGTCAGTAAACACTTAAGCTCACCATTTCGTATCAAAATGTCGTTTAATATCACGATGGAGGTTGAACAGCTGGCCATAATACTGTTTTTTCTCCATCCTGGATGGCACAAATGGTTGGACGTGGCGAAGTGTCGCAATATACGTGCAGAATCGAGCGTTTCCCTACACTCCACAGCAACATGCGAGAGCATCATTATCACGGATATAGAAAGTGCAAGAAGACATCTCTTCGTATATATATTTTGAGTTCAGGAAAAGAAGTTTGTTACATTTACAACAGAAAATAAAAGTATGTACTGCAATATTATATATTATGATTGAGTTTATTTTAATGTGAAAGATGGGATGTTTTATATCTAGGCCTATTTCGCAGCTGAATCATTATTATCAAACACTTACTAAACTATGGAGAAATAAACAAAGTAACACAAAATGAATAACAACTTGTATAAATTTTTAAAGATCCGTCCAATCGCGGCTGAACTTTGACCCAATGAATTATAAAAGTCTTGAATGAAATTTGAAATTTGAGCAGTTGTAATAATCCCAGAGACGTTTCCTATACGAATTTTCAATTGTTCTAGATTTAGTTGGTTCCCTGTTCATAATTTTTTCAAAAATAATTCCAGTGTGTCTCTCCTTATACTTGTTTATACTTTGTATTTAAAAAAACATCAATAAAATAGATCCAATGGTGTGAGGTTAGTAGACTGAGCAGGCCATTCTACTTCGCAACCTCATCCAATCCAGTGACGTGGGAATGTATGATTTAAGGAGATTCTGGCATTCTGCGCATAGTGCGCAGGGGCACCAACGTGCTAAAACCATGCGTCTTCAATATTTAAAACTTAAAGCGCAGGTATAACATATTTTATTTCAATTTATCGAGTAAAAAAACTACTTTTGATTTAAAATTCGGTATATTTTATGTGAAACTTGGACGTTTCGATCCTTTGAAGCAGATTCTTGGTCAAAGGATCCAAAAATTAAAGTTTTAAATAAAATATACAGAATTTGAAATCAAAAGTAGTTTTCTAGGTTTAATTAATTATGAGTCGTAATATTTCCATCAATGAAAAATGGTCCTATAGCGTGGATTCCCATCATACAAGCCCAAACGTTGACGTTCTCGGGTCGTTGAGCTCTTGTACTATAATATTTTATCCATTTTTCATTTTAAAATGGACACTTGGGATACGTTCCACTAGGTGACCGCAACGCTCATGTCATCTCAATAATCGTTCTACAAGATGATCGCGGTTTTAGCGTTCAAGATCAGTACGTCATAGATGAGGCCAGCTCACAACGCTTGCAGTTGAAAGGTGGGCTGAAGTGTCTCTCCAATTAGTATTTAGTCAAGTTAATTTAGGTTTTATCCGCCGAATAGTTGGCTCTGTCTTTTTTTGCAGGAGTATTTCCTTTTGGCATGTACAATAAGTGTGCAAAAATCATGTTGTCAAATCATGGTGCTCCAGGAGATATCGAAGGCTAAAGATCAAAAACCCCGTTTTCGCAAATATCTCATTTTTTAACGGTCGTAGAGCCTTTGAGATCATGAGTAAAAATAAGAAATACATTTTTCTCTACAAAAAAGATCATATAACCTATTTGCGTATCCATAACCGTGAATAAGATACCGCGCATACAACGTGCACCGACGCGCAATCATGCATTATTGCCCGCGCCACCATTAGGATAGAATACAAGGCTCAAAAGATATAAAGTTATCTTTTGAATGGTACAATTGCTTTAAATACTAAATTTCAAGATTTTATATACCGACTGAGCCGATTGACACACAGTTATTTCAAATACCATACTTGAACATCCTACGGCTAGACATTTTGAATTTATGCGAAAAATTCAAGAAATGTTATAAAAGTGTACTATTATATTGCGAGGTGCACAACTAGACCACAGATCAGTCTTGAATACAAAATTTCAACAATTTACGTTAGATGGGTTTCGAGATTTGCAAGCAACATACATTTATATGTACACACGTACCGATGTCAAGCCGAAAATTTCCAAAATAGATTCAGGGGTGTTATAAACAGATATTCTCACTAAAATAGGTATATAAATGTGTCACAACTTTGCAACTAATTAAAATATTCGAAATATTATTTTATATCGCCGATATATGTTATACTTGCCAATAAAAAAGTTAGGTCACAATTTCATGCGCGATATCTTGTTAACGGTTAAAGATACGTGAATGAGTCATGCAATCTTTTTTGTGGAGAAAAATATGTCCTTTATTTTCATTCATTCATTCATGCATGACCTCAAATGCTCTACGATCGTTGACGTGGATTACCATAATCGGATAATAAATAATCGTGAAGAACTGGTATCGTTGCTAACAATTCTGAAAATTAAAATCATCAAAAAGAGCAATTGGATTCTGTAACAAGACTGCACATCATCTGGTCGCTCGCGTAAATGATACTGTAACGTGCGAGAGTGGGGAAGCTCGTAAAGGTGACTTTGCATGAGTGGAGCCTTTCGTCTTCGTTACGTCGCGTCACGTCGCATCACATCACCCCTCCCAATGGAAGCCTCTAGCAATATTTCAGAAGTAGAATATTCCAGAAGTAGAACATTCGAGAAGAGTGTAATGGTGAACTAGAACAGTGAATATCAAACAGTGAAGTGAACAGTGTATATAAATAGTGGAATATCAAAATTTGCGACTTTGTTTAAGTTGGAATTAGGTGATAAATAAATAAATATAGTGTTGTTAATGATACTAAGAATAATAAAACTTTTATTCCAATTTAAATTATTTGATAGTGATTTTTATTTAATTACAAACTATTTGATCAGGCAATAAACATAACAATACGTGGAGTTTGCTCACTTTATTATGGAGCAGAACATATTTATTCTCTCCTCATCTCATGCATACGCATACTTTTCATCATTTTCACAATTATTTATACTGATATTTATACTAATATCTTGTGGAACTTATGAGATATCGAAATGAAACTTAGAGGAAAATTTAGGTGAAACTTTTCATTTTCATTCCTAAAATTTTTATAGGAATCTATTGGGCCATTTTGGAGCCTATTCGAAACAAACCTCCAGACAGACAGACAAAAATTTTGAAAGCAGTCATTTATGATTGAAAATTGTTAAATTAGCAGTTCTCACTTGAATTTTTGTATTCATTCTGAAATCACAGACAGGTACTTCTATTTTATTCATCTGTATGGATTTACTTTTAAATTTTAGCCATGAATTGTTAGTTTATTTGACATTTAGGAGATACTTGCATCGTTCCACATAAGGCACCAACCACAGTAATCGTATGTTAGTGGAACGGCAAAAACTGCGGTCCTGAGCGAATCGTTGCGATCACTCACTGAAATGTACTTTTAAATACATTGCTGTTCAATTCTTGATCATAGATATAATGCATCCTATTTTTCATGTTAAAATTAATTCATGCAGTACGTGCCACTAGGCGATCGCAACGGTTTGCTCACGACCGCAGTTTTTGCCGTTCTACTAACATCAGATTGCTGTAGTTGGTGCTTGAAATCGAACGATGTGAGTGTGTGTTAAATGTCAAATGAACTGAAGATTCGTGGTTAAAATTGAAAAAAATCTTGAATAAGACAAGCAAAAGGGGATTTATGAATGGAATAAATCCGATATGTCCGTGTAAGTTGATCTTTCATAAATAATAAATAATGACAGTGGGAGACCGTAAAACGATCTGTCATCTTGACAAGTAAAAGATCTTGAATCAATCGAAATAGCTTGGAATCGAATGTACAAATTGGAAGGACAACTTTCAAATTTCTTGGTGATTTCTGCAAAAATGAACGCAACGACCGCATCGACCCACTTTTCATTCGTGGGCGTTGTGAGCTTGAAGCGGTCGCGGTAAATGGCGTAATTTATGACGTATTGATCTTGAACACAAAGATTGCTAACGTCTTGTGGAATGATTATTGAGACGATATGAGCGCTGCAGTCACCTAGTGGAACGTACCCACGGTAAATATGACTGTCTTAACAAACTAAAATTTGACCAAGACACATTCAAGGAGGTGCATAATATCATTACGGGTAACTAATTTAGAAACCACATTATGATACCGAAACCTGAAAAGCACTTTGGGTTTTTGAGTAAGGATAATACGCAGAATGAAAAAAATTGTTCTAATCTGTGAGTAAAGATAAATAAGTAAAGAAATAGTGATTCCAGAGAAGGTAGCTTGCACTTAACGGAATGAAATTTCAGTTCTATTCAGTATTAAGATTGTAACATCCTAAGTGAACTGAACAATACCCCAGTTTCATTTTCTTGCATTGCAAATCGAACAGAAACTCATGTGTAGGTTGAAAGGGGATGAATTCGAATTTGAAGTACAGCAATCCCTTTAAGAAGTAGTAAAAATGGATCCGTTATTGAGGTATCCAACAGATTTTAATATATTGAAAGAAGAGAAGAATATCGTAATAATTAAGGAGAACTTAACGCCGTTTCGAGGTTGGCGTATTCTGATAATATTTTCAGCAACAGTTCGAAGTAGCCATGGACCAGCATTTCAGCTAGACGTCCAATTTACCCTAGCTACATAATGTCAGAAGAATATTAGGGAGTTTTTACAAGCCTCCGCTATTGATACGATAACGCTAACGTAGAAAATAGATTTTTTAGGAAATGCGCGCTCAATAGTGCTAACTTGAATCACAGTGTACTCATAAAAAATCTTCAAGAGTTAGCATACATTAATAACATAACAATGAATTTATTTGTAAATTCCAGTAACGAAAGAAAATCGTTCTGACGTTAGCGTTGACGTTTCATCAGTGGTGGCTTGCAAAAACTTCCTATTGAGTCTGTAACGTACAGAAACAACAAGAACGTGCCTGCTAATCTAATCAAACTATTTTCTATCGACTAAAATTGTGCACGTTGTCCGCCTTATACAAATGTATAACTATAATTGTGCAGTGACTCGAACATAACCAAATTTACTAAACATCGACTGTAGTTTGAAAATAAAACATAATTGAAAATATTATTTTGACCACGTGTCCCGATTTCCCACATTACAATAACAAATCACAAACGTGACATAATTAGCAAATTCAATTGCAAATTAATAAATATTACAGAACAGTAATCGCTAATTGTGCGGACGGTATTTTTCATAATCAGTATAGCCACACAAGCGGACAAATAATATGTTCAAACGAGGCACGTTAGTATTGTTGGAGCCAAATCATCCCAACACAATCAAAACTCATTGATGCAATAATTCAGTGTAGATTTGATGATTACAAACAATCTCATTACCTTAATTAATTATGAAATACACCAGTGTTCTACAATATTGATAATCATTAATATAATTGTATGGTTTATTATTATTTTCATAGTTTGTCCAAGGTTTTATTCATTACGAATATTAATATATGAAGCCCAAGCAATTGTGCAATTTGAATAATTTTTAATAATCTATACATTTTTCAGAGTTTTATTTAATAAAAATGACTTTTGATTTCGAATTCTGTATATTTATTTGAAACTTTGACATTTCGATCCTTTGACAAAGGATCTTCTTCAGAAAACAATAACGCAAAATAAAACAAGGCAAGTAACTAGATACTAAAAATATACAGAATACTAGATGTGATAACGTGGATATCATACCTAAACAAAAAGAATAAAATCCTCCGGCATTCATCCAAGGCTTGAGGAAAACCACGTGGAAACCCCAAACAGGGGAATAAAACTTTAACCATACTGATGGTTTTGAATTATCAAATATTTGGCTTTCTGTAATCAATAATACACATATATGATAACTATGTTTTAGTTGATGTAGTTCTGTGTATATTTTCGATTACATAGTACACTGAAGACTATTTGACACTACAGTTGTGAACCAAACCAATAGCAAAGAGTAGCGCTACGCTGTCTTGTTGAAATGTCGTGCATTCTGTGATTTGGGATGTGTGCGGAGCTGTACCAAGCAGGACATATTCCTCTGTTTGGGGTTTTCACGTGGTTTTCCTCAAGCCTTGGGTGAATGCCAGAGGATTTTATTCTTTTTGTTTAGGTGTGATATCCACGTTATCATACATTTCCAGTGATTTACAAGTACATCAATTTATAACGCAACATAATTTCTTCATGTATAAGATCAAATTTTCTAGGAATTTGTATACCTATGAAGCCCACTGTTTGAGAAACATAATAGACCCTTGGACGTCATCATGACGTCTTATAGGTATTAAATCGACAAATATGTTTTATTGGGTATAAATTCTGTAAATTTATTAGAAACACAACGTTTCAACAGCAAAGTGCTGCCTTTTTCAAGTGAAAATAAATATAAATATAAATAAACAGAATTGTCAAGACAACAGAGATAAAAATAAAAGTACAGATAATAACTAGATTAGTTTAAAATATATTAACTCCTAGGATCGTAGAGTTCTGCCTGTGATTGATGATTCAATATCCACAGGTCTTCAGGAGATAATATTGGTCTAAATAGGGAAATTGTCAGCTCCTTGTGGTTCTAGGTCAATCTGGCTCTACTCTTTTTGGTTTGGCGCATAACTGAACCATCCACAGATCTTCAGGAGATGAAGTAACTCTTGCAAGTAGATTCGTAGATACAAATAACTTGAAATTATGAACAAATGATTGGTAGCCATGATCGATTAAGTTCATAACCAGTATTCAAATTCAAATTATTCGGTGATTTTTTAATTTCAATTGCTTCTCTTATAAGCCTCTTGAACCAATTGTTCTCTTTAGTTAGAAGCTTCGTATTCTTGAAGTCAATGCCATGTAATTCTTGAATAGCATGCTCAGCTACAGCAGATTTTTCTGGATGGTTCAATCTTATATGACGAGAATGCTCTTTCAATCTTGTTTCTACAGTCCTCTTGGTTTGTCCAATATATACTTTGCCACATCGACAAGGAATCTTGTATATACCTGGATACTGTAGAGGAAATCTGTCTTTAACATTACCAATAAGATTTCGAATTTTTAAACTGGAAGTGTATGAAGTTTTAATGTCATATTGATGTAAGAGCCTTCCAATTTCATCTGTTATATTGGCTACGTAGGGTAACGTAACAAATATTTTTTTATTATTTGGATCTTGAACAGGTGGCGTAGAATTCTTCTGTCTAAGTGCTTTCTTAATCTGTGCTATATTATATCCATTCTTCAAGAAAACATCATCCAAAAATTTGATTTCATCAGATAGTTTACTTGGATGACATAACGAAGAGGCTCTCTGATATAAAGTTTTAATAGTACAAAATTTCTGAGCAGGATGGTGATTTGATGACTGATGTAAATATTGATTTGTATGGGTCGGCTTCCTATGTACAGAATGGATAAGTTTGCCATTACCTTGTTTCTCCAGGTAAACGTCCAGAAAAGGAAGACAGTTATTTTCTTCAACCTCAATACTGAATTTAATGTTCCTATGTTGCATGTTAAGACGATTCAAAAAAACATTCAATTCATCTCTACCATGAGGCCAAATAGCAAAGACATCATCAACGTAACGAAGCCAGACAGTAGGTTTCTTCATAGCAGTGTTTAAAGCTTTTTGTTCAAAATTCTCCATGTAAAAATTAGCGATAGAAGGAGAAACAGGGGAACCCATGGCGACACCATCAATTTGCTTGTAGAAATTACCATTAAAGATGAAGAAACAAGAAGTCAAACAATGTTTAAAAAGCTTGACAATATCAGATGTAAAATGATCTTCTAATAATTTCAGAGTATCGATGATAGGTACTTTCGTGAATAAAGATGAAACGTCAAAACTGACAAGTAAATCATTATCTGTCAATGTCATATCACTAATCAAATCCACAAAATGTCGGGAATCCTTGACATATGATGTAGTATGACCAATCATCGGCTTCAACAAACTATCCAAATATTTGGCTAATCCATATGTTGTTGAGCCTATTGAATTGACAATAGGTCTTAGAGGAACATCCTTTTTATGAATTTTCGGAAGACCATAAAACTTGGAAATGACAGGATCTTGGGGAATGAGCTCTTTCTGAATATCTTGAGGTGAAGAAGATTCTTTCAAAAGTTTTGTTGTTTGATATTTTGAAGAGCCAAATGGATTACTATTAACTTGAATGTAGGCAGCATCATCCAGTAATTCATTTGCTTTTTTTAATGTAGTCTTCTTTATTCATGATGACCGTAGCTTTGCCCTTATCAGCTGGTAAAACAACAATATCCTTATCATTTCTTAACTCCCTTAGGCACTGAAGTTCACTTCTTGATAAGTTGGATTTGATAGCTGGAGCCTTCTTCAAAATACTCACAGTTTCATGACGAATTTCTTGAGACTTTTCTGCAGGTAGCAAATTGATAGCAGCTTTCGTTATAATTTCTTCAACAGGAATACGCCACCTGTTCAAGATCCAAATAATAAGAAAATATTTGTTACGTTACCCTACGTAGCCAATATAACAGATGAAATTGGAAGGCTCTTACATCAATATGACATTAAAACTTCATACACTTCCAGTTTAAAAATTCGAAATCTTATTGGTAATGTTAAAGACAGATTTCCTCTACAGTATCCAGGTATATACAAGATTCCTTGTCGATGTGGCAAAGTATATATTGGACAAACCAAGAGGACTGTAGAAACAAGATTGAAAGAGCATTCTCGTCATATAAGATTGAACCATCCAGAAAAATCTGCTGTAGCTGAGCATGCTATTCAAGAATTACATGGCATTGACTTCAAGAATACGAAGCTTCTAACTAAAGAGAACAATTGGTTCAAGAGGCTTATAAGAGAAGCAATTGAAATTAAAAAATCACCGAATAATTTGAATTTGAATACTGGTTATGAACTTAATCGATCATGGCTACCAATCATTTGTTCATAATTTCAAGTTATTTGTATCTACGAATCTACTTGCAAGAGTTACTTCATCTCCTGAAGATCTGTGGATGGTTCAGTTATGCGCCAAACCAAAAAGAGTAGAGCCAGATTGACCTAGAACCACAAGGAGCTGACAATTTCCCTATTTAGACCAATATTATCTCCTGAAGACCTGTGGATATTGAATCATCAATCACAGGCAGAACTCTACGATCCTAGGAGTTAATATATTTTAAACTAATCTAGTTATTATCTGTACTTTTATTTTTATCTCTGTTGTCTTGACAATTCTGTTTATTTATATTTATATTTATTTTCACTTGAAAAAGGCAGCACTTTGCTGTTGAAACGTTGTGTTTCTAATAAATTTACAGAACTTATACCCAATAAAACATATTTATTTATAAAATGAGTTCTGAAAAGTTTCTTCCTTCATTATTAAATCGACCTTTCTTTAGAACAAAGTAATATTCAATATAATTTTCATTACTTATACTTATTATTTATCCAATATTTTCATATTTTCATGAAAGTAGTGGAGTATCTACGCCATTCACGCAGTAAAAGAAGATAAATAAATAATAATAAATAAATGTATTATATTTTCAGACACTACATTCAAGATGTGATATTTTAAAATGTTTTGGAATGTATGGAATATTTTTGTTGAATCTTGACCTGTAGAAGATGCACAAAGCTCTGCCGATTTTAGTGAAGGTTTTACAGCGGCGTTATAAAGATGTGAGTCACCGTGTCGTATTTATCATGACCACATGGTATCAGATATTTCTTTGTTTGTGTGAGTATTGGTTCTGAAGAATGTGAGTATTCTATATCATTTTCATTTTAGCTATTGATTAAACAAAAAATAAAGATTTATCAACTGAACATTAATATTATTATTTCCTTCTCTTGAATCAATACTCAGTTATTTCACTCGGTGTTTGTATGAAACTCTGTAAATATACAGAATAAATGTGTTTCCAGGTATTCGATGGCTCAAATTGAAAAGGAAAATGTGGGCAAATTGATAAGAAGAGTGATGACAAGAATTCTTGCAAATGAATTAGTCACTGGATATAGTTGGCAGGACTATAAAGAGAACAAAAAATTTAACAAACTCAAATTGACTACTGCAATTATTGGTAAAGCATTGTTTTATCATAATTAATATTATCTGTTTCAAATGACTTCTCATTTAGGAATCTGCCGAGAAGAGCCATACCGCCAGGAATGTCACAGAGAAACAAATTGAATTAAAAATTGCCAAACGGCTGAGCAAGACTCCTGAACATATGAAAATTGGAAATCAATAGATTATATAATGTATATCTTGTTGTTATCGCAAATATGGTTTTATTTTTTTTATATTATATATATTTCTTTAACTCTGGAAGTTAAGTGCAATACGCAATGTAATTTTACATTTTTGTGAGTTTTATGAGTGTGATCTTTTTTTTGTCAATTGTATTTATATAACAATAAATATTTCCTATTAATTGAATTTCTTGTCACAGATATGATTTTATTTCCCAAAAAAATATAGCTTCAATATGGTCATGAACCAGCCCAGAATATTCCAAGAATATGTTTTCAATTATCCCTATAATACTCTTAGCATATATTGAACATTTACTTTATGGAGATTTATAGATTATTCCAGGAATATAACATCATATATTCATAGCATATTTCAGGATGGTTCCTGGGATATTTATAGGATATCGGGACATGGGAATATTCTATGAAAATCCCACAAATATATACCGATAAACATAGGATATTCCGACAATAGCTGAATATTCGGAAAAAATATTCTCTGCTTATTCTTGAAATATTTCTTTGCTATCTGGGTACGGATTGGATGAGATAAATATGTGGAGTGGCATGCTAGGTCTTCTGACACAACTATATAGACTTCTTTTATTAGGAATTTTCAAAGTTCAAACTATTAAAGAGGGTGAGATGATAATAATAATCGATAATAGATATCATAGAATATAAAAATAGGATATAAAAGAATTTTTGCTTGGCTGATGAGCTGTTAGTGTTCTTGCCGTCTGGAGTAAGGGACTGGTCAAGTGTTGGGGCGTAATTAAGCCAAATTCTCCTTGAAATAATATGAGTTTGAAACACAATACTCTGTGAGATGTTATCAGAGAATAACACATATCAATTACCTGCCATCGGAGCATTTCAAATTCAGTTTAGGTAACTAGTACGTATATATAAATAATACACCTGCCTCAGAGGTTGAATAGGATATTTGGCTAACAGATAGGCCGTTAAGTTCACCAAATAAATAGCTAACAGTACTATGGTAAATATCGTTGCCCGCGGCACACGCGAGTTGGTCGATTTACTCACTCTTGGAGCAACTTTGCTGCCCTCAATAATACACATATTCCCGCGCAGCACCGACAAAATAATGTAGCATCGGTGGTACTAGCTCTTAGATAGCTAAGTCATTAGCACTGCTTATCTCACTTTGGACGACACCTACGGATGGTTATCAGTACCGTAATGCAGTACCGATGTCTGCGACACACGCAGGCTGGTTTCATCCACTCTTGGAACAAGACCGTTGCTGCAATAATACAAAGTACATGCGGTTGACAACAATCACCACCATTACACGGTACTCCAGGGCCACAACTGGCTATTGTCTCTCAAATTAGGGACTTAAAGGACTTGGATCAAAAAGAAATTATGACGAATGATCTATCACTTGTATCATTTTTTATGTTTAATCTTGAAAAAAAGGGAATGTATATAGTAATGCACTGAATAAACAAAAATAAAGTTTCACTGACAAAATAAGATTTACGTCACAACTAATATGAATTTGACTAGTCTTCTGATTAGAGACGATGAATTTCAGTTATTTACTAAGATGTCTTGGACTTCTTGCTAACAGGCCCATTATAATCTCTAACTTTCTATTTTCCACTAATGACTGCAGCTTGCCTAATTCCGTCCTCTTCTTATTAGCTTCTCTCCAAACTGATTCGGTTCCTTCAGGTATTACTTGAGCCAGTGCTATCTCCTTGTAATATTTTGATGTTGTTTGTTGTCTTCTTTCTAGTCATGCAGTCTGCTGTTTCCCTCTTTTCTCGCTCTTTTTTTCTTAGCGCCTGCAACTTCAGTCCATCCTCGAGAATGAATTCTTTCTCGCTTTCCATCTTTTGTCGTGCTATCTCCTCAGCTTGACGTTTTTCCTTCTCCTCCTTTTTCTCGCGGGTGCAATCTTTTTTTTTCTCTCAGATTCTGGGTGCAATTCATAAGAGCTGTAAGCACTATGGGCCAAAGTCGAGTTTTTTTCTTATTGGAGCAAGGAATGGTTTAATGCCAAACAGTTGAGACCCGATTTAATTGCATTTGTAGCATTCAACATTCGCTTACCCATTGATGCTTTTCCTTCAATAAGCATCTGCCCGGAGCTAAAAAACACTCTCTCAACAAAAATGTAGCCATGAGAAAGCGCGAGAGTAGCGTTCACAACCTAGTGTAACCTAGGGTACTTTAAATCATCTGAAACAGTTCTTCTATCCCAAAACTGTTTCCAATACTTGTCAACTATATTATCGTTTTCTTGGAGATTTGTGTCAGTCTGCAAGAGTCCCCACTCATCTGCTAGCGTATATATGGTAAGGTTCGAGCGACATCACAGATTTGGGTTCTGCTGCTTTTCGATGAGCATGCCTCCTAGAAGATAACTTCCGGCGGCTGCATAGTGTGCTTGTGCATTTGAAAGTGAACATAGTCTGTCCTTCTCTTTTATGTGTGATAGTTCAGAAGAAGTTTATCATCACAGACGATTTCCTGTGAGGGGAGCAAGTTGATGTTATCAAAAAGCGTCCTGCATACTCCAAAGTTATCCACTGTGCTTTTCTTGCAAACTCTACGTGCATTAGTCGTAACCACGACCTCAAGTTCGGTACACAAAATGTGTATGAGTGGCTCATCTTTTCGAAAAGTCTCTGAAAATACAGTAAATACTCTTGCGCTTGATAAAGTAAAGAGAAGCTCCGCTGAGACAGCCTCTTTTTGCTACTAGATTATGATTTTTTCTTGGTAAATATTTGAGAAAGTATTCCTCAACGGCAGTCATTCATTCTAGAATCCTAGTTGCTGCCGGGTCTAGTGTAAGCCATCGGGGCTTCATATGCTTAATGAACTTATGACTAAGTAGCTCTTGTTATTTTTGAATGACCTGGAATGATTCCAATCACGATGGCCAACCGTCAAAAAAATCAAGAGGTGATACCTATAATAAACTCTGACACGTCATCTCCCAGCTTTTCCAGGCCTTTCTGGGCAGCATTGTGCACAACGTGAATATTGCACGAACGTTTGTCCACAAGTGGCTTGTCTCGCACTTTCAACACTTTCTCGTTCATAAGTCTCACAATCTTCTTATTAACATTGGGCCCATCTGATCCAAGCATGAGCATTTTATCCAAAACAATTCCTGTGCTATTTAATGCTTCTATAATTGACTTTAATATGTCTTCAGATTTGGCTTGTCCGATGAAAGACTTATCTAGATGCTGGTTTTGAATTTTATTCTGACCCATTGATCAAAACCGCAGCGCAACTTTCATTTTCTTCTTACTAGCATTATGTGTAATTTCATCTTGAAGGACAACAACTGGTTCATTGTTAATATCTTCAATCATAAGTTTTTTGTAGTCTGGTGCCAGCGCGTCTGTAACTAAATAACTCGCTTTGGTACTACCAAGACTGTAATGTTGGGAAACGGCATTCTCTGTAGGAAACATTTTCCGGAACGTGTCCGCAATGCCATCACACATGGCCGAGGCGTACGAAAAGTTTGATGAGACGACTCTCATGGCTCATATCAATTCAGTTCTTATAGAATTGTCATTAGCATTAAAAAGTTGAAGGGAATTTGAAAAGGTAGGTGTACTGTTTGAAACATGGGAGGCTTCTGTTTCCTGTGGTTTTCGCGGAGCAAGTGTCAATTGGCTGGGACTCAGTTGAAAACTTCACTTGCTTTTATGTTTCTCTCCCGTAGCATGCTGGCTAATTGTGATGATTCCGTTGGCAATACTGAATGGTTTGCCGCAAACTTTACACTAAATCTCGTGTTCGGTATATTTCTTGGCTCATTCTTTGATAATTTATCAGCTCGCGTCCTTCTTATCCAGCCACAATGCTTATAATAATAATAATAATGCTTTATTTATACTGACGCACAACAGATACAAAATCCAATTACAGCGAATCAGTGGCCAAACAAATTAGTTGGAACTATAAGTAACTATAAATTTCCTAAGATAGACTATAGGAGTGTTAAAAATATCAATTTCATCAGATTCAGAGATAAGCTCATTAACAAAGTTTATTGCTGAATTTAATTGCATGAATGCAAAGTTGCCTGCGAGTTTTAAGGCTCTAGGTCTTAGTCTAACATCGGGGACAACAATATTAATTTTGCTCAAAAAGTCAGGTAAATCTAGTTTGTTCTGTAGGATGCTACCTATCATTATGACAAATGTATGTTTCCTTCTGTTATTCAGAGAGATCATATTAAATTCTTCTAATTGAGATATATAAGATATTCTGTTCAAATGGTTTGGAAAAACTTTATAAATTTTAAAGTGTAAGTTTCTTAAAAATGATTTTTGAATTTTCTCCAGTAATTCAGAATATTTCTCCGATGTTGGACTCCAGATCACACAAGCATATTCTAATCTAGATCTAACAAATGAGTAGAATAAAGCTTTACAAGTATTTACATTGTCGAATTTTTTTACATTTCTTAATACAAAACCAAGTAGTTTATAACCTACATTAGCTAAATATTCTGCATGAAAATTGAAAAGGAAATTGGACTTGAGAAATATACCGAGATCCTTAAATTTGTCCACTCTAGATAGCTGACAGGTTTCAATATAATAATCCACACTAAGTATTGTTTTGGATTTGGCGATCGTCATCACTTTACACTTTTCAATGTTTAAAACTAAAGAATTTTCAACACACCAGTTCACGATATTATTCAAATCATTTTGTAAATATGCCAGATCAATTGGAGAGTGTATGGACATAAACAGTTTGACATCATCCGCGTACATCAAGCAGTTGGACCATTGTAGGACATCCGGTAGATCATTAATTGCAAATAAAAAAAGCAAGGGACCTAATATCGATCCTTGCGGGACTCCTGATGTGGGTACAAAGGGTTTAGAAGTAGTATTCATGTACACTACGACGTTTTTCCTATCCGTGAGCTAAGAATATAATAGTGATAAAGTATTTTGATGTAAATCGAAATTCTCCATTTTTTTTAATAAAGTGTTATGACAAATTTTGTCAAATGCTTTTGACATATCAGTGAAAATAACGTCAATTTGATTTGTTTTGATTGCTTCCGATATGAATTCGGAGAAAGATAGTAAATTAGTAACTGTTGATTTATTAGGTACAAATCCATGTTGAAACGGAGATATCATAGAGCGTGTGTGCTGTTGTAGTTTGGTGTAGATGTGTAGGTGTATACTCGGCATTCTTCCATATAGCCCAAGAGCCCGCTCGGAAATACCACCTTGAATCGTTAAACGATTCTTACGAATTCTAAACGATTTGTCGTGAAAACATTACCCTTAAAAGTTAACGGTGCCATTTTTGATTCTGCCAGAAGCAATTAATATTAATTATTCATTACGTGAATTTAACGCACAAACTACCTTTTTATGTTAGACACTTGGTATTTACACTGGAACATGTATTTTTATGTGTAAAACAAGAGAAACTCATGGTGCCGAGTCTCATTCTGCCACAACCCCCGGCACCGTGGCTTCAAAGTGGTTGGAAATATCGATAAAGCACCTTTTTCTGTTAGACGAAAAAGTCCTATACAAAAATTGTAGCCAGAGACCTGACAAATTCAAAGAACCAACAGTGCCAACTCTCATGTTGCCAGAAATCCTCGGCACCGTGGATCCAATCGGCGCTCGCGCAGCCTGTTTTCAGTCTAATTTAATGTTGCAATTCTGTGCATATCCATGAGTCCTACAGATTAAAAAAAAAAATTTTCTTGGTGCGATAGTACTTTGAGAGCTAGGATGTAAGTTGTAATACTAAATAATATTTGATATCCTTTCATCCTATCATCTAAGAATTATCAAATCTAGAGTAACTAAATTCTCAAAATATATTATTTAATATCATTTCAACTCCGGTATACTGATAGAAGCAATGTAGGAACAAATGTGTAAATGAAATTAAATCAACTAATTATCGAACCATGCCAAAAAAATAGTATTCAGTGGGCAATTTTTTTTTTTTTGTACAAAGAAACTTGAATGCATATTTTTTCATAACTTCATTCATGACCTGAAAAAATATACGTTTCGATGTTCATAGATATATTTATGGTAGAACAGTACATTAAGGGAGAGCGCATAAGTTGTAAATATGAAGAAACAATCGGAATCTATTTTTATTTATTAGAATTTATGTTCAAAAGTTTATTTAAAATATAAATAGTAGCAGCCTACATTTATTCCGTTTCCGAATCGAAGCTATCGTGAGAGTCGTCGCTTTCATCTTGTACTTCTTTAAGATCGTCTTTTTCCGCATCCGAATTATCGATTGAATTGTTCTTCAAAATGTCATCCACGCTCAAAGGAGTGGGATTTCCCTCGAGCCAAAAGATTCTGAAATGTCTCGCTCTTTTCAAAAATGCGGAATAGCCTGGATTTGCCCTTGCGGAGAAAAGTCGCTGTATAGTCGCGTCCGGTAAAAGCGTGACAACCGAGTGAAGCACTGCATAATGACGGTCCCCATGCTACAGCCAATGCGGTGCAATCTACGAATTCCACGTCCTTCTTTCTGCCAAAACATCCTGTCATCCATACTTTAAGATTTGGAAAGCTCTGCATGTAACTCAAAAGTAAAATAAGCTCATCCATGTCTGTGGCTTTAAGTATAATTTTGCTGTCTGGCTTCGACTTGTGGACGTAAAAAATCATTCTAGTGTCGGCTTCCTTGTGCCAACACTGAAATTCTCTCTCTTCTCTTTTAATCACGTTATCGTTTTGAATGTGAAATGAGAAGCATTTCTTCGTACGTCAAAAAATCCTTCTTGTTTCCCAAAATCTCTGCTACAGAATCAAACATCTGACGAAATCGTTTGGTCTGGTCTGCTTTGGGCCAATGATCGTATAAGACACATCAATCTCTTCACGATTTTTCCTTTCCCAGTCTTTGATTGATGGGCTGAGATACCTATCAAAAACTATATGAATCTCCGATGCAATTGTATTGCAGATTTTTAACAGAATCGATTTGGCGATTCTATCGAAAGTTTGGGGAAGCGACGCACTGCACCAATGCAAAAAATAGAAACCGTCTAGGACGTCGATATCAACAGAGCTTGGCGGCAAAGATATGATTTTTGAGCGTAAAACTCTACCGAAGGATGATTTGTCAGTCTGAATACTGGCAAAGAGCTGGAGGATACGACAAACAAATGTCAATGCAATCACAATGCGAAGAACACAACTAGATCCTAAGCCAGTCTTAATTACAAATTTTCAACATTATACGAATATTCTCATCAAAATCTCGAAATATCAATTTTGTCGGTTTCACAATACCTACTTGTACTTTGTACAAGTAATATGAAGCTCTCTTAATGAATTTTTTTTATTGGTATGCTTCGATGATTGATTGATTTCATTTCATTAATACATTTGTTCTCTGATTGCTTTTATCAGTTTACCGGAATTGAAACGGTATGCATTTTTTCTAAAAACTTAGAAACTCTAGATTTAATCATTCTTAGATGATAGGATGGAAGGATATCAAATATTATTCCATACACACCTTATACTCTCCCTTTTAAGGTACTGTTGCATCAAAAATAAATGTATGCAAATTTTATTCAGACTGAAAATAGGCCGCGCGAGCAACCGATTTGATCCACGGTGCCGAGGATTTCTGGCAACATGAGAGTTCTTTGAATTCGTAAGGTCTCTGGCTACAATTTTTGTGAGGGATTTTTTCGTCTAACAGAAAAAGGTACTTTATCTATATTTCCAACAACTTTAAAGCCACGGTGCCGGGGGTTGTGGCAGAATGAGATTTGGCACCGTGAGTTTCTCTTGTCTTACACATGAAAATACATGTTCCAGTGTAATTTCCAAATGTCCAACATAAAAAGGTAAAAGGTAGTTTGTGCGTTAAATTCACGTAGTGAATAATTAATATTAATTGCTTCTGGCAGAATTAAAGATGGCACCGTTGACTTTTAAGGGTAATGTTTTCACAACGAATCGTTTAGAATACGTAAGAATCGTTTAACGATTCCAGGTAGCATTTCTGAGCGGGCTCTTGGACTAATATTAAACTTGAGAGAAAAAATCTTAGAAAATCTATAAATATATCTATAGACAGACTAAACGTAGAGTATTTAGCTCAAAATCACAAAAATCAATGATTTTATTGAAAGATGACGTTTCGGCTTGGTTTGAAGCCTTATTCGCAGCAATTTGAATCATGCAGGAGATCTATTTAGCAAGTCTTTGCATTTCATTATTAAAACCTGCTTGGTATTTCAGGTAGCTAAGGATACCAACACTTCAAAGGAAAAGTATCATACTACACACATATTTAGCGTGGCATCACCACTGTGACGAATTAGGCCCCAAAATCCGTCACAGTTGCACATCCCAGAGCCTTCTGCTACCGTCAATAACTTTTAAGCACATCAAAATTTAATTCACCTCTTGCACACCCTGTAAATTATAAATACAGTAATTCTGCTTCAACATACAACATCGCTTACCGTTAATTCATCGGTCTTCAACTGTTTTAAATACGTTTAATATATTTCACATGTGGAAGAATAAGATTAGGTTTCAAAAACACCTGAAATTAAAAACAATTGATATCGTATGATCTGTATTTATGTCTTATGTCCTACCGTAATAAAGTCTGAATGTAATCCACCGTTGTCCTGTAAATATGTTATATATTGTATATTTTTTGATGTTATGTTCGTGACTTTTGACCGTACACAAATTGGATCTGACATTTGACAGTTTCAACTTACCGACATAAACTGTATTATCGACCGATTGGAAAAGTATTTAGGACAATTTTAATGTTAAGAAAATAAAACCAGGAAAGGATGTATCCGACAAGAGAGTAATAGGAAATGTATTATGGTAATGAAATTTGTATTTGTGAAATTACTTCCTCTTTTTTCTGTATGTCTTCTTTATATTGATGCTAGCGCTAATATAGATTTAATTTAAAAACATGTCAAGTAAGGTTTCATTAAAATATGGGTATAAATAAGGCCTTCTGGCCGACTTAAGTCACTTCTTTGTAAGTCAAGTCTTCCGAGCAGCCGATCCAAAGTACGCTACCAGTTCTGATTCCGAGCGTCATCTTCAGAGTGAGTATCGTCCAAGTAAAGTTTTCGTGCTAAGTCCGTATCCGCTTCACAAATGCCCGTACTTATAGTCAATACTTCGCTCGATCTCATACTTGAGAATTGCTCAAGTATGCGAATATTACCAATAGTCGTTACTTGGCTACGGAGTAATACTTCGCGTTTGCTTGACTCCGGCTTTACTTGAGTCTACTGCAAGGCTACCTTGAGTCGTGCTCAAGTATTCGTGTCAGTCATTCTTGACATTTGTATTTCCAACATGGATATATGCCATAGAGGTATACATACATACTGAAACTCACAGTTTCAATCAAATTATCAAAAAATAGATCAAATTCAGTAGACAAACTAGGAATATTTCGCAAATACTGTCATGAACGTCAAACATCAATCAAATATATGTCAAAAACGAGAAATCTCAAGCTTCGCCAAGTATCGACTATAGGATAGATTATCAAGTAAGTATCTATGGTGACTTCGCCTTGACTTGGCCAAGTAATACTCAAGAACGAGATTGAGTTTCAACTATAAGTACGGGCAAAATTGTGTCAGACAGTTGTGCATTTTGTGAATTTGCTTTGTTTTTTTTCTAAGTCCGTAAAAGGAACTTACAATATTTTTGCTGTTTTGAACTTTGAATATTTTTGCTGTTTTGAATTTAGAATATTTTTGCTGTTATTGAACTTAGAATATTTTTTGAATAATTCACCGTGGAAGCACCGCTGAAGAAGTCGTCGTGATTTCGAAGCATTTGATTGATTTAACGTAGAAGCACCGCTGAAGGAGTCCTCGTGAATCCACAGCGTTTGATTGATTTTAACGTAGAAGCACCGCTGGCGAAGTCATTGCCGACTTCACAGTGCTTGAAATACTTAACGTAGAATTACTGCTGGAGGGGCATCTGGTGACTTCACAGTATCGGATCGACTTAACGTAGAATCACTGCGAGGGAGCAAGTTTGGTTCCACCCGCATAGAACGATTTTTCATCATCTGCGACCGCCTGGGTCCGTACTGCGACCGCTGGTGTCGAGTGTCATGTTCAGCCGTCCGTCACCGTCAGCCGAAGTATCACCGTACAAGTTCCTGTAAAATAATGTTCTATGTTCAGCGTCATCGTCTTCTGTGTAATAGATCTCATTGCGACACCTATCTCCTGATAATTATTTCTGACAACCCTAACCCTTCCTGTCTGAGCTATCCAGCCGTCCGCCATATAAAAACTGCGTTACCGACCGTATTGGCGCCCGAGCACACCGTTAGCAGTTTTCAACAGCGACGCCAAAAGTAACAACCACGCCATCAGCGAGGGTATCGTTACACTACATGTGACACTAAACATACCAAACTCATAAAACTCAATGACAGATAACTCACCAATTGATGGAAGTTATCAGCTACTTCACAACACTAAATTGAATTATATGACGGTTTATCAAGCTCAGAAAATTAGAGTGAACAATGCACAACACAGATAAACTGAACGCTCAAAGTTCGACTTCAAAATGATGCAAATGTGTGCAGTACACGCTTCCTGTATGGCTTGACCTTGGAAGTGATTCGGGTTGCTCACTCAAAACTAGATTTCATGTATATCACTGTTTCTGGCGGGTTATATTGATATAACAGGGGGTGTCAAAAATCTGTTCGCATTCCCAAGACTGAGAAAAAAAAATGGATCAGGCCATATATTGATTTTTTAACTAATGGATATTTCTTTTAGAAGCAAAAAAATTGTTTGTAAACTATTGTATTCAAAGATTGTCGTGACTTATTATTATACATAGAAAGCCCACTAAATTCAGAACAATTGAAAATTAGAGTTTGAAACGTGTCTGGAATTATTACAGCTGTCCAAATTCCAAATGTTATTCAAGGGTTTTATGATTGATTGGGTCATTGTTTAGCCGTGAATGAACTCACCAAAGTTTAGTGACGTCAACGAGATAATTCTTACTTCACAATTTCGGCCATATCTTGACGATCTTCAGGAGCGAGAAAGATGATTGAGTTTAAAATCAAACAACAGATCTTGATAGATTGGTTGCAGAGTATCCCCAGATTATCCTGAATTTGAGAGTATCATTGTCTGTGGCTGTTTTCTATTCTGTTGCAGTTGAATTGAAGCATAAATATAGTATTCAAATATCGGAATTAATCCGAAACCAGAACTATCGTCCAATAATTTGAAACTTATTGCGCAATGAAACCATTCCGCTCTCGCAACGTGATTTGCAGGATAAGTATTTCTGCAGTAACTACCGCAATTTATTAACAAAATCATAGCCTTCTTATCCATTTTAGTATAATCCCAGCTTTTATGCATCCATATGCCACCAGCGTTATCTAATAGATATTCAAACCACGTATATCGACGCTAGGCGACGCCAGCATCAGAGTAGGGGGATTGTCTCTAAACACATGTCATGATAAATATCAATACGATAAGACGTTTATTCGAACATCAAAAAGCGGAAACAAATGCGATATCCGCAGACACATAAATATTGCAAACTGCGGTGACAGGGTGACGCCAATAAGTGTCATTGTATCCACGAGGGTAAAAGGATGAAAAAAATACAATAGTGACACCTGTATCATTTACTGACATGCCCATTTCGATCTTCAACTTCTGAATATATCAGTAGGGTTAGGGCTTACCTTAAAGAGTCCCAATAGAATATAGATCAGAAAATATTTTGGTCAATGATTTAGAAGGTAAAAAAGTGATGTGATGGATAAAATTACTAACGCATTTCGAGATAGCAAGAAATAAAAACTTTTTTCTAACGGTGTCCAATGATCCCGTTAGACCCATAGCTATCAGTGTACACATATAATAATTCTCCAACCACGACAATGTTAGATCAGTGATTAGAGCACCGACGTGAATATATTGTGTTTGGTCCGCTAGATTATTCCTCGGTTGCAGAACCGAACTGCTAAATGTAATTTAGCAAGGCTCTTGGTTCCATCGTTCTTGTTTGCTTCGGAGTCGTCGACGTAGATGGTGCTGTGCATCTATCGCAGCAAACAGAATATTAGGCACAACTCCTAGATATGTAAATCAACGTTTACGAAATTAATACGACGCTTTCTGGAATATGCGTTTCGTGAGATCTACACATTTCACACCTCACCACGAAGGTAGAGGAGAGCCACCCACATACATGCATGATGATATTTGAGATATTTAATTTAACGAACCTGCAAATCAACTCCGTATCAACTGAGAAATTACATTTGGTACTTTAGGAAACATCTAACACAACAAATCAAACAATAAGAACAGTAAAATAAAATATTATTAGTATCATCTATCAAAATCTCTGGTGGTTTTTTGGGTGTCGAGATTGTTCTGTAATTAATACACTTTGAATTAGTTCTTTCCATTGTTTTCTGTTCAATGCTTCTTTGTTTGCTTCGTTAGTGTTGATGCTATTCCTTTTCAATATTTCTCCTACATAACTTTTCCAGTTTTTCCTTGGTCTGCCTCTTCCTTTGTTCTTTGTACATCTTGCATTCCACACCTGTTTGCTTTGTCTATTTTCCAGCATTCTCATCAGGTGTCCGTATCATTCTTGTTGTCTTTTATCTATTGTAATTTGTATACTTTCATTCTGTAGGCTTCTCCTTATTTCTTTGTTTCTTATTCTGTCTATTCTTCGTACTTCTTCAATTCTTCTCAGAAATGTCATCTCAATCGCTTGTATTTCACTTCTACTTCTTTGATCCAGGACACAAATTTCCCTTTCGTATATTAAGGTGGGTCTGTATACGGTTTTATGATTTTGGATACATCTTTGTTATTTAATATTACTGTGTTCATAGCATGATAGTTTTAGTTCGTCGCCTGAATTCTTTTATCTATTTCAAGCTCCATACTTCCTTTATTATTTATTGTCACTCCCAAGTATGTGAACGTTTCCACTTGCTCTATTTCTTTTCCATTTAGTGTAAGGCTGGTTGTTATATTTTCTTTGGTTATTGTCGTTGTCTTTGTTTTATCTATGTTGATATTCATGTTAGATTTATGCACTTCTTGGTTCCATATATTTAAGTTAAGTTGTGCTGCATATCTTCTTCACTTTTGGCGAAAATTGCCATGTCATCTGCAAATACACATTCTGTCAACGTAGTTCTTCTTAATCCATAATGTCCTTATGAAGCTGTCATTGTTTTGTTTTCTGTATTCTTCATTATATTGTCCAAGTATTTAATAAACAATATTAGATTCAAGGCTCCCCTACGTCTTAATCATTGGGTGATCGTAATTTCGTCTGTATTTTCGTTTTCTGTTCTTATGCAGTTTGTTGTTCTCCTATAAATGCTTTTAATTGCTTCTAAAAGTTGTTTACTCATATTTCTCTCTTCTAAGACTCTTAACATTTTCTCCCTCTGTAATCTATCAAATGCCTTTCCAATATCTATGAGTGTTACGTATAGTTTGTTATTATGTCTTATCGTTATTTTTGTCATTCGTCTGAGCGTAAATATGTGGTCTTGCACAGAGTGCCCGCTTCTGAATCCGCTCTGTGTTCACTCTAATGTTACTTTGGTAAATTATCTGACTTTATCATTTATTATGGCTTCATAAACTTTCGCCGTTGTACACAGTAGTGATATTCCCCTATAATTGTTGCAGTTGCCACTATCCCCTTTCTTGAATATAGAAAATATTACTGCTTTTTTCTTGTCTTGAGGTATTTTGCCAGCTTTCCGTATACTGTTAAGTATGATTAACAATATTTGCTCTTCTTCTTCACCCATATATCTGTTCAGCTTTTATCACGTCATGTCCTAGTGCTTCTCAATTTTTTTTTGTGTTTGTAAGCTACTTCCAATCCATTGATTGTTATGCTCTTTTTTGTCCTTTCTATCGCTTTAAATCCTGATTAATTGTTTTCTTCTCCTCTAACTTCCTCGTCTTCTATTATCTTCTTATCCTCTAATAGTTTCTCAAAATTTTCTCTCCATCTGCTTGTTATTTTTCACTTTTTTCAATTATAGTGTTCCCTTGCTTGTCTCTCATTTGTTTCAGTTGTGCTTGTTGTTCCGACATTTCTCAGTATTCTGCTGTACAGTTTTTGGTTCTTTTTGAAGCTTACTTTTATTGATTCACCAAAATCTCCCCAGCTTTCCATTTTAAATTTTTGAATTGTCTCTTTCACTTGTTAGCGCATTTTTTGGAAAAAAGCGCTGTTATATTCACTTTGGCTGTCTGGCTGGCTGGCTGGCTGGCTGGCTGGCTGGCTGGCGTGACGCTGAGTTCTCAACTACTATACTATTTACAAATTTGAAACTGGTACTAAATGAAAGCTGCTGTTTCGTAGGTTTGCACAAATTGCTTCAATTCAAGCTCAGTGATTGTGGAAGATTAAATTATTCAATTACTTATTTCAAGTGAAACTATGCCAGTAGATATATATGACATTACGGATATAGCAACTAAAATTTATTAAAGTAGATAAAAATTTAGTTACAACTTTCGCCGCGGGTGTCACTATTATTATGTACAGTTGTCAAATCTGTCCGGGATTCATTCAATGACTTGTTTGAGGCAAATTTGAAGCTTATTAGAATGAATTATTATTATTGGATGGAAATTTGTTTACTTTTGGTGTATTTTTTTTATAAAGCTTTGATAAAGATCAAATTATCATTTTAAGGTACAGCACTTGATCTCCCGTCAGTCAATAACTAAACCATGAAGATTAAAAGGTATTTTTGAGTTTGTACATGCATAAATTATGTACTTATCAGATAGTCAACTTGAAACTAGTACTAAATGGAAGCTGCTGCATCGTAAGTTTGCTCAAACTGCTTGATTTCAAGCTCAGTAATTGTGAGAGATGGTAATTTGCGAAATCTCTGCAGTAACAAGCATTCATGAGCTGTCAAAAATGCGCTTTTTATCATCTAGATGATTCTCCCATTTTTTGGAAAAAAGCGCTATTATATTCTCTTTGGCTGTCTGGCTGGCTGGCTGGCTGGCTGGCTAGCTGGCTGGCTGGCGAGACGCTGAGTTCTCAGCAACTATACTATTTACAGACTTGAAACTGGTACTAAATGAAAGCTGCTGTTTCGTAGGTTTGCACAAATTGCTTTAATTCAAGCTTAGTGATTGTGGAAGATTGAATCATTCAATTACTTGTTTCAAGTGAAACAATGCCCATAGCTATCTATGATATTAGGGATATGGCAACTAAAATTTATTAAAGTAGATAAAAATGTAGTTACAACTTTCGCCGCGGGTGTCACTATTATTATTTACAGTTCTCAAATCTGTCCGGGATTCATTTAATGACTTGTTTGACGCGAATTTGAAGCTTATTAGAATGAATTAATATTATTGGATGAAAATTTGCTTACTTTTGGTGTATATTTTTTTATATAGCTGTGATGAAGATCAAATTATCATTTTAAGGAACAGCACTTGATCTCCCGTCAGTCAATAACTGAACAATGGAGATTAAAAGGTATTTTTGAGTTTGTACATGCATAAATTATGTACCTATCAAATAGTCAACTTGAAACTAGTACTAAGTGGAAGCTGCTGTTCCGTAAGTTTGCCCAAACTGCTTGATTTCAAGCTCAGTAACTGTGAGAGATGGTAATTTGCGAAATCTCTGAAGTAACAAGCATTCATGAGCTGTCAAAAATGCGCCTTCATCATCTAGATGATTCTTCCAGTTTTTACTGTGCTGCTTATAATATTCATAGTCTATTTCATTCTTGGTGCTTAACAAATTTTTTCCACTTTTGTTTTTTCGTTCTCACTTCTTCATTCTACCAATGTGTTCGCTTTTTGTTGTTTCTGTTTCTGGCTTTCCCACATTTTTGTTTTGTTGCTTTCATTATTATGTGTTCAAATTTTCTCTACATATTTTCCACACTGTTGCAATCCAGCTTCGGCGTAATTATAATCATTTCTTTGATGTTCCCTTGATATTTCTGTCTTATTTTTGTATCTTTTGATCGATCTATTCTATATTTTATTAGTCTTTTCAATTTCCTGATATTTTTAGATCTTTTAAAGCAGTCATCAATTTTTAGCGCATTTTTTCGAAAAAAGCGCTATTATATTCACTTTGGCTGTCTGGCTGGCTGGCTGGCTGGCTGGCGTGACGCTGAGTTCTCAGCAACTATACTATTCACAGACTTGAAACTGGTACTAAAAAAAAGCTACTGTTTCGTAGGTTTGCACAAATGGCTTTAACACAAGCTCAGTGATTGAGGAAGATTAAATTATTCAATTACTTGTTTCAAGTGAAACAATGCCCATGGATATATATGACATTAGGGATATGGCAACTGAAATTTATTAAAGTAGATAAAAATTTAGTTACAACCTTAGCCGGGGGTGTCACTATTATTATATACAGTTGTCAAATCTGTCCGGGATTCATTCAATGACTTGTTTGAGGCGAATTTGAAGCTTATTAGAATGAATCATTATTATTGATTGAAAATTTGTTTACTTTTGGTGTATTTTTTCTTATATAGCTTTGATAAAGATCAAATTATCATTTTAAGGTACAGCACTTGACCTCCCGTCAGTCAATAACTAAATAATGAAGAATAAAAGGTATTTTTTAATTTGTTCATGCATAAATTATGTACCTATCAAACTGTCAACTTGAAACTAGTACTAAATGGAAGCTGCTGTTTCGTAAGTTTGCCAAAACTCTCAGTAATTGTGAGAGATGGTAATTTGCGAAATCTCTGAAGTACCAAGCATTCACGAGCTGTCAAAAATGCGCTTCCATCATCTAGATGATTCTTCCATTTTTCTCTTTTGATTGAGTCAAACGCTTGTTTGAAATCCACGAACAGTATCTCTGCATTCATGTAGTATTCTATGGTTTTTCAATAATTTGTTTTACTGTAAGTATGGCGTCCGCTGTTGATTTTCCTTAGATGAAACTATATTGATACTGTCCGATTATAGTTCTTGTCATATTTGCTAACTTTTTTTCTATTATTGTAGACATAATTTTCTATCAAATGAACCTGAATAATTCTCTATGGAGTGTCAGGCAGTATAATTCCGCTGTAATTCTGGTATACTTTTTGATCTCCTTTCTTTTGTACTGTGATTATATGTCCCATTATCCACTTCTTTGGTATTTTCTCCTTCCTCCATATTCCAAGTATCTCTTGTACTTATATGTAGTAGTAGTGTTTCACTTTCGTGTTTTATGAGGTCCATGTTATTTTGTCTTTTTCAGGGGCTTTTCCGTTGCGATTGATTCTTAATACATCTTGCATTTCTCTTAAATTAGGTTCTGCTGCTGTTTCTGTCTTGGTGTCTTCTTGTATTTTGTTTTACAAGTAGTAATTCTTTAAAATGTACCCAGATCTATCCTTCATGTCATACATTTTGTGTTTGTAGAAACTATTTTGCTCGTCAATTTGTTGATAAAATTTTGTTGTGTTCTTGCTTCTTCTTTCTTCTTCCATTATTTTTTGGTTTTTCTAAGACTTTTGTGCATTTATTTCTCATTCGTTATTATCCTCAATTTTTTTTGTTGATATCCATTGTAACCTTGCGATATTTTTTCTTCCGTTTCTTTGTTTTCTGCTTTATCTATGTTATTTCTCATCAACTCCTATTTCCTCTGCTTCAGTTAGTGTTTCTTTTAGATTATTTTTTATTTGTTCTTTGTGCTTTGATCATATATTTCTGTCATTCATATTTTCTATATTTTATTTAGCTTTCGTATTCACATTTTTGGTGCTCTTCTTGTTTTGTTTTTAAATGTCACGGTCACCATGTAGTTGGCTGAGTAAGCATATGCGCCTCTGTGAGCTCTTACATCTGTTATACATGATTGTTTCATTTTTGTGACTATAGTATGTGATTTATTTGTGTTTTAATTTCATCATATGGAGAAGTCCATGATACTTTGTGATGATTTTGGTGTTTATATTCCGTACAACTTATTTATAAAGTCAACTTTACTATGCTGAATTGCATAACCTTTGGTCATTATTTGTTCGTTGTTTCGTGTAATGTATGCTTTTCCACGACTAGCTGTATGTGAGTATTTATTATCATATATGAGACAAAATTGGTAATTAAAATAATTGAGAGTATAAGTATCCTCAATTCCCATTCACATTGAGATGTAAATTAACCCTTGTTGTTTTTCACTCATCTAACAACTTTTATTTGAATAAGGTTCAATAAATCCAGCGGATCTTTTGTTCGCCTAGCGTAGATTTTGTTTTGCCCTGAAATCTCATTACTGAAACGGGACCGCTAGTTAGTTTGTTAATCAATGACCCATTTTCTCTATGAAGAGCGTTGTGTTCTGCGATGTTGCTTTGTTTTGCAATCTCTTTTATTTTTATTGTATTTTTTCCCTAATCAGAATGTGTAAAATAGTGTTTTGCGCTGAATACATTATTTTTAATAGAGTCATTAAATAATATCTGATATTCACGTCCACAAAAGATTTACTAGGCTTTTGTACGTGTCCATAAACACGGTGTGGAATGAAGAAAATTTTCCACTGTGTGACTTTTTGCGGAAGGGGTATAAAATTTTATAGACCCCATTAAACACTAATTGAGTGTTTTTTATTTTTAATTATCATTGCATTAATAGTTTTGCTAACTTAAGCAATATTTCATCAGAAATGGGCTTATTAATTCCGCATTATGAGCTTTTACCGAATAATACTCGTTTATTATTTTTCAGTAAACTTGTTTCATTATTTTTTGTTGCTAGAAAAATATTGCATCGGATTATATTATAAATCGGTTCTACTTCATGAGAAAAAAACTTTGGTCAATTTTGATAATGTAGATATACTTAATGGTTTACTGCTATATCAATACTTCAACGAGAACTTTCATAGCTTGCTTGAAAATAGATAATAGATAATTCCAAAATTTATATCCAATATCTGAATTATAAACTTGGATATTTTAAAGCATCCCAAACGCATTTAGAGTATTAGGTATGTGAGGTGGTCTCTTCCATCATATTTAACCGTGCTGATTCGACTCTCTCCAATACCCCTTCCTCTAAACCCAAGAACATTTCGATCTGGCCAATAATCACCTTAAAATAGTGAAGTCACGTTTCACGGATCACATTTCCATTGGAATCGTTTCTCAGGGCAAGCTGCAACACAGGGCTGGACCACTGGGAATTTCAAGCCCCAATTAGACCTGAGTTTTCATTTCATGACTGGAATTTTTGTTTGTTAATGTGGGAGGTTAGACAAAATGGCATAACAAGCGTTTGATAGAGGTTCAGTATCAAGAGGAGGAATTATTTGTGGAACAGGAAGTTCTACAATATTTAATTCATCATCTGCAAGTTTTTGTTAGTACATGTGATAAGTTCATTCTTCTTACATTCTCATTCTAAATCTTTTGACACAACTGTTAAAGAATGAGATGATAAGGAAATAATAATAATTGATGATAGACATAATAAAATATGAGAAGATATGATATAAATAAACTTATGTTTGGATGATGATCTGTTAATGGCCTTGCTGTCAGGAGTAGGAGCTAGTCAGGTGTAACGGCGTAATTAATCCGAATTTTTCTGCAAGTAATATGAGTCTGAGCCACAATGCTCTGTAAGAAGTCATCAGAGAGTCACACACATCAATTCCACGTCATCGGGATATTTCAGGTCCAGTTTAGTTGACTAGAACAGATATAAAAATGATACAGCAGTCTCAGAGGTTGGATAGGATAGTTGGCTAACAGATAGGCCCCTAAGTTCACTGAATAGATAGCCACTTGAACGCAATTTGATCGATGCACCCACTCTTGGATCAACCTCGTTGCCTGAAATAACACACAGTACATGCGGTTGGCGTACACATATTCCCGCGCAGCACCGATAGAACATTGTAGCACCGATGGTACTAGTTCTCAGATAGGTAAGTCACTAGCACTGTTTATATTTCGTTGAACGACACCTACGGATGGCTATCAGTACCTATGATACACGCAGGTTGATTGATTCATCCACTCCTAAAACAACACCGTTATCGCAATAACACATAGTACATGCGGTTGGCAACAATCACCACCGTCATACGGTCAAGGTATGAGCACCGATGGCATTGGTACCCCAGATAGCTGAGGATACCAAAACTTCAGAGGAAAAGATCATACACTACGCACAATTAGCATAGCGCCACCACATGTTATGCTAAACATACCAAACTCATAAAACTCAATGACAGACAAACTCACCAAATAATAAAAGTTCTCAGCTATTTCGCAATATTAAATTGAATAAGATGGTGAGTAATTAAGCTCAGATATTTAAAATAAACAATGCACCACACAGATAAACTGAACGCTTAAAGTTCGTTTGAAAGTGACGCAAGTGTGTGCACTATACGCTTCCTTTTTGGCTTGAATTAGAAAGTGGTTAGGGTTGTTTACTCAAAACTTGGCTTTATGTATACTATGATTTTTGGGTTATATTGGTGCAGCAGGGAGTCAAGAATCTGTCTGCATTCCGAAGATAAAAAATGGGTCAGATATGGTGAGTTTTTAACTAATGAATATTCCTTCTGAAAGCAGAAAAAAATTAGTTAATTATTGTATTTGGAAATTGTCGTAACACAACCAGAAAATTGAGTGCCCAATGATTCATCAAAACGCATCTTACTTGCTGTAACCACTCTCTTAACATTCTGTTAACACTTTTATCGCGTACACCATCAGATGAATCTTTAACAATTCAAAATATAAAGCACGCTTTTATTTTCTCTACAATTGCTCCTTTCACTTGCTTCTATCATGAATTCTTTGGTCGGCAGTCTAATCTGCATTCATCAGGAACATATTTGGCTTACTCAAGAATATCTCTAGAACCTTTCACCAGCATTTATTTTATCGTACTCAGGCAGGCTTTACTGTTAAAATCAATTATACCTCTTTTATTCCCACCTTCATTATCTTGTGCATACATAGGAGCTAATTTATGTGCAAAGAATTAATTAGGAATCCAGCTATTCTCAACGGTAGAGACCCCATACTCCATGATAATGTGTACTCTATAATTATTTATAGATATATTGTGTGTCCGTAAAGTTTTGAAGTATTTTTCACCGGTCATAGGAAGTGACGGAACAAGATAGGAATATGAAATCTTCACCAAATGAAAGGAAAACTTCCCAAGTTGCATACCTATTCAGGCAGTTTAATGTTTTGGTTTTCATTTGTTACTTTACACACATCTAAATGATATTCGAATTTTTCCCACACATGGTTAAAGACTTCTGCGCAATTTGTGGTGTTGTGTCATCTTGGATAGTTTTTCTTATATTTGGTGAAGATTCCACATTTCTATCTTCATTTGTTGTTTACCTGTGATTGGTTAAAAGTGTAGTGTACCACGACTATACGGAATCAATTTTTAGGTACGTCATGTAAGAGTAACTGAATATTTATCATCATTTTTTCCATGTCCACATAGTGGAAAAGTTACTAAGAGAGGCACAGCTTAATTAAATTAAAAATGGTAAGCATACAAACATGGATAATTACCAGGTAACATATTTTGAAAAAACAGTCGGAGAGTTGGAAAAAGGCCGTTACAACTTCATTAAATTTAATTGAATTTATCACAAAGTTTACTCAACGTTTACATTAGTGAGGCATAAACCAACTAGATATGCTAATAATGTTTTGTTTTCGGAACTGCATTATATATTGCTTGTGGAATATGAATAAAGAATTAGTTAAACTCTCCTGTTTCATTTTGACAGAATATAATTGGATCCATTTTGTTGTGAGTTGGTTTGATCATTACAGTATTAAGTGCAGATAAATTAATACTGAATAGATATTGCCTGTATTAGGATCATCTCGAAATTGAATAATAAAACTGCTAAAGAATGATATAAAAACAAATATCCTGATAATCTGGCTTTATGAAATATTTTTAGGAGAATAATAGAAAACGAACGACTATACTTCCGTTGCGATCAATTCAATTCAACTTGCGAACTATATGATATAAAGATACGCTGAAATAGGCTCTACATATTCTGCACAAGATCGATACAGCTGTCGTCATGGCAACCACCGCGATAGACGTAGTAGGAGAACTTGTGATACGCTTAGTTGGTAATCTTTGCTTAGTCTTAGTTTAGTTTTATTACTTTTATTGTAATTAGACTAGATTTTCGCCCTTGCGTCACGAGCTGCCACTGATTGAGACATTAATAGGGGCTGGAAGTTGGAACAGAATTTGAGAAAATGTGTATTCCATTTATGTTTAAACATAGTGTTGCAAGAAAGGATCTACTTCGTTACGCGCTCGCAAGTCGGTCAATTGGAGTCGGGATTTCCTGGTTTCGGTTCGCACAATTAGTTCAGATTTTGATAATATTTCTACACTCACTTCTTTGACTGCTTAAGTAAAGCCAAAAAGTAACTTACAGCTGCACATCCATCTGAGCTTCTGAAAAGTGGTTTTAAGAACTGGGAATTGCCTTCTTCAAGTAAGGGTGTTAGTCTCTTGAGAAGTCAGCCTTGCCTGGATGGAGGTGTGCTATTGACCATTAACTATCCCCATCCTCGAGGTTAGTGACCCAAAAAGCTAAGACTTGTAACTTTGACTAAGGAATTCAAAATAACTTTCAAGAATGTGAGTGAATCCCGCGAAGAAGTGAATGACGCTAGGAACTTATGCAGTCATGCTTCAATCACTATTGTATCTATATGTCTGACAAGCTAAATTGAGTTTCTGGTTTCTGACACTATACCTTCCAAAATCTGTTTTTAAATGTCTCTTCACCATCGATATTGCAAGTGCGCGTGCGTGACAAATCTATACAATTCTAACTCTAGCTATCTCAAAATCTAGGGTGTGTGTATTCTGCTTGCAAAGATTGTCTTGGTGCTCAATGGCTAAAATAGTTTTCGCCGAAGTACATATTTACTGCTGTTATAGACGAATAACTTCCCTGATAGAACTTACGATTGAAAATAGTATCAGTCGATAGCGAAGGTCAAGTACTTGAAGAAAAAACCAGAGTGCTACTTTCTGTCCTGTCCAGGAGGGCGGCAGCCACCCCTAAGTAATCCATTTTCGTATTAAACTCGTCTGATCGAGCTTACGGTAGTTATTTTTCTGCAAACTGGAGCTCGAATCTTCCTGACCACGAGAAAACCAAAATACCTGTCCGAGAGAGCAGCAGCCACACTTGAAATTATTCGATTTTCACGTCCCAATTTTGAGTGCAGCTGTCCTGTCAATGTACGATTATTTTTTCTAATTGTTGCTTGAGCCATTCTGACCACGATGCTACCAAGGTGCTGCCTCCCCCCCCCCTGTCCGGGAGGGTAGCAGTCTATTCGATTTTTAGATCCCAATTTCGAACAGGTACAGTTGCGTTCAAAATTTGAACCTAAAAATCAGATAGACTTCAAGAGAGGCTGCCGCCCTTCCGGACAGAATGGGAGGCAGCACTTCGGTATTCTTGTGTTCAGCAAGGCTCAAGCTATAATTAGGAGAAATAATCGTATATTCGATGAGAGAAGTACAGCTGCGATCGAAATTGTGACCTGAAAATCGAATAATTTGAAGTGTGGCTGCTGCCCTTCCGGAAAGGTAGAACGGCATTGCCTGGTCAGGAGGGTTCGAGTTTAAATTTGGTAAAAAATATTATTGTAAGTTCAATCAAGGAGGTTTAATACGAAAATAGGTTACACTTAGGGATGACTGTCGCTCTTCTGGACAGGACAGGGGTGGCAACCTGGTTATTTCTTGAAGCACTGACCTTTGCTATCGATTGGTACTAGTTTTAATCGTAAGTTCCATCAGGGAAGTTGTGTCGAAAAATCAGTATTGGCGTTTTTCTTAACACTTAAAACAGAGCCCCGCATTTATTAAGCCTAGTATCCTATTGACCACCAAGTATCTAATCGATGCATATAAAATTTGGCTGTTAGTCCGACAAGGAAACATGAGCTGCGGTTGGCTCCTGAACTACGAGTGAAGGAACCACAAACGAATTGACATTGATATTGACTTCATAAGTATTATTTAAGGAGTCGGCCGTACCATATGTTTTCTGATCGGACTTACGGTCAAATTATCAGATTTTATAAATCTAGGACTATGTCCTGAGTGTCGAAAAAACGCAATATCCGAACAGTTTCTTCGGGGTAAACTTTCATGATAGAACTTACGATTGAAACTAATAATAATTAATAGCAAATGTCAAGTAATCTAAGAAAAATTCAGAGCGTTGACCTCTGAAATGTCAGGGAGAGCAGAAACCACCCTCAAGTCAGGACAGGAGGTTACATCCTGGTTTTGTCTTGAAGTACTTGACCTTCGCTATCGATTGTTGTATTAAGGAGGTTAATCCCGAAAAATTTAACCAGGAATGGCCTTTTTTCTCGATCGATTCAAATACAATTTGGCCGTAAGTCCGATCAGAGAAGGTGAAGTGCGGTCGACTCCTGGACTATATAGTCAATATACCATGAAAGCTGGACATGTCCTCGATTAGAATTTCTGGATCAAAATGACAAGGATTAAGAGTTCAAGACGGGATGGGATTATATTATTTCCGATTTGATGTAGTTGAGATTTTGGAGATGATCGTCAGGAGCTGGTTGTAGGCACTCTCGTCGCTGTGTGCTCTGCGTGCGACTGGAAGCTTTGCCCTAGATGTTGGGTGCTTGTTATTATTGAAATAAATTCAAATGTAAACGGTAGCGCTGCATTATGTTTTTGCATACGATTAGAACTCACGAATAATTTATTTCAATTACTTGAAATATTGTCTTAATGTTGCCTCTAAATCTGAGACATAGTTCAAGAGCTGGGAATTCTCTTCAAGTCCGCCTCTTCCCATTAAGGGTCTGCGCATCAGTTTCGCTAAGTGAACTTGATTTTGCAGTAATCCGTTCACATTATGCTCGGCCACATGCTTTCCAATTCACGCGCACCCATACGCACACGTGAATACCATTTCCACGTTGTGGTTGCTTCCATCTGCCCTGCCGGTTCCACGCGACATAAATTTTCTTCGTCCAAATCCTATGGACTTGTTTGTTTTTGCGACCGCGCGAATTCAGAGTGCCGAGTGCCTTCGCACTAAGAACTGTGTTGAGGACATCTATAATGTATTGACTAAGAGATAGTTGAATAGAGAAGCTTCAAAAAATATTGATGTATTTACCAATTTCATGCACTTAGAATTGACTACTGCCAAATAATACGAGTAACCCTTTGAGTTCACTGTACGTCTTTGTTATTCAATCTCATTTTTGCTCCCCGCAGAGTTTCCACCAGAATCTTGCCGGATTTTTTTATGATGAGATTGTTGCACACGTATTCGCACATGTCCAACATGATTGGCCTATTGACAACACACACATGTTCCTGTATCTCGTATCAGGATCATTCTCCTGCTCCTCTTGATGTTGCAGGTCTACTGATTGAGGGTATTGTATACGGTTTGTGTTGGGAAGATGCCTGGCATGCAAATGTTGTATACATACTACACGATGAAGGCAACATACACGTAACACAATGTTGATATGCTGAACATACACCTGGGAAACGAAATAGAGAGTTGCAGACAATTTGAGATGACTTTATATAGAAGTATCCAAATTTCATCGTGCAAATCGTTAAACTATATCCAATGTTTGTATAGTTAAAACAATATCCTGATTTATCTTTGGTGTGATGTTAGGATGAACAGTGAGAGTATTGTACCCAGTTTCTTGAGTTTTTATCTGGAAAAGACAATAAATATCCTTAAATATGAAAGCGGATAAAAAAGAACAAAAGGATCTCACATAATGTGCTTTTAGTGTAAGATGTCTACGCCACTGTTTGTAGGATCATAGTATTCCTGTATGGCTTTGCCTCGTATCATACATGCTGCATAGTGTTTAATAATTTATTTAGTGTATCTTCTTACTCGTTGTACACAATAACAGATAATGTGTAACATTAGTTTTGTCTAAGCGTATACAGCTTACGGTTTTTGTGGAACGAATTGTTTATTTAAATGCTGAGCTAGCTACTTGTCAGATAAATGTAATGTAGTATAATTAAAGTATCTATCCTTGTCTAATGCGAATAATCTTGCATTCTATTTATCTTATTACATAATTCATAACAAATCAGACACAAAGTGATAAAATCAGATCTTCCAGAACATTTTGTTTCATTTCCAGGACATAAAGCCATCAATAAAACTCCAGTATGATATAAACAAGTCAATTTTTCTGTGTATTATAAATTCAGTTTCTGGTATCAGGATATACATCCCCTGTGCTAAAAGCTGAGATGCAACATATGTCGAGTCGGCTATTTACCATGCAGACTGCATCACAAACACTGTTACTGATATATTCATGGGGAACAAAGGTCATAGTTCAATATTTGATACATAAACTGAACATTCCGTGTATTGTTTAGGAATGACACTACTGTAAACTATTGTCAGTTGCTGAATATGACTGGTTAGCAACCTTCAAAGGTGAGGATATCGAGCTGAATTTCTCATGTAGTGTATCTACCGTTCAATTGGAAAAAAATATGCTGCGGCCATCACAGTACTTCCCTGGCCATAAATTTCATGGCTAATTTTATCGCTGTTTTAGAAATTAAGAATGTCGTATTAATTAATTGCATAGTAGTAACAGCTCCTATTGTTAAAGTGACAGCAAGTATTTTTTTGAATGTATAGTCCTTTTCTAGATTTTCGAGGTCTTGAGTTAATTGGAACATACAGTTTCGACATTTGATCGCCCGAAGTGTAATGCAAATACGGTAACGTGGATTTCACTGATTATTTATTTTTGATATCTACTAAGCTTATCTCCCCGGGAGCTTCAAATTGATACTAAACAGACATCGTTACAAAAATTAGTAAAAAAAAAATTGACAATTGTTTAAATATCCTCTCTGATACTTCTATACTAGAATTATCCGCCTCTGTCAAGTTGGCCCCCCACTTCAAAATCAAACGAAAAATCAATATGGTGTTCGGATGCGCTCTTGATGCGCTCTCATGCGCCACATATATTTTTTCTGCGCTAGTCATACTGAGCAGTAATTACGACAATAAGTTGGGAGGGGCCAACTTGACGCTGGCCCCCCATTTCGGGAAATATCATAATATTCATTATTATTTCAATAGAACTCCATATGCGCTCTTATGCGCTGCTAATATGAAATTTTGCGCTCGAATGCAATTTGTTCAATTAATATCCAAAGTTGGAGAGGCCAACTTGACGATAAACTTTTTTTTTAAATATTCAATATTTTTTTAATGCAATTAAATCTGAATTCGATGCGCTCTTAGGCGCCTCAAATATTTTGTATGCGCTAGTCATACTGAACAGTAATTACAATAACAAGTTAGGAGGGGCCAGCTTGACGGTATCCCCCACTTTTAGAAATATTATAATTTCTGTTATTATCAAAATAGAACCCTCTATGCGCTCTCATGACCTGCTAAAATGAAATTCTGCGCTCGCATGCAATCTGTTTGATTAATAATCAAAGTTGGAGAGGTCAACATGACAAAAATTTCGTCTCCACTATTCCATATGTTTCAGATTGCAATCAAATTTGATTTCAATGCGCTCTTATGCGCCACGAATATTTTCTATGTGCTGCTCTGCTTTAGCGAAAATCAACTAGGAATTTTTGGCGCGGGAAATTTAAATGTGTTTCACTACTCTCGGTACTACCAGCTAGAATTCGATGAAAATATTCTATATAATAAATAAAAAATATACAAGTTGCTTCACATCACAAGAAATATGACTTAATATTAATCGTCTAATTCGATGCTTATCTCACAAATTTCAAAATGATTCAATTCAAACGTGTAGTGTCAAATGAAGCATTATATCAATGTTGATTGGTTGAAAATAATATATGTATGGAATAATAATTCAAATTTCAATTCATACCCGTGCATTTAATCTCCATTCTTTATCAAATGAACATTTTGTTTCGTGCTTAAAAAATATATATTCATTTCTACGTATATATTTCAAATCAAGTTTACATATAGATATAATACGTCTTGTGTTCAAAAGTAAATACTCATTTCTATATATAAATTCAAAAAATTACAGATTCAGATATAATAGGTATTATACATAAGTATAGGAAATACAATATTATAATATTTATTTCTATACCTAGGATTTGAAACCGAAGCGCAAGTCGAGGATTAAGCAATTCTCAGAACGCTAAACACATTTGGTAACCAGGGTTTACACATGTTTTTTGCGCAATATATTTTTGAAGGGACGCATTTTCGGGGCCATGATTTTTGTTTTAAATGACCTCTCCAATAGAATATATGGTTAAAGTGAGTGACGGTCAAAATCACGACAGCTACAGTCCCGACAGGTTGAAATTCCGACAGTCAAAATATCAACAGATTTGACTTACAAAAACTGGAAAACAATTTGTGAAAGCGATATCTGAAAACGTTTCCAACCGCGGTTAGGTTTTCGAAAAGGTCAAGTAAAGTTAAAATGAAGATGGTAGAGTAAGGTTTCACAAGGAGAGTCGTAGGTTCAGCCATTTGAATAGGTAAGTTTCTTTCGTTTCAGGTCTGGCGTACATTTTCCACATAGATAATTCAGAATTAATAGTCGGGCTTTCGAGACTTGGACCAGTCGGGATCTTGACCCTAATCCGGTTGAAGTGTATCGGCTACTTGCGAATCACTCTAAATTTATCTCAAGCAACTTAGTTTATGTAGTTTAAGATAATAAATGTACAGTAACTGATTTTGATGCAGAACAAGGCTTAGCACATTTTTCAAGATCATCAAATTCTTGCTACAAATCATTTATTGAAATTATATATGAAGAAATAAATATATATTTTCAAAGTACGAGACGATAGTATATTGTACAACAAGTATAGAAAATGAAATAGGTGATTCTATACGTGTTGTACACTATACTTTTTCTAAGATCTCAGTATTCAATGAAATATGTAGGTAAATCATTAGTATAATTGAGATTTCAAATCTATTTTCACAAATGTAGAATAACTTAGGAATTTTAATTGTTTGCTCTACTTATTTATTGTGATATTTACCTCAGTTATGATTTGGAGCATTATTAAGATATTTTCTATCAGTTGATTGACATTTCATTGTTGTGTAATCTTATTGTTGCAACCTACGGAAAGATTGTATCTGATTAGCCTACTCTTGCAAGGTGACGCTCTGATTGGCTTATTAAGTAGAGTATTCTGTGATCTCGGGTAACGTGTTTTCTGAATTTTTGTCACTAACCATTTTTCAACTGCAGTAATGATGATTGTAGATATCTAATTTTGGTTATGATACAATAATTACATACATAATTCCTCGATTTCGAGAGAATGTGATGAACGTTTATTGTCTGCTTCAATTTGACAATTGTGATTCGCAGTGTTGCCAACCTCCGGAATATACATTACAAGAATAAGTAAATAATTCCAAAAGAACTTAGTGCAATTTTGTTATTCAAATGTGGCTTATAAAAGAGCAAACGGAGATTTATATCAAGTCCGGAATATTTATCAATAATCTTGCTGAATATATCACCTAAAGAATATTCGAAATGGATTATTAATATATAAGTTGGTCAAACTTCCTAGTTGATTTTCGCTAAAGCAGAGCAGCACATGAAAAATATTCGTGGCGCATAAGAGCGCATTGAATTCAAATTTGATTGCAATCTAAAACATATGGAATAGTGGAGACGAAATTTTTGTCATATTGACCTCTCCAACTTTGATTATTAATCAAACAGATTGCATGCGAGCGCAGAATTTCATATTAGCAGGTCATAAGAGCGCATTGAGAGTTCTATTTTGATAATAACAGAAATTATAATATTTCCAAAAGTGGGGGCTACCGTCAAGCTGGCCCCTCCCAACTTGTTATTGTAATTACTCTTCAGTATGACTAGCGCATACAAAATATTTGAGGTGCCTAAGGGCGCATCAAATTCAGATTTAATTGCAATAAAAAAATATTGAATATTTGAAAAAAAAGTTTATCGTTAAGTTGGCCCCTCCAACTTTGGGTATTAATTGAACAAATTGCATTCGAGCGCAAAATTTCATATTAGCAGCGCATAAGAGCGCATATGGAGTTCTATTGAAATAATAATGAATATTATGATATTTCCCGAAATGGGGGGCCAGCGTCAAGTTGGCCCCTCCCAACTTATTGTCGTAATTACTGCTCAGTATGACTAGCGCAGAAGAAAATATTTGTGGCGCATAAGAGCGCATCAAGAGCGCATCTGAACACCATATTGATTTTTCTTTTGATTTTGAAGTGAGGGGCCAACTTGACAGAGCCGAATTATCCCCGCAAGAGCTTTAATTTGATACTAAACACTATAAAGCCGAATTACTTATTTAAAAAAAAACAATATACTAACGTGATATGCCAATATAAGTGATAAGAATTTCAATTTTACATCATGATTCTCACATTTTCTTTGTTTCAGAAAAATATAACAATTTTTAAAATAATTAAAATTTTGATCATAACAAATAAATCGCTCATAATTTTAAAAAATATTTCAGGCAAATGTTATGCCAAACTATTTGAGGATCAATTCCTGCTCTTTATTTTATGATAAATACTACCGTTTATAAAATGAACGCAATAAACTAAAAAACTAGTTGAAAACAGCTCATGCACTTACTGGACTGAAACCTACCTTTCTGATGAAAGACTTGAATATAAAATTTCAGTCAAAAATTTGTACGCGTTCTCAGGGAAGTAAAAATCTATTTATAAACATAAATCAATGCTACTGTTCATAAGTCTTGTTTTCAAACACATGCATGCTCTTCGTAGATTACAAAAAATATGTAGGAAAGATGAAAATTGCTTGAAAACTATTCAAATACAGACAGAGATTATTGGGCTGTACCCCAGTTCTAGTCCAGTCAGAACAAGATTTAACTTCCAAAAAAATCCGAAAGTTTTGAAATTTTGCAAACTTATTTGGAGATTCCTAGCACCTAGGAATGTATATACCAGAAGTCCTCATGATTATGAGGCGAGCTATAGAAGCAATCAACGAAAACAGGGTCATTTTTTTAGTTTTTCGTCAATATCTCGAGAATCGTTGGTCTAAGATGAAAGTTGATCATATACTCAATTGAAGGTCATTGAATTTGAAGCAGAAATGATTTTGCTTATTTTTTTTTGTATTTCTAATGATTACTGAGTTTAGAATGCTAAAAGATGACGCTTTTTGAAAAACTGCGCTAGCGCGGAATAATACGATACCAGCTAAAAGTGAAGAACTGATTCCCTTCAAACCAACTGCTGTCGCACCAGAAGGTGAACCAAGAGTTTTGTTGCACAACATTATACGTCTAGGTTATCACATCTAGTTTTTCTTTCTTCCCTCTGTTTGGGGCTTTCACATGGTTTTCCTCAAGCCTTGGGTGAATGCCAGAGGATTTTATTCTTTTTGTTTAGATGCGATATCCACGTTATCACATCTAGTTTTCTGTATATTTTTAGTATCTAGTTACTTGCCTTGTTTTATTTTGTATCATTGTTTTCTGAAGAAGATCCTTGGTCAAAGGATCGAAACGTCAAAGTTTCAAATAAATATACAGAATTTAAAATCAAAAGTCGTTTTAATTAAATAAAATTCTGGAAAATGCATAGGCTATTAAAATGGAACATCTTATATAAAATTAGCTTTCTATACTCTTTCTCCATATAAATCTCAAGTATGCAAAATCTCACATTTCTTCGTGCACGCTGTACAAAGTTTTCTCCTCACATGGAATAAAACTGGAACATCAGTATATAATTTTAGTTTTCTGCACTCCTTCTTCATATGAACTTCAAGTATGCCAAATTTCACATTCCATCGAGCGCGCGTTACAAAGTTTTCTCCTCATGTGAAACAAAAATGGAACAATTCTTTTTTATAATATCTAAAAAATTTTGACATACCTTGAAATTGTAAAAATGTATCGAAGTACTATCCTTAATGGTTATAATACTGTGTTGAACAGAATAAAAATCTGCGGCAAATATATTGCTGGAATCCAAGTACATTGGTTTGTAAATACATATTGTTCAATAAAAATGTTTTTTTTGAGAAGTCCATAAATGAAAATGGATCCCTCGTATTGAACACCTTTACTTGATTGTGAGTGGCGTGCCACTGGAGTCAAAACCTTTCAAAACATGAAAAGGAACCAAAAGGTGTGCCGATCATGGCATCGATAAGTGATAAAAGTTGTCATAAGTGCAAAGTTGATTTTGATGGTGAAGATATCATAGGATGTGATGGAAATTGTGGCGGATGGTATCATTTACAATGTGCTGACATAACGGCAAATCAATATAGAGTAATTAGTAATTGCAAAGGCATCAAATGGTTTTGTAATATCTGCTATGCGGAAAGTGAGGTTACATTGAAGAAGAAAATTACCGAAATATATGATAATGTGAAAGAAATTATGAGTGTACTCTCACATAAAGATGTAAGTGGAAAAAAAGATGAAGACAATAGAATCAATTCGAAAATGAACTATGCAGAAGCGATCAAAAAGAGAGCAGACCAAACTTTAATTATTAAAGCCAAAGATGGAAAAAGTACTAAAGTTGGTGAGATTCAGGAAGAGATGAAAAAGAAAATCAATCCAACAAAATTGGCATTAGGAATTGAAAAAGTTCAAAATATAAAAAATACAGGAGTGGTAATTGTTTGTTCAACCAAAGATGACAGAGCAAAATTGCAAAAAGAAGTGAACAAGAAACTAGGCAACCAATTTAGCATCGAAGAGGCGAAAAGTCAAACCATTAAATTAAAAATTGTTGGAATTGATAATGAATTAAGTGAGGATAACCACAAAAACTGTTTGGAAATACAAAACAATACATTAGTTGATAAGAATGCATTTACATTCAAATTATTGAGTTTTAAGAAAATAATAAAAAGTTTTACAGCAATTATAGAGGTTGACAGTAACACAGCAGGAAATATTTCAGGAGAAGGAGAACTGAAAATTGAATGGAATATTTGTAAAGTATATCATCATACCAGCGTATTAAGATGCTTCAAGTGTTATGGATACAAACATAAATCTGATAAATGTTTAAAAGATGCGATATGTTCAAAATGTGGTGACAAGCAGCATAATGATGAATGCAACGAGCTGAAATGTATCAACTGCTCAGAGGCCAATCAAAGACTTAATCTAAAACTAGATGCAAATCATTCTGTGTTTTCTAGGGACAGTCCTGTATTTCTTCGCATTGTGGAAAGTTCAAAAAATAGATTATCCATCAGTAGACCATCCGTAAAGTAGCAATTACAGAAAAATGGAATAGATATACTGTGTCTTAATGCCAGAAGTTTAGTATGTAATTTTGATGAAATTAGTAGTGTAATTGACCAAAAGCAACCGTTAATAGTCAGTATGACTGAAGCTAGAATAACAAGTGACATTACTAACAATGAAATAAATTTGAATAATTATGTTCTAGCTAGGATTGATTCAGAAAGTAGACACACAGGTGGAGTTGTTTGTTATATAAAATCATGGATAAAATTCAAAATATTGGACCAAATCGTAGAGCATATGAACTATTGGATCCTTACATTGCAAATACTCATAGGAAATGATGATTACATCTTAGTTAGCATTTACCATTCTCCTAATGGTAATCATACAGATTTTATTAATTTTATAGATAATTATATAGAAAATTTGTGTATTAGTACAAATAAGAGAATAATTATAATGGGAGATTTCAATATCAATTGGCAAAACTGGAACAACACATATACCAAAAAATTGAAGAATGTATTATTAGATATTGGTATGAAACAAATAGTGAACGAAAGTACTCATTTTAGTTACAACAGTGAGTCAGTTATTGATTTGGTATTTATATTTACTAATGACTATTACAATGTTAAATGTGAGGTATTGAAGAGCCCAGTCATAACTGACCATCGAATAGTACAAATATTTGTTGAAGTAGGTCATCTTAATGAAAGAAATGTAAATAAAAGAGCAAAATTAACTGATTATGATGGATTTAAGAATGATCTTCTGAACATCAGGTATAATTTTTGGGATGATGATGTTAATAATAAATATAATGAATTTTACGATAATTTTGTAGCCATTATAGATAAGTACATGCCAAAATACAATTCAAATAACCGTATTCAAAAGTGTAAAAAGCCTTGGATTACAAACGACGTTATTATAAGTATGCGTTTGAGAGATAGTGCATTTAAAAAATATGTTTATACACAATCAAATTGTGACTGGGAGCAGTATAAATTATATAGAAATAATGTAGTAGCCAAAATAAGATTAGAAAAAAAAACCTATCATGAAAGTAGTATTGATCTGTGTAAGCATGACAGCAAAGCAACGTGGAAAACTTTAAAGACTATTATTGGTAATAAGAATAAATGTACTTTTGGTGAAATTGAGTTTGAAAATCAAATATTGACTAACAAAAGTGATATAGCTCATAGTTTCAATACCTTTTTTATTAAGAGTGTAGAGAACATAGTACAAAATATATCTGTGATCCAAGACCATGATAGGTCGTTACAAAAATATTATCCTCGTGGACTTAAGTCGTTCAAAATTATTACTAGAGAAGAACTGCGGAATATTGTATTTAGGCTAGGCGATAAGTATAGTCCTGATGAAATACATGCATGGATTTTGAAAGAGTTTTATTATGAAATTGAGGATAAACTAATAAACATTGTTAACTGTTCACTAGAAACAGGGGTAGTTCCGGAAAAATTTAAGATTAGTACTATTGCTCCTATTCAAAAAATTGTCAATACAAATATAGCTCAAGAATTTCGTCCTGTGAATTTGTTGCCTATCATTGATAAAATATTGGAAAGAGTTGTATATTTGCAACTTCTTGAATATATAAAAGATAATGATATTCTTCTAGAAGAACAATCAGGTTTTAGAGAGAATCACAGTTGTGAAACAGCTTTGCAGTGCGTTATCAATGATTGGAAAACTTCGATAGACGATAATAATACTGTAATCGTAGTATTCTTAGATTTAAAACGTGGTTTCGAAACCATAGACAGAAAAATATTATTAAAAAAGCTCGCAAATTATGGAATCACAGATGTATGTTTAAATTGGCTCAAAGATTATTTATCCGAAAGAAAACAAAGAGTATGTTCTCTTTATATATAAATGATATCAGTACTAATTTTGATTTTTGTAATTTCCACTTGTTTGCAGATGATACAGTTATTTATATAAAGGGAGCAAATATGGAGGATTCAATAACTAAGTTGAATAAAGAGCTCAGGGACTTAAATTTTTGGCTGAAAGCAAATAAGTTGCAATTAAATGTATCAAAAAGTAAAGTTATGATAATTGGGAGTGATAAATGGTGGAACGAATTCACAACTAAAAATATGAAAATCTCAATTGATAATGTGGCTTTGGATGCAGTTGAAACGTATAAATATCTAGGAGTAATAGTGGATAGGAAATTGAGTCTAGAAGAACATATTAGCTTCATATGTAAGAAAATTGCAAAAAAACTGAATTTACCAAGTAGAGTGAGTACATATCTTTCGATGAATACAATAAAGACTATTTATAATTCTATTATCCTCCCACACTTTAATTACGCATCAACAATATTATGTATGAGTAGACAAAAAGATATTCATAGGTTGCAACTGCTCCAGAACAGGGCGATGAGAATAATTCTAAAATGTAATAGATATACAAGCGTAAATAGCATGTTAACAAAGCTGAACTGGATGAATATCACTAGATATATGCAATTTAGTTGTTTGGTATTTATCCATAAAATAAGAAAAGGTGTTATGCCAAGCTACTTAACAAATACAGTACAGTATGTAAATCAGTTCCATCAACACCATACAAGGAGTCAAGATAATTTCTATATTAAAATGAGACATAAAAGTAGAACACAAAATTCTTTATTCCATAAGGGACTTGTTCAATACAATGAACTGTCGAATGAACTTAAGCAATTAGATTGTAAGTTATTTAAGAAAAAACTCAAAAGTTTGTTCACAAATGATTGATTCTCACTTAATTTACTTTGTGTATTAATTCAAATGTGATATTTTCTTGTAAATTTCTTTTAGTCCAGTCAAGTTAGCCTTAAAAATAGGGGTACCCTTGCATAAATTTCCAAGAAGCTGAAAATTGACATGGACGTTGAGGATACCATTATAATGAAGTTGTCGGAAGTCCCTATCGATCCCATGTGTGCAAAAAATTTTATACGAGGTCAAAGTTTGCAAAAATGGCTTTTCTGATATTTTAAGCAGAACGGTTGATTAAATGATAAAAATAGTTCCGACAAAAATTATAGATCCCTTAATTCTCTACAAAAATGGTTCCTACCCCTTTTTTTCTAAGACTCACCATTTCTGAGGAAAAGCCATTCTAGAATTATTTTCTTAATAATATGCATGACTACGCTGCCTATGTACATTATGGACGTATAATATAGGTACAATTTATAGTCTGCGTAACTTGTACTCGTACATTAATATTGAATGATTATTCTATGAATATGAAATGAAAAGAAACCCAGTCCCTCATTTTATGTGACCATGCGGCCTTGAGCAAAATCTGTCTGCTGTTCAATTGTCAACGTAGCAGTGTCCGTATTTTACATACTTCAAATTAATTGCATGGATAAGTTACGTTTCGTATCTTTTGCAAAACATACACCTAATAAAAAACGTGTTCAATTAGCCTGTCTTCTGCCAACCTTGGATTCTGCTCATCAACATTTTTATCAAGTATATTAGCAGGTTAAACTGGACCCAGAAGAATGGGGTTGGAAGCTAATTAATAATGTATTGGAATCAATCCACACTCTACTTCCACATGCACTGGAAAAGCTCCTTAATACTTTTTTTTATAGCTACAGAAAGGAGTGTAGCTCGAAATGCGGCTGCAAGAAAGTAAAATGACTTTGCTCACAAGCATGCACCACTGCACCAGCTGTCGAAGTTAGTCGTGTTTAAATACTAAATCTTCAACACAAGATGATCCTTATATCAACGATGAAACAACTGTTGTGTCGCTATTTGAGCAATTTCTGTCAACTCAGGAAGATGAAGATGAAGAAGAAGTTGAATAAGAAGACCTAATATTATATTGAACTTCAATAAGAAGACCATAGAGTTGTCCTACCGGGCAAACCACATTGAAAAATACGCGTCAAGTGCACTGCCTCATAGGTGGCGTGGCAACGTGTGTATAAATGAAGAATATAACTTTGGAATGGCTTTTTCTCAGAAATAGTCGATTTTAGGAATAAAGAGGTGGGGACTATTTTTGTAGAGAATTGAAAGATCTATAATTTGTAGGTGAGCTATTCATACCATAAAACTGATCGTTCCACTAAAAAAATCAAAAAACCCATTTTTGAGAACTTTGACTTTGCATAAAACTTTTTGCACACACGGGATCATTGAGGACCTCTTACAACTTCATTAAAACGGTATCCCTAACATTCATGTCAATTTTCAGCTTCTTGGGAATTTATGCAAGGGTGAATGTCTATTTTGACTGGACTATTTATGTATATAGCGTTACTGCTAAATAAATATTATTATTATTATAATTATTATTATTATATCGACAACATTCTTATAACTGAATACAAAAAGTAACTAGATAGGATTTCTGAAGTTGGTTAGAATAATGTCAGCGTACTTCATGTTATTTTTGTAGTCAGTCTGTGAATTGAAATTTGTGTTTTTTCCCATGTTTATGTATGAAGTTTTGTATATAATATCACAAGAGACTGTAATTTTATCAATAAATTATTCTTGAAAACATTTTTCACCTAGCAACATCGTGAGAGTCATCTGTCTGATTAAATCACGAGAGCGCATCTCGAGGGTTCAATCTGAGCAGATGACTCGAAGGATGTTGCGTAAAGGTGAAAAATGTTTAAAAGAAAAATTTATGATAAAATAAAGTCGCGAGTGGTATTTGTGAAGAATGTTTCCCGAATGGAATTGCTATTATAAGTACTTATTAAATGATTTTGGTTGCAACTACTACCATTTTTTATTGCAAAATGCACTAAATTGTCTTCATATAATATTTCGACATTTTTTTAAATTTACAGACTTGTTTTCAATTTCATTACTCTCCTCAAAGAATGCCTTTACAAAACGATTAAATTTTGACACTTTCGAAAACCGATTGTTTGTTTATATCAAAACTGTGTATTGTTTCTCCATGGCAAAGGCAATTTATCGCGATAAATCGCTTGCCAACGGGATTTTACCGCGGTAAATTCCCGTTGGCAAGCAATTTCTTACTATAAATGTCATTGTTACTATGCAGAATTTGTCAGAATAATTGACATGAGTGAAATAATATTAAAATGCGATCATCCACGTACCTTTTTTATAATAGATGATATTTAAATCATTCTTTGAAAAAATACTTTTTTCTTGTTTCTAGTAGAAAAAAGTATTCTTTCAAAGAATGATTTGAATATCATCTATTATAAAAGGTACGTGGTTGATTGCATTTTAATATCTCCATCTGATATGGTTGACACTATTTTTGGGAGACTTAACAATTTCCATCCTAAACTAGATTTTACCATAGAGTTAGAAAATAACAACACTATAAATTTTCTGGATGTCACTTTGACCAGAACTGGCTCTAGAATTTCCACTAACTGGTATAGAAAACCCACTGCTTCCGGTAGATATTTCAATTTCTTTTCAGAAACTAATAGTAGTTACAAAGTTAGTGTCATAAATGCACTTGTCGATCGTGCTATTCTACTATCAGCACAACCAAATCATATATCAGACGGACGTTGTCAGAAAACAATTATCCATTACCATTTATCAATAAACAAATTAACAAACGTCTTTATATATTGAACAATAGAGGCAACTCAACTTCCTTACCAGCTCTTCCAGATACGGATAAACCTATATTCATTGTTATTCCCTACAATAAAGAAATTCAGTCCGGAATTAAGAAGATGTTTAATAATTCTAATATCAAAATCGCTAACAACAATAACTGCAACATCAAAACATTACATTCTAATCTCAAAGACAATGTTCTCAAAGTCAATGCCAGAGATGTCATTTACAAGATTAAATGTATACCTTGCAATAAATTCTATATTGGGGAGAAATCCCAACCGCTACACAAACGACTTTACGCCCACAAATATCATGCGGCCAGATTAAATGATTGTCATAGTGCATTGACAAGACACACAGTTGAAGAGGGACATATATTTGACTTTGACAATACTGAGATTATCGACAGAATAAAGAAAAAACAACACCGACTTTTATACGAAACTTTATACATAAACATGGAAAAAAGCACACAAACAATTCACAGACAGACTACAAAAATAAAATGAAGTACGCTGACATTATTCTAACCAACTTCAGAAATCCTATCTAGTTACTTTTTGTATTCAGTTATAAGAATGTTGTCGATATTATTGGTTCCTTTTCATATTTTGAAAGGTTTTGTCTCCAGTGGCACGCCACCCACAATCGTGTAAAGCTGTTCAATACGAAGGGTCCATTTTCATTAATTTATAGACTTCTGAAAAAAAAAATGTATGCAACAATATGTATTTACAAACCAATGTACTTGGATTCCAGCAATATATTTGCCACAGATTTTCATTTTGTTCAACACAGTATTATAACCATTAAGGTACTTTGATACATATATTTGTTATATAGCTGAAGATGGGAACTGTAGAATCCCGAAACGTTCTAAATCAAAAAGATCATTTAACTACAAAAATAAATTGAATTGGATCTCTCAAAGCCTTCTCCTATTCCAAGAATCATATAAACTTAAGTATGCCAAATCACACATTCATGTGAACCAAAAATAGAAACAAATTGTATATAATTTTAGCTTTTAGCACTCCATCTCCTTATGAACTTCAAGTATGCTAAATCTCACATTCCTTCGAGCATGCAAAATGCCTTAAATAGGAATGGAAAATTTTTCCTTCACGTTTATAGATATATAGATTTTATATACCAATAAGAAGTTTGATATTGTAAACTGTAGTTATGCCTGTCGAGCGGTTGGTTTATTTAGAAAATACTATGTTTTGTGATTCGTTTGATACTCATAACTTGTAGCAGCCTGAAGTTATTCAACAACTTTACTTGATATATATTTACAATAAGTGAGTCGAGCGATTCCTATGAGAGAATTTAATTAATATGTGTCAATTAAGGAATGGTCAACGGACGACTGCCTTTCATGTCAGTTCAAAGAGCATAGCTACAATTTGAAACTGTTGACTAAGCAAATTCATAATTCAAGCAACTTAAGCATTAATATATAAATAGCAGCATGTGATTTATTCTTGAGAAGAACTACCTTCAGATATAAACGATATCTTCGTATTCATTATTATAATATCTTCTAACTATTGTATGATAGTCGTATGTATGGTTGACGTACTGTCATTCATGTCATATTTTTAACTTGGCACATGGCTCGACCATTGCATTAAACGGTTTCTGATAATAAACTGTAGAGCAGCGAATAAAGTATGTGAACGAATTTTAGGGGAAATATCACATATGCTGCAATCTATCTCATAAATTTAACATATGTAGAGCGTTGAAGTGAATTTTCGTGGGTAATACCACGAGTGCTCAAAAATTACCGTTAATTTCTATGAAAGCTCAAAGAACTCGTGGAATTTGTACCAGCTTGAATAAGAATTATCTGGTTAATATTCAGGCACGTGAAAATATTTCTCGAATGCTCAATTTCAATTCAAATACTTGGAAAAAATGGGTGTTACTACTGACTTTGAAGTTTCTGGTTCACAATACAAACAAAACCTGTTTTGTTTGCTTGTGTTGTCATAGTTAGTAGGTGGAAGTTTCACGTTGTCTAGGAATCGTGGAATTTCCGCTGTAATTTTTAGATATTTTCACTTCTCTTATGAAAAAATTATACATGGGCAAAATATTTGTTAGTATGCACTAATATTATTTGTTCCTGAATCAAGTTTCCCTGGCTCTTGAAATTTTGAAGACTTCGCTTGTAAACTTTAGACTTTAAATAGCCCAAAAGAAAAAATCGAGAGCAGTTAAATCGGACGAAAACATTTCTGTACTAGCATAATAGATTTCGTCAAGATATAAGATTTTATCGCGAATAATCGTTGATTAAAAATGTCAGGCAACAATTTTAGGTGAAACTTCAAATATCAATGTACGAGTAAGTTATTCTATTCAAAAAACTGACTCCATCAAGAATATTATAAAAAGATGATGGAATTAAACCGTTTCGCATCTTATTACAGAGTATTTATTCCAGCAATTCAAATAAAATATGGTGCAGTAGACCATTTGTACCAATGGTCCTCGAAAACGAGATGGGATTGGCACCACTGTCCTTTTGCAAAAGTTTATTGTATAATTCATTCAAGGGCTCTCAACGCTTATACAATTTATTTTCCACGAATTACATAGAACTATCCACTTATCCCAACATAAATAAGATACATTCACAGAGAAATGGGTATTGCTTAGAAATTGAACCCTCAAATTTTATGATTCAGATTTTTATTGGAAATACTCCAGTCTTATACTTACATCATGAAGATCAATATTTCCTTATTAAAATAATAATATTTCATCGTCGAATTGTATTCGATTTCAACTGGAACACAATCTTTTTATAACATGTATGTGGGAGAGCACGCAATGTTTGTTTTGAAAATAAACTAAAATAAGAACATGTTGTAAATAATCAGAGCAAGGACCTCACTCCGCTATATTTCTTTTCCTGCACGGTAGGAGTTGATTAGCTAGGTAGTAAAGAAAGGCAACACGTCCTGAAGTGTAGGACTCGCCAACTCATAAGGATATGACCTTTAAGCACTATCTACACCTTAGCCTATCAGACCCAAATTTCTGTCATCTATAATATGATACTTAAGTTTATTATCTTATAAACAAATAATCACAGACTGAGAAAAAATATTGATTTTGATATGATCTCATTCAGAATTTCAAAGTTGAATTCTTATATTGTGTGAAGCACTCCCAAAAGGCAAGCTTGGCACACAACACAGTCTCAAGACCGTCACGCGACGAAGCTCACGTTGCAGAGCAAATGGGTGAGAGAGAATCACCCCCACCATTCCAAAAGAAATGTAAAATTAGCATTTTTCAATCAATCATGCAATGGACACGCGTAGATCATTTATCAAAATGTTGTAATTTATGATCCTGCAACTACTGTGAACTAATTAATGAATTAATTACCGCAATTTTAGCGGAGCTTTTAATATGCACAGACTTACGCTCAGATTGATCTTCTTCAGTGCTGTTATCTTGATTTGCTCCCGAATTAAAATTCAATTAACGTAATGTTCAGTACTATCAGCCTGTCCCGTATGCAAGACGTATTCCTGAATTTAAATCATTATTATCTTATTAAATATCTGTGAAATATTATTGGTAATTGTAGAAAGAGATCTGCTAATAAATATAAAAGAAATAATCAATGTTGGCATTCTGTATTTAGAAGTGAAGCTAATTTACTATTCACAATTACTTTATCGTTCAGGAATTGCTATTTGCTTGGCACTATCGTTCCAGTCAAATATTTTTTAACAGGAAATAGTAGACGTATCCACATTATCGGTACGATCTAGCTACGTTCCAACATCGATCATTCTCAGGAAAAAAATCATTTAAGCGCGATCGAAGTGCTCATGAATATTACTGATGTTATAACCATACGTAATAATATTTGTTACACGCCAATTTGGGCTTCGATAATTTTCTTTGGTATCTGGTTTTGCTCCGATCAAGTGGAAGTATTCTGGACAAAAAGTATGTCGATCGAGTAGCCGTCATTGGAAACTATTGAAAATTTCTAAGTCATTTCATGTTCTTAACAATCGTCCCGATCATTTAAGACGAAGCATCCAATATCGCGCAATGCATACAGCTCCAAAAATGACGATACTCCTATTCGTGACAGCCATCTCCAGAATTTTCAATCCTGATTCCTTGCCACAACCAATTTTTGACCAGACGTCTCTACTAGATCAGTCAACATCATCTTCACAAGTCGGAGGCTCAGTTGCTTACTTTTTTTTGAGTTTTTTGTTGATTAATCAATGAGTATGAAATAAATGAAGGCAGATGAAAAAAAGTTTTAGAACAGAAGAGTTGAGCCTAATGTTTTATGCAATACTTTGAAAGAATTAAAGCCATTTCGTACGTTTTGCTCCAATTAAGTAAAAGTGCTTTGGGAAAGAAGTAAGTTGGTCGCGCTATCCTCATTGGGTATTATTAGTGAACTTTTCCACAACACGAGTGCCGATACTTCTATTCCTGACGACCATCTCAAGGATTTCAACCCTAACTCCTTTCCACGAATAACTAGGTCAGCCAACGTCATCTGCACAGTTTTGAAGGACCATTGGTTCATCCAAGCTAACTTTTTTTATTTATTTTATTGACCTGTAGCGATCCTAGACCAATTATATAATCAATTGTTGTTCATTTGTGTTGCTTAGCCATTTATTATGTCTCTTAACCAATAAGTGTTACAATGTGGTTGTGCTTCCCGCTGCCAAAATTAATTTAAACTGAAAAACTGTGGGCAGTTTATTTTTCTGTCGAAATATTATGCGGTTTGCTTGGATAACAAAAATAAATATATGAAAACATAATAAGGGCAAGTCCAAGGGGTCAAAAAAAAGCTCTAGAACAGAAGCTGTGCAGAAAGTTCATGCAACAAATATTTATTTGAACTTTGAGAGAATCAAAGCCGTTTTGCAAAATTATTCTATATCTGTGATCGAGTTAAAGTCATTAGGGAAAAAAGAATGCTAGTCCAGCAGCCCTGAGTATTTTTAGGAAATATTTTCGCCTCCTAGTGTTCTTGAAAATCTCCCAAATATTTGAGGCAGAGCATCTAATCTTGCATAATGCACACATATTCCTATTCCAGACGATCATCTCTAGAATTTCCAACACTGACCCCTTTTCACGATCAATTTTTGGCCTGACGTCTCCTGTAGCTCAGCCGTCGCCATTTCCACAGTTCTAGACCAGTTAAGAGCTCAGTTGTGCTTTATTAATTAAATTGAGCCATGTGTAGCATTTCCAAGCTAATTAGAGATTAAGTTACATTATTTAGGTATGAGATATTTGTTACTTTTTTAACTCTGCCAGAAGCAATTTATATTAATTATTTATTATGAAAATTGAACGCATAAACAACCTCTTCATCTTAGACAGTTGGAAATTACATTGGAATGTATATTTTCATGAGTAAAACAAGATAAACTCACGGTGCCGAATTCCACTTTGCTACATTCTCTGGCACCGTGGCTTCAAAGGGGTTGGAAATATCGATGTGGTACTTTTTCTATTAGATGAAGGAGTCCTATACAAAATTGTAGTCAAAAACCTGATGAAATCAAAGAACCAACGTTGCCGACTTCCATGTTGCCAAAAGCCCTTGGCACCGTGGATCAAATCGGCGCTCGCGCGGACCTATTTTACTATGGCATATAGAAGTTTTTTGAGGTGATGATACGTTTCGCCAACGCCGCGCCTTGATATTTTGGGCCAAGTGTCCTCGGTAGGTCTTAGAAACCGGTTTTTGAGAGATCTTCACCGCGGCAAATGCGTAATGGTCAACTCACATTATATGAAATGTCAACGTAGCGTCACGTCATAAAAACGTCACGTCAAATTGGCCAGATATTCACATTAGACTGTCACGTCACTGTCCAGTGTGACATGTGATGGCATGCAGAATTGTGAAAATTGTCGAATATATATTTTATTTAAAATGTCAATGCTCAATCCGAAAGAGCTTGCTATGATTGCACTTATTCTGGATAATGAAGAGATAAATGAAAACAAGAGTAGGCAAAAAATTTGGATTCGACTGGTGTTGAAAATAAGGGAGAGTGCCGAAGAATACCACACACTCTTTAAAGAATTAGAAGATCACAAATATTGCAGAACGTCGAATATCAATTTGAATATCAATATTTGCTGTTGCCGGTCCAGTTGTACGTTTAGACTTGCAGAATCGGATCGTCAGCGTTACAGATCAGAACGTTAAAGCATTCTTTGCGAGAATACTGGACGTGACGTACCATTGACGTTCCGTTTCGTTGCTGTTAATATCATTTAAAAGCTTTTGAAAATATTTGGACGTGACGTTCCCAAATTCTTTCTAAGCTTCGAAGACAGAGAAATTGCATTGAATCCATTTGAATTTGGATAAAATGCCATATTTCCTATGCCACAGCAGTGATAATAAAATTATCTCATTCTTAAATATATGCAGAATTAAATTGGACTGAAAATAGGTCCGTGCATGCGCCGATTTGATCCAGAGAACCGAGAACTACTGACACCGTTGGTTATTTGAATTTGTCATGTCTCTGGTCACAATTTTTGTATAGGACTTCATCGACATTTCAAGAAACCTCTATATGCCATGGAAAAATAGGTCTGCGCGAGCGCCGATTTGATTCACGATGCCGGTTACTTCTGGCAACATGAGAGTCGGTACCGTTGGCTCTTTGAATTCATCAGGTCTCTGGCTACAATTTTTGTAAAGGACTTTTTCGTCTAATAGAAAAACCCCTTTGAAGTCACGGTGCCGGGGGTTGTGGCAAAGTGGGACTCGGCACCGTAAACTTTTTTGTTTTACCCATAAAAATAGACGTTTCAGTGTAATTTCTAAGTATCTAAGATAAAAAGTTTGTTTGGGCGTTCAATTCCCATAATAAATAACTAATATGAATTGCTTCTGGCAGAGGTAAAAATGGCACCATTGACTTTAAAGTGTGATGTTTGTATGATTAATCGCTTAGAATACGTGAGAATCGTCTTACGAATCAAGGTAGTATTTTTGAACGGGCTCTTTGACCATATTCAAAAACAGTCTATTGTTAACTAATCGAGGAATATATTATAATGTTACAAAAATTTCCTCTTACGTCTTTTTTGTACAACTTTTTTTCTCATTCCATACCTATGTCGCCATCAGTATAACAAATTTGCACTAATTTTGTAAATTAGTACTTATGACTCTTGATTCAAGGCGCTAATTTGGGGAGCATGCGCGTCTGGTTTGCCCTCTTTGTTTCCTGAGCGGTGGTTGCAGACGTACTTGTTTTGAGCAGTCTTGTAATTTTTCTAGTTTCTCTAAATTTTATGGTTATTTTATTTTTCTAAAATCAGTGTTATGATTTTGTAAGTATTTTGTTTATTATTTTTGTTTACGTTATTCCAAATTTAGTATTATTTTTGCTAGTGATTTCGTTTAAGGCGTCCCGCGTGATTAACCTTTTGATTTTGAAATTTATCTCCTCCATCCTCAATTTTTTGTCAGTTTTTTGTGCTCAGAACCTTTTTAAAACCTTGAAACTCTTATACTAAATTAATATTTTTGTTCTAAATTTATTTTTTTCCCAATTTTACAATAGCGTTGGCAATAGCCGTTCCTATCGAAGGAGCTGGCCTCTTACTCTTTGGGAGGTTATTATTATTTGTTGTCCTTCCTCGGGAAGATACGTTCAATTATTCCTAATGTTTCATATTCAGATTAGTTTTGATAATCATTACTATTGATAGTGTTTCGTATACATGTTCTAGTTGCTACCTGTCCTAGTTTATCATACTATTCCGTCTACAAGAGTATTTTTTGTAATTTACCGGCTTTTTGTATTTCTGTTTTAAATTTTTTTGTACTACCAAACGCGATCAGGCGGATATCGATTCGGTGATACGCTTTTTTTTTTATATACACTCGAAGTAAAAAAAACTACGAGATATGTGGCTATCTTCGTTCTTCTCTTTACCTTTACTCACCTAAGTATGTTTGATGTATGAATGATTAGTGAAAGTGGTTGATAATACATAATTTAACTATATTTTGGATCCAACGCGTTGCGGATTTGTCATTCAACATCTCGTAGTTTAGTTTCTTACGTTGTTTGTGTAGTTTTTGGTTTCCAAAGCTTAAAATATTTTGTTGTGGACTTTAGTTCCCGTTTTTAAGCTGGAAAAGATTGATCCAAGTTTTTAGTAACGAACCACGTTCGTAAATTTATCGACTCGTCGCTAATAATCGTTTTTCTTGTCTTGCTAGACTTTGTATTTTCTTTGTTTTTCTTCTCTTTAATGCTCAGTGTAATTTTTTTACTTTGTAAATTTTTAGTGCACAATTTAAAATTAGGCAAATAAATAACTTTACTGATTATTTTATCTAATTTTTACTAAATTTAGAGTTTATTCGTTTTTCAATTTGAATCTAAATTTATTTATTCAAGTTTAACGCTTCACGTTTAAAGAGAGCTCTCCAATTTCTTATATAGGAACCTTCCGTTTTAGTTGAATTGGATACTGGTTGGGTTGTTTGTTTTCAGTGTAAATTCCTAGGGATCTTAGAAGCCCGTGGCCACTTGAGACTAGTTTCTGGCCTACTTTACGTTAAGAGAAACATTAACATGTCTACGAAATTAAGAAGAACATTAATATCTCCCGAAGTTGATTACCAGGCCCTCGGCCAACCTTAATACCTTGAAGGACCGCTGGGTATTTATCAAAGCCCTATAAGACGCAAGATCAACTCTACTTAATTCAGAGAACGTTCTTGTCTGACGTTGTTTTTGTGGCTAACAATCCGTCATCTATCTTCTCTGCCGATACTAGTCTTGAGTTCCGCATGAAGAGGATATTTAGCTAGTTTTTGTAACGTAATTTTGAACCTCTGTGACGTGCTCTCCAGTTCCATTTTGGCTGTTGCAGTGAGATTTTTTTGTATTATAGCTTGAACCATTTTCGTAAGTTACCAGATTTTTGTAATTATTTGCTTTAAATTAATAATAATTTTGTTTATAATTGATTTCGACGTCTATGCTTAATTTCTTTTTTTTTTTTGCTGTCTCTATTGTCTCCCAGAATAGTATCTTTTTCTCCTTTGATCATTTCCTGGGAGTGGCGCCCATTTCATATTTTTCAGGTAAAATATTTCTAGTGCCCTAATTAATAGCTAGCCTGGGTCTTCACTTTCAAGGTAGGATATTCCAATACTTAAATTTGGTGTCGATCAGCAGTACATTAAGTTTTTGCTACCAAATAGTGAAGAAACATTACCTTTTTTAATTTCCTACTGCCACTATGGAAATAGGAAAAGGTACAATAAACTAAGTTTGAGGAGTCAAAAGAAAAGTTCCATAACAGAAGAGTTGAGCTGATAGTTCTTGCAACAAAGAATTATTTAAACTTAAAGGGAACCAAAGACATTTTGCGAAATTATTTTAAACCTGCGTTTTGCTCTGATCATGTAAATGTGTTCTGGCAAAAAAGTACGTCGGTAGAGCAGTCCTCGTTGAGGATTATTAGAAAACTTTTCTGCCAAGTCGTCCTCTTGAAAATCGCCACGATCATCTAGGGTGAAGCTAGCAGTGCACACAGCCACGCGAGTGCCGATATTCATATTTTTTAACCCTCACACCTTCCCATGACCAACATTCAACTCACAGTTTCGGCAGCCCAATTGTTCAATTAGGTGATTTATTATCTGTTTTAACTTGATTGAACTATTAATGGTGTTTCTAGATCAGTTAGGAACTCAGTTGAGTTTTACTAGTGGTGACTTCAAAACAATCAGAAACTCATTCACATATACATATTCATGAGTATATTTCAATCTCAAGTGCAATTTATTAGTATCATCACTTGTTTGTACTTATTGAGCGCAATTGGAAGCAGGGGATTGTTACGCATTGGATTAACTGATACGCTATACGTCAAATTGTAAAACTAGATCGATCTAGTTGGGGTCTTTTGATTACGTTAGACTTTGTGTATATTTACGATTTTGGCACAGATGTATAGCTGTTGTATTGTTCGTTTCTTATTCTTTCCTCCGTTCAAGACGCGGTATATAATTTTTTTGCGTTGAAAGAATGAATCACTTGAAAATATGGAGAACTATCAAAGGAGAACTATCAGATTTAGAATTTATGCATCAAGATATTTTATTAATTTTTACATCAGCCTTCTCGAAGATTTTAAAAAGTGAATATAGTTTGTTACACTTGCTTTGAACTCTTGGCAATGTTATGGTGGGAGGAGATTGTGAAGGGTAATGTCATCATTTGAAAATTAAAAACTCTATTTATCCAAAACATGAGTTGTTTCGGTCTTCATTCCACATTAGTGATGCTTCGCTCATAATAGTAAAATATTACGGTTGATAAGTTACAACTTAGTATTCTTCCTTCGTACTTGTAATCCTTCTTAGATAACACATAAAAGACATATTCTTCGTAGCATCAGTGTAATTATATGTTTTGTTTTCGGTCTGAGAAACGCTATTACCATAAATTACTTGGCTTACTTGAAGTACTCGTAGAGCTCCTTGTTGGTTGCTCGGATGACGTCGACGCAGAATGCGGGGTGTACCTCGTTGGGCCGCACAGCCCTTGCAACACGTGTACACAATGATTTAATCCTATTACGTCATTTGCACACATAATTAAGACATATTCTGCGTCCTCACGATGCATACGACGTTGGACAAATTTCAGTTCGCGGATGCTGAACTTTATAAGGAGGTGATGCATAGAATACTTGATACTTATACTTGTGTTAGTGTTTCTACTGAGATATTAACTTTTGCCAAGTATGAAAGAAGGATAATGTAAAGTTATTTTGTACAGACATTTGTAGTCACGCAATTTACTCTGCAAATGACAGAAAAAAAATTGGATACACCAGATACAAGGAGCACAATTGAATCAATCTCGAATGAGCCTGGGCATCGATTACACTATTTCGATTCTTTACTACCCATCATTAAATATCGATTCTACTGTCTGAATTCGAGCTCCGAGTATCAGTTTCATTATTCGGAGTAAATAATTACTTGAGGATATATCAGTATCTGTTTATGAGACTAACTGGATAAGAGGCTCCAAACACTTTTTGCTCTTGATGGAGCTATTCTGGTATAAGGTTGCATAACCTGGGCAATGTGCGAGATGCAAAACTCTTTCTCATAATATTTCTGCCCTGATTTTGAACAATATGTATGGACAAAATAATTTTCTTGGCTTTGAAAAGACGGGAATAAAATATGACCTCTATAGCAACATTGTTGTGCTGCTGTCACAGTTTCTTGTTGGGATAGTGGGGAAGAGTGCGGAAGTGACATTAGCGCTTCCTGTTGCAAAAGCACGACGCACGCTAAATTGCTGAAGAGACGCGAAAACTTCCAGACATCGTCCCAACGATGCTGTCTAGACTCTAAACCAAGAGCTGAGATGAATTTCTTCAACCATATTTGCATGGATTTCGTAGATTAGCTACGTAATATGAAAAGGTGAACGTTGTATTTTACAGAAAGACGAGGAAGACATTTACGTGACTCAAACAAATGTTGACATGCGGAGATTACGAATATGTAATAATTCATTTCGAATAGCTCATTTAATATGTACTATTCAATAACTAGAGCAGTTATTTTTTATTCAGATACATAAATAGAAGTATCTAGAATTGAATGGAAACAAAAAATATAATCGTTCGATCAGTTTATTGTTCAGTATAACGGCGAGTGGATAAATCCATTGTATATGTAAATCCAGACAAGAGCTTTTCTCTAATGCCTCACAAACTCCAAATATTGGAATTTATGCATTTTATATTTCTTCCATCACAGTTTCGATATATTGAAGTGGTTAGTCATTCCTAATTTATACAGAACAATCATTTCCTATCCTTGCCAAGTGTAGGGTGCAAAAGGAATGAGCACATGAATTTTAACTAATGATAAAATTTGTCAACTATAGCAATTCATCTTCACAAATGTTTTAACAAAAATCTTACTGTGTGCCTATGATCGAATCTTTTGGAACAATATAAAGTAATCTGATCTGTATTTAAATGAAAACTTTCCTACATATTTTTTGTAATCTAGGAAGAGCGTACATTTGTATGAAAACAAGAATTCTAAACAGTAGCATCGATTTGTGTTTAAGAAGGGATTTAAAAGTCAAGTTTTCGATCGAATGATGAATACACGGTTGTATGCCATCTGCGTCAATAATACTGTGTTCATTTGCATCAAACGAGAGCCCTTGCACTTGATCGCTATAGGTACTTCTGACATTAACATAAAGGATTCTAGAAAAGGCTTTATTGAGTTTCAATGATATTAAGATTTTATCTCCACTTTATTGAAAGAACATATTAGAACACATCATATACGCTATGTCAGTAGCGACAAACGCGACTCCATGCGGCAAAAGTTATAAGCTCTTTACTAATACTGACTGGAGCTGTCAAAACAAATATAAAAGAGCATAAAGCCAAACTGAATTTTTGAGGCAAATTAATATGGAAAATTCTTTGAAAAAGTGGAAATCATCGGGACAAGGTTTAATCTGTTGTGTTCCTGAGTGTTCGCACACACAATTGCGCAATGGTGAACTGGAATTTTATTCATTCCCGAATCGCGAATGTGTGGACGATTCCAAATCATTGGCTGGTCAGTCTTGAAGCAGATACTTTTTGAGTTAATTTATATGCAAACTGCAGCTGCATGTTTGCAGTTGCAATTAATATTAACTATTTTTCGACCTAAATTTACCTGTATTAATAAATTTTTACAGCAATCATGTAAAAAACACAGACTAATTATTATATTAACGAACTTTAGAAATAAGCAGTAAGTGTTTTCTAAATTGTATAATGTTTGTACAGTATCAATATTGAATTATTAAAATTATATTCCAACAATATTATCCTTGATCAAAAATTGAAGACAAAATATCATGAATGAATCCTTATCGAAGAATTTTCACTTATTTAAATGAATGATGCTTTCGGATAACTCGTATCTGGCAAGCAAATATCAAATCATCAGGCATGAAAGATGCTGATTCCTTAATGGAGAATTGAAAACACACCAAATCAAGAAGTTTCTATGATAGTCATACAGATTATTTCCAATTTATAAAAATACCTCGTAAATATCAGATGAAGTTATATAAAATCACGAAAAAAATTGATATTGTTCATCGATTCAATATTCAGACAATAATTAAACAGAACATACAAAAAGTACACCCGAACGTACGTATTATCATGTCAAGTAGAAAACTATGTTCACACTTATAATAATTTACACATATCTCGACTAATACATTGTACAAATTCGGATTTGTTCCATCACTAAATGTGCCAGGCATTTCGCGCAAAGTAACTCCCGTCATTTTACTATCTTCTTCGTCGCTGACATGAAAACTTTGTTCCAATTTATTCCTTTTGCTCAAATTTTTGGATCTAAATATAGATAAATCAACTTCTTGAGACCCGCATCGAAGTACTACTGTCATTGTAACAAACTTTCTGCTAATTTTGATTGCCAGTTTTTCGAATTGAATATGTCAAGAATTGTTGATTATCACGATTTTAAATATATTAGTAAATGAATGCCAAGTCCTGCTTCGTTAACTCGGATTTTCATTTTTAATTTCAACTATAACTTCCAGGTTTCGGATTTCAGACAGCAAGTATTCGCACAATTCAAAAGTATACTTAGATGAATGAAGCAAATTTCATCTATGAGCTACAAATAAGATGAAGGGAAATCTCTTGCGGTACATGTTCTGCATTCATTGGATATTATTCTTTTGTTGCGGTTGACCTTTTTTCATCTGTTTTCAAGGGCTGGCACATGATTATGTCCAATATAATAAGAAATTTATACTTGATCTGGGGCAGTTGGCCATCATCCTGATACACTATAGCTATAGTCCGCTGACTTTAGTCACTTCGTATCGCGTAGATTTGCACACTTTCTTTTTTATGCTGATAGGCTATTTTCAGTGGAGTAAACTCAAGTTCACAGCTTTGAAAGATCTATGCTCGAAAAACCTCGAATCTTAAAATATTCATGCTTCTACTTTTTCTACAATGCTAATTGAAGGCCCTGCAGCAACAAAGACGTATCTGTTTTCTCCTTGATTTTCAGGAGGAATTAAATACTGATTATCTTTTTTATATTGGAATATAAATCTTGTTAATACTCGCGTCATAGCATCCTTTCATTTGAAGAAATATGTTGCAGAAATCAAGTTTCTAAATATTTATTCAGGGATACGGCACCTCTCCGCGATTGAAAGAGTTTAAAAGTACTTGCAGAAATCCTGAAGCACTTCTGCCCCTTTTCAGGAAGTAAACGTTCTCAAATAACGAACTCAGACCATTGAGAAGAACGAGCAAATCGACATCTTCTGCAATTAGAAAGACAATATCTATTGGACTTGCTCATTTTCAAGGTCGTTCTTATAATGGCGTAGTCCACATCCTCTGTGCCGTAGGAGCACTTATGTTAATGCCCATATTACTTTAGACTATGCGTTGAATACACATACAAATTTCTAATAATTGTTGTGTTAACCACATATTTCCATGACTATTATATGACACATTTAGGCTCCATCTCTCAAAAAATCCTAATTTTAACAGATAGCGCTAGAAGTATTGAGACTACATGCGTCTTTCTGAACTGAAATTAAAGGTTTTGTTCAAAGAAGGGGAAAAAAGTCAGCGGACTACTATGTAAGATTTGTAGATCGACTTTTGTTGTGAAGTCTTAATGTATTAAAGAGAATTATTATCACTGATATATATATATATATATATATATATATATATATATATATATATATATATATATATATATATATATATATATATATATATATATATATATATATATATATATATATATATATATATATATATATATATATATATATATATATATATATATATATAATAATTATTGGATATTTAGTATTCATATACATTTCAAAATAAAGTCAGAGATATTCATCAAAATTTTCAATAAAACTTTCCTCAAAAAGCTAGATCAATTAAACGGAATGAGTATATAATTTTATGCATGACGAAAGTTGAGGGAATTATTCTCATTGCGAACATCATTAAATTCCTGAAAAACCTTGAATAGAATCTTACCTTCACGGCTGAATTTCAAATATTCACCTATTATTAAATCAGTTGAAAAAGCAAAACTGTGATGTCCTTATCTTATTTTGTAGTAATTAATTGTTTCAAATTGAATAAAATTTTATGTATGAGATATCTTGAATACTTCCATTAAGAATGTTTGTAATGAATGATTTTGAATAACACTCTGAGATACGTGATTCTTGAAATCCTAAATTTCAAATTCACCATTCCATTGTTCTTAGACAATATATTTCACTTCCGAAGAACGATTTTTCAGAGTGATAAATTTTAATAGCTTCATTGAATAGAACGCTGCCAGCATTAAGTATATGGTATGACTTGAAATTCGACAACGAATATAAAAAGTTTTCCAATCCAGTTAGTTACGTTTGGGACCGATTAAGATAATCTGTTTTGATAATGCATATATATATATATATATATATATATATATATATATATATATATATATATATATATATATATATATATATATATATATATACATATATATATATATATATATATATATATATATATATATATATATATATATATGCCTATATGTTTGTACATCCAAAGAACTTTTGCTAATCCTCTCTCTCTAAAATCTCCAAATTTGTTTTGGTCTTCCTTGTTTCCTTCTACCTTGAGGTGTCCATTTTGTTATTTTTTTTTGGTAGCCTATCATCATTCATCATTGTACATGTCCATACCATCTTGATTGTTTGGTTCTAATTTTATCCGTTATAGAATGTGTAATTCCCATGATCTTTTTTATTCCTTTATTATTAATTCTTTTTAGCTTTGATTTTCCTGCCGCTCATATTTAAAAATTCATTGTTTTCTTCAGTTGCTATACCTCACTGCTGTACGTTATTATGCTTGTCACATTAGTGTTATATATTCGTTGTTTATTTGTTTTGGATATCCGTTGATCCCATAATATGCTATTCATCATCGAAATCGCTTTTCGTCCCTGGGTCGTCGATTGTGTCTTTTTACTATCTCCTTATACACATATATACTGTCTTCTTCAAGTTTACTTCCAGACCTCCTTTTTTATAAGACAACATCTTTTGTTGACTTTAACTCTTGTTGATGGCATTTCCTCGGCGATTCCCAACTCGGCACATTTACAGGTAGTCTCTGCTAATGACTCCCCAACTCGGCACAAACGAGTATTACAGGTACTTGCTGTGATACCCAACTCGGCACACTTGCAAGTTGTCTCTGATGATAATAAAATGACTCAGGTACCTGAACAAAAGGAGGACTGGGCATTCTAATGTTTTTTTTTTTGTTCATTTTATTTATAAGTCGTTTTTTGACATCGTGGTCATCAACAACTACAATATTATACATTTAATATTACACTATATTAACTTGTCTAGTGATACATTTTCTAATGTTTTGTAACGAATTAGGCCCCAAAATCCGTTACCATTGCACATCCCAGGGCCTTCTGCCACCGTCGAACATTTTCAGTCCATCACAATTTTATTCACTTCTTGCGCACCCTGTAAACATTAAATTCAGTAACTCTGTATCAACCTACAACATCACGTACCGTTTATTTCATCCGTTTTCAACTGCTCCATCACCGTTTACGATCTTTCACATGTGGACGAATAAGGTTAGGTTTTTAAAAAATACCTGAAATTAAAAGAAGTTGAGATCGTGTGATCTGTATTTATGTCTTGTGTCTCACCGTAATAAAGTCTGAATGTAATCCACTGTTGTCCTGTAAATATGTTGTATATTGTATATTGTATATTTTGTTGTTGTTTGACATTCCGCGCCACCGTTGACCATATACAAACTAGATCCGACACTTGACAATTTCTATATTATCGACCGATGTGAAAATTATTTAGAATAATTTTAATATTAAGGAAATAAAGTCAGAAAAGGATGTAGTCAACAGAAGAGTGATGAGAAATGTATAATTGTAATGAAATTTGTATTTGAAAAATGACTTCTTCTTTTTTCTGTATTTCTTCTTTATATTATTGCTAGCGCTAATATGGACTTAATTTTTAAAACATGCTAAGTAAGGTTTCATTAAATTATGGGTATAAATAAGGCCTTCTGGCCGACTTAAGTCACTTCTTTGTAAGTCAAGTCTTCTGAGCAGCCGATCCAAGTACGCTACCAGTACCGATACCGAGCGTCATCTTCAGAGTGTGTACCGTCCAAGTAAAGTTTTTGTGCTAAGTCCGTTAGCACAGCTGTCCGACACAATTTGTGAGTTTGTTTTGTTTTTTCTAAGTCCGTAAAAGGAACTTAGATTATTTTTGCTGTTTTGAACTTTGAATATTTTTGCTGCTTTGAACTTAGAATATTTTTGCTGTTTTTGAACTTAGAATATTTTTTGGATTATTTAGAAGCCCCGCTGAAGAAGTCTTCGTGATTTCGAAGTGTTGATTATTTAACGTAGAAGCTCCGCTGAAGAAGTCTTCGTGATTTCGAAGCGTCGATTATTTAACGTAGAAGCTCCGCTGAAGAAGTCTTCGTGATTTCGAAGTGTTGATTATTTAACGTAGAAGCTCCGCTGAAGAAGTCTTCGTGATCTCGAAGCGTCGATTATTTTTAACGTAGAGCTCCGCTGAAGAAGTCTTCGTGATTTCGAAGTGTTGATTATTTAACGTAGAAGTTTCGCTGAAGAAGTCTTCGTGATTTCGAAGCGTCGATTATTTTTAACGTAGAAGCACTGCTGGAGGAGTCACCTGGTGACCTCACAGTATCGAGCCATATTAACGTAGAATCACTGTGAGGGAGCAAGTTTTGTTCTACCCGCATAGAACGACTTCTCGCCATCTGCGACCGCCTGGGTCCGTACTGCGACCGCTGGTGTCGAGTGTCATGTACAGCCGTCCGTCACCGTCCGCCAAAGTTATCATCGTGTAAGAGTTCTGTAAAATAATGTTCTTTGTTCATCGTCGTCGTTTTGTGTAATAAATCTCATTGTGACACCTACCTCCTGATGATTATTTCAACAACCCTAACCCTTCCCGTCTGAGCTATCCAGCCGTCCGTCATAGAAAAACTGCGTCACCGACCGTATTGGCGCCCGAGCACACCGTTAGCAGTTTCCAAAAGCGACGTCAAAAGTAACAACCACGCCATCTGCGAGGGTATCGTTACAGTTTATAAATAAAATAAAATGAATTTTATAGTTTCTTTTCTATAATCATACAAAATTTGACAAAAAATAATACAAAATCAAAAAAAAAGTAGGTTGCATCATACTATAAAAATAATAATTTCAGCGTGATCGTGGATTAACCTTTTTGCCGTTATTACTCGATCTCTGGACTCACTCATAATATGAAAAAATGCTTTGCACTTTCGATTAACATACCGCTACTTCACTTCACCAGATGAAAATTTTCGATTTGATTTACTGAGTTTATGTTGCTCTACAATCAGTAGTGTTTTTCCAAGTTGGCTAGATATCTCGCGAATTGATTTCTTTGATGTTATTGATTGAACTGCTAGATTGATAATAGATAGCTACTAAACAAACATTTTAATTTATATTTTTCTTGAGTGTTAAGCCGATAATAAGGATGGGCTTTTCTGCAAACATTTGTTTAAGATGTGTGGAGTTGATCATAAGGATTACCACCAATCCTTGACTGATGTCCCATCGGAAGATTAAATGTGCCGAGTTGGGGTGTGCCCCATTTCCTTGCCTGATTTTTGCTATGGTGTTTTATATGAGCTTTTAATTGCTCTAATCAAGCCTACGTTAATATTTTTTGCTCTTTCTAATGCTCATCTCAATTTTGTGTGTGAAAATACTGATCCCGTGATGTTATTCTTGATTTAGCTATGTATGCACAATACTGAGCATAACTACGGTTGATTTTATCAGAGTACAACCCAATAGTTTAATCTTTTTTTATAGATTTTTCTGTAATCCATGAAGAGCAATATATTTTCTTGAAACAAGAATCTGGATTTGTGCTTATAAAGGGATTTAAAAGTCATTTCCCACTTAAATGATGTTTATACCATCCAAAATTTATACTAATTTTAGCTGCCATCTCTTACCTTGATCCTGATTACGATATCTGAAAACCAATTTCCAATTTAAACATGTGATACTTTTTATTGGAACTTAGGTGAGAACATTTGCAACCATAGCTTATTCTATGCTCAAAATCCAAAAGAAATCCACTTTCAACAATAAAATTACCCATTGATGGTTTGTATAAAAAAAGTCTTGTTTGCTGATTATTTCTTTTTGTGGCGTGAAGTGTTTTTCAGTGCGTGGGAAACATTGACGTTTCCTTCAGATGAGGTGTAGCACCCGATTCCAACACGTGCATAACTCTAAAATACGATCTATTCCGGGTGTAAACTTAACCAATAAAATATATGACATGACCTGGCTACGAAAGCGGGGGTAGTAAAAATCCAAATGTCTACCAATACGGGAAAACAGCCTTAAATTTCTCCGGCCCGTAATAAAAATATTTCAAATCGTGGTCTACTTGCGGTACCAGCCACAGTAATTGGAAACTGAGCTCGCTGACTTATGGGCCGGAGAATCGGCGTTTGAATCCATACGACCGACATTAGAATCTCGCGTTTTGTTTTTTATTTCTTTGCTCATATTGTTTTCAATCTTTATAGTGCTCCTAACATTTTATTTGATTGTTTGAAAGCGAGCTGCTTTTCAAAGAGCATTACTCGATAAAAACATGTCCTTTATTCCATCTTACATCCTAATTCCCTTTTTCGACAGCTTTTGATGGACTCATGTAATTATTTCTTCTCTTGAATGTTTAATTATATTCTATTAACATTATAAACGATTCACGACTTTTATAAGGCTACGGATATCCAAAGTATTCAGGAAATACGTGAATATATTCCTTTCATTCCTTGAGGTATAGAAATATAGAAGAATTTGAATGGAACAATAAAAATTAAAAACGGCTTAATATTCTCCTCAAAAAGTAAGAATTGAGTAAACTAATAATGGTAGAGTATATATTGCTTGTGTAAGTCAATAAATAATGAAAGACGAAATTCATAGTGCAGTGGAGTACCCAGTGTTGGTTTTGCTGTACATAGCATGATAAATAACGGGTGTGTTGTCATTGCAGCACGTTTAATCCAATTATGCTTGCGAGACACCTGAGATCGTGCAATTTATTAGCCGTGCCGCGGCTCCGCGAAGCGTGAAACATGTTTCTATCACATTCACACGCGCATCCACTCTGACAAAATACACGATTCTAGGTAACAAATGTTTGCTATTTGGTTATACGTTGCACGAATGAAATCATTTCGATGACGAAAAGTAGAAATTTGTTATCGCGATTCAAACAAACAAATCTCATATGTCTATTGTTTATATATATATATATATATATATATATATATATATATATATATATATATATATATATATATATATATATATATATATATATATATATATATATATATATATATATATATATATATATATATATAATATGAAATAGGACAATTTGTCACCAAACGTTTCATTACGATATTCTGTAACCTGGCGATATTTATGTGCAGGCGCTCCATCTTAATGGTAATAAATGTCTCTTATAAGGTCCAATGATAAATTGTCTGAAATATTTTTCAGCACATGTCATGAAAACTATAAATATTTCTCTCCCCGTTTATCTATGGATATAAAACTAAAATGAGACTGCCTAAAGTGTTTTGTGCTGGCAAATTTACAAAGAATCTCATAATACCTGCTTTCTATGATTAGGATGATAGTGCAGTTACATATTTTCAATTCCCTTGTACAATAGTGCTCTGATAAACCCGCTTCTGTTACACAAATTATCTTTCCATAATCAGAAAAAACGAAACTACCCAATTTGCCGTTCTATCGAACCACTTCACAAAAAAAAAAACTTGCATAAAAAGAATAGAAGTGTCTCTGTTCGCCGATAAGTCAAATCGTAATTGTTATCGGTCGGACGAAACAACTTCCATTAAACAAGCGTTTCCGATACGATGGAATATAATTTCGGGGGTCGTAAAAACTTCCCGATGCAGCGGAAACCATTCGAGGCTTTATTTACTCTGCGTCGGTTAAATATGCATAAAAGCCAACATCATTACAGGCTATTATATAATACTTCGCTTTGAAGCACGTATGCAGCGCTTGCATGAAAGAGTATGCCAGATGACAGCAGTTAATTAATTATGTGCATATTTAATTAACACATTAATATGAAAGGAGATTATAATATTAAAATTCATTTTTTGAGGTATTATATCGGGAAATTGTTATTCCATTTGGTGGTTTAAGTCTGGTACATAAACATTTATTCTACTTATGTATGTGAAATGGAGGAGAAGAATTTTTTGATAACTGGACGACCAGTTCGCTTCTCCATTATTAATAGTACAAAAAATAATAAAAAACTAGGTTGTTTCACAAATAATTTATTTCGACCTTGCGATCATCATCAGGCTGAATACTCAGCATCATTCAATTTGTCCAGGAATGAAGAGTAGTAGGTCCAAGTGATAGCTCTGCTTTTTTTTAAGTAGTGTATGATTTATTCGACAGATGAACTGATTCGGCTTTATTAGGCGTACCTTCTGCTGTTAATACATTGTTTGGACTGCTGTTTTGTCTTTAGCGCGTAATGATGAATACAAGATTCATCTACAGTGATGAAACGTCACAGAAAATCAATAGGATAACGTTTCAATCTTTCAATGAATGACTGATCTATACAGTCTCCGACTTTTCTGCTTGCGTGTATAAATAGGTGTGAAAATCGAATTACTGTATTCATTAGGTGTCAATTTGAATTGTTGTTCAATAATATAATTTATTAAGACTTTTACACGGTTTTTGCACTCGTTAATTAATCTAGTTTTATCATACGATAACTACATGGATAACAAAAGTTGATAGAATCCAATTACAGTTATATTTTGGAAGTTAATTATTACAAAATTGAAAATTAATTTTCCGGTAACATCACAAACGAGTCCACTCCACACAGAATTTATAACTAAATTAACAGTGGCATTCGATATGAGAGCTTGGTACTTTTCATTCTGATAATATCACCAAATCGTCCATTTCGGATATAATTGTCTCATATTAGTAGCAATTTGCAATGTAATAAATTGTTGAAAAACACGTTAATTGAAAATGGAGATGATCATTTTCCAATAATATTCTCAATACAAATTTTCACGGGATCCTGAGTATTCCATATATTTTTACGTTTTTATTAACTCGTCTCCGCATATCTAAAAGTACATGCAAAATGTGGTGGACGCGATCGTTCAAGATTCGCATCTACAGTAATGAAACATCGAAGAAACTCAGTGGGATTGCTTCTAAATAAGTCTAGACAGCCTTGAGAAATGTTAAAACGATTGCGTTTTTGATCGACTGTTGATAGACGCGGCACCCAGCAAGCAATCAGCTTCCACATACTCAAAACTTTACGTGAAATGTGGTGGACGCGATTTACGAGAGGCTTCTCGAACCTCAATCGATAATCGTCTAGTACGAAATTGTGGGAATTTGCGACGGTTTTTTTTATTACGACGATTTTTGGGCATCTTCTGCGTTCACCATACTGAGCTAACGTACGGCCACGTTCAAATCCAGTAGCTTATTTTTCAACCGTCAAGAATATAGAATGTAACTCCTTTTTTATCTTTGTCGGCCTTTAGACTTTCAAAACGAACTTTCAGATATAATTGTCTCATATTAGTAGCAATTTGCAATATAATACATTGTTGAAAGATATGATTATTTTCCACAATATTTTCAATACAACAATTTCATGTATTTTTATTACCAGGCTTTTGTAGCACACTTTCTGGTCATACTAATTTTTCAATCGATTCCAAACCAAATTCCCAATGATTTAGAAGCTTGAAATTTTAAATCGGCAGTACCAAGCTCCCCCACTTTTACCTGTTTCAATCCTTGGCCGTAAGGTTGGAACGATAATCTCATCGCCGAGTCCCTTCAGTTTCACCATATATCCTAACCAAATGATTTGCTAATGAAAAAGGGGTGGAGTTAAGTATAAATGACTGTAGTAGTGATTTGATAGATATTGAGCATGGTATATCGAGCATAGTATATCGAGCTTGGCCAGAGCGGGCAAAGCCCGCTCGTTAGTTGAATGCGAAGCCCCACCGGCAGAAACAAAAAAAAAAAAATATATATATATATATATATATAATCGGTTTCCTTTTCTACCCTAAGGTGTAGAGGTTTTTGCGCTTCTTTTCTCTACTCTTTAACGAATTTGTGCCATATTTTTCTGTTGGATGCCATCGATCTTGCTTCAGTTACTGATTTTTCCTCTATTTTCTAAGATTCCTTCTACTATCTCATCCCAGGTTTTCTGTGGTCTTTCCCTTCGTCTTCGCCCTTGCGTTCTTGATTTCCATATCTTTTTCACAGGTCTATTGTTTTCCAAACGTATTAGATGTCCATACCAACTTAGTTGTTTTTCTTCAATTTTCTTTTCTGCAGCTTTTATATTAAGATCATTCCTTATATTTTCACTTCTAATTTTGTCTAGTTTAGTTACTCCTTGTACTCTTCGCAGGTATTTCATTTCCATAGCCTGTATTTTACTCTTAAGTCTTTTTGTTAATACCCACGATTCACTACCATGTAGCAGAACTGCCTCGTATATTGTTCTATAGACTATTAGTTTCGTATTCTTTGATATGTATTTGTTTGATACTATTGTCTTATTTATTGCTTGGAACGTTCTTGCTGTTGCCGTTATTCTGTTGTTGATTTCTTCCTCAATTCCACCTCCACTCTCTATTATGGACCCAAGATATTTGTACCTTGGTACCTGTTATATTTTTCTTGTATCTAATTTTACATTTACTTCTTTTTGGGATCTATCTATTACCATGCACTTGGTTTTGTCGGTATTTATTTTCATGCTTCTTTTCTCAAGTGCATTCTGCCAGAGATTGAGATTTGTTTGTAAGTCTTTTTCGTTTTTGACAAATAGCACTATGTCATCCGCAAATATGCATTCGGATATGTTTGTTCTTTGAAGATTCAAGAAACCTACATTATACAATTTTACTTCATTTCGTATCTCCTTCAATACTTCATCCATAAGTGTTATGAATAATAGGGGACTAAGTACCCCTCCTTGTCTCAAACCTTCAACCGTTTTAAATTCTTCAGATTTTGCATTCATTGTTCGCACATAATTTCTTGTTTCTGCATAAATGCTTTTGATGGCTTCTATCAAATGTTCATCCACATTTCTCTGTTTCAAGATTTTCCATATTTGTTCTCTTGGTGCTCGATCAAACGCTTTTTCTAAGTCTATAAAACATAGGAATAGTGATCTATTATGTTTTTGTGTTTTTTCTATCAGCTGTCTTACTGTAAAAATGTGATCTTGGATGCTATGCCCTTTACGAAAGCCACTTTGTGATTTTTCGAATGATATTTCTATTTTGTCACGTAATCTTTCTTCTAATATTGATTCATAAATTTTTGCAGCTGTACAGAGAAGCGATATTCCCCTGTAATTTGAGCATGATCTGTTGTCACCTTTTTTATATATTGGTGATATTATCGCTATCTCCCAGTCAGATGTAACTTGTCTTTTCCTCCAAATAAGATTGATAATGGTATGTAACAAATGTATCCCACTTTCGCCCATATATTTGATCATCTCGGGAGAAATATTATCATGTCCTCCAGCTTTTCCTGTTTTCACTCGCCCAATGGCTGTCTGTACTTCGTTTAGGCTGATTGTGTCTTCTTGTTGCCTTTTTGTTTGCGTGGTTACTGATTGGGGTTCTTCTTGCTCATTGAATGGTGGTATATCTAAGAGCTCTTGAAAATACTCCTTCCATCTGGCCAATATTTCTGTTTTTTCCCTCAATATTTGGCCATTTTTGTCTTTTATTTGCCTTATTGCTGTTTGTGAAACAAAAATTACTGATAATAATCATTGAGCATGGCACGTCGAACTTGGTCAGAGTGTAATAAAATATCGCAGTGCAGAATGATAACTGCGTTATTATTTATGACATGAATGTGCCCTTTAAATCATCAGTGATGGAGGAACTCGGCTATGAGATTAAAGCTACTCTGCTATGCCTCTTTAGATATAGCTCAGAGCTGGATAACAATGCAATATTAACTAGCTTTCTTGCCTGTTTGTCCATCTGAAATCTTGTAGTAGAAATTTTAACCACCTCCCAGCTAGCTGCCACGTTCAAATTTTCTGGAAAGCTTAGTTCCTGATGAAAATGCAATAGTCGAACGTTTGTAGCACGCTTTAAATCCTGCGGATATGAAACAGCGCCTCATGCGGCAAAACTAATGCATCAGGGAGTACAAATCCGTTTTCATATGAAATTTTAGTTTCCTTTTTGTCGTTCAAGGGCTCCTAACGCTAGAACCTGAGTAGGGCAATATAACTTTCCTAATCAGCAACTGTTTAAGAAATTCATCAGTATCCTATTTCTGTTCTTGAAAATATAGACTAGGGTCCCGTTACAAAAAAACTGGCACGATTTGCTCCCGTCTGCCAATTTGTGTATTAGTAACTCTTTGATTCTTCAATTAATTGAGGTCATTTTCAAGATTTTCACGTGGATACTTCGTATGAAAACTTAATTTGGAAATTCTAAGAAAATCAGCAGTCTTCGAACAATTTCTTACTTTCCGCCACCTATATTAAACGAAAATTTAGGAAATAAGATTGACGGAAGATTATCGGCAGGCATATTTCGCGAATACCAAACCTCGCACATTGCGAGCCAAAATGTGGAAAAAAATGGGCTCAAAGAATAAATGATTCCTGTCTGCCAACGCATCCTAGAGTTATTTTTATTGCAAAAGTTGAGAACAAAAAAGCGGCAGACATTTTCTTGCCTATTCCAGTGCGTGAGCGTCTCGTCAAAGCTGTGTTAGTTTTTTGTTCCATGGAACAATTAGTTAGCGCATGAAATAAATGTTTCTGATATTTTCAACACGATTTATAGTTGTATACTGATAGGCAGACAAATCAAGCAGATAAAAAACAGGTTAATATCATGAAACTTTTGCAAAAAAAAACAACAATTACTTTCCGTCTGCCAATTTTTGAATGAGCAGTTTACATCAAAATACATTCACATTCTCATTGGCAGACGTGAATCTCGTATACTGGTGCAGCAACCTTTCTCACTCAACCGTTGAAAACCTGATGGATTGGTAAAACAAATTAGTTCTTGCGTGCAATCTATTGTTGAATGAGCAGATTACATCAAAATTTGTTTACATTCTCATTGGCGGACGTGAATCTCTTATAGGTACTGGCGCAGCAAACTTGGGTTAAAAGTACGATTTCTATTATTTTTCCTTGATAAACCAAGCAAACAACTTTGCTCTGGCTCCGCGCTACGATTACCATTTCTAACGCAGCTACAAGCACTTTTAGCACATACATGATCTAGCTGCCCGCGTCTGCCTTCTTGGAGCACATGCTGCTATTAGTATAGTTTATGTGAATTGTTGTTACATACATAATGGTGTAGAATGGAGCACGAGACCGAAGAAATAGAAGGTTAAGATAATTTAGAATGTTATATGTGATATGATGTGATGGTGAAGACAACGTGAAAAAAATTGCATCAGCACGTTTGATCAAGTGTGAAGAGTGTCGCGATATAGTAATAAAATTTAACCACAAAGGCAAAAATGCTATGCTATGAAAATGAAAAGATTAACGCCTGTCAACAGGATATAAGCAAATTTTGATGTAAACTACTCATTTGACAATTGGCGGACGGAACTAGTAATTCAATTATACCCGTTTTTAACGACACATATTTCTGCGCCTGCCGCTATGTTATATAATTTCAATTTATCTGCCATCTCTTATTTCTCTCATCGTTTGTGATAAAACTATTTAATTGTAAATGGCAGACGGGAACTAATTGTTCCATGAGACAAAAAATTGATACAACTTTGACGAGACACCTACGCACTAGTATAAGCAAAAAATAAATGCCGCTTTTTACTTGTACAAAGTACAAGGGAGTATTGTGAAATCGAAAAGATTCTCATCTCAAAATTTTGATGAAAATATTCATATTGAGCATCCCTGAATCCGTTTTGACTATTTTCGGCTCGATGTCGGTACGTACATATATGCGTTCGTTACTCACAAATCTCAAAGTTCGTCGAACGTATAATGTCAAAAATTTGTATTTAAGACTGGTCTGGTCTAGTTGTGCACCTCGCATCATGGTTGCAATCGTCTGTACCGGAAGTGAACTTTACTTGAAACTTTTTGGAATTTTCCGCATAAATCTAGCCATGGGATACTGAAATTCAGTATTTGAAATTGCTGTAGCATCCAAATGGTCATCTCCTATTTTCGTACCAATCAGCTTACTCGGAAGTACACTTTATATATAACAGACTTCTCGAATTTTCCTCATAAATTCAAAACAATCAATCATAGAATATTTGAAATTTCGTATTAAGCACTTCTATAACATCTTGTTGTACACCTTGAATTATGATTGCGATCGACTAAGCCTGAAGTGCAGTTTACTCGAAACATTTCTTGAATTTTCCGCATAAAATCAAAACGATTGAACGTAGAATATTAGAATTCAATATTCAAGACGATAGTACCGTAAAAATCTCTAAATGCTCATATCCTATTTCCATTTAGATCGCCTGAGCCGGAAGTGCACTATACTTGACAGTCTTTTGCAATTTTTCGCATAAATTCAGAACGATCGGCTGTAGAGTATTGAAATTTGGTATTTCAGTCTACTGTAGCATCTGAATGATTGCCCACTATTTTCATAACAATAGACTGAGCCAGAAGTGCACTTCAGTTGAATTTATTCTTTAATTTTGCGTATAAATTCAGAGCTGTTAGACGTAGTCTTGGAAATCAGTATTTAAGAATGTTGCAGCATGAGAATGATGACCTACTGTTTCCATAGCAACCGAATAGGCTAAAAGCGCATTTTACTTCATAGATTTTCAGAATCTTTTGGATAAATCCAAAACGATTAGCCGTGGAATAATGAGATTTTGTATTTGATTATATATATATACAATGATGTACAAGTAAGTCACGTGATGTCCACGTCAGATTTTTTTATACTTGAAACGGACTGAGGAGTCTTCATGAAAATCTTTTCAAGCTGTGAGTACCTTCACCATTCGTGTGAATCCCTTATTTTAAAATAATTAATTTATACAAATACGCTGCTGGTAGAAACTCCCAGCGAAAGGGAGGCAGGGATAAATACAGCTCACTGTGTACAGTTGGTAATTAGGCTGACCCGCGTCACGGGCCCAGGCGAACATACGGCTTTATCCGGGCTCTGTTCTGGGTTTATATGAAACACCGCTTTCTGTTGAGAACTGCGAGAAGTACTGCACCCCAGCCCACCTTCCACTTCTATATTGCGGCAAAGGCGCTTCAGGTCCGGATTAACGTAATTATGTCGCGTCTAATGACTGGACTGCAAAGTGAAAAGGTTGCATGCCTTGTTCTACAAACTTCACTACTCCAGAGGAGATATATTGATTAATAAGATGGAATTAAATATAATTGTTGATGCTGACTGGAATGAAAGTAGCAATTGAGGAAATGCAGCTTACAGTTTCGACCACACTTTGATCCTCTTTAAAAACGAAAAGATTTATTGAGTTTAAATTTGAACAACATGTATAATGTTCAAAAGCCAGGACGGTCTATGTTCCTTAAAATGAGCAAGATGTAACCTAAAGTTTTTATTCTGACAAAAAGAACGGCGTTCCTGAAGACTTCTGTTAGTTCAATCCAATTTATCATGATTATTTTTTTTAATCATTGATAAGCGTGTATACTTTATTTCTGCTCCTGTTTTCTTATTATTGTGTCCTGATAAGAAATTGTGTGATATACTGCGCATTCAGAAGTCACGCACTGCTATTTGAAATTGTTATTTTGGGCGTGTAGGGATACTGAAGATGCTGGAAATGGTTGCGAAGGGTTACGTCTTATTCGTAGTTAATTTGTGGTCCACCCAACCCTGGGATATACTTGTGGTTCAGTGGTAAGGTGATTTACAGACGGACAAATAAGGACAATGTGAAGGTGGATTTAGCCTAAGCTACAATAAAATTAACAGCTGTCAAAGAACAACAGTAAATAAATGACAGGAATTATCTCTACTATTGAAACTCTTTTGATGTAGTGTTAACCATAAATACCTTGCGAGCGATGCACTTAATCACATCTTACATATTACGTACATTTGTCGTTGCCAATAGTCTCCATCTGTGAATTAGACGAAAGTACTTTTTGGGGCGACAGCATCCGCATATGCAATTATTTCATTGGAAATGAATCAATTCTCTGCATGCTCACTATATTACCACTCCTATCTTTGGATTAGTTACACGTTAATTACCAATAAATCTTGAATTAACAATAACAGTAGCAACACAGAGTTCGTAAATTCATGCAAGTGAGATGCGAGTATATTATAAACTAACATTATGTTTTAGGTATCGAACACATGCATGTTGTATAATCAACAAATATTTCCACTCAACTAAACATCGGGCAAACAATTTAATGCTCATTAAGTATTTAACGAATATTAAGTACCACTTTTAAACTACACATCACGGTGAAATAAAACATAATTGGGTTAATTTTCCATTCGTTTTATAATTGCAGCGCTGTTGCACTAATTACGATAAACCAATGCTTTTCAGGATTTTGAAATGATGAAAACCAGCAAGAGTAAGGCTTGAATCATACAAAGAAATTTTTTTGACACACTCCCTTTCCAACTAATACCCGAAAAGATCGATGCATTTTTGCTGCTGTTACTGCTGATTCCGTTCCCTCAATTCATGCCTACTGAGGAAGTATATTGTAATTCGTTAGGATATAACATAATCTATTATTCAAATTTATGAACCTTCACGATCTGAAAATACCACAACATCAATAATCTTTGTAAAAAAACATTTTCTCAATTTATTTGTAAGGATCTCATTCTATCAACTAAGTAGTAGTGCATTGGGGGCTCTTTACGTTTCCATTTTCAAGTGCAAACTCAGCATTTCGCCGAATCGAACATTTTCAGCTAGTTTTCAGATGATAAACCCCGTCGCGCTGCCACTGCTTCTGAACAATCGAACAACATCGACAACGTCAGTATTAAATTGAATATGAGGAAACTCACACTTGCAACGTGCATGAGAGACTTAAATCAGTTGGGAAATTGAAAATGTTCTTCTGTAAAATAAATGAATAATTTGTGAATTACTTCCGTAAAAACGATATGAATTTATAAAATAATATTGTAGTTATACAGTTTTATTGTGTTGGAGTGTTTAGAGCAATGTTCACACTATTCCGTAGGGACCTGAACATTACCATAACTGAAACAAAACAAAAAAATAAATAAAAATAATGGGAACAGTGCGAGCACAGAACAGAGTGATGGATAAAATATTGAAATTGTTATCTATATATTAATACGTGAAGAGAAAGATTTTCATCCCCTTTTTAAGCATATTGCATGTACGGAGGAATGTGAGATCTCGCATACTTAAAGTTTATATGGAGAAGGAGTGCAGAAAGTGGAAATTATGTACACGTGACCCGTTTTAATTGTATATAAAAATAGCATATTGACAGTTTATATGAAAAAGAAGTGCAGGAAGCTAAAATTATATACAGGGTGTTCCATTTTAATTTTACGTAAGAAAACTTTGTAGCGCGCGCACGAATGAATGTGTGATTTGGCAAACTTGAAGTTTGAAAGAAGAAGGAGTGCAGAAAGTCAAAATTATATACAGGTTTCCCATTTTTATTTTGCGTAAATAAGAAACTTTGCACCGCGCGCACGAAGGATGTGAGATTTTGCATACTTGAAGTTCATATAGAGAAGCAATGCAAAAAGCTAAAATTATATACAGGTCTCTCATTTTAATTTTTTGTGAAAACTTTGTAATGCGCTCACAAATGAATTCTGGATTTGGTATACTTGAAGTCTAAATAGAAATGTGCAGACAGCTAAAATTATACACAGGTGTCCCATTTTTATTCTGCGTGAAGAAGAGACTTTACACCGCGCGCACGAAGAAATGTGAGATTTTGCATACTTAAAGTTTATGCGGCAGGTGTGAGTGAAGTGAACGGTCGTGTCAAGAGAGCGGCGATAAATTTCTCTATTTTAAAGGGTATTATCACGTTAATCGAGACCGAATGTTAATCCAGTGCAGTGAAAAAAGTGAATTAAGTCATAGTGGCAAAATAGTGGAAGAATTCAAAGGAATAAGCTGTAAATAAGCAAAATTCTACTTACAAGGTCAAGCAACTGAGAAGAGACAGTAATTAAATTTAGTGCGAGTGTCAACACAGGTGAGGATATCGTTGAGACGTACATAGGCGGAGGTGGAAACAACAAGAAAGGGGCAATACGGAAGCAATAAGGTACCAATTTAAGATATTTTCTGTTTAAGTAGAAATAACACTAACTTAAAGATGGAGGAAATAATGAAAAAATTAATTGAAATGGACCGGAAGTTAGATAAACTTGACAGTCTAGAAATGAAACTGGAACAAAATTTAAAAGCAAGCGCAGAGCTAACTAAAGAAAACCAAAAACTGAAGGAGCAAATATTTGAACAAGAAGAAAGAATCGAGTTACTGGAGCGAGAATTAAAGAAAAGAAGCATAGTTATATACGGCATAAATGAAGACGAAAACGAAACGGAAGAAATGCTTCTGAGTAAAAAAAGTGTTTAACTCAATTCATAGGAATTAAGCTGAATGAAAGCCAAGACATAACAGAAATAAAACGAATAGGAAAAATAACAGAGGGAAAAACTAGACCAGTGCAGATAGAGTTACTAAAAATAAATAAAAGGAATGAAATTCTAAAAGCAAAGAAAGTACTGAAAACCGCCCACAAATACATATGGATTGAAGAAGCGTATCCTAGAAAAGTCGTAGAACAAAGAAGAGAACTAATTACAAAAATGAAACAAGAAAGAGGAAAAGGGAAAAAGGCGTTCCTGAATTATAATAAATTAATAATAGATGGACAGGTGTATACAACAGTAGGTGACACATCGGCACCAATTAAACCAAAATCTACAATCACCCCGATCGTGCCCAAATCCCGTATGTATACAAGAACATTTAGCCAAAGATCCCCAGATGAAGGAGATGAGGCAAATAATGAGAAAATGCGAGCATTATCATACAATAAAAGCTCAAAAAACTAAGAAGAACTATAGGGATTACAACTACGACGACAACAGCAATGGTAAAGGATATGATCAGGTTGAATAATACGGGTAATATTAAGGAATATAAAAAGTCAAATGATAGAAACAAAAAAGCAATAAGATTAGGAACATGGAACATCCAGAGTTTGAAGGAAAAAGAAAAAGAATTAATAAGCGAATTTCAAAAATCAAATATAAAATTATTAGGATTAACAGAAACAAAAATAAAAGGTAAAGGAACGAAAATAATAAATGAGCATCTTTTGATCTATAGTGGAGTGGAACTTGAAGAAAGAGCGAGGGAAGGAGTGGCGTGGTTAATACACAAAGACTGGAGAGAGAAAGTAACAAATTGGGAATGTATCGATTCAAGAATACTAATAATAGATATAAAAATGAACGAACGAGACAAATTAGCATGCATAGTGACATACAGCCCAAGTGAAGACGAGACAGTAGGAAAAATAGACGACTACTACTACAAACTACAAATGATCATAGAAAGTACTAAGCAAGAGATACTATTAGTCGACGACTTAAATGCTAGAGTGGGCAATGACGTAACTAGATATTCACCTACCATAGGCAGATTTGGAGAAGAAAAGAAAACAAGAAATGGAAGGAAACTATTAGAACTATGTATGGAAAATGAAATGATTATTACAAACACAAAATTTCATCACAAAGATTTGCACAAATTCACAAGAATTATGACTAGCAGAAACGAAAAGTCAATAATCGATTACATAATTGTGACAAAAACCCTTTGGAAAAGAATTAAGGATACGAGAGTAAGAAGAGGATTCGAAATAGGCAGCGACCACTACCTAGTAGAAACTAAGCTAACGATAGAAGAAAGAAATGATACAATCAAAGAAAAGCAGGAAGCACCATATAGAAAAGTTAAATCCTACAAACTTAGAGAACAAAAAACACAAGAAGAATACAAGGAAAAAATAGAGCATAAACTGCAACAGTATGTGAACAAAGCAAAAGAATTAAACATAAAGGAACTGTGGGAAATATTCAAAAACAACCTAATAGAAGCAGCAACGGAAACATGCGACACAATAAAATTTAATAGTAAAAGAAAACAAACTGTGTGGTGGACGGAAGAGGTAAAACAAGCAATTAAGGAGAAGAAAGAGGCTTGGAAAAGACATCTAAACAAACAGACAACAGAATCATATGAACAGTACAAATTGTACAGGAAGAAAGCAAAGGATATTATCATCAGAAGCAAGAAACAAACTTGGGAGGAATTTGGGCAGAGAATGGAAGAAAATTTTAAGGGAAACCAGAAACTTTTCTACAGAGTTCTTAAAAATACTAGGAGAAAAAACAACAACGAATCACATTACATCAGGAACAAAACAGGCCAACTATTAACTAAAGAGAAAGAAATAATGCAAAGGATGCGAGAATACTTTGAAGAATTGTTAGGAAATAATGACGCGGGAAGTAATAAACAAGAAAAGAAAAACCTAGGAAACCAACAGAGCGAAGAAAGCGCAAACGAACAAATAACAATGGAGGAATTGGAAAAAGCAATGAAAAAGCTCAAACTAGGGAAAGCACCTGGACACGACGGAATAACAACGGAAATGCTGAGATACATGGGCGACACGGGGAACATAATTCTATTGGACCTTTTGAGGAAAATCCAAGAAGAAAATGAAACTCCAGAGGAATGGAAAATAGCAATAATTTTACCGTTATTCAAAAAAGGTGACGCGAAAGAATGCGGAAATTACAGAGGCATATCCCTACTAAGTGCCCCTAGCAAAATTTATGAAAGTATACTAACAGAAAGACTGAAGAAAAAAATAGAACCAGATATGGAGGAAGCCCAAAATGGGTTCAGAACAGGAAGAGGAACTACAGATGCCACACATATAATCAAACAACTAATAGAGAGAACAATAGAAAATAATGAAACAATATTCCTTTGCTTCATCGACATATCTAAAGCATTTGATTCTATAGAAAGAGAAGATGTATGGGAAGCACTAAACAAAAAGAAAGTTAATAAAATATTAATAAGAAACATAAAAAGTCTCTACAGTAGTACACTCAACTACGTTCGCACAAAAAATAAAGCCTCAGAAATCTTCAGAACAACCATAGGATTCCGACAAGGGGGAACACTAAGTCCATATCTATTTAATACAGTAATGGATGAGATAATTAAGAAATGCGAAATCGAAACCAAAACAAAACAAACAATATGGGGATACTATAACTTGGAAAAAGTTGCATTGAACCAATTAGCATTTGCAGACGACATTGTCATTTTGGCAAAATCAGAAGAAGACCTAAATATCAAGATACAGATATGGAATAAAGAACTAAAAGAAAGAAATCTAGATATAAATATCAATAAGACTAATACAATGACAATATCAAGAAATCCACAAAAAGTCAATATAAGAATAGAACAAAAGGAAATCACGCAAGTAAAAGAGTTCAAATATTTAGGAGCCATTATAACTGAGGATGGAAAAATAGATGCAGAACTAGAAGATAGGATTAAAAACACAACAAAACTATACTTTGCCTTGAATAAACAAACATTCAACAAAAAAGAACTGTCATCAAGAACAAAAATTAGAATATACAACTCACTGTTCGTGCTGACCCTGACATATAACTCAGAAACATGGGCACTGTCGAAAAAACAAAAAGGAAGACTCCAGGCGGCCGAGATGAAAATATTAAGAAAAGTAGCAGGTGTGAAATTGACAGATAAAGTACGAAGTGAAAAAATAAGGAAACAATTAGGAGTGAAGTCAGTGGAACAGAAAATAAGAGAAAACTCACTACGTTGGTTTGGACACCTTAATAGAATGCCAATAAATAGATTGGCAAAGAAAATATGGAAAATGGGACGACTAAAGAAGAAAGGTAGAGGCAGACCAAGACGAAAATGGAATGATGAAATTGGTAGCCACATTAAGAAGATGGGACTAGAATGGTCAGAAGCGAATCAACTATCTCGAGACAGAAAGAAGTGGAGAAACAAAATAGTAGAATAAAAATTCAAAACTCGACACTGGCAGAAGCTGGTAGCAGAGTACCGGATTAAGTAAGTAAGTAAGTAAGTAAAGTTTATGCGGAGAAGAAATGCAAAAACCTATAATTATAGATAGGCTTTGGCGAAGCTAAGAAGTTCTTCTAGTGGGGGCAACCGGCCAGCTGATCAGCCACCTCAAGTTTTCAATTGCTGTAATTCCAACAAACTTTTCAGTAGAATCGATCAATTTTGGAGATAACGAGGCAATTTAATAAGAAATACATACGTAATGCCATGAGATTATAAAGTTTAGTCACTCTTTTGGGGAAGGGACAGAGTTTTTTTCTTTCTAGAAGTCAACAAGTTTTTTTTGCAGAGAAATAGCTTTTTGTGTACTAATTAAAGTATTAATGCTCCAACCAAAATACACTATAAATTTTTATTATCTTGAACGTTATACTCAATAATGACAATGCCACTAATATCTACGTCAAGGTATATTATATCACTTGGGTTTAAACTCACCTGTTCCGTCGTTCTGTTTATTCAACGACCATTTGATTTATTCCGTGACATTTCAAGTAAATGACGCTGTCCTGACAGAGGGAGTTTATTCCGTTTACTGGCCTTAGCCTGGAATAGTTCTAGAGCCTTACTAGAGGGTGCATACTCCAGACTCTTAATTAAAGAATATTTGTTAAATATGTGGAAGAATATTTGATGAACTCTTTTATAATTGAAAAGTATACAATTTGAAGTTTGTGGAATAAGTTCTACTACAACTATATATCAACCTAGAGTTCTATTTGGTTTATCCCGAATGTGGGTTCAAACCACGCACCAACTACGCAATAGGTGGTATAATAGGTGTGCAAAAGCAGATTCTGCGGTATCATTAGAAGATTTATTTAAGCGTTATGGTGGAACGTCAAATGTAGTAATATATGTTCGCAGAATCCATATTAATATTCAAGTCATTGAATAGGGCTCAAAGCGATATAAATCAGGCGTTATACGCACCAATCTTACACACGAGTGTGAATGGTTGACTTATTGCTTTGACAGACTGACGTGATGACGTTATGTCACTCCGAAAGCAATATTGTCAACGGTGAGTCACAAAAAATCCATCATTCATTCATCCAATGTTTGAACAATAATCACAACGAACAAATAAAGCTTAATTACAACTCTTGACGAGTTTAACTTATTTTGAATTGTTTGAATGTTGGATTTTTCCATTTGTAGGTGGAAATATTCGTCATATTCTTCCAAATGTGAATTCAAAAAGTAAATATGTGCACAGAAAATAATTTAAACAAGTTTTGAATTATATGGTCCCATAATTTTTAATTAAATTGGAATAGCGTATCCCTATACGTATTATGAAGTCGTGTTTTGTGTGATGTATTTCAGGAAAAAACAAAATTAGAAACGTGAAGTTTTCCGCTCACATTTCGTGGTTTAATGTGATGAAATGTCAGAATCGCAGAGTGTGGTGCGCTGTTAGAGCTGTCACATGGTGACGCATTTCGCACAGCCCTAGCACATTTCGTCAGAGATCATTTTTTGTCAGAGTTACCTGCCCCAGAAATAATACGTGAATTCTAGCGTTTGCAAGAGCTAAAACAATTGTGCAAAGCAGAACTTTAATTTTAATAATGAGTTTTGAAAGAGGGTGACACAATAAAACCTTGTTAATTACGTTAATCCACGTCTTAGAATTCAAAACGTGATAAAAACTATGAAAACACACTGTCACAGAGTATAATACATACTGAGAGACACGCTGTTCGGTGCCCCAAATCTAGCATATAATCGTGTGCTGCGAACATAACCGAAAAAAGCCGAATCAACTTATAGTAGGTAGATATATTTGAAACTGTTCTTCTACGGACGTCTACAGCTCGACGCGGCACTTGACCTGTGGAAAGAAGGTTTGACTGTTTGAGTGATCAGAAGGAACTTTTGAGACCATCTTCTTATTACGATCGAGTAACAGAGTGAGGCAAAAATCACGCACTTAATTATGAATGACATATTTATTTCTCTCCATTTTTCCAGGTCCTTGTGCCCTTTAGAACTAACCACCCCTGACTTCAAGTACATAAATTAGAATTAAAACTTGTGCATCGATTCCTTATTGAAATTGTAATTAACTGAGTGAACTATTTCTAATGAATCTGCTAATACATTTCTTAAAAAGATATAATATTTTTATTGCAAACCTCTGCAACGATTATACAGTCAAGTTAAGCTGGTTGCGTGTCTCACAATGAAGTGCCATGAGATTAAAAAGTGGTGAAACAGCGGAGAGATAGATCCTCAGATCCAGAGCGCACATCCTTCTGTCGAGAGAATGTTAAGTATTCATGGCGATGTGACTGCATTACAGTTGAACTTTTCTAATTGTCGTATTCATCACCAAAGGCCGGCAGCAGTACTGCAGTCCTCGCCATGCTTGCTGTCAACCACACAGAAGCGGATTCTGCAAAATTCAATGCAAAACCGTAACTTTGAAACAAAGTTTTACATGAATTTCCATTCAAATATTCATATTTAGTTGTGGATAATGCGCAGCGAGCAAGCAACACTCAAGCGGACACAAAAAAATGCGAGGATGGTTTGAGATAGTTTTTGGTGTCCGCTTGTGATGACCTATACTTTCTTAATAGTAGTTGATATCAAAGCAGTATTCTTATTAGAGAGGGGATCCTCCTACCTCATTGCTTCTGATCGGTTATTAATTTTTTGTACTTGAATAACAGTTTTGTTGGAAATTTGGAGTCCAGCCCTGGGCGATGACCCCGCGAAGAGCACGAGGGAGTAATAATCCGACAGTAAGTGTGGCTGGCGACCGCGGACGAGAACAATTGCAACCTCCACAATCATAATTGGTGTACTAATAAAGATGAATACTTTATTCTACTTAATGTCAAAAATAAAATAATACGCACTTCATTCTTTACAATTGTGATTTAAATTTCTAAATAGGATAACTGCTTTGAGAGACTCGTGACTTAAAAGCTCCATTAAGTTTCATAGAAATCATTAGATCACTTGATAATGAAGAAGGATACTTCTCCGCATCTATCTTATGATTTTTGCAAATGCTGGAATTAAAATTGTTTGCAACATAGTAGCAGTCAGTGCACAAATCGAACTTAACAAAACAATCAGTCTTGTTGGAGGAATTGATAATAAATATAATAAATCAGCTGTTAGGGCGTAAATAAGCCGAATTCTCCTGAAAATAATATAAGTGTCATCAGAGAGTCACATATATCAATTTCTCACCATCGGGGCTTTTTAGGCTCAGTTTAGGTAACTAGAACGAATATAAAAATGATACACTTGCCTTAGAGATTGGATAGGATGTCTGGTTGACAGATAGCCCGCTGAGTTCAGCGAATAGAAAGTTACCAGTACTAGGGTGAACATCAAAGCCCGCGACACACGTGAGTTAGTCGATTTACCCACTCTTGGAACAGCCTCGTTGTCCAGAATAACGCACAGTATATGTGATTGGTATACACATATTCCCGTGCAACGCCAACAGAATAATGAAGCACCGGTGGTACTAGTTCCCAGATAGCTAAGTCACTAGCTCTGTTTATCTCACGTTGGACGATACCTACGGATGGCTACCAGTACCGTAATGCCGTACCGATGCCTGCGACACACGCAGATTGATTGATTTATCCACTCTTGGAATAACACATTTGCCGCAATCACACAGAGTACATGCGATTAGCAACAACTACCATAATTACACGGTCAAAGTGTAAGCATCGATGGCATTGATACTCTAGGTAGCTAAGGATACCAACACTTCAAAGGAAAAGGATCATACCCCACGCACACTTAATGTGGCCTCACCACATGTGACGCTAAACATATCAAACTCAAAAAACTCACCGACAGACAAACTCATCAATTTATAGAAGTTTTTAGCTACTTCACAACACTGAATTGAATAAAATGATGGCTAATTATGCTCAGATAATTAAAGTAAACAAAACACAACACAGATAAACTGAACGCTTAAAGTTCGACTTTAAAGTGATGAAAATGTGTGCAGTACACGCTTTCTGTACGGCTTGACCTTGGAAGTGATTAAAGTTGTTTAGTCGAAACTAGGTTTTATGTATACTAGATTTTTGGGTCGTATTGGTATAGCAGGGTGTGTCGAGAAACAAAGAAACTGAGTTGGGCCATATTGTGAATTTTTTAGTAATGAATATTTATGTAAAAGCAGAAAAACATCTGTTAATTATTGTATTTAAAAATTGTCGTAATAAACAAATCAAAATGTTGGAGATAAAAAAGCTTAGATACCACTTTCATATTTCATCAGTTTATAGATAAAGAAATAGAAAATTGATTGAATGAATCCAATGCCTGTTTATATGTATTATAGCATTGGGAACAAACAAATTCTGTTGTTTGTTTACGAAGAGATAATTCATATTGATCTAGAAAACATATTGGTTGAGCACAAATATCCCACTGAGAGTTAACATCATGAGCACTCCGTGAATTTTGCTTCGTGTTTGCTTAATTTATTAAATGCCCGCAGGTATTCCTAGATAACTATAGCATTTCATTGAAAAAGCTCTTCCTGATAATCTAGTTGATGTGTAATACGGGGATACTTCGAAAAGCTCTTGGCCGGAAGTCGCTGGTATGATCATAAAGCCGTTATAAAAATTGAGTAAAAACCTTTAGATAGTGATGTATAAAGTTTCAGACTCGTGTTCAGTAGATTTGTTGTAACAGTGACGATAGTAAATGATATAATAGGGATGAAATTTAGGCTCGTGCTGTGATCAGGCTCTATGTTTTGACAGGTTTAAGACCGATCAGATTCTATATTAAAAGAAACTACTCTTTTATTTTTGATGGTTGAAAAGTGGATGACTCAATTTGAACGTGGTCATACGTTAATCCAGGATGACGAATGAAAAATAGTCATGATCGCCGAAATCGTCGCGAAAATTCACAATTTTGTACCGAACGATATCGAATGAAAGTTCGAGAAATTACTGAGGCTGTAAACAGCTCGGTAGCCCAATCCATCACATTCTACGGGATGTTTTGGGTATGCGGAATCTGAATGCTTGCTAGGTGCCGCATTTATTAACAGTCAATCAAAAACGAATTCGTCTAAACATTTCTTGAGAGTGTCTAATCTAACCACTATCTGGAGGTTTTTTCTTCGACGTTTCGTCACTGTAGATGAATCTTGGATTCATCACAACACGTCAGCAATAGCAATCCAAACAATAATTTGGTACCAGGAAAAGAGCGCCTAAATGTGTGGCAATTTATTGTGGAACTAATTTCAACTCTTAATTTGCTAGGTTTGGTATAATTAAGGGTTGAAGGACGCAATGAAAACTTGTCACACTTTGGAAGCTTACATATTCTAAATTGATCATTGAAGAATAATTAGCCTCAACACTGACAGATAACTAATCAAGTACCATAATTATAATACCAGTTCAATTCTCAATTTCCCAGCCCTGGTAGCATAGGAGGATTTGCATAATGCAACGAAAATTCGTCACACTTTGAAAGCTCATAAAAATACTAACCGTAGAATGATGAACAAAATGTAATTAGAAAGCTTATCTATGTGTTGCCATTTATTGTAGAACTAGTTTTAACCTTTAACTTGCTAGCTCTTGTGTAATTAGGGATCAAAGAACGCAGAGAAGATCTGTTACATTTTGGAAGCTTACGTCTTCTGAATTATTGAAAAATAATGAACTAGATGCTGATAGAATGCTAATAGTCGAAGAGCTGATGACAAAAATCCACAAGAGTTTTGTAATGGTTCATATTTCAATATTTCAGCACCCACTCGCAAGGCCAGGAACTGGTACACCTGATGGGGGCGGCGTATGGTGAATTAACACATGTACTACAAGTGTTTTGTAAGAGTTGAAAATAAGCGTCAAGCTTGTTTGTAGTCTAAAAAAACATAAGAAAGCGGTCAGACGCCATAGTAGAGAGACGCAGCAAGTCAGTACGGCGCTTGGGTTGTCATGATAATGATGTTGGTACAAGAGATTTATAATGGCTGAAAATTTGTTTCCTAAATAATAATTTCATACTAGCAATCCGTGCCAACTGAGGTGGACATTTATTAATATTTAACATTTTTGTTTGAAACTTTAAAGCATAATTTAAATTTAAAGTGTAAGATAACTATCAAGAATAATACCACACTTCTTGGATAACACAATTAAAACATAAACTTACCTGTCAAAATTTGTTGATAAGTGCGTAGATCTATGTCACTATTGTCACTGATCTCTATAATGGATAGCTGGTACTGTAGTCCGCCATTGTCGCCTTCAGAGCAATCACCAGCGTCATGGTATACAAATACATTTCACAAATGCCACATTGATAGAAGACAATAGAATGAAACAATTTCAACGATAACTAAGATTTACAATTGCAAAGTAAATAAAATGAAATTTTGTGATTTTGAATTATTCCGTCATTATCGCCTGGACAACGTTGTGTGCACCTTGGCCTACAGATTCGACCAAAAAAGATAACCTTTACGGCCTTAGTATATATATATATATATATATATATATATATATATATATATATATATATATATATATATATATATATATATATATATATATATATATATATATATATATATATATATATATATATATATAACTATTATTGGTTACTTCTCCACATTTTGGGTTACATTATGAGTTTTCGTGGGCAATCCTTTTTTTTGTGTTTAAATTATAGCCCATGTTACTGATAATAGGTGTAGGATTCTACTGGTAAAAGATTTCTCAACACCGGTCCAGTAGTTTTTGGGGTTACTCATTACGAATGAAAATAATAATCTTCTTTCTTTATAATATTGGTATGTATGATTCTATCAGAAACTTTCACGAAAGCGCCAGCAACAACTATAGAAAGTTTCAATTCAATCGGTTGAACGATGCTCCGACGTACAAATATCATTCGAAGTTCTATGTCAAAACCTTTATGCAAGTGCAAACAACAACTATATGAAGCTCTAATTCAGTCGGATGAACGATGCGTGAACGAACAGATTCGGCTCGAGTGTCACTTAAGGTATGTTGATGGTACAAAAATTAAAACCCTCACGAAAGAGTCAACAACAACTGTGATAAGTTTAAATTCAATCGAGTAAACGACGCGCGAACGAATAAATACGGCTCGTGCCCCTCGTTGATGATACTACAGTTAAAATCTTCACGAGAATGCAAACAAAAACTACAGTAAGTTTTAACTCAATCGGGTAACGAACAAATACGCCTCGTGCGCCACTTATTGTATGTTGATGGTACTTTAATGAAAGCCTTCACGATAGTGCCACCAATAACTACAGAATGTTTTAAACCAGTTGGATGAACGGTGCGCCAACAAACTAATACAGCTCGTGCACTAATGACTGTATGTTGAACATTTTTCATTCAGACCACTCCTGTATTAGAGCGAACAGAACAAAGAAAAAATATTAAAGTCGGTCAAGCTGTTTTTGAGTTTCAGCGAGACTATCGAGCAGAAATTCATTATTATTATTATATTAGAAGATGATTGGAGAAAGAAACAGTCAGATCTCAATTTTATGGGACAGCCGCAGTCAGCAGTCGCTCGAAGATCATAGCTAGCGCGCGAGGTTGCTCGGAGCGCGTAAGGATACACTTAAAATTAAATATCTTTGAAATCTGTTTTTGTCTTCAATCATAAATAATAAATAATTAGTAAGTATACTTTTCAGCTGTCACAAATCTCTTGTACCAACATCATTATTACGACAACTTAAGCGACGTGCTGACTCGCTGCGTCCCTCAAAAATGGCGTCTGACCATTTTCTTAGACTTTTTTAGACTATAAACAAGCTTGACGCTAATTTTCAACTTCTACAAAATACTGTACTGCATGTGATAATTTAACATACTTCAAAGCACGCCGCCCACCAGGTGTCCCACTTCCTAACCTTGCCGGTGGTTGCTGACTTATGTATATACCCTGGATGCTATATCATATTGAACCATTATAAAACTTGCAGATTTTTGTCACCAACTCTTGTACTATAACGTACTTACCATTCATCATAATCTACTTTCAATCTTTTATCTTTGGTATGTATAGAGTAATTCTGTCACAACTTCAAGACTTATAATCTTCTGAATTCATAACTTATATACTTATTATAAATTTTAGAGTAATTAGTCATGCTAGTAGGAAGGTTCTGTAGTATAATTTTTTCTATGAAATCAGTTTCAACTCTGATGATATAGGGGATTGAATATTGCAACGAAATCTTTCACATTTAGAAATCTTATATCTTTTAAAATAATAATTGTAAAATAATAAAACAAACGCTAGTAGCAAGGCAGTATGATACTATTTGATAAAAAAAAGTCTCAGCCCTCAATTTTTTCAAATATGTCGAATGGGGCTTAAATAATATCACGGAACCATTCGCTGTTTAGAAGATTAGACTTTCCGAAATAATAATTCTAGCATGAAAATATGAAAACTTATAGGAAGCTTTTGTTACAGCTTTTATTAATAAACTACTTCCAGCCCTTCATCTTACAACCCTTCAATCCGATGGCATAGAAATTAGAACTTAAACGGGACTCAATTGGATTCTGTCCAAATGACCTAAAATAATAATTAAGACTAATGGTCGCTCAGTGGTCAGAATTCGACACCAATTCATTGCATTTTCAACTTTGAACGTCATTGAATTCAACCTACCATATAAATCTCTTGTATCCGAATCTGAAATGAAAAGAGTGGTTCCAATTTAGGATTTTAAAATGATTTCCTTCTCCCCCTCTACCTTCCCGTTAACCGGTGAAGTGAGAATTAGATGTCAAACATTTTTCTATTCGGTGTATATTTTTCGAGATATTCCAGCCAAAAATAATATCGTTTTCAGCTGTCTGCATTCCTCCATATAAACTTTAAGTATATGCCAACATTCCTTCGTTTGCGCAATATGTTTAAAAACAGGTACAAACCTTTCTCTTAACGTATTAATATGTATGCTATGTAGTACTATTCATAATGATACAAGTTTCAACCCTTGATTTTTCAACCCTATCTGTATAAAGAACTCGAATCAGCCACGATTTGAGAGGTCATATTTCCTGAAAGAATTTTTTTTACCACCCCCATTACTGTTTTGTGTGTCAGTGTGTGTTCAACCAGTGGTGCTTCGCACCCAAACAATCGAGCGCGCTTGGCCTGCTCTGACTGAGCTTGACGTGCCATGCTCAATGTTTATCAAAACACCAGTACAGTCATAAACAGTGATTATAGCTTTCAACCAGCGATGCTTCGCGTCTAACTAACGAGCGAGTTTCGCTTGCTTTGACCAAGCTCAACGTGTCAGGCCGATTTCAAATCTAACCTCACTTCATCTATGAGACCAGAAAAGACGAAGAGGAGCTTGTTCATTGTATTCTATTTGTGAAAATACTGGTAAAATATATTAGTGATAAAAAAGTAGAGTGGTAAAAAAGTATGGTACTAAAAAAGTATGGTGGTAAAAATGGAGTGGTGAAAGTTGAATGGTGAAAGTGGACCCCAATCGAAATAATAATCGTAAAATAATGAATCAAACGCTGGTTGAAAGATTTTGTAATACTCATCAACCCTGCCGGTATAAGATGAAATAATGCAATGCAACTCAAACCAGTTTTATTTTGAAAAATCATATCTCCTGAAATAATAATCGTAGTGTTCATAGCCTACTTGGAATAAGGCAGGACTATCATGGTGGCTTATTCTCTTTATTACTGGACGAACTGAATGATGCAATCAAAGTTGAATGTCCCATCTGGCAAAAGAGGGTGATAGTTGCAGCTGCTTACAAATCTTGCGTTTGGGGGCAAAACTCACGTAGGTTCAAAAGGAGATGGGCACAAAAAAAAACTTGTAATATATTTTACGCACAATTAACTTTCACTGGCTCCATTATTAATAATAGACAAACAATACACATTACTTCATGTCTTAGAATTCAAAACGCGATGAAAATAACAAAAACAAATAAATAAACACACTGTTATATAGAGTATTGTCACAAATTTCAATATGAATAATTCATAATTACAGGTTGCAGTACAAATATTTATTTTATACACTCGTATGAACACAATATCGCCCACAGTTACTCGTACTGAGTCACTGGATCACTGACTGAATGCCTGACTGACTGAATCCTTCTCCTAGCTCACGCTCTTATATACCTAAGCCGACAATGGATCATCATTCAATTGCCTAACAGTTGTTGCCTGGCAAATACCGCCTGTCAATCATGTCCGACAATTAATCATCGACTTTGTCAATACTAACTAGGATTACGGTTACAACGAATTCAAATAAATAATTATGTGATCTAGTTATTAAAAATATTTCATATTTGTGACACTGCTCTCCCCTCATGATTCGCCGTCCTTGGTACGGCCACAACCTGTTACCATGAACGACTTTTGGTTTGCCTTTTCTGCCCATCCGTATCCGGAATACAATGTTGTTCAAAAACTCTATGATCTCGACTGGTACCTCCCAGTCTCTCTGCAATTTGGGACACTTTCCTTCGTTCTTCTGGGGTTGTAGAACCACATCAACTTCGCCTTGCTGAAACCGGGGACCGCTGGCTCGCAGATCATATCGAGCTTTCATTCTGTCGCTGGCAGCTTGTATGTTCTGTCGTGCAGTAATAGGCAAAGGTCCGAGTATGTTCACGGCAATTCTCTCAAACGGAGAGCCCACGTTATACTGCTGCTTTTCAACGCGCTGCCGAGAGGCGAGCCCTTTCCTCGAGTTACAGTGTTCACAAGTCTTGCAATATTTTTCTACATCCTCTCGGTAGCCAACCTAGTAGAAACGTTTACGGACTTTATCAACTATCTTCTTGATGCCGAAATTTCCACCGCTATTCCCATCATGTTGTTGTTCCAAAATTTGATCCTTTAATCTCCTCGGCATTATCGATTCTCCTCTTGTTTCCTTTCCATTGGAATTCTTCCATATTCTGTATAGTAAGTCGTTTCTGACTCTCAGAGAATTCTTGTACCGGATAGGCCTTTGTGATTGGATCCATAGCCGACATTTCCTGGTAACCAGGCTTCTGGCCAGTCTTTACCCACTCCATGATCATCTCCAGAACATAATCATCCAGTTGCTTGAATTCTTTAATTCTAGCCAGATTTCCAAATTTGTCACTGAAGCTATTCTGCTCTCCAATTGAAGTTATCTGACCGGAGCTGAGGTTTCTTGAAGCAATAACATCAGTCACTTCCGCTCTAACCTATCGACAACAGAGAAATATCTCTTCTTCCTGATCAACCCGTAGGACATCACCCTCTAAATCCAGGACACAACCAAAGTCTCGCGAGAACTCGATACCCAAAGTGCATTTATCTATGATGGCAGCAATGAACACTTGGTGTTTCTTCTTTAGTCTGCCAATTGTAAAATCAAGCTCCTCTACGCCAAGTACTTTTATTCTTTTCCCATTGGCTGTCTTTAACAAAATTGACCAGTCCTGGGCGCGAACACCTGGAATTTGTCTTATTTTTGCGAAATTTTCCGGGTGCACAATGGTGGCAGTTAATCCAGTATCTAGCACCATTTTACACGATATATTTTCCACGAATTGGACTGGCTCGAATTCTCCGCACTTGGAGATCAATAAACTTGGAACTCTTGATGAGGAATCCCGTCAGCGTCTGCTTTTCTAGTCTGGTAAACTTAGGTTTTGCTGATGATATATTCGTACCACAATCAACGGTGTGCCTCGTACGACAATCTGCTCGAAGATGTCTCTCCTGACTACACTGCCAGCATCTCATTCTCTAAAATCTGGATAATCCCTGTCGCCCAGGCGACGTATTCGTGCTAAAATTAACTGTACGCTTGATACGGCGATCTATTTGGATATGACCCTCCTTGCCGCACTGGCAACATCTGATTCTTCTTCTCGGTCTAGGTGAGGTCGGTACAAATCGAGAAGAAGATCTCCCTTGTTCGCGACTCCCTGTATAGATCGTGGCTCTTCTCACCTCAGGCTCTTCCTCATTGTGCTCAAGCCACCACACTCTCTTCGCCAGTCTTGACGCTTTTGTGGCCGCCTCAATTTCCAGGGCCTCCGTTAGCGCTTCTCTCGCCGTCTTCGGATTCACTAATCGGAAAACTCGCGCAATCTCATCGTCGCTGATGCCGTCCATAAACTGTCTTACTGCTACGTATTCCTGTGCTGAGCCAGGACAATTTGCAAAAGATTTCCTGGCCAGACTCTGTACAGCATATGCGAATGTGGTTAGATCTTCTTTATGCAGTTGTGTGCGGTTTCGAAGCTGCCCATGTAGTAGTTCTTTCATGTGTTCCTCCCCGAAGCGCGGCTTTAACTCAGACGTAAGCTTTCCATAATCAAAGCGTTCTTGTTCATTCCGACCTGAGAGTATTGCTAATGCTGTATCTCGGAGCATTCCAACCAGTACAATAGCTCTTTGCTCCATATTCCAGCCATTATTTTCCGAAATCAGCTCAAATTGAGCAAAATTCTCATCCCAGGATGTCTTGCCATCAAACGGTGTCGGTTTCAAGGTGAAGTTAGCTATAATTTCTCTTGACGTAGATGCTGGAATATTTTCTATTCGTAGGGCTGCGCCATCGCTATTGAGACTGAGGCTCTGCATTTTCTCGGTAACAATAGAGTCCAATTTTGCTTCCAACTCATGTTCAACTTGCAAGACTTGATGTTCATCTTGCTTCATTTGATGTTCGACTTGACACTTTACTTCAGTAAGTTGTGCATCTAGTTTCACTTCGACCTTCTGAATTTTGTCCGTTATACTTTCGTTCTGCTCCAAAATCATCTTCTTCAACGCGGTAGCCATTTCCTCTGTTGATTCTTCCACTACTTCTATCTCTTCAGCTACTGTGCCTTTCATTGCTTGTATTTCTTCAGCCATCGCCACTTTCAGCTCAGTAAAGATGCCTTCTGTAGATTCAGTCATCTTCTTCTCCATGGCCTTTATACCTTCTGTAGACTCGGCCATCTTCTCCTCCATGGACTGCAACTGCCCCGCTGAAGACTCCGTTATGCTCTTATCCATGACCTTCATTAACTCCATCATCATCTTCAGTTGATCCTGCATCTTGTTGGTGGCCATACTTCTTGTCTTGGACATTTACAACAGTCTTAAATCAATTTCAGACATTTCACAACACTGCAACGCAATCCACTCTTCGTCGTCTAAATCCAAAATTATTTTTCCACTTCTGACACCAATTTGTCACAAATTTCAATGTGAATAATTCATAATCACAGGTTGCAGTACAAATATTTATTTGATACAGTCGTATGAACATAATATCGCTCACAGTTACTTGTACTGAATCACTGAATCACTGACTGAATGCCTCACTGACGCAATCCTTCTCCTAACTCACACTCTTATATACCTAAGCCGACAATGGGCCAACATTCAATTGTCTAACAGTTGTTGCCTGGCAATCACCGAACATCTAGTGACCATAACCTGTCAACCATGTCCGACAATTGAAAATCGAACTTATCAATACTAATTAGGATTACAGTTACAACGAATTCAAATAAATAATTATGTGACCTAGAGACACACTGGTTGGTGCCCCAAGCCTAGCACATAATACTTGATCTGCGGAATGCAGGTTTGACTGTTTGAACGAACGCAAGGAACATTTTATGCCATCTCTATATTATGATCGTGTAACTGAAATAATGTACTAAATGGTAAATTACATATTTATTACTTCTCATTTATCCGGGCGGTTGGGTCTTGTGCCCTTTAAATTCAGCCACAATTGTTAAACATCAAATAACGATAACATATACAAAAATTGTGTGGAAGTTTCATTTCTTTCGCGCATACACACATTCGTTTTACTCATTTTAGAGTGAAAATATTCACTCCTCATCCTAAAAGGAAATTAAGTAAAGTAATACAAGAAAATTGCCCTGTAAACTTTGTCAGATCGAGAACTTTTTGAACTCCTCTTGTACTGTTTAGTCCGGCTCTAAACATTCATTTGGAATCAATAGACATCAATTTATAGCTGGTAATTGTGACAAAGCGATTGTTTCTCCATTAGGTACTTTTATTTGCAGTCCAAGTAATTAAGGATAATGATTCTGGTCCCGCCAGCTGGTTAAATAAATTCGACGCCTTTACAATCACTTAAAGGTGTCACGGTCGCGTCATGATCTGGAAATTAAATTTATCAGGCTAATATTGTATTTAGAATCAATCTTATTGTCTATACCTGGTGGAGAAAGGCCCTGTTTTAATGCATTATTCAATTCACGACCTGCTAATTGATGGCAGAGTACTTGACTTATCCTGGTACATCCGACAGAAAATGACTTGATCCAGTCGATCAATAGGTTATATATATATATATATATATATATATATATATATATATATATATATATATATATATATATATATATATATATATATATATATATATATATATATATATATATATATATATGTCTAATTCCTCAATATTTATCATTATGAAAAAATTCTCGAAACAAAATTCTTTGGAGATAGATGCAACCCGTTCATAGCTCAATAACTTTCCAGCAAAAACGCGCTATGTATGTGACACTATCTCTTTTTCATTGTTGTCAAATTCCGTGAATTATTTTATAACATTGCGGTAAAAACGCTCCCCAAAAAGAAATCACTGTCCAAGGAGGCCGTGGAAGAATAAGAGTAAAAACAGCTCGAAGAGAAAAAAAAAATATGTCGCAGACTGAGAAACCTCTCTCCATTGTGCTCTCTTTATCCGTCGTTTCTGCACGCCTCATTTTCTCACAAAAGTTTGCCAAAATCGCCTCGCGTCCCGACGTCAACGGTAGTTTCATTGCCGGGGGATATAAAATGACGGAACCCTCGTGAAATCTTGAAGGGTTACTTTGGTGTAGCACTGACGCGGCAGGGACCACCCGCAGTTATTAAGAATACTGATGATGGCACTTTCAAAACTCACTGTCTGTCGGCTACATGTTATTGCTGCAGGAACTGAACTTCTCATTTTATGAGAGTACACGATTCTAATTGAATTTTAATTGAATTTGTTGTTATATTGCCAAGAATGGAAACTAAAGTGGAATTAAATGCTTTTGAAGTGTTGTAAATTCATTGTTGGTGATATCGTTATTAGTTTTTTTGGGCATGAAATTGTTTCGTTGTTTTATGGCTTCTTCATTATTATCAAACTTACAATTTACAATACAAAAAAACGAGACTCACAAGAAAATATCTGGTGCTGGCATAATGAAAGAATACTTAATCGGCCTGTATAAGAAATTGCGTCGTTCAATCGATAACATAGTAACTCGAAAGATCAGAGTGTAAACAAGTTGGGTCGAAATAAATATTGTTTGAAATGAATTTTTGTGGGAATAAATATTTGTTGCAATGATGTTGTTGATTGTAGAATGGCTATAGCTATAGTTATTAGTGTATTTTGTTGGGGAATAAGCTTGAAAAAGTGGTTGTGTACCATTGTGAGCCCTAAGAGTATTATAATACCATCGAAATTGGAGATCAAGAAACGTTTCGAATGACCCAAATAGCAGAATTGTTTTTATGGAATTCACTAATAACCTAGTAATATTTATAAACGTAAACTTTGTTATATTTAGCATTCAGTTGGCCCAAAGCCATGAATTTTCAAAGTTCTCATTACACACGAGAGAAGATTCAGTAAATATATATTTGAAATATTTATATTTGATTTGGTTCTCCTGTTATTCATAATTGAAATTTGTTTATTATTGATGATGTATGTAGCGCCTTGTTCACTGCATGTCTGTGATGTATGAATCCAGGGGACTCTGGTTCAAATTTCGGTCGGTATAAATGTTTTACCAAATTCGAATCATATCTTATCAGAGATAATAATGTGATTTTATGAGAAAATTCAAGTCAGTAATGACTACATTGTGCATTTTTTATTAATTTTATTCATTCAGTTTAATATTTACCTCAAAGTTCACAAAGAACCTATTAATCAAATAATAATGTTGGGAGGATAAAATTCAATGCTCAAACAATAAAAGTAGTTTGCCTCACGCAATATATTTAATGGAAAAGCAAAGACAATTGATGTATACAAACAAATATTGTACTGAAACTATCAATTATCACAGAGAAAATCGTTTGAAGCTTCAAAAGAATCGTTGAAATAGTATTTGCGAACAACAAACATTTGTTTATAGATTTTTACTTGCTTCTATTATTTGTACAATAAAAGTATTTGCGATAGATTGAAAATCAAAGTGCGACAATATATAGAAAATGGTGAGGTTTTTTTACGAAAAACCAAAAAGAACTCTCAATCACACTGTTTTCAAAAAAGTTATTTGTTTACCGGTTGCATGATCATTGATAGATTCCAGTGAGACTACATGAATATTGAGGAAATCAAAGACAAAATAAAATTCCAGGAATATTTCATAAAAGAGGACGTCAAATAGATGGTTAGTGTCATAATTTGATTAAAAAAATTCTATATTACATGACTTTTCCTCTTCTACCCACTGAGTGTCGAGGTTGCTTCGCTCAAATGTCTTCTATGAATTTTCTCCATTCGTTCCGGTTCCTTGCTAGCTCGTGTACTCTTCTGGTTGTTATTTTCTTTTTGGTTATCATTTCTTGTATTATATCGTCCCATGTTTTTCGTGGCCTGATACAGTTTTTTTTTCCTTTTGTTCTTGCTTTCCATATTTCTTTTATTTTTCTTTCATCCTCGAATCAAATTAGATGTGCATACCATTGTTTCTGCTCTATCTTCTTCATTACTGACTGTACTGCCAATCTTTCTCTAATCTTTTCATTTCTCATTTTGTCTAGTTTTCTTACCCCCTCTATAGCTTTAAGACATTTCATTTCCACCGCTGTTATTTTACTTTGTTGTCTTTCATTCAGTACCCAGGTTTCTGAACTGTACAGCAGCATTGGTAGTATTATTGTTTTGTAGATGGTCAACAGGTCAGCTTCGTTCTTTTGTTCACTGTTTTGTGCTTTAATAGTGCCTTGCTAATTGAATGGTGAGTTCCTACTGTTGTCTGTATTCTGCTATTTATTTCATCTTCGTACCCTCCTTTATTTTTGATTATACTTCCTAGATATCTAATGCTTTGGACTTCTTGTATATTTTTATCATCTATTTGTATCCTCAATTGTTTTCCTCCCTTGGCTATTATCATAACCTTTGTTTTGTTGAAATTTATTTTCATATTTGCTCTGAGTAGTTCTTCGTTTCATATCTTCAAGTTCTCTTGCAGATTTTTCTCTGTATTCGCAAAGATAACCATGTCATCTGCATCTCTACTATTTTTATTTGTTTTAAATTTGAATATCCTACGGAAATTTTTATTGTTCTTTTGTTTGCTTAAATATTAATTTCATCCATGTATAGTATGCACAATAAAGAACTTAGAGTTCCTCTTTGCCTTAATCCTCCACCTGCTTTGAATTCTTCTGAAAATAAGTTAGCAGTTCTTACATAGTTTATGTTATCTTTATATATATTTTGGATTTCTTCTAGTAGCTTCTGTCCTATATTTCTCCTCTTTAATATTTCCCACAACAATTCTCTGTTAACTCTATCGAGAGCTTTTTCAAAGTCTATAAAACATGCAAAGATTTCTTTGTTGTGTCTTAGTGTTTTTTCCGTTATCTGTCGAATTGTAAATATATGGTCTTGAGTGCTGTGGCCTTTTCTGAATCCGCTTCAAGTATCCCCAATCTTGTCTTCTACTAACTTTCTTAGTTTATTTCAAATATCGTATTGTACACTTTTACTGCTGTGCATAGGAGTGAGATCCCTCGATAATTGCAACAGTTGCGACTGTCTCCTTATTTGTATATTGGTAGTATGATTGTTTTTCTCCAGTCTGTCGGTGTCTGCTCTCCATCCTAGATTTTGTTTACTAATATGTGCAGCATTTTTGTTGCTTCCTCTCCTATGTATGTTAGTTGCTCCGGTTTTATCTCATCATATCCAGCTGCTTTCCCTATCTTTAACTTTCCAAAAGCAATTGTAACTTCTTCGATGCTGATTTCTGTAATTGTAACTTCTGAATTTTGCTCTGGTACAGGGTCGTTATTGTACGCGTTGCTTATGATTAGTTCTTGCGGTTCTAGTAATTCTTCAACATATTCTCTCCATCTTTTTAGTTTGTCTGTATCCTTTCTCAGTATTGTTCCATTTTTGTCTTTTAATTGTTCAATAGGTTGTCCCTTCTCTTCCCTCAAATTCTTTGCTACTTTATAGAAGAGTTTCTTGTTTTCTTTGTAGTTATTATTTATACATTTTTCGAAATCCTCCCATTCTTGTTGTTCAGCATTTTGTATTAATTATTTTGTTTCTTTCCTTTGTTCTTTGTATTTTTCATAATTTTCTTGCGTTTTATCACAGAACTATATTGTCCATTTTTGTTTCTTTGATTTGATTTCTTCTTTTATTTCTTGGCTCACCCACTTTGTTTGTTTTCTGTTTTGGCTGTTTTTATAGGTACCACTACTGTTTTTTGCTGCTTCGCTCAATATATTTTTAGAGTTTTCCATACGGTTTCTACATCCCAGTTTCTATATTCTCCTTGTTTTATTATTTTTTTTCCTTGACCGATTCCTCCTTGAGCTTGTAAATATTTGTTACCTCTTTTTTGGTTTTTGTATTACCTTTTGTCCTTATTACTTATATTTCAATTATCTTCTTCATTTTGGCTTCCAGGAGGAAGTGGTTGCTACCGATTTCGTATCCTCTTTTTACTCGTATGTCTTCTATTAAATGCTTGTTCTTATGTTCCGTTATCAAGTAATTGATTTCAGTGAGACTACATGACTATTGAATGAGTCAAAAGTAAAATAAAATTACAGGAACTTCGTAAAAGACGACGTCAAATTGATTGTTAGTGTCATAATTTTGATAAGAAAAATTCTGTATGAATTGTACTAAATAAAATGATATAAAAAATGTATCACAAAATGGTCATCAAGATGTCCAAACTGTAACCGAAAAAATAGAAAAAGCGAACAAAAGTGTGGTGTGCCTTAGATATATTTGGTCATTTGAAGTATGTTCAGTAGATTTGTTGTGGCAATAACGACATTTAGATAAGTAGACAATTTCAGTCTGTCTCACTTGATTAGTTACCTCGTTTTAAAGGCTCAAGACCAATAGAGATAAAGGATGAGTTGGATTCTACGTTAGAAAAATATTTTCCTTCATTTTCGGCGGTTAAAAAGTGGGTGGCTGAAATGAAACGTGACCGAACGTGTGTCCAGGATAATGAACGCACAGGATGTCCAAAAATCGTTGTTAATCATATAGTCAAATCCCGGTGTTTTAGGAGATAACGAAGACCAAAGATCAAAAACCTGGTTTTGGATCAGTTTTCCGCAATTATCTTATTTTCTATCGGTATTAGAGCATTTAGGGTCATAAGTAGAAATAAAGTACACATTTTTCTCTACAAAAAAGATTGTATGATTTATTTGCGTATCTATAACCATAAACGAGATACCATGCATAAAACGAGCACAACTCGCAATCATGCATTCTCTTTTGCAGCACCCCTGGGATCAAATCAATCAAGATAACTCATTCCACATTTTCATGCATACCGAAGTCCAAGATCATAACAGGGATTTTTTCACTGCACTAAAATAATTAATATGTGATTTCATCAGCAACTGCCATAGCTTTTGCCAAGATGTCGATAGGATAATAATCGATATCCATGTTATTTTCATTTATTTTGGCAGAATAAGATGGAGCATAGAGGCATGAAAGGCCATGGCGATGTCAAATAGCTGTAGACTTTTATGCGCGATATCTTGTTGATGGTTATAAATACGCAAATAACTCATACAATCTTTTTTGTGGAGAAAAATGTTTACTTTATTTTTATTTATTATCTTGAATGCTCTACGACCGTTAGAAGATGAGATATTCACAAAAAACTAGTCAAAACGGGGTTTTCGATCTTTGGCCTTCGATATCTCCCGAAGGTTTAAAATTTGACAATATGATTTTTGCACACTTATTGTATATGCAAAAATGAAGATATTCCTGGAAAATCAGTACTGGCTATTTGGTAGATTGGGCAATTTTTTGCCTAGAATGACTGAACTGAAATAGTCGCAAAACTCCACAATTCCATACTAGACAATAGTCGACTTAAGGTTCAAGAAACTACTGAGGCTGTAAGCATCTCGGTACATCACGTTTGTCACATTGAATGTGATATTTTTGGTATGAGGAAGCTGACTGCTCACTGGATGCCAAGTCAAGTCTAACAACAATCAATCAAAAACGTATTCGTTTGAACATTTCTCAATAGTATCCAGACTTATTCATTTTTTTTCTATTGATATTAACGTGCTTCACCGATTTATGTTTATAGTCGTGTTTTTACATATTGTAACATGGGTTAATAAGCTTAAGCTACACTAATTTAACTGAAATATTTACTCTTCAATATTTCTACACTTAATTGACGCTAAAATAGTCACTATTAATAGACTTGTTCTATTATTCAAACAACAGCACTTTCTCCATATTCTGCTTCTTATTTATTTCCAATTGGTTCATTCATTTAGCATCACTGTGTCACTATTTATTTCGTCTAGGTCACTCTTGCGCGCTCCGTATTCGAACTACTCACCATTTACTCACTGTCTGTCCCAACTCAGTTTCCCGTTTCATATATTCGCGGCTACGTTTTTCTCGAATCTTTTCAGATATTTCAGTTCAGTCTGGCATTATCTGTCTTTGATACATATCAATTTATTTCGCCAGCTTAGACAACAACAAATCTATATTATCTAATCGGCGCGTAACGATGGAAGTCTACTCTGTAGGGGCCCTGTTCCTCACACTATTAATTTTCATATACTAATACAAGTTGTATATTTTAAATAATTATTTGTATACAATCGGGTAAGGCCTGTGTCTTTTGTGTATTTTCAGAGCTTATTTTTAAGTTTTCTGCTATTATTTGGTAATATGCCAGACAGTGAAGATGATATCGCACTCTTCGCATTTAGTCTGATCGATTCTTTTTAGAAGGTGGCTTTGGATGATTTTTGCATGATCAATTTCCTATCTGGTCAGTACGATTTGTTTTTGTTCTCTTCTGTTACTGGGTTCCATTTAATTATTTGGTCTTGTACATCTCTCATCTTGTGGTTTGTTGTCTCTTCCCACTCATTAAGCCATTTTTCCTTCATTAGTTGTGTTATTTTATCTATTATACCGTTTGCTAAAGTGGAATCGATATTTTTTGCATTGTTATTAGCTTCTTTTGCAGGTATGTCAGCTTTTTCATTTACAATAACTCCAATATGGGAAGGGATCCACTTAAAGGATATTTGTATGTTTTTTGGCTCATTTGAAGAACGGTTTTAAGTAGTGAGTGTCTTGGGAATAGTTGATGAACTGATAAAATAGAGATGAATCTTATTTAAACGCAATCCCACTGAGTTTCTTCGACCTTTCATCACTGCAGATCAAATTTGGACTCATCACTACACGCCAGAGACAAAGCAGCAGTCCAAACAATGAATTGGAACAACGGAAAGTAGCCTAATTGTGCGGAAGGCTACAGAAAGTCTAGCTCATCCGAATCCGTACAAATGATCCAAACGTGTGGTTTAGAGGGAAGTCGCGTCCACTGGGCCAGTATCGATTGTTAGTATTCGTGCGAACAACTGCGACGTGCGAGTTGATCCAAGTCTGCTGGGATTTTACTTACCAATTAGTGCAAATCACACAGTGTGATTTTGCAATCACATATATGTCGAAGTATAATGCAATAAATTCTCCATTAGAATCATCATACATATTGTTTTCGAGTGTCAACACCATATAATGTGTGCGAATTCGAGGAAAGATACTACAGCAATGGACGATGGGTATTTGTACGATTTCGTAGGAATGACGTTCACCCGAATTCATCATTTCGCAGTTTGCAGCTTTCCGCTTCCAATGGACAGGAAGCCTTAAGCTTCATATTCGATCATGCAAAACAACATCCTACTATTTTATTGTTGAGGCTTAATGAATGATAGACCAACACATGGAAAACTTTTGGTGCATTAAATTCTCTTACATACATTGAAACATTGAAAGGTCGCGACCCCGAAGAGAAGTAACTATGCTGTACAGAATAGACAAGATATCATAGAATATCCAATTTTCCAGAGCATTTTCACGACTTTTTTTCAATACTGTGAAATTCGGCCCATGACTAAAACTTTCATGTTCATCATTATGTTTTACATTTTTGTGACACATTCACATCTAATATTTTTATGCATGGTACATATACAACTTTCGTTTTTGTTATAAGTACCGTAACGAATAGAGCCCCTACAGAATAGACTTTTATCTGCACACTCCGGTTAAACGGGTAGCATACGCAATAGAGTTATAGGGCGCCAAGGACGTGGTGACATCTAACCGACTAGAAATTTCTGGAAGTTTCGAGAAATCATAGACGGGGATATATATTCCGGGACTGAGTAGAGCGGCAAGTCGGACCAAACGTTGTCCAGGTTTGGATGACGCTGCGATCCATCCACAACCTTCAACGGCGAACAAAAATTTGCATATTGCTCGTTTTATTTGTCTTAATATTTTATTTTATAATTAGGATATTTACGGTATTGTACCAACCGGAAATTCAATTCTGTGTTCAAATAATAGCGACTGAAAGTTACCTTAATACGCACCAGTTGCGCCAGCTTTCTGACTTTGTACGAACATTAAAAACAGCCCACTTATTATGTTGTATCCAAATCTAGTCTATTTCTGTTACTGTTATTATAATTGTTTTTTGTTCCAGATACGTAATTATGACGTCACGTATTTTCCCTCCAATATTTTGTGATCCAGTAATTCTTGAGGTATTTATTCCTTTACTTGTAATAGTGAACTTGTGAAATTTAAAGCATGTATTTCTTGCAGTTGCAAGATTTATTGAGTAATGTTTGTTTGATTCACATTTGCTCAAGCGCGCAAACTTATGATCTCTTTCATAAGAAATGTCTGGCAACTTTTCAGACTTCCACAAATCATGAAATATACCACAAGTTTCTACTTAAACTCATTTATAATCTCCTTTGCACTTGAAACGCACAAAAACTTACTCCCCCACCGATTATCTTAATTAAAGTCAATAACTTAACAGAAAGAAACAAAAAAGCAAAATATGAGTCATAGACTTTTCGAGTGTTCGATGTTGTGGACAGTGTCTTCCAGTTCTTTAATTAAATACTTTGTCAAATCTATTAATTAACCTGCGCGTGCGCTCTTACCGCTGAAAGTGGTGACGAATCCTCGCGATCGCTTGGCGAAGCGTTCCGAGGAGGTGATAGCCGTCGCGCTGTAGTCAGTTGCGCGTCGAACTGCAGAGTTGTTAGAGTTGCCTATCTGTGGCTACTTCCCGCGTTTCGATCGCAGTTACGTGAAAATGTGAAGGTGTTTCTGCCTGTCTACTTGTAGTGAATTGTTGATAATTACTTTTTGCACGTGCGTTCACAACTGACAAGTATTTGAAGTGTGTTGGGAACTTAAAGTGAGTGTAGTGCTAACTATTTTAGTGTACTGGGATTGTTGTGTTTGTGAATATTTCAAATTTCATCTCTGACATGGATTGGATGCGAATTACCGTCTGCGCAATAGCGCTGCTGCATTTAAAAGGTTTCGTTATTTTGTTGATAACTTTAATGATAATTCATGCGACATGATCATAATTAATTAGTCGAAATGAGTTGTATTGATTCAGAAAATATAATTACCAAAATTAAACATTCATCGAATAATGAATCATATTGAAATCGGTAAAATTAATTAAATTTCAATCATCATGATGCAAAATGATAATCGCTACTAGAATTATCACAATTTTTCGAAATAATTACGTTTATTGATGGAATTATATACACATTTATTAATAATGAATGGGAGCGCTCCGTAAAGGTACTTTAATTCTATAAAGTCGATGTGAATATATCAATTGATTTTATATTAATCAGACTACTACTAAAAGGGTCCATAACGAATAATGATCACCTTTCCGCATTCGAAATTGTAATTGAATACTAAGTATTTATGTATATTTCAGGAGGATGTTTTTATACTGTAAATTTTCAATTATTAATTGAATAATGTCACTAAATTCATGACGTCTCGTGCTAATATATCTATATCTGGTTTTAAGCATGTTTATAAGATTGCGAGAATACGAATAAAATATTGTACCTAATAATGGATCAAAATTTGCTAAAATAATGGATAAATTTAGCAGAAAAATCATATTTGCCTTCTTTAGGGTGCTCATACGCAATGGCGTCTAATGTATAGGCATTGTGGAATTTCAGCACTCTATATTTGCTGAGACAGCTACATAGTATTAATACTATTGTGGAATAGCAATGTTCTATATTATCGATATCTACTATATTTAATATGATAAGTTTTTATTTCCAGTTCCTTCTTAATATTTGTGCAATATACAGGAGGTAACAGGAATAAGTACATTAATTTTAACTAGTAATAGAACTTGTAGCAATTTTCCCTAATAACTTTTCTCTTTTTTATGATTTAACGAGTCGTTCAGTTGCATAATTATTGGATCCAGTAGCAGTTACAATGAAACAATTGATTTTGACGTATGTAAATAGTCAACTCCTTCAGATAAAATCTGGAAAAAAATCGATTGAATTATCACAAAAGTTTAAATCTGTCTATATTTTCTGTCTACGATTTCTCAAATAGTTTAGGATTAGCCCATCATATTTGGACCGATTTCCGAATTGTAATTTTTCTCTAAAATTGAATGATTGTAGTTATACCTCGAGTTCGGCGATTCCCAACTCGGCACATTTACAGGTAGTCTGCTAATGACTCCCCAACTCGGCACATACGAATATCTCAGGTACCTGCAGTGATACCCTACTCGGCACACTTGCAGGTAGTCTCTGATGATAATGAAATGACTCAGGTATCTGAACAAAAGGAGGACCGAGCATTTTAATGTTCTTAAATAAAATAAAATCTATTTTATAGTTTCTTTTTTATAATCATACAAAATTTGACATATAATACAAAATCAAAAAATAAGTAGGTTGCATCATACAATAAGAAGAATAATTTCAGCGTGACCGTGGATTAATCTTTTTGTCGTTATTACTCGATCAGAATCGCTCATAATATGAAAAAATGCTTTGCACTTTCGATTAACACACCGCTACTTTACTTCACTAGATAAAAATTTTCGGTTTGATTTACTGAATTTATGTTGCTCTACAATCAGCAGTGTTTTTCCAAGTTGGTTAGTTATCTCGCGAATTGATTTCTTTGATGTTGTTGATTGAACTGTTAGATTGATAATAGATAGCTACTAAACAAATCATTTTAATTTATATTTTCTTAGGTGTTGAACCGATGATAGGGATGGGTTTTTCTGCAAACATTCGTTTAAGATGTGCCGAGTTGGTCAGAAGGATTATCACAAACCCATGACTGATGTCCCATCGGGAGATTAAATGTGCCGAGTTGGGGTGTGCCCCTCGAGTTACACTCATACCTGATGATAAAAATACTATACAGTATTTAGAACTTATTGTTTATCTGACTTGAAACAGCAAATGGAGTACGTTTTTTTTTCTCAAACTTCATATTATGGTTGTTTTAATAATGTGTGTCTCTTGAATTATCTATAAAACGTTGGTAATAAATATTGCACCTAATATTTTAGAAAACATTTAAAATCACTTACCAAGTTTAGTTTCATTACATTTGTGGATTATGTTAACTGTTCTTCAAAAATAGAAGCTTCCAATACTTTTAATTATTGAATTATTCACTGAATCCATTATTTCAGAATTGAATTCCGTTTAATATTTCATCGTTTGCTCTAAATAAATTGTTGAATGATTTATTCCTAATGTTTGAGGATAACAGCCACGCATTGACGGTAGCTTAGATTCTGACTGTGTTCAGGCTGTTCGAATCAGCTGATCTTTGTGAAAGTACAATGAACTTATGCAGACAATCTAATTTTTAAAGAATGTAGTAATTATCTAAAAAATACGTGAAATCTCCAAATAAAAATGACAATGAGATATGATTTATAGACCAAATTGTTAACCTCAGAGACAAATTTTGTCCTTCTTACAACGTATGCAAAAATAGAGTCATCGAGGTATCGTCAAAATACAAATAATCTTTTGGTTTTGAATGAATGATTGACATGACTACGATGGTTCAAAGTTACAACATAATCATTACAGTCGACTGTCATTCTTCCAACAAATAAGAAACATTCAGTTCGTACCATAGGCACACTGTGAAATTTTTAACAAATTTGATGAATTCTTACTGGATATCCAGAGGGCTTGCAGGAAAAAGGTAATGATATAAATTGGTATATTGGACGAGTTATATTACAGGTTAAAATTAATGTACTTATTTCTGTTACTTCCTTTATAATCCGCAAGCTCAACATCAATACCTATCTCTCAGATTATGAAAAAGATATACTTTTTTAAAAAAAAGACTGGAAACATGTAGACATGACGTCAATTTTCAAAATATCCATCATTTTTTGCTAAGCCAATACTTGATTTGTATTTTATCATGAATTATATCCATATCTTTAGATGTGATGAGATCTTCGTAAAGTACTAAAAACTGGCATAATAATTTAGCTGCGTCAAGTGCTTGTTGAATTTCAGCCTAGGCTTGACAATGCATTCGTATCCATCAAGACAGTAATGGCAAACAACGAAAGATAGGAACATAATTGTTATTCTTAGAAAATGGAAGCTGATGAGGAATGTATATTGGTGCCTCAATCAAAAAAAAGTACACAGGTGTTTAAGCAGAAACGTATTTCACGTTATAGAGAATGACCAATATGTTATAGAGAGTGTTTTGATGTAAACCAAACAATTTCGAGCAATATCCATGTTATAGAGAGTTTTTCGCTATGAAGAAGTTCGTCATAAAGAATTTACACTTTATATCTTTTTTAGGCCGCTATACGCAGTGACGGCTCATGTATAGGCATTGTGGCACTGCAGCACCCCATATTATCGACAACATTTAACATAATGAGTCCTTTATTTTCAGTTTTATCTTAACACTTGCACAATATAATAGTATATTATATAACGAGGGACTTAAGTGCTTGATTTAATCCTGAGGGTGGAGTTTATACTCACCTTAGGGATCAAAGGCACTTAAGTCATGTGTTATTTATGCTATTTTTTGCATTACCGTATTATATTGAATCACAATAGTCTAGAAGCAGATTAATTAATTGTACAATTTTGACAACAGCAAATTTGATACTAAAATGTTCGGTAAATTCACCATAGTAACAAGGCTGGCTACAGCAGTTGTTAAATAAATAAACTTGCTGTCAAATAGATGAGTAGGAAATTTGATATTGATAAGGCTGCGGAAGAGGTAACTGTAAAACAATTTCTCCAAAAATCTGGAAAATTTTCGAACAACAATATGATGCATTTGTCATATTGTGTCAATTTTGATAATGCTTATTTGAACCATCATTAATAAAGATTTAAATTCTAATGAAAAAAATCAATTTGACATTTAGGTAGTACCGGTAGTACCTTGGATTATTCAGATGTCTTGAGAAAATTTGTTTATTTTACTTTAGTCCCTTGAGATTTTTGATCATTTTAGATCCCTAGGGACTAAACTTAAGTCCCTGAAATGAGGGATTGAATTCTTCTTTCACTCCCGGGAGTGCGAAAAATCCTTGAGCACAACATCCTTGGGTTTATAAAAGAGATACACAATTTTAAAACGAAGGCTAATAATGTCACTAAATTCAACGTGCTGATATATTCACATTGTGGATCTATGTCTGGTTTTGAACTTAGGTTTGTGTTCAGTGAGCTGCGGGCGAACCAAAAAAATATTAGAATATCGAATCAAAACTCACCAGAAAAATCATATGTACCTTTTTTGGTCTTTTGGGATGCCCATACGAGTGGCGGCTACCGTATAGACATTGTGCACCCAATATTTGCTGAAATAGCGACATTTGGTCTAGTTTTAAACTTGAGTTAAGGTATAAAGGGTTACGGAAAAACCAATAAAATATTGAAATAATGAATCAAAATCTCCAGGAATCCATACAGATAAATAGAATTGAAATTGCTGCGTCTGTGATTTCAAAGTGAAAGCAAAAATTTAAGTGTGAACTGCTATTTAAATGATGCTTTACCATAAATAACCGTTTTTAAAATTTTCGCCTACCTGTCAGTGTGAAAGTTTGCCTGAAATAGGCTCCAAAACGGAGTGATAGATTTCAATGAACATTTCAAAAACAGGAATTTTAATATAAATTATCGTAGTTGTTTTATTTTGATATTTTGCATGGTTCAGAAGATATGAATATAAATTTGTAATGAATATAAATATGTTTGAAGTTACAACTACCATTTTCATCACCGCTGTGGTCATTTCAGTGGCAATCGGTGTGGAAAAGCTCTGGAGCACCGCTCTCTTTGTCAAATTAAAAAAAAAAAATGTAAAGACAAAAACAAATATCTCGATAATATGGAATTGAAAAATAGTCTTAAGAAAATGATAAAAAACGAATGGCGTTGCGAGCGACCAATTTATTCAACTTGCGAATTGTATGTCATGAGAATACTTTGAAATGGGCTCTACGTATTCCACCCAAGATCGATACAGAGGTCGCCATGATAACCACCGCGCCAGAGGTAATAGTAGAAGAACTTGTGCTATGTTAAGCTAAGTCCACCCTAGCAAATGGTGAGTGATATTATGTGCGACTTTTATTACTTTTATTGGACATTAGACTGTACTTTCGCCTTTGTGTCAATCATTACAGTATGATGAATTGATCAACCACAAAATGAAATACCAGGAAATATCGAAAGTACAGGGCTACTGTAGGCAATGCGCGCGGTTAGTCCGGGTGATGCAGTGATTTATTATATAGTTTCTCATTGATTTCACAAAGTACATCTATTTGCAGGCAGAACTGCGAGTTATAGTTAGTAACAAATAATAAATTAATTCTCCAGAAAAATCAAATACATCTTTTTTTTAGGATGCTCACACGCAGTGGTGGCTCACGTATATAGGCATTGTGGTATTGAAGCACCCCATATTTCCATTATGTATTATAGATAACATTCAATATTGAGCCTTTTTTTTCTGTAGCTCTGCATTTACACGTGTACAATACATAATCCATAAGCTCAACATCAATACCCATCCCCGGTTTTATGAAAGAGATACACTATTTTAAAACAAAAATTGGTGATTTTTGGAGCACAATCACTATCCACTATAATTCAAGCTACGAGTAGCCACTATCCATAGGATGTCAGCCGATTGATACTTAAAATAATAGGAAGATCTCCTGTTGGGGTTATGTTGTTTAGACTAACCTCACAGCACACAAACAACAATAAAACTGCTAGGTTTGGCAAAAACAACACAAATCGGATAGGATAAATTCAAATGAATTCATTTAAAAATTTTCAAAGCAATAAATGCGATTAAAATTTAAATTATTCGCAGTGAGCTGTTTAATTATTATACATCCATCGATACAAAAACAATTTAAAATCCATTCAAAGGCTGGTGTGACCCTGTGACCCTTTTCACGCTATCATAGCCGATTTTATAAAAAAACAAGTGAATTTATTTTATTTAACAAATAAGAGTCATTGCTATAAAATAAGTGACTGTTTTCTAACAAAGTACATTTTATTTACTCTCGAAGAAGATTATTCTGTCCTCTTTGAAACCGGGTGGTTGAAACGTAAAAATATTCCGAATTTTTTGGAAGCGAATATATGGCAGCGCCCGACTTGAAAATTTATGAAAAAATATTGCGCGAGGCGAACACCTCAATAAACACTTAGATAATCCCTTTCGGAAAGTTATATAGGAATAGATAGGATTTTGTTCAGTTCTTTTTAGAAATTTTATCTCGTCATATTATTATCGGACTCGTGGCTGTAATCCTTTGAAGCAACTTGATTTAGATTCACTTCTTAATTCGAATAAAAAAATGTATAAGTTCAAATATCAAATACTTTGGATTTATTATATTTCATGAGCTTCATTATATCATATCTACTGAATCTGTACTATATTTTGTTGAATTGATTTATCAGCGGCACTAATACAGTAAGAATTGATTGGAGGCTGCTTTTTCGCTCGCACTGCCGAAAAACATTCCTGAATAGTACCAAATTGCGCTGCCCAAGGCAGCTCGTCATCTGATGTTAGACCAAAATCTAATACTGCTTACAGGAACAGCAAGCACTCAAAAAAAGTGTTTATTGTAGAATCAAGCAAATTTGTGTTTTCTTTTGCTAGAAGCTGGCTAAATTGTAGCAGCATTTTTAGTTAAGTCCTCAAATTCATTGATTTGAAAATAACTTCCAAATACAATTCCACTGTTTCCTTAGATATATCAAGGAATTATTTTTTCGAAATTTTTGTGCCGGAATGATATCGTGAGTTCATTCAACGTTCACAGATGGCAGCACAGATTTTGACTGCACAGCCGTGAGAGTGAAATGAGCTTCGTAAACAAACTGATTGTTTCCAAAGTGACAATTTACATGATGGTGGGGTACAAATTTGGCTAATAGTTCACATGGTTGACCTCAACAACGTTATTCAGCAAATCTAACCCAACTTGCAGAACATCAAAATTTGTATGCATTGAAAGTTATCATTTGAAGGGTCCAATTACTTTAAATACTGAATTTCAAAAATAAATATGTTTTATTGGGTATAAGTTCTGTAAATTTTATTAGAAACACAACGTTTCAACAGCAAAGCGCTGCCTTTTTCAAGTGAAAATTAACTAATTTACAGAACTTATACCCAATAAAACATATTTATTTATAAAATGAGTTCTGAAAAGTTTTTTCCTTCACTCAATTTCAAGATTCTACAGCTGAACGTTCTGGATTAATGCGAAAAATTCGAAAAACTGTCTTATAAACTGCACTTTCGGTCAAGCCGATTGCAATCATAATGCAAGGTGTACAATTAGATGTTATAGAAGTACTTAATAGAATTGATATAAAAACTAATATCAAAATAAAAACCAGTACAATTGAATGTAGGAAGAAAATTACTGATATCGAGTCCTATAAATATTATTTGAATGGAATGAACTGTGCATATGATTATTACAAGTAAGATATTGATAGTAAATTCAATCACTTTTATAGTCAAATGAAAAATATTATTGACATTGTTACACCTAGAATTGGAATACCTTTGAAAAATAGTATTAAACAGTAAATAACGATAGAAATAATAGAAAATATACAAAAGTTAGGATACAAGCATTTAAAAAATTTGAACTCACTGGGAAAATTTTTGAATAGTCAGCATATAAAAATTGTAGAAATAGTATAATCACAAAAATTCGAAATAGTAAAAGACAATATTATGAATGGAAAATATGACTCGAAAATAATGTGGAAAACGCTTAAGAAAATTGTATCCCCACAATCGACAGAGGAATATAATGAAGTAATATTCAACAATGTACCTGAAAACAATATCTCTGAGATTACTAACAAATTCAATAAATATTATGTTGATAGTATAGCAGAGATAAGAAATAGTATACCAAATAAATATGGTTAGTTGTGGTACTAGGATAAACTGTAAAATAGATACTTCCAAATTATTGGATCAAAACAAATTACGAAAAATTGAGTTCTCATTATTTAATAAAAGTGGCACTAATGACATGACAATGGAGCTACTAAAAATTGGGTTAGAGAAACTTGTGGATCCTTTATTGCACATAATTAATAGTTCGTTAGAATTAGGCAAAGTACCTTATATTACAAAAATAACTACAATAGTACCTATAAAAAAAGTGAGAAACGCGAAAACACCAGATTAATTATATAGATCTATAAATATGTTACCAACCATAGTCAAAATATTAGAAATGGTAGTATATAATCAAATTATGCGATATATAAATAATAACAATGTATCAGTCAGGATTTGGGCATAATCAAAGTTGTGAGACAGCATTCCATTATAAACTACTCAAAATAATTAAAGTATCAAGTTTTCTTCCGTCTGCTAGATTTGAACGTATTGCACTACAATCTTGAGCATCTGATTGATTATTATTATGATTGTCAATTATGTAGAGTGTTAACGTATGATGGTTCTGTGTTTCAATATTCAAACTCTTAATAAAGTTCAAACCTCATCTGGAATATATACCATTGCTAGAAAACTTGACCCTTTAATTATTTTGAGTAGTATATATTAAACGACTGGCAAATTGATTTGGATAATGATTTAATAACCGGTATTGTATTTCTAGATCTTCAGAGAGCTTTTAAAGCAATTGGTAGAAACAAATTGACGGAAGAATTGGAAAGTTACGGTATATCGGGAATTTTTGTGTTTATTATTTATATTGTTACGTTATTTATTCTAATTTAGGGGACAGAAGCTACTAAACACTCCTATTTATTTTTATGATCTATTGAAATAATGAATTAGATAACTAACACTATTTCTTATTAATAATTCCAATTTGAACTAAAAATTATTACACTACACTCTAACCTAACTTTCATTATTCACGTCAATATTGATTTATTTTAAATAACACAATTTATTTCAACCACTAGCAGTCCATATTATAAGGTCTCTGGGCCAAAATCAATAATCTCCACGTTGAGTCAGTCACATATATGTACCGTGGGTCTCTCCCTACTACGTTTTCCTCTTAAACGTCCAGGCGTTTCTAGAAAGCGCTAGAAGGTACCAGAAATTTTCTAGAAAACAAATATATTCGCTTCTATTTCTTGATGTAACATATATCCACAATAATTCTAAGCACTAGTAAAGCCTAAATGACTAATTTATAAACTTAAATTCCTTACAATATTATATATAAATGAAATAGAAATGAAATAAAAAAATTGTAAATACCATCTATTTGCAGACGATGCAGGTATCAGCTATCTGGATAAAGATCAATTCAAAATCAGTCAAATATTGAATGAAGAAATTCAGAACTTAATGTTATGACTTCAAAGTGATAAATTAGAGTTAAATATTAGTAAAAACAAGACCTGATAATAGATAAACATAAGCAAGTCGAAGACTGAACAACAAATGGATTCCACATCAAAATTATGAACGACACCATAGAAATTGTTTCACAGATAAAAAAAATGACATTTGACACACATGTTGAGTACACCTTAAGGAAAATTGTTCAAAAAATAGAAATATTATTAGAGTCAGTAGTTTTCTGAGTAATTAATCACACAGAACAGTTTATAACACATAATATTGCTGTATTTCTATTTCTCTGGATTAATAATATATTTATCGAATAGAAAAGAACACATTACAATGCTTACAAAATCGAGCTATGCGAATAATACTAGGATTTAGCAGATATGACAGTATTAACTCAATGTTAACTCGATTAAATTGGATAAGGATTGATGATTTCGTAGAAATAAGAAGTTTGATGTTCAAACATAAAATAAGAAAAGGCTTAATAAACTATTTTGCTAATTTATTCTATATTTTTCAAAGCAGCATAAAATACAATAGGTTACCAGTTGAAATGAAATCCTTAGAATATAAAAAATTTGAATGTGTCATAAGAACGATATACCTTTCACTAAGTTGATATTTTAGATATAGATTGGTTATTATCAGTTCTAGATGAAATCAAAATTTATAGGTAGTTAAAGTTCCTATTGTTGTTTATGTTTTGAAATTTTTGTGCTATTATCGTATTATATAAATATATTCTATATTTTTGTGAGAATTATAGTTGATTTTTTTTTTAATATTAACGTTTCTTTCAGACACTGCAGTCTGTGCAGATATATGTAAAATTGTATCCAATATAGCTCATCTGGCAGCTAAATAAATATATATTCAATTAATAATTTCAATATTCTACGACTGATTGTTTTGAAATTACGCTAAAAATTCGTAAAGATCATTATATAAAGTGCACTTCCGGTTAAGCCAATTGACACAAAATATAAGATAACCATCAAGATACTGCAGCATTTACAAATACTGAATTTCAACATTCTACGGCTAGCCATATTTAATTTATGTGAAAAATTCAAAAATATCTTAAGTAATATGGACTTCCGGTACAGACGTTCGCAACCATAATGCAAGGTGCACAACTAGACCTTGGACCAGTCATAAATACAGAATTTCAAAATACGTTCGACGAGTTTTGAGATTTGCGAGTTACATACATATATACCGACGTCAAACCGAAAATTGTCAAAATGGATTCAGGTATGCTCAAAACGGAAATTCTTATCAAAATTGGTATATAAATGTATCACAACTTTGCAACCAAGTAAAATATTCGAAATACTATTTTATATCGTGATATATTAGCTATACTTTCCATTAAAAACTTTAGGTTGCATTTTTATGCGATATCTCGTTACCTGTTATAGATACGCAAATGAGTCACAGAATTTTTTTTTGTAGAGAAAAGTGTGTACTTAATTTTTCTCACGACCGTTAGAAAATGAAATATTTGGCTGAAAACTGGTCAAGAACGGGGTTTTTCATATTTGGCCTTCTATATCTCCTGAAGCATCTTATTCGACGATATGATTTTTGCACACTATACATTTATACAATATCCCATTTATTCGGTAGATTGTGTCATTTTTAGTCAAATTGACTAAACTAATAGGGGAGTACCGATATTTTTGACAAAACTTCAATAAATGCGATATAATCAATAGGTCACATGAATTAAGGTTACTGCAATAATGGTACTACTAAACCATTTTATATTGCTACAAGTCATGTTCAGTGGACCGGATAACCAATAACAATACATTGAATACATATGCTATAATTTGGAATTAAAATTAATTATTCTATTGTAATGTATATGGCCATTAAATTTGCATGGTTTTGTTGATCTTATTATTATGCTGAAATTTAGTAAGTACATGTGTGTAATTTATGTAACAAATTGAATATTTGAAACATTAGTTTATATATGGCTGTCAGAATAATAATTAATCACCTACAAAATTCAAAATGTGGATCAAAATTTCGGATATCTACCCTCTGTAAATTGGATTCATTCCATCCTAACTTAATTCATCTACACGAGGTCCTCTTTATGAGAATTTTTGTTCTTCGCCAAGCTGAAAGTGTCCGGCGTAAATTCAATTTTCTAATCCGTACCTCGGTTTATATCCAGCCGCAGATATCGTTCTTGGCAACCAGGGACAGAGGCTGCTATGTCATCAACAGACAAAATTATTAACTTAAAGTTAGGACGCCATCAATTGACGACAAAATTAACAACCCACTCTACTGATTCTGGAATATATTAATGTCTGAGTATGGTTTTAGAAATAGGGCAATAATTAATGTTGGTTATAACATATTTTACACAGCAATTAAATTTTGAACTGTGATGTTATTACATCGTTGCAGGTGAAGACAACTGGTACGATAAAGCCTTATAGAATCATAAATTCTGCAATAAAATTGCACGACGAATAAGGCAAAAGATCAGACAGTGAACTAGGGGTGTTGATCTAAAGTTTTGGAATGAGTACGTTGCCACACAGACCCGTTCCAAATCGGAAAGTACTTTGAAAAGAGATAAGATTTGGAAACCCAGAAAAGATTGAAAAGAGAAACGAAGCAATGTGCCCTCATTTCATTGGAATATATGAAGCTTCATTATTTGTCTGGTAATATAATATCTGGAAATTATCCTCACACGATTTTTCTACGATGTCAATTATAAATTCTATCACAAAACTTTCCTTGTTCCACTCTAATTTCTACCCGTAGCTCGCACAACTGCCGTCGTCCTCTCATGGGGGTTAATTAAACCTACGCGATTCCAAAATCTGGTTTAATTCAGAAGCTCACTTGGTCCCTGGTTACCGACAATGGAGTAATGAAGAGCTAGGCACCGCACGCGCGGTTAGGACTAAGAGACCCACTAACCCCATCCCTTACGTCACCATCATACGAACAACTTTACAATTGTTGGTCAACTTGGTTACAGACCATTCTAGAACACATAATAGTGTTGAATAGATTTGAAACATTCTTAAAGTGAAGTTAAAATTTCATTCAAGCGAACAATCAAATTTTTTTAAATTATTGATAATTTATCAACAAATTCGTGAAGGCGTCTGAACTTTGCAGCCATTTATTCCCGAATAAAACTCTCAAAAGTCAGTTATTAACATTTTTATTGCATTTTAACGGCTACATATAAGTTAATGGCAATATAAAACGAACGATACGTGATGCGTCAGATAGATAATATTGATAGCTCCAAATTTGTTTCATTGCGTAGTAAATTATAGAGAATAGCCCATTATTCAACCGTGGATGTTTTTTTAAATTTATTTGTTCAAGCTCCGATTGCACGGAATTCCAATCTTAGTAGAGCATTATCTGGAAAATTTATTTCAGTTCATCCCTTCCTGAACCATGTCTTTCTTTGCAATTCATAATAAAAAATCTGCTGTGGCTATCACAATACTTATGAATTATTTGACAGATCAACTTTATTTAATATTATGTTTTTGGGTTTAAATCGTTGATATTCATCAAGATCTCGAACTTTTAAAAATATCATGTCCTCTATTATACAGAAATAAGTACATTGATTTTAACCAGTGATAGAACTCATTAAGTATAACAATTTTTCTTGATAACTTTTTCTCGAATTATTATTTTTTTATAGCATTTTTATCCGCACAAATATTAACGAGTCGTTCAAATGCATAATTATTGAATCCAGTAGCAGTAACAATAGTACTATTGATTTTGAGATATCATGTGAATTGTCAACTCCTTCAAATAAATTTCGGAAAATTGAATTATCACAAAAATTTAAACCTGTGAGAATGTCCACCTTTTCTGTTTACGATTTCTCAGACAGTTTGATATTAGCCCAGCAAATTTATTTGGAACGATATCCGAATCTTCATTTTTCAGAAATCAAATTATTGTAAAGTTATGTTGATGTCCATGTTAAAATCTTATAGTCCAGGAAGTACTCGAAGTAGCGTTGAAAATGAAAAAGTTATAGTAAGCCGGCTAATTTTAATATCGATAGTTGATCTCGGTCTACTAATCAGTCAGCTGATCCATTAGCAGTGGGTGTGGATGTGCGAAGCTGCGAAATTGGTAAAAAAATTAAGTGATAGTACGCCGGCTGAAACTTTTCTATGAACATTTGACAACATAGTGAGTTGAGAAAAAATCGTCAGCTGCACCGTGGAGGGAGGTTCATACCTCAGCTGCTCTATGAGCTTGTAAGATTAAAATACGTCAATTAAAATGATAGTACGCTGAATGATATTCAACTTGGTGATTGTTTACATGATGAAAAACACATAAACAACAATCAGCTGCGGGTGTTATTGTCTCAAAAATATACAATCGGTCCACCAGTAGGATCTCGGATACTATAGGAGATACAATCTTGATTAAAAGAGACTTTTTATGTGCGATTAAGAGACGATCTTAAATAAATTTGAAAACTTCCCATACAGTGCAGACAGACAAAATAGATGAAAAAAAGTGCTGATTTTGCATTAATCCTCAACAAGATGAATTTTTGTACAGGTCTTGAATACAAATGCTATGTCAAAAGTCCCTATCGATTCCGCTTGTGCGTTATTTTTCATCCGAGGTCAAGGTCACAAATTTTCGCTTTTGCGTATATCTCTGACATAGTGTGAGCTACCGGAAAAATGGGTGTGCGAAAATTTATATAACGTAAAGTTCTCTATAAAAAAGATGTTAATATTTTTCTTCCTACGGAGCACCTTTTTCGAGTTATCGCGATTTCAAACCTAGAAAATATGAATATGCACTCATATGTGGCCAGTACGCATCATTTGGAGTAAAAAATATTGGAATATTGGTTTTTGTGATTCATGCACTCAAATACTATACGCGAAGAATATACGATTCAGTGAGACAACGACCGTCCCAAATTCCATTAGTCGGTTGGCCTTGAGTAACATCAACGGACCAGTCAATTTGAAATAGTTTTCCGTAGTAAATAGACATGTCTATAAGTAGTGTTTTCATTTCTAACTGTGCTGTTACAAAGTTTTATAAAAATGCCAAAAGTTTGCTCCATTTGCAGTGAATTTTTGAAAGTGTGCAGTTACCTTGCTTCCCTTCAACATCTGCTTCTGCTTATATTAACACTTGTTTTTTATGTTCTACCAAGTGCAAGTGTGGTTGGACCGAGGGTTAGACAATGAACTGAATCCTGAAAACTGAGACTGTTAATTGATGAATAATAGTTTGAAGCCAATCCAGACTTTACTTCCACCTGCTCCAAACAACTACTGAATACAATTTTTTTGTAATTGCAATAAAGGTTGCACGAACAATTGTGTTCAGCAGAGAAGTTGGATTGTTCTGTTCACCAGCTTGGGTCAATTGTCAAGGCCATTCTTTTACTAATGCTGAATCAAATGCAACAGATGAAGATTATTTCGAAATCAATGAGGATCTAACTGATATAACTCTCTTCCTAAAGCAGTCAACATAAATGAAGCAAAAAGAGAAAGAAGAGAGCGAAATAAAAAAAAACGAGTGATCATGTAGAATTTGATGTAGAATTTAATAATGAATAATGAAATTTTCTTGCGGCTACAAATTTCATTATATTAATAAAATGTTGTCTCAATAAATTTCTTGGATTGAAATATATATACTGGAGGAACTACATTGAAAAATGCGCCGAGTACACTATTTCAGAGGTGGTGCGGAAATGTGTGCATACCTACGGTCTGAAATCGCGATAACTCAAGAACGGTGCTTCGTAAGGAAAAAGTATTGATACCTTTTTTGTAGAGAATTTTACGATCCACAAGCATTTTTGTATTCATTTTTTCAGTAGCTCTCATCGTTTCAGAGATATACGCATAAAATTACGATTTGTGACCTTTGACATCGGATAAAAACAACGCACAAGCAGGATCTATTAGGATTCTTAACATAGCATTTATGATGAAGTATTTGAAACCAATACACAAATCCAGCTTGTTAAGATTCAATGCAAACTGGAATGTCTATTTTGCCTGGATTAATAAATCACTCAACGTCGAAAAACTGATTTAGGTCGATCTTTTCTTTTGTAAATAGCTCCTAAACTTTCGCGATTCGGGAAAAAAAGTTTTAGTCAAAAATGATCAATATTATTATTATTATCCAGCCAATGACGTACATGATTTTTTTTTTTTGTGGAGCATATTTTTGAAATATGTCACAAAGTTATTATAATTCAGTGGAACTAATACCTGGAAATAACATTCAAAAATTACATATTGTTTTCTAATTTCAATTATTTGAAATTTATTTTCTTTGTTCATGCTATTTTAAAATATGTAGTAGCATAAATTGTAATTTATCAACAAAAATACAGAAATTGTAAATTCTCTCATGTTGTACCAACACAAAGAAAATGCTATTTTGAGGTATTGATTCCATTCAAAAAATCACAGCTTCTTGTTTTATTTCAAAAATATGCTCGACAAAAAAAATTTACGTACTTCACTGGCTGGATAATAATAGTATTCACCTTCTTTACCTAAAACTTTTTTCCAATCTGCGAAAGTTTAGGAATAATCAACAAAAAAAAAGTCCGATCTTAATCAGTTTTTCGCCATTATCTAGTGACCTATGGGAATTCACCAGAAAATGAAAATGCATTTGAGATCGTCTCTTAATCGTGCATAAAAAGTTTTATCTTCATCTAGCCGAGGTCGTATCTTCCATAGTTGCCGATATCCCATTGGTGACACGGACACCTACTGTATATTTTCGCAACAATTACATACGCAGCTTATTGTTGTTTAAGTGTTTCTCATCCTGTGAACAATCGCTTAGTCCGACTTCATCCAGCCTAAAATTATTCAATTGACGTATTTTTCTTACAAGTCCATACAAGCAGTAGACATATAATCCCCCGCCTGCGGTGCAGCTGACGATTATTTCAACTCACTATGTTGTCGACTGCCTATAGAAGAAGTTTCTGCTGGCCTACTATGACTTTATTTTTATTATTTTTTTGCCACTTTCGCAGCCTCTTTTACTTACATTCACCGCGGATGCGTCAGTTGACTTTTGGCTCATTTATTAGTAAAATCAGATCTATCGAAAAAAATAACAATCGATCGGCATAAAAACATTACCTAAAATTCAATGCTACCTCCCGGACTATTACCCACTCATACATAATTATGAAAATACTATAAGGTATTTAGAACTTAATGTTTATGTGACGTAAAACAGCAGGTGATACAAGAAATAATTTAATTTATGAATGAAGTACGTTTTTTTCTGAAACTTCACATTATGGTCGTTTCAATAATGTGCTCCTATAATTAGTTTTTTGGATAAAATAAAATGTGCCTAATGTTGCTCCTCATATTTCGGAAAACATTTAAAATCATTTACCAAATTTCGATTCTTTACATTTATAGATAATGTTATCTGTTCTTTAAGAATAGAAACTTCTAGAACTCTAGCAATACTTTCAATTGGATTATTAACTGAATTCATTATTTTAGATTTGAATTCCATCTAATATTCCGCCGTTTTTTTAAATAAATCTTAGAATAATTATCTCTTAGTTTTTAAGGATAATAATCACTTTTCAATCCACACGTAGATGGCAGCACAGATTTTGACTTTATTCGAATCAGCTGATCTTTGTTAAAGTGCAATGAACTTGTGCAGATAATCAAATTTATAAGAATGTAGTAACTATCGAAAAAAATACGTGAAATTTTTCAATGAAAATATATTTTTCTCAACAATGCGACATAAATATGACTGATAGACCAAAATTTTTATCTCAGAGACAAATTGTCTTTCTCACAACATATGCAAAATTAGAATCATCGAAGTAAGCGAAGATTATTGTATTGCTAAAATACAAATATTCTTTCAGTTTCAAATGATTGATTGACATGACTACGATGGTTCAAAGTATAATCACAAAATACTCATTTTAATCGACAGATGCCATTCTTCCAAAAAATGGGGAACATTCAGTTTGAAACATAGGCGCGTTGGGCAATTTTTAACAAAACTTTGATGAATTTTTACGCGATATCCAGAGAATCTACAGAAAAAAAAGCTATCGAGAAAAATTGTTACACTTGGCAAGCTCTATTACAGTTCAAAATTAATATACTTATCTGTTACAGCCTGTTTATAGGTCCGGGTAGTAAAAAAATATCATAAGGTGCTCCATTTCGTATTCTTTCTGAACCCCTATTCAATTATTTACATGCTTTAATGAAATTGTGAACTTTCAGAAACAGTAAAATAAGAATTAGAGGAAAATTTAATTTTCAATTTGTCGTGGCATAATAAAATAACATTAAACTTCCAACTTTTGATTGAATATTAAAGTTGCAATGGAATAATATTATCGCCTAAATTTAATTATATAACAGTCCCCATGTGAGGAAAACTTATCGCAGGACATATTTTCATTAATTTTCCGCAATGCAGGTTTACTAAACTTGGGAACAAAATAGACAATACACCATCGCTTGCTGCAACTAATCTTTTGTTATTGTTTCAAAAAACAAATATTATAGAAGGAAAATTAAAGTTGTTCAGGGATGCGAGAGAAAGATTCATCCCTGAATAATGGCTTCTTTTGAATCACTAATATAAACTGTACAATTTGATCTATTTGAACCACATCATTCATTAGTCATGTGATGCTGCAGCATCATTTGTTTTCTTTCGTCGCTTTTTCATCGCCCAATTCATTCCCCTTAACTAAGAATAGAACGTAATACAAAATCCTGATTGGATTTTTGTATATACTCCTGTTGGTTCACCAACGGCATTGAATTAGGGTCAGGCGCTGCTTCGGAATTCATTTAAGTTTGGAAGGTAGACGACAGAGGCGCTGACGGTAATCCTAGCACTGTTTAGCATTTTAATTGGAACAAAATCAAATGAGTCAGAAATGTGATCGGGTCGTAACAACAAACTTACTCCAACATATACATTTTTAAATAGCTTGCTTCAAATAGCAGCTTATAGATTACTTTATTTTAGTTTGAAATAGAGTTTCAAATTAATTCAGCGTTAGATTACTTTTATCCCAGAAATTATGTAACGATGCACGTGAAATTTCCGGAGACTATTTAAACTGACATTTTTTCATTCATCAAGAGAAGTTATCAAATTATCCACATTGAGTTGATACGTGACAATTGGGGCTTTCGGATTTTATACTACATGCCTTTTTAACTTTTTGAGGGTTCAAATGTAGTCTTTGAGAAGAAATATGAGAAGCTTATTGACCGATGCATGCTTTCCGAGCAAAGAGCAAACTCCAATTGTATTAAAAAAAATTTTTTTCGTAACAACATTTTGCATGTTCTTGTAACGTGCAATAGTTGAAAGTGATTTAAAGCCTAGTACTTGAGGCTCGAACAGTCGCGTGAACTTCAAATTGCATACAGATAAAAAAAAATGGATATTTCAACCATTAAATTCTTGTGAAAAAATTGGCATGGATCCTACAAATTCTATGTTTGAAGCTCTTATATGCAACTTGCGACAAAGCAATAACGATCTAAGTAGATGTGCAAAATTGTTCTCTAGGTTATGAGGATAATTGTACAGCAGTGAGCATCGCTTGCGGCTATGAAATCTTGCGTTCATAGTCCTGCTGTCAGTTGTAAAAAGTTTAAATAAGTTTTTGCGTTTTATGATGTCACTCCGCGCGGCTGTAAAGGCACCAGGAAACCAGTCCAGCTCGAGTTCCGTTAGTTTTTCATTAGTCATTACAGCGGAAGGATCTGAGTCCTGCGCGCACAACTTTTGAACGCGATCCTCTTCTAATTATTTTAGTACCTTCTGAAACTTATCTTTGGTTTTTGTTTGAGTTTTCTTGGCTCACTTTGATATATGCGAGTCGTTTCTGACTGACTCGTTTTAATTTTGTTTGAATTATGTAGTCAAGGCGTTGCGGGCACTTTTATTTGTTTCTTCTTTTCCTGCCAAAGCTAACTTTTATGTTTTTTCCTACTTCTTCCTGCGTTCTTTCTTTCTATTTGCCGTTTTGTGCCTGTAGAGATAAAGTGAGTGTTGATTTTTTGGTTTTTCCTTTCTATTTGAATAACGCTGCTTTTATCAAAGTTGGTTTTATGTAAATTGTCTAATTTATGGGAGGAATTAATTATGAAATTAGGACGTTAGCTTGAATTACTGTTACACGAAATTCCATTTTCTAACTTACATCTTAATCTTAGACGTATTTTCTTCTGAAATAATATACATAAGCTTCTTGTATACAATCATTAAATAATTCTAGTTGAATCAAAACACAATGTGAATAAAGCCGTTGACAAGAGGTAAAATCTCTTCCATTTATAGCTTATAGCATTAATTGGCGTGCATCCGAAATATTCTAGAATAATGGTTTCAAAATATAGCGTACGATTGGAATTAATTTAACCTCCGACTTTAATCCATAGCTCAACTTAATCTCTTTTTGAGCCTATACGGTGTGCGGTTCAGGATGTAAAAAAAACTTGATCACAAACTACTCGAACTAGAACATATTGCTATGAACAGTTTGTGGTTCAGGCTGAGTTTTTCTGGCTATGTAGATATTTAAATAAGGCATTTCGTTAGGATCTGCCCTAGGAAATATAACTTACATCACAGACACCTAAAACATGCTGCTTATAAACAATACTTGGCTGAGATTAGGTCGCGTAACGTGAATCCTATCGTACAATAGGTGGCGTGGTAGAAGAAACATTTTGACTACTTAAATTCAATTTATTAAAGAAAAAATCATTGTCATTTATTTATTTTGAAGTAGATGTAAATGTGTCTCATCTGTATATGTGTAATCAATTCGAACTAATCTCAAGAAAATTGAGAGAGGCATTGCACAGCATGCCGGACAAGAAATCTTGTCTTGATGATAATTTCTTGCTTTGTCTTGATTTTCAAGACAAGAAAATTGAAATTTCTTGTCTTGCCCATTTCTTGACGACGCATTTCTAGTCTTGTTTCAACAATTTTTGATATTTCTTGATCTTGACGTTTTGGGAAAATCGCCTTTCACTATCACTTTATTCAATGCAGATGCTCAAGTTTAGATTTAGTGTTTTCTCTTTACCCTCCCTGTCAGTTATGTTTTAAAACGATTCTAGCGATGTTTTCCAAAGGCCGTATGACACGATGCATAATTTCTCTCAAAATTATGTATATTTTTGTGTTTCAAAGTTATGCTCAAAAAAATGTACTGTGGCATACATCAAAATACCTTCAAAAAAATGTTCAAAAAATTGTACAAAAAAATGTAGGACTCGCTCTATATTCTTACACATTTTTCTTAAAAATGTGCGCAATACGAATGCGCATTGGCATAAATAAAGATTCTCATTTGTTTGATATTTTATGCTCAAATATGAATTGTTGTTGTTGTGATAGTTATGATTATTCTAGAAATATCGTGCTCCAGAGATGAAATCATAATTTTGATTGAGGAATTTCATTTCATCCATTTAGATATTTTTATTAAATCTGTCAGTTGTCACGTGAAGTGAATTGTGCGCAGACGCGTGAACATTCAAAATATGCGCAATATGAATGCGTACTAGCATAAATATACATTTTAGTCTATTTGACAATTACTTTTTATGTACATTGTTGGTTTGAGATATTATTATTTTTAACAATCACTTTTATCGACGACATCAATAATAATTCAAATTTATGCTCCACAAATCTTCTTTCATTCATCTTAATATTTTTGTTCAACCTGATAGTTGTCACGTGAAGAAGCATGTGCGCAGATGTGTGAACAGATTAATGTACAAAATTTTGTAGTAATGACATACAGGCATTCAAAATAATGTTCAAGAAATTGTAAAAATTTTTGTTACAAATTTGGTTCAAAATTATAAATATAATTTTGAGAGAAATTATGCATCGTGTCATACGGCCTTGAGCCTACCACCAATAAAAATTAATGGAAAGTCCATCATTTTCATGTCTCAATCAGTAGGTATTTGCGAATATTATTTGTTATATGATATAGCAATGTTGCTAAGAGTTAACAACTTTCCTAGAATATTGGGGAATCTACCTATACATTTCTACTCTACATGAACGATTTATTCACCGGAAACTGAAGACTTACCTATGCTTTTGATATGTATCAAATATTTGTTTTGAAAATCATAGTCACACATACTTTTTACTTACCCGACCTATTTGTGTTTAATAGGAAAGTATTGAAATCGTGATTTTTTGACAGTTTGCAATTCTAATGAATTTTTACATTTTAGACCCTACTGAATCCAAAAAGCATAAGTTAAAATCAAATCGGTCGGTCTGTTTGTCTGAAAATATAATAATTTGAGAGCCCATACGAATTTTCGACTAGCATTTTATATTTGAGCTTTTTATTGAAAATCTAGGATCAAATTTGTAAATGAGCTTTTTCAACCGAAAAATCTACAGAAACACTTAAATTGTAAGGACTAAAATACAGCCGCCACCTGTCACCATGATGACAATGACAGCTTTCACTTCGACAATAACAGCTGTCACTTTGAAATTGATGCTATCATTTTAACAATAACACTGTCACTTTGATATTAATTTGATTATGGCAAATGTCACTTTGATAGTTGGTGTGACATTCTAAATTCATGCAACAGTGATGAAACTGGGCATGAAATTTATTGCCGGAGAAAAACTGTGATGGCCACAGCAGATTTTGATATTTAGTCAAGATATCAAGATTTCTTGACAAGAAGTCTTATGTCTTAGTAATACTTTCTTGTCTTGTCTTGGAAAATGAAAAATACTTCTTGTCTTGGCCTTGTCTTGATTTCAAGATTTGTGTCAGAAGGATGCTCTACCTATCTCGCTGCGAAGCCTAGGGTGACGAAATGTTAGTAAGATCAGGGCTGGAACTACAACGACTTGAAATTGACATTGACAAGATTTTTACTGTCAATTTGTCATGAAAGTTGGACATTTTTTCATTTAATAGTTATCATAGGGACATGGCAAGGACAATATCAGGTTATCCTTCTGATAAAATAAGATCTGGATAATGATGACAAGGATTGGGAGATCAAGACAAGATCGGAATATGTCAATGTCGACTGGATGTGGTACCAGACCATATATGAATTTTCACCAGGCAAGATTTGGATGTGAGTTAGCCCAGCGGGACGGAGCACTTGTAAGAGCATATCTTGGAATTTTCACCGGGCAAATATTATTTATACAATTATTTGACAAGATAAGCAGCTTCAACCACGGCTTCAACAAATTGGCGAATAGTCATGGACAGTTTGTATCTAATGAGAACTTCACAGTGAATACTAGGGTGTGAGTACGTGTAGCGGGACGGTGCGCTTGTAGTAACATATCTTGAAATTTTCAGTAAAATAGCATTTTTTTTTCAATTTATTCGGTGGTGTAAACAGCTTCAACCTTAACTTCAACAAATAGACGGACAGACATGAAAGTCTCATCACCAATCTTATGTAGTTCAGAATTGTTGATAGCAGCTAATATCTGAATCGACGTTCAGTACGCCAGGTCCGAAACGATATTAAAATTCGGAATCTGTAACATCTCTTGGGGATATATGAAGCTGAAGCCATTTTTTTTTTGAATTCAGCTTCAATGTGAAGCTTTCTCGAATAGAATTCCTTACAAACAGTTCCTATTTCACATTTTAAGATGTCTCAAACAAGAATGTATATGATAAGGATGATAAAGTTGTTTGGAAGGGAAGAAAGATTTTATTCAAATCAAATTACAAGATAAATACTGCAACAATAATTTGGAACAAAGTAGGCTTGCTGCCATTAAACAAGAAAATTAATTTAAAAAAAAAAACAAGAGAAAAACAAACAAACAAACAAGAAAAATAGAACAATGAAACAACAAGAAAGGCCACCATTCGCGGCAACACAAACCCTGCAGCGTGTTTTTATATTAGAAGAGACACTTGCAAGATGCCTGCTTGTCTTTTATATCTTCTACTGCAGCTACTATTCTAAGCACCAGTTGTAATTCGGTGTTTACTGGTGTTTCATATACAGAGGTCTTGATCGAGGCTCCAGGCAATCCACGCAACAGGACCTCCTCTTCCAATCCACTTATTCGGATCTTCTCTATTTAGCAGTGCTATGACTTCTTGGGCTGTATGAGCCTGTGCTCCATTATGTTAAAACCCAAGCCTTCGTCTGATGTTTAGCGGTAAGTCATCAAGATGGCAGAACATTATTCAGGTAATCGATTTTGGAGAACTTTAGGTCCAGCAACGTACTCCCCTATGATTCCAGACCATACATTTACTGAAAAACATCGTTGACGCGCACGAACAAATGTTGCGTGAAGATTTGCATCATACCACACGCGATTATTGTAAAAATCCGACAAAACAACTATTTTGGCTGAAAGTCTTCAGCTCCCAAAACTTGCATTTTCTGTCTAGAAAATGATCGGAGCACTTGTTCCTTCAGAACTTGTTGAACTGTCACGCTAATCTATTTGCTTGTCGATGGCTTATCTTCAATTATATAAGGAACAGCTTCTTTTAATGCAGAGGTCCGATGTAATCTATTGGAATTCCGACCAATTATTGGGCGAAAACTTCCAGTCTCTCATAAATGTCTACATTTTCTTCTAAAAATGCAGCAGCTTGGTTAAGTGCGTACCACACCGTCAAATATCAATTCCGACAAGTGTCCATTGTGGCGAAAATCTTCACCGTCAAATACCCACTGCAACGAATTCACTTCCATTACTGCTTTGTGCGTCAGTGGTACACAAAAACAGTGATTTTTATTTTCAACCGGTGCTCGGTGGCCACTTGGATTCCACTAATCATTTATTCTTGATATCTACTAAGTTATCTTCTCAAGAGCTTCAAATTGATACCAAACTAGACATCATATGAATAATTTGTAAAAGAAACAATTGACAAATGACAATCGTTCAAATATCCTCTCTGACACTTTTACTATAATTATCTCTTCAAGAGCTTTAATTGGATACCAAACATGATAGAGCCATATTACTTATTTGAAAAAAACAATTGACGAACATTCGCATCTGATGCCCAAATATGAGAGATAATAATTCTAATTTCATATTATGATTCGCATTATTTCTTTGTTTCAGAAAAATATCACGAATTTCATAACAATTCAAATTTTAATGATAACAAATGAACCGCTGATAATTCCAAAAAATGTTTAAGATGAAGGATTTATTTTAGTTTCCTCATATTTTATGAGAAATACTTCCGTTTATAAAATAAATGCAAAAAACTAAAAAGTTCCATTAGTAAAGTTTTAGTACCACTGGTTATAAAAAAGCTTATCTACGAACTTGAACCTAGTTTTTTGATGAAAAACTTAAATATAAAATTTCAGTCGAAAATTTATACGCGTCATCAAGTTATCGTGATTCCAAACAGACCTACCGACAGACTGACAAACCGATTTTTTTTAAAATTATGTTTTCTGGTTCCAGTGGGGTCTAAAACGTAAAGATTCGTCGAAATCTCGAACTGTAAAAAAATCGCGATTACAATGCTCCTCCTATTATATGTATTTTAGGTCGGATAAGTAAATACTTGTGGATATAAATGTTTTAGAGAACCGAGAGCAAATGCTGATGCTGTATCTTGTAAATATTCATTAGACTAAGGGTGGAATGACTATTTTTCAAAAAACTGAAAAAGTTGCTTGTTCATTATGAAAAGAAATATTTTGCCTGTGCAAAAATTAGCATCTCCCACCATCTCAAATGACTCGATCGAGTATTTAGTGATAAGACTTTATAAATACAGGGTTCTGTCCTAAATATTGAGAAAAAGGTCAATTCTGGTTTTTTGACGCAACTACCCTGATACTACTATTGAAACTAGTACAAATCAATAGCGAAGGACAAGTACTTTGGGAAAAAACCAGGATACCACCCTTTGTCCTGTCCAGGAGGGTGGCTACAATCCCTAAGTGTAACCCATTTTCGTATTGAACCTCCCTGATCAAGGTATCGATATTTTTTTCTTTTCTAATTGAAGCCTTCTCTGACCACGAAAAAAATCAAAGTACCTGAATGTCCAGAGGTACGGCAGCCACACTTAAAATTATTCGATTTTCAGGTCTCAATTTCGAGCGCAGCTGTACTTCTTTCATCGAATGTACGATTATTCTTTCTAATTATAGCTTGAGCCTTCCTGAACACGAGAATACCAAAGTATTGCCTCTCGCCCTGTTTGGAGGGCGGAAGTCCTAAGTGAAACGCATTTTTGTACTCAACTTCCTCCATTGAACTGATTTTTTTTTTTAATTGAAGCTTAAATCTTCCTGAATCCAGTAAAACCAGAGCACATTCGATGAGAAAAGTACAGCTCCGTTTGAAATTGAGACCTAAAAATTAAGTCCGCCGCACACGAGGCAATTTTCTATGCAATTTTGTTCACTTAATTTGCAGCAAGTTTTCTTGTGCACTGGGCCGCTTTGAGCTGCACTTAGTGTGACACTCATCTTCGAATCACACGATGCAAGTTGCGCCACTCATTCTGACTCTAGAACGTAGACTTGGTAGACTTGTTTATTACAAATATGGATGTTGCCGAAAATACTCGTCGGAGGAGAGCAGGAGCCTTTGCTGCAGTTATAACTTGCGGATTAATTAGAATTACGAGGTAGAGAAAAAAGAAGAAAAAATTTTGGTCAAGAGAGTGACTTTTGAGAAGGAACCAAGGCCGCCGAGTTTTCAACATGTTGTTTGACGAGCTAGTACGGTGTATACCAAACGTGAAAAACCTGGAAATGTCAGGGAATTTAGATAAACTGGAAATGTCATGGAATCGTCAGAGAATTTCAGATATTTGTCTAGAAAAAATAGATTAAAAGATATTTATGCGTTATTACTCATAAATAGTTATTTATGTATCTAGTGCGCGAAATTATACTTTGGTGCTTGAGAATGAAAGTTTTTTGTCGAGGCGGTAGCCGAGACACAAATCATTCGAAAGCCCCAAAGAGACGTCGTGCACGTGTAGCATACAAAATTTTTTCTACAGAGGTCAAAAAACTAAAAAAATATATTGAAATCGTATTGAAATACAAGAATTAGTGGAATGCATTTTCTTGACAACGTGCACGTTATCAAGATAAAATCAGTGCACGAAACACTTCGTGCCCGTTGTCACGATAAACAATTCCAAAACGACATTTCGTATACTAATATTGATGTACAGATGTCATGATTTTTTGAGTTTGTAGAAAAAGTATATTTTCACTCTTTAAAATACTAGGGCCATCTGTGCAAATCTATAAGTCTTCCAGATCTATAAATTCATGAAAAAAAAATTATCAAAGTACATTTACTTTTGTCGATCAATGCAAATTCGTTCATAAGGATATCAAGTTCGTTGCGGTTTTGTTTTTAATTTACAGATTTATGAGGTTCACACAGAATTGCAACATTAATCTGTGATTATATGTGAACTTGTATCAAACTTTTGTTTTTTACTGTCTGGAATTAGGGAGTTAGGGAATTTTCATTTAATTTTTTGGTATACATCCTGAGCTAGGGTACGTAAACATAATTTAATTTCCACTAGCCATAATTTTTACTTATTTGTATCTTAAAACACCACAAAACACAATGCACTAATGAGGCACAGCATTCTGATGCGACATACAACTCTGTGATGTAGTCACGTGATTTCGTCGTCTGCTTTGATTGGCTGTGGACAGCAGCCAGCGACGCAGCAAGTGCGAAAAATAGCACCGAACCTATCCTGTAAAACAAGTCTCGTGGTAAATCTAGTACCCCGCATCGCACAAAATTTCTTGCATCGGAGCAAGCGTGGCACCCAACGCGGCGCCAAGTGAACAAAATTGCTTGAAAAATTGCATCGTGTGCGGCGAGCTTTAGATAGACTTTGAAAGTGGCTATATTTATTAAAAAAAATAATCGTACATTCGATGAGAGAAGTTCAGCTGCGCTCGTAATTGGGAGCTAAAAATCGAATAATTGCCGTAAGTAAGAAAGGCGATACTTTGGTTTTTCAAGAAAGTTTGGGATTCAATCTGAAGAAAATAACTATCGTAAGCTTGATCAGGGAAGTTCAATACGAAAATGGGCTGCTCTTAGGGGTGGCTACCGCCCTTTTGGACAGGACAGAGGGTGGCACCCTAGTTTTTCTCTTTTAGTACTTGACCTTCGATTGCTACTAGTTTCAATTGTAAGTTCTATCTAGGAATGGATCTCCAAATGGGAATCACTCATTTTTATTGCAGATTAGGATTCACAATCGGGGCGCTTCATTTCCGTGAATTTTCTTGCTTCTCTCCATCGGGGTGCTCAATTTTATTAAGTCTCCTTACCTCTCACCAGTAATTCACAACAAATGCTCAAAATGCCCACCTACAATTTTGACACATTTATTAATACGAGCTTGAAATGCAGGTACACAACTTAAAAGCATGTCAATTTCTGCGCAAGCATTTATGATACGTTCTATCAAGAGTTTTCAACGGTAATGATGGTGATAGGAAAGAGAACTTCACCAAAATGATATACTTCGATGATGAATCCGAATCTGCAATCTGCAATAAAAGTGAGAGGTTCTCATTAGGAGCCTCCCATTGGGGATTTACATTATGAAGAATCAATTTTTTTGCGGTTAAAGCATCATTTACTACGGTTGGAGAAATGTATCAAGCAAACCCTAGATATGTTTTAGTAAGAAATCCTTGCCTCTGCCCCACCCATTTAAGGGGGTGAAAGAGACTAGTTTTAGCACAGCATTTGTCTCATGTTAAAAAAACATCCGGTGTAGGAGAGTGCATGATGAGTAACGGTATCAATTTTTCATTTGATATATGAAGAGCCTATTACATTAATAATAATCATTTTAATATAAATTTTAATATGAGATTTCCGTACGTTATTTTAATATCAAAGTTTGAATCGATGATTATATTTATATTTAAACTGGTCAATTTATTTATAAAAGCAAATATCAACTATAATTATTTTCAATATTTCCGATAGACAGATTTTAATTTAAAACTGTCAGACATATAAATGAATCGACAATTCGCGTCTTGTTTCTGTTTTATCATGAAGTTTAATGTTTTACTAGCTCCTAATGTTTTAAATTTACCGTCCAGATTCGTCACGCTTTAGGACCACGTCTCGCGTGGCCGCCGATATCCTCCTCCTACACAGTATATTACAGCTGCCACACGGGAAAAATATTAATAAATATGTTAATGTCATAATATACGAATATTAACCACCAAACCCTATCTGCTATGAACGCAAACTCACGCACCTCGAAGGGATAGCTCCAAAAAGAGGTGAGCATTACGAATCAGATAGGAATTAGAATTTTTATATACAGTCCTAATGAAATTTTTCTTCACCAAATTTGAATCATTTGAATTACTGACCCAATTTCATGACATCTGCAAAGCGCTGAGATGTACCTGAAGCCTTTTCCATGCGTGTCTTTCAAATTTGGATGTATTGGATATAATTTCTGATATAAACTGAAGTCATAAATGTAGGTGCTGAGTTTTGACCACTCATTAGCCATTTTCAGGACAAAAAAAACTTGAATTCAAATTTAAACAACATAATGTTCAAGTGAAATCATAGAATTTTAATCTCTGATTTCTTTAGTTCCTGAGTATGACCAAGGTGTGTTCGAAATTGTAAGATTAAAAATGGAGAAAAAATGAGAACATTGCATGTCTTTCTTTAATTAATCGATATCTACATTCGGATGTTTGTTGAATTTTGGAAGGAAATGGCTTCATTTGATCATATTTGCCTCAGGTAATGTCCATACCAGCTCCACTAATTCTCAATCCCGCAAATTTCCGTAATACCTTCGTAGTTGATGTGTTCTTGGAGGATATCGACCGTAATTGGCTGATTGATATGCGCCTTTAAGTTAGGAAGTTTTGATTAAAGATAATACCGCTCTGCTCTCGTGTAAAATATTGGTCGTATTAATAATGTTTCATGTTGCACGCTTAGCTATATGTGAACTGTCTATTATATCTACTAACCTTTAAATCATGAAATGTTGGATATAAGAGACTGTGGTTGGATATTTTGACGTCTGTGTGAAATCATTTTAGGGTTATATCATGAAATTATCGCGTGGTATTTCTACGCCTACCCAAATAAAATATTGAATTGACATTTACGAGACTTCCTTATTTTCGTTCGCACAAATAATTCAGCTATTGGTTTTCATCTTGAAAATACGAAAATTGGGTGTTATGTGAAAGTCGTTTCAATAACATAGAATGATTAGAATTAAAATTTATTTCTCATTGTAAATAACAGATAAATCAACATGAAAAGATCAACAGTAACAGAAAAAAAAATATTGTCAAATTGTTTAATGTTTACCACCGCTACTAAATCCGTATTCTTTGCCTCCAGAATGGCCCCCTTTCTTTCCATAATCGGAGTGGTGAGAATGATGCGATTCATGTCCACCATGCCCCTTGTGTCCTTTGTGATCTTCGTCATAATGTCCCTTATCATGATGACCTTTCTTTCCGTAGTGGTCATCATGGTATCCAGATTTGTGACTGCCTCCCTTCTTGTGCCCTCCATGTTTCTTTCCATGATGTCCATGGAAGTCTCCGTGCTTGCTGTGATGTCCGCCTTTGTGGTAGTCATCATAGAACTTGTGTTCCTTGTGATAAGCGTCTTTGTGAGACTTGTGGTGGAATCCCGTGGTCTTTTGTCCTTTCTTGTGGCCCTTTTTCTCGCCGAACTTGCCGGCCTTATGTCCCTTTCCGGATTCATGGTGCGCGGAGTGGTGGCCGCCTTCGTCGTGGTGCTTCTTTTTGTGGCCTCCGTGATCGCTGTAGTGACCTGCGTGGTGCTCTTTACCGTGTTTGCCTAAGAGGGCGGAAATGTTTTTGTTAGATTGTTTGTCTACATGTTGAGTAACTGATTGTAATTTATAATGTAGTGAAACTAACATTGACCCTTTTTTGTACTGATTCTGTGCATCTTTGAATATTAATTTGCAGAAGTTACATTTGATCCCGGGATAATCAACATTGTTTTAACCTTTGATTGAAATCTACATTGGAGCATCATTATTTTGTAGAATATGTCATTTTTGCCTAAAAATCCTATGACTTTAAATTATAAGAGTCAAGATATACGATCCTGGATAGTTTTATGTCCTACAGTGCAAATGGGATCATAATTAATAACTTTTAACAAACATCCTATATCCAGTTGAGCTGAATAAGATCAAAGTAGTGCAGCATTTCCTACTTGAACTATTTTCTAGAACTTTCTTTGTAATATAATTGATATTCAATATAATACAATCCTGTTACTCGTGCAAGTAAGGCAAATGTATTGTCTATAATGTGCATACGTTGGTAAGCTAGAAACAGCATCACGGGATGAATATTTTACTGAGTAATTACGGCAGAGTTAATTGGAGTACGTCTCAATAATCTTTATCTGTATCATAATAGTTTTCAAGCAGTTTTCATCTTTCCTGCATATTTTTTGAAATCTACGAAACATTTGTTTGAAAACAGGAATTTTGAATAGCAGCTTCGATTTGTGTTCATGAAGGAATTTGAATGACATTTTTCTAATTAAACTATACGGCATTATTTACACTTTTCGGGGGACTAATAAACTCTCGTGTCCAAAAGCTTGATTTGAATCAGCTCTTAGGTGTAATAAAGATTTAACAAATTAACTATCGGAAAATTTATTCTTGTTCTACAACTAATAAATGGGAATTTAAATCAATGTGAACCTCGATGTGAACATTTAACTAAAATAATTTCAAATTGTAGAAACCAGTGGAACGTTTCAATTATAACAAAATTTATATAAACATTTGGGAATTCAACTGAAATTATTGTGTATCGATTCGATTTGTTTTTCATTCGCTCCAAATTCATCAATCACAAATATATATTATACAATATGCTATATTTAGAAATTTTGGAATAATGATTCTACAGAGAATAAAATGTTTCTTTCCTATATATTTGACGGCTGACAGTCGCACTCACAGTATGAAAATATCGGTTTATCAAATTATACAGGCAAAAATGATTCATTCAATGAAATCAACTCAAAATTTCTTATCCCTATTTACAGTAACGTATATTTTAGAGCCAGCATGGCCAATAAAATTGCAATACTAGTTATTGACTTGACTTGAATGAGAGAGACAGATTGTAGTTTCATCACAGAAGATCTACCAGAAATGCGCTTGTGATCTTCAGCACTCTGGTCCGCTAACCTTATATATTACATTATTAAATAAAAATTTTCATCGTAAGTATTTAGAAATTGACAATATCTCATATCACATTACCTCTTCAATATAAGGATAGCATCACGAATTAACCGAAAGCATTTATTGAAAATTGAACGCACCGCATGCACATGGAGTGCAGAGAACGTCCCAGACACTCTGATACAAATCATTTTGTGACGAACATCAACGAGGTTCCGCGAGAAAAGGCATTTAAATCTATTTGATTTATTATCTTTCTCTACAACCGAGCTTTTTGTCTGAGCGTTTCATCCTAGAATAAGAGAGACAGAACGAGACGCTGGCTTATCTTCTAAAAACTGTTTATTGCTGTCTTTAGAGTGGACACTTTTGCTGCTTTTACAGTATAATAATCTCAATTTATCACATTGTACCGTATGAACTGTATGTTCCACATTCAGAAATGAGTCAAAGAGGTGATTGATCGAATGAAATGAGTTTAATATTTCTTATCTCAATTCACAATGACGTATGCAGTTTCAAGCCAACATTACCAGAAAAAATTCAAAACTAGTTCCTGACTTGACGAGAGTGAGAGAGACACACTGTGGTTCCGCTTTCAGTAACGATAGATGATTTTTATAGTAATCAAGGTATCAAGGGTATTAGAAGGACAATAATGCCTTAGGTCAATGGTGTACTTTCCGAGGGCCTCTGGCCCGAGGTGTGTACGTTAATTATAGGCATTATCGTTCGTTCAACTCCTGTGGTGCCTTCAATGTTTAATGTCCGACTAATGTACTCTTCCAATCAAATTTTTTAGCAATTTATGTCCTGTCATTGTTATTTCTGTCAGTGAAGTTACTCTAGTTACTTGCTGTAACCGGGGAACATAATATTCTTATCTGTTATATCTCAAAATGAAGTTGTTGGGCATTATTTCAACATTCAATTATTAAGAGAAATTGTTTAAAAAATATTTTTCAGAAGATAATTGTTCTTCCTAATACTTTGGGTGATTCTGAACCGAAAATCACTGATCACAAAGATATTTCTATTAAATCAATTGTGTAATAATTTCAACTGCCTCATTAGTTGTCACCAATTTTTGTAAATTTAGGAAGGTAGTAGTTATTTATGTTCTTTTATTTCAAATGATCTCAGTCTTCCCTAATTTTGACAATGTCCTGTTTTGAATGAAAATGAATTTGGTCACATTAGGTACGTATGATGTACTTGTAGACTGGGGGCTCGTGTCAGAAAAGGAAACAATTTTTACGGACTGCCATTCATAGGGAAGTTTACAGCTTCACAATTCAAAATCCCTGCTAGGTGGTAATACATATTGTGAAGTTGATTTTGATGAGCAACAAAAAAAGCTTCTTTGAACAACTTTTTACAGTCTGACATTTTTTCAAAAGTAAGGCAAGCTTGCAATATCGACTGAAAGCTAATTGACAGACGGTCTACATAAGGCATATTCAGCTTTTGCGCAATTTAGAACAATTCTTTATAATAAGGTTTTAGTCGACTTCACAAACTAGCCTTATGTTAAAAAAATGGCAGATTGTAAAAAAAGCTGTTTAAAGGAGTTATTTTTTGTTGCTTATCAAAATCAATTTTTCAGTATGCATTACTACAAAGCGAGGATTTTCATATGCAAATATCTCTGGATTACAGCTTTTTCTACCCTATAAATGGTAGCCTATAAAAAATTGTTCTTCTTTTCTATCACCAGCACTCAATCTATTAGTGATGATTGGCCTGAAACCACGTACGTCATTCAGGGAATGGAATGACCCAAGCATCATAAAATTTCATATTGCAATGACATTAAATAGCTATAACCATGTTATCAAATCTTTGCCAGGAATGAAAAATCATACACCTGGTATACATGATTGAAAACTCATCTTCTGCAACGCTCCTACCTGGCTTTTCACAGATGCTATTATACAAGAAAGGTGCTGAATTTTTTGACGTCAATTTTTTATAAGCCTTGAGACTATCGTTAGAGTGACACAATGAAATAATTTCGTACAAAACCCCATTGACAAACACACCTTCTAGTACTAGAAAGAGTGTTGAATCTATTAAATCGAAATAACTAAACCTATTTTCAAGAAAATATTTGCTCGAGCTTCAGAAATAGGGATGATGGATTTGATTACTAATTTCTAATTACCATGTTCGCCATGATCGTGATGATGTCCAGTTTTGTACCCCTTGTCACCCTTTGATCCATGACTGGCATGGTGGTCTCCATGGTGCTCACTTCCACCACCTGCTTCGAAATGTTTTCCGTGACCGGTGGCTGCTGCCACCAGATCGGCAGACTCTTCTTCTTCACCGACAGATCTAACAGTAGAATAATTGATACGTGATCAGTTCCATCCGGTACAAACAAATTATCATTAGGTAAATAATCGTTTTCTATTCTTTATTGTGTGGGTTTCGCACGAGTCTTGTGAAAAGAGAACGTCACGCAACATTAGCTAATAATACCAATGATTGATTCATAATTCACCGTGTCGATTCTCACGTAAGAGAAATTTTATTATTAAAACCATATCAATCTACGAATTATTAATTCACAAGCTTTTACAACCACAAAACAATGAATACAATTTATTTATATAATATTTTAAAACAACTTTCCAATATATGTCATTTTTTGATTGAATTGTCGAATGCAAGAGCCCACATACAATTCTTTTTTATTATTAATATATTGTAATTACATTTGAATTAAATAGTCTTCATTAGCACAAATATTGATAAAATTGTGCAATGGTTATTACTGTTCTGATTATTTGCTCTAGTAATTATCATTATTCATGTTGTATAAAATTTATTAATTCAGGGTTTATAAATTTCAGGCTAAAAGGATTAATAGTGAATAATTTGGTTTGATGAATCTGGTAAACATCATAATAATCAGTTTGATTTCATGAAAATAAATACCTATCAAAAATTCAATGCGTTTATGTTTGACTGAAGCAATTGAATTACCAAATTTGGAAATACCATCCTGTGTATAAGGTGTGGCATAAAAGTTATTAACTTATTATCGCAGCACTTGAACTGACAACATTTTTTTTTTACTTCCCCAACAATTTATTCAGATATCAGAAACGAGGAATAAAACTCTTTCAGTGGTATTTGGAATACAATTAATTGAATTCGAATCATTCTATGTAATGTTTTTTTAGTATTACCAGTCCAATCATTGAAAATATCAATTGATTCTTTGCCTATTCTTAGGAGACGGGTCACTATTTGAATATATGAAATATAGATTTTCAGGACCCCATGTTCAGATAAAATAAGTCTTTCTCAAATGAAAGAAGATTACAATAATTTTATCCGTCAGTTACATACACGTGACTACTAATAGACGGATTTGATTGACTTCGGCCCTCAAGAATACTCCACGAAAGTCTGAATTTCAAAATGACAATTGAAGCTGTCAAAAAGTCTTAAAATACTTGAAAATTGTTTTTTTCCTACCTTGCTTGACATAAGGCGATAGCCAGACACAGGCCTACCAACACAACAAAAACCCTCATGTTGGTACTGCCTCAAAGACACCAACACGGTTGAATGTATCAAGAGATAGAAATCTTTGACTTTTATACTAACTTAGTGTTTCGCGCTTTACGTCTCATTGATCTTTTCGAGTTTTTGCCATTGCTGGACCCGCGTACCGTGAACACCTCGTCTGCGCTGATCGATTTTTCGCTTTTTTCTTTCCTTAATTCCGTTGCAAGTTTCCATCTTTACGTAAGTTCGTGGTTTGTGAGAGAATTTAGATTTCGCAAATTTTATATTAAACCGTGAAATGGTTCATAAAAATTATCCAATTTGTTGCTATTACTATAATAGTTTCAAAATTAGAAAGACAGATTTGTTACAATTTACTCAACGATTTACATAGTACTCTCTATATTGAATCTATGACGTCAATCCAATTCTTTAATAGAGATTTTTATGGAACTATAAGCCCCGTCCTGGTTAGGTTGGCCCAACCAACGAAAATATATTTTTGACGGCATGCAGTCAATTAAATCGATCATTTACCACCTTGATACAGTATTAACTGATGTTTATCGATCGTTTGGAGTGAAGCTGCACCTTATTTTTAGGGGACGAGCACGTAACTCTGGTACATTTCTTGTGTACCAACCAACGAAAATATATTATCTGGCAGAGTGTATTTACAGCTTTGATGCTTCCAACATAGTATTAACTGATGTTTATCTATCATTTGGACTGAAATTGCACCTTATATTATTTAGAAACGAGTACGTAGTTCTGATACGTTTCTTGCATGGCTCAACAAACAAAAAAATATTTTTATAGCACGTACACCGAAAGTATCCTATTACTGGGCTGACTTCTGCTTCGAAAGTTCTCAATTCCAAACCATGGTAACAATTTTCATTAACTCTCTGTTGACTGGGAATTAATGGATATTTTTGTCCGCTGGGTAAAAATGAAATTGTAGATCATGAATCATGGATGCCGTTGGATTTTTTTATTCCATTGATATATGTCAAATTGATATTCGGAAGAAATTTGTATTATTGAATGTGTTCGTTATGGTATGTGCATTTATTGTGAACGGGATAGCACAGAGAATGTGAAAAATATCAATCAATAAAATAAATCATGTAAGTTATGTTTTATTGTATTAGTTAACTGTAATGTGATTGCAATTGCAAAAATATGTTTGTCAAATCGATAAGATAGTTTCGATACATCCAAATTAATTTAAAAGACTTAGTAATGGGGGTACTTCAATGCACTTTTCACAAAAAGTATCGTAAGCAACACGGATACTGAAGGAATGTCATTATTGTCATGGACAAATGTGGCTGCACGGAGCTAAGCCTTGGGTTTTGCCTCGTACTTCGCCCTCGCCTTTGTCTCGTACTTCGCCCTCGCCTCTGCCTCGGGCTTTGTCCTCCTCTTCACGGAATGCAGCCAAATTCATCCTGGACAAAAATGACAGTCGTTTGGTCCTTGTAGCATAATATACTATTTTTGATCGAATGTAGTCAGTTATACATCGACTATTTACAGTCTTGATACATCCAACATAATATCAACTGATGTTTATCGATCATTTAGAGTAAAATTGCTGCTTATTTTCAGGAGACGAGCATGTTATTATGGTACATTTCTTGTAAGCTGTGTTCGGAGCTTCTTCATGTTGTGCTGCAATATTTCAATCAGCATTAAATACAGGCAATCGTTTTCAATGTGTAATATTGTTTTCCAATATGTAATCTTACACAATTCCAGCCGTATGACAAGCGGCATCATCTTGTTGTAAGATATATTTGATATTACTTCTTATTTGTGGCTTCAAATCTTTCCTAGGAACAGTAATGTATTGACCTGCGCTCATGACATCGTCTACGGAGTGCAATAATTAACATGCATCCCTAAATCATCAAAGAGATCGTGAATTATGTTTTTCTAAGGCTATTAGTATGACAGATTTTTGTTCCAGTCCTTTTAACTATATTATGACTTGATCTGGAGTATCACCAATACAAACATTAAATCTATTTCCACTACCTTATAGTATGGAATGACAAAGACCCATACTATGAAGTGACGTAGTAAGAGTTGATATTTGCGTTGTCAATAACTAGAAGTAATTTGTAAAGGATCAAAAATGAAAGTTATCACACTAAGTGCCCCCGGAAGATCTTTCTTTCTGCCTTCCGTGATGATTTGGTGATTCAAGTCAACTATTGCACTTTGTAGATGACATCACAAGCCTCGATAGATATATCAACATATTTTAAAAGGATTTGAAACTTCAAATTGAATAATATCAATTGTTCTTCCCAACACATCAGTTCTTATGACTTGGTTGGAGTATTACCAACTCACACTCCAAATCTAGCTCCACAATCTCGTGATACAGGAGGATGGAGTCTTATACAATACTCACTCGTAAAGGATCAAAAAGGTATCTATCGCACTATGTGTCCCCGGTAGATCTTTTCTTCTGATTTCCGTAATGATTCGGTAATTCATGTCAACTATTTTAATCTGTGGATGATATTACGAACCCTAATACATACATTAACATATCTTAAAATGATTTTGAACTGCAAATTGAATAATATCAATTGTATCTTCTAATACTGCAGTCCTCATAGCTCGATCTGGAGCATCACAATCGCAAACTTCAAATCTAGTTCCACAGCCGCAAAGTGCGAAATGATAGAGTCTTATACTATGAAATAAAGCAGTTAGAGTTGGTATTTGCGTTTTTAATAATTAGAACTGACTTATGATGGTTCAAAAAGGAATCTATCACACTGAGAGCCTCCTGACCTCCGTAATGATTTGGTGATTCATGTCAACTATGAACTTTTATAAATATATATTAACATCTTTTGAAAGGATTTAAAACTGCCAGCTTGATAATATTCAATGTATCTTCCAATAAGATGATGAATTGGAATCGTGGAAGATTAGATAGATTAAATAGACAGCAAACAGTTCAAAACTTTTGCCAATAGAATTGTTATTAATATCTCAGTCATTGTTGGATTCTACAAGCATTTGCATTGAAAACATTTTTCTGTGAAAATAGTCCAAATTAAGATTCAAAGCGTCATACTTCAATAAAGACTCTAGCAACGACATGAGGGGAAAGTCCTGATTATTTCATTATTACATATTCTAGAAGGACGGGGCCTTTTTCAAATAGAATATAGGTCACTGTGAAATGACACATTTTGGAGAATCGCACCCCCATTTAATATTGGCATCTCCTGTGTCACATCCCAGTAAATACCATCTTCTTGTTGACTTCCCTTGTGCGTGTTTCTTCATGCCTTTGTCATGCGTTGATGTGGCGCTGCCGTCGCACTTGCGACTATTTTGTGTCGCTAACGAAGCATGTCACACCAACAATTTCATATAAAACCGGGAGAAAGTTTTGTTAGTACAGAGTTGGTCGTAACGTTGCGCATTCATGCTGTCTTTTGTGTGGAATTATTCCTCGAGTTTACGGGCTCTTCTTCTTATTAAGGTTATTCACCCTCCTCCAGACGAAGAGGATGGTGCAAAGATGAAGAACGGTTATGTGTTGATGAGTTTTTGTGTCTCATTTCTCGTGAACACACTTTGAGACTAATGTTGTTTTAGAACCCTAATTTTGTTGCAGGCTGAATAACCAAGTGGAACATTACTGCGCGCTTTTCTGTCATACTTTCCTTATTGAATTTTTTTAATTGTTTAATGAAGAGTGAATTCTAAAAGTGAGCTGTGGTCTGCAAAGTGACTTTCTTTAGCTAGAGAATATCTTTGGTATCTTCTTTAAAAAGTTGGCTATCCTCACAAAAAATAGTACGCCACAGTTGGAATACATAACATAGTCAAGAATAGCACAAACGTAGCTTTGAATATTTCAGTAATATTTCCTTTTGTGGTATGAATAAGTTATAAGGAAAAAGAGAGTAAATACTGTGCATCATGACTTACAGTGTGATAAATTCCTTTGTAAAGTGTGCTTCACTTCTCATTACGTTGACCATTGCTCTTTCTCCAATCCAGTATCACGTCGCTTGTACGCGTTGTCTCCTCCTGCAGGAAACGTAATCCTCTTTGCATTAATAATAGCTAAGTATTAACACTTGAAACATCCTGCTGCGCTGTACGCTTTGCTGGCCTGTTTGCTTCTCTATTCGTCTGTTACTTATCTTTCTTGCTAACGGATTAATCCTGCTCGCGGAAATTCTGCCTTCTTGTTTGGACCTCTTCGCCTAATTGGACGTTGTACACCAGCTTTTGATCTCTTATTTGTGTTTTCTCTTTGAGAATGGAGGAATTTGTCAAGTTTGGATTTATTTCATGTTCAACAGTTACTCTTATTCAACTTGACATGATAATAACGGGAATTATATATCAAGTAAATAATGAATTGAGGAATCCTAAACATTTCCTTATGAAGCAGGCACATTTGAAAATCGCCTTGTTCTATATTTATACTGACAACTTTGTCTCGACAATGGAACCCTCATCTTGATAGTCTCTTTATATAAACAAATATAAAAAATATACTTTATACATAATGAACATGTAAAATCCAGTCTAAGATTTTTTAGTGAAAATCTTTTCATTCTGGCATCACAAATGATTCCTCGAAAGTCTATAAAGCCAGCTGGACGGCTTCAAAAGCTACAGAAGGTCGAATGTCATGTGAATCAATTTTTCTCCAATAACTCGTAAATTATCGATTTCACGTTAGTTTTGGTTATCATGAAATTAGTTTGTGGGATGAATTTGCGTTAATTCCTTTTTTGACTCCGTCTATCTCTCCTATTTTCATTTCTTCAATATTTTCATCTTCATCAATAATCATCTCAGTGAAAGATAACGAAATGAGATATGCTTCATCATCGTAAAACTTGAATTTAACAGTTGTATTCTCAAACATCGTGATTCCGATGTTCGCAATTGCGCCTAAAAGCAGTCTTTTGACAATATTTCCTTTCCGACTTATTTCACGATGTAAGCATTTATATACAAAACGAAAGTAGAAAAAATTTCCTACAATATGTGTAATGATATCTTTTTTCGTAAAATCAATAATTATGGCGTACGAGCGCCGCAAACAATCATTCATTTCAACTGATTTATGAATTATAAAATCAACTTGGATCTAAAAACTATACTAACAATGAATATTTCACATGCGTTGAAAAACTTACTATGGCCCGTCCCCTGCAGTTATAGGGGAATGTGTTGCCTTTGTGTCGGGCGGTTTCCTATCCTTTCACAGTGTCGTTTGCATTCATAGAGCCATGGCTTCTAATGAAGTGAATTGTTTTATTCATGCTAATCTATTGAGTTGCAAGAAAAAGGATTGGAGATTTGTCGTCAAGTATTAAAAGAAAGGACAACAGGGATAAACTATTCATGGGCATAAGATCGATAGTGGCTCACGATGTATGTTGGGAAGGATATAATAATGAAAAGTTAATCGGTGCATCTTTGCGTAAATAAAGCTGTGTCATGATTTGTCATCCACAACTGCGATCTACGCGCCCAGCTACACTTTGCGGCGCCTATATGGCGAAACTATTGATTTTACGAAAAAAAAATTATCACAGAAATTGTAGGAAATTTTTCTATTTTCATTTTGTATATAACTGTTTTTATCGTGAAATGAGTCGGAAAGAAGATATTGTCAAAAAATATTTTAAGGCGCCAAATTTCCAATATGATGGCGCGAGCGGCAAAGATACGAGGTGACAAAGTCGAAATTAGAAAAATATATAAAAATGCCTGTACTACTTTTCTACTTCCACAATTGAAGCCATAATTTTTTGTGCAATTGCAGAAAATATATTTCAGTAAATATGTTTTAGTTGGAAAAATTCTGCATACAGGTTGGAATGCGAAATTGGAAACACCTTTTTTCTCGGCAGTTATTATAGATACCGAAAAATTGTTCAAATAAAGTTTCTAGATCTTCCAATAAGCTAACTGAATCTGTGTGAATTTAGTGAAAAAAAAATTAATTCTTGTATATATTGCAATATTTTTACTTTCTTCAGATGGAATATCCTGTATATTATTGCACCAATAAATAGAAAATATTTTTTGCTGTAAGAAAGTTACAGGGTTTATACCTGCTAAACTTGATAGTTTTTGAGATATTAACGAAAATATCTAAATGCTGTTCTCAAAATCAAGTGTGCCTTGAGAACAAAATTTGTTGACAGTTGAGTTATTTTGTATTGTATTTGCGCTACAAGAAATTGTGTTGCATACATACTATTATTATTTGATGTTAATAATGGCAGATTATTCAATCAATGAGAAGTTAGATATGATAAAATGTTTTTATCTATCAAATAATAATTCGAGACAAGCTCTGCAATTATACAGACAACAGTATCCGGAACGCTTTTATCCAACCCATTCGTATTTATTCAAATTAGAGAGGAAGTTGCGTAGGACTGGGTCAGTTTCAAGAAATTAGATTGTAGATGAAAATTTAGAAGTTGATGTATTGGTATATTTCAATGTATACCCTAAAAATTCAATAAGAGAAGCTGCATTGGAAATAAATACCACACATACAAAGATTCTTAAGATACTGAAAAAGCATAAGTACAAAGCCTATAAAATCTACAAAATTCACAATCTTCTTCCTGACGATGATGTGAGAGGATTACAATTTTGTGATTACTTAATACTGGAAAATATTGCAGAGCCTAATTTTTTAGATACAATTTTATGGTCAGATGAAAGACATAATTCACATTATTGGCAATCAGTAGAAACGAATCCACGTCAAACATTTATTTCAAATTTTTAAAAACGCTTTTCAATTAACGTATGGTGCGGTATGATAAACAACACTATTTTGGGTGCATATTTTTATGAGGGCATTTTGACATCACAGAGATACTTAAATCTTCTGCAAAATGAATTTCAAGATTATCTGGATGATATACCATTGGCAGTTAGACGCAGAATGATATTCCAGCAAGATGGTGCACCTCCGCATAATTCATTGGATGTAACTGCGTATTTGAATCAACAATTTCCAAATTCCTGGATTGGCAACAGAGGCCCTACATCGTGTCCCGCAAGATCTCCGGATCTATCGCCTTTAGATTTTTTTCTATAGGGAGCTAGAAAAAACAAAATTTATGTAATGTCCGTTGCTATACTTGATGAACTGAAAAACCGAATAAGACAAACTGTTGTTGAATTGAATACAGTTGATATAAAACAAAACTTATTGAAAAGACTTTATTTATGTGTCCGAGAAAACGGTGAATATTTTGAACATTTTGTGTAGTTCGATAACATTTATTCCGTACTTCTTTATGTTCTACTATGATAATTAAATTGTTTATTTTGTACATTGTTTTTAATAGTAATTGAATTATGCATTTCGTTCATGATGATGTGCAAATGTCTAAGTGCGCAAAAATATTTAAATTTAAAAAATATAAACGTTGTGTAATTCTCCGCGTACTTAAAAGTAATATTATTGACACAAAAATATCAATAATGTGTATACAACACAATTTTTCTTAACGCAAATACAACACAAAATAACTCAACTGTCAAAAAATTTAGTTCTAAACGCACACTTGATTTTGTGAAGCAACATTTAGATATTTTCGTTAATATCTCAAAAACTATCAAGTTTAGCAGGTAAGAACCCTTGAACTTGTTCAAAGCAAGAATTATTTTCTATTCATTAGTGCAATAATATACAGGAGACTCCATTTGAAGAAAGTACAAATATGGCAATATCTACGAGAATTACTTTTTTTCCACCAAATTTACACAGATTTAGTTAGCTTATTGAAAGTACAAAAAATTTTATTCGAACAATTTTTTGGTATCTATAATAACTTCCGAGAAAAAGATGTTTCTAATTTCGCATTCCACCCTGTATAAAAATGATTAGGAACACAACGTTTCGACAGCAAAGTGCTGCCTTTTTCAAGTGTAAAGAAATATGAAAATAAATAAACAAAATTGTCGAGGCAACAAAAATAAAAGTACAAATGGTAACTAGATTAGTTTAGTTCAAGGGGCTTATAAGAGAAGCAATTGGAATAAAAAAATCACCAATTAATTTAAATTTGAATGCCGGTTATGAACTTAATCGATCATGACTACCAATTATTTGTTCATAATTTCAAGTGATTTTTATCAACGAATCTACTTGCAAGAGCTACTTCATGACCACCTCCTGAAGATCTATGGATGGTTCAGTTATGCGCCAAACCAAAAAGAGTTGAGCCAGATTGACCTAGAACCACAAGAAGTTGACAATTTTCCTATTTAGACCTTCATTATTATCTCCTGAAGATCTGTTTATATTGAATCATCAACCACAGGCAGAGCTCTACGATCCTAGGAGTTAATATTTCAAACTAATCTAGTTAATATTTGTACTTTTATTTTTGTTGTCTTGACAATTTTGTCTATTGATTTTCATATTTCTTTACACTTGAAAAAGGCAGCACTTTACTGTCGAAACGTTGTGTTTCCAATCATTTTTATATACAGAACTTTTCCAAATAAAACATATTTAGTAAAAAAATAGTTCTGAAAAGTTTTTTCCTTCATTATATTTCAGTAGTTCATCTGGAGCAGTAAGAATCAGAGTAATTGTACTCCAATAAATTACTGTTCAAAGTCCTATCTAACTACTTTCAGCACTATACCTCAAAAACAATTGGTTTCACGTTTATTTCATACAAGCTCTTTTTTACGCAAATTAATCTCACGAATAAATTTTATAATAACCAGAATTAATGTGAAACCGATAATTTACAACATATTGGAGAAAACCTGATTTTCGTGACGTTTGATCTTATATAACTCTCATAGCCATCCAGCCGGCTACAATAGACTCTTGAAAAATTATTTTAGACGCCAAAGTGAAGAGAATCCTGCAGGAAAATGTTCGGTATTGTGAAATAAATAGAATTCACATTTTGGGATTTTGACTATTTTCGGCTTTATGTCAATACGTATGTACGTTCATAACTCGCAAATCTCAAACCCGTCGAACGTATAATATTGTGATTATGTATTTGCGACTGGTCTGGGGTCTAGTTGTGCACCTCACATCCTGGTTATAATCATCTGTATCGGATGCGTACTTTATTTGAAACTTTTTTTTAAATTTTCCGCAAGAATCCAGAATGATCAGCCGTAGGGTATTGAAATTAAGTATTTGAAATTGCCGTAGCATCTTATTGGTTATCTTCATACCAATCTTAGCACAATTTAAATTTGCCGCATAGATTCAGAACAAACAGTCGTAGAATATTGAAATTTTGTATTAAGCACTTCTGTAACATCTAGTTGTACACTTCGCCTCATGATTGCAATCATCTGCCCCGAAAGTGCGCTTTTCTCTAAACATTTGTTAATTTCTTTGCATAAATCTAAAACGATTCAACGTGGAATGTTGGAACTCAGTATTCAAGGCGATAGTACCGTCTAGATGCTCCTATCCTATTTTCATTGAGATCGAATGAGCTGGAAGTGCACTTTATTTACAGTCCTTCGGATTTTTTCGCATAAATTCGAAACGATCGGCCGTAGAGTATTGAAATTTAGTATTTCAGTCTGCTGTAGCATCTGAATAATTACCTACTATTCTCATAGCAATAGACTGAACTGGAATGCACTTCAGTTGAATTTTGTGCATAAATTCAGAACAGGATTGCCGTAAAATCTTTTCTGTATAAAGTGACTGGGCTAGTATCATCACAATATACCAACTGGTGTGACATTATGTATATATTTATTTGAATTGTACTCTAAATTTTTTTTTTTTTTTGCAGGTATGTAAACGGACCGAGCATTGACGGAGCTGTGGGTAGGTACTTATAAAGTCTATACCAAAGTATGAGACCCTTCGCTGAAAAATTAATTCCAATTATTAATTTATCAACTAACAAATTGATGAATGATCACAATATTTTTTTTGTGCTATCATACTATTGATTCTATCGAAACAAAATTCATTCAAATCTAGCTCTTTCCTACTTTTTAATTAATATTATGTAACCATCGTTCAGTTGAAGAAATGACTTTCAAATTCCTTCATAAATAATAACTGAAAAAGAATCGTATCCTGGAGGCTATGTTAATTTGTTAATTTGTCGGAATTAGGGCATGGTACAGCAAAGAACCAATTCAAATGCCAACTGACGTTTCGGTTTATTCAAAACCATCTTTAGAGTACTACAAAAACAACAAACAGATATCCAATACAATCTAATACAATGCAAGTTTCAGATCTATAACAATAAACCAAAAAGTTCACATACCATCGTAGCATTTGATAACTTTTTGATTTATTGTTATAATTCTGAAATTTGCATTGTATTAAATTGTATTGGATATCTGTTTGTTTTTGTAGTACTCTGAAGATGGTTTTAAATAAATCGAAACGTCAGTTGGCATTTGAATTTATTTTTTGCTGGTCCATGTCCTAATTCCGACAAATTAACAAATTATAAATAATAACTGGAGCTGCTGCTCATATTCCTGTTCTTAACCTAGTGTTATGCCCTTCATAGATTACGAAAAATGTGTAGGAAAGATGAAATTGCTTGTAAATTAAATACAAACAAGTAATTATGAAGTTGAACTCCAATAAACACAACCGTAGTTACTCAGTAAAATACTCATCCTGTGATGTCATTTTTGGCTTAGCAAACGGTACAGGGCAGTACTACTTAAAATTACAGATTGAAGAATAAAAATTATACGGTAATGCAATCCTGTAATGCAAATTAAAGTTAATTTATAGTCACCTAGAAAGCTTAGTATTGTGCATACGTTGCTAGGCCAAGAATGGCATCACTGGATAAGTATTTCAGTAAGTAACTACTGCCGAGTTTATTGGGTTACAGCTTAATATTCTCTGTTTGTATTTAAATAGTTTCAAAGCATTTTTAATCTTTACTACATATTTTTTGTAATCTACAAATCTACAAATAACAAACAATAATTCTAAAGAGGAGCATCGATTTGTATTCATGAAAGTATTTAATAGTTATTTTTGTATTATGTGTGTGAAGTGATTGTTTTTTTTGTTGCGTGTGAGAATGTCAATCTTAACCGAGACCGTAAAGTCGAGGTAACAAATTCATTCGAAAGCGCAACAAAATACAATCACTTCGCACACGAAATACAAACAATATTTTTTCGCCAAATGTCAAAAAATAATAGATCAACAATAATTATTGTTTTATTCAGTAAAATGTAGAAAAAGAGTGAAAACTATAATTAATTTGCAGTCACCTGGGTATTGTAACCAAAAGTATACGCAATTGTTGTTTGATAAATAAAGAACTGTCAACAATTAATTTTTATATTCAAAAATAAGTACTTTTGTGTACAAATTCATAATTATTTTTTGTTAAATACCTGTTTGTTTCTATCCTTGTAGCATTACTGAACTAATTTATATTAGATTAGGTGTGCAAAAATATGTTTCATTTTTCTACTAGTGAAAAAATCACGAACTTTGCGTATCCATAACAATACAAAAATATCATGTTTTTTTGACAGTTGGCGAAAAAAGTAATTTTTTCAATTGAACGATGGAGACACTATTTTACCTACAGATATTTTGATTTGGAATTTAGTTGAGATGCTGGAAAAATAGCTTCTTTAACGGACAAATGATGTATACAGTAAGTAGCTAACTTACAAGATTGTAAGCTCCAGAATATTGCTCGTAAAGTCTACCTAATCCATTTATGGAATATTATATCCTCACTTAAGTACCTACTTGTAACTTGGTGAATCTTTGTTAACAATATCCCCTGCAAATTACGAAGGTACCATGCAAAAAACTTTGAGGCAGTCCTTAATCAGGAATTACCTCATTTTATGTGAATTAGGTCATTATTATTAGTGAATTCATTTATTGAGGGATGTTTCCTAATTTCATATTCATAGCTTATGGTACATATCGCAGGGTCTAATTCCATCCACAGACAAGAAGTCAGCAAGATTTTCACTGAATTATAATATTATCTGTGGCATATTGTCTATAAAAATTGAGATTACCCGTAGTTTGATTATTGGTAACTACAGTCAACGTGCATTTCAAATGTCTACCATACCCGTACCGTGTAAAAGGTGTGATTGATATTCATAATTATTATTTTTTAAATCAGTTCTTCAAGTCGAGCATGAATTCCCTAGAACCGCTGCCACCAATTTATTACACCCTAAATCGGAAATATCAAAGAATTAGTGGGATCTTACTAAATTGTGAATATAAAGAATGCCAAAATTCTATAACAAGTTGGTGTATTGAATGATGAATCAATCTTGTTTCTTATTTGCGTGCCTTTCCGTTCCCAAGAGTAGCTTGTTTCGAGAAACACCTGAAAAATTGATAGAATACATAAAAAATTAAAACTTTGGAGTAAAATATTGCGAGTGCAATATTTCAGCATATAATTTGTTAACTAATTCATTCACATATTGTCTTATTGTGATAACTGACTATTCTTCGTCAAATAAATCTAATAAATAGTAATAGTAGTTTGGATGAATACAAATAATAATGGTAAGTACATATATGTTGAGTTCAAAAACTATCATTGTCAGTTCGTTCTCTTGATTCCGTTTTAAAGAATAGGAAATCAGTTCTCAATGGCACAAAGAATCTATCTGACCTAGTGTCAAACGAATCGATAGAACAAGTCGCACGAAAAATAGCGTAATGTTGGAACTGTTGACGTAGATAGAAATCGCCCGTTTATACGTACATCCGAACCATTATTTTGTACGTCATGCCGTCAGGAAGTACAAACGGATTTCATTGCCCTGAATTATAACCAGAATTAAGTTCTTATTAGTGTGTGAATGGTTTGCATATTGGACTTTAACGAGTAGATTTATATAGAATATAGATACATATTTTCTAGTCGACTAGCATCATAATGTTATGATCACTGCACAGAAAATCGTGCATAATCTTATACATTATTAATAAATGTCAGGAATTATTTATTTTTATTAATAAGAAGATGAACTTGTGGGAATAATAGAATCGTTTGTGGAAGAAATATTAACTCGTTTATTGGTAGATTCAAGTCTTCTGGCAATTTTATTCTCATTTTCTCGCGAATCTGTAATGTAATATTCAGCAATTGACTTACTTTTTCAATCACCATGTCTTTTTGAAGTTGTAATATCAGCACCACTATCTGTTGAAAAGAGTGACTCGTATACATGATAGCATTAGATATTTCCAGATACCTGGCAATAAATCCAGAAATTCGTCCAAATATTCCATTCCAAGTGAATTACTTGCACATTCTCCAGAATTATAATATAAAATAATTTAGAAATTTCTAATGATACTAATGTAATCCACGACGTCATCATCATTCAAAATCGTGAATGTTCTTTAATATAAACGACTATAATGGAGCCTTCGACTTTCACATCATCAGTACATAAATTATGGAACTCATTACGTCGACAAGTTCCAAATAAACCAAAAATTGCAACAACCTGAAAACGTCATTTTTTGAGAGAAAGTCCTTATGCCGATTTGAGAGTGTCTACCTTCATGAGTGAATATTTAATATCTGGCGCATTTACGAAGAATTTTATTAAATGTTTCTTTGAAATTACTGCAGACTTTTCTGGTGAATAACCGACATAAGGTAAACAGTAGGTAAGTTAACTTAAGCTTTTTTTCTGTCTCGAAAGCCTTGTCTATTATTATCCTTGACTGCTAAATCTGTAAGGGAACCACAATAAATTGACATTAATATTGATTTCATAATAAGAATCCCTCTATTAAAAAAGCTGAACATGTTCTCAATAAAAATTTATCATAGGGACTTGACAATGACCAAATTATTAGATGACCTTTCTAAAAAATAGGACCTGTGCTGGAATGACAAAGATTGAGGGTTAAAGCCGAGATGGGGTTATGTCAATTTCGATACGATGTGATACCACCAGCTACCACTGATTTGTACTAATAGAGAAAATTTGGTTTACGATAAGGTTTTGTTTGGTGCATAGATTTCTATAACCTACAATATTCATGACCAAAGATGTGGTTAATTTCTGGTCAGAAGTCCTGAGCGAACAGAAAATCGATCAAAAACGACTATCAATCAGGACAGATTCCTCAAAGAATTACTAATGAAATGAAATAACTCAAAAAATCTAGTGCTTAGTTTGCTGACTGGAAATCTTGACCCATATTCACAATACGAAACTGGAAGTTATGGGTCAGTGATTTGTATGTATACTTGCTGTTCCGAAAAACACTGTTCTCAATGCTTCTTATCAACGTCTCACCATTGTTGATGAACTGTATTTTGGTTCCAATTTGAGACTTCAAATTGAATGTTCGTCGATACTATTAGTATCAAGAATCAACATTAAATGTTTGAATATGAAAATTGTCAATCATCAATTAAGTTGCTTCAAAAAGTCGGCATATTTGATGACGAATAATACCCAACAGATTTTGCGGAAGAAATAGACTTGAGGTGCTTGCAACGGAAAACTGCCATCTGTTAGTCAAACGCTTGAAACAACTAAAAAAGAATGCAAATCGATACTGTAGAAGAAGTGTAACAGAGACAGCTATGGAAAATGTTGAAACTAGATAGAGATAGAGAATGCAGGAGCTGGGCTTAAAATTGATTTTTTGTCCAGAACTGAAATTGATATTGGGATATCTTTTTTTTCAATCCGACGCTTTCCTTGATATTTTGATTGAATGATTATGAATACTTATTATATAATCTGTTACTTTTGTATTGTACTCATATGTCTTCAGTTTTATCGCAACAATATCCAAAACAGTGGTAAATGTGTTATGTCGCTCCATAAGATTCCATATAAAAGTAACAAAAAAAAAAAAATTGATCCAGGATTCAAGTATCTACCGAACTGATACAGAGGTAATTCTTATTTTGTGATATATTGGGTGTAACCACTTGAACTAAAAAATATCCAAATAAAATCAAAATCTCTAGAATATCGTTTTTCGTAACAAGCACCTCTCTCTTATACGGTATTAGGGGCTTGCTTTAGCGTTAGCGTTAACGTAGTAAAAACACCATTGAGCTTTAGTTAAAAAATATTGCTCTTACTACACGAGCTGGAATACTGTCAGAGCTCACAGAAAAAGGAAGACCGATGAGGGTTGTGACATTTTTACTTTAACCAGCATATCTCAGTTAAGAAACATTCTACATCTATGAACTGTATGAAACAATGTAGCTCAATCCATACTGTTTAAGAAGCAATCATCAAAATTAATTATAGTATTAAGGTGTCTGAGAAAATCTGCAAAAATAGAAATTACTCTCCGAGTCATAGCTCTCCTAATACCGAGGTAGGTTGTGACAGATACCAAGGTAAGTTGTGGCATCTATGTATTCAGACTATTTGGTGAATAAAAAATATCATGATATTGCCATTCAAGGCATTAAACCCACTTATCTTTTGATTCGCTATTGGAAAATGGCTCAAGGCAACACAAGCAAAAACAATTTCCTTTTGCTTCTTCTTTGTCTTTATCCTCTTCATCATCAACTTTTCTTTTCTTTTTAGTTTTTTATATTTTTCAGGATTTTTCTTTTCCTCACTTGAAACACGCTTTTTCACATTCTTTATTTTTCTACTGGCTTCTATGGTGGTAGTTGCATCCTTGGTATGAGTGTCAGTAAGCACAGCAGATTTGATCTTGCATCTATTCGATTTTTTTTCCTTGGCTGAGCTTTTGGTAACAACGTGAGTAATTATGGCGAGATCACATTAGAATTACTTGGAATGGATTTTTTTGCTTTTATAATAAATTCTCTGACAGCAATGTCATCGTTTTTAGCAATACCGATTGTTGGATTTGGAGGGAGGGTTCTTTCTACTGGATTTCACTCAATTTCTGGATTGGGCACAATACGATCAGTGACTTGACTAGGCATGAGATAGTGACTTCTTCAAAGGTCAGTTCATTAGTTTCGACACTAGCCATGTCCCTATAAGTCTTTCGTTCATATTTATTTGGCATTCTGAGGCAAAGAAATAGCAATTCAGCATGCAGTATCACACACAAGACAGAGAAAGAATCTTGTCAAAAGAATAAACAGAAATAGGAGACTTGTGACTTGTGCCTAGCTGCAAAAAATTGTGAATTGGTCGAAATAATAATTTGAAGACCGAAACAAAATGACAACACAAAAAAAAATATCACGATATGAAACTTGAAAAACTAAAGCAGTTGAGAAAAAATATCATAACTATATAGTCCGAGATTCTACAGCAAGATATCTACATTCATCTGTTTCTTGATTGAAATACATTTTTTATGGATAATTATTGATAGTGGAATAAGATTTTGCAGGATTGCCCTTCAAAATATGGCCGCAAGTATTTTTTATTGCATTTTATTTAGCTTATTCTTTCTCAACAATTATGTTCATTTGTTTTTGGGAATCATATGATTCATTTGAAAGAGAGATACATGAAGGACCTAAAAAGTTAAGGTTGCCATCTCTAAATTGGCCGCAACCACCTGGCAGCCAGGAGTGAATAGGTACATGAACGTTGATTTCATGCGTTCACAACATATTCAAATGAATTATATGTCAAATTGTAGCCAATTTTCATCTCTACGCGAGGGTACATGGCTGCCTATGTGAAAGTGCCCACAAATAGGGGTTGCCAGCTTCTAAAGATACATAAGAGCGAGGAAGAGTTAGCGGCGTTATCGCATCACACTAGCCGTTAGACAAAAACGCAGTGTGGCAACTGTCCGATGTTTTGAGATCTGAGAAAGCTATTTAGACTATTTCTAAGAGAATGTCTGTATGTATTTATAAATGTATACGCACGTAAGAGTCTCACAATTTTTGAACAAACCGATGGATTGAGATCTGGTATATGACATTCGATAGAGTTCTTTTTGGTTGAGATTTTTTAAGACTTTCAATTGGATTGGTCTAATTTTCAGAAGATTTTAAACTATTCTAGCGATCAATTTCATGATCTGATTAGCTTTATTTTTCGGAATACTGCGTCGAACTTCGTGAACACGATAGAAATTGATTAATAATTGGTTATAGAAATATCATTCGCTCTTATGTATCTTTGAAAGTTGGCAACTCCTATTTGCGGGCACTTTCACATAAACAGCCAAGTACCCTGGCAGAGAGATGACAATTGGCTACAATTTGACATATAATTCATTTGAATACGTTGTGAACGTAAGAAATCAACGTTCATGTACCTGTTAGAGGTTGCAGCCAAGTCCTTTATGTACCTCTCTTTCAGATATCATATAATTCCAAAAAAACAAATGAATATAATTGTTGAAAAAAATGAGCTAAATAAAACTCAATAAAAAATACTTACGGCAATATTTTGATAGGCAACCCTGCAAAACCGTATTCCTCTATCAACAATTATCCATCAAAAATGTATTTCAATCAAAAAACAGATGAACGTAGATATCTTGCTGTGTGATCTCTGACTAATATGGACATAGTACGAAACGATAAATAAGCAATAAAAATTTTGGTGGAAAACTTACTTTTTGCAATTTTTTGTATGCAGATGTTATACACTTATGCTGGGGCCACACTTACGTATAATGTCATTAATTAAGGCGTTATTCAATAATGAACACATTGCCAATGACAATATGTCAATTGTCACATAACGCCTTACTTAACGGCATTAGACATTAGTGTGGCCCCTGCATTACAACCACAATTGCAACATTAACGCGCAATTTTGTCACCTCGCTAACAGCCATAGTTTCCGAGAAATCGACTGTCACACAGCTCTCCTCTGTCAAAACTCTCCCAGGTCTCTCCTAATAAGAAGGTTTCTGCAAGCCATCTTGTATATGTCTTTCAATATACGGAATGCTTTTGTAAATTGGGAAGCATGCAATAAGGGATATGTATGAAGATGTAAGAGTATAGGACAATTTGATATTATGCTTCACTTAGTTATCATTTTGATTCGTGAATAAAGTGTTATACAGATCTGTGGGTAGCATCCATTCAAATGTTTGTGTCGGAAAAGGCGAGGCAATATCATATTTTGGAAAAACTAATGTTGAAGAGGACATGATGATTAAAATACTAAAAAAAAGTGATTTATGAGACAATTGTATGGATTATCACGAAAAATTGTTTTATCTAATTCCGTTATGAAAAGTCAAACTTTACATCAATTCCTGACGTTATGCAACGTCCCATTTTTCATAACTGCAATGCAACAGTTGCGTAAAGTAGCATAAAGTAGTTACGTAATGACTTTACGTAACTGGCCATGTTTCAGAGCTAATCAATTATACTTATCTGCGTACAATTAAAAGAAAGATTTATTATTCACAGTATGCAGCTTTGGCAGAGTCTTTGATATCAAAGAGTACTATATCACTCAGGATATTACTGCTTGAGCACATTTAAAAAAATTATTTTGACGTTTTGTGAAAATTCGATATATGTTTATTTCAGTGCACTCTTGTTTCTGTAGTAACAATAGATGGTCATGAATCACAGTCATCTGAATTTGGTGATGTGATCTGAGAGATGTTCTCATTGAAAAATATAGTTAAAATTATTCTGACGGAATTAGATAAAATTTTGTACAGAATACGTTATGAAAAGTGCCATATTGTTTGACTCACGTAATTTGCAAAACTCGCTTCGCTCGTTTTGGCAAATATTATGTTTCGTCAAACAATATGGCACTATTCATATCTAATTATGTAAATAACTATTATATATTCAGTGAAAATTGCCGTGGAATATCTCACATAAGGCAACTAATTAAAAACAGCTATAAAAATGAGCAAGACACTTCGCAGTCCATCATCAGTTCTCAGCAATATGTCGGCGACACGAACCCTCAAAACTTCAAAATTATTAAATAAAAACTCCATAAAGTTTTAACAGGCGGCAGTATATCGCGTCAGCTGTGGGCTTTAAACATCACATCTAACATGAAATGTTCAGTTCCGGTTTAGTAATACAAACACCAGGTGCTTGAATGGTGGAATAGGGCCGTAAACGCATATTTCAATGATTAAATATTTTACTCCCATATCAACAGTCAGTCATGGATTATAAAATAGTAATAATTGTTAGAATAATATTTATGTTAGTGTTCTAGTTCATTCTATAAATACCTTCGTGCTATTAATGACTACTTGTCACAAATTGAAATCGCTCAAAAACAAGATGTTTCTGCATGACCATTTCAGACTTTTAATAATCCTTTCTAGCTCTTATTAGTTTTTGCATTTTAACTCAGACAGCAAATTGACAGAGAACAAAAATCATTATTTTCAAAGTGAGCTTTGAGGGCGTGGTTAATATATTCATTGGGTTGATAAAAACCATTTGTTAAGTCAGAAATTACTTATCGGCGTATGTATATTTTATGTTGGTCGTCGGCGGCGCTTGTCAATTTTAATGGGCCATTCATCTCAGTGCGGGACGCTCGGCCGTATGCGCACTACGTTCTCCCGCACGCGCTATGCAGATGATGACGGTAGAGAAGACGTGATGTTTCATAAATTTCACTCAAATGCCAATGGCATGTTTTACTGCCAATCGAAATTATTGAGGTTTTATTCCCTCAGATGCTATATTTCTTTCGTCCTACCATCATATATTTTGTTAATCTACTTTTTGTTCCCAGACGTTTTACCAATAAGATATGTCCCTACAAACTATTTTTTATGGATTGTGAAGAATGTTACATCGAAATGGGTCATGATTATTTATTACCAAACATTTTATGGGGAAAAATAGGAACGTATTCTTGTACTTTTTTTGATCAAATATATCTTCAATATTTCCATGAATTTAGGTAGAGGTATAGATTTTTTATGTCCTTAGGTATATTGTAATAATGTTTGCCGTATTAAAAACTTCTTGATGGACCAAAGATAGATAAATTACTTCTCTTGATAATGTTATTAGATTTATTTTTGTGTTACAACTGTGTGATCTTTTCATCTTTAAACATAGATTGATACCTTGATTGTTGGGGGGGGAGGGGGTCAAAATCTGCAACTTTTGGAGACATTCTTAGCAATGTTTTCTGGATTTCAGTGTAGCCATAATATACCTACACTGATTAGCGTGGAAATGTCGACTATTGTTTTTACTTATCTCAAGAGGTGAACTTATTTGTTAATTTTATTCGCCAGAGCAGTAATGTCAATCAACCATTTCAAGTTTCTTTCAATTTTAAGTCCAAAAAACGTTATATTTCCAAGAAGAAGTATATCATCAGTATCAGAAATATTTATTAGAGAAATATTCTGAATATAATTACCAAGAATTGTTGCTTCGGTTTTTCCTTAATTTGATTTCATGCCGTTGCTTTTGAACCAGGCTTGTAGTGAAAGTAACGAATTCGGTCCAATTTTTTGACTTGCAAAGAGAATCAGTATCAGCAACAGAATAGTTATTTTTGTATTAAGGGTTTGAAGTGATTGTTTTTTTTTGTTGCGCATGAGAATGTTAATTTTAACCGTAAGGTCGCAGTAACAAATTCATTCGAAAGCGCAACAAAATACAATCACGTCGCACACGAAATACAAATAATATTTTTTCTCCAAATGTCAAAAAATAATAGATCAACAATAATTATTGTTTTATTCAGTAAAATGTAGGAAAAAGGTACAAACTATAATTAATTTGCAGTCACCTGGGTATTGTAATCAAATGTATGCGCAATTGTTGTTTGATAAATGAAGAACTATCAACAATTAATTCTTATATCCAAAAATAAGTAGTTTTGTGTACAAATTCATATTTATTTTTTGTTGAATACCTGTTTGTTCCTATCCTTGTAGCATTACTGAACTGATTTATATCAGATTAGGTGTGCAAAAATAAAATTTATTTTATCACTAATAAAAAAATATGTTCAGTTTTTCACTAGTGAAAAAATATGTTTTATTTTATTACTAGTGAAAAAATCACGAACTTTGCGTATCCATAACAATACAAAAATATCATGTTTTTTGACATTTGGCGAAAAAATAATATTCTTGTTTCAGTGTAATTCAGGAGGTCATTTATTTCGATGATGAATAGTAAGGACCCTAAAATAGAGCCCTGCGGAACATCACTTATCAAATTTTTTCATCTCGAATATATGTTTTTTCTTTGTTGCTTAATAAATTTGAGGTGATTATGGTGTATCATGGATAAAACAAAAAAATTTTGTGTAGTTGTCGGTTATCACTTCACGGCTCGGGTTGATTTAGGTGTTTGCGAATACCAGGTACCCATAAACGCAACAAGTCGAAAAGTTTACTCAATCGGACAAGCATAGAAGATGAACTTTATCGGATAGGAGTCAAGGATGAACTAATTTTGAAACATTAGAGATGATTTAGAAACCCCAAGACAAAGAAAATATACTACAAAATGAACTAAATAGTTTGCACATGTAAATCAACAGAGAGTTTAAAGTAGTTAACTGTGAGAAGAATCTTGACAAGTATTTACACAAAAGGCAATTTGAACATTTGGTATTTACAGTTCTTGAAAATAATATATTACAGACTTGAGCTAAAATGTCATAGTGTCAAGTGTTTTGTGTTTGTGTGTGTGGGTGTGTGCGTGTGTGTGTGTATGTATGTACATTGTATGAAGTACGTGGAGATGCTAGTCCCCACAAATGATTCCATTTCCACTGTTTGTTTTCTATCAGATATGATTTCATTAGCTTAACCGTGGACATGCACACTTCATTTGTAGTTCCATAAGTGTCACACTGGAGTCTCAGAAACCCCAAACGAAAACGTAGTTTTTCTGAGAATTGTATGTTGTTTTGACTAATTTTCATGCTACGTTATCTATCCAGGATAATCATGAAAGGAGTAAGAGAACATTGAGTTCTTCAAGAGCACAATTTATCAAGAAAAAAGACAAATTTCTTGAATTTTTCTTGTTCAATGCTTAAAATACTAGATCTTTCATGTATTTCACGTTCAAGTTCATCATTTATCGTTGCAGAAGGATCTTTGATCCCGATGGAGTCATTTCCTGCTGAAATGTCAAAATGGCGAATAATAGAGAGCTTTCAGCTATGCCAATAGATCTAGCGCAAAATCCCAAACGAAAATGTAGTTTCTCTGAGAAATGGATATTGTTTTGATTAATTTTCATGATATGTATTCTATTCAGGATGATGATGAATGAAATGAGAAAGCATTGAGTTTTTTGAGAGCACAATTCATTAAAGAAAATGACAATGCTGACTTTGTGCTTGTGCACATATTTTTCGAATTTTTCTTGTTCAATGCATAAAATATAAGATCTCTCATGAATTTCGCGTTCAAGTTCATCATTTATTAACTCAGAAAGGTCTTTGAATTTCGAAGTAGTCATTTTCTGCTGAAATGTCAAAATGGAGAATAATAAAGAGCATTTAGTTAAACCAATAAATCTAACGCAAACAGTCACACTGAGGTCTCAGAGACCCAAACACAAACAAATTCATAAATTATAACCCACTTACTTCAGATATCATCAAAATACATATAGCACATACTGAAGACATTACTAAACTAAATTTAGGTGGTCACATCTTATATCGACTTTGTGCTTGTGCACAAGATAAAAATTGGAGCATGGGGTTTCTGAGACCCCAGTGTGCACTTCCAGGGTTAAGAGGGATTCCTCTGATTTCGTAGCAATTTAATTTGTATAAGAATAGATCTATAATTAAACAATCTAACATTTTGCAACGCAGTTTCAGAAATTTAGGGTGTCGCATCAAATAATTGCGTATTTCAAAGTGATAACTGTCATTTTCAAAGTAACAGCTGGTATCATCAAAGTGAAAGCTGTCATTGTTAAAGTGACAGCTGTTATTCTTAAAGTGGCGGATGGTGGTTCTATTTCAGTCTTCACATAAAATAAATATTTTTGAAAATAAAGGGTCTTTTTTTAGATTTTTGGGGTCTTTAGTTCATTATAACATACAGTTGCGGAATTTGATCGTCGAAAGTGTAATTGAAAGATGCTGACGTGGATTCCACTGATTTTTTTTTTTTTGGTATCTACTAAGCCTATCTTCCCGAGTAAATTAATACCAAACTAGACATAATTTGCTGAAAAAACAATTGACAATCATTCAAATATCCTCTTTGTCACTTCTATTAATATTACCTCAGCAAGAGGTTCGAAACACGATAGAGTCAAGTTACTTATTTTGAAAAAACAATTGACGAACGTTTGCATATGATGTCCAAAAATTAATGACAATAGTTCTAATTTCACATTATAATTTTACTTATCTCTTTGCATTAGAAAAATATAACGAATTTTATAATAATTCGAATTTTAATAACAAATGAGCTACTGGGAATTTTTGAAAATTTTTGGGTGAATGCTGTGTCAAATTATTCCAGGATCAATTTTAGTTATTTCATATTCTATGATAAATATTACCGTTCATAAAATAAACGCAAAAAACTAAAAAGTTCCATCAATAAGATTTTGATACTACTGGTTGGAAAAACCTTATCCATCAACTTGGACTTAGCTTTTTGATGAAAAACTTGGATATAAAATTTCAGTCGAAAATTCATATGCTTTCTTAAGTTATCTTGCTTCCAGACAAACAGACCAACAGACCGACTTTTTCCAACTATGTTTTTTGGATCCAGTAGGGTCTAAAACGTAAAGATTCATCAAAACCTCGAACTGTTAACCCTCCGTTGCGCGCGCTACTCATCATAACGGCAATGCTCGCGCGGCGTCTGACAGACACCAAATAAAAGTGCCTTGATTAGTTATTTGTATTTGGATTTTCATGTTTATTTTGGGTACTATGTGAAGTATGATTCTTTCTATAGACGTTTATCGAATTAAACATCGAGAAAATACCAAGAAAAAATTATATTCATGAGAAAACTAAGAACACTGATATAACGCCTTGAATTACTCATTTATGGAAAGACATATTGAATTTGCATCCTCCAGGAAACTATAGTTGATTTTACTCTTTAGCGATATCTTTCACACCAGGCAAATGAGTAACCATATTTTTTGAACAAGTCCTCACGTTGAGAAAAGGTTCTTCCATTTTCTATTTAGTATCTTTGTCTTCCTCAAAAACTATATTTCTTTCTCATCAATACCACCTTCATTTTCTACAACTTTATATCACTATTTGACACTTCATGTTCTGAATCGCTTGATTCAAGTTGTTCATCAATATGATCATATTCATCTTCACTGGAATTATTTGATTCTGAGAGTTCCTCATCATCAAACTGCAATACTAAATTCCATGAAATTATCAGAATTTTCATCATTATCTGGACTGAAAATTAATTTTCGATCCATGTCAATTGATATTGAATATCGATATTGAATATTATGCGCCATTTGATGGCTGAAGTACATGACTATTACAAAATAGCTGAGTGTCGTATTGTTACACAAGTACTTGCGGGGAGTCTATGAGACACCATTAGCACCTATCTCATGACCTGCTAGTGATAGACTAAAGCGGAGTGACGTGATTTAACATTGGCTTGTGTTGAGAAGGTACCTAGGAGCTGACCGTCCTCATCTTCCGCTTGTAGGAATTATCTTGTATAATACACTCACTGGCGTCTCACAGACGCCGCGCGAGCAACGGAGGGTTAAAGAATCACGATCACAAGTCAGTAAAACAAAAAAGTAAAAACAGTGTGATAATGTGTTCTTTGGTATTCCAAGCATTCAAAAAGTAGCTAATACCTTTGAAAATTGACCAATTTATAGATTTATTTCATTAAATTCATTTTTAAATTTAATTCAAAAAACCATGTTGTTCTTATAGATCACAGAATATTCTTCAAAAAAGTCAATGAGTCGTTTATAGCGAGCCTTTTCAATGATTTTTTAGTAACCACTTCAGATTGAAATGGGTCTATAGTTTTGTAAATTATTGTTATCTTCTTTTTTGTAAAGGGGTTTAACTGTTGCCGTTCCATTAATTATATACGTTAAAGGTTTAAGAATTAATTTAGCACTTGATCTTATAACCTTATTCGGAATCTTATCCCAGCCAGACATGGCAATTATTAAATTGAAAACTTCAGTGTCAGTGACTGGGTGTAAGTAGAATGTTTGAGAATTATGTTACAAAGATTTGCAGGGTTCTGGCTTTTCCAATTCAAGTTTTTTTTTGTGATATTCATGAAATAATCAATAAATTATTTTGCTATGTCGTGAGGCTCTGTGATAGTTTTTATATTTCCTGCCCTGTTAATTGATTTGATATAGTTTTCGCTTTTTGTTGGTTTAGAATTTGATTAATTCCACCATTGACCAGAATGTTTTCATTTTATTGCTTGACTCTAATAATTTTACTGTTGTTATAATCAGCTTCTTGTATTTTATTGCTCAATTCCTTGGATAGATGCTACTCTTATTTTTATGTTAAAATTCAAATTGAAATTTTCAATGAGGAGCCTGAAGTCAATGCTATTATTATCATATTTTAGAATGTCAATATCAAAGTCACTACAAATAACAATTTCGAAATTTGGGTCCTTAATGAAGATTTACTTAAGGAAATTTCCAATGTGGTTGAAGTGCCTAAAGATAGCCTCAACACATAGTAACTTATTCCAGATAGCAAAAAATCAGGTTTCTATAAATTATAAAACATCATTCAGTGGAGAATCCGCCCCGATTTTGAAATTTTTATAGAATGTATATTGCCAGTTTGATGTACACTCATAGATTACCTTCTTTTCTCTCTCTATCTTTCCTTTCCCGAATAAAACAAGACATGAAATTGAGCCCAAATTGTAAATAAAATATTGAACAAATAGGTGAGAGGATTCGTACGTAATAATATTAAATATGATATAATGTGTTTATAGTACGGCATACGAATGCAGTCTGTTCTCCAACAAAGCGCATGTGATCATTCGATGTAAATATTTTTTACTGACAGCCTACGAGAGTATAAATATACATGGCCGCATCGATGCGGTTGCGCTGGTATGATGTCACTCTCCTCTCAAAAATCCTCAACTTCTAAAATCTTCACGAACTCGGTGAGTGGTAAGAATAATCTACTGAATATTTATTTTTGGTCCTTAGAATGAAATTTTGCTCCATAAGCTTTTTGTCTTTTGTATTTGACATCTGTTTTTGAAACGTTTTGACGTTTATTATAACATAATGTAGTTTGTAACTACAAAAATAAATGATCGCGAGAACAAAATATAAAACTCAATTTTCTCTGGTCGAATATTTGCAGTTCTGTCGCTATTATTAACCCACTTAGAGTTTATTGTTTTGGCACTAAGTCAAAGTGAATGAACGTCTAAGTATTCGTAGATTTTCCACACATCTCGTGACCTTTCGTGATTGTCTTGGATTGGTTTATTTTCGTAGGTATACGAAAGTAAATATTATCTTACCCTACCGTTCGATCGCACTGCCCACCAAGTATTAGGTCATGTTATTTTATTGGCACGGAAAGGTTTTGTATCCGCGGAAGCTGAGAAAACTGTTCGTGAAGGATAAAGTCTTCGGGAAATTTTCCTGGGAATGTTGGTGGTGATAACTTAAGGACGGGATCTCTTGGGCAAAATATAGCATTTTGTGTTTAATGTTATTGCTTCGTTTTGAAATTGAATTGATGTTGTCGGAAGCGATTTTTCCACCCTGAACTGGGAAACGCCTTTGAAATTTTCAATTCTTATACACACCCTGGTGAAATAATGATTCCAGTTTCGTTCCAGGTGCATATTGAAATTAAATGTTGTAAATTCCATTTGAGCTTCGTAAAAGACATTTCCGGAGTTTATTAACCTCTTTCCTTGCAAATTCCGAGTAGCCGGCGGCTAGGGATGACACCCTGCATAATAATCGCCCTAGTACCATCTGCAGACGTACAGAAGGTTATCAGAGAAGCAATAAACTCACGCGAATTATATACATGTCATGGTAGATTTGTTTTTATGATTACGACCGTGTTGGGATCTAAAATATGTGAGACGTTGGCCCACGAAACGTGAATTGGGCACTAGGCCTATGGCGAGAGTGTCATGGTTTACGGTTTACGGTTTACTGCTTGAGGTGGTACTTTATAATAAAATATGCAAGAGTGGTAATAATACAAAATTATTTAAACAAATGTTGAGGAAAGTTTTTGGAGTTTAACTTGTTTTAGAATTAGGGGTAGCTGCGAGCGAGCACTTCACAAAATGTCATGAAATCAGTAACGGCATCGGACAAACACCTACAAAAATATAGTATTCGTGCGTATTTCGTCATTCAGTTGACAGATAATGTAATAATTCTGCTACATAATCGAAGGTTCTGATATATTGAAGAAGTTCTCTGCTAGTCATTTACGTGAGGTGCTTTTAGGTCGTATTGATTGAAAAAACTCCCAAACCACTCTCTATAATTCAAAATTAGCTTCAGCACTAAATACTGATTATTGTTTACCGCTAACCTCAATTACTAACCAAATCATGAGTGCTCTACATAGATTGGTAGATGTAAACGATGCAGTTGTAACCACTAACCACATACTCATACGACCAGTGTAGTACCAACTTCAAAGTTTTAGTTTAGTTAGTTGTTTATTGTGTATATTGTCATAGGTGCATGTAGCAAACAAGCTAGTTGATGTAAATTTTCGTGTATAGTGGTTGAACCGCACAAAAATAAATACACGAGGATAGTTCGAAAAGTTCTCGGCCGGATTCATCAATGTTGCTAGTATGAACATAATGAAAACTTTCAGTTGGCGCTGAATAAAGTTTTAGGCCCGTGTATCAGTAGATTTGTTGTAGCAGTAACAATATAAAACGATTTCTTTCTGCCTTATAAAATGGATCAAATTGAAATTTGGGCTTTTATTGAGTACTTTGTTTTGCAAAGCTAAGGATCGAGAGAGATAAAAAAAAATCAGTTAGATTCTATATTAAATGTTGGTTAAAAAATAAGTGAATGAATTTAAACGTTGCCGTATGTCATTTTGAAATGATGGATGCTCAAGGAGCCCAGCGACCGTCGTGACCGACTAAATCGTCTCGAAAATCCACAATGCCAGACTAGACGATCGTCGACTGAAAATTTGAGAAATTGCTGAGGATATAAACATCCTGATAGACTGCGAATACTATATATTACTTGATGTTTTGTGTATGTGATATCGCGTTTATCAGTAATCGACCAAAAACGCATTCGCTCGGACATTTCTTAAGAGTGTCTCAACTTATTCAAACGCATTTTCACTAAGTTTCTCCGACGTTGTACCACTGTAGCACAGAGTACTCTTCCAGAAGCGTCAGTCAGACAAAAATACTCAGTTGTAGTGTTGTAGAGTTAAATGCCCAATTGGCTATTCTTGCAAATTTTCCTTTATGTTCGTCGCAAAATGCTTTGTATTCGAGTGTTCTGGACGTTCTGCTAACAGATTTTATTTCTCAAAGTCAGCGGATCAAAGTGCAGATTAAAAGTGCCTATAGGTAGTATCGCTTCTGGCAGATCTTCTGTGACTGTAAATGTATCTTGAATTCATCACTACATGACAGAGACAGAGCAGCAGTCCAAACAATGAATTGGAGCGGACAAAAGTGCACCTGAAAAAGCCAAAATAGTTCCATCTATGCCCAGAAAGTCATTGCCGCGTTCTTCAGGGATTCTCATGCTTATAGACTACTTGGAAAAAGACAAAACTATCATTGGGACCTTCTTCTCTTCATTACCAGACAATGATGAATGATAAATGATAAATTGAATTAAAACGTCTTCATTTGCCCAAATGATTGCAGCTGCGCACAAGTTCCACGTTGTTGAGGCACTTCGACTCCAAATGCTTCCACATGCCTCGTGTTCTCCGAATTTGGCTTCTCAACTTGAAAATTCGAAAAAAGATTCAAGTTAAGTTCACTTCCGGTACAGACGATTGGAACTATAATACGAGGTGCACAACTAGATCCTATACCAGTCTTAAATACATAATTTCAACATTATACGTTCAACCCGCTTTGAAATTTGCGAATTACAAACGAACGCACATAAACACGTACCGACATCAAGCCGAAAATAATCAAAATGGATTCAGGGATGCTCAAAACGGATATTTTTATCTAAATTTGGATAGGTGGATTTTGTCGGTTTCACAATACTTCCTTGTACTTAGTACAAGTAAGTAAAAATCGGAATTTTTTTCAGCCCTACTTAAACCGATTCTAAGAATCATTGTCCTGATAATCAAGGTGCAGGAAATGTAGGTCTTCTTTAACGAGTCTTGAAGGAATGTTTTTCTTGATTTCCTTATCAGTTTGCTTTGAAATTACTGTTCTTGATCCATTTGAGGGTTCTGTCTGCAGTTGTAGATTTAAATTGCGAAAATCTGAAGAAAGGTAGCTTCGCTGTTATGAGTCTTTGAAATGTCTCTCTTATTTTGTGACATTTGAGCGTTCTGATGGAGTTGCTAACGGAGCTCGGACGCCATCAACAGTGCAATTCTTCGGTATTGATGCTTGGTAGCTAGCGGGAAATTACGAGACGTGTAGACACACACTGCAAAGTATACAAGTAAACAGCAGACAAAGTGTCCGACTAGCACACTACTTCGTGTGATGACTCAAAAAATACTTCTTTTGCTTTCACAAAGTCTGCAGATCTAGAACGGTAGGAGTTAAATTCCTGGCAGGAATCAGTGATCTTATAGTAGAAGCTATTAGGTATAGACCCGCAGCAGAAATGCCGGTTACGGCAAGTAGTAGCCCTGAGAGCAAAAGTTACGGACGGAAACGGATTTGACAAATCTGGCGCAGAAGTTGCACGAAGATATGGACTTGGCAGCTCTGGCGCCATAGTTACTTACGGAAGCGGTGCTTTAGAAACTCAGGAGCATAATTTTCTTGCGGTATCGGATTGATGGTTCAGTTGTACTGTAGCATTGAGTCAGGAAGTGTTTGATAATATTTTATCATCGTAGGAGATGAGGTATTTCGTCACATGAAAGTGCTTCTACCTTTTTATATGGTATCCTTCATGTTCTCATTATCTCTTGATATATAACGCGATCAATGTTTTTTTCAATATCATAATATCACTACCTACAGTCAGACATAAGATGGACATGTATCTTGAAAAGATAAGGGGATTCTTTCTTTAAGTCGTCACTCTTAAAAAAGATGTGGGCTTCTCTACAAAAGACTAACAATGAAGCCTCAATCTGCGAAACGTTTTTACAATATTTGGGACGCGCGATTTCAGTAAAAACACTTTTAAATTCTAGAAATCAAGATAAATATTTATTTTTTATTCTAGATTGCGAAATGTCACTTTTGCATTCGTCAATGCAAAAGAAAGTCGCAATCAATGCGAAATATTTCGTGTCCTGTGAACAAAACAATAATTTCGCATGTTTCTAGTTGCCATGTGAATGTTCATTTCTACTTATTTGTACTAAGTACAAGATCGAGATTTTGATAGAAATATCCGTTTTGAGCATCCCTGAATACATTTTGACTATTTTTGATTTGATGTCGGTACATATGTTCGTGCGTGCGTGCGTGCGTAACTCGCAAATCTCAAAACTGGTTTAACGTATAATGTTGAAATTTTATAGTTGCCTGGTATAGGGTCTAGTTGTGCACCTCGCATTATGGTTCCAATCGTCTGTACCGGAAGTGCGCTTCATTTGGAACTTTTTTCGAATTTTTCTGATATATCCAGAATGATCAACCGTAGGTTGTTGAAATTCAGTATTTGAACTTGATGTTGTATTAAATTGCTTATTTGCTATTTTTGTAAGAATTTGCTAAGCCAGAAGTGCACCTTACTTGAAACTTTTTTTGAATTTTCTGCATAAACCTAGAATGATCAGCCATAGCATATTGAAATTTCGTATTAAGCACTTAAATAGCATCTTATTGTACATCTTGCATTATGATTGCGATCGGCTGAACCGGAAGTGCACTTTACTTAAGACTTCATTTAATTTTCCGCATAAATCCAGAATGATCAGCCGTAGGATACTGGAATTTAGCATTTAAAATTGTTGTAGTGTTTTAATGGTCATCTTCTATTTTTGTTCTAATCGGCTGAGTTGGAAGGGCACTTTATATGACAGACTTTTTGTTTTTTCCGGATAAATTCTAAATAATCAGTCGTAGAATATTTAAATTTTGTATTAGGCACTTTTAAAATATCTAGTTGTACACCTTGCATTTGATTGCTACAGACTAAGCCGGAAGAGCACTTTATTCGAAACATTTTTTGAATTTTCCGCATAAATCCAAAACGATTGAACGTAGATTGTTGGAATTCAGTATTTAGGATGATTATACCGTTTAGATGCTCATATCCTATTCCTATTGAGATTCACCGAGCCGGAAGTGCACTTGACTGGACAGTCTTATGGAATTTTTCCCATAAATTTGAAACGATCAAGTGTAGAATATTGAAATTTTGGTATTTCAGTCTGCTGTAGCATCTGAATGATTGCCTAATATTTTTATAACAATAGACTGAACCTGAAGTGCAATTTAGTGGGAATTAATTTTTTTAATTTTGCGCATAAATTCAGAGATCTGTTGGTAGTCGTAGAATTTTGGAAATCAGTATTTAGGAATGTTGTAGTTTAAGAATAATGGCCTACTTTTTTATAGCAACCGGCTTGGCTGAAAGCGCATTTTACTTGACAGATTTTTAGAATCTCTTGGGTAAATCCAAAACGATTAACTGTGGAACGATGAGACTTTGTGTTTGATTATACATATCCAATGATGTACAAGTAAGTCACGTGATGTTCACGTCAGATTTTTAATAATAGCTTTTGAAAAAGTCTACTAATTCCATTGAACACAGGATCAAGTTGATACACTGATAATTGAACTTACAAGTATTTAGAGACACCACAATATTGATTTGATGTCGTGTTCATGTTGGATGGCACGCAACTGACTCTGAATTCAATTGACTCCATCGCAAACCACGAATGTTCATATACGGTTCTAGAATTTTACGTCAATACTTCTAACTTCGCACGTCCATATTTCTGGAATAAGATTCATGGCCATCTTTTTCTGAGGATCGTCTTCAAAATAATTTGAAATATCAATTTGACACCGCTTTCATGTTGAATGGCATGCCACTGACTCTTTGGATTCAATTGACTCGATTAAGTACCATGTACGTTTATACGAGCTGTCTTTTAGATTTTAATGAGTTTATTGTTTTTCGAAGTGTTCTCCACGAATATTATTGAATTTTTGATTTGTTAAACTAATTATGGAAACAGTCTCCCACTCGTACTGACACAATTGCATTTATGAAGACGTCGATTGTTTTTTCCGGCGACTGAATCCTTTGACCACGCAGTCCGTCTCTCATTAAAATCTCGATCTCGATAAAAATACTTGAGATTTATATCGGGACTGTAATGATTCGACGTTTTGCTGTACTAAAAATTCGATAGTCTTGGGAGCTGTGTGTGAACTTGCATTGTCCTGGTGAAGGATTTTTTGGAGCTCAGCTATTACTTTCGGCAAACAGATAGTTATATACCAATTAGCTATAACATACTTCGAGAACAGATGACTTTTGTCGGACTTCTTCCATCTTGAGACATCCAAACAGACGACTGGTCTTTATTTTTGAGTTCATATGAGTGAATCCACGATTCACCACCACTGACGATGTTGTACACGTTTTTAGAGTTGCCTGCGTTGAATCGGCTAATGGTTTTTTGACATCAATTGACCCAAGCTTTTTCTGTCCCTGGTCAACAGATGAAGTATCTAACGGGAAACTAATTTTGAACACATAATTCTTCAAGCAGAATGTTTTGAATTGAGGTCTTCGAAATCCTCAATGTTATGTTAGATGTGGTAACAGGAAAAAAAACCCCGTAATAAACCCGCGGGGAAAAAACCGCCGGAAAAAAGCCCCCTGTGATAAAAACCGAAGAAAGTTTATTGTGTATTGTGAGACCGACAAAATTCACCTATCAAGATTTTGATAGAAATATCCGTTTTGAGTATCCCTGAATCAATTTTGACTATTTTTGACTTGTTGAACGTATAATGTTGAAATTTTGTATTCAAGACTGGTATAGGATCTAGTTGTGCACCTCGCATTATGGTTTCAATCGTCTGTACCGGAAGTGCACTTTACTTGGAACTTTTTTCAAATTTTTCCGATATATCCAGAATGATCAACCGTAGGATGTTGAAATTCAGTATTTGAACTTGATGTTGTATCAGATTGCTTATTTGCTATTTTTGTAAGAATCGGCTAAGCCAGAAGTGCATTTTACTTAAAACTTTTTTTGAATTTTTTGCATAAATCTAGAATGATCAGCCATAGCATATTGAAATTTCGTATTAAGCACTTATATAGCATCTTATTGTACATCTTGCATTATGATTGCGATCGGCTAGGCCGGAAGTGCACTTTACTTGAGAATTTTTTTAATCTGCCGCATAAATCCAGAATGATCAGCCGTAGGATACTGGAATTTAGCATTTGAAATTGCTGTAGCATCTAAATGGTCATCTTCTATTTTTGTACCAATCGGCTAAGCCAGAAGTGCACTTTATATAACAGATTTTCCAAATTCTCGAATATTATAAATTAGGTATATGAGGATGTTTTTATTATGATTGATGATAAAACCTAGAGTCACAAAGAAGAATAATTCTAAATGGCGCGTAATGTATAATGTGTCTTCTGTTTATTCATCTATTAGCGTCTATAATAATATAGTAGAGCAGTACATTTTCATACATTTATTATTTTCAATTGTTCCATATTATTTAGAACTGAAAAGGCTAGGTATTAGCATATGTTAATTAAATATAGTTCAACATGAAATACAGAAATTGTTGAATATTTCATGTTGTACCAACACAAAGAAAATGAATTTCATATCATTAAAATCAGAAGAAAATATGTGGTTTTTTGCTGTTATTTTTATGTATTAGTTCTATTTGAAAAATTATGAAACTTTGAGTCGTATTTGAAAAATATGCCTTTCAATAAAAATATTCACGTATGCAATTGTCTAGTTAATAATAATATTAAACTTTTTTACTGGAAACTTTTTTGCCCATTTGTGACAGTTCAGTAATTATTTAAAAAATAAACAATCGACCAAAATCAGTTTCTCGTCATTATCCAGTGACCTCTAGGAATTTTTTAAGTAACCAGAAATATTCTTGAGATCGTCTCTTAAACATGCACAAAAATTGAATGCATGTAAATGTTTTACTCCACTATTTTATTATTGACGCTAACAGATAAATAAAACTGAAGACACTGTATTTATGTCTGTATTACAATAAAATATCCTTATATACCTAATTTATAATATTCGTTATATAAACTTTCTTTGGTTCTTATCACAGGGGGTTTTTTCCCGGGGGTTTATTTTCCTGAGGATTTTTTCCGGGATTTTTTTCCAGGGATTTTTTCAGGGCTTTATTTTCCGGGGCTTTTTTTCCTAGATTCGTTGGATGTCGATCTTTGTTGATGAGTTTTCGCAGGGCACTGACATTTTCCTAAGAATTCTGCATGAATGGTTCTAGATTCTCACGTGCATATTTCTGGAATCAACGCTGTGACTATCTTTGCCTGAGAAGCATCTCCACTGGTTTCATTTTAACTTATATATTACGAAAGCAACCTTTCTTTGATGATATACTGGAAGAAGTACTGTTTTTATCACATATGAGTAGAACTCTGTAATCTCCTCACCTTTAAGCTTCAATTATTGAATCATAATCGGTCCTATGTGACCACCTCCAGCTCATACAGTCCAAAATGCATTGCTGTCAATATTCAAATATTCATGTAGAATGATCAAATATGTATTCAACAAAGTTTATAATTGTGTTTCCTTGTTTGGCAAAAGGTGACACCACTAATCCTATACTCGCAACTTTTCGCGCTTGTTTACAAGTCAGAGGCAAACTTGGAAATTTAATATTTAAAGTATGAAACATGCAGAGATTTACTCTTGTTTACCTATTAATGAGTGTTAACTTGGAATCTTGTGAAAAGTTTTAAGCACTGTTGCTGTACAAACATTAATTATTACACATTTCCACTTACTTTGTGACGGCCTCTTACTACATGAAACTTATATTTATAGTAATAGCAACATAAACAAAAAGAACAGGAGATGGAAGATATCTTCTTACTCTCATATTGAAATATTTTCATCTTATATAACAGCTGCAGAATGTACCAGGAGTAATATTTTTGCAATTATCCTTAAGTTATTCTACCTTGAAAAACGTCAGATCTGTTCATGTGTCGAAACAGTTTCTTCTTGGAATATTTTATTGCCTACTTGTTTTGGTAGAGTACAAAACCTTTCGAAGGAACATAAAACAAAAAATATTTAATTAATGTAATATTACTCCCAATAAGAATTCAGGTGGTATTATTAATAACAAAGATATGAAAATAGAATATTCATGAGCAAAAGTACATTAGATATGTCAAATCTGAAACTAATGTTACACGAAAGTCTAACAGTCTCGCACCTTGATAGTTATTCTTGCATAGGAAATTTCACTGCGATTTTATGTGACGCGCATGCAATTTTCGGATGGCATGTTCCATGTCACTCGCTTCAAGCTAATCGCCCGTCCGTTCGTCGTCCTGCCAGTGCTCAACTTTCAGTAAGGACGAGAAATCTGACATGGCGTCGAAAGCACTTCTCTACGTCCTTTCGTCTCTCCTTTCATCTCTACAGAACCGCAAATCGGCTTACTGGACGATCTACCTGAATTCCGCAAGCATCGTGGATGGGTATTAATAGAGCCAGCGAAGCGCGTTTCTCTTCAATTATTCAAAAATGTCTTCTATCGATCCGACGTCGCAAATGCTACAAACTTAATGTTTAATAAAAATCATCGATGGAACGTATGCAAGAATCACGTAACTTACGTTTTCAATAAAAATGCCGCCTAATGAAATTGGTTCTAGTTTTTAAGAAGCAATATCGACATGAAATTGGTGAACAACAAATGTTTGGAATAAGCTAAACCTCTTTGAAGAACAACAATATTTAAGTCCATTTCTGGGAGCAGTACTCTTGAACAAATCATTTCAAAGTAGCACAATGTAATATGATGGCGGGTAGATGGAATTACTATAATGCAATGTGACGGAGAGTTCCCAGTAACAGAAATGATTGACCGACGAACATAAATGCTTCACGTGTGTTACGAGATCAAAGTGAAAATGCTGTTGCCTCAAGCAAACAGTCCTCTAATGTATGAAGAAGTGAAAATTTCAGGCAGTTTGCACATTTAAATATGTTTCGAAATCAATAGTATAAAATATCACCATCATTCGACGATGTAAGTGACAAAGGGTCTTTGAAGATATTCTATTTGCATATTCCCAATAAATTTTCCTCTTGACAAGTTGGGTTCGTTAAACAATTCATTTCATTTTATTCGAAGGTGGTGGTAAAATAAAATTTGGAATTAATAAGGGTAGCTCACAATGACTCTCATAAAATGTCAAGGCACGAAATAAACGAGCTGAAAGGAGCATTACTTCGCCACAATAAAACTTAATATCTATCAATAAAACCTTCATTCCATTCCATGATATTCGAATTTATTCCTTACTACTAGCTTAATTTTGCTGATTGACTTACTATTGTTACACACATTGACTTTAATCGGCTCTGCTTTCCTATATAAAGAAAATAAAACTGTTTTTATTGGGATTGAAGCCGTAGTGAGTTATTGAACGATTTTTCTCTAATCTATTTTTTTTTTTTTGATGACTAGCTCAGAGCAAAGGTTTTGTAGTCTTCAGTATCAGTTCATATCTTGTGTAGACTTACAAGTCTATCCTTCAAGCTCATATTAGTAATTTTATCATTTTTAAGTTCAATAAGTGGTTTGAAAGCTTAGTTCAGACAATACGAGTACTTGGTTATTAGGACTTAAATGGTATCTGCTTTCTGTGAGGTTTTGCGACATTTGCACAGAATGTGTTTGTATCCCAAAAGTTAAGATGGGATTATTGGTACGTTGTGCGTGAGAAAATTATCTAATATTAGGAATAAGAGGAAATTATGACTCTAGCTAATGAAGAAGAAGAATTTTGAGATAAAAATGTGTGGCGTGGTTTGATCATGGTTGAACTACACTCGTGCCAATACCCTGTCAAATAATTTCAATTCTAATATGATCAACAGACTGATAAAAAAGAATAATACAGACCCTTATAAAAAGAGGCTATAACATTGTACTTCATATGGAAAAAAATCAAAGTGAGACTCAGCTTGTCTTTCAATGGTAATATAAATTTCAAGGTGAGCGATTTTTTCTATAAATATAATGTTGACATTGTTTACAAACCCATAACATCCTTTAAAAAACAAATCTGTAAGAAAATATAAAAACCTGATTGACAGCACAATCTGGCATCTATAGATTGAACTGCAGCACATTGCAAAGCTTGCTATGCTTGCAAAGCGGGCACAAGATATTGCCTTTAAGCCTTTTATATCCTTGAGAGAAGAAATCTGTGAGAAAGTAGATAAACCTTAATTGACAGTTCAATTTTGTGCCTACAGATTGAACTGCAGATCATGTAAGGTTAGCTTCATAGGCAGAGCAACCTGAAGAAATTTATTCATTAAATGTGATGTTGATACTGCTTCCAAGCGTTTAACGCCCTTGAAAAGAGAAATCTGTAAGAATACAGACAAACTTGACTGATAGTTTAATCTGGCGTCTACAGATTGAACTGTAGCATATTAGAGCTAGCTTTGTAAGCAGAATAGATAGAAATGTGAGAAATATATCCATTAACTATAATTAACAGCTCGATTGCATTCAAGCCTTTGACATCCTTGAGAAGTGAAATTTGTAAGAAAACAGACAAACCTTACTAACAGTTCAATCTGGTGTCTACAGATTGAACTGCAGCATATATGAGAGCTATCTTTGTAGGCAAAACAGGCAGAAAATATTATTATTAACTCTAATTTTGATATTGATTTCAAGCCTTTGACATTTTTAAGAAAATAAACCTCTGACAAAGTTTACAAACCTTACATACAGCTCGATCTGGTGTCCACAGATTGAACTGCAGCACATGCAAAGCTTGCTATGTTGCCAAAGCGGATAGAAAATATTGGTAATTTATCCATTAGATATAATGTTGATATTGCATTCAAGCCTTTGACATCCTTGAAAAGAGAAATCTGTAGGAAAGAAGAAAAACCTTACCGATAGTTGAACTGCGAAATTTGTTATATTGGCAGAGCAGGCAAGAGATATGGGAAATTTATTGAATAAAAATAATGTTGATACTGCTTTCAAGCCTTTGACATCTTTGAAAAAAAGAATCTGCAAGTAGACGGACAGAGCAGTTCAGTCTGGCGTCTATAAATTGAACTGCAGTACATGCAAAGCTTGCTCTGCTGGCAAAGTAGGCACAAGATACAGGATTTTAATCCAATAAATATAATTGTCTTTGATGATACTCTTCAGAAAAGATACCCGCAAGAAAGTAAACAAATCTAATGAGAATTTATTCAATAAATGTAATGTTAATATTGCATTTAAGCCTTTGATATACTTACTTGAAAAAATGAAAGTGAACAGTCTTTACTGACAGCTCAATCTGCCATCTACAGATTAAACTGCAACATATGCTAAGCTACTTATATTGACAGAGCAGTCATGAGTCACAAGGAATTCATTCATCAAATATAATTTTAATAATACTTTCATGCCTTTGATACCCTTTAAAAAAAATCTGCAAGAAGATAGACGAACCTGAATTGCCAATTTAATCTGGCGTTTACAGATTGAACTGCAATACATCTACAATACAAAGGAGATGTATCCATTAGATATAATTTTGATATAGCTTCCAAGCCTTTGACATTTTTAAGATAAGAAATCTGCAAGAAAGTAGAAAACCTGACTGATAGTTCAATCTGGCGTCTACAAATTGAACTGCAACACATGAGCTAGCTTTATGAACAGAACAAACAGTAAATATAGAAAATGAACTTATCAATTATGATGTTCATATGGATTTCAAACCTCTGGCATTTTTGAGAAACGAAATTTGCAAGAAAGTAGAAATTCTGATTGACAGTTCAATCTGGCGTGTGCAGATTAGGCTCCAGCACATGCAGAGCTAGCTATGTAGGCAGAGTAGGTAGAAAATATAGGAAATTCATTCATTTAGTATATAGTTGATATTGCACTTGCACTTTTCACATCCTCCAGAGAAATAATCTGCAAGAAAGTAGAAAGCCTGACTGACAGTTCATTTGGGCGTCTACAGATTGAACTGCAGCACATATTAATTTAGCTATGTCGGGTGAACAGGCAGCAAATTCACAATGAGAATCAAAGGAACTTGAGCGTACCGATATCTCAAGCTTGCCGCAAACGAAGCACTTTTGTTCACTTAATTTGTAGCAAGTTTGCTTGCGCTCTAGGCCACTTTGTGTTGCGCTTGGTGTAAAACCCATTTTTGCATAACACGATGCAAACTGCGCCACTCATTCTGACTCTAGAAAGTAGACTTAGTAGACTTGCTTATCACAAATATGGATGTTGCCGAAAATTATCGTCGGAGGAAAGCAGAAGCATTTGTTGCAGTTATAGCTTGCGATTTAATTATAATTACAAGACAGAGAAGACAAAGAAATCTTTGGTCAAGACAGTGGCTTTTGAGGAGAAATCAAGACCGCGGTGTTCTCAACATGTTGCTTGACGATCTCACCGCGTACATACATAGCTTATTCTTGTATGTCTCAATGGGAGCTTATACTTCTGCTGTTTCCCATTCCATTCCTTTTCCATTAGCCATAACTTCTACTGATTTGTACCTCCAAACACCTCGAAACACAATGCAGCGCAGCGTGCTGATGCGACATACAAGTCAGTGATATAGTCACCTGATTTTGTCGCCGGTTCTGATTGGCTGCGGACAGCAGCTAGTGGCGCAGCAAGTGCGAAAAATATTACCGGATCAATCTTGTATAACAAGTCTCGTGACAAGTCTAGCACCCAGCTGCGGACCAAGTTTCTAGCATCGGAGCAAGCGTGGCACCCAGTACGGCTCCAAGTGAACAAAATTGCTTGAAAAAGTGCACCGTATGAGGCGGGCTTCGGAACATTCAATCGGGCTTCTCAAATCATTCAATTGAAAGCGAGCTTGATTTTGATTTTACAGATGATTTTCAAAAACGGCCAAATTCTGGATTTAAAAATTGAGGAATCGATGAAAAACAGCACTGTGGTTGCACTACTTCGAATCGACATTGACATAATCTCATCTCATCTTCAGCACTCAAGCCTTATCAACTTGATATGAATCTCATTTTCATAGAAGGATAACCTGATTTGGTCTCTGTCAATTGTCCATTATAAATTCCAGTCAGGTATATGTCCAGTTCTCACTGTTAACTGACTATAATTAACAAGTCAATATGTATATCAACTTGTTGCGTTTGACCAGACACTTTATGTGTAGATAAAAAAATATTGTGATGTTCTTAAGGTTCCAGATGCAAATTAAACATTCAAAAATATATGCAAATTTGAGTTTGATGAATAAAACAAGGCACTTACAATACACTATAATTATTTGTTACTCTACACTTAACAATAACGACGGAAGTTAGCATTTAATTTATTCTTTGGCCTCCCAGAAAGACGATTTGGTCCTTCATATAAGTGTAGGGCGCATTTTCTTCATCTACCTGCGATGGAATAGAACAGTTGTACAGCTTTTTGAGAGGCTTCTAGAACCATCTCGATTATTCCAGACTTTTGATGGGAAAAATCTATTACAATATTTAATTCTGACATCACTAGTTTCTCGTATTTCTTCAAATTCATCTGTCAGCTAATGTTGGCTTTATAATCATTAAAATTAATCTTCTGCCTCTCTTACTTTGGTTGAAGGATGGATGATTTCCCTTGTCCAACAATTTTCATTCTTTCACTTAAAATAGAGTGAATGATCAAGTCAATCAATGAGTTTCGATTATATTCCGAATTGCCTATTCATCTAGTGAAATGCTTCTCGAAATAATGTGCCATGAACCACTCTCTAAAAAACAAAGAACATTTATTTATTGAATAGATAAGCTTGGATTTAACTTGATGAATAATTACAGTAACTTGTAATCCTTCTGAAATGTCCTGAAAATGTTGATTAGTTGTTCAAAAAGTATGTTGTATTAAATAAGCAGACTTATCAGAATGCATGTATATGCAATTATTTCGTTGAAAACGTACTTTCAATAAACCATTTCCTATAATGAAAATAGCTCTGCTGCTGCGGTTTTGTGTTCCACTAGTTCTTTCAATGAATACCAGTGCAATTTCTGAACGCTCAGAATATAGTATGTCTGTATTTCTTGTTCAAGCATCCGATTCGATGAAAAGAAAAAGTTCGCACTTGCGAATGCCAAATGGTAAAATATGCGAAAGTTAGACGATGATTCGCTCTTCCGTGAAATTCGACGGTTTATTTGTTTCTAGACTTGATTCTGCTGAGTAGATTTTATTGAAAAACTTTCATATCTCAATCACATTACGAGTCCAAGATTCAGTTGCGTAGAACATTATTTTCCAATAATGGTTGGTTTACTCCCTTATTGCAGTACTTGCGTAGGAATAGTGGATCTCCTGTTTTTATTATATTATATACTTGTACTGACTACTACATCTATTATCACCTCCAATTCATGAATTGTTCTTTGGAAATCATTCAGAAGTTTGTGGTGAATGTATAATATTGGTTTTTTATAAAAGTACAAGGATGGATAACTTCATAATGCGTTCGTTCAAGGAGCAATATCTTCAAGAACTCTAGGGAAACCCTAAACACTTCTTGTGAATTTTTTGTCTTTGTGAATTTTGAGGCTGCTTGGAATTTCATCAAGGCCATCGTCGACAACATCATGTAACATCAAAGAAAACCTACCCGTGACCTAATTTTTAAGTCCGTTAGCAAGAACAGAACACACAGAGCTTTTGAAGCTTCTGTATGGCAATGTACGTCGTACCGCTGCTGACATCCAAACAACATGCATTTTTAAAAGAAAATTATGTTTGCTCGGCTGCTGACATATCTTTCAAATACTTTCGAGGAAATTATGAATATAATACGCTTCATGCACTATCTTATGCTTTGATATGAAATGTTATAACATAGAAAATGTAAAAGAATATATTCGACTGAAATTCTTCTGGAATATTTGTTTATTTTGTTTCATATTGCAAATACGAATGTGATCCTGAAGAGTATTACACAAAATACCTAAAAGTACTACTCATAGTTTTGTTGTCAACATCACAGTAGTGGTGAAAATAAATGTTGAAAATGTAGATAGAAAAATCGATGTACAACTTGATCGACACATCTCTGGAAAACCTAATTTTCAATTAATTCTCTAGAAATTATGTTTACAAATTCATGGGAACATATTCAAGTCATAGTCTAATTGAATGTTTTTTGCCATTGAATTATTCTCATAAGCTGATTTTCGGAAGTAGTAAACTTTTTTTCATGAGATTGGTATAATTGTGTGACATATCTTTGAACTCCCACGTAGATCTAGGTCATATGATCATCAGTCAATATTTTCCATCGCAGTAAATTAATTATATCACCTCACTCGCACGAATCGCTACTAATGCCTGCGTACTAATGTAAAACGTAATTTTCGAAGAAAAAACACATAATGTTACTCAACAGAATAAATTATGTATTCCAACCAACCTCCATTTCACTTGATGCATTACCGTTTGGAAAATCATATATAATTTTGTTGTTTTTCTGTCATATTCATTATAGATTATTGTTTTTCCGAAATAGTATATTGAATTTAACCATAAATTGGAATATGAGAGTTAATAATGAAATGTATAAACTTGAGATATCATTATTTCGTTTGATTTCAGAATTGTTATAATTTAACATGAATTATTGATGTATCAATATATCAAAAGTAGCTGAATAATTTATCATTCTGAAAAATATTGAGTGAACTCCTATGAAATGTTATTATCATATTTATCTATCAAATACTTCAAGTTACATGCGTAGAAAATTGATATGATATACATGTTTGCAATCTGTTTGAAGGCGAAAAAAGAAACCTTCAAATAAAATTCCTCCAAATAAATATTCAAAGATTCCTCAATTTATTTCTCAAATACTTCAAATTCACTTTGAGCGGCGCTCAAAATGACTTAAAAATCAATTAGCAAGATTCAATATTGAATTTTATTCAAATTTGGACGAGACAATCGATCAAATTGTATTCCTGGCAGATGATGCCACAAAGCTTCACTGCGTCTATGAATTGAATTGATGATGTAAACATGAAAACACAATTTTCTAGTCACTCTGCAAACTTTAGCTCAGAAATCTATCTCAGTGAGGATTTTAACCTGCAGAATTAGTATCCGCAATGCAAAATTGCTGCCGCCTCAGCCATGTCAGCTAGCAGGGTCAGTATCATTGAAAATTTCATCAACAGGATATCCGGAGTGAAACAAAACAGTTTGTGATCATTGAATTGTTATAAAATGAGTCAAGTTCTATACAAGAATGATTACATTGTCAAAGCAAAAATTTATAATGAAGCATAATCACTTAGGACAGTGCTTACGTAGGTAAATTTGAGCTTGGTGGTCGATTTTATTCGAATTCAGTCGAATAATTAAGTGGTTGAAGGTTCAAATAAGCATGTATAATTGTAGGAAAGACCTAGGAGAGCTGTGACAGAGGAGAGCTGTGGCATAGTTGATTTCTTGGAAACTATGGCCGTTTGCGGGGGGACAACAGGGAGCGTTTGTTGTTTCTGAGACGCCCCACTTGACGTAGCACACGTTAACGGTTGTGACTAGTGCTGTTGAAAACCGGAATGAAATGGAACCGGTTCCATGGTTCCAAAACTAATTGGGTACCCGGTTATCGAGTCCAAACTCGATTCCGGTTCGAATCTCGATTCCTGCTCGAATCTCGATTTCGGTTCGAATCTCGATTCTGATCCGAATCTCGATTCTGGTTCGAATCTCGATTCTGATCCGAATCTCGATTCTGGTTCGAATCTCGATTCCGATTCGAATCTCGATTCTGGTTAGAATCTTAATACCGAAAACCTTTCTTGGCAAATATCATTTCTCTACTGCGTTCAAGTTACAAAATCTTCTGGGTTTTTAGTTGAGCGTTTTATTTTATTATGGTGACTCGTTCCAGAACAAACAGAGCATTTAGAATTTTTAAGAAATATATTTTGTACATTACAGTTGCCACACATAACTACGTTTACTTACTTTCACTTTTATTCTATCGGTGACACTGCAGATTTTGAAACATGAATGAACGTAAAATTCTGAACATCAAAGAGGATTGCAAATTATCCCGAATATCAAACATTCCCATTTTCCAAGAGGTCCTATCTTTCTATTAGTTTATTGAGCAAAACAATGACAATAAAATGAACTGAAAGAGGCTGAAAATGGTAGTATGCCATCTGCCCTTGATTCGGCCATAAAATTAATCTTACCCAAAGCTAGAAATAGTGAGCGGCATCAAGGGTAGTCTTTGATACTAAACTACCTGATTTTGTCAATACACTCAATCATTATTGACATGATACCTCTAAATTTTCATTACACTTTGTCATCGATTATAAAATTTATTCTATGAATAGTAAATAACTACATTATACACTATATATTTTTGTCTAAGATGTTGAAATATTTCACACATACTGAATACAAGTGATAGTTCATATGTTCAGTGAATGATTCGAAAGGCCAAAATTATAGTCATCATAACATAAAACCAATATAGGTAACAAAAAATCAATTATATGTGAAAAAAAGAAAGAAAGAATGTCGGTTCGTTTCGAATCTACTTATTCGAAACAGAACATCGGTTAGGTACAGAACACATCATTTTTCAATGGATACTTAAAATAACTGTGTCCAAGATCGGGATTTCTCTTCTCGGTTCTAGAATCGAGTCGAAGTGAACTGGGAATCGAAATCAGAATCGAAAACCGATTTTGGAATTGGAACCGAAAACCGATTCTGGAATCGGAATCGGAATCGAAATCGAAGACTGATTCTAGAATCGGAATCGAAGACCGATTCTGGAATCGAAACCGGACTCGGAACCGAGAACCGGTTAGTTGTATATTCAAATAATCGGGTATGGTAATGGTACCTGGTTCTTACAAAAACCGGTATTGAATAGTACCGATACCGGCTCCCACCACTAGTTGTGACTGTACGACACATGTAAACGAAAAATTGCAAAAAGTAAGTTTTGCATCAAAATTTTGATTGTTTACATATCATTTCGTATTATGTCGACATATTAGCAGAAAAGGTTCTTTTCCTTTCTTGTGTTGTGATGTTGCATGCTGAATCGCAATTTTTGCCTCAGAATGCCGAATAAATATGAACTAAAGACTCATAGGGGCATGGCTAGTATCAAAACTTATGGACTGGCCTTTGAAGAAGTCACTATTTTATGCCTAGTCAAGTCAATGATCGTATTCTGCCCAATCCAGAAATTGAGGAAAACCCGGAAGAAAGAACACTTACATCAAATCCAACTATCGGTATTGTTAAAAACGAGGATATTGTCGTCATAGAATTTAATATAGAAGCAAAAAGCCCCGCTTCAAGTATGACTACAGATCAGAATATAACATCTTCCAGCTGTCCTACTCTGAGCTATAACGCCAAAGAGACCGTTGTCCCTACGTCTATAGCTCGTAGTTCTCTTGCCACTACTTCTTATGTGAACCCGTCAGAATTACTTAGGCCGTTGCCAAAAGCTCTGCCAAGAAAAAAAGAAACAATCGAATAGACGCAAGATCAAATCTACTATGCTTACTGACACACCTATCAAGGATGAAATTGCTGCCATAGAAACTACTAGAAAGATAATAAATGTGAAGAATCGTATTTTAAGTGAGAAAAAGAAGAAGCTAGAAAAAATGACGAATGAGACTAATAAGAAAAGTGAAGTTGATGATGAAGATGCAAAAAATAATTGTTTTTACTTATGTTCCCTTGAGTCCTTTGCCAACAGCAAATCAGTTTAGTGCCTTGAATGCTAGTATAATAGTATTTTTTCTTGCCAAATATTCCAAATACATGAGTGTCACAGCTTACCTTGGTATTTGTCACAACTTACCTCGGTATTAGGAGAGCTGTAACACGGGGAGTAGCTTCTGTTTTTGTAGATTTCCTCGAACACCTCAATATTTTCATTAATTTTGATGATTGTTTCATAAACAGTATGGATTGAGCTGAATTGACTCATACAGTTCATAGATGGTAAATGTTTCTCAACTGATATAATGTTAGTTGAAGTAAAAATTTGTTACAACCCTCCTCAGTATTCCTTACAGTCAAGCCAAAAATAAATTTTTCCACTTTAATACTGTGAATGGGATAACACAGAAAATGAGAAAAATATCAATTAATAAAATAAATCATGTGAGCAATGTTTCAAAGTGCTATTTTAGTGTAATATGATCGCAATTGTAATAATTTGTCTGTGAAATCGATAAGATAGTTTCAATACATCTGAATTTATCTAAAAAGCTCAGTAAGGAGAGTATTTCGGTGCACTTGTTACAAAAAGTATCGTATGCAACATGGACACTGAACGACTGTCAGTATTGTCTCGGATGAATTTGGCTGCATGAAGCTACGCCTTAGGTTTTGACATCGTCTGCGCATCATTCTTCACCCTCATCTTAACCGAGTGCAGCCATATTCATCTTGGACAAAAATGACAGTCGTACGGTCCTTTTAGCATAATATACTATTCACTTTTCACTTCGAATTATCATTAAAGCATGTTTTTTGGTTTTTTTGAACTATCTAAACTAATTTTACTAGCTTTAATTTTGTATATAATAATTTTATCGCTAGGATGCATAGTTTCTGAAATATAAGCAAGAAGTCGAAAAAAATAATTTCCCTCTACATCCCTCTTCCAGCATTCATTGACTGGACTATAGTGTAACGAACGAAGCCTCCACAGGATTGATGCCATACGCCAGATAAACGGGTAGCAAACGCAACTGACTCTTAGGCCAAGGACGTAGTGACGTCTGACCAACTATAAATCTCTGGAAGCTTCGAGAAACCATAGGCGGGAATATAAACCCGGAACTCAGTTGAGAAGGAGGAAATTTGTTGGTAGTACAGATACGGAGCACGTAAGAGTAAAAATAAATAAGTGAGCTAGTCGGAATTAATAAGAAACAGTGGAAATAAATAAGATGCAGTGGAGAAATAGATAAGAAGCAGTGGAAATAAATTGAAGGTCGGTATTAAATTCTTTTGGAAACATATAATTTATTGGTAGATCTCCATGACCACTTGTATAGGGTATTATTATTAGCTCATCCTCCTGTTTTATTGTAGTGGTTTTCTCATGAGGTTTATTTTCACATGTCAAAATGAAAATATTTTGAATCTGAATTTCGCTATTAGATCCAGAGTTACGTAACTCAATTTTAACACTTTTGTGAAATCGTGGAGCTGGAATGGTACGGTCAGTTCACGTATTATATCCCTGAAATATTGAAAAGCAGATTTAGAAATAACTCAATCTGAATTTAATCTAGATTGTTCATACACTGCAACACTGTATTTCATATAAATGTCAATCCTCCGAGGCAGAAAAGAGATTTTCCGGCCAAAGTGCATATCACAGTGGGTGACAAACCAATGACACGGTTGACAGATTCTGCTTTCCGCATCAGGTAAATGACCGATGCAGCTATAATATACTTGTTTGTATTCAGTGTTAACAATGGAATGGAACCCTGATAGGATATCGCTTGTCATGTTTCCACTTCAAACAATTTGAGGTGTATTATCTACCTGTGTGTAATTATTGTTTACTCCACCTAGAATTATTTAATCATAATAATTACGGTATCTATTGATAGAGTCCATCGGATGATTAGAATACTGACACAATTTTATCCTGAACTACACCATAACAGCTTATTTCGCATATCTAACGATTTTTGCGAACATCAAGGAGATCTAATGTAAATTACGTTGAGTATGATATTTGTCGTCAACCATTTGCCTCTGATATCAACATGATATAAATTAATCATTTCGAGATACATATCAATTAACTGCTTAACATTTACTCTTACAATATTTGATATAATAATTTGTACTGCAACAAAATGTTCACAAAGCTCACGATTTTCAGCTATAATTTGCCGTAAGGTGAATGAGATTACTGTTGCAATACAAATTACAATGTTAACCGTAGTTTCCACTGCAAGGCATGTACTTAATCAGGGCGATAAAAATAATGACAAGAAGGTTGTACGTCCTATCACATTACATAGCAAAATGCATTTCTCTTGCAGATATAGCACCCTATATTTTTACCGCGATAATTTGGTGAAATTACACTGCATGCAATCGAAAAATCGATTAGTAATGTCATTACATCCACATTTCACGCTGGCCTCTGTTGTTCGTATAACAACAATGCAATTTACAACTCCCTGAATCTCTGATTAACTAAATTACAGTTCAACCAAAGTGCGTTTATTTTTCTTTCGGAATTAACAGTTAGTTTTGATTGCTCGTGGAATTCTGTTCGCTGACCAGTTTCATGAACATAGATTTTTAATCGATTTTCGATTTAAAATTTGTTGTTTGTCGAAGCGAGAATCAAAAATTGATGAATGAAGTATCATAAAACTCAAACATTCGAGGTCCACAATAAAAAAATTTAATCCTACAAATTGTTTAGAATGGAAGAACATGTTAACACCATCAGGCAGAGAAGCCTTTGTTACAAAATAAATAAAAAAAGATGTAAAAGGTTTTGTTGATGTGATGAGATTAGGAAGTATATCAAATTGCAAATGAGATAATACTCAGATGAACAAACACGAATTTCTGGAACGGTAGGATGATTTAGCAGTCTACCTACAAATAAAGTTGTCTGACGTTGAATAAATAGATCTTTATATCATTTATATCATTTCTCATACAGATTTGAGCTGAAAAAGATTTTCTTCAAATATTTAACTTCAACTTGTTGCCGACTTGTATAACATGTTGCAGTTAATTTCAAGAATGCCTATTCAGAGTGGAATCTAATTTTACCAGAAATTACTTGGCTTCAATTCAAGAGAATGGGAGTGAATGCTAGCTAAAATAGTGCTAGAGTTGACGTTTAGTGCATTTTGAATACACATACATTTATTCTTGAATATTCGGATAACTCCATCTTTTAAGTAAATGTTAGTCTAAATACAAAGTAATAACTTTGTTTCTGTAAATTTATATGTTTATAGTTGTGCTTAGTTTTGATTTACGACTGCAAGCAGAAGTTTTATTTTAACGACTGAAAATAAACAAAAAATTCATAGTGATAATTTATGTATTCTGTTTGTCGGATATTAAAATGATTAGTTGCTCATTGTGATACTAAAAATTTGGAGAGCAAGCTACAAACAGAAATGAATGTTCTCATGTATACGATATGTGCTTGTGAATCGATCATTGATATGATAACGTCATATTTTTGAAAGTACTTTCTGAATTTATTGTCGCTTATCAAAGTGTATAACTTTTGATAATTCGAGTCATCAAAAATCCGCCTGCAAACCATCAACTGCGGGATGTTTCAAAAGTTTGGCTTGATCCGATCATTCAGATAATAATAATAATAATAATATTATATTTGATATTTTTGCTGTATATATATATATATATATATATATATACAGGGTGTAACAGAAATAAGTACATTAATTTTAACCAGTGATAGTTCTCGTCAAGCCTAACATTTTTTCTTAGTAACTTTTTCCCGAATTCTCATCTTTTTTTAGCATTTTTTATCCCCTATAATTTAACGAGTCGTTCAGGTGCATAGTTATCGGATCTAGTAGCAGTTGCAATAGAACAATAATTGATTTTGACATATGTGAGTTATCAATTCCTTCAAATAAATTCTGGAATAAAACAGATTATAATTTATTAATTCTGTGTACGATTTCATGGGCAGTTTAGGATTAGCTTAGCAAATTTATTTGGAACGATCTCCGAACTGTCATTTTTCACTAAAAATTGAATTATTGTGGTTATGCTAATGTATTTAATGTCAAAATATTATGCACTTATACATTACGATGAGAATATCATGAGTTATTTAGAACCTAATGTTTATCTGGAAGCAGATGAGATGAATGAAATACATTAATTTATAAATGAAGCACCTATGTATTAGTTTTCCTCATATTATTACAAACTTCACACTTCACATTCAGGTCGTTTCAATAAAGTATGCCCAGTCAATTGATCTGCTGAATAAGCAAAATATTGTATCATATATTTCAGAATATATTTAAAATCAATTACCAAATTCAGTTTGATACATTTATAGGTTATATTTTCTGTTCTTCAATAGAATCTTCAAAATTTCATGCAGCAATATTTCTATTGAATTATTCAGTGAATTAATTAATTTAGAATTACATTCTATTCAATATTCTACCGTTTTCTTTAAATAAATCGTTGAATGATATTCTCTTTATGTTTCTGATGAAGTAGGTTAGAAACAGCAACCACTCTTCGAACTGCTGGTAGATGGCAGCACAGTCTCCTGACACAGTGACACAGTTCACACCAATCCAAATCAGCTGATTCAAGTGCAATGAATTTGTGCAGACAATCTTATGTTTAAGAAACGTACTATCCAAAAATATACGTGAAATCCCTAAATAAAAATCAAACTTCTTAAAAATGACATATAAATACGACTAAAAGACCAAATTGTTGATTACAGACACAAATTCAGTCTTTCTTCCAACATATACAAAAATAGAATGATCGAGGTGAGCGAATATCAATGTATTGCCAAAATACTAATATTTTTTCAGTTTCAAATGAATGATTGACAAGACAACGATGGCTCAAAGTTGCAAAATACTCCTTTCAATCGACAGCTGTCATTCTTCCAACAAATGAAAACCATTCAGTTTGAACCATAGGCGCACTATGAAATTTTTGACAAAGCTTTGATGAATTTTTACTCTGTATCCAGAGGATTTACGGAAAAAAGTTATTAGGAAAAATTGTTATGCTTGACAAATTGCGTCACAGGTTAAAATTAATGTACTTATTTCTGTTACACCCTGTATATATATATATATATATATATATATATATATATATATATATATATATATATATATATATATATATATATATATATATATATATATATATATATATATATACAGGGTGTAACAGAAATAAGTACATTAATTTTAACCAGTTATAGTTCTCGTCATGCCCAACAATTTTTCTTAGTAACTTTTTCCCGAATTCTCATCTTTTTTTAGCATTTTTTATCCCCTATAATTTAACGAGTCGTTCAGGTGCATGGTTATCGGATCTAGTAGCAGTTGCAATAGAACAATAATTGATTTTGACATATGTGAGTTATCAATTCCTTCAAATAAATTCTGGAATAAAACAGATTATAATTTATTAATTCTGTGTACGATTTCATGGGCAGTTTAGGATTAGCTTAGCAAATTTATTTGGAACGATCTCCGAATTGTCATTTTTCACTAAAAATTTAATTATTGTGGTTATGGTAATGTATTTAATGTCAAAATATTATGCACTTATACATTACGATGAGAACACCATGGAATATTTAGAACCTAACGTTTATCTGGAACGTAAAACAGCAGATGAGATGAATGAAATACATCAATTAGTTTATCTCATATAATCAAACTTCACACTCAGGTCGTTTCAATAAAGTATGCCCCGTGAATTGATCTGCTGAATGAGCAAAATATTGTACCATATATCTCAGAAAATATTTAAAATCAATAATAAATTCAGTTTGATACATTTATAGGTTATATTTTCTGTTCTTCAAGAAAAGAATCTTCAAAATTTCATGTAGCAATATTTCTATTGAATTATTCAGTAAATTAATTAATTTAGAATTACATTCCATTCAATATTCTACCGTTTTCTTTAAATAAATCGTTGAATGATTTTCTCTTCATGTCTCTGATGAAGTGGGTTAGGAACAGCAATTACTTTTCGAACTGCCTGTAGATGGCAGCACAGTCTGACTCTCCTGACACAGTGACACAGTTTCAGACAATTGAAATCAGCTGATTCAAATGCAATGAACTTGTGCAGACAATCTTATGTTTAAGAAATGTACTATCCGAAAATATACGTGAAATCCCTAAATAAAAATCAAACTTCTTAAAAATGACATAAAAATACGACTAACAGACCAAATTGTTGATTACAGAGACAAATTCAGTCTTTCTTCCAACATATACAAAAATAGAATAATCGAGGTGAGCGAATAACAATGTATTGCCAAAATACTAATATTTTTCCAGTTTCAAATGAATGATTGACAAGACTATGATGGCTCAAAGTTGCAAAATACTTCTTGCAATCGACAGCTGTCATTCTTCCAACAAATGAGCAACATTCAGTTTGAACCATAGGCGCACCATGAAATTTTTGACAAAACTTTGATGAATTTTTACTCTGTATCCAGAGGATTTACGGAAAAAAGTTATTGGGAAAAATTGTTATGCTTGACAAATTGCATCACAGGTTAAAATTAATGTACTTATTTCTGTTACACCCTGTATATATATATATATATATATATATATATATATATATATATATATATATATATATATATATATATATATATATATATATATACAATAAATAATTAACAAATTAGGCAATTTTGTAGTTTAGTTCAACTTCTTTATTTGAAAGCTTGTAACTCAAAATTAAAAAGAGATATTCAAAAACTGATTACATCTATGAAAGTGCCATACTTTTAGCATATTTAATACCAAGTTTTAATTTTGTAATGTGTTCTGTTCAAATTATTATCAATTTCCATTTGGAGACTTGTAGTATTTCATTAAGACAAGATTTCTTGTCTTGATTACCATTTATTGTCTTGTCTTGGTTTTCAAGACAAGAAAATAAAAATTTATTGTCTTGCCTATTTCTTTATGACGCATTTCTTGTCTTGTTTCAAGAATTCTTGATATTTCTTGATCTTGACTTTTAGGAGGAATCCCCTTTCTTCATTGTTTTATCCAATCTGAACACTCAGTTTAGCGTTAATGTCTACCCTTTATCCTCCCTGTTGGTTATGTTATGAATCAATTCTAGCAACTTTTTCCAAGATTGCCACCAATAGAAATAGATGAAAAGTCTGTAATTTTCATGTTTTAATCAGTATTTGCTATTATTATTGTTATATGAAGAATCAACAACTTTCTTAGAGTATTGAGGATTCTACCAATACACTTCTCTTCTACATAAACGATTTAATCACCGGAAACTGACGACTTATGCTTTCGATATGTATCAAATATTTGTTTTGTAAATCATAGTTTCCAATACTTTTTACTCCTCCGAATAGGTTTAAATCTGTAAATGAACTTTTTCAACTAGAAAATTTAGAAAAAGACTCTTCATTTTCAAAAACACTCACATTGTAAGCCGCCATATGTCACCATAACAATAACAGCTGTCATTCAGACAATTACAGCCGTCACTTCAACGATGACAGCTGTCACTTTGAAAATGACGGCTGTCACTTTTACAATGACGCTGTCACTTTGAACTGTCAGTTTGACGATGACAAATATCATTTTGAAAGTTGGTATGATACTCCTAAATTCATGAAACAGTAATGAAACTGGCCATGAAATTTATTGACGGGAAATACCTGTGATGAATACAGCAGATTTCAATATTTCAATAATAGAATAATAAATAAGCAGATTTGAATAGTTAATTATCAAGATATCAAGATTTCTTGACAAGAAGTCTTGATTCTTGATAGTACGTTCTTGTCTTGTATTGAAAAATAAAAAACACTTCTTGTCTTGGTATTGTCTTGATTTCAAGACAAGATCAAGACTATTTCTTGATTCTTGTGAAACACTAGAGACTTGTAGCTCGAAACGGAAAAAATATCCAAAAACTGGTTACATATTTGAAAATGGCATACTTTCGACATAACTTTTACCAAGTTTCGGAGTAATTCCACTAGTATTGTAACATCTAGAAGACTTCCAATTTCATGTTTTTTTGGTGACTTGTAACTCTGAGCCAGAAAAAGATAATCTTGTGATGTGACCTGTCCAAATTATAGCCAATTGCCATTTAGAGGCTTAGAACTCCAAACGAAGAAGAGATATTAAAAGATTTGTTACATACTTGAAAATAGTATATTTTTTACAAAGTCTCAAAGCAATTGCACAAGTTTTGTAATATTAAGAAGGCTTGGGTTATCTCATGATTTATTTGAAGACTTGTAGCTCAGAATTAGAAAGAGATATTCAAGAACTGGTTACATATATCAAAATGGCATACTGTATGCTAAGATTTGAATTTTTGAAATAATCATATTTGGAACATAGAATCTGGGAGCTTTTGAAATAATCTTGTGATGTGGCCTATTCAAATTATCATCAATTTCCATTAGAAAGCTTGTACCTTGAAATAAAAAAAAAATGATGCCAACAAACTGGTTACCTATTTGGAAATGGCATATATTTTGTCAATATTAAAAATAATTGCATAAATGTTGTGATAGTTAGATGCCTTTAAATAGTCTTTAAATTTGGTTCATCTCATGATTTATTTAGAGACTTGTAACTTGGAGCTATAAAAAGATATTTAAGAACAGGTTATATGTATCAAAATGGCATACTTTTGGCATACTGTATGCTAAGATTTGGAATAAATGCACTTGGGATATAAAATCTGGAAGCCTTTGAAATAATCTTCTAATGTGGCATATTTAAATTATTACCAATTTTCATTTGAAAGCTTGTAACTCGAAACAAAAAAGAGATATCAAAAAACTTGTTACATATCTTTTACCAATTCCAAAAGTAATTACATAAATATTGTAATATCTAGAAGCCTTTGAATGTTTGAATAGTCTTTAAATTGGGATATCTCATGATTTATTAAGAGACTTGTAAGTTAGAACTAGAAAGAAATATTCAAGAACTGGTTACATATATCAAAATACGATATACTGTGAGCTAGGTTTCGAATATTTGCACTTGGGCTATGAAATTTGGGAGCCTTGTAATATGGCCTATTCAAATTATTACCAATTTCCATTTGAAGGCTGGTCACTCGAAACGAAAAAGAGACATCAAACATTTGCTACATATTTGAAAATGGCATATTTTTTACCAAGTTTCCAAGTGATTGTACAAATTTTGTAATATCTAGAGGCCTTTGGATAGTTTTAAAATTTGGATTATCTCATGATTTATTTAAAGACTTGTAACTCAGAATCAAAAAGATATTCAATTTTATGTTTGAAATAATCACACTCACTTTGTCTTTCAAGTTTTACAAACTTGTTACGATTTATTCTCTTATTGCTCCAGTCCTGCACATCAGAAGTTATTCTAAATCTATCATAACCTAAGTCACTTGCTGTTTAGCTAGTAAGAAAAGTTTGTTGTTCATCCACAGTTTGGTACATTTTCTTGTCTTGATATATCGAGAAGTTATACAGTTCTGTTCACTTGTAATAATATTTGAACACAATACATAACAAATAACGTTATTAGAATTATGTTCCCAATTGCACCCAGTTTATCGAAATTCACAAGTTCTTTAGTTTGTGTGATTTTTGGTTGTTCAATCCTTCCATCATTCAAATATCCGACACTTATATCATGACATGTAGTTTTTGGAGCTGTCCTTCAGTATTCTAATACGGATCATTTAAGACCATCAAATCGATGAGAGTCTCCGATAGATTATTGGTATATTGGGTAATTAGCTGCTTCGGACCATTATTTTTTAAAATAGATTTTTTTTTTCGCTATAGATTAATTTATGTTAGAATCGCCTGCTAGTAATGAAGCTGTATCTTCAATATACCACCATTGTTTAAGAGCTTGAAGCAATCCATTGTATTTTAAACTTTGTGATCGGTATAGTTCGGATATTAGGTATTGCTTATTGTTTAATATTACTTTCAGGGAAACGAACTACCACTTTCTAGGATTGCTGATATTGTCTATAATTGGCCATTTTACACCATTTACGCCAGTAAATCTGCTATTAGAGTCATATCTTATTGTATCATAGACTGCAATATCAATCTCAGTATTGTCAATCTGGTTTCTGATTAAAAAAAAAAACTTTTGATAGACATTCATTCTTTCAGTTCTTTCTGATGAATTCAGAAGTTGATTGAGAGAATATTTGATCCAACAATCAATTGTACATAAGTTTAAATTGAGATATGTTAACGTGACAAGAGCTTGTAGACAATTAATCGAAACTTTGAATTATGATGATTAACATCTTCACATACTTACCGCCATGTAAGCACACGCACTTATATACATTACGCATGAACATATTTGTGAAAGCACATGTACATACTAATGATTAACACAAAATATCCTGATGAAGGATCTGTAAAAAACCGTAAACAATAACCCAATCGATTATAAAACTCTTGGATGACATTTAAAATTTGGGCAGCTGTCATAGTTTCAGACACGTTTCCAATTCGAATTTTCAATTGCTCTAAATTCAGTAAGCTCCCTGTGCATTCTTTGGATTTTAGAAATTACCAATAGAAGAAATCCAGTCGTGTGAGATCAGGTCACCTAGCAGAACATATCACTTCTTCACGTCGTCCAATCGAGCGACGTTTAAGAAAGCTCTGATTTCTAAGTATTGTGCGCAAGGGCGCCATCATGTTACAGCCATATGTCGTAAATAATCAAAGCTTCAAGCACAGGTATCACTTCATTTTGAAGTAGATTCAGATGATAATGAGCCATAATATTACCGTCAGTAAAATATATAACCTGCAACTAAATCCTGGTGATTCTCTCTTTATGGCTTTCAGAACATTTTAGAAAGTTTGATTTGATATCCTGCGGAAGGAGACATTTCCATGTTCTTTTTGGCTATAATTCTATTTGTATTCTGAATTCTGTTTAATTAGGGCTACAGTGGAAGGCTCCATTGTCCCATATTTTCGAATTACCATCCAAATGCACGGATTATATTAACGCAGACAATGGATCTGCAATGTACAATAACAGAACCTAACAGCACATCGGAACCACACATCTCATTTTGTAATAGTGTGCCGTGTGATGTCCATTCACTTGACAGCATTTCAATGCGTAGACCCATGACATAGAGCGACGGTTTGGGAAGCAACGAGATATCCAAGTCGGCTTTGATTTACTCTCCTGTTCTGTGTGAAACTGCCATGGGCATGTATGACGTAATATATGGTAGGATATATCAGTACCTTGCTAATTAGTCCTCCAGAAGAATCTTCTGATTTTACGCGTTACTTATTGTCTTGAATCTGTAGCTTTGAAGGTAATTTTCAGGGATTTTTTTTATATAGCTTTAATGAAGATCAAAGTATTATTTTAAGGTACAGCACATGGCCTCCCGTCAGTCAATAACTAAACAATAAAGATTAAAAGGTATTTTTGAGTTTGTACGAGCACAAATTATATATTTATCAAATAGTCAAACTTGAAACTGGTACTAAATGAAAGCTGCTGTTTCGTAGGTTTGCCTTAACTGCTTGATTTCAAGCTCAGTGATTGTGGGAGATGGTAATCTGCGAAATCTCTGAAGTAACAAGCTTTCATAAGCTGTAAAAAATGCGCTTTCATCATCAAGATGATTCTTTAATTTTTTGTTCTACTTTGCCGTCTGGGAGCTAAATCTAGCTCCATGAACGTTGAATTAACTGAAGTTGCATCACTGCTGTTGAGATCCTTGTGATTTCATGGTGTTGAAATAAATTAGAATAAAGTCACAATTTGAAAATCATTGTTAATTTCAAAGTGTTAATATAAATTAACTTAATGGAGGAAAAACTTTTCAGAACTCATTTTATTAATAAATATGTTTTATTGGGTAATCAGTTCTGTATTAATTAATTTAATTTATTTAATCAAACACAACGTTTCAAATTTCAAATTTATTAATACAGAACTGATAAGCCAATAAAACATATTTATTAATAAATTAACTTAAGCCCGGTTTTATAAAGGGCGGAGTAATTTACTTCTAAAGTAAATAAGATTTATTCTGTCAAATGACAGTCGATTTTTTGACAGCAATGATTATGTTGTCATAAATAAATACGAAACGATTAGAATTTATTATGTAGAATAAACAGAAAGAATAGAATAAGACTAGAAGTAATTTATCGGATAACTCATTTTTAATGACCTTTATAATTGATATGATGGAGATTACAATCGCTTGCTGCTGCACACAGAAGTATGTTGGCCCTCTAACTTTGTTTTTTTGAATTGTTTTTGCAATCTATCAGACTCAGTACCTGACTTTCTTGAAGACAGAGAAGAAAAATTGTGCGAGAACCTGATTAGTTCAAAAAATCATATTGTTTATGTGACAGACCTGCTTAAAAATGCGCGAAGCGAGCTCGGCCTGTCAATTGAAACAAGAAACCGTGCTCGCGAAGCGAGCTCGGCCTGTTAATTAAAACAAGAAACCGTGCTCGCGAAGCGAGCTCGGCCTGTCAATATTATTTGATTATTATTATTTAATTATTTTCATTGATAAGCTGTCGCTGCCGAGCGAGCGATGCTGCTTCCGTTGAAAATAAGCAGCTGTGCTCGCGAAGCGAGCTCGGCTGTTAATTTTATTTGATTATTATTATTTAATTTCTCTTATTGATAAACTGTCGCTGCCGAGCGAGTGATGCTACTTTCGCGAAGCGAGCTCGGTCGCTAATATTATTTGATTACTAATAATACAAGCTTTGTCCCGCGACTTCGTCCGCGTGGAATAGTTATTTTGGGCAGCATTTCCAAAGTTTTGGGATACTTACTTTGCAAATAATAAACATACACACTCTTGTGGTTTACTTCAAAAAGTTTATTTCAATGCATTTTTATAAACTACATTCCTTGTTCTTCTATCCTTTGCTAAAACATAAAGATTTTGCGGGTTGGATACTCCTGAGAACGCCACATGAAGCTGCCCATGGGAAAAACTATACTTTTCTAAATGTATACCTGCAACTTTAAGCGTCTGTCCTTGAGCTTTATTTATTGTCATTGCAAATGCTGCTTTTAAGGGAAACTGCACTCTTTTGAACTGAAATGGTAGATCGGTGGGAATAATAGGAATACGGGGAATTAGAACATTTTCTTTTTTTGCCATTCCAGTCATGATTGTAGCTTTTATAATGTTGCGTCCCAGATGAGTAATTTGTAGCCGTGTACCATTACATAGCCTTGGTGCGTCAAGATTTCTCATTAACAGGACTGGAACACCAACTTTCAGCCTCAAGCTATGGGGAGGCACTCCTGATAATTCTAAAGAGTTGAGAAACTCTATAGGGTACGGTGTCACTTGTTCAGTGTCTATAACATTGTCTACTGAGAGGTGTTCGACAACATCCCCATCCACGTCTGACATAATTTGTTCATTTATCTGGTCTACTGTCTCATTTGTCGGCGTCAAAATTGCTCTTTCACACAACCATTCTCGATTGCCTATATTTATTTGTAGATCAGGATAGACATTATTTTTTAAATCATCTGTATTATCGACAATTTGACAAACTTCACATCCCAGTGTAATCAGGCCGTTACTGTCTGTTGGCATATAATCTCCGATTTTTAGTAGAGCAGCCGCATATTGCCCTGCTTGAGAATCATTGTGTAGTTGTACTCGCATATTTGTGGTCGGACAAAACTTTTTCACGTGTACCCATAATACAGACGCTTTCAAACAGGCATTTATTTCATCTGCCGGTGTGCCCCTAGTAATAACGGGCAGGGTCTGTCTGAAGTCAACAGCTAAAAGTACCACCATCCCTCCCATGGTACTCTGATTGCTCTTGATATCTTTCATTGTGCGATCCAGTGCTTCGATTGCTCTTTTGTGGGACATCGTACATTCATCCCAAACCAACAGCTCACACTGCTGCAACATTCTTCCGCGCTCACCGCTTTTGCTAATATTACAAACAGGCGTTTCCTCATGAGCTAAGTTCAACGGCAGTTTAAGAACTCAGTGCGCTGTTCGTCCTCCGCTAAGAAGCGTAGCAGCTATTCCAGAGGAAGCTACTGCAACAGCAACTCTTCTATCAACCCGGATTTGAGCTAATAGTAAGTTCAAAAGAAAGGTTTTGCCAGTGCCTCCTGGAGCATCCAAAAATAACAAACCACCTTCCCCAGTGACAACTTTTTGAATGACTGTGTCAAAGACTAATCTTTGTTCTGGGTTCAAAAGTGGAAGGGCCTCTGTTATTTGTCGCTTTAAAGAAACAGTATCGTAATCTAGTTCTCGCATTAAATCACTACTAACTTCCCCAATTCTTAGTGGTTTGTTCATCCCAAAATAAAATAAGTCTTCTCCAGTAATTGTTATCACTTGGTCTTCAACCTTTGTTAGCGCTTCATTGTAAATTAAATCATTGTCGGAAGCATTTGGATTCTGTTCTTGTAATCTGTGTAAAATATCATCCGCCATTTCATTTTTATACTTTTCCCACAATTGTTCAGGGTTTGAAAGTCCACATGTTGCTATTAATATAGCGAAGAGCTCTCTCACCTTGAGCGCAGATCTGCATTGTGCAGCCTCTTCCAGAGTTATATCCCACTGATTGTCATTCTCGAAATGTCGAAAATTCCTGATTATTAAACTTTTTAAGATCTTTGAAAGAAGTTGGACCACGCACATGGTGTAAAAGCATTCTCAAGCAAAAACATTCCATATTATTAACATGGATCGTGTAAACTCGACCTAAGGCATCTCCAGATTTTACACCAGGCCAATTCTGAACAGGTGCTCCTTGAACTCGGCGTTTCCATAGTCTCCTTGTTGTGTTCCAAGTGTAATATCTCGGTACCTCAACATAGAGAAGCGTTCTTGCAAATTCGTCTCCTGTACCAAGATCAAAAAAAGCGGTGAGTGTCGTTTTCGGAGGAGAAGATAGTCTCTCTTGGAAATTATTTTCAGTAAAATAAACACGTTCACCATTCTCTAGGTGCACACTGAGGTGTGTGACGGTGGGGTGCCTTTCGTGTAACGGGAATCCTAAGAGCCGCCACACGGCTTCGTTGCTGCTGACATACCGACCAGACTGATATGTCTGGACTTCATTAACAGGATTAGCGACTTCTGTGTTTCTAAAATTAAAAATGGTTTGGTCGCTACCTTTATTGATATACTTACAGATATATTTAATAGCGCGTACTGAACTGCAAGCCTCGACATTCATATGGGCATTAAACATTTTTGAGAAAATAGGCGAATATGGCACCACCCACCCATTATCTATAGTAACGTAACTACCATTTCGGAGTTTTACAGATGCTGTTTGACCTCCGTCTGCTGGCGCTCTTCTACGATACAGCGGATATCCGTTGTCATTGTAGATAGTCTCGTTAATAAGCTTGCGTGGATAATTTTTGATGCATTTCCCATCCTTCATGCAAGGGTATTGGGGATTTTCAGGACCGCATGGACCATGAATCATATTCTTAACAATAATTTCATGGAGTGTCTTGTCACTATTTGGATCTGGTATTCCAGCCCTGATGATTTTATCTATTTGATCGGGTCTCAACTTATTTTTCAACCACACTAAAATATGCACATGTGGTAGGCCACGCTTCTGCCATTCTATCGAATACATGAAGCACAATATTTCTCCAAATATTTTTCCTTTGGTAATAACAGTGATTAACTTTTCAATTTTCAATCTGTAAACTCTCGCAACTATATCATGTCTATCTATCGCGCTTTGTTCCGGCAGCAAGTTATCGACTATTTGAAGCCAACTTGGGTTACATGTGAAAGTGATAAATAAATCAGGGCGACCATATGTACGTACATGAGCAAACGCATCCTGTGTATAATCATGTAGATACCGGGGGCTATTTACAAATGAAGACGATAAAATAACTATTTTACCCAAATTATTGGGATTAACATTACCGTCATTTGCTACAGCATCTTGGAGATGGATGTAGTTCTCCGCTCTTAATTTGTTTTGATTTAATGAAATGTATCGTAATCGTTCGCTTTCAACTTTTACGTACATGTCAACATAAAACTGATTGGCCAGTTGTCTGCATCGTGATATAAGATTGAAATCATTTTCTCGGATCATGATACGGTAAGCATAAAAATCCATGCATGATACTTTTTTGTTGGATAAGGGCAAGCCTGTCACAGGATTGACTTGTGGTAACTGAAAGTTATACCCCTCCTGCCCCTTGCTAAATATTAAGGGATATTGCAACGCGTCGTGAAATTTGTGTGTGTCTGGTACCCTGGTTAGAATGTCATTACGGGCGTGTAAAATAATATCACGGGAAGCAAACTGTTCGCCAGAGATCACGACTGCGACTTCATTGATAAATGGTGCATTATACCGTCTTGCATGTTCCCCACTTGGCGTACGGTCAGGGTGCATAACCAACTTGTAATTTTCTGCCGGCATTCTTTCTGATGCTGTTTTGAAAGTGTTAATGAGGTTGTTATGATTGTGCAACATTCTTCGAATTCTTAAAACGGCATCCCTTTCAACCCCCTCAATAATTTGACACCTGCGATCAACTTCGCTATTTTCGTCTCCCATGAAGTAGATCTGCAAAAATTTAGGCTGATCGTTTGTAGGCAGTAAAGAGCCAATCCTATGATAAACCTGACCTTGAATTTTGAAGGTAGTGGCCAATCCAGGCAAAACAACCTCATTATCTACTCCAAATGACGTCATTTGTAAACAACAATTATATTTTCTTATTCTCTTCAGAAAATGCCGCGATTCATTGCTATCGTTGTTAAATAAGGATTTTAGTGGTTCTTCTGGCTCCCCGAGTGATGGAAGTGGAACTTTACCACCAGAACAACACATACCTGGAGCTTCCTCTTTCCATTTTAGTGCTTCACAATGTGTACACTTTCGATCCATCTGTCCTATGATAACTGATCGATGATTAATATAATCAATCAACGGGTCAAAATCAAAAGCAGCGTCTTGAAATGCCTCCCATGTACCACTTGTAAATGCACTTCTCCTTCGTGATTGAAATTCAGCATTTGAAACATGTCTTCTTTGCGATTCTTCATGGGACTCTGCAGCAATCAGTGACGCATGACGCTGAGCATCTTATAGCCGACGTGTCCGAGTCTGCTCTAATGTTTCAGCAGTCCTTTGAGATGCGTGACGCTCGGCATCTGAAAGCCGCCGCGCTTGATTTTGTCCTTCAGTCTCAGCAGCTCTTTGAGCTGTGTGACGCTCGGCATCTAAAAGCCGCCGCGCTTGACTTTGTCCTTCAGTCTCAGCAGCTCTTTGAGCTGTGTGACGCTCGGAATCTAAGGCCAAACGGGTTTGATACTGCTCTTCAGACTCTTGGCTTCTAGCAACTTTCGCAGCGCGAGCTCTGCTAGAACTACGCGCTAAATTGGATTTGCGTTTTCGAGGCATATCAGAATCCAGAAGAGAAACGTGATGAAACAAAAGAAAATCCTCTACCTGACCTATACGGATCAAAAATGTTCTTACTTCAATTGTGAAACTATATTCATTGAGCCAAATCAATAAAACCGCTATAACTATTTACAATTTATTTCATTCATAAACTTAATTGGAGCAAAAATTTGAAGAACTATGGATTACAAAACAACTCATGCATTTATAATATTCGCACTCGCCTGCCCTAACGTAACTGGCCGTTCGGGTCGACACATTTAGTAATATTTCTCCCACTACGCAGCGCTGCGCAGGCGCTTGGATTTCAATACGATCTTTTATCTCCTATTTCATCCCCATGTAGGTCGCAATCACAAAAACGCTGGGAGAAATGTTTGTTCATTTATTATCAAGTACCTGACGCCTGAATACAAAATTTCATGGTTTTATCTTCGAAAATGACGAACTTCAATACATACTATCATCCCCTATTTCAACCCCTCCGCAATTAAAAATAGCCTATGTCCTTTCTCAAGCTCTAGTTTATCTTTGTACCAAATTTCATCAAAAACGGTTGAGTGGTTTAGGCGTGAAAGCGTAACAGAAAGACAGACAGAGTGACTTTCGCATTTATAATATTAGTAAGGATTATCATCATTATAATTTTTTTTTTTTTTTATCATTAACCCTTCAGCCGTGTGGTGGAAAAAAGTTGCAAGAACTGTGTGGTGGGGTATGACATACCCCAGCAATAATAACAAGATAAATATACAAATTTACAGTTTTATACTTGATTTTTCTGATGATTCTCTTCACTTGGTATATATTGAACACAACAAAACATATATAATCTTCTCGAGGAGTAGAAACAATAAATGGTAAAGAAAATTGTCAATGTCCATAATTGGCCGTTTTCAAAAAATATATTTCATTCATCCTCATCTTACAACTTGAATGTAAGATGGAAACTAACTCATTCTGTATGAAATAAATACTTAACTATCGATAGAAGAATAGAGAAATTTTGATACAAAAATATTGTAACACAAAACAGTTATGACCTCTCAATTCTACATCACTTTGAGCATGAAAAAATGGCATGTTTTAAGCAAATAGCCTTATTACATTTGTTGCAAACATAAAGACCCGTAGTCAGAACGCGGTTTCAAACCGAGGCCTGAGTCTATCTTATATATAACCATGACGACGTAACACTGTTTTGACATGTTGTCATGGTTATGCATAAACCAGACGTAAAACCGGGTTTAAGAGTGCGTCCTGACTACGAGCTAAGCTAAAATGTCTTACGATCTTTCGTTCTAGTACAAATGTTACACCTTTTCGAAGTACTCAAACGATTAGACGGTCTTCCTAGAGGTATATTTGCTCAACTATGATCTAAACTTATACCACATTAATTTGTTACACTAACTGTGTGGTGGGGTATGAGATACCCCGAACAACTTTGAAACGCTATAACTCGATAACATCAGAAGATATAATGACGAACCTACCACTAAAATATTATGTAACGCAAGAAAGACAGCTACTGACCTCTTTGAGACAGTAATCCACCAAATAATGATGAGACGAACATGAGTAGCATCTATGGGGTATGACATACCCCACCACACGGCTGAAGGGTTAATACTTTTTTTAAAGATTGAGTTGAGTTTTTTTTTTTGCGTTTTCCCAAATATCTTTATCGCAGGCAATGGCTTGTTCACCGTGTATTGTGTGTAAACGTGAGAATAGATATAATATGCGTGTATTATGTGAAGATGGAGGGAGGGGCGAAGAGAGTGTCCATGTCTACCTATAACACCTAAAGAATAATTAAAATATTTATATAAATTAACAAAAAAAAGGAATAATTTATTTTTATTCTTTCCAAATATCTTTATCGCAAGCAATGGAGCGTTGACCAATATTGTGTGTATATTGAAAATTGATGTATAATATGCATGTGAAATAAGTTAGGTTGAACGGGTAAAGTGTGTGTTTATAACTACTAATATTACTTTTGAAACAATAATAATTTATATAAAAATTAAAAAAAAAGAGAAGAGAAAAAATATTCTGTATTTTTCCAAATATCTTCATCGCAAGCAATGGCTTGTTGACCGTATTATGTGTATATTGAAAATATACATAGAATTATAATGCATGTGAGTAAAAGTAAAAGGTGTATAGGTAAAGAGTGTTGTTTATGACTACTTATATTACATTTGAGACAATTATAATTTACATGATAGTTAAAAAAAAGCCAAAAATTTTTTTTGTATTTTCCCAAATATCTCTATCGCAACCAATGGTTTGATGAACGTATTGTGTGTAAACTGGAAATATATGTTTTCATATACTATTTGACGATGTAAAATTCCTATTGAGATATGTTTATATCGTCAAATCATTATGAATTCAATTTGACGATGTAAAATATAAAATATCTTTTTTTTTTACATTGTCATTTCACTATATGACGATGTAAAATTAAAAAAGATTTTATATCGTCAAATCATCAAAAATTCAATTTGACGATGTAAAATATTGATAAATATATGCTATCAGCGCCACTGTGAGTAAAATTCGAAGCTCGAAAAGAGACATTCCGCGAGTTTATTGCATAGTGTACAAGTGGAAATAAAGTGATTTACGAAGAATTTGCTGTATTTAAAAGTTATACATCAATAGAGATTATAATATTACAAATTGATATTGCTCTGAACTTGATTCTTCACTTTTATATTACATTTATGTTTCAGATAAATCATTCAATGAATAATAGCGGAGTGACGAAGGATCTAAGATTTTTCTTGATATTTCCGATATATCAAAATTAAAATTCCAGAGTAGTTTACGTAGGAGAAGAAATTTTTAATGCTGGGCACATAATTATTTGTGGCACTTCACGTGACAATTCAGATTTGAATATGAAATTGTATGGTTTACGTTTGCAAACTTCTGCGTTGCAGTCACCGCCACAATAAAATTGAAGAAATACTTTCATAAAAGGACTCACTCTTTTCCAAATTGTAAAGAATTAATTCATACTTTTTTTCTACTTATAAAATCAAAATCATTAAATTTATTTTTCACTTTAACCTTACTTTTCTGTTTAGGAAATAGGAAAAAAATTGAGCTTGAATCTCGCTTTTTTCAAGAACTACGGGCAGGTACACAACAATATGTAGTTGACATAATTATTCAGATCAAATATTTAGATAATAATGGTTTAATTCTTAATAAATTCAATTGAAAGAGATGAAAGAATGTAACTGACGTACGAATATCTCTTATTGAGCTTCTAAAATTTGCCACCTGACTGCGTAGCGTTTAGCTGGAAATCCCTATAGTTGACCTTAAGATAAGATGGGTAGCAGGTAGTATAACGGTATGAGCTTTCTCACCCTAATCTCGTCATGAAACGTTTCTTAAATTTGAATTTGAATGATTAGTTTAATGCGGCTCATAGAATTTTGCGCCTCCTAGGAGTCTGCGCCCATGGCAGGGGCCATCTTCGCCACGCCCTAGTTCCGGCTCTGCTCACTGCCCATATTTGGAAGTTCTTCATAATAATTTTACGGAGCGTTCTCAAGCAAGATGTTTCAAACATGCATATACCAGATTGGATTTTAGATTCTCTCGCAAACACAGATACTGAAGACACATCAAATTTGGAAAAGACTAACAAAGAACTCAAAGCAAAATTCAAACATGGATACCAAGAGTTCTGAATTCAAGAATCCATACCAGTTCTCTACCCTAGATTACAGGCAATAACACACAAGTTATTGACTGCATTTTTTTATCCTTCGTGGCTGAGTGTAGATTCGGCGCAGTAACCAATTTACTGTTAAAACATCATTGAAAGTAACGATCTACGATTATTATTTTTAACGGAACTAGAACCTGACATTAACATATTGTTAACCATCTCACCAATTTTTTTATCCATTATTAATTTTGTATTTATATCATAATTTTCATTTGTTATATTTTAATCACCCATGATGAATTGATTGAAATATCAATATGTCAATTGACCATGCTCGATTATGGAATGATTCAATTTAGTTCTATAATTTTCCATTAATAGAATTAACAAAATCTCTATGTTTACTTGATAAATGATGTGAGTAAGTATCTCTGTCTTTGATATTGAGTTTCTTTGTCCAAGTATAATTTGTTCAATTTAGTTTCTACTTTGTAGGTCAGAACTATAAATAGATATATTTGTCTAAAACAAACTTCTTGAAAAGTCAAACATACAATCAGAAAGGAAATCAAGCATTCAATTTGCTGTTGAGAAATATATTAAGTTGGAAACACTAACACCCAATGATAAATGAATGAGTACTTCCTTTTTCACATTAGTAGCACAAGCCATCCATAAAATTAATCACTCAATACAAGCTGTGTAAATACATCACAACAACAAACGCTGAGTGTCGAAAGCGACACTGAAGAACATTCGACAGACTTGTGTTAGTATAAAGCTAACTTTGTGCTCTAATTACGAATTATCCGCGTAGCACACATAACATAGCACAGATCACAATGTAAACAACAGAGTACAGAGTGTCTATGTTAAACGTTCACATGGGCACTGAACCACACGGTAATTAAGATATTCTATTGCAGCAGAACGCCTATGCTATACATCATTATTTACAACTGATAAAACACTTTGTGCTATAACATGAATCAAATATTTTTCGAAAATAAATATGTTTTATTGGGTATAAGTTCTGTAATTTATTAGAAACACAACGTTTCAACAGCAAAGTGCAGCACTTTGCTGTTGAAACGTTGTGTTTCTAATAAATTACAGAACTTATACCAAATAAAAAAACATATTTATTTATAAAATGAGTTCTGAAAAGTTTTTTTTTTTTTTTTCTTTCATTAAATATTTTTCGGTCAACTCTTGTGTTCTGATTCCTAGATATAAGGGCAATTTGTGCTTATAGTCCAGACCTTATTGTAAGTGATTTCCATCTATTCTTGTATTTGGAGGGACTCTTTATAGGCAGTAATTCTACAACAGAAGTGGTGAACAGGTGGTTTTCATCGCATGTGGCACTTTTTTCGATACTTTCACATTGCTTCAACAATAGTGACAACAGAGTGGGAAAGTAGTCCCCAGCTTGAAAGTCAAAGCTCGTGTGCAGCTGATAGCTCATATTAATTCATATTACGATGTGGAAATGACTCACAATTCTAGTTCTGTACTCTAGTTGTTCCACAGAATGAATTTTAGGAATTTAATTTGATCAAAGGAAAATTAATGAAACAAACGAAACAACAATTACAACAGATTGACTTCTCAATCTAATTTAAACAAAGGCAAAGGAATATATCACAAATCGAACAATAATCACAACGTATTGATTTATTAGAAATAAATATTTAACAAATAAAAATTAGTTTCAAGAGAGATGGCGTTTTTAAAAGAATTTAGAACTTTTCAAAAATAATTCAGAAAATGAATAGAACAGCCTATTTTAGGCCCTGGGTGATCTCATTGTTGAACAAGCACTTCGCGAAGAAGGTGCTAATTCAAACCCAACAAAGCTACCAACCAGTCCACGCAGTCCACATTTAGAAGAAATGAAATAAATCTGAAAATCTAATTTAAATTCAATTGTCTTATTGGAATTAGATAGCGCAACGCTTCAAAAATAAGGTGCCTCCATTAACTGATCCCATAGACTCAGAAAAGTGAAGAGTGCATACCTCAAAGTATTAAACAACTCTTGGATTACAAACGATTAAGTGTCGTCAGCGCCATCTCTTATCACAAAGTTGAAACATATTCGTATCGCCGCCATCTTGGTTACACTCGTTTCTGCGTAATGGCACTTTTATCTGTCAAATCTGACAGATGTCCAACAATTATAACTTTAACTTATGTAAACACTTATTATGGTATTAATAGTTAGTCTAACACTTAATTCACACTGTTTAACTCAGTAAATGGTATTACGTAAGTAAGTTTATCTTTCACAAAATGTTTTAATCCACTATGGGTTGTAGGTTATGTTCACGGCGCGAGCACTAGAAATGTCTAATAGAAATACTATAAATGTTGGGGTCTCTGAGAATTCACTCTTTTTTAAGGACGAACGGTAGGGACTAGCTTGTGTGCAACAATTATCTCACATTGGAAATATAACTGCACTTTGTGTACTATTTGGTCGCAAAAATCAATCAGAAAATATCTACTTATAAGAGAAACAGGCAACATATTTGATGACTAGTACTAAATGTAACATTAAGTTTGTCCAGCTCACTCTACTCATTTTACAATAACATCTACCGTGAATTCTTTCGTGTTATCATTGAGGTGAATACAGTTGAATGAAACAAATATATTTTGTGTTGTCGTTTATAACGTTACGACTCGGGTTGATTTGGGTGAGACGAAGGCAGATGACCGCAAACACAACAAGTCGTAAAGAGATCTCAATCGGACGAGAGTTGAAGATGAATCGGATGTGAGTCGTGAATGAACTGATTCGAAAATCTTGAAAACAACAACATGTAGGACTCAGAGGAAGTCAAAGACATAGAAAATATACTGCAAAAGAAGCTAAATGGCTTGCACATGTTATTTTGCAGAAAAATTGAGGCAGGTAATTTTCAGAACGATCTTGACAAGATTTTGTGACCGGATGGATGCACAGCGGGACAAATAGTATCTACACACAAGATAACTACAACATTTGGTACTTACAATAATTAAAAACAGTTTATTACAGTCTTCAGTTTGAAAATGTTCTGTGTACATACGAGAACTTAATAATATATAAATAAATGTGTGTGTATGTACGTGCACGTGTAGTTATGATGGTTCTTATCGACAAATATAGCAGATCGAGCAAAAATCACACCTGTAGTATTCCGTACGTTGTAATATTGCGCTGGTGTCTTGATGAAAGAATTATTGAAGGACAGAACGACCACATCAAAGCTTTTTTTCAATACTGTTAATGGTTTACTGCGTGTACATGTGCCTTTCATTTAATGATCACTTTTTTCGCATTTTATTGAATTTGCCACTTTATAGTGCAACGTGCAACACTTTGAAAAGTTCATGGATAGAAGCACTTCCGACAGAATGGACTGAAGCTCACGTTTCAAATTACATTGTCTTACAAGGTATTCCTTACAAAAATTAATACACTTTTGCATTCATGCAAATCTATTCCAAATCAGGTATTCCAGTAATTAGTTGTGACACTAAGATTTGCTATTTTGAAAGCATCAAATGTTTTCTCCGGTGACTGGAAACGTTGAAGACGCAGTCCATGCTTGATACTTAGGATTTGGGAACATGAAAAAATCTTTGGAATCTGGTCTATGCAAATTTTGAGTATAGATTTTTATGGGTTTTATCAATTGTTGTGAATTGATTTTTCGAAACATGGCCCTTTCGCAAATAAATAGTTGCTTGTAATTGACATTGCCTGATCTTCGGTCTTGTAGAGAAACTGTAGCGACGTGAACTAATTTTCAAATGAAATTGAGACCATTTTTGTAAAAGAATAACTAATGTTTGATTCTCCACATTTTGGACTACCGTAAAAGATGGCTCATATCTTTCTGTGGGCTCAGAAGAAATGATCGATAATTCGTCAATAATTCATTGTGCCTTCAAGCATTCTTCACCGCATGAGCCCACTTTTTTTAGCACAAATCAAAAACTTCGTCTAACTTAACTCATCTCAGAGTCTTCTTGATTTGGTTCCTTCACTTTATGTTGCATATTCATCATATTTGGTGAATATCGATATTTTCTGGATACCTGCTGTCCTTGATGGACCTAACTTGAGATCTTTGCTGAAATTGATGCTGCCACGTTGGAATCCTGCAATGTTCTGCTGGTTTCCGGCACATGGTTTAGTCAAAGCTTCATTCGTTGATTGAACTATGAAAGGGTGAGCTGATTGTGCAAAAAATTACTTGAAAGACATCTCCTGTTTGTGATTAGTGGTTGAAATGTTCTCAATTTTGCACAGTACGACCATTCGCTCCTAGAATCCAGCAGATATAGAAACAGCAGTTTTCGGAGTATGCAATAAGTTTTAGACCTTACTACTCCTGATTTGAAGGAATTATTGATAATAATGGGTTGCCATTACTACTTTCTGAGATAGATTTTTAATTGAGTCCAGGACCTCTCTCTATATGCACAATATTGAAAATAGAATATTGTTGCAATGTCTTATAAGAACATTGTAAAAATAGGAAATAGAATCAGTGATGAGCAATTATGAGTCGGACATGTTATATGTGTGCTCAAATTATTTCAGGAATATCAACTACATTTATCTGATACACGTCAATGTTTTGTGACATGCGAATGTTGAATAATTTTTTCTGGGGCATTTCCATTTTGTTCTCATGCTGGCCATCACAGATACCGAGCAAAAAATTGTACGGCATTAAAAAACAGGAGGAAAAAATTCTGGTACAAAGTTAACAGAGCGTTGTTTGTACTTGGAGCTTGACCGCGTTATATGGCTATTTTTAACGTGTCATTATCATTGATAAATTTATAGCTTATCCCACATGGGATCTTCATCATCGAACCTTGTACACACGTGAAACAACACGACAGCAAAACATAACCGGGGTGTCACATCGCACGCTCAGCAAAGCCCGTAAAATAGACGCTCCGCGGAAAAACACCGACTGGTTGTAACCCACTGGTAATTCATTATAACCTTTGATGTGATGTACGTGGTAATAAAAGCTAAATTACCGAGTGACGCGAAAATAATACCGCCGCGCTGTGCGCTCCATTTTACGGCTGGCTAGCACTGCAAATGAAAAGATCGCTCCGTGTTGTTTCGTTCAGGATAGTAAATACTGTAGAGTAAGTGTTGACACCTTTCAAATAGTATACTGTGCAACCTTAGATTAGGAAAAGACATATTTGATATGGTCTAACGTCAAACCACTATCGATTATTACATGTTTAATCAGAACGTGACATTGTGACCCTAGATATTCATTGCAGCACCCACCATCATAAGACAATAAATTATATATGCATGACAGAATTGATGATAAAATCATCAATTTGAATCGTCGAAATCAATTTACCGACCTATTAAAGGACAAATTCCTTCGGTGAAGATCGTTTCCTGTAAATGAACAGGGGAGACAAATAAATAACTACGGGCAGGTTGGAAGTGATTTCATTTCCAGACCTGGACGACAGGATGCTTCATCATCTCGATCCTCATTGAGACAGTTACACAGGATGAATCTGTGTCTATTGTCTACTGCTGTTTGCTTTGTCTAAAGGATCAACATGCTTTTATGAACTTTGTCGCTTTTATGACCTAAAAGTTTTATTTGCTTCAGAGATATCATTCTATCTACTTGGGGAGAGAATGAGATGGTTTCAAATGATCTGTAAATAATGAAAATTGGATCTTAATGCCTTATTACATCATTCACGCTTTCTCATCCATACGACTCTTTTGAGCAATGATATTTTAGACAACAAATTGCATATATGTGAGGTGATCATCAATATGAAAATGTCAATAGGAAATACAACTCCTAATTACAGATTCATTGTGCCCTAAGAAAGGATCGAATACATGTGGTATTAGCGATGTAAGAAAGTTTCACTTAATTTTGTGCTTCTTATATTGCACTCTATTTACTCTACTGCATGTTCTAGGAAGCTACCCGATATGCCCTCAGGAAATATCTGTCGCTTCGTGCGTAGTCATCTGTCAGATGAACGCGGCCACCTATGATTACATCAAGTGGCAGATAGTGAGCACTCTTCTGTGTGTGTGCACACCGACTTGTTGAACAGCTTCTTGTGTTCATTGCCGCGAGCGAAAATCAAGACTTGCGTTCTTGAATAACAGGGTTGAATACGAAAAGATTACTGAAAGCTCTAGACAATGAGCAAATGCGTTGTTATAATGGAGAGCATCTTCATTTGAGTAAGTCTCGTCTTTTTTCATTTAATCAATGATGATTATCTCCAAAAAATCTCAGAAGCCTTCCTAGTAGAAGAAATGTACACTGTGGCTACATTCTACACAAATGATAAGTGCGTTGTTATGGTGGAGAGGATCTTCATATAAAATAATAGTTTCGTTTTTTCTCTCAGCAGTCAACAAATTTCAAAAACCTCACCAGTAGAAGAATGGTTCATAATTAAATACCGTAGAAAATGGCAAGAGCCAATTTACATGATCAGTAGTAGTAAAAGTAAAGCGAAGAATCCGTAGATGATTGTTAGAAAAAGGACAAGGCCTTTAGAAATCCAATCATTATTAGTTTATATAATAAACTAATTATAGTACAGAGAAATTAGATTCCTAAAGGCCTTATCCTTTTCCTAACAATGATCAGTAGTAGCATGTTGAAAAATTTTTGTTCTTAAAGTTGTAAATTACAAAAAGTAAGCAAGAACAACTTTTTCTAGGAACAATTTTAATAATTGGATTACTCAAGCCCTCTTAGCAGAGAAATTTTTTAATCATTATCTCAATTCTCTAACAATTTTTATCAAGCAATAATAGCTAAGGTTTCTATTTCTCCTTGATGCACTTTTCTCACTTTTTTTTTGTTTCAAGTGTTACTTGATTCCAGCAGTATATTGGTATATCCATGTTCCGTCTTTAGTGACGAAACGATGCGTCTCTGATTCTCCACTTATTTAGGAACTGAGTAGGTATTTCGCCAACTCCAATAAGGACTAAGTTAATATTCATCTGACACTGCAACTCCATTTTCAATCATTTTAACCTACTGAAGAGGATCTTATCTTGAGATAATAGTGTTACCGTTTTTTGAACAGCTGATTATAATTCTTTCTCATAAATCGCAAGAATTACTTTCTCATAAATCGCAAGAATTACTTTCTCATAAATCGCAAGAATTACTTTCTCAATGGAAGGAATCTTTTGATGCTCTTCCCTCACTAGTTTGTGTTGCTTCAACATTGCAAGGTCATTCTTAAATATTATGACGTGGTGGTAAGAGACTTTTTATTGATGATAGTCTTACCATTCTTTAAGTTATCGATGATGATTATTCCTTGTTAATCCCAAATAGTCCAGGAACCAACCGCACCTTATGTTCTTTGATCAGACTTACGGCCAAATTGTAAATGAATCGGTAGAATATTTAGGGGTCAATAGGATGCTAGACTTTATAAATGCAGGGTCCTATCCTGAGTGTCGAAAAAAAAGTCGATTCTGGTCAAGTTTTTCAACGCAACTTCCTCGATAGAACTTGAGTACGATTCGATAGCGTACTTAAAGAAAAAACCAGGGTGTCACGTCCTGTTCTGTTCAGGAGGGCGGCATTCACTCTCAAGTTTAGCCCATTTTTGTATTAAACTTCCCTGATCAAGCTAGCGATATTTTTTTTCTTCAAATTGACCACAAGAAAAACAAGATACTGCCTCACTACCTGTCCGGAAGAGCGGCAACCACACCTAAAATTACTCGATTTTCGGGTCCCAGTTTCGAAGGCTGTGCGATTATTCTCTCAAATTGTACTTTGGGCATTTCTGAACACAAGAACACCTGGGTGCTTCTTTCCATCCTGTTCAGAAGTGTGACATTGAAACCTAAAAATCAGATAGACTTCAAGAGAGGCTGCCGTCCTCCTGGACCGAGTGGAAGGCAGTACTTCAGTATTCTCGAGTTCAGAAAAGTTTAAGCTATAATTCATTAAAATAATCGTACATTCGATGAGAGAAGTACAGCTATACTCAAAATTGGGATGTGCTGCCCTCCCGGACAGTTAGAGAGGCGATATCTTGTATTTTTTAGTCAGAAAGGTTCGAGCTTCAATTTGAAAAAAATTATTATCGTGAGCTCGACCAGGGAGGTTCAATACAAAAATGGGTCACACTCAAAGGTGGCTGCTGCCCTCCTGGACAAAAAAGGGGATGGCACCTTGGTTTTTTCTCAAAGTACTTGATCCTCGCTATCGATTAGTACTAGTTTCAATCGTAAACTCTATCACGGAAGTAGGAACTTAGTGCAGAATCCTGAATTCATAAAGTCTAGCTTCCTATTGACTATTGAATACTCGATCGATTCATATACAGTTTGGCCATAAGTTCGACCAGGGAACATAAGGTGATTATGTAAAAAAGAGATCCTTCGTTAGAGGGAAAGATCTTTGATGCACTTTTTCCACGTCTTACAATTGTTGAACTGTAACTAGATTCAGTAGAGTAGAGGTGTATTCATGTTTCGTCAAAAATGACGAAACGATGCTTGTAGCTCTGCAGACTGCCTTCTTATCCTACTTTTATCGAAACCAAATAGTTGTTTTACCAAAGACGCTTACTAGCGTAGCGTAACTAATTCTTCTAGAATCCCAATGCGACAACATACTAGGAACCACCTTTCAAAATTTATAAGCAAGAAGAAGTTAGATGAAAAAAAGTGCCGGGGGGTTTTATAGCCATGTTTAATTCCAATGTCACAATCTCGTATCTTATAATCTATGGTATAGATATACTTGGAATTGATACTTAAGTCTTTACTTAGAAACTTTCAATTGGGGCCTTTCGTATCCAGGCAATAACACTATCAAGTCCATAAAGCCTTAATAAGAACTTAGCTGATATATATATGACGTTGCAAGGCCTTTTTAATCATTATAACATGATAAAGATAGACTTCTTGTCAAGTAATATAGTCTTTCCCTTCACAAATCTTGAAAGAGAGTTGTCAACTATCTCTATAGATGGAAAGATCTTTGATGCACTCTCCTCACTTTTTCCTATTGTTTGAATTGTTACTAGGTCCCAGTGATATAGCAATACATCCATGTTTTGTCAACAGTAACGAAATGATGCTTATAAATCTGCTCTCATCTTTTTCGAAAAACACTCAAGTTACTAATCGGGTGATTCATTTGGAGGTACTTTCACTTACTTGTACCAAGTACAAGAAAGTATTGTGAAATCGAGGGGGAAACCGCTACAAAAATTTTATACACTAAAATGCCAAAAATGCCGAAAAATGTACAAAAATTTCGTGAAATTCCGTAAAAGTATATACAATGCCGTAAAATACAAGACAATGCCGCAAAACAGAAAAATACAAAATAAAGTAGTAAAATACAGAGTAATGTTAAGAAATATCATCAAATATCATTGAATATCGTAGATATAGAAAAATATTTTTCACTACTACTTCAATTCTCGACTTCATAATAAATTGATGGATTAGAGATAGCAATATGAATTTCTCCCATTGCAAAAATTGAAGTATACTTGTCATTCCAGCAGAGCTGGGCAAATTACTTACAAAAAGTAATTAATCACAATTACTAATTACTTTGACAAAAAGTATTTGAAATACTTCAAAAATAAATACTACAGAAAAAAAAGGAATTGAATTACTAAATACTTTTGTAATTTCAATAAGTAATTTCAAATATTTCTTCAAATACTTATTAAATTGAAAAGCAAATATATCTTCAAATACATGAATATAATGCAAAAAATATATAATTATAATAAAGTAAGCAACTATCATTTGAATAATATATTTTTAATTTCTTTTAAAACTACCAATTTCTCGAACAAAACGTCCAATAATGCATGTCCACTAAAATAAAATTGCGAGGCAGGGAGTTACGTGACGCATTTGTTGCCCTTCTCGCACATGAAGCTTTTACAAACACGTAAGCTTATCCATATCTACTTGCTGAAACTGATAAAAGTGACTCAAGTAATTCGAATACCCATGGTTTCAAATACTTTGAAGTAATTCAAAATACTTTATGTAATTCAAATTACTGTAAATAATTAAATTACCGAAAAACAATTCCTTTTTCAAATACTCTCTAAAATTCAATTACAAATACTTTTTGGGAAAAGTAATTTAATCAGTAATTAATCACAAAAGTATTTAATTACTGCCCAGCTCTGCATTTCAGTAAGTTAATTTCGGTTAATTTAATACAATAATAAACAGGGCGTATGAATAGATATAGACCAGATATTTTAGCACAAAAGTATAACATTTTTGTAAAAAAAAAAACAGTTATCCGAGTACACGAATATGTAAAGTGGGTGTCTAAGAATAAACTATCGGAAATGACCCCAAAAAAAGTTGTCAGTTATCAGACATTTAATTCACATAGAGGTAAACTCGGATTGCTGTTTAAAGAATTTACATGAAAATTTATTTAACCTGTTCAAATAATTGAAATAAAAGAGTAAACTCAAGTTAACATTTACAGAACTATTTAAAAACAGTACAAAGTATTGAGAAACGAACCACAAAAATAAATAATGAAAAAATATTTTATGCACTTGTAGATCAACAATATTTCTTTTATATATTACAAGTTACTGATTTGCATGACGTACACATGCTACTATATCGACTACTATCAGCTTTTGCGCATGCGCAGTTTGAGGAAAATATTCTCATTGTTGTTCCAATGTCGTGAAAATACCAGTAAAATGCAGTGAAAATGTCGGTAAAATGCCGTCAAAATACCGCCGTAATTCCAAATTGTACATGTCAAAATATTATTAAAATTATATTAAGTATAATCTGAAGCGACAGAAAACTTTTTTGAATGAATTTGTGTATATATCAAATGATGTACAAGCAAGTCACGTTATGTTCACGTCAGATTTTTTTTTTAAATGAAAAAATTTATCTGAATATCCATTTTATCGGGTTTTCTTCATTATCATACTGAATAGTCAATCTCTACATTTATTTCTATGAGATTATCCCTTTCAAATCTTGGTCTCAACTACGTCTAACATGGTCCATTCTGAAGTTCTAATTTCCGATGACGTGTCCGAATATTTTGAGTGGTATTTGGCATATACCGCAAGTGATGCAGATTTATTCATGTACTCTTTGGACTTTAAATAGTCTCGACAAAAAAATATGGAGATGTGACATCACACGATCTAGGCGGCCAATCCACCGGTCTCGTAATAAAGCCATAGTTTCACGATGTTATCCTGTAGTACCCTAGCTTCTTTTTCAAATTGTAGATTCTCTGATGTTAGGATGGGGGCGGTGGCATATCTCTAAGATTGTAAGCACAAATACATCAGAATGGAGTAACAGATAACGTCTTTCTAAAACTCACTTGTAGGTGCCTCAAAGGCCCACAAAATATGGAAGTCGTATAAAATGATATTTGTACTCCAATATCATAAAATGAGCTTAATATATTCCAGATTTTATCAGGATTAATAGAAACTCTAGAGCTTGACAAAACCGTGCTTTTCATTCATGTTGAACTACGAGGACGTCGAGCCATTTTCAAAAGTCGGTCACGTCGGATTTTGAGCGTCTTGTGCGTTTATCATTCTGGATTGACGTTTAAATTTAGCCATTTTTAGCTCAGAAGTTATTTCATGATATCATCAGTTGTGCTCTGAAGTAATAATTTTTGATCAAATAATATATATATATATATATTCTTTAACTAACGTTCACAGCTCGCTTTTGATGTCATCTTGACCAACCATCTTGACACTGATATTAATTAGAAATGTTCGGACTTATCTACATCATATTCTTCTTGCGGGAGGGTGCGTAACTGGCCAACTTAGAACAAGTCGTAAATATCGTGAAAATTGATGTATTCAATGTTGTTTGCATGCGCATATGTTTCTGTAATAGAGAACGGCAGGTGTGGCCCACAAAAACCAGCTGAAAGTAAGCAAGAGTAGCTCATAAATTTAAAATGAAATTTAAAGGCTAATAATTTAGATATATGGCTTGCAGCACGCGACCGAACAAATTGCATAAGATGCACCCGAACAATATCGATATAAAATATCCGACATTAAACTTGCATTCTATTTATATGGATTCATAGTACCGTTTAACGTTTCACACCTTGTAATTAACGCATTCGGAGAGTCAGTTTATATTACAAACAGAATTATAAATCAATGTTTAGACGGTATATTCCATTATTTAAGTGAAATAGGAAACGGGGTCGAACATAAAAGTGAATTACTGCTTGTAAAAATAGTTAACAGAATTTGCTGGATATGCTTCTTTCGATACTTTCGGAGTTTGTGAAAGTATTCTTTATTTGAGCATCAAGATACTCTAACAAGATAAAACTGTATTTGTAGCTACGAACTTAGAAGAAATAATTATTTTATCTCCAGCTAGAATCGGCATAAACTTCCTCAAAGTAAAGAGGAAAGATAATACTGAAGTAGTTTTCAGTTCTTCTACAAACATTAGTAGTGCGCACAATTTGGCTATAATTGCAGAACAACGGTGCAATTTAGGGCAACTGATATACATTTGGCAGTGTGGTAAACCCTTCAAGGAATACAACCGTGTCTTAAGAGCACAAACATCTTCGCTCGTTGATAAACAGACCACAATGTGGATTATATTATAATACCTCTAGATCCAGTTCAGGCGAAGTACCTCATTGCTCGATTCATCTTCGGCTTAATCTCGCGAGCGGAGACACTGTTCAACTTCACTAGATGTTGTCCTTCTTGCCGAACGCGGGTAAGTGGGACAATTTCTGATAGCGAGAGCCTTTGTCTTGGCACAATTCAAATTCAGGATTAATTCAAGCATTCTCTTGTATCTTTGTTAGCAATTTAGAGTTATCTTATTAGTCTGCAGATTGCACGGACATGTTCTTCAGGCTATTTATGTAAAATGTATTAGAAACTAATATTTTCATCTGTGAGGGTAGTTATAGCTTCAGAAAAAGGTTATTCAAACTTTTTATTCTTATTACAGCTATTCGAAAGCTGCTTTGGCTTTTATATAACAAAGTCTCGATTTGGTGTAACATCAAGTGATACAAGCTCTCAAAAAAGTGCTACATAAAATAGACTCAAATACCGTGAAGTAATTAAGTACCCCTTGAAGAAAGTCTTACCAAGATAACGAGCTAGTACGCATGTCGGTAAAATTCACAATTGTGAGTCGAAATCATTGATTCCCTCACCTTCTACTGTAGATTTTACCTCGTCTTTCATGTGTTTCCATACGACAAAAAGGATTTAGATGCTCCACTAGTATTTGAAAAATCGTTATTCAAAAGCAAAGTTGTATTATCATGGAACTTGAAAGAAATCGTATTTGATGGGAAAAGTATTTGCAGGGATTGGATTTCAATTAGTAAAGACAGCATCTTGACATCATTTTCGACACATATAACACCTAGCGGACAATTGGATTAATACTTCATTGTCGTTATGTTGAAGACAGTTTTCTAAAAGTATGAGACAGGGTCAAGTCAGTTTCTGCAGCCCAAACAATAACAGTAGAAAGGAATTCAATCATTATGATTAAAAATGAATTGAAAAATGAATATTCATAAATTGAACTTGATTTCAGGCCTCATCTTTTTTTCCTACTAACATAAAAGACCTATTATCTTGGACCTTGATGAATCTGGCTTAAATTTTAAGATATTGATGTACTGCGAGTTGAGTTTCTCCTTTCTACTCTACAGTTTTGTCTCACCTGGACCATCATTACCTCTGAAAATGGTCCATGTGGGACTATATGAAAGAAAGAGAAAATTGAGCTTTCGAATGAATATCCATACTTCAATTCCTAAATTCAAGTACCACTCGGTACCAATAAGCATCTTCATTCAATCTCTTATCTGAAACAAAGAATATTAACGTTCAGAAGCAATGCTGGATAACCGTTGCAAAACAGCGTTGAATAATCATATATTATACTATAAGTAGTTTAAGTATTATCGATCATTTTTGTAGTGCTATCACGAATGTTTATTGTGCTTGCGTTTGAATACCACGAGTGTGCAGCACGAGTGGTATTCACAAGCACAATAAACATGAGTGATTGCATTACAAAAATAGTCTATAATACTTTAACTACAAATAGTATATGGAGGACTATTGCAGGAGTCAAACCATCTTTTCAAATTAGTTTTCTATGAATCTAGTAACAAGTCACGCAATTTTCATAGGAACGAGTAAACAAACTTCTGTCAAACTGAAAAATTAGAATTTCTTGCATTTTCTTTAACGAATAATAGAGAAATGAATAGCGTTTTGATATAGAAACTAGTTAAAAAAGGTTTGATGATAGATCAGAAGATGAAATTGATGAAGATATTCAGAAAAATATTCCATTAAATACGAAGAAAGCACAAATTGGAGATATCCACATCTTTGAGTGAAATACTCACTTTGACCACTGGTGTAATACCCGATGGTATTTCTACACATCCAAATACTCACTGAGATGCACCGTTTCTATGGCGATTTAGCATTGTTAACCTTGTTATAAATACTACGAATAGAATAGTCATTGGTAACTTCGAAATCCACATAGCTGTGAGGTTGTGGAAAAATGTTGATTCCAAACCGTAACTCAACGTAACTTCAACACAACATGAATATTTAATCACTGTCGAATAACGTAGTTGTACGTTATAGGAACGTTCTATATATGTGATAAACAATCCATAACCGCAAGCAAAGAGCATGCCACATCATTCCCGCATTTACTGAGTACATTATGGGTCTGCAGAGAACATTCCGTATTCATTCCGCATCTGCGGAAAGCATCCCTCAACAGTTTTACACCTGCGGCAAACATTCTGCAATCTTTCCACACCTGGTTAACTCATTTTTCAATGAATTGTAACGATTAAATATCTCTGAATCGGAGAACAATGATTTTTTAGTTGTTTCACCATGGAAACTTTCGATTAGCACATCAACATCAATTTCACAAAGGTCCAAAATCTTTGTAGATCATATTATGGCTGCACTAACAGTTGATATTTAAGTCCCTACAAATGTCATTGACAGTGAATTGTCTCCATGTTGTCTCTACGAATTATAATAGGACCCTTAGAATGACGTTTGCTCATTTTTGTAATAACATTTATTGACCAATTGACCTTGCCAAATCAGAAAATTTTATTCAAACCATCTCTTAATATGATGCAAAAAGTAGTCAATTGAATTATAGAATTAAAATTATTGAACCTGTCATTAGTGAGATTTTTACGTAATTCCAAAGACAGATCGGTAATATGAGGGTAATCACTAAGGTATTGTAACTAGATCCAAACTCTCGCGTGGGCTTAATAAATTATTTATATCTCAAGCTACACTTATATAACTAAAATTAATCGTTACTCAGTATTTCTATTTTTTATCGACACTTAAATAATTCACCAACACTACATTTATTCTACACTGCCTTCTTATTAATTTCAACCCCTTCTTATTTATTTCCAATTGTTTATTTTTCTATTTATCACTGTTTTTCAATTTATTTCCACTAGTTCATCTCATTTAGATTACTTAGTCGCATTTCCATAACCAACCAATTAACGAATTTCACTTCTACGCGCTATCTATTTTGACCGTGACTTTTTCACTCACTCTAACTGGCTGACTGACTCGGCTTTTTTCCTCGGTAAATATACCAGCCGCCTTTATTTCCCGACGATTCCAGAAACTTCTAGTGGCCTACCAGAAATTTCCACTAAACGTCACCACGTCCTTGACATATATTAGTCAGTGATATAACTCAGTGATATAACCTATTTACCATTCTTCTTGCTATGGAAGTCTACTCTGTATGGCCACTGTTCATTACAGTGTGGTAGTATAAATGATTGAGGTATCCCAAAGAAACTACATGTTTTCAACAGGAAATATAAGATAAGTATTTCACGACAAATAAAGGTACTCCGAGAGGAATTATTAATGAGATACAAGCGTTCAGGAAGAATCTCAAAAATATTTCGCAGGAAATAGCTTTATTCATTTATTCCCTTAAAGTACAGTTTGAATATTCCAAAGTAAGGATAGAGGCTCCAGAAAAATACTGGTTTTCCGAAAATATAGCATAGGAGATACGAATATACCAGAGCAATACAAGTATTTCAGGGGATTTGTTCCAAGATGCAAACATGTTTATTTTATAGAGAGGGTTGTTTGAACAATTATCGGCCTGATAAGGAAAACAGAAGATTTTCAGACATTTTTTTTATGTGAAACTTTTTTTGGGACGGTGTAAATTGGATTTTTTGAAACGAAAAAGTGTAACGAAAAAGAGATTACAGCGCACTGGTCGTCGCGGTGCTCTCTGCATCTTCAGACTGCACGCGTTCCTGGATTTATGAAAGATTTTAGACCAAATCAGTGCTTCACACTTTGTATTACATCCGTGGTCTTGGTTCAGGGATATAATTAAGTAACGGTCAAGGTCGACACTGGTCGAGATCCTGCTAATCTTTTTATAGGTTTCAGGTGCTAATCTTGCCTTCTGTATAGGTTTCAGATTGCGTTCCATTGAAATGTGTGTTAGGTAGGTACTGAGTTAGGGAGGCACTTTACAGCTCAAACTTGAGAGTTGTGGGGTTGGTCTCTCTCTCTCTCTCTCTATCTCTCTTTGTTCATCACCTCTATAGTGCATTTATTTATTTATTTATTTATACATTCGGGGCAGTTTCCCGATTATAGGCTTCCACAATTTAACAATTAATACATAAAATGATAAGTGCAGTATCAGAGGCAACAACTTACATATAATTGATTCTTAATTAAAGCCGTTTCAAAATTTTTAAGTTGACTGTAGTTCAGACTAAAAAGATCCAAGTGCTGGAAGTTATTATTGTAAGTAGACATTTGTCTACTCACTACAGAATTCTTGAAATTATTGAATTAATTTTGTTCAGATAAAACAAAGTATTATTCCGAATATCTACACATGGAGCGTGAAATTTGAATTCATCTATAATATCATAGTTATCAATAATATTATTGAATAGTTCATATTTTCATATTTTCCTACAAATTAACCAGATTACAAAGTTTTACTTCTACCGCGCGTGAACTCACGCACTCGATTTATTCTTCATTTTTCTATATAACAATCATGCAAAACAATACACTCGGTCCAACGATGTTCTAATTTTTTAATATCATCTGAATAATTTGATGCGTTAAATTCTGTAAAATAAGCGCTCGTCTCAGCTTCGACCTCTACATTCTAGTGATGTGCAAAATTAGTCTTGCAAGAATACAAGATCAAGATCAATATAATGCTAATAATTTTTTGACAGTGCAAGCCATATTGTCTCGTCTTGGCAACATTTTACATGAAAATGTTTTTGCTAAGATTTCATTTTTTTTGAAAGTTTTTATTTGGCTATTATCTATAACATGGACCCTACATCAATTTTCAGACCTCTAGCATCAAAATTCGCGGAAGCCTCATACAATCTTCAATCCCATAATTTAAAGGCTTGAGGGGTAAAAACTCCAAGTTTTAGAATTTTTTTATTGTTTGAGTAGTAATACTAGCTTAAATGCCAAATTTCAGCATTCTAGGACTTCAGGAAGTACCCCAAGAATTTTGATGATCATCAGTGAGCGAGTCAGTGATGAGATCGGGTTTACTAGATATCAATAGAATCTAAAGTATAAGAGCTATGCTAATAAAACTTCGTATTTTTAATAAATCCACTATTGACATCATATCAGAATTTTGTTTATCTGGTATAATCCAAACCCAAGTTATGAGGCTTCGCTTACATCGTCTTGACGGGGGCACTACCCTGCCTCCAAATATGGTGGCGTAGGTAGGCAGGCTAGGTGGTAGGTTGTTGATTGATTGCTGCGTCAGAATGGAATTAGGTACCATATAACCTCAAAAATATTGAAAAATAAAAGATATTTAGCAAAAACCACCATTTTTGACGCTTTTTAGCGCATTTTTTGGGAAAAAGCGCTATTATATTCACTTTGGCTGTCTGGCTGGCTGGCTGGCTGGCTGGCGTGACGCGTGACTATACTATTTACAGACTATTATTATACTATTTACAGACTTGAAACTGGTACTAAATAAAAGCTGCTGTTTCGTAGGGTTCACAAATTGCTTTAATTCAAGCTCAGTGATTGTGGAAGAGTCAAATCTGTCCGGGATTCATTCAATGACTTGTTTGACGCGAATTTGAAGCTTATTAGAATAAATTATTATTATTGGATGAAAATTTGTTTACTTTTGGTGTATTTTTTTTATATAGCTTTGATAAAGATCAAATTATTATTTTAAGGTAGATCACTTGATCTCCCGTCAGTCAATACCTGGACAATGAAGATTCAAAGGTATTTTTGAGTTTGTACATGCATAAATTATGTACCTATCAAATAATCAACTTGAAACTATTACTAAATGGAAGCTGCTGTTTCATAAGTTTGTCCAAACTGCTTGATTTCAAGCTCAGTAATTGTGGGAGATGGTAGTTTGCGAAATTTCTGAAGTAACAAGCATTCATGAGCTTTAAAAAATGCTCTTTCATCATCTAGATGATTCTTCAATTTTTTAGATTTTCAGGAATTTTTCACTTTTTTCAAGTACTGTATCTTGGAACTTTATAGGTCTAAAAATAAGACTTAGAAGTCAGTCTCATCGGAAATTTGATTGGCTACAAAATTGACCATGATGATCTAAGGTGTAGAAGTAGAGGGGAAAAACTTACAGGGTAAAATTGAAAGAAGTGTCAAAATTTTGTGGTTCCCCCTCCACCCTTGAAATTGCTTCGCGAAATTCTGGTCGAAAAACATGGAAATCACACTATTGGGTGATCCATAACTTCTCATTAACAGAATCTTCCCTAAGTCTGTGCTCCAAAACTTAAGCACTTCGCCTCACGCGTACCCTCGTTGAAACAAGACTGTTGAATAATTTTTCTTCTCTTAGTACTTGATTCGAAACTCACACACTTCGCTTCGTTCGTGCGGTATTATAGATATGCCTACGGCATGTTTCTTCAATACTCACGCACTTCACTTCGCTTTTGCGTTCTAGAAGCATCATAATAACTTAATGTCTGTTCGAGGTTTGATAGAACTTAATTAATAAATGAAAACTATGAATCAAATTTTGACCTGATATTTGATGAATGTTATCATCTAAAAATTGATGTTGAAACATGGGATACTGCTTTTACATAGCTCAAAACTTTATCTTATCAAGAATTTTGTGACATTGTTCTGTTGAAAAAGTGAGTTGAGGCAAGAAGTTCTCGAACCTTTACTCGATGATCGTCTAGAATTCTAGATAAAATTGTTGATCTCCACAACGTCTGCGTCGGTCACAGCATTTTCTAGGTGTTTCGTGCATTCATCATTCTGGATTGACGTACGGCCACGTATAAATTCAGCCGCTTACTTTCAATCGTCAAAAATGAAGGAGCAAATTCTTATAATGTAGAATCTAATTTATTTTTTATCTCTTTCGATCTTAAGTCTTTCAAAATGAAGTACTTAATCACAGCACGAATTTTAATTTTATCCATACCATAAGACAGGCTAAAATAATTTTCTTATCGTCACTGTTACAACAAATCTACAGAACTTACAAGTCTAAAACTTTGCACAGCGCCATCTGAAGACGATAAATTTTTGGACTACCTACGTATTTCATATTTTAGAGAAAATACAGAATAAATAAGTGTTACCATGTCATTGGAATCATATATCAGTAGTCATGAGTGTAAAAATCAATGATCCTCATCCAGACGTTAAACAATCTTAGCTAATTTTGTGCGAAACGTTTTGGTAGATAATAACATTCTGTAGCTGGCAGATTTGAAGGTAATTTCCTCTAAAAGAAATTATTCGCCATTCTCTCCAATAATTTGTACCTGGCCTCGTATATTGCATTGTATCCGCTTGAGAAACTTTGTGCTTTCCATGGAGAACTTTTTCTTCCCCACAAATCGCAGCGCCTGCAGTTTCCCAGGTAAATCATGACCAACTTTTCTTGTTAGAAACTGGTTAGTAAATACATTCATTTGTTACTGATAATAATAATGATTGCTTTTTCATCTCCTATTGCTGATATATAAGTTGTGCAACCTCGTGAATATTTGAATTTCAAGGATTCTAAGCTCCCTAATTGTTCGAAATTTTGCTCAATCAAAATAAAATGGTTACAAATGATTTCTATTTATTGGAACTATTTTGATGCTGACGACAATAGATACGAGATTTTAATCCCATGTTCTGAATATAGTGAATGGGGACTAGTTCCCCGATAGCGGATTATTGGAACACATCCGATTATTTCCGATATCCAATTGTTTGCGGAGTAGGTCTGGATCTGGTCAAACTATTTGCTAGCGCTTTTCATGTTGATGCTGTGTGTGCAGAATCTGGTTCATTGTGTTCACAAAATTCCGTGTGTGGATGGCCGAAAGAGAGTCAAGTTGAGATCCATTGAAATGGAAATTGTGAACACACATTGTCCGCAGATAACTACAATACCGTTCACGCAAATATAATGCACGCGGTTCTGAACGCTTTATTCCTGCCTCGATCGAACCACTCGGCAGTCGTATGTGGTTCAATTCATATTGTTGGTCGCGTTTTAGAGCTGTGCACTTTAAATTTGTATCGATATTTTCATAACGGGAATCAAAAGCAGTGATATTGTTCTACGTTCAACGCGCACTCCACTACTTGCCCACAAAAAGCAAACATCATTATGAAGTCGATATTTTAATATTTGAAATTGCATCTAGAAAAGTTAAACTTATTATTCCTGTACGGAATGCTTTTTTAGAAATGAAAGAGAGGCATTGATTTGAAGTAGATTTTAACTGATAATATCTTATCAAAGTGGAGCAATTTTAGTGGTAGTTATCTAACAAAACTTTCCCTTTTGTCTCCTAATGTTCCTCCTATATTGTACTATCTGAATATCTAGTCCATATACCCACAATCGAAAGCACAAGCACAATGAGACGCGAGAGTCCCAAAGTACCAGCACATCCGATATCGAATAAATGACAGACGTCAACCTATAGGGACGTAGAACAAACGAATCATCGAAAACTCCTCATTTGTTATATTTACAGATACAAATTGGTTCGGGCTTTGAGAGTTATATATTGGAATTGAAAAACTGTTATTTAAATACCGTGAGTTTATTTTAGCGTGAAACATATTATGTGTTATACTCATGATTACGAATTTGATGGCAATATATTTAAGTGTCCATTTCTAAATGAAACATTGGAGATAAATTTGACACTTATTAACTAGCGCAGCACTTTTATTACAATATTGTATACTATTGAAAGAAAGTACAAATAGTTAGACGGTATCACGTGATTTTCAATCCCAGTTTAAGCCAAGTTTCATACTTTATTTCGAATATCATTTCCTGACAAATCAACTCCAAGTCCATGGATAGTTGACAGAATAGTAAATAAATTTGGAAAAAAAGATTGCGTTCAACCTGGTCATGAAAGGAGGGATAGATTCAATCATGTTTTGATGGGTAAGGAAAAATATGAAATTATAACAATAACACTAGTTTACAGTACATCTGTTGCCGGGAAAATTTTAGCTGTTGCTGAGTACATAATGTTATCTCTATTTTAAATATGTAAGCAGAATTTTTTTATTAGCTCTAGTTCTCGAGATTCAGCTATGTATGTCTAAAACAGAAAAAACATGTATTTACATGAAAAAAATTCATTAAAAAATCAAATTAATCATTGAGTTCTGAAAAATTTTGCTTTAGAGCTCTTCTCTTATGTATAGATTTAGGAAAATAACGTATCAGAGACCAGCAATAGTCAGACATCATCCCAGAAACCTTGTTAACTTTAATCCATCCCGTGTACATCCTGATGCTTACGCTTTCCTTGCTCCTCGCTCATATCTCCTGAATTTTCCGAAAACCTGTTCAGGTAAGAAAGTGGAGAAAGTGGAGTTCTATGCTCATATTGCACCCCATATTTTTTAATTGTAAAAATAGGTCTTCAACAAGTTCAATATAATTTTCTGATTTTGTATTTTCGAGAAAGTTCTGCATCACATAAACAAAAGCTGTCAAAGCTCTTAATTCAAGCTCAGTCAAAGAATTTTTGAATGAAGTATCTTTCGTAAGTTGTCTAATAATTTGAAGGCCATCAAAAATACCTGCTCTAATCTTTTCAATAGTGAGCTGAGGAATTTTTTTGCAAACGTAAGAAAAGCAGTCTCTGTCTCTATCTCGTGATTCAACAAACTGATTTATGAGGCGCATTTTTATATGCAATGGTGGTGGAATAATTTTGAAACTTGGATACTGCCATTTAGCTCGATTTTTAGCGTTCATGCCGTTTATGTTCACACTACAAAATAACAGTCATCGAGATGATTTCGGGGTTCTCGTCAAATGGTCGGTGTTTCAAATTTAAAAGCACTTCTTTCACCACTTTTTCATAATCTTGGATATTCAACACACGATTTACAAACACAATCAGGAGCCCAAGATTTGTCATTATTATCCAAGAGCATCCCAAAATACAGAAAATAGGTGTTTTCAACCAACTCTCATGAACTTTTCTACAATTCTTGAACACCTATTCTCCGCATATGTAGCAAAAATTATATGGATTGTTTAAACAACGTCTCCTTGAACTACTCATGTCCCAAAAATTCCAGATATCAATCTTAACACAGTGAAATAAGCACGTTATCGACGAATAAATACGCAGGAATAATAAAAACAAGAACAAAGGAGCTAGAGCTGTAAAAAATTTAAAGACATCTTTGACAAAAACAAGTCATAAGTGACCATTATCAACCATAACATTCACAGTAACAGACAAATTGTTGAATTTCGTAAACTAGTGTAATATTACATAATAATCGACAAGAGCGATTGAGCAAGCTACTAGTGTAAGCAAAAGTGCTGTATACAAGTTGTTGGAGAGAGAGTATCTTAAGTCACTGTGTTTTTAAAATCACCATGCAGGACTTTGTTGCAGGTGAAACGTAACTAAGGATAAATTTTTACGGACGCGGCAACTTTTTATTCACATGGTAAAATGAATCCCTAAAATTGTAAGTATTGTAGCAGGAGAAATTTATACTTATGTTATAGTACACGAACTAAACAACCTGATAAAATTAACGTTCGGGTTGATACGACATTATAGAACCGTTTTTATTGGTAGTTATGTTAGTCTCATTATTATTTGAATCTACTCCAAAATAAAGTAATATCTGGGCTTATAGCTTTGAATATTGAAGACGCATGGTTTCAGCATGAATTTTGTTGGTTTCACAATACTTACCCACTTGTTACTGTGTATAAGTTTATAAAAATCTGACGTGAACATCACGTGACTTACTTGTACATCATTGAATATATATATATATATATATATATATATATATATATATATATATATATATATATATATATATATATATATATATATATATATATATATATATATATATATATATATATATATATAGGAAAAAAGTTTTTTTAGGTATTGAAGTCCATTTAATTTTATTCATGCTACTGTTCAATTTTTGGACGTTCCGGATGATAACCCATCCATCTTCAGCGTTCTATTGAAATATTACAATCCTATAGCTTCGTTTACAGCATAGTTATGAAGATAACCTTCCAATACTTATTGATAACAATATAAAAATAGCAAATAGCTCAAAAATCACAAAAAATGTGTGAATGTAACTTCGAGGCTACCACCAACCAAGGTGGCTGGTGATAGAATCATTCTATGACATATAAGACATTGATCCAATTCGCTCCAAAGACGTGAAGCAACTGACCCAATAACTAAAAGTTCCAAAAAAACCAATATCAAATTTAGTTCTATGATTGATAATGACACACCAAAATTGTGGGTAGGAGACTAACATGCGCGCCAAAATCGCGTACACAACACCTCACCTGCGACAACCTGTATTTTCTATGGCAAAAAGTGCAGAGGAGGACAGACCGGGCTCTCGTGACAGAAAAAAATTACAATTTTTTTACATGCTGCCAATCATAGAGAAGATACTGCTGTGAGCACGCTAGGTGTTAATGCAAATTAAAAAATCTGACGTGGACATAACGTGACTTACTTGTACATTATCGGATATATTTTTCGCATATACGATAATCATACACAAAATTCCATCGTTCCGCGGCTAATCGTTTTGGATTTATTAGAAAAATTCTCAAAATCTGTCAAGTGAAGTGCGCTAGGTCATCACTCTTATGATAAAACATTCCTAAATACTGATTTTCAAGATTCTATGGCTACCAGTTCTGAATTTATGCGTAAAATTTGGGAGAAACTGCAACTGAAGTTCACTTTCGACTCATTTGATTGTTATGAGAATAGTAGGTAATCATTTAGATGCGGAAAATTCAAAAAATGTTTTGAGTAAAGTGAACTTCCGGTACAGACGATAGCAATCATAATGCAAGATGTACAACTAGATGTTATAGAAGTACAAATATATAAGATTACCATTAAGATACTACTGCAATCGCAAATACTGAATTTCAGTATCTTACGGCTAATCATTTTGGATTTATGCGGAAAGTTCAAGAAAAGTTTCATTTTCATCATTGTCGCAAGATGTAATTGTTACGTAGTACGGACAAAATGTATTCGATTGTTTCGCTTTCCATCTGACGACGTTATCATTGGTACAGCTGGTTATGAACTCACGTGGAGAATAGGAAAGTCTAGTAGTAGCGCGAAAAATGAAAGCGAGCAATAGTAGCGCGAAATTACACTGTGCGACAATTTTTCGAGTAAAAAGTGTACTTTAATCTGTGTCAAAATTTTGTGGTTATATGTATGTCGTTTGAGAACTTATAGTTCTTCTGAGGAAGCTTATAAATATTTCTAAATCACTTCAAGAGTTGTAAGTCAAAAGAAAGAGTAGAACGCTGGTAACAAAATTCAAAAATAAGAATATATCGATAATAACCATCAAACTCATTCCTCGAAGGACTGTTTATTCGAAATCATCCTATTTTTTTGTCTTTGTCTTCAAAGAGCTAAGATTGGTGAATGCAAATATCTTAAGCTTTTTTTTTTCAAGCAATACTTGTTGCTTATCGCAAATCGCTATATTGAACTCCTTATGCTCCTACAGTTTTTTCTTGTAACGTTTCTCAAAAGACTGTATATCAATGAAAAATCATCAAGTGTTTTGTTACGGCTCCTAATAATATTATACACAGAAATACATCACAAACGATTCTTGCAATGTGAAGTTTTTTTGTGAAGTTGTCAATAATTGATCTTTCTCTATCCAAGTCGTCCTACTGTCTAAATTAATAAGCAATATTTTGCTGGAAAACTTTGCATTTCTAACACATATCCAAGTTGCACAATGAGTTGTTTTTCTCAAAGGGATCGTTATGTCTCACGCTCTCATTCTATACATGAAGCAGAATATTATGCTTACTCTATTCGACGGGGAATCAATACGGCATTAAGAGAGATGAGAGGTCGTGGAGAAGGATAAGGACTAAATTCACTTATCTGCCTGAATATCAAAGAATCACAGATCTGCGTGATATTCTAAGCCTTTGAGAGTATTTTCGAGATGGAATATCATCAAGACCTACTTTCTTTTGTGATAAATCATCCACCTAATCAGTACAAATTCATTTTGTCATTGGCTTGAATATTTCAAAGAATGTAAGGGAGTCTTTTTCGAAATCAAATTTTTATTTGCTGTTGCCGTTCAGTTTTTCGAATAAATTTATTGGTACATGAGTCCTTGCTAAGTGTTTTTGACAGATCACTTTTATATATGTTTCACCAGTTGCAAATTAATAAAAATTCAATATGAATATGTTATTATCGAACTGGCAAATGATTTTTTGAGTTGGCGAGGAAGGAAATTAAAGAATGAGGTATGAGTATAATGATCTCTATTTATTTTTCTCTTCCATGATACAAGTGGGAGTCTTTCAAAGTGATTCATTAAAATCAGAGGGCGTGTGCGCCCTTCTGTCTGATGGTAAAGGTCCATCAACACTAGTTGAGCGACGCATTTCAAGCAAAACGATTCTCCACTTGAAATCAAACAAAGAAAAGAAAAAGAACAGACTACGGAGTACATTCGCATCCGTGGCGAGAAAAAATAAAATTAAAAACAGTGCGGTCTTTGCTTTGAAGGAACGAGCAACAAAGGAATTCACGTGCCGACCTAACACCAGATTCAAAGGATTTTTTAGATGTTTAATAAAACAACCAACCTACAAAGAATTCAGCAAAAAGTGCATCCCTTGGAAGACTGCATGTAGCAATTTAGTAATGTAGATAATGCCCTATACTGATTCTCAGAAATAATTTCTTTCAAAAAGGAAATCGAAGTTCAAATGATTTGTAAATAATAAATAGGATATAAAGACATCATTTGTCAGTTCCGTATCAAGCAGATGTATGTTATCTACCATTACATGGTCCAAGATTTCCACCCTACTCTATCATAGCCGCCCCCGATATGTTTGATCTGCGGCGTGGCGTATTCGATCCATGTTTATGTGAAGTCACGTTCGGCATTTGACACATGTTTCAATCAATCGCTTCCCGCTGCTGCAGAAGCCCATCCTGTTGGATTACGTCTTTTTTCCAGGACTCAACGAAGGTTTTCGAGGAAGCTTTTGAATATGTTATTTGAGAATTAAATGAAAATATTGCGGGACTAAACTCGGTTTGGAAATATGTTTACCGTGTAAACATTTTTGCATCTCAAAAGAATTGAGTGAGACTGTTGAGATATTGACAGTTCCCTATTGTTTTTTGTATTGCTCACAGCATTTCTTTCAAGGAATACACTACTACATTCTGAAACGGTCGTATTTTCCATTATATTATTATGAAAATGATAAGAGATCCTTATCAGAAATCTATGGAATGTTTTTTCCACTCAATCATCCTTTCCAGTTCAATTATTATTGGACTGATGTTCTATCAATAAATGAAACGTTGAACGTCATCGTATATTATAAATCAATTCAAAATGTGAGGGAGCTCGTTGGGTCGTTGGCTACCACTTACAAATGTTAATTTGATGAGTTACCGATCTAGCACATGTAAATTGAGGTGTATCAATTCAAATGCTTCAACACTATTCCACTCAGTTGTAAAGTGAGATATATTCTAGCGCAAATACAAAGTCCGAAAGCAAACGCCAGACACTTGAGTGAGTCCCTAAACACACATTGAATATAACGGCCATGCTTGACTTAGTAACAAGATTTATGAGAATTTAAATTTCATATGGTATGACCGTCTTCATTCCAACCATCAAATTGGGCTATAGCATTTGGCGTAAGTGCAGCAGAGCTATAAATAGTGTAACGAAATACAAAATGATGTTCGTTAATAATTTATTCTCACTTTATGCTATCCTTCTATAACTCCAAGGATTTACTTCGTTTAGATCACTTTTGCGCAACTTTCGTAGCCTACCAACCAACCAACCAATATCACTTTTACGCACTATTTATTTTGACTACGACTTTCTTACTCTCTTACCGTTTCCTACGGTCTCACTACTCTTACGGTTCATATTCCTAAAGCCGTTATTTCTTGACGATTCCAAAAATTTCTAGTGGACTATCAAAAATGTCCATGACGTCATACGTCCTTGACATATATCAGTCGAATCATGTCGCGACTTTCAAGTCCACTACGTCTAATTAGTAATTACCTTCTTCACTACGACTAATTTCATGAGACAGAAAATCGTCCCAACCAGTTTGTCCACAACGTCCAACTGCAATCACGTCACAGTACAGCCATGCCGACCAAACCTTATCATTCTCACTACAAGATTAGTTTACGTATTTTTGAGCAAGCTCGACGCGAAATATTGCGTTCGGAACAATAACGGCAGATCAAACTTACCTGTTTAGTATACCCTTCGTCATTGTCTCGGATTCAAGTTTCTACGCCGAACTTGGTCAGAGCTGGTAAAGCCCGCTTGTTCGTTCTGTGCGAAGCACTGTTGGTTGAAACTAAGAACTACTGTTTTAGTTTCACTGATAAAATTAAACGGTATTAGACTTTATGTACAAATTGGTCAGTCGTTACCTAACCATCTCTTCAAACACACGCTTGCTAAATACTCTCTTAAGAATACTCGATTCACCTGTTGTACATAAATGTACTAAGTTGAGTTGTAAATAAATCCGGACTACTGCAATTCCAAAGTCTCAAAATGAGTCCACTGTGTGGTTTTGTCGAACATCTACAAACCGCTCGGCACAAGACATTACAGCACAATAGTGATCATGAAGCTCGAAACTACTTTTGTTAACAAAGGCAACATATAGTTTGTAGGCTAATTAATCCTCATAAAGCTAGAAACGGAGTTATTATTTTTATTTGCATGTAAAAAGAGTTTATTGAAATTTGCACCAATTTTCTGCTTGTGCTTCATGAGAAGTGTCCCATAAACCTAAAAATTCTTGAACTTCTTTCAGTTTTCCACTAATAACTCCCAGAAAACGTTACTCCTATATAAATTGAAGGACACAAAACTCTGCGTCAAATGATTAACGTGAAGCCGTCAGGTATATATGCGAGTTTGAATGGCGATAGTTTTTCCTATTTTCACTTACTTGTACAAAGTAACAAGTATTGTGAAACTGACAAAATTCACCTATCGAGATTTTGATGGAAATATTCGTTTTGAGCATCCCTGAATCCATTTTGACTATTTTTGACTTAATGTCGGTATGTATGTTCGTAAGTGCGTGCGTGCGTTCGTGCGTAACTCGCAAATCTCAAAACTGGTTGAACGTATAATGTTGAAATTTTGTATTTAAGACTGGTATAGGGTCTAATTGTGCACCTCGCATTATGGTTCCAATCGTCTGTACCGGAAGTGCACTTTTCTTAAAACTTTTTTCGAATTTTTCCAATAAATCCAGAATGATCAACCGTAGGATGTTGAAATCCAGTATTTGAACTTGATGTTGTATCAGAATGGTCATCTGCTATTTTTGTATGAATCGGTCAGACCAGACGTGCACTTTACCTAAAACTTTTTTTGAATTTTTTGCATAAATATAGAATGATTCGCCATAGCATATTGAAATTCCGTATAAAGAATTTCTATAACATCTTATTGTACATCTTGCATTATGATTGCGATCGGCTGAACCGGAAGTGCACTTTACTTGGAACTTTTTTTAATTTGCCGCATGAATTCAGAATGATCAGCCGTAGGATACTGGAATTTAGTATTTGAAATTGCTGTAGCATTTAAATGGTCATCTTCTATTTTTTCTAACAATCGGCTGAGCCGGAAGTGCACTTCATATGACAGACTTTTTGAATTTTCCGCATAAATTCTAAACAATCAGTCGTAGAATATCTAAATTTTGTATTAGGCACTTTTATAATATCTAGTTATACACCTTGTGTTATGATTGCTATCGACTGAGCCGGAAGAGCATTTTATTCGGAAGACTTTTTGAATTTACCGCATAAATCCAAAATAATTGAGCGTAGATTGTTAGAATTCAGTATTTAGGATAATTATACCGTCTAGATGTTCATATCCTATTTTTATTGAGATCCACCTAGCTGAAAGTGCACTTTACTTGACAGTCTTTTGGAATTTTCCGCATAAATTCGAAACGATCAGGTGTAGAATATTGAAATTTTGTTATTTTAGTCTGCCGTAGCATCTGAATGATTGCCTACTATTTTCATAACAATAGACTGCACCGGAAATGCACTTCAGTAGGAATTTATTTTTTAATTTTGCGCATAAATTTAGATCTGTTGGTAGTCGTAGAATTTTGACAATCAGTATTTGGGAATGTTGTAGTATGAGAATAATGGCCTCCTGTTTCCATAGCAACCGACTTGGCTGAAAGCGCATTGTACTTAACAGATTCTTAAGATCTTTTGGGTAAATCCTAAACGATTAACTGTAGAACGATGGATTATGTGTTCGATTATATATATATATATCCAATGATATATATGATCAAACACAAAATTACATCCTAATATATATATATATATATATATATGTATATATATATATATATATATATATATATATATATATATATATATATATATATATATATATATATATATATATATATATGTACACCTTGCTTTATGATTGTGATCGGCTAAGCCGGGAATGCAGTTTACTCGAAACATTTTTTAATTTTCCGCATTAATCCAAAACGATTGAACGTAGAATATTAGAATACAGTATTCAAGATGATAGTACTGTCTACATGCTCATATCCTATTTTCATTAAGATCGACTGAGTCGAAAGTGCACTATACTTGACGATCTTGGAATTTTGCGCATAAATTCAGAACTGTTAGCCGTAGAATCCTGGAAATCAGTATTTAGGAATGTTGCGATATAAGAATGATGACATACTGTTTCCATAGCAATCGACTAGCCGTGGAATAATGAGATGTTGTGTTTGATTATATATATCCAATGATGTACAAGTAAGTCACGTGATGTCCATGTCAGATATTTTTTCAATCGTATCTTGGATTTTTAGTCCTTATTTCCGAAATGTGAAAATGTATCATCTGAAATAAATAATATATTTGCTATTCTCACATACAAATTGAGAGATTAAAACCGTTTCTAACTTTCCGAGAATTAATTAGCCTACAGCTTCTTTTTTGGTCCACGTTTCCTGGTCTGGAAGATTCAGTTATGAAACTTTATTTGTTACTTATTCCAATTAAAGAGTACCTGAAACAAGAAAACAACACTCTCTTGCATCTTTTCATTTGTTTCGTCTACTACTTTTATGCATCTTTCCTATGTTCTTGTCTATTTGTAAACGAATATCGTCATACTTTAAGCACAATGCCAATAGTTGACAAAGTAGAATTCAAACAGGCTAACAAGTAATTAGGTCATTGAATCCCTCACATTAATTATAACATGCGATGTTATTTGGTTTTGCACAAGTATAATCGCCATTAGCTAATTGAAATTACATTTCTTTTGGAATAAAGCTGTGATGAATCAACTTTCATATAGAATGTATGAATCTAATATAATAAAGAGATGTCTGCTTGCCGTACTAAAGTTCATGTCAAATTTACTCTTGGAAACCCTTGAACATGAAAAAGAAGTCTTTTGTAGTATCACTTTATTATTTGTAGGTCCAGAACCTTCCCCTCAGAAACGCTTGAAGGTATCAAATTGAATTAATTACCAAATAGTAAGGGCTATAGCTTAATAGCACTGTGAGAAACCCAAATTATGTACTGACTCAATGCAATAAGAAGATAATACTCGTATTCATAATTTATTTATCGACCACCCTTCACCTAATGTTTTGAAATTTGGCACAAAGGTGGATTTATAGCACTAGTGGAAGAAAAAATTAGGAACTGATCAATTTCTAGTATATGCGATGTTGATTTGAGAAACCTAATTCAGAGCGTACATAATAGAAACTGTAATAATCTCACTTTTATACAACAGTATGAAAAAAATGCTAACATCTAGACGGAGCACCTGCACATAATTGTCGCCTGGTTACAGAATATCTTGACGGAACATTTGGTGACGATTGATTTGAATTGTCTTGACGTATTTTGCGAATAACTGTGCGAATTTCAAACCTGGGCCAAGCAGCAAATAAGTACTCCATTTCAAACGATCATCAGGCCAAAACGCGTCCTTGTAGACTAAAAATAGCTTGGAGGCCAAAAATCATGTGCTAATGAATTATGCCATCGAATTTATCACTTCTCCGTTGACATTTTAATGCCTGGAAAAGCCCACAAAACGAGGTTATCCATTTAGTGTACCTTAAAAGCTGTAATAAAACACCGTAACGGGCAATAATAATTCTCATGTAAGTTTTAAACACTTGTTTATCGTTTAATAAAACCTGACTGCGATGATATCCACATAACGCTTACGTGCTGCTGCTTAGATATCCTTACATCTTATCTTGACGCTTGGTGCGCTGCGGTCGTGAAATAAAATGGTTCGAAATAGAAGAATAAAATAATAAGTTCCATTAATGAAATATTCCTGAATACAATCCTGAGTCTCCAAGATCTTGTCAAGCAAATGTTTCTGTCCTACTTCATCGCGGATTTTTGTTTTGCTGTCTTGTTCCAACACCTTTATGACGTCTACATTGTTTCGTAAATTATATTACAAGAACTGCCGCCTCTTATCTCTTGCGTCGTCCTGTCTTTTGATTAACTGAAAATATTGCTATTATGCGGTGAAGTATTCAGAAATGCATTTTGAAATGCTCGTTTGATTAATTTCAGCGTGAAAATTGCAGACGTGAGCTTTATTTAATTTACAGCTAAATTTGTTCATAGAGAGACAAACAATTTTAATGAGAACTGGATTGTAAATTTGAAATTTGTTGATGGAACTGTTTTGGCTTTCCAGGCCACTTTCCCTGACTCTAATTTATTATTTGAACTGCTGCTTTATCTCTGGCGTGTAGTAATGAATTCAAAATTCATCTAGAGTAATAGAACGTCAAAGAAGCTTGGTGGGACTGCGTCTAAATAAATCTAGACATGAATCATTCATGGTCACTGCCACAACAAATATATTGAACACATAAGTCTGAAACCTTGCACAGCACCATTTGAAGGTTTCTACTTAATTTATGATAGTGTTATGGTTATTCTAGTGATATTCATGCTTCCGGCCAAGAGCTTTGTGATCTACCGTCGTCAAAGAATGTCTCTAATTGGAATATGTTCCTGAAAATTAATCAGTATACTTTCAAATTCAATTCGATCCACTGAAATAGCATTTTTCACATGAATTTGCATCAATTCTACTGGTTCTCAGCATATTTTCCTCTCCCGAAACGCCCTGTATAAACAGAAAATGTTGTGAGATATGATTTGCTCTATCATCACTGTACAGTGTAATTTTTCAAGCAATTCACTTTGAAATTGCTCTTTCCAAGCAGTCCATTAGGGCCAGAAGTATTTTTAGCAATAATGAACAAAGCGTAATGCTCCATCTTGGCATTAAAATTTCAGGACGACCAATTTCCTAATTTTGCTGTTGCCTTTAGGTTTACCTTCTTAATACACATCCGAGCAAGATGCTGGCTTCACGCCTATTAGCCTGAAAACTGCCCTGTGATCAAAGCAGAGTTAATATAGCTATTGTCAGCTTACCGAACGTGGCCTTATGAGAACATTGTCACCAGAGGGAGCACTATATTATCTGCGACAAGAGTATGTATTAGGTTTATGCTTCAACAATAATCAACTATTGAAAGCTTACATGCAAAGCCCATTTAATACAACTGATATGTGTGGATTTTCGATTCGAAGGTGAAAGATCCAAAAGGAATAATTTTTTTTGCCATTGATTTGTCATCTACAAGACGCTTGTAGGTCACTTAAAACGAACAAGATCATTGCGAAAATCCCTTATTTAATACTGAAGGTTCGAGAAATTGCTGAAGCTCTAAACATCTCGATAGATTGCGTCCACCATATTTTACATGAATTTATGCATGCGAAAGCTGACCGCTCGCTGGGTACCGCGTCTACCAGCTTCTTCTTCTGTTGCACGATGATTGAACGGCATCAGGGAGACTTCTTTATACTACCAAGATTAACTTTTTTTAAGATAAACAGGCGGTGAGCCGATAGTGTTCGAATAATTTGAGTGCTTGACCTTGTAGCACCCTTTCGGGAAATCATATACCAGCCCGGAATCGAACCAAAGCACTGAGCCACTTGCTTATCAACAGTCGAACAAAAAACGTATTCATTTGAAATTTTCTCAAGAATGTTCAGACTTATGCAAACGCAATCTCACTGAGATTTTCGACATTTCATCAAGCCTCTAAAGTTGCATTTATGGCCCACATAAAAAAAGCTATATCAATATTTCTTACACATCAATTACAATTACCGTTTTCTGAAAATCGAAGTGTGGCTCAACTTTAGTCTGAAGCTACTCTACTCCTAATAAGAACTTATTTAAATGAGCTCTAATTGGGCCCAACAATTCTTGCAAATCAATTACAGTTGGAATAGATGAGTAGTGATTCTTGAAAATAAATTCTTGAAGGATAAATCCCTCTTTGAAGCAGTTAAAGAATTCCAAAATAACACTTGACGGATAAAAACGAAATTTCAAGGCCAAATATTAGAAGTATGGCAACTTGAATGAAAAAATATGCATTGTAACTTATGAAATAGCGATATGAAATAGTATATTCCGATACAAGTGCGGAATGATCAATCCGCACGAATGACGGATGTAATTTTCTCTACAATCAAAGGTGTTCACGGCAATATCTATAACCAAAATGTGCTGTTTTTGAGAAAGAATTTGCTTCATTGATCTTATTCCAATTCATCAAACGTTGATCAAATTACTCATATTGATTCTTTTTTGGAGAGGAATGAGAAGAAAATCAAAAAGAAATAAAATTATGACAGCAATAAAACAGTATTTTCGCGACGCCACGCGGCTCTCTCAGGAACTTCTAAGCGTGTGGAATGACTCCTATTCCGCACGCTACAGCGTGTGAAATGGGTATTATTCTATAGTGATTGTAGAAAACACAAGTTATATATATATATATATATATATATAGTTCAGATAATGAATAATTGGAATCAAGTGTGTGGGATTTGTACAAAAAATTATGTTCAAAACTGGTACAATAGTTATCAGGCATTAAGAAGTAGTTGATAGATTACAACAGCTCATTTGAAATTTTGTCATTAGTACATACAATAATCGACAAAAAACTAGTATGTGGAATGGTGTAAAAGTGTTTCCAGTACTTTGTAGTGGTTAAATGGTTATTGCTCATCAAGGGAATGTTTTCTAATTAATTAAAACAGCTCACGTGACTTTTTTGACAATTATAATACATTATAGTGTAGTTCATGTAATAATCAATAAGAAACGGGTATGTGGGATGATGTGGAAATATCTCCAGTGCTTTGGAGTGGTTGAATATTTGTTGCCCATCGAGGAGTTGTTTGTTAATCAATTACAACAGCCCACTTGCCCTTTTTGACAATTTTGATACATCATAGTATAGTTTGTAGTTCATACAATAATCGATAAGAAACGAGTGTGTGGGATGGTGTGAAAGATATTTTCAATGCTTTGAAGTGGTTGAATATTTGTTGCCCGCCAAGGAGTTATTTGTTAATTATTTACAGCAGCTCACTTAATATTTTTCAGAATTTTATCACATCATGGTGTGGTTTATACAATAATTGATAAAAAACGAGTGTGTGGGATGGTGTAGGAAATGTTTCCAGGGCTTTAAAGTGATTTGATAATCTTTTACATCATCCCATGCACTCATTTTCTATTGATTATTATATGAACTGCACTAAAAATATCAAAAGAGTCAAATGAAAATTTGTATTTATTCAACAAACATTTGCTTGATGGACGACAACTATTCAATCACTTTATAGCACTGGAATACGCTACAGCATGCGGAATGGGTATAATTCTATAGTGACTATAGAAAAATATTTTTACACCATTCCATACACTTGTTCCTTATCGTTTATTGTATGATATACACTATGATGTAATAAAATTGTCAAAAAAGTCAAGTGGGCTATTGTAATTATTCAACAAACATTTCCTTGATGGACAACAATAATTTAACCCCTGCAAAGCATTGAAAATATTTTTCGCACCAATCCACACACTCGTTTCCCTTCGATTATTGTAGTAATATAACTGCAATATGATGTAATGAAAATGTAAAAAAAAATCATTTGGGCTGTTGTAATTGATAAAACCCTGGCAACATTTTTTACATCATCCCATACACTCGTTTCTTATCGATTATTGTATGAACTATACTCTGATGTAATAAAACTGTCAAAAAAGGCAAGTGAGCTGTTGTAATTAATCAACAAACAATTCCGCGATGAGCAACAAACATTCAACCACTTCAAAATTTTGGAAATATTCTTACACCATCCCACATACTCGTTTATTATCGATTATTATATGAACTACACTAAGATGTATTGAAATTGTCAAAAAAGTCCAGTGAGCTATTGTAATCAATTAACAAACATTTCCTTGATGGGCAACAATTATTCAACCACTGTAAAGTACTGGAAACACTTTTACACCATCTCACATACTCATTTCTTATGGATTACTGTATGAACTATACTAATGGCAAAATTCCGAGTGAGCTGTTGTAGTCAATCAACTACTTCTCGGTGATTGATAACTACTGAAACAGTTTTGAACATGATTTTTTTGTTCAGGTCCTACGTAATGAAAATGTTGGAAAAGTCATATGACTCGTTGCAATTCATGGTCAGTGCTTAAGAACATATTCATCACGCTCTAAAAATTGCTAAGATACAATCACATAACTTGTTTTTCATATTACCATTTAATAAGTTACAAAATAATGCATATATTTTCATTCAAGCTGCCATACTTCCAATATTTGGCCTTGAAATTTTGTTTTCATTCGCTACGTGTTATTTTGGAGCACTAAAACTCTTTCAAAAAGACATTTTTCCCTCAAGAGTTGATTTTCAAGAGTCTCTACTCATTTATTCTAACTGTAATTGATTTTTAGGAATTGTTGGGCCCACTTGGAGCTTATTTTGATAAGATCTTTTTAGATGTGGTGTAGTTTTCGACTAAAGTTGACCCAAATCTTTTTTTCTTTGAGGAATAGCAACTGTAAAAAATTTACGTTCGGTTGTAATTAATGTGTAAAAAATATTGAAATATTTATTTTTTGTGTGGATCATAAATGCTGGTGCAGATTTTATGGACATCATTTATCACTACAGATGAATGTTGGATTCATCATTACACGCCAGACACAAAGAAGTTCAAACAATAGACTGGTACAGGAAAAAGTGCGTATAAAAAGCCAGAATAATTCCATCTGCCAAAAAAGTCACGGCAACGATTTTTTTGGATTCTGATGGTGTAGTGCTCATAGACATAGAAAAAGGCAAAACTATTACTACTGCTCTCCATTACTTGACAAATTGAATGATGCAATCAAAGTTAAATGTCCCCATCTGGTGAAAAAGAAGATGATAATTCATCTTGTTAGCTTGTTACTGATTCCTTTTTTGATTACTTCGTGCGACGTATTATTTATTTCAACATATCTTCCTCTTTACCTATTTTCTCGCGGAAGGATTGAGCATTACAACTTGTGAGCCCTGGAGCCAATGTACTAATAGTGATTAGGTCCCATGTTACACTAATGAGAGGAGTGTTATGTGGCTTCCAGTGCTGACGCGATGTGTGGATTCTCCATCATGTCAACAGTACTTAAACATTACAGAATGTCTCATCTCGTCATGTTATACACGTACGAATTTCAGGAACGAAGTTTCAATAAGATTATAAATAATCCCCTTTTACATTACGGTTCCATATGCCTTGAATATTTGCTTTGTTTATGGTGACAGTTGATTGATGAACACATCTTATGGATGAAAACCGTGATGTTAATCGTTTGAGAGACTCTCACATATATGTTATTGACTTACAAGGTGGGGTACGTAACAATTTTGTTGCAGAAAGCAGCAAAGTCTGAAGAAATTGAGCCGCAGGTGAACAGATTTCACCAGTTTACTAATATTAATATAAAGCGGGCGGAAATTCACCTTGCTCGGCGTTATTCGCTCACACGTAAACTGATACAACAGCTAATGGTGAAGGCGGTGTTGTATACACGTACCTATTCTTCTACGAAGAATTTTTTGCTCCAGAACCAATATCTTGCGGTAGAACACCGCGGCTTTATTGCATACATTACTCCGCGCGCTATAAAAATATTATATGCAGAAAAATGGTTCCTGTGTCGCAGTAAAATGACATCGATTTATGGAGTCCAACAGCTATCTTTCTTATTTTGATGCGCCTGGGGTGAAAAAATGACTTCCAAGATAAGATTTAGAGTACGGTTCAGAATACGATCCCATAATTTGGCTTTAACTATAAAGTTACAGCAATTGTTATTGGGGCCTCTTATTCAGAACATAAGTTTGTTGATCATTCCAACACATGTTTGTCTGTTGTTTAACACTTTGTTTTTTGTTACAGGTACGCACTGCTTGTTTTATTTTTGGCTGGTAAGTTAATTTCAAACTACAACAAACTTATACGTAATTAACGCCAAAATATTGCTTGCGTAATATTCCACGGTTCAGCATATTTTATGTGGGACTAATATATTATTACTACCTTCCGAGAATCAGTCAAATTAGGGTGACTAATTTCTTAACATATAATTTGGTATTGGTGAATTTTAGTTATGCTTTTATTACATATCACGTTACGAGAGCCTCCCACGACGTTTTGCTGAGAGAATTGTTTTGAATGAGCACGTAAACAAATTTGTCACGAGACAATATTTTCTAGTTTTGACACAACCATACCGCATTCACTTCTCCTCACGATTTAATATACTTTCTCCAACGATGTTCACATTTTCCAACACATAAATACGTTAATTCTATATTCGACCATCAACATATTTTTCATGAATGAAGGCGGGAATTGAAGGCCTGACATATCCTCATTCAGGATCATTGAGCATCCCATAGCTGTTACAAAAGTTTGTAAACTTCACTATCAAATTGTGAATAGCAACTGTTACGTGAAAACTTGGAGTAGCGATTCTACCCCACTAAAATAAAACAACAGAGTTTACTACGTAATCGCGACTCTTGTCAAGATAGTCGTGGGTGTTTTAAGGCTCTTGAGCTAAGTATTGGCATTGCCCGGGGCACCACGTAATTATAAATGCGTCCACAGAGCACACAACCATGAAAGACCCTGGAAAATATGGTGTTGGGCTGGACGATGGAAACCGAAACAACATGACCATACGATGACCTTCTGCACTCACCAAGTGATCGACCTGGAAGTACAACACTTATCTTACAAAATATATCCTTAAATGGAGCCTGTGGTTGCTAAGGCTGAAGCAATTAACAAAAAAAACTATTGAATCTACCAAAATGACAAGAACAGTTAGTGAATGACATGTATGAAAAACTGAAGTTATTGAAATTCAAACAAAAAAAGATTACCAGAAAAAAATGTGAAGTGGAGCTTTTACTATTTGCGCAAACAAATAAACAAAATTGAATACTACGCATCTTGGATGGCAGTACGCCTTTACAAAGAAAATCCCAACAAGCAATACGACGCCTATACGTCTGCGCCAACCACAAATACCCACAGAGTCTACGTTGTCCAAAAGGCCTAGCTAGATCAATCTAGCCTCATAAAATACGACGTATAGCGCGTCAATAACTTTAGTGTCTCAACAAACGTTACCTCCAATCCGTGCTCCACAATAAATATAAAAAAAGAGGGAATGATACCACTTATCAACTAAAAACAAGAACTCCCAGTATGTATCAATATTTGTACAGTGCCCCTAGCTGAACAAGGACACCACCAAAAGCCTAAGTAGTTCACTTAGCTGACCACTGACGTGCGGAATGGTGATGATGATGTCGACCGATCTGTCGAAGGCGTCGGCTCAGCGATTGGTTGTGGAGAAGGCGTCAAGGTTAGGGTCCTGTAGCACATCTTCAGGATGGCTGGATACGACACTCGTGTAGATGGGTGTTCTGTGCGAAGCAAAACTTCGATCTAATGGGTGATTCATTTGGCGATACTTCTTTCAAAAAGGAAAAAAATCATCTAAAAATTAATTTTATCGGGTTTTTTTCATTATCATACAAAAAAGTCGATCTCTTTATTTAGTTTTTTGAGATAATTTTTTTCAAATCTTGACCCTAACTACGGCTGACATGGTCCATTCTGAAGTTCCAATTTTCGATGCAGTGTTCGAGAATTTCGAGTGGTTTTCGGAGAATAAGGCAAGTGATGCTATTTTCTAATTTCTCAATCTTAGCAGGCTTATCTATGTAAACTTTGGACTTTGAATAGTCTCAAAGGGAAAGTATGGAGATGTGATATCACACGATCTAGACGGTCAATTTACCGGTCATAGGAGTTAATATTTTATACTTATCTAGTCATCTTTTGTATTTTTGTTGTCTTGACATTTTTTGTTCATTTATTTACTATATATTTACACTTGAAAAAGGCAGCACTTTGCTGTTGAAACGTTGTGTTTCCAATTATTTCATACAGAATTTCACCCAAATAGAACATATTTATTAAAGAATGAGCTCTAAAAAGTTTTTCCTCTCTTTTTACTTACTTGTACAAGTACAAGGAAGTATTGTGAAACCGACAAAATTTGAGATTTTGATGGGAATATTCGTTTTGAGCATCCCTGAATCCATTTTGACTATTTTTGGCTTGATGTCGGTATTTATATTCGTGCGTGCGTGCGTGCGTAAGTCGCAAATCTCAAAATTGGTTGAACGTATAATGTTGAAGTTTTGTATTTAAGACTGGTATAGGGTCTAGTTGTGCACCTAGCATTATGGTTCTAATCGTCTGTACTGGAAGTGTACTTTTCTTGAAACTTTTTTCGAATTTTTCTAATAAATCCAGACTGATCAATCGTAGGATGTTGAAATTCAGTATTTGAACTTGATGTTGTACCAAAATGGTTATCTGCTATTTTTGTATGAATCGACCAAGCCAGAAATGCACTTTACTTGAAACTTTTTTAAAATTTTTTGCGTAAATCTAGAATGATCAACCATAGCATTTCGAAATTTAGTGTTTGAACTTGTCGTAGCATCAAAATAGTTATCAACTATTTTTGTATCAATCGGCTAATCTGGAAGTGCAGTTCATGAGCATAACAGACATTCAGAATTTGTCGTATAAAACAATCAGTTTAACCGATAAGATAAGGTAGGCAATGATGATCTGTTGTCAATTTTTTTATTTTGTTTGACATTTTACATGTTAAAATATTTTACTCTTAATTTCATTTCGCATTTGACAAAAGCGACAAAATTGGATCAGAACATGCTTTTTCATACAAATTTAAAATTAATTTTCATTACGCTGGTCACACGGTCCAGCTTTAATTTCAGCTTTATTGAACTCCAAATATATATACTTATCAAACCTCTTGGAGGCATGAAAAACAAAATAAAGCACTGAAAACTACGACTATCTGACGGTCTAAAAGTACAAGAAAATATTGTGAAACGGACAAAATTTACATATCGAGACTTCAATGGATTTATCCGTTTTGAGCATCCCCGAATCCATTTTGACTTTTTTTGGCTTGATGTCGGTACGCATGTACGTATGTATGTGTGTATGTGCGTAACTCGCAAATCTCAGAATTCGTCAAACGTATAATGCTAAAATTTTGTATGAAAAACTGGTATAGGCTCTTTGCGAATAGATTGCAGCGCCAGTAGTGGTTAATTTTGACATTACTATCAAGTAAACAAAACGTTATCATAGCACATGATTTTATAATATTTGTATCAAAAAATTATAAAGTAATTTTAAGTAGATTTAACATGGAAATTGAAGTACCACGTATTGTTTACACCAATTTTTGCGTTTCCAACTGTAAAACAGTTACGGAAACACAAAAAAGTTGCCATCCAGAGAACATAAAATAGGAATAGGGAATAAGTGGATTCAGGCTATTAAACGAGTAAAGAAAGTAAAATGAAGTCAATAATAATTATAGAAGTAGTTGGGTTAAACCATTGTAATTTATAGCAATTTTGTATGTATTATTTTTATGTATCGGATAAGTTTTTAAAAATGCATGCAAAATATTTCGCGTTTCATCAACCATATGGCAATGTGAAAAAATAAACTTTCATACGACGTTTTGATAAGTTTGACAGAAATATAGTAGCCTATAATTTAATACCTTAAAATAACATATCTTACCGTAAGAAGACTTAATACGGACAAGAACTAATCGACACTTGCCTTACAAAATGCGCGGCAATCAAACTCCTAACCAAAAACAGTTTTTCTTCAACATTAAACACATGCTTACTTTCTTGCACTTATTTTCCACTTTCTAATATTGTACTCCGTATACAACCAGATTGTATGAACTGGAGTCCTGTTCCTATTATAACTCCATTGGCCATCCTTCACTTGTGTATTTAAACTCATTTCAAGTTTCAATATGAACTTTTTAGCTTTTATTTACTAATTCCACGTAATGACAATTAAAATTTTACCTGCAGCTATTTTCAAAATTAACCACCCCGGGCGCTAGAGCCTAGAATCTTGATGTGCACCTTGCATTATGGTTGCAATCTTCTGTACTGGAAGTGCACTTTACCTGATACTATGTTTCAATTCTCTGCAAAAATCTAGAATGATTAGCCGTAGGATACTGGAATTCAGTATTTAAAATTTCTGTAGCATCCAAATGATCATCTCCTATTTTCGTTTCAATCGACCAAGCCGGAAGTGCACTTCATATTACAGACTTTTCGAATTTTTTTCATAAATTTAAAATAATCTATCCGAAACATTTTTTTATTTTCCGCATAAATTCAAAACGATTGAACAGATTATAGTACAGTATTCAAGATGATATACTGTCTAGATGCTCATATCCTATTTTCATTGAGATCGACTGAGTCGAAAGTGCACTATACTTGACGATCTTGGAACTTTGCGTATACATTCAGAACTGTTAGCCGTAGAATCATGGAAATCAGTATTTCGAAATGTTGTAGCATAAGAATGATGACATACTATCTCCATAGCAACCGACTAGCCTTGGAATGATGAGGTGTGTTTGATTATATATATCCAATGATGTACAAGTAAGTCACGTGATATCCACGTCAGATTTTTTCCTACATGAAATTAACTGCTCATCGGATTTTTCTCGCAATAAAGCCATGGTTTCATGGGATATGTGGCAAGTAGCGTCGTCTTGTTGGTATCAAATGTCGTCGAGATCACGGACTTCAATTTCAAGCAGCAAATAGTCCCTGATCATGGCGCAATACAGGCGTCATCGACCTTCACGTTCTGGTCGGTTATTCTCAACTACCGCCGCTATATCTTGTTCACCACGTGCTGGATGTGGTCTATTTGGTCGCGTATCACCTTATAATGAAAATTGGACTTCAGACTTTTCGATGGTATAGCAAACTAGGTAGGTTTTAAGTACACGAAACACATTTCTCGTAGAACATTGATTTTCGTGATACAGCTGAATGATTTTTAGGGATTGTGTCAGGCTAAGTCTTCCCATGATGGAAGTCAAACAATACAGGACAAAAATACGATGGCAAATTGTCATGATTCACGCGTCATCGGCCAAGAAATTCATTAGGAAAAAAGTATACTCTCTAAATGAATCACCTTTTACATTAATCCCGCGAACGCAGAGATCTTAGTTAAAAAAAGTATTTGGTCAATTAGAAAAAAACATGACTTCAGTTGTGGCAAGTCCGTCAAGGCAGGAAATTGAAATAAAATCTAGATCAAGCGGTTGGTGAAAAGTTTTTCGGACGGTGTCCTACTGAATCTTTGCCTGAATCCACTTCTTGAGATTAATGAAGATCGAAGTTTTGCTTCGGCTTTTTGGAATTAAATACGCGAACAGGCAGCCCATTTGGGAGATTATTATGTATATCTCGTGTTCGGTTTTGTTCTTTTTTTTCCACGAACATCCTTGGCGAATCTTTCGACCTCGCACAGAGCACCCAATTATATGAGTATCGCATGCTGTCATCCTGAAGATCATCTGCAAGACCCTAGCCTTAAGGATATCTCCAAGACCAGCCGTTTTTCCGACGCCTCCACCAGATCAGTCGACATCATCTTCACCGTTCCGAGCGTCAGCTAAATAAACTGTACTTTTTACTTTGTCTACTTAGATTTTTGGTGGTGTCCTAGTTCAGCTAGGGGCATTGTAAGATATTTATACATATTGGGAGTTCCTTTTCTTGTAAATAAGTGGTATGATTATCTCTTTTTTATAACTGTTGTAAAACGCGGATTGGAGGTAGCATTGGTAGTTATTGACTCGCTATACGTCAGATTTTGTGAGGCTAGATCGACCTAGGTAGGCCTTTTGGACAACATAGACCCTATAGGTATTTGTGAATCGCAGGCGTATAGCATGTAGAGATTTTCTTTATGAGGGCTTATCGCCGTCCAAGACGCGTAGTATTTTCATTTTGATAATTCGCTTGTGCAAATAGTAGAAGCTGTACTCCAACTTCTTTTTGTTACCTTCTTCCAGTAGTAGACTCATAATTCATTATCAGTCCTTTTTTTTTGTCCAAATTTCATTAACTCCATTAGTTTTACTCTCAGTTTTTTCTTATATATATATTTTTGTTTGTTTATTTCATTTATTGCTTGATAGAAAGTGTGGACACTCACTAATTATTTTTTCCAGCCTTAGCTATCACAGGCCCCATTTGAGAATATATTTTGTATGGTAAGTGTTGTATTGTCAGGTCAATCACTTGGTTGATGTAGAAGGTCAACGTGCGGTCACGTTGTGCCATATTTCATCATCCAACCCAACATCTTGTTTTCTAGGGACTCTACCAGTTGTGTGTTCTGTGAACGAATTTACAATTACGTGGCACCCCGGGTAATGCTAGTACTTAACTCAAAAGCCTCAAAACACTCACGACTACCCTGAGCAAGAGTCGCAATTACGTAGTAAATTCTGTTGTTCTATTCTAGGGGGTAGATTCACTTCCCCAAATTTTTACGTAACTTTGGAATCAAATTTCAATTGGATCTTACCACGTACTCATTACGTTGCAATATTTTATTATTCTTTTGTTCACTAGTTTTTACTACTTTCTAGCGGTATATTAGTAAATAGAAAGCATTCCAGGTTCATTTTTCATGCTCAAATTCACGAGATCACAAGGCAATCTTGAATTATAGCTCATTATTAACTCCCAGCAGAATTTGGTGAATAGGCTTGATACATCAGAACCATGAACATGAGATAATTTAATCAAAATAATTCGAGGAATGGTTTTGATATTTGAATTTAGTGAACCTTCACTAAAACACTCTGAAATCTGAAACCAACATCAATGGCCATTGTCCACTCCTGAAACTTCTTTGAGCGTAAATAAAGGTCGTATTTTCGATCGTTCAGAGCGTAAATAATTTCTTTTCTTCGAAAACTCAATATTTTGTCATCGTCTGTGACCACTGACCAAAGTGACTTCATATTCTTCTTCGTTCTCGGATTTTAAGGTCAAGTGTTCTTTTGTGTCCATTTCGGCCCTTTTGTTTGGATATCGCTGTGTGGCTTAACTGTTTGGTTATTAAGTTACTCGTCCAATTAAGTGAAGCCGTGTCAAGGCGATTTTTGCTGCGTGAAGTGGTATTGTATTTCATGAGATGGAGTTTAGTTCGACAAGTGCCTGAAGAAGGCCATGCAATTTGTCTAAACCTTGTAATTTTGTACCCTCTGTTCTTGTGAGTATCTAATAACCTCTTGTGTTTTGGCTTTGTGAGTTTAATGTTTGCGCCCGGGTCTGCTTATCGATTTTATTGGGGATACATTTAGTGTAGAATATCGTATAATTAATGATCTGTAGCTTATACGGGCTCTAAAAACGATTTCTCGTACCCAGCAACAGAATTTTAGATGCTCCATTAGGTTTCCAACTACCATTAATGATTTTCTGTACGAAAATGTTGTCACCAACATATCGAGACAGCGATTCAGGATGATATTTTTCAATGGAGTCAATATTTGCCTTGTATACATTTACATTCCCTATTTGTGATTGGTCGACCGTGACACAGAAAGTGAATTTTCAGTTTCCGCGTGACTCCTTCTCCAACCGTTGAATCTATATCTTTCCCTTGTTGAATTATAAATGGCTTATTTACATGCACTCATAACTTCAGGGGAGACTTCATACCCTTGCACACACCTCTCGAATTTCAGAATCCTAGGACTTTCGCATCTGAACTGTATTTATGCCTTTTCATAAATAACCAAGTACTTTAATATTGGAACGCTTCTTGACATCACCAAACGGTACGGACCAATATGATTTACGAAGGGTACATGTACTTCTTTGTTACTTCTCTCACATGCCCTACAGCTATGCTTCATCCAGATTTCCATCTCTTGTGAATTAAAAATGCCGTGATAATAAAAAACAATACATTCACGAAAGTAACTCGAAAAGTTTTTGACCAAAAGAATAGTTGCTATCATATTAATTAGGAAAAATACTTCAGATGGCGCTGTGCGAAGTTTCAGACTTGTGTGTTCAGTAGTCTTGTTGTAGCAGTGACGACAAATGAACGATTTTTGTCTGTCTTATAAAATGGATAAAACTTTGTGCTGTACGATCATATTTCTAGTTACAGATTACGGGCAAACATAGACAATATAGAATCGCGAGCTAAAAGATCCATTGTCGTACTCACACATAAAGTTTTAAAGTGCGGTATTCCTATGTATTTGCATAACAAATTGATACCTAAAATTTATAACTATAGTTTGAGAATGAAGGATTTATACGTTGTCCCAAGTTTTCGAAAATCAAAGTTTAAATGTTCTTTTTCTTATTTAGCACCTATGTTGTATAATACTTTGTCTTATGAATTAAAATCTCTGTCATTAAGCACATTTAAATCACATGTAAAAAATATATGTTTATGAGTGTATCATATTATTGATTTTTTTCTTATTTTTTATTTTTTGCTGTATATAATTGGAATAATTTTGTATTGAATTGAATTTTGTAATTTTCTGGCAGTCATTTATTTGTATGTATAAATATGATTATTTGTATTTGGTTGGATGGAAGAGCAGCCTCTGGCTGAATCCCGCCATTGACTAGGTGTCAAAAAGTATATTATATATTGTTGAGTTCTTCGATAGGAATAAAAATGGCGATTAACAAATGAGAGGCTGAAATTTAGGATGAGAACGCAGCAGACGCCCAATAACCGTCGTGACCAACGACATCGTCGTGAAAACTTATTTCCGTACTAAAAGATCGTCGACTGAAGGCTCGAGGAATTGCTGAGGCTGTTAGCATCTTGATGGTCCACGTTCACCACATTTTACAATATGTTTTGGGCATTCGGAAGTTGACTGCTTGCTGGATGCTGCGTCTATCAACAGTCGATCGAGAACTCATTTGCAAACGCAATTCCATCAAGTTTTTTCGACTTTTTATCACTGTAGATTAATCTTGAATTCATCACTACACGCCACAGACAAAGCAGCAGTCCAAACAATGAATTGGAGCAGGAAAAAATGCGACTAAGTAAGCCAAAACAGTTCCATCTGCCAGAAAGGTCATGACAAGAGTCTTTTGGGACTCCCATGGTGTAATATGCATAGATTACTTAGAAAAATGCAGAACTGTTTCTAAAGATTACTATTATTCCTTAATGGACAAATTGGATGATGTATTTGAAGGTAAACGTCTCCATCTGGGAAAAAGAAGGGTTTTGTCTCTTCATTATAATACATTCGCGCCCAAATCTTTTGTTGTTGCAGAAAAACTCAAGGAACTTCGATTCCAAATGCTTCCACATTCACTTTCAATGGAGAGGTTGAAGCTGATACAAACGTTTATTTTGCAGACCTGGACACATCTCATTTCTCCGATGGTAATAATACGTTAGAACATCTCGTTAAATTTAATGTATCAAATCGAATAATTATGTAGAGAAAAAAGTGTCAGGAAAACAAGAGTAAAGTAGAGAAAGATTTCTGTGACATGAAATGTTTGATAAACATTTGTTTAGGGTCACTTCGGTGTACTTTGGCGGTAGCAAGCGCTACACTGGCAATAATATTTCATAAGTATGTGAATTTATTATACTGAAATACATTGGAGACGAAGGAAATAAAATGTTGCTAAAAATGTTAAACCAAACTTGGAAAGTAGGAACAATACCAAAAGACTGGAAAAAAGTCGTGATCTTCCTCATATATAAAAAAGAAAATAGTAGAGACTGTATATCATTGCTTTGCACTGCGGTTGAGCTATATGAAGCAATATCAGAAAATTGTTTGTTGTTAACGATTTTAACAACTTGCCTGATACCAAAGCTTATTTAATCAGTTGACCTCACAACAGACTTCTTTTTACGTGTGCTATATCGTAATTTTTGGATTTCGCATGTACGCACTAATTTCAACTAGCAATTAACCAGCAACTTTCATAGAAGTCGGTTGTGACAAAAGACTTGAGGAAAAAACTTATTTCCTTTCATTTTATATATTATTGGTGCAGGCTCCCATGACAAAAAAGCTACCCCATAGAACACCTCAAAATTATAAATTGAGAATGGCTGAAAAACATGTAAGAAACATGTTACGCCCGCTAGACTAGTAAAAATTTGTTAACTATTATTTTTAACGAATTTTTGAAATCAGCTGAAGAAAAATGTTTTTTTTTTTTCGAAACACCTGTTTGAAATTCATACAATTTGTAGTAAGTAATGAACTATTTCAGAAAAAAATTGTCTGACTGACAATTTTTGTTAATAAACTTCTGACAGATCTTTTATTAAAAATTATTTTGTCCATGTCATTGGTTTTTTCAAGATAAAGTTTAAGATCCCTTCTATCTATTACAACTTGTCTTATTGACAATTTTTGTTAATTAATTTGTCAGACTCAATTTTGAATGCGCAGCATCAATACATCAAGATCAATCATGGGCATCTCAAAACACCGTGCTAAAAAAAAAAACAACTGAAGTTTGGGATGTCCTCTGCGTATAAAAAATTGTCTATTATTAAAAAAATGTTTTTTACCATGCCAGATTCAATTCTTAAGCGCCGTGACAGCAAAAACATGAACTTTTTCAAGGGCCTTGTCAAAACACCACCTTAATTTGTTTCTGAAAGAAAGTTTGACATTTATTTTATGCATACAGATTGGTCTGTCAGCGAAAAGATGTTATCTACTATGTCAGACTTAATATTTTGAGTGCAGCGACCACATTTTTCAATTTAAAAAATGAGTTATAATCGTTGCTAATTGAAAACTTCTCTGATTCTGCAATTCTAAAACAATAATGTAGATCCCTTTCATATACTCGAATACGTTTTTCAACAAAATATTGGTTTTTACTATGTCAGACTTCATTTTTAAGCATCGAACCTGTTTTATAAAAATAAGCTTTCACAACGACCGCGTCAAAACATAATTTTAATTTTTTTCTGATTCCATTTACATTATAATACATATATAATTATAAGAACATGTTACACCTAATTTTAATAATGGTATATGTACGCCATATCTCTGCCGGCCCGAAGGATTTCCTGAAATTAGAATTTTGGTCCGTGCTCAAAAATATTTGCCTACCTCTGCTAGTATTGGTACGAATCGTAAACTGAATGATAGACTACTAATAGCGGAGAGAGTTGCCATAGAGTCAATGTGTCTACTCCGTAGACTCTACGGCATGGACCCTGGTCAATATTAGAGGTATTAATTAACAAAAATTGTCAGGCAGACAAGGTTTAATAGATAAAAACAATCTTGAACTATATGTAAAAAAAAAATCGAGGAGATGTTATTAACTGCACTTTCATAAAAAAATAGATTTAAACAAACGGTCTGTCAGAAATTAATTAACGAAAATTGTCAGTCGGACAAGTTGTGATAGATAGAAGAGATCTTAAACTTTATTTTGAAAAAAAAAGCCAAAGAGGTGTTATGAAGTGCATTTTTGTAAAAAAAATTATTTATAACAAGAGGTCTGTCAGAAGTTATTTAACAATAATTGTCAGACAGACTATTTTTTTCAAAAATAGTTCATTATTCACTTCAAATTGTATAAATTTCAAACAGGTATTTCGAAAAAAAAAACATTGTTTTAGCTGATTTCAAAAATTCATAAAAAATGATTGTTAACAAATTTTTAGTAGTCTGGCCGGCGTGACATGTTTCTTACATGTTTTTTAGCCATTCTCAATTTATAATTTTGAGGTGTTTGATGAAGTAGCTTTTTTGTCGTGGGAGCCTGCACTATATGTTTTAAATCAATGATCAATTTAGGAAAAAATAGTAATTTATTTTGTAAGTTTTATCATTTAAAAAAATCTCAATAGCAATATTGTATTCAAAGCTTGTAGCCCTCTTGAATATGACTAAGGAATAGTCGAAACTGTCGGACTGAAAAAGAAAAAGAAAAATTTTGACTGAAACCCTGATTTTACTACGAAAAAAATAACTCACATCTACCATTCCAGTCAGCATAAACATCATTCAAGTAGAGAATAAATTAAGACGAACAGCAGATGTATCAATGGAGAATGCTCAGAGTAAATTCAGAAAAGGTTACTCCACACAAGACCATATATTTACGGTGAGAAAATTAGAAGAAGAAACGATGAAACAAGACAAAAAACTATTCATAGCATTTATAAATCAAAAGCCTTTGGTAAATTACCGCGGAAAAACATGTGGAAAATACTGGAAGAAAAAAATGTGAGCAAACAACTACTGAAAGCAATACGAAGTGTATACAAACAACATCCAACCAGATAACAAGAACTCGGAGGAATTCATAGCTATGCAAGGGCTAAGAAAAGGAGGAGCGCTAAGCCCATTACTTTTCATCATTTTCTTGGACAGTATCATGAAGAAGGTGAAGACTAAAACAGAGAAAGTATACATAGGACACCACAAACTATCTCAGAATGCGCCTTCGCAGATGATCCCGTAATACTTGCTAAAAATGAAGAAAATTTACTACACAAAATTTATATATGGAAAGAGGAATCAAGCAAACGCACAAATACAACATGACTATAAATGTGGAGAAAACAGAAATCATGATAATTTAGACAGAAGATACAATAGTAGAAAAGAAAGTGAAAAGAAATAGAACAAGTAGAAGCATTCACATATTTAGGCTTAACACTGAATAGCAGAGATAGTATAGAGAACGAGATAATGAAAGTTACCACGCATTAAATAAAGTCATTCTGAGTATCGAAGAAAACAAAAATGATACTTTATGAATCAGTTTATAGCAAAACGTGGATAATAGATCAAAGAATAAAAAGCAAGATATAGCAGCAGAAATGAGATATTTAAGGAAAGTAGAAGAAGTTACAAGACTAGAACGAATGAAAAAAGAGCATATCAGAGAAACTCTATAAATAGAAAGTATATAAACTAAAACAGATAAGAAACAACTAGCATAGTATGGACATTTAATAAAAATGGCAAAAGGAAGTCAAACAAAAAGAGTGTGGAATGTCAAAGTAGCAAACAAGAACAGGAGAAGAAGACCTCAAAAAACATGAGTGAAGAATAAAGAAGAAATACTAAACAATAACATTGCCCCATGGCAGGAAGGGAGGAAAACAGCAAAGAATAGAAAGGAAAAGAAAGAATTAATAAATAGATTGAAATAACAAAGACTGATTAAACACTATCTCAACTCTTGAAAGGTTACTTTTAGTAGTTTATAGAACAAAAACTCATTGAAATCCTGGACGATTGACCCTAGAGGATTCCTGTTGTATTTTGAAGAAATTTGCTGGAAAATCTTACTCCGTAGCTTGGTTTAAGGTAGGCTCAAGTAAAACACGGCGACACTATCCAACAGAAGTGCGGACGGCTTTAAGTTTCGAGAAGCTGAGGGAGAACCATGCGGGATTTACGGGCCACATTCAGCATAGCGAATAAAACAAGCCGGAATGAATAAATAAATGCAGAAAGAGTAAGAGACGTGTAAGCACAGGAGGGCACTTGCGGAAATCCACACTCACGTTAACGAGCAAACTTGGGAGAACGAATTGCTTCCCGAAACGTTAAACGAAACAGAGCACGCAATGCGTAAAAGCTACAAAACCCTTCCGAGATAATCTTTGGAGCTGTTTTGAGCTTACTGTTCTCTGCTCACTCTCAGGCAAACCAGATAAATGCAATCAATTTATCCTCAAATAAACTCAAGTTCACCTCTCATCTAATTGAATCCGAAAGACATTTATTTCCAATCTGACATCAGATTCAAATGCAGAGGAATATATGTTAATGATTCATGCAACTTCTATAAAAAAAAAACTGTATCACTTACATAATAACACCATCCCCTTCCAATGTTTCCGTTTCTGTCTGGGTGTTTCGATGTTTTCCCTAATTACTGCACCATCTGTTGTTTTCAACCGTCTGGTGCTGAGCATTCGTGATCTGTTCACAGTTACTTCCCCAAGTTTCACTTTCAATATCAGGGATACTCTAAACCATATTATACAGAGTTTTTAATCTAATTTTGCCACAGGGACTGCGTTGGGAACACCCCTTGAATCAGGATATGAACGATGTGTAAGATGCTCAGGATATTGGATGTAGTAAACTGTTTTAATAAAAAGGAGGGTGCAAAAGTTGTACTACTAGGTAATACATGTAATTTTGAGGTTCAAGAATGTGTGAAGTAGTGCTTTTTTTTTGTTTCGCGTTGGTTGTCATATGATCTTTTTTTTGATTCGGAATAAATAGAGTATGTGTATTCAGTTCAGAGTACAATCAATTCACAGTCACAATTCTGCAAACAAACAAAATTTTAACACCCGTGCTGTGCAAAAATCCCGAGTTGAGATTCGTCATACATTTGGTAGATTTACCGCATACCAAAAACAATTTGAAAGTCATTTGCATATGGACTCTGTGAAAAAATATATTCGAGGTCTACAAGGGTAAAAATTCATTTAAATAAAAAATTAACCATCGCACAAAATATTCGAAGAAGGAAAAAGATAAGGGAGTGTCACGGGTGGAAGGGACCGTTCACTGATAAAACACGGCGCCAAGTTTGCATAGGTAATTTATTTTTGAAATTTATTTGGTACATTTGTCTATCAGGAAATGAATTACGGAAGAGGACACGATTACACAAAAAATACATAAAACTTGGGGTGTTTTTTATTTATTTCAAGTTATATATGTCTGTTCATTCTCAGAGATAGTGTGTTTTAGAATATTTAGAATCTACTACTTCAATGGCCCATTTTTTAAATACCGGACAGGGTGAAAAATTTTTGAACTAGTACAGCTACAGGGATATGATCTATTAAACAAATTTGTAAGTACGCCAACATTCTTGTATTCCATATATACTATAAAATCATATAATGATATTGCACACTTCATTCAGAAAACATAATCACTTTTATTTCTGTTGGGACCGTTCATCGTTCGTTCGCCAGCTAGCGAAATCACTCGATTTTCCCGGGTCTGTCGACGGTTCTTTTCTCAAGGGAATAATGAAAACTTCGGTTTATAAAGAGAAACTCTACACTTTTATGAACTAAAGGAAGCCATCAACACTGCGTGGGAATGTATTTTTTTGAGAATAAAGCAATTCTCAAATCAAATTAGTTCCATATAGCAGTTTCCATCTTGTTTTTCTAGTTGGAAAATTGCTTTTTCATTGCCGGTGTTTTCATTATCTTCATTTTTTATATAGAGTGTAATTCAATAATGTTGCCACATATTTTTCTTATCTTTCATATGAAACATATCTGATAATGGTCGTCTTGATTGAAGTAAACAATCCAATCTAATATTTATTTGATTTACAATAATTGACAATAAGAGAAATCAGAAAAGAATAGAAGAGCCAAATAAAATGGTTCAGATGAAAGTTTTGTCAGATGTTCGTAATTCCTGTTGTACATAGAGTATTTAATGAGATCGGCAGTTGAAAAAAATTTGATTATTACTGCGATAGGTGAACATGTAGCGTCTGGAAGCGGAGCTTCACTGCCTCGCCCTCGGGGAGGAAAGCAATTCCACATTCAAGAATCAATCCAATTAACCAACAATCCAATATAAGATATGAAAATCTATGCCCATCTCTTTATCTTTTAATTCTTTTCTGTCCGTTTGACCATTTTATTTGAGATTATCGTCTCACTGCATTACGTGATTGTGTTGATCTGTTAGTACTGGCGCCTCCGGCAATCTGACGTGGACCACTGCCCTACCTCTTCACCCGTCCTGAACCAATATTCCAGATTACAAGAGATGATTTTCCAGTCACGCGCCGGTAGTACAGCAACCCCTGCAGTGCGTGCTACCGAAGAGCACGGGGATTTAGAGAGGGCGGAAGTGGCATCTGTTAGTGCTGGCCATTTCCAGATCATCTAACGTACGTCATTTTTATAAGAGCCGAACCTGCCCATTGAGTGATGGAAAAAAATTTCTTGGAGTTGTACCTCGAGAGTTTTTTACATTATATTAACGTACCATTACAACAATCCCAACAGAAATAAGCTTTATGATATCCTTCAAGCTAAATTAGGCATTACGTAGAATTGAAGGCCGATGTCATCAAAATTTTCGACTAGGAAATCCTCCAATCTCTATTAGGAGCGATTCGAAAGCAAACAAATGAATTTCACATATTTTATCAGTAATATTTGATTATGGAACATCAGGATTCTCATTGGATATAAATCAACTTTTATTGGGACAACTATTTATTGCACATATATTAATTTGAAATTATACCATCATTTCAGTGTTGTTCATTCTAACTGCCCAGTTTCAGGAAACAATTTATTACCAAGCAATGTTGGGTACAAATTGAACTTTGTAATATTACAATATGCTGTGAAATAATTATAAGGGTTGAACATAATTTCTGATTGGAACTGCTCCAATATCGGAAGTCATAACTATTTGATTGTAGCAATGGCTCATGGGTTAATAGCTGACTGCGCCAGTCAGTTTACAACTTATCTCAAATTCTGCTCATAATGATTACACAACAAAAAATTGCAATCTTCTTTTAAAAATCTACGAGCTCTTTTGCTACCTGTCCTCTCAATCCAAGAGTAATTGTTATTAGTTAACTTTGAATAGATCAAAGAGCAATGACCCCTCAATACGATCCTGTTTCCCAATCTGAGCTCTTTGGCGCTTGGCACAAGGTGCTCCAGCACGCCAGACATCACTTGTTGTTAAGTACCCCCGGCTAAAATTGCATCGTATCAGGAAAGGCTGAGCTCGTGCTGACCTGAAGCTGCCGATTGACTCCTTTGCCCTTTACCCTTTAGCTCCTTTATTCATCAACCCTAGAGACGTTCGTTTATAAGGCTCATTCGATACCAGATCACATTTTGTAGGAATATTACCAAAGATCACACCAATTTATACAGGATGTTCCTCTTAAATTGTTCACTATTGCTATCTGGAGGACTATAAGAGATACAGATTGAATTAGATAAGCAAGCTATTTTTATATCAAAAGACTTTTCAAATGGACTAGTGAAAAAAAATCAGGAACAAATTCTAATCAGGAAGGTGCCACCTGGCATACTTTTTCGGGTGTTGAGGTGTTTCTATTATTCTATTTTGAACAAAATTCTTCCACTTCTTCCTGTCCTTATAGATCATTCACACGCTTGTCTATTTGTTAAATTTCTGTCTTTAAATATAACATCTATGGTGTCATCCCATGTTTTACGCGGTCTTCCTCTGTTTTTTTTACCAGCTGATAATGCTTTCCACATATTTTTCATTTGTCTCTTTTCTGCTAGTTTTTTCAAATGCTCGAACAATAGAAGTTGTTTCTCTTGTATTATCCGTCTAACTGTTTTCACCTCTAACTTTTTCCTGATATCTTTTTGATCTATCCATTTTAGTGACACCAAGTATTCTTCTTGTACATTTTATCTCAAGATCTTGTATTATATTTAACTGTCTTTCATTTATTATCCAGGATTCACTTCCATATGAGACTATTGAAAATATTATCGTTCTCAGTAGGTGGTATGTTCTGTTTGCAATTGTTATTCTAGCATTAATTTCTTCCCCAATACTTCCTTCAGCGTCTATGATGCTGCCAATGTATTTGAATGTTTCGGACTTGCCGAATTCTCTTATTATTGATTTTTATGCTAATATGTTTTTGTTCCTCCAATACTAGCATGACTTGAGTTTCTTCTACATTCATACTCATATTCGCTTTCTTCAGTTCCTTGTTGTAAATGTTTATATTTTCTTGCAATTTTTCTTCGGAATCACTGAGTATCGTCATACCATCGGCAAACAATAACCCCGAGACACTAATTTTTCTAAGGTTTAGGTGTCCTATCATGGTCTTCTTTGCACTCTTGCTGACTTCTTCTATTATTTCGCCTACGAATATTGTAAACAGGAGCGGGCTTACATTTCCACCTTGTTTCAGTCCTTGTGTTGCTCAAAACTCATAAAATAGTTTTTACTATTTTCATATAAACGCTGTATTGCAGGTAGCAATTTATTCCCTATTTCTGTATTTTTTTGGATGCTTCATGATTTTTCAATTAATCAAATGCCTTTTCTATATCGACAAAGCAGATGTACATGTCTTTATTGAACTTTCGGGTTCTATCTATGATTTTGCGGAGGCTGCAAAAATGATCTTGTGCAGAATATCCTTGCCTGAATCCATTCTGCAATTCTTCTAATTATTTGCTACTTTTATTCCTAGTCTATTTTCGATTATCGCTTCATAAAGTCTACTTGCGACACATAGTAGTGACATCCCTCTATAATTGCTGCAGATTTTGTTGTCGCCTTTTCTATATATGGACATGATAATGGTTTTCGCCCAGTCTTTTGCTAAACTTTCTCCGTTCCATATTTTATCGAACAAAGTATACGTCATTTCTTCTCCAGTGGTCCCTATATATTTTATTTATTCTGGCTTAATATCATCAAATCCTGCAACTTCACCTATTTTTATTCTCTTTATGAATTTATGTATTTCTTCAAATTCTAATTTTCATCTTTGTATTGGCATTCCGTTATTATCCATTAGAATAAGTGATTCAGGTTCGTGTTGTTTTGTTTCCGAAAGGTCATCAAAATATTCTTTATATCTGTTCGTCACACTCATTTCATTTTGTAGTATTCCACCTTCTTTATCTATTATTTGTCTTGATAGCGGATTTTTGTTTCTCTTATACTTTTTAAAACTTTGTAGAACAATTTCTGGTTTTCTGTGTAGTTTGTCTCGATTTTTCTTCCAAAGTTTTTCCATTCTTGTGTTTCACTTTCTTGGATCAGTTATTTCACCTTCTTTTCTTGTTTCTTATATATTTGATATTTCTCTTGGGCTCTATGGTTCAAATAATTTCTTCATTTTTCTTTTTTCTTCTTTATTTCTTGTTTAATCACATCATTCTACCAACGGGTGCTTCTTCAGCCTATTTTTGGTTTGTTTTGTAACGATTTGCCTCGCAGTGGCGGGGTTGTTAACTTTGGCGTCGCGGGCGCCAATGCGGTCGGTGAAGCAGTTTCTAAGGCAGACGGCTGGATAGCTCTGACTGCAAGAGTTAGGATTGTCAAAATAATCAACAGGAAGTGGGTGTCACAATGAGATTTATTTACACATAACTACGAAGACGATGAACATAGAACATATATTTTACATGACTTGTACGGTAATGACTTAGCTGACGGTGACGGAACGGCTTACATGACACTCGACACCAGCGGTTGCAGTACGGATCCAGGCGGTCGCAGACGACAAGAAACTTTAAAACAAAAAAATCGTGCAGCGATTTCCTAAACGGTGGATTAACTTATCTTCGACGCTTGTGAAACCAAACTGGCTCTCAAGTAGTGACTCTACGTTAACTTGCTCAACGCTGTGAAGCCAGTGATGACTCCCTCAACGGTGATTCTACGTTAAAATAATCTGACGCTGCGAAATCACGAAGACTTCGTCAGCGGCGACGCTACGTTAAATTGTTCGAACACTGTGAAGTCAACAAGGACTTCGCCAGTAGTGCTTCTACGTAAATTATTCAAACACTGTGGAGTCAACAGAGACCTCGCCAGCGGTGATTCTACGTTAAATTATTCAAACACTGCGAAGTCAACAAAGACTTCGCTTGCGGTGATTCTACGATAAATTATGCAGAAATATTTTAAGTTCAAGAACAGCAAAAATATTCTAAGTTTAAAACAGCAGAAGCAAACAAATCTAAGTTCCTTTTACGGACTTCCAACAAGCTCACAGATTGTGTCAGACAGTTGTGCTAACAGACTTAGCACAAAAACTTCACTTGGACGGTAAACACTCTGAAGATGACACTCGGCATCGGAACTAGGAGTGTACTTTGAAATGACTGCTCAGAAGACTGGATTCTCAAAGAAGTGACTTAAGTAGGCCAGAAGGCCTTATTTATACTTAAATTTTAATGAATCCTTACTTAACATGATTTGAAAATTAATTCCATATCAACGCTGTCAGTAATATAAAGAGAAGATACGGACAAAAAGAAGGAATCATTTTACACATACAAATTTCTTTACCATAACAAATTTTCTATTACTTTCCTGTTAAATACATTCTTTCATGATTATATTTCCTTAAAACTAAAATTGTCCTGAATATCTTTTTATCTGTCGGTAACGTAGGTAATGCTATGTCGGTAAGTTTGAAACTGTCAAGTGCTGGATCTTCATTTTGTTGTGTCAAAGATCGAACATAACATCACACAAAATATACAAATTTACAGAACAACGGTTGATTACATTCGGAGTTTATTAACGGTAAGGCCCAAGACATAAATACAGATCAAGCAATGTCGCTTGAATTCAATTTCAGGTGTTTTCAAAAACTTCATTCCACCACATGTGAAATATTAAAACAGATTTATTTCAGCTGACGACTGATAAAATTAAGGTAAACGGTGGTGTATGTTTAAGCAGAATTACAGAATTCAAAATTTATAGGGTGAACAAGATCTAAACTAGGCTTCAAAATATTTGACGGTAGTAGAAGGCTTTGGGATGTGCAACTGTGACGGAGTTTTGGGACATAATTCATTACAGTTTATGCCGAAAATCTCTCCCGCTGCTTATTGTATTATATTTTTGATTGCGTTCCATATTGTGTCTGTGTCTAGACTGTTGTTGCTCTCAAGTTTTGATATTTTGCTATTCACTCTTTGTTGGTATTTAACTCTTGTTTCTTCGTCATTCAATTTGTATGCCTTTATAGTTTCTTGCCGTTTTATTTCGCCTTTTACTTCAATATTTCTATCCTACGTTCTAACATTAAGGTTGTTCCCTACTCCTGGCCCTCTTTTCACTCACACGTCTTTAATCTCCCATTTATTTTTCTTTTTAGTTATTATGTAGTCAATAATGGATTTCTCGTTTCTACTGAGTACCTCTCTGGTGTATTTATGTATGTCTCTATGCGCACAGAAGATATTTGTTATTTGTAGATTATTAACAATGCAGAAATCGATCAATCTGTTACCATTATTGTTTCTGGTTTCTCCTCCATATTTACCCATTACTTCCATGATTTCTGTGTTGTTGTTTCCTACCCGTGCATAGATCGCCTATTATGTAAATTAGAACTCTTCAACTAATCTTTGTAGTTCATCCCAGTAAGTATCTTCGTCGTGCATCTTCATCAGGTGCATACGCGACTGATATATTTGTTTTTTCCTTGTGTATTTCTATAGTTACCAGTTAGGTGCGCTCAGAATAGTATTTCCATTGCAATATTTTATTTTCTAACTCTTTCCTTATTATACATCCACTTCTTCTTTTGCGTTTCCATTGATGATAGTGAAGTTCATTGATAATTAATGAAATTCGTGGCCATGTAGACGCCACAGCCTATTTCAACTTTCAATTGTAAAATGTAATTTAGATCCCTCAAAATCTCTTGATAGTGTCCATTCCAATTTCCCGTCAGTGAATAGAGGTTTGTATGGCTCTTACAGAACACAATACGTCAGTAATGAATAGTGGGGCTGACGAGAATTCCTATCCAGTTCCGCTCTGTGATTGAATCGTTAGTGAGGGAAATTAAATATCTATGGGACTGGCCGAGTCACCACAAAAAAGCAACAAAACACAGCGCTTTGTCTCTGGGAATAATAACATCATTTATAAAGGTCGGAAAATCATTATAATGTCACCAGATAAACAGGCGTGCTTATATTGTCTGCTGTGTAATCCGGAAGCTCATATTTGATACTGTTTTTGTTTTTATAACATTCCTTTGATTATTTATGACATAAAACTTATTTTTATAGCTAATCGTATCTAACTTTGATTATACTAACCGAGATTAGGGTGTGTCAGCTAGTGCAAGAGCAGATTCAGAAGATTTTTTGCAATATAACGTTAGCTATATTTTATTTTCAAAGGTTGATAAATTCTTTGTAAGTGAATTATTGTCAAGAATCACTCTAAAAATAACCTTTAAAGCCTAATTAATACTTTGACCTAGTTGTACCTTTCCTTAGTACTTTCCCTTAACGACTGCGTTCCGGGTGTGCAGGAAGGTCTGCTAAGTCCAGTAAAGGACATTATGGAGTGACCATCAACTGTGAAAGGGCAAAGCCTTGGACAAAGATGATCGAGTCACGAGCTAATCGACCGTGTAACTACTAACGACTGCCCTTTGGTCACGTAGAATAGAAGATAGAGTGGAATTACTTCAAAGATATTGAGGGGTGGAAATCGTGCTGGCACTGTCCAGGGTTGTCATCAACATATTCCCTCAATAAGATCTTCCATAAAAATTAGTGAGGCTTTATTGATAAAACTGTTGAATTGATTCAACAAGCTTCTTCAATGAAACAATGGGAATCAACAAGCCTGTAATATGTTGTAAACATGTTATTGTCAGATGCAAAGCACACTACATTACACGAATTTAATCATATGTAAATGTGGGGTATTATTATGCAGCCATATTTTTTATGAAGCATATTTTCCGGTTTCCGGAATTCGTGATTATATATTGTAAATCATTTCCTACTGGCACTCACCAATATATTTAACGAGTTTAGAAACACGGAACACGGAAACAAAAAATTGTTTTGCATTTCTCGTCATGCATTTGAATTGATTTTTTTCACACTGACGATGTCATAATTGTTATCCATGTATTAAGAGCAGGAGCGACAGACTGGGATCAACTTTCTTAGGTCGTCATCAAGCACAATAATATCAAAAACAGAATTAAAGCATAGTTTTTAATATGAATGTCATAAAAATATATATGAGTACATTAAATTCAACCAGTGACAAAACTCGTCGATAACTTTATTCCGAAGCAAACATTTCGGTAGAAGAAACATTTGACATCGTGAAGAAAAAGCACAAACCTGCAGAATACATCCTGGAACTAACGAGACATTGCCTGAAGAATATTCACTTCATATACAAAGAACACCGATATAAACGAGTTGCTGCAGCCGCTATGGGCTCTTTGTCCTCGCCAGTTTTAGCAAACTTATTTATGAAAGACTTCAAAACTAGAGCTCTCGAATCTGTTAACCAAAAACTGAAGTTGTGGTTACGATACGTCGATGATACGTTCGCAATCTGAAGCCACTCAAGATAGTAGCTGTACCACGTGAACACGATCCATTCCAAAATCAAGTTCAATATAAAAGTGAAAGAAGAAAGCCTTACCTTTTTTCTACATGTACTTGTAAAGAGAACAAACGGAAGCGTGAACCACACAGTATACAAGAAAACAACATATATCAATCGCTATATTTACCTAAATGCTGACATTTACTACCATCCAGCTCAACTACAGCCATTAATGAGAACACTTGTCGTGAAATAACAACCAACAAAAATAAATGAAAACCATCAAGACTACAAATCTATTTCAGCCAGAGGAACATAAAATTGGTTCTAAAACCATAGAAAACTGTAGAAGAAATGAAAAAAGAGGAGAAACTACCTACCAAAGCCTACTTTCCATACGTAAAAGGCACCAGCAACATAATAAGTATAATACTGAGGAAAAACGAGGTCACCATTGAGAAGAAAATCAATACGATTCTGTCAACCTTGGGAATCAAGAAATAAACGAATTACCTTATCAAGACTGCGACAGCACCCACATCGGTCAAACTAACAAAAAAATCATCGTCAGAAGAGATGAACAACAAAATTTGGTGAAGAGGAACACGTAGAAACAACATCGCATATGATCAATGATAGTACACAATCAAAACAACCATCAGAGAAGACATAGAAATTAAAAAACGACCGAACAATCTGAATACGAGGGATGATACGCGAAGTTTACCAGTCACGTGAAAATCTGCGCTGAACAAGCTGTACAGGAACATATACCGAATATCGCACTAGCAACAGAATCAACAACACAGAGAGACCAAGAAGAGCAACTAAGGCCAACAAACATTAGTTACGTTAGTAGTCGTGGTTGGACGTTTTACTGAGTTTTTCTAGGTTGTTGGTCTTGGTTGCTTTACTTGGTCCTTCTGCGTCGTAAACTCTGTTGCTGGTGTAGTAGTCGATCATGTTTTTTCATTTTTTTGTGCCAGTTTGCTGAGTGCTGGTCTCCATGTATCTGATTACCTTCGTGTATCGTCTCTTGTATTGTCAGTTCGTTTTTGGATTCCTTTGGCATCTTTCATGGTTCTTTTGATTGAGTGTTCGAATTTACCTATCATCTTTGTGTTCTTGAAATCGATTGTGTGTTGTTGAGCATGAGATGAAGTTGTTCCGTCCTTCTTCACTGAATAGTGATGTTCAGTTTTTCCGACGATGATTTTTATGTCATTATGACCGATGTAGGTGTTGCCGCAGTCTTCGTTTATTTCTTGGCTCTCAAAATTAATCTTAGTGTTCAGATTTGTTAGAATCGAATTGAGTTTCTTGTCTGTGATAAGATGATTTTATTCATGTTTCTTTAGTACTCTAACTATTTTTTCGATGATGCTTTTCATGTTCTCCTCTTTTGTCCTTATTTTTACAGTTTTCCGTTGTGTCAGAGCTGATTTTCTGTTCCTCTAGCTGTGACTGTTTTGTAGTAGTGCAACCTTGATGATTTTTATTTCTTTCTCTTGGTTTTTGTTGTCCGCTAATCGTTGTGATCTTATGATGAATATTTTTACTACTGATTGTGGCTGAGATGGATGGTGATGCGAGTCAGCATTTAGATACCGATTGGTATGTCTGATTTCCTGTATACTATGTGGTCCAGGCTTCCGTCTGTGTGTTTCTTCTTGAGTATATTTAGAGACGGAAATTGGCTTTCTTCTTCTACTTCCATGGTGAACTTGACGTTCGGATGAATCTCATTACAGTGGTTCAGAGATAAGTTTAGCTGCTCTCTTCCGTGACTCCAGATGTCATAGACGTATCGTAATTATAGCTTTGATTTCTTGTTAGCAGATTGGAGGGCTGTAGTTCCGAAGTCTTTCATAGATCAATTACCCAGGACTGGTAAGAGTGAAGAACCCAAAGCGGTTCCAGTAGCTCATTTATATAGCTTCTCTTAATTGCAAGCAATTTCATACTCAAGGAAGAATTAAGATGCTCGCAAGTTTCGGATACTGTCATATCCGAGGACGTGCATGTGAAGTCAGGAATAAGAAATTTGAACAGGTATGCCGTGGAACATTCCAAGGGATTGATAGATATGCCACAATCTTGAATTTCTCTTTCAGTCATCCGCCAGGATCAACTTTAAGATCGGTGAATGGTTCTAAGTACCATATATACCAAAATATGACAGAGTAATCCTGGTACGGAATTTCCATCACTGTGATTTAGCTACCACGTGTTTGCAGTCAGGCCTCCTCTTTCCCATTGGGCACTCTTGACATGTACTCAGGGCCCCGCAATCGATAGGGGCCACCTAGCTCCTACCAGATCACTGAACGATAACCAAGATTCCTTACTTGCAAGATTTCTATAGCGATATAAAACTGACCAATCGAAGGGTAACCGCATAGTGAAGCGGTGATACAAGCAACGATAAGTGGGCAGAGAAGAGCGACGAATACAAACACACGCATCAATAGGACATCGTATAGTGGAGACTGGAGAAGAGAGCATTGCGACAATAAGCGCTACTACAAGCGATGAGAGCGAAGGAATCAAACATACTTGTTTTCATCACTATTCTCGTTGGTGGTTTGTGGCAAAATGGATGCTGAACTGCTCATAAGTAGAATGTTTATGAGAAAACCTATCAGGGTTGATGAAGTTGTGATTGAAATTCATCAAATTTTTCAGTAGTCTACAAAATAGTATTCTATCAAGGTCATAGGGGCCTCAATATCCTAAAGTGCCCAGGGCCTCCAGTAGGATAAAAAAGGCCCTGTTTGCAGTTGCTGCTTGATCTAAAATAATGGTCAAAAACCAATTTTTGGATTCGAATTCATGTGGAATACATTGGTAATTGTCTGCTAAAAATATATAATAAATTTCACTCCCACTCCGCTAATTTGGGTATCAAATATCGAGAAGGATGCTCAGATGTTGGAACGTTTAATTCATTGATTTTATAGTTGATCATAACAGGAAATTCATTTGATTTCATTGCCTGGAAATAATGATAACTGTTTTCTGTTAATTTCCTGATTCAATTTCCGGAAGTATTCAGTGTGCTCCAATAGAATTCCACTCATCGTTAAATACCTTTAAATATGAAATTGTGGTTTCTGCACATTAATTTGATTCTATTAAAAGTACAAGCATGGATCAGAAGATTAAAAGCTTCGTTACAATACTTCAATAATAAACTTTACTAATGATATTTTGAAACTTGAATTTCAATTTAGATACGGGGAAATTATGTAAAGTGCCACAACGCAATTCCGGTCTCATTTCATAAGTAACCATGTTGGTTTTCCACTGAATTTCTCAGCCGTTTTTCAAGCCCAGAAATCTGAAATCTAATTGCATTAGTGGACAAAAAATCTTTCTGTGACAATGGAACAAGGCAAGAAGAGCATAGCATACCATTGTTATTGTGTTCCTCCTCTGAGCTCGTTTGCATCCTTCTGTAAACGCCTGCGATGCACTTAGCCTAATGAGCTGCAGGCAAACAGCAACAGTCAAACCGGAACTGCACGTAAGTGCAACGTCATCTCGAATTCTATCTCCTTCTAGCTGACGGAAATGAATCGTTAGGAATAAAGATAGATAATGCATTGTGAATTAACTTTGTTCATTGATATTGTTGATATACTTTTCCATTTCAGGAAAAAAGTGTCTCCTAGGAATGGAGGGAATGTAGATTTCTTTTGTTTCAAATGTCACTAGAGAATTGTAGGCACTTTTGTTCCAATATGTGAAACATTGTGGCGTGCAGAACCACAAAAGAAACAGTTTCCAACATCATTCTGCATTTCGATGAGAGTTAGTGGAGAGAGGGATAAAAAAGTTTGCTCATCCATTAAACTCCGTTTATAACTTCGTCGTAGCAGGAAAAATGAAGACTTACAGTGTCTCCAAAATTTTCAAAGGTAGAACGGGAAATAAAATCTGATTTAGATTATTAATTTGCTGAAACCTCGTATAAAATAATTTTGGATCACCTGGGGCTCAAATAACTGATGTGTCAGCGGAGAAATATGTTTGGTTTCTTTCAAAATTGTTCTGCTCTAAACATAATTAATGAAACCTTGTAAAGGTAACTCTTGGAATATGAAACCTTGTTTGTTGATTTCAACAGACAAACATATCTTAGTAATTTTTTCCAACTAGATATTTTGGTTGGTATTGGTATTGTCTTGCTGACAGAACATGTAGATGATTCTTCCTAATATTTGTTATTTTTATCCGCACATAATAGAAATACTGAGAAAAAAGCGATTGAAATTTCACATTATTAACATAAGAGTACAGTTTTCTTTGGATGAGAAACTGAAGATTGAAGGTGCCAACAAGACTAATTTTACTTACGTGTACTAAGTACAAGAAAGTATTGTGGAACCGACAAAATTCTCCTATCGAGATTTTGATGCAAATATCCGTTTTGAGCATCCCTGAATCCATTTTGACTATTTTCGGCTTGATGTCGGTATGTATGTTCGTTCGTGCGTTCGTGCGTAGCTCGCAAATCTCAAAACTGGCAAAACTGAATGTTAGAATTTTGTATTTAAGACTTGTATAGGGTCTAGTTGTGCACCTCACATTATAGTTCCAATCGTCTGTATCGGAATTGCAATTTACTTGAAACTTTCTTCGAATTTTTCCAATAAATCCAGAATTATCAACCGTAGGATGGTTGAAATTCAGTATTTGAACTTGATGTTGTATCAGAATGATTATCTATTTTGTATGAATCGGCCAAGCCAGAAGTGCACTTTACTTGCAACTTTTTATTAATTTCTCGCATAAATCTAGAATGATCAGCCATAGCACATTGAAATTTAGTGTTTGAACTTGTTGTAGCATCAAAATAGTTATCTACTATTTTTGTATTAATCGGTTGAGCCAGAAGTGCAGTTTATATGTATAACAGACATTCAGAATTTGCCGTAAAAAACAATCAGTTCAATTGAAATGATAAGATAGGCAATGATAATCTGTTGTCAATTTTTTCATTTTGTTCGACATTGTGCATGTCAAAATATTATTAAAATTATAATAATTATAATCTGAAGTGACAGAAAACTTTATTGAATGAATTTGTGTATATATCAAATGATGTACAAGTAAGTCACGTGATGTTCACATCAGATTTTTGATACTGTTGTCTATTTTTGAAACATATGATACTCTGTGGCATCTGAAGCACAAGAAAGCTATCAGTATGAAAAATAAAACCAATGATTATAATAAATACATATACTTTTTCAGCTGGAGTTTATTACTTGAATTTATAAATTTGAATTGTTTGAATCCAGTACTATACTTTTGAGTTCAATTAATAAGGGTTAGGTTATATATTATCCACGAATAACATGAAACTAGGGGATTTAGCTGAGATTTATGTATAGAACAATATGAAGAAATAAGTAAGCCAAGCTTATAACCAAAATTCCAAGAATTATACGTTTGATAAGAGAAATTATTAGCATGAAACCCGGCTTCGGGAGCGGAGCAGGCGAATAAATTTCCTACTTAATTTAGTTTTTGTAATACAGCAAAAAAATAAAACGATGGAAAACAACGTGAAGTATTCTGCCACCTTCTACACAAAATTAATTCAAACTGCTCAAGTTTGATGGCGTTATGGAAGCTGGCGCTCCTGCGGACTTCGAAACTTTTATCAGAAATAAAATTTATTATCGTGGCAGTGGAACATGGCGGCGGTTTTTCAATAATAGCCTCAACAAAGCAGGTAATGAGAAGGCAATTAATTTTTTCCAACTTCCATTGCAGAGTAGTTACGAAGTCGTAAAGCAAAGTTTGATTGTTGGATTAAAATGGAACGGGACGAAATACGAACTTGACTCTTAGATTTAGGACGCTGTAAAGTTTTCATTAATTTTACGTTGGATGTGGATTCTTCGTGATGTGATGCTGATGGTGCTCTACGACTACGGGTCGCCTCTTTGTACGCTAAATTGTCACCAGAAGCGTTAACAAGTTTTTATGACGTTTTTAGAACTTTCTGTGCAAAAGGAATAATGCATTTGGGTGACCTAATAAATTAAATATCTCATTATATATATTCACTGACTAATGGAATAACAAAGTATGATAATTACTCCAATTATTCTGATTTCATAGGGCAATATAACTTTTAGCGCTGACGTAGAACAGGTATAAAAAATAGTCCAAATTGTAATCAAACTTATATAAGGTTACTTGTTGTCGTTCATTTAAAGTCGATATCTTGTATTTTTAAATGCCAGCTGCTCAGAAGTGTTTCAATAACCATGAGCCTCTACTGACATTCCCCAGAGATGATGGGTACACCTCATCTGACGATGGTATGAGTTGAGATAACCTCCTGTTTATCCAAATATTATCATTATAGAATAGAAACAAAAAAGAGGATTTCAGTAGAAGCTTATGGGTGTGTACCAAAATCCAACGATGGCCGTTCATTAAGAACGAACATCAGACAGAAAAGAAAATAACGATTCGATTACTTCCTGGAGTATTCAGCAGAATTTTAAGTCAAATCAGTTTTACGTGATTAGTTTTTAGGTTTGTTTAGATTCACACCAAATATTACGCAATCTGATTAACGGATTACTGTGTTACAGCATACCTGCTCTGTCAAATTGGTCCCTCACTTTAAAATTTATAGAAAAATCAATATGGTGTTCGGATGTGCTCTTATGCGCCACAATTTTTTTTTTTTTGCGCTAGTCGTACTGAGCAGTAATTACGATAATAAGTTGAGGAGGGCCAAATTGGCGCTGGCCCCCCCATTTCGGGAAATATCGTAATATTGATTATTATGTCAATAGTACTCCATATGCGCTCTTATGCGCTGCTAATATAAAATTCTGCACTCGAATGCAATTTGTTCAATTAATATCCAAAGTCGGAGGGACCAACTTGACGATAAACTTTTTTTTTGAATATTTAATATTTTTTTATTGCAATTAAATCTGAATTCGATGCGCTCCTAGGCGCCTCAAATATTTTGTATGCGCAAGTCATACTGAACAGTAATTACATTAACAAGTTAGGGGAAGCCAGCTTGACGGTAGTCCCCACTTTTGGAAATATTATAATTTTTATTATTATCACAATATAACTCACTATGCGCTCTTATACCCTGCTAATATAAAATTTTGCGCTCGCATGCAATCTGTTTGATTGATAATCAAAGTTGGAGAGGTCATCATAACAAAAATTTCGTCTCCACTATTCCACATGTTCTAGATTGCAATCAAATTTGAATTCAATGCGCTCTTATGCGCCACGAATATTTTTCATGTGCTATTCTGCTTTAGCGAAAATCAACTAGGAATTTTTGGCGCGGGAAATTTAAATGCGTTTCACTACTCTCGGTACACCCAGCTTGAATTAGATGAAAATTTTTCACACAATTACTCCAAACAACTTAAATATTGATATTGAATATACAAGTTGCTCCATATCACAAGAAATATGACTTAATATTAATTGTCTAATTCGGTGCTTATTTCACAAATTTCATAATAATTCAATTCAAACGTCTAGTGTCAAATGAAACATCATACCAATAGTAGATTGTGTCTTGGTGAACAGATTGGGATATATCTTTTTATATATATATATATTTTATATTTTTTGATTGCTTTATTACTGCTGTTTTCCACATTTTTTTCACCTAACATGACACTAGCGGGCTACTTGATGCCGTTTTTTTTGTGAAGTTCCAGTAATCTTATTTCTCTCTCCGGTAGTCTGAGGATGATCATCCAGTGATCGAAACCGGTAACTTAATTAAAACTTAAGAACAGTGTGATTAAGAGTTTTATGGTAAGTACATCAATTCCAACCAGTGGTTTTCTCGTCAAGCATAATAATTTTTCTTTGTTACTTTTTCCCGAATTCTCATCTCTTGTTATCATTTTTTATCCCCTATAATTTAACGAGTCGTTCAGGTGCTTAATTACTGGATCCAGTAGCAGTTGCAATAGAACAATAATTGATTTTGACATATGTTAGTGATCAATTCCTTCAAATAATATCTGGAATAAAACCGATTATTAATCATTAATTCTGTCTACGATTTCACAAGCAGTTTAGGATTAGCTTATCGAATTTATTTGGAACGATTTCCGAATTGTCATTTTTCACTGAAAATTTAATTATTGTGGTTATGCTAATGTATTTAACGTCAAAATATTATGAACTTATACATTATGATGAGAATACCATGGAATATTTAAAACTTATCGTTTATCTGGAACGTAAACAGCAGATGAGATGAATGAAATACATTAATTTATAAATGAAGCACCTGTGTATTAGTTTTTCTCATATTATTACAAACTTCAAACTCAGGTCGTTTCGATAAAGTATGTCCTGTGAATTGATCTGCTGAATAAATATAATATTGTATCATATATTCCAGAAAATATTTAAAATCAATTACCAAATTCAGTCTGATACATTTATAGGTTATATGTTCTGTTCTTCAAGAACAGAATCTTCAAAATTTCATGTAGCAATATTTCTATCGAATTATTAAGTGAATTAATCAATTTAGAATTGCATTCCATTTGAAATTCCACCGTTTTCTCTAAATAAATCGTTGAATGATTTTCTCTTTATGTTTCTGATGAAGTAAGTTGAGAACAGCAGCTACTTTTTGAACTGCTTGTAGATGGCAGCACGGTCTGACACTCCTGACACAGTTTCAGACAATTCAGATCAGCTGATTCAAGTGCAATGAACTTGTGCAGACAATCTTATGTTCAAGAAATGTACTATCCGAAAATATACGTGAAATCCTTGAATAAAAATCAAATTTCTTAACAATGACATATAAATACGACTAAGAGACCAAATTATTAATGTCAGAGACAAATTTAGTCTTTCTTCCATCATATGCAAGAATAGAATCATCGAGATGAGCGAATATCAATGTATGCTCAAAATACTAATATTCTTTCAGTTTCAAATAAATGATTGACAAGACTACGATGGCTCAAAGTTGCAAAATATTCCTTTCAATCGACAGCTGTCATTCTTCCAACAAATGAGAAACATTCAGTTTGAATCATAGGCGCACTATGAAATTTTTGACAAAACTTTGATGAATTTTTACTCTATATCCAGAGGATTTACGGAAAAAAGTTATTAAGAAAAATGGTTATGTTTGATGAGTTCCTTTACAGGTTAAAATTAATGTACTTATTTCTGTTACACCCTGTATAATTTCAATGAACAATCTGTGGCAAGAATTTGATGATCTTGAAAAATGTGCTAAACCTTGTTTAGCATCAAAATCAGTAACTGTACATTTATTATTTTACACTACATAAACTAAGTTGCTTGAGATACATTTTGTGTGTTTCGCGAGGTAGCCGACACACTTTAACCGGATTAGGGTCAAGATCCCGACAATCAAAGTACCGACTGGTCCGAATCATGAAAACCCGACTATTAATTCTGAATTATCTATGTGGGAAATATTCGCCGGACCTGAAACGAAAGAAACTTACCTATTCAAATGGCTGAACCTACGACTCTCCTTGTAAAACCTTACTCTACCATCTTCATTTCAACTTTACCTGACCTTTTCAAGAACCTGAACGAGTTTGAAAACTTTTTCAGATATCACTTTCACAAATTGTTTTCCAGTTTTTGTAGTTCAAATCTGTTGATATTTTGACTGTCGGAATTTTAACCTGTCGGGATTCTAGTTGTCAGGATTTTGACCGTCACTCACTACAACCATATATTCTACTGAAGAGGTCATTCAAAACAAAAATCATGACCCCGAAAATGCGTCCCTTCAAAAATATATTGCGCAAAAAACATGTATAGACCCCGGTTGCCAAAGGTGTTTAGCGTTCTGAGAATTGCTTAATTCTCGTGTGCTTTGGTTTCAAATCCTAGGTATAGAAATAACTATTATAATATTGTATTCTCTATACTTATGTATAATTCCTATTATATCTGAATCTGTAATTTTTTCAATTTATATATAGAAATGAGTATTTACATTATGTAAAGTTTATTTGAACTATATACGTAAAAATGAATATATATTTTTTAACCACGAGAAGAAATGTTCATTTGATGAAGAATAGAGACTAAATGTACGAGTATGAATTGAAATTTGAATTATTATTCCATACATATATTATTTTCAACCAATCAACGTAGTGGCGTAGCGTGGGTATCAGCCGCCCGGGGCGGAAGAAAATTTTGCCGCCCTCTTATGTAGGTATTTCAATTTAAGACCTTGATATACAATAATTCTGAAGAATTTCTTGGCAAGAACATCCACATTATTGTGTATTGTACAGGTTACAAATGGAAACTTATATATATATATATATATATATATATATATATATATATATATATATACGTATGCCACTTACATTGATATAACAGGTATAGAACACAAATTATTATATCTTATCGATCGACAAGATCAAGTTATCAGCGAATTGAATGAAAAACGCAAATCGACTTCCAATCAGAAATAGAATGATACTGTTCATATATATATATATATATATATATATATATATATATATATATATATATATATATATATATATATATATATATATATATATATATATATATATATATATATATATATACAGGGTGTAACAGAAATAAGTACATTAATTTTAACCAGTGATAGAACCCGTCAAGCCTAACAATTTTTCTCAATAACTTTTTCTCGAATTCTCATCTTTTTTCAGCATTTTTTAACCCCTATAATTTAACGAGTCGTTCAGGTGCATAATTATCGGATCCAGTAGTAGTTACAACCCTGGTTACAACGAAACAATTGATTTCGACATATGTGGACTATCAATTCCAGATCAATTCCTTCAAATAAATTTTGGAGAAAATCGTCTAATTATTATTGTCACAAGAGTTAAAACCTGTGAAAATGTCAAGCTCATCTATCTGCGATCTCGCAGGCAGTGTAGGATTAGTTCGGCGAATTTATTTGGAACGATTTCAGAAATGTCATTTTTCACTGAAAATTGAATTATTGTGGTTATGCTCATGTATTTAATGTCAAAATATTGTGCACTTATACATAATGATGAGAATACTATGAGATATTGAGAACTTGTCGTTCACCTGAAACGTAAAACACCAGATGAAATGAATAAAATACATTAATTTATAAATGAAGCAGCTGTGAATTAGTTTTTTCTCATATTATTACAAACTTCACAGTCAGGTCGTTTCAATGAAGTATGCCTCATAAATTGATCTGTTGGACAAATAGAATATTGTATCTCATATTTTAAAAAATATTTAAAATCAATTACCAAATTCAGTGTGATACATTTGTAGGTTAGGTTTTCTGTTTTTCAAGAATAAGCTCTCACAATTATTGCGGGAATATTTCCAGTTGAGTTATTCATTAAATTGATTATTTTAAAATTGCATTCCATTTCATATTCCACCGTTCACTTTAAATAAATCGTTGAATGATTTTCTCTTTATGTTTGAGAGCCAACACTAATGAAATAAGCTGAGAGCTGCCACTACTTTTTAAGTTGATCGTAGATGGCAGCACAATCTGACCCATATTCTAACTGTGTTACAGGCTGTATTCAGACTATTCAGATCAGCTGATCCAAATGCAATGAACTCGTGCTGACAATCTAATGTTCAAGAAATGTACCAACTATTTGAAAATATACGTGAAATTTCTAAATAGAAATAAAACTTCACAACAATAACATATAAATACGACCAATATAACAAATTGTTGGTTTCAGAGATGAATTTGATCTTTCTTGCAGCATATACAAAAATAGAATAATCGAGGTGAGCGAATATCAGTGTATTATTGAAATACTGTTATTCTTTCAGTTTCAAATGAATGATTGATAAGACTATGATAGTTTGAAGTTTCAAAATAATCATTTAAATCGACAGCTGTCATTCTTCCAACAAATGACGGACATTCAGTTCTAACCATAGGCGCACTATGAAATTTTTGACCAAACTTTGATGAATTTTCACTCGATATCCAGGAGACTTACAGAAAAAAGTTACCAAGAAAAATTGATAGGCTTGAAGAGATCTATTGCAGGTTAAAATTATTGTACTTATTTCTGTTACACCCTGTATATGTATATATATATATATATATATATATATATATATATATATATATATATATATATATATATATATATATATATATATATATATATTTTTTTATTGGAGAATTATATATGACCTGTTTTCGTTTCTTGGAGATTCTTGCTGATTGTAGAATCTAAACTACTCAAAATAATTATTGAAGGGTTAAGTTTTTTAGCAATGGTATATATTCCATGAGATTTGAACTTCATTAAGAGAGTTTGGATATTGAAACACAGAATCTTCATCCGTCAACACTCTACATAATTGACAGTCATAATAATAATCAACCAGATGCTCAAGATTGTAGTGCAAGTCCAAATCTGAAAACTTGACCTTTTAATTATTTTGAGTAGTCTATTTGGAACATATGAAATAATTGATATATTTACAGGACATTATTATTATTCATTGTGAAATTTTGCCGCCCCCTAAGTGTGCCGCCCGGGGTGGACTGTCCCTGTCACGCTACGCCACTGAATCAAAGCAGATATAATGCTTCATTTGACACTACATGTTTGAATTGAATCATTTTGAAATTTGTGAAATAAGCACCGAATTAGACAATTAATATAAAGTCATATTTCTTGTGATATGGAGCAACTTGTATATTCAATATCGATATTTGAATTGTTTGGAGTAATTATGTGTAAAATTTTCATCGAATTTTAGCTGGGAGTACCGAGAGTAGTGAAACGCATTTAAATTTCTCGCGCCAAAAATTTCCAGTTGATTTTTGCTAAGGCAGAGTAGCACAGAAAAAATATTCGTGGCGCATAAGAGCGCATTGAATTCAAATTTGGTTGCAATCTAAAACATATGGAATAGTGAAGACGAAATTTTTGTCATGTTGACCTCTCCAATTTTGATTATTGATCAAACAGATTGCATGCGAGCGCAAAATTTTATATCAGCAGGGCATAAGAGCGCATAGGGAGTTCTATTGTGATAATAATAAAAATTATAATATTTCCAAAAGTGGGGGCTACCGTCAAGCTGGCTCCCCCCAACTTGTTAATGTAATTACTGTTCAGTATGACTAGCGCATACAAAATATTTGAGGTGCCTAGAAGCGCATCGAATTCAGATTTAATTGCAATAAAAAAATATTGAATATTTAAAAAGAAAGTTTATCGTCAAGTTGGCCCTGCCAACTTTGGATATTAATTGAACAAATTGCATTCGAGCGCAAAATTCTATATTAGCAGCGCATAAGAGCGCATATGGAATACTATTGAAATAATAATGAATATTACGATACCTCCCGAAATGGGGGGCCAGCGTCAAGTTGGCCCTTTCCAACTTATTGTCGTTATTACATCTTAGTATGACAGGCGCAAAAAAAAATATTTGTGGCGCATAAGAGCGCATCAAGAGCGTATCTGAACACCATATTGATTTTTCTATAAATTTTGAAGTGGGGGGCTAACTTGACAGGGCTCAGCCTACCTGTTTGTGATTTGTTTATAATATACGCAAATATGATCATATCACTGAATATCGTAGACTAGCTAAAATGACGATCGTGTAGAAGGTGTTCCACAATATTTGCTAAAAAATCGTATTTTCTAGGATTACAAAAATGCTCTCAGAGTTAAAAATCTATGTATTTGAACTATTCCAACACGAACAGAACTTCAAGAATGTTTGTTCAGTGGATTTATATGAATTAGTTTCCAAAGAACAGTTCCCAAATATCTGCATATCAACACTTTCAGTCTTTCTCTTCTTGTTTTCATCGTCATATTAGAGTCCAGTACATTTAATACTATTATACGTACACGTTTCAGTGCTGATGGACTAATTCCAAGCCTTCAAGCGTTAAGGGTCGGCACACATGCTAATGGCCAACAATATGGCCAACTTGGTCGTTTCGTGGCGATCCACGGAACTCGTTGTACGAATTTATCAGACGAAAGAGCCTGTAGTAGTTCCACCTTTACGATGCACTTGATTGTTTGTAATAATATTCAATTTGAGAAAGAGGCCGGAAGTTTTAATAATGATGGAAATTTCATGATGAGATTTTGATTGGGTAAGTACATAGTTTTTATTTCAAATCAATCATATTCGTTTTCCTTCATTATCATTGGGAGGAATTAATGTTTGACCAAAAGTCAGTTTATCAGCGGAAGCCGAGGCTGGATCTGATTGTAGCTGCTACCTTCGGCCGAAGCCAAAGCTCAATATGCAATTATATAAGAGCTTAAGGTATGAATGGAGACACCATTGCTCAATGTCTGCGCAAGTGGAAAGTGAAACTTTTGCTCTCTTTAAAATGTCGTGTAAATATGGTAAATTAAGACGTGTTGTCGATGGATGTATCAAAAACAAAATTCATGTACATTATTTATGAATTTGGATTCAAATTTAATTGAAGATCGTTATCCCCTATTAAATTTCCCTTCTTTGATCCGTCACATGTGGCCACCAGCCACGAGACACACCAGGTGTCTGTTTACAGACACGTAGCACACGACACGGCATTCAACCGTGATGTGTGCTGCGGCAGCCCACCTGGTATGGTATGCATTGTCGTGTTCACAAGCTCAAGTGAATCGAAGCAAACAACTGCTTACGTCACCAAACAATACCACGTTACTTGTCCTCTATTTGCAAATGACGTTCGCGTTTGTGTAGAGCAGGAAAAAATCACCAAACCCGTAAGAATAATAGTACTTGTTTCACATCCTTCCCGCAAGTCTAATCAAATGAAATGAAACAAATAAATATAGAAGACACAGAATAGTAGCATTTGATACAAAAAACTTACCACCCCTACAAAACTCTCTACATTGCGCCCCTACATATATTGTTGACTTTATTCTGCTTCAACGTATCAATGATATCGGTAGTTTGTTGTTTTCTCAAATTGATATAGATCCTCAAATCATTACGGAGGCCGGAAATAACTTTATTTTGAAGGTAGTTAGTATGCTAGATTTGTATCACAGTTCTCATGAAGATTCAGATGCATTGCGCTTCTTGGGCATGCTCATCTGCCTTTTCATTATTCTTCGTATCTTGATACCTGCTACAATGTGACATGGTTATATTTTGCCAGTCACTGAAGAGTTTATTCGCAAATTCAGATCAGCTTAGATTGATGAGCGTGGGAAATTATGACTTTCAAGGCAGCTTGACTCTCTGACATATAAATTGTTGTCCCTTTGAAAAGTCTCCTCAGAATTACTTCGACACAGCAATTTGATTCTCTGTATGAATCTCAGCTTGTAAGATTGTAGTTGTAGCTCACAAATTTTCCACTACATTGGTTTGAACCATCCGTGTACCAAAAAATGAAAACCTTTCTTGAAGTTAGGTCCTCCTGATGTCCATAGTTGGCATTCGTAATTTCCATCTTCTACCTTTGACTGATGAGCTTTCGTCTAACTGAATCCAACTTCATTCAGTTGAACAGTATTTTCAAAGACGTGATGCCTGATGAGCTCTCTACTATAAAACTCCACTATAAAACTCTACTAATTATATTCCATTCAGAAAACTTCAACTATTTGCCAAATGCAACTGCCGGTTTACATTTTCAAATAACCTCGGTTAGTAACGGAAAAGCATTGTTCATTTTATGTTTTTTTCGATAAGCGGATTCAAAATACTTAAAACTCCCAGCACTCTGTTCAAATTAGCAAAAGCAATACTCAGATTAGTATTTTTATTCATATGAAACCATGTTAAAAATTCGAGTTTAAATTAGTAGGGTGAGTCAAAAAAAGTTAATAATTTTTTTTTAATCAGTTATCGTTCAAATATCGTTCAAGATGATGAAAGAAAAATATGGTAAATTTTGAGCTCCTTATATTAATATTAAGAGAGAACTGTGCAACTGGCTTTAATGTAATCTTGCCCTGTAAATGGACAATCTGTTGGGCAATAGATTATCATTGTTATTATTATTATTGTTATTATATAGAGGATAGATGATTTTGTAAATTTCGCAGTTATATATTCTCTTGCCAAAAAATAAAAGATTTCTCTTCTAAAATTTCAAGCTTAGTTTAAGCCTTCATCAGGATAATTTTATGAGAGATTTTAATTCTGCTCTTGCCATGAATTTTTCCATGTGAGCGCTACTTAGCGGTTCTTTTTTTTATATTTCATTGCTGTAATCTATTTTTACCATTCTATGTCGGATAACGAAGGAATAACCGAATCAATAAATGAATATGTTAGATATGGATATCAAGAATTGAATGAATATATGCTGGAAATAAGACTAGCCAGTTTATATCATGTTTCATTGAATAAAAAGTATTTCCCTGACCAGTTCAATTCGTATTTCACAAATCCATAAACTCAAACTGTCGCGTCGTATTAATAAATTGCACATTTCAAAGTGACAGCATTCGTTGTCAAAGTGACAGATGCCGATCACATGAAATTGATATTTTATTCAACAATGACCTTAAATTTCATGTCAAACTTAGCATAATCTGGTCAAGATGTAAAAAAACATTTCACCATTAATAACATTATTCATCTTTGGCTCATCTCCTCGAAAGCTTCAAATTGATACCAAACAAGACATCATTCAAATAGCTTGTGGAAAAACAATTGACAATCATTTATATACCATTTTTGACACTTTTACTAGAATTATTTCTAAAAGAACTTTAATTTGTTATCAAAAAAAAATCTGACGTGAACATCACGTGACTTACTTGTACATCATTGGATATATATATATATATATATATATATATATATATATATATATATATATATATATATATATATATATATATATATATATGTATATATATATATATATATATATATATATATATATATATATATATATATATATATATATATATATAAATATATGAGACGATGTGATTTTGAATTTGATCGTATATAAATCATTGGATATATATAATCAAACACAAAATCTGATCGTTCCACAGTTAATCGTTTTGGATTTACCCAAGAGATTCCAATAATCTGTCAAGTAAAATGCGTTTTCAGCCAAGTATGGAAACAGTAGGCCATTATTCTTGCACTACAACATTCGTTAATACTGATTCTCAAAATTCTACGACCACCAACAGATCTGAATTTATGCGCAAAATTTAAAAATAAGTTCCTACTGAAGTGAACTTTCAGTTCAGTCTATTGTTATGAAAATGGTAGGCAATCATTCAGATGCTACAGCAGACTGAAATATCAAATTTCAATATTCTACACCTGATCGTTTCGAATTTATGCGAAAAAATCCAAAAGACTGTCAAGTAAAATACACTTCCGGCTTGGTGGATCTCAATAAAAATATGATATGAGCATTTAGACGGTATAATTGTCCTGAATATTGAATTCTAATAATCTACGTTCAATCGTTTTGGATTTATGCAAAAAATTCAAAAAATTTTTCGAATAAAGTGCTCTTCCGGCTTAGTCGATAGCAATCATAATGCAAGGTGTACAACTAGATATTATAAAAGTGCCTAATACAGAATTTGAATATTCCACGAGTGATTGTTTAGAATTTATGCAGAAAATTCAAAAAGTCTGTCATATGAAGTGCATTTCCGGCTCAGCCGATTGGTACAAAAATAGAAGATGCTACAGCAATTTCAAATGCTTAATTCCAGTATCCTATGGCTGATCATTCTGAATTTATGCGGAAAATTAAAAAAAAGTTCCAAGTAAAGTGCACTTCCGGCTTAGCCAATCGCAATCATGATGCAAGTTGTACAATAAGATGTTATAGAAGTTCTTTATATGAAATTTCAATATGCTATGGCGGATCATTCTATATTTATGCAGAAAACTCAAAAAAAGTTTCAAGTAAAGTGCACTTCTGGCCTGGCCGATTCTTACAAAAATAGCAGATAACCAATCTGATTTGACATCAAGCTCAAATACTGAATTTCAATATCCTGTGGTTGATCATTCTGGATTTATTAGAAAAATTCGAAAAAAGTTTCAAGTAAAGTACACTTTCGGTACAGGCGATTGGAACCATAATGTGAGGTGCACAACTAGATCCTTTACCAGTCTTCAATACAAAATTTCAACATTATGCGTTCAACCAGCTTTGAGATTTGCGAGTTACGCACGCACGTACGAACGCACGCACGCACGAACATACGTACCGACATCAAGTCAAAAATAGTCAAAATGGATTCAGGGATACTCAAAACGGATATATCCATCAAAATCTCGATATGTGAATTTTGTCGGTTTCACAATACTTCCTTGTACTTTGTACAAGTAAAAAAAAAGGACTAATGTTTGCATATGATGACCAAATATGAGTCTTAATAATTTTAATTTCACATCTAGAGTTTTATTCTTTCATTTCTTCGAACATCCCGGCAAAATACTAGGACTTTTATAATAATTTGAATTTTAATGATAAAAAATGAACCGCATATAGTTTTGAAAAATGTTCCAAGTAAATGTTATTCCAAATTATTCTGAGATCAATTTCAGTAATTTTGTATTCCATTATACGTACTACCGTTGATAAAATGAACGCAAGAAACTATGAAGATTAGGTAAAAATTTCAATGTTGAAAAAACAGACGTTTATATTGAACTTTTTTTTTTGTGGCTATCGATTTCGGATACAATCCATCCTCAGGCCGAACAGTTGAAATATATTGTTGAATCAAAATAAGACATATCACAATTTTTACAATTCCAAGTATGATTTTGACAGTTGAGTGTATGGATAACTATTTGATATAAGTTTGGTGAAAAAATGCAAGTAAATATTTGAGACTTATGTTAGATTTTGAATCATTTTAGAAGAAATGAATAAAAATATATAGGAAAATGCTGAGAATAGGGAACAGAAGTAATTGGTACCCTGTGTTTAATTTAGAAAATGAGGTCAAGTTCTTATGGAATTAATACATAAAAAATAAGTGCACGTATAAAGGATGCTGACCAAATATGAATTTCTTATCACGCCAAAACTAGGTAAATATGAAAATGATCAACTGCACCAGAGGCTTAATTTCCAGTAAACGCGCAAGGTGTGTTGTAGGGGCTTTCACTCTATTTCAATTCTAAACCAAAAACCAATGAAAGTTTCACAATTTTTACTTACTTGTACTACGTACATGGAAGTATTGTGAAACCGACAAAATTCACCTATCGAGATTTTGATAAAAATATCCGTTTTGAGCATACCTGAATCCATTTTGACTATTTTCGGCTTAATGTCGGTACGCATGTGCGTTCGTGCGTGCGATCGTAACTCGCAAATCTCAAAACTGGTTGAACGTATAATGTTGAAGTTTTGTATTTAAGACTGGTATAGGGTCCAGTTGTGCGCCTCGCATTATGCTTTCAATTGCCTGTATCAGAAGTGCACTTTACTTAAAACTTTTTTCGAATTTTAATGATAAATCCAGAATGGTCAACCGTAGGATGTTGAAATTCAGTATTTGAACTTGATTTTGTATCAGAATGGTGATTTGCTATTTTTGTATGAATCGGCCAAGCCAGAAGTGCACTTTCCTTGAAACTTTTTTTGAATTTTTTGCATAAATCTAGAATGATCAGCCATAGCATATTGAGATTAAGTGCTTGAACTTGTTGTAGCACCAAAATAGTTATCTACTATTTTTGTATCAATTGGCCAAGCCGAAAGTGCAGTTTATGAGTATAACAGATATTCAGAATTTGCCGTATGAAACAATCAGTTCAATTGAAATGATAAGGTAGGCAATAATAAATCTGTTGTCAATTTTTATACTTTGTTTGACATCTTACATATCAAAATATTTTTCTCAAAATTTCATTTCGTAAGCATAACAAAAGCGACAAAATTGGATCAGAAGATGCTCTTTCATACAAATTTAAAATTAATTTTCATTATGTTGGTCCAGCTTTAATTTCAGCATTATTTAACTCCAAATATACATACTTATCAAACCTCTTGAAGGCATGAAAAACAAAATGAGGCACTGGAATCTACGACTATCTGACGGTCTAAAAGTACGAGAAAATATTGTGGAATCGACAAAACTCACAAATCGAGATTATGATGGATATATCCATTTTGAGCATCCCTGAATTCATTTTGACTATTTTTGGCTTGATATTGGTATGTATGTAAGTATGTATGTGTGTATGTGAGTAACTCGCAAATCTCAGAATTCGTCAAACGTATAATGCTGAAATTTTGCATAAAAGACTGGTATGGGATCTAGGATCTTGATGTGCATCCCGCATTATGGTTGCAATCGTCTTTACTGGAAGTGCACTTTACCTGATACTTTTCTTGAATTCTCAGCAAAAATCTAGAATGATTAGCCGTAGGATACTGGAACTCAGTATTTGAAATTGCTGTAGCATCCAAATGATCACCTCCTATTTTCGTCCCAATCGACTAAGCCGGAAGTGCACTTCTTATTACAGACTTTTCGAGTTTCGCTCATAAATTTAAAATAATCAGTCGCAGAATATTGAGATTTTATATTAAGCACTTTTATGGCATCTAGTTGTACACCTTGCATTTTGATTGTAATCGGCTAAACTGGGAGTGCAGTTTACTTGGAATATTTTTTAATTTTCCGCATAAATCCAAAACGATTGAACATAGAATATTAGAGTACAGTATTCAAGTTGATAGTACTGTCTAGATGCTCTTATCCTATTTTCATTGAAATCGACTGAGTCGAAAGTGCAATATATTTGACGATCTTGGAATTTTGCGCATAAATTCAGAACTGTTAGCAGTAGAATCCTGAAAATCAGTATTTAGGAATGTTGTAGCATAAGAATGATGACCTACTGTTTCCATAGCAACCGGCTAGCCATGGAAAGATGAGATGTTGTGTTTGATTATATATTATATACAATGATGTACAAGTGTGAGTGCGGATGGCCGAGCGTGTTTGTTTACCTATACATGCTGTGACGTCACTCGACCAAGAGGTCGCAGGTTCGAATCCACTCACCGACAATGTGTGATTTGTCGTAAAAATAAAAAAATGCAGCTACTTGCATCATCACACTCGGGTGCTACAGGTTGCCAACCTATACACCTTAAAATATGTAGCAATGGCACGAAATTCTGATCGGCAGTACGGCGGTGTTATACCGCGGCTCGGTAATACTGATTAGAAAGGCCCAGGCCCTTATAAGGGCTGTTGCGCCAGTGATGATGATGTACAAGTAAGTATCGTGATGTCCACGTCAGATTTTTTTTTATGGAATATCCTATTTCCATTTTTTTCGTATAAATATGTTATTTAATGTGACTTATCTCCAATTATTGATAAGTTCTTATGCAAAACTTCACTTTTGTTTTGTGTTGAGCATTATATTCTTTCTTATGTTCCTAAAATGAAGTATCTTATATTCTGTCTTCACATTATTGTACTTCAACATTATCAACTGCGATATGAATATTCTATTTCTGTGAAATATATGATCCATTGATCTTTTCCGAATGAATATATTGAAATTTTCTACAAACCAAAATTATTTCCATGTACGTGCATTCATACTTTGTTTTTTTTTTCGAAATCGGCTGCAGAAACTCCTGTAACACATAGGTGAGTATATGATGTCTTACAATTAATTTTTTTCAGATGAGGTGGAAGTGAAACTTAAATATTATCAAAACTCAATACAGTCTTACCTAGAACTTGTCGTATTGACTTTAGAAGTATCTGAATGATGGTCAAGCGCAGGAGTACTTTTTGGTGCTAATGTTCATATTTTTGAGTAGGATTAAATTCATGATCAAAGTAGAAGCTTTTTACTGGCGCAATATGCAATATGCAATATACGACCACTGAAAAGTTCCATCAATAAAATGTTGGATAAAGAGTTTAAATTTGTTTAAGACCGACCGACTTTTTTTAAATTATGTTACTTAGGATTAGTAGGGTCTGAATCGTGAAGATTCGTTAGAATCTTAAACTATCAAAAAAACACGATCTCAAAGCCTTCTTTATTATCATCAGGGAAATAAAAAGTAATGAGTGTATTGTTCTTCATTAATATATTTTTTTTATTTTTATCTCATGATACTGTATTTCTTTAAGACATCCTGTAAATATCAATATTCATTCAATTAATTTGTAGATTCACGTAGCAGGTTGAAACCAATTGAACAAGTTTGCTCGCTAGAACAGCGTATTTCCATCAGTTTGATTGTGACCTCAGTGTTGTGATAGTGTTGATTTTGGTGGTTTCTCTTGAAATTTTACATATAATTATGTGTTGTGTGGACTTTAAGGCCTCATTCTGCATGAATCTACCCCAGGATTATATTAAGGTGAGATTGTAGAATTAAGTTCTAAATTTTATATAATGACATGCTGTAACTTCATCAGAAACAGTACTTCTGTCATGAATTTTTCAAATGTAAAATAATATAGTGTTGATATTTTTTCTCAAAGTAATACTTTCACTTTGATTCCATGATATCTGAATTGATCACATTGGCTTATTACGATTTCAAACACTTATAGCAGAAGCAATTATGACCACACTCACATACCAGGTGTTTCATTTTTAACTTGGCAGTCGTCGAATATTCTACCCATTAAATTTGGAACAGACTTTAGGAACTAATTTTCGTCTTAAACTTCTCAATTGAATTAAACAGTATATCTGTGTGAAATATGGCATTATAAAACAACTTGTTATGATTTCAATCAGTCACATAAATGATAAGCTCGAGATCAATCAAATTATTCAAATACTAGCATCTGCTGGGTTTAATCGAAGTCACCTGGGGCAAAGAGCATCTGTCTCACGTTTGGTTTATCGTCAACATGAATACAATGCAAGCTGTATCTTCTTATCTCAAATTTATGTCCAAATGTCACATGTACATCCCAAATCTCTCACATCAGATGCATAAACACGGAGCACGTCTGCTTCCTGAATATTAATCATGTGAAGTAATCTATTGTTGATTTATGATTAAATTGAAAAATAAGGGCAGTATAACTTAGTTCATCTATTTGCATCGTTAGTGATATTCAAACGAATCCCTAATCAATATTTTATCTTTCAATATGTTGTTCAATTTGGTATAATGATGTATATTCGATTTAATCCGAATGTAATTGCACTGGAAGTTCTTTAAATTCACAATCAGACACAATTACGAAATGAGCTAATTGGCAATAAATGCTTAAATCATCTACTCGTAATTTGCGAGTTGATTGAAATATTGGAGCAAATCAGCTATCAAGTTTAATTATTTATTCATGATAGATTCATTTAAAGCGCCTGACTACACTCAAATTTGAATTGAATTTATGGAAGTCAATATATGATAGAGAAATGTGGATAAAATAGGCATCTTTCGTAAAAAACTACCCTTTAGTGACTATTAGTCGAGCACACAACACGCGACTGCACGATGTCAGGCGGATTACAAGGAGACATAAATTACACTTTATTAATCGGATTAGGGGATTAAATTGAATTGTAGCGCTTCAAATCGAAGACAAACTCGACGTGGATTATTCACATACGTTGCCGATGACAGCAGTGTTTAACCAGGAAGGTTACGTTGCTCAAGACATAAAATGTTTTTATTAAACTCTTGTACTGTTCTCAATTCTTTGCCCTAAACTTTGCTGATTGGAAGTTCAAGTTCAATTAGTGCTGTGTTGTGTGCTCGGATTTAACTCGAAATGAAAAGATCAGACCTCATTCGCCAACTTGTCTCTGACTTCTCAAATGATTGAGCTCCCATTTCTGGTCGTCTTTTCAATTAAACTGTATAATAATTTCTTGATTATTTTCCACTTCGAGGATCATACAAAGGGATCTTTTGCTCGTTGGCAAAGAGGTAAAATCGTGCGACAAACCATAAACTGGTATTTGAGATGTTAATTAAAAAATTTAAAAGTGATTAAAGTTTAAAATTCAATTCTTGCTTGCCTTAATGTGCACGAGATTGAGCTTTGAAAAGAAGTTTGAATGTTTATGAAGATCTTTGAAGATTCTTATAGAAATGGAGCACTGAATTATTAAACTTATTTCTAAGATATTCCTTTACACTCATTTCAGAAATAATACACGAGGGCTGCACCGTAGAAGTAAAAGAGCTTCGAGGGTTGTTTATTCAAGTAAGGCAATGAATTGCAGGCGCAACTACTAATCCTACAATTTTAATGCATTAACAAATGATTTATCATAATAAATCAACCACTGATCAGAATCAGAATGTTTTCAACTAATAATTGATTCTGTCGTGTGAATGTACGTTAATTTATCTCTGCGTAATAAAGGGACATAATTCTATGGTCAAAATTAGTGATTAATTGGGTATAATATTGAAGCTCTTCTCTTTCGAAGGGCTAATCCGCCTCTGTCCCTTTGACGGCCGAGAAGGAGGCCAAGGTAAACCCTTTATGATGGATAGCGGTTTCTTTAGCATCGCACAATAGTTGATGAACCTTATTCATTTTAGGTGACAGGTCCATGTTCCTTAAGGAGGTGCAAGAAGGGTTTGGTTACTTGTAATTTGCAACCGCTAACGCCATTAGATATTATTACTCCCCCATCATATCAATGAATAAAGAATTTTCAGGAGATTGCTCATTTTGTGTACTTACTGTCATAAATTTAAATTACAAACTCCAAAACTCCAAACTGTGTATTTTTCATATACAGCGATCCACTGTTGCTGTATATTAAATGCAGTAAACAGTTTTGCTGTTCAGTAAACAGAATTATTTCATATCAAATGGCCTCCGCAATCTGACTTTTGCCGCTTCTACCCCTGACTCGATCACGAATATTTGCTTATTGAGATTACAGTAAGTCGCGAAAAATAGATACACAAACATAAAATATAAACTATTTGCACAAATTCTCTCGATCTTGCACAAATTGAATTCTCTGTTTGTTTAAAAATATCTTACAAAACGTTTGAACATATTAAATGTGCATTCTGTATTTCTTTGATTAAATTCTTGTTTCTAATCTACAATTCCAACTTGTAGAAACAAGAAAAAAATAATAAATACTTCTACTTATAACCAACGCTAAACTAGACTCTAACACTGCAATCACTCCCACTGTTTCTTATTTATTTCTACTAGTTTACTTCTTCATTTTTACTTTCACGCGCTCCGTATCCGAACTAATAATGATTAAAAAAAAAATGTTTCAACTCTTCCCAAATAAAAAAGTCTGCACAAATTTATTCAATAGAGTTTTTTTGTTACTTCAGATTTCAATTAATATAATTTTAATAATATTTTGACATGTACAATGTCAGCCAAATCAAAAAATTGACAACGGATTATTATTGCCTACCTCATCATTTCAATTGAACTGATTGTTTTATACGGCAAATTCTAAATGTCTGTTATACATATAAACTGCACTTCTGGCTCAGCCGATTGATAAAAAAATAAAAGAATCATCTAGATGATGAAAGCGCATCTTTGACAGCTCATGAATGCTTGTTACTTCAGAGATTTCTTAAATTACCATCTCTCACAATTACTGAGCTTGAAATCAAGCAGTTCGGGCAAACTTACGAAACAGCAGCTTCCATTTACTACTAGTTTCAAGTTGACTATTTGACAGGTACATAATTTATGCATGTACAAACTCAAAAATACCTTTTAATCTTCATTGTTTAGTTATTGACTGACGGGAGGTCGAGTGCTGTACCTTAAAATAATAATTTGATCTTTATCAAAGCTATATAAAAGAAATACAACAAAAGTAAACAAATTTTCATCCAATAATAATAATTCATTCCAATAAGCTTCAAATTCGCGTCAAACAAGTCATTGAATGAAGCCCGGACAGATTTGGCAACTGTACATAATAATAGTGACACCCGCGGCGGAAGTTGTAACTAAATTTTTATCTACTTTAATAAATTTTAGTTGCCATATCCCTAATGTCATATATAGCTTTGGGCATTGTTTTACTTGAAACAAGTAATTGAATAACTTAATCTTCCACAATCACTGAGCTTGAATTAAAACAATTTGTGCAAACCTACGAGACAGCAGCTTTTATTTAGTACCAGTTTCAAGTCTGTAAATAGTATAGTTGCTGAGAGCTCAGCGTCACGCCAGCCAGCCAGCCAGCCAGCCAAAGTGAATATAATAGCGCTTTTTTACAAAAAATGGAAGAATCATCTAGATGATGAAAGCGCATTTTTGACAGCTCATGAATGCTTGTCACTTCAGAGATTTCGTTAATTACCATCTCTCACAGTTACTGAGCTTGAAATCATGCAGTTTGGGCAAACTTACAAAACAGCAGCTTCCATTTAGTACTAGTTTCAAGTTGACTATTTGATAGGTACATAATTTATGCGTATACAAACTCAAAAATACCATTTAATCTTCATTGTTTAGTTATTGACTGACGGGAGGAGAAGTGCTGTACCTTAAAATGATAATTTGATCTTTATCAAAACTATATAGAAAAAAATACACCAAAAGTAAACAAATTTTAATCCAATAACGATAATTCATTCTAATAAGCTTCAAATTCGCGTTAAACAAGTCATTGAATGAATTCCGGACAGATTTGACAACTGTACATAATAATAGTGACAGTCGCAGCGAAAATTTTTATCTACTTTAATAAATTTTAGTTACCATATCCCTTATGTCATATATATCTATGGGCATTGTTTCACTTGAAACAAGTAATTGAATAATTTATTCTTCCACAATCACTGAGCTTGAATTAAAACAATTTGTGCAAACCTACGAAACAGCAGCTTTTATTTAGTACCAGTTTCAAGTCTGTTAATAGTATAGTTGCTGAGAACTCAGCATCACGCCAGCCAGCCAGCCAGCCAGCCAGACAACCAAAGTGAATATAATAGCGCTTTTTTTCCAAAAAATGCGCTAAAAATGCGCTAAAAATAGTAGATAACTATTTTGATGCCACCAAAAGTTCAAACACTAAATTTCAATATCCTATGGCTGATCATTTCAGATTTATGCGAAAAATTAATAAAAAGTTGCAAGTAAAGTGCACTTCTGGCTTGACCGATTCATTCAAACATAAGAGATAACCATTCTGATACAACATCAAGTTTAAATACTGAATTTCATCATCCTACGGTTGATCATCCTGGATCTATTAGATAAATTCAAAAAAAGTTTCAAGTAAAGTGCACTTCCGGTACAGACGATTGAAACCATAATGCGAGGTGCACAACTAGACCCTACACCAGTCGTAAATACAAAATTTCGATATTATACATTTAAGCAGTTTTGAGATTTGCGAGCTACGAACAAACGCACGAACGAACGAACGAACGCACGCACATATGTACCGACATCAAGCCGAAAATAGTTAAATGGATTCAGGGATATTCCCATCAATATCTCGTTAGGTGAATTTTGTCGATTTCACAATACTTCCTTGTACTTAGTATAAGTAAGTAAAAACTTTATAATAATAATCAATTTTTATTTCAACCGAATCCCTGGTTTATGTATTCCCGCCTAAGGTTTCTCGAAGCTTCCAGAAATTCCATCAGATATCACCACGTCCTTGATAGAAGTCCATTCAAAAAATCGTATTCGCACGGCAGTACATCATACTATTAAGAAGCGCACCAACATCGAATTTTGACAATCATATTTTGATATAAGTAGCATTTTAGAAGCAGGAGATCCTTTTAACTTGCCTTCGAAATAATACATGCATCTCTATACATGGGTCTGTTCGTATGGACCATCATTACAGGTCGTTAGTTATAATATCAGAGATTCTACTGTTATTGATTGGCCAGCTATCCTTTCGATTTTCATTAAGATTTGTCAAGTTAAATTGTTGAAAATCAAAACCTGTTACACAAAATTATTAATCCAGGAGTCGATGTTTACACTATCATTTTGAATTGAGCCTTTTCAGTAAAATCTAGCAAGCTGGTTCACACCCAACTTACGGACGGACTTCGCCCACTTTGACCAAGCTTGACGTGCCATGTTTAATGACTATGAACAGTAGTTTTTGTTTTCAACCGGTGGTGCTTCGCACATTCTGTTCAAGCTTGACGTATCATGCACAATGTTTATCAAGAAGATATTACAGTCATTTCATCTCAACAGACACTCACACAAAGTAGTAGTGAGGGTAAATTTGCTGCAGTTGGTATTCGACGGTGTGGACTCTCGACGCAGCGGACATTCGACGTAATGGGTATACGACAGTTGCAAGCTGCCCAGTCCTCAAGCTCTCAAAAATAAATTTAATACTAACCACCTATTCTAAACAAGATACTCCTCCCTCTGCGCACTGCCGGAACTACTTCAATGCGATAAAAGAAGATAACTGAGTAGCCCATTTCATATATACAGATGGATCAGAGAAAGATGAAGAAACAGGAGCTAGCATCATTACAAAAAACAACATCTATGAATTTCATTCGCGTCCATTCTGTAGTGTATAGACAGCCGAAAGCTCGAGCAAAATAAGCTGCCAAATTAATTGAAATGGATAAAAATAATGAAATCCTAATACGTATAGATTCGCTTAGCGTTCCACAAAAAGATAAAAAATCTCTACGATACAAGCAGCAGTCTACAAATAACACAAGATGACCTCCATGAAGAAAAGACTTCCAAGAAAAATATACAAATCCTGCGGGTTCAATCCCACAAAGGTATAAGAGAAAACAAAAAAGGCAGCCATAAATACAAACAAACATAACATCCCTATCCTAGCACGCGGCCTGAAACCTTTGAAAAAAGGAACATAATGAAAATGTGGCCAGAGTGATGAGAAATAATTGGAAACAACAATCTAAGAAAAACCAAAGAAATAATCAGGGAGTGCTTAATACACTAAGACAGAAGGAGACTAAGAATTGGACAAAAACTCCACCTGAAATATGAAACACTTCCAACACAGAAAACTCAGTAGAAAACATGATAATAAGCTGTACCAAATACAGCACAGAAAGTCATACCCACAAAATCTCATCAACACTTAAAAAACTCTGGGAAACATTGACACAAATATAAAAATTTGATGAATTTCATCAAAAAAATCAATATACCGCAATGTGAATATCAAATGTAAATCATAATGCATTGAGGCACTAATAAGCAAAGCTCGAAGTGCTATTCAATTGTCAATATAAGTAAAAAAATAAATCATCTACTTTGATAAAACTAAGTTGAAAGTGATGTCAAAATAGAATTCAGGATAGTGATTTTCGAGCTATGAATAGTAACTTTCTTTTTACTTCCCCAACCTATAATATAATAGGGGATGTATTGTAATCGAGAGTTTTTGACATTTCGAGATTTTGATGAATCTTCACGTTTTAGACCTTACTGAATCCGAAAAACATAATTTCAGAAAAAGCTGGTCTGTGGAGTTTGAATTATTATCACTCATATTTTAACACCACTTGCAAACATTCGTCAATTGTTTTTTTAAAATAAGTAATTTGCTCTATCTTTGTTTAGTATCAAATTGAAGCTTTCGTAGAGATAATTCTAGTGGAAGTGCCAAAGAGGATATTTAAATTATTCGTTCACAAATCATTTATTTGCTGCCTAGTTTGGTATCAATTTTAAGCTCTCGAGGAGATAACATTAGTGGTACATATCAAAAATTAATAATAAGTTGACTCCACGTTACCATTTTCAAATTACACTTTCAGCGATTATATGTCGAAACTATGTGTTCCAATGAATTAAAGGTCCCGAAAATCTATAAAAGGACTCTTCATTTTCAAAAATACTTATTTCATGTAAAGACTAAAATATTATCGCCATCTGTCACTTTAACAATGACATCTGTCACTTTGACAATGACAGTTGTCACTCTGACAATGACAGCTGTCATTTTGACAACGATAACTGTCACTTTGGAATATGCAATCAATTGATGCGACATTCTAAATTTCTGAAACAGCGATAAAACTAGCCATGAAATTCATGGTGGGGGAAGTACTTGGGCGGCCACAGCGGCTTTTTTCAAATAGATACTATATTGGATTTTTACTTTATGGAATACATTCTTCTTAATTCCATGCATACCAACTTATTCCTTGGAGCAGAAATTATGAGAGTTAATAAAAGTTTGTATTTTCAATCAAGTAACCATGGATAATCAATACGTGTGAAATTTATTCTTAGAACAATTGAAAGAAAACTAAATTCAGTATCATCAGTGAATACAATAAGTAATAATGAATGTTCTAAATGCTCTTTGAGCTACAGCCAATTGTCATCGCTTTTCAACACTGTTAGTAACTTGCTGCAATGTATTACAATTAAAACCTCTAAAAGCCGTCACAATTCCTGCACATGGTTCATCTGCATTATTTTGATGAGAATTACTGCCACTTACTTCACTTTTGGAAGTGTTTCACAAATAAAAGTCAAGAGGCATCCAGTCTGCTGATTTGGCTGGACACTGACTAGGCGTATTAGTAACAATTATCAACGAGGTTGTTTAAATAAATCTTCAAGAGATGTTTGAAGAATCTTCATATACCGTTGTTTCATCAAAAATTATAGGACTCACCAAGTAATTACCCAATATGCCACAAAAATATTAAAACTAGAACGAACTTGACGCTGTCAATCTACGCCACTCATTGAATTCAATGAACCTAGCAAACCGGCGCTAGCAGATCAGCAGAATAGCGTCAATAAAAAAATATTTGAATGGCACATGAAGTTATATCTACATGTCTAATTTAGTTTGGACAGACTGAATTCTCCAAATCTATCTCTCTTATGATGCAGAATATAACCACTTACAGGGATTCTGACTACCTAACTTGGATCTAAATTTGAGAATATAATCCTCAATCAAAAAGTCATTTGGGTGCAATAATTTCGGCCAAGTTTGTTTTGAGATTCCCTATAAGCCAGAAAATGTTTGCCAGCTGTGAAAAACAACACAGCACGATTTCAAATTAAAATGTCCCTGGCAGTATGTTGTGCCGACCGCGTCGGTAATATCGTGGCCTGTACAACCGATGGACACGGCATGTTATTTATTTCTCGCTCCACAGGGATATATCTACCAAACAGGGATAAGACTGGAATTCAGCAACTGCCATTTGGAGGAGCAAAATTTCATCCTTCTATATTGAATAAATTGTCTTTTCTGGAGTAATGAGCCATAATGGCTAATTATTGAAGATACTCAATATCAAATAAAGGGACTGTCTATAATGAAGCCAATCACTGAAATACAACTGAATAAATGTAAGACAGATTCAACAGTTGGAAATAAATCAGATAGAAAGACAGTTTTAAGAGAGGAAAAAAATACTTTTTTGATATTCTACACACAACTGTTTCTTACTTATACAATCTGTAAATAAGCAATGCATTTCGGATATATTAGATTACAATAAACTCAAGTGGCGCTGTCACTAGAGCTACAGGACATATGACAGCTACATTTGATATTAAATGGTGCTTCATCGAGAAATTCAGACTGAGCTTGCCGAGTTGGCAAAGGAAGAATTCCGTCCCTTCCCGTCCATTCATTCCAGCTACTCCTTTCTCCCTGCTGTGTGTGTTTATAAAGATATTTCATCCCTAGCAGTGTCCAGCACTAATTTGATTTTATTACTTGTCCGAAATTACCGGCGTATGTTCTTCGGCATTTGTTCCATCCCAGCACAAAAGTGTTATTAAATTACAAGTCTCGTGCGCGTACTTTCCCTCTTGGAGAGATTTTTCACCCGCCAATTTCGCTAATACTATCTCGCAAAATTTGATTATACTTTTGTTTGAAAAAAAGCTGTGTTTTGCTGGAGAGCATAACGAGAATTGCGCTCTTGCGAACTTTTGTACAGATTTTGATTAATAACACAATTATTGGAAAAAACAAATTATGTTTACCTTATTCCAAAAGCAGACGTATTGCGTGTTGACTTTTAATGTCATTTGGACGTTTTCCCAGTAATATACAATTCAAATATTGAGCATTGGAGATACATCTTCAAAATTGCCATTTTAATTCGATTCTATATGCGGGGATGGAATTGGATGCTTTTGGCCTCAAATATGAAACAAGATATCAGGTGAAAATTTCCTCATTTCTCTACATTCTTATTGAAGCTTACTGTAGATCCTCAGATTCTGTTATTCAGGCTTTGCTGTCCAGCATCAATTACTTGAATAACAATTTAGAAAAAATTTGACGTGGTCATAATGTGACTTATTTGAACATCATCGGATGTATTTTTGCATATAATAATACGTAATCAAACACGAAATCCCATCGCACCACGGCTAATCGTTTTGGATTTATCCAAAAAATTCTAAAAATTTGTCAAGTCAGTTGCTTTGGAAACAATAGGTCATCATTCTTATGCCACAACATTCCTTAATACCGACTTCCAAGATTCAACAACTAGCAGATCTGAATTTATGCACAAAATTTGAAAAAAATTCGACTGAAGTGCACTTCCGGTTCAGTAGATTATCAAAAAAATAGTAGGTAATTATTCAGATGCAACAACAGACAGAAATACTAAATTTCAATACTCTACCGCCGATCGTTTCTAATTTATACGGAAATTTTCAAAAAATTGTTGAGTAAAGTGCACTTCCGGCTCAGTCGATCCCAATGAAAATAAGATATGAGCATCTAGACGCTACTATATTGTCTTAAATAGTGAATTCAACATTCTACGTCTGATCATTTTGGATCTATGTGGAAAATTCAAGAAATTTTCTGAGTAAAGTGCACTTCCGGTACAGACGATTGCAATCATAATGCGATATACACAACTTGAAGTTGAAAAACTATTTAATGGAAAGTTTGAATATTCTACGACAGATTGTTCTGAATTCATGCGGAAAAGTCTGTGTATCGATTAGTACAAAAATAGAAGATATGTAACCATTTAGATACTACAGCAATCTCAAATACTGAATTTCTAGACCCTAGTTCAGTCTCAAATACAAAATTTCGACACAATAAGTTTGACGGATTTTGAGATTTACAAGTTACGAATGCACATACGGACGGACATCAAGCCGAAAATAGTCAAAATGGATCAAGGGATGCACAAAACGAATATTTCCATCAAAATCTGGAACTGTGAATTTTGTCGGTTCCACAATACCTACTTGTACTTTATATAAGTAACAAAGCATTAAAAAACAAATATCATGGTGGACTTAAGAAATAGAAGAAAAAATGAAAACTAAGAAGATTGAATGAAGGAACTACCAAGGCGAGAAACAGTGGAGAACTACGACAACTATAAACAACAGCGCAATAAAGTTCAAGATATGGTGAATCGAAACAAAGAGAAAAGTTTGGAAGAATTTGGGGGATGTCAACGAAAAATCAGAAACTATTCCATAAGGTCCTAGAGAATACAAGAAAAGGTAAAGCACCGCGAAATATTTAAAAGAATTACTACTAACCAAAGAACAACAAATGGGAAAATTACTTCGAGAAACTGCTTTGTATCCCAGAACATGGTATAACAATATTTAGACTGAAACAAATGGAAATTTAGAAAAATAAATAATATTTGAAGAAGTGGTAACAGCAGTAAAAACATTCAAAAATAGTAAAATTCCTGAACACGATAAGAAAATCAGAAATAATAAAATACATAGGAGAAGGAGTCAACTTACTGCTAAACGTATATAACAAAACAATTGAAAGAGATTTGCAAGAGAGCACTTAGTGGAACTTATTTGATATATAAGAAATAAAATACTTTGTTTTCCCACAGAAATTAATTTATATGTAATAGCTGTTTCGCTCGTTCAAACATCTTCACACAAAGCTTAGAAAAAAGAAAAATACCAGAAGATTGGTTTCCTGCTGTAATTTTTCTAATTCATGAGAAAGGCGATATGAGGGAATGTGATAATTACAGAAGAGTTTCATTATCAAGTACTGCACTAAAATGCTACCAGAGAATGGGAGAAAGAAAATCAAAACACGGAATAGGGCCAACACTGTCAAAATTGCAGAGTGGTTTTACTAAGGCCGAGTGTACAAGACAATAAAAAATCATGAATTATACTTTGTCTAACAAGATTTTGGAAACTCACAAATATTTCAGAAGAAACTTCTGAAATTATGATACGTCAAACGCAGAACCAGAAAACCAGTGTGAGAGAAAAAATATTACGGAGAAAAAGAAATGCATACATTGCCTTCATTTGACAGGGAACAACAAGAAAAAGATTGAGAAATTCTAGAAAAGACGAAATTATAAGAAACAGAGAAGAATTACAAAGTAATCCTATATACATAAAACAAAGATAGCTGAGGACATTTGGAAAGAATGGCTCAAAATAGGCCAGCGAGGAGTATGGAGTCAAGAATCAAGGAAAAGAGAGATCGAGGAAGATCAAAAGACACAATGGACAGCACAATTGAGAAAATTCCAAATAAAGAAAAAATAATACAAAAAGTAAGAGAATGTGGATGATTAGAAACACTCCGAGAAAGTTAAGGCATACTACGAACAAGTCCTCTGTATATTTTTTCGCTGACAGTACTTTATTTTGAGTAATAGGCCAGCGTAGATAAAGCTCGCCAATAATCTGTTCATTGTAGTGTATGCAATTTTGGCGTGCATATATGTTACCAAGGCACAATTCCTGTAGAAGTTAAAATATTGAATTTTATTCATAACGAACTACAAATACGTCTTGCCTTTGCTTGTTCCATCTACCCTATACTTCAATTTTTATTTTCACCCCAATCAGATAAGAACTATTTTTGCTGTGAGATTCGGTGACATACTTTATATAGTGAAATTATGGAAGTGAGATAAACAACCATGTCAAATTACAATCCATATCAAAACATCAATATTATTAATTCAATTTGCTTGTACTAACAACGAAGTAATCTACTAATTTATTATGTTAATGTATTTTTAAAACTGATAAGGACATTTAAGCGTACTTATTTTCCTTGTAAATGAGTATTAAATTGCCTTTTTTGTTATCTACTTTCATTTATTTTCTCATTAACCCCTAAAAAATATAAGAAATGGGAATAATAAAGTTGATAAATAAAAAAAACACCCATTGTATGTTCATTTCAGGCGATAAAATTCATATCGATGACAGTACAGAACACACATAATTTTTTCTGTTTGAGCAATATTACTGGCTTTTATAATTGATCTGAACGCAGAAATAGGACAACTTAACCAAGCCCCAGAGAATTCCTTTTTATCTGATTCCGTCTGGGAACACAGGACATCCTTGCAAAACAACATCGATGTCAGAGGAAGAAAATTAGTAGACCTATTGGAAAATTTGGAACTATACACACTAAACGGTAGGACCCTTGGTGACGTACCGGGTAATTATACTTTTGTTTCTGTTATTGGCAAAAGCATAATTGATTATGCATGGGTGAATACTAAACTCTTATCAAAAATCAAAAAATTTGAAATAATTGATACGATGGATTGTTCCGATCATAGAATCTGCTTAGTACTTATTGAAAGTGAAATAAGACTTAAATATCAGGAACCAATACAAAGAACAAACAGGGAATACCTTGTGAAATTTCGATTTGATCCCTTGAAAGTTAACACCTTCCAACTACAACTAAATCACTCAAACAATTTGTACATGAATAGTGAAAATGTAAATATATTAAATGATAATCTAATTCAGACTATTAAGAATGCGGCTAGCTGCTCTGGTATGTTGCAAGTAATTTTCTCAAGTAATGTAAAGTCTCAATCTAAACCATGGTTTGATTCCGATTGTAAAATCGCAAAAATAGGATTGAATAATTTATTAAAACTATATTATAAAAGCAGGACAGATCCTGATCTAGATAACTATGTAAAAGGGAAACGGAAATACAGAATTTTTATTCAAAATAAGAAAAAGCATTACCATCAAGAGATTAGGGATTTGCTAGCGAATACTAGAAACAGCTCCACATTCTGGAAAACAATAAAAAAACTAAGAATGAAGACCTTCCAAAATAATGATGTTGCTCTCAATGAGTGGGAACATTTTTATGTAAAAATATATAACCATATCACTATCGAAAAAGTCAGATTCTTTGACCCTGGGCATCCGTTTTCAGACATTCCCATAACACTTGAAGAACTACAAACGAGTATTTGTCAATGTAAATTGAATAAAGCACCTGGAAATGACGGAATCTCTTACAGATTTTTTAAGGTATTAACTCCGGCTTGGGAACATTACTTACTTAATTTATATAATTTAGTCTTTAAATCCGGTAATATACCCAAATCCTGGACCTCGGTGCAAATGAATATGATATTTAAAAAAGGGGATAAAACCAACCCTTAATTATAGAGGAATAGCTCTCGTAGTATCAATTTGTAAAGTATTCATACACATCATATATAATCGTCTAGAGTCGTTCTTGGAAGAAAATAACCTAATTGAGGAGTTTCAATCGGGTTTTCGTAAAAATAGAGGAACAATGGACAATAATTTTTCCCTAATGGGCTTAGTACACCTTCACTTAAGACTTAGCAAAAATAAAATCGACGGTATTTTTATTGATTACACTCGGGCATTTGATACAGTTAATCACAATAAGTTGTGGTTTAAACTATATAACTCAGGTTTCAGTACTCAAATTATACATTTACTGCAAAATATTTACTCAAATGCTTCGATGCAAGTAAATATAAATAACCAACTATCTAATCCAATTCGTATAACGGAAGGAGTGCTTCAAGGAGAAATCCTCTCCCCACTTTTATTCTCAGTCTTTACGAATGACGTCAAAAAATATTTTCTAAGTAATAACGCAACGGATCTTAATATTGACGGCAGGAATGACATACTATGTCTGGCCTATGCAGACGACCTCGTGATTTTAGCTAACTCCCCTATCGATGTTAAAAGAAAATTAAAAATACTAGAACAATATTCAGATGACAATTATTTAAAGGTAAATACAGAAAAAACAAAAATTGTTGAATTTCATAAAGGTAGAACCGGACCAACCCACAAATTTATTTACAAAAATAAAGAAATAGAATCAGTTAATAATTTTGAATACCTAGGAACGATAATCTCGGCATCAGGAAAATTCTTAGAACAGTCAAAAAATAGCTTGAAAAAAGGGTCAATAGCGATTCAGACAGTGAATCAAATGTTAGTTAAAGGTAAATCAAACAATTGGGCTGAAAAATATAAACTTTTAAATAGCGTTGTAAATGCTACGGTTTTGTATGGCTCTGAAATCTGGGGACTTCGATACTCTAATGAACTAGAAATATGCCAGACAAGATATGTCAAATCTATCTTCCGTTTACCTAACAATATCCCAAATTACATGGTTAGGATTGAAACAGGAATCACACATATTGAAAGCAACATCTGGAGGAGGGCTCTTAATTTTTGGAAAAAGATTTTATATATGCCTAACGTCAGATACTCTAAACAAATAAATAATCGCTTAGTTGAATTAGATGAAAACTTTGACAGTAATAAATTTGAATTTAACTGGGCTAGTCAAATAAAAACTTTTCTATATGAAAATAACTCTTACGACATTTGGAACAGTCAATCTATCAACTCATCGACAATTAATTCAATCATAGCTACATTCGAAAATATACTCACCAATAAAGACCTCGACAAAAATCAACATTCATCGTATAGCTCATTTTATAAAAATATAAAAACAAATTATAACACAGAGGAGTACATCAACCTTAATATTCCAATAGTAGAACAACAAGTAATTTTCCAAATATGAGCTTCCTCAAAAATGGGTCTAAAAATTTTCTATAAAAACATAAAATATGAATTAAACTCTGACAATCTATGTTCTGTTTGTAACTGTCAAAAACCAGATGATATTTATCATTTTTATTTTATTTGTCCTATTTTTGCACAAACAAGAAACCATTTCTTAAGCAGGTATATCAATCCAAATATTAATGAAAATAACTATCACCTTTTACTAACTAATCTAACTAAGGAAAAAATAGATCATATATTTTACTATACCATGTCAGCTATGAAGCTCCGTAGTTTTTGTATGAACGAATAAATATAACACTATTTCTCCCTTTACATATAACGTAGTCAAAAATTATGTATGTTAAGTAATCTTATATGTCAATGTAATCAAGTTCTGAATCATAAGTACCTCCAAGTTGAAATATAATCATATCTACCAATTATATTATAAAATTCTGTAGGTAATATAACCTTACTTATCTCAATGTAATTCAGTTCTGAATGAAAAGTTTCTCCTAATTGAAACATAATTGTACTTTTTACTTTATCTTATAATATATTGTTGTGAGTAACCTTCTCTCAAACTAACTCGCCATGTTTGTAAATATGCAATACATCAATCTGTTAAGTAGGCAATTACCATGTTCAAACTCACCATTGTGCTTTACAGATCTATTTTGTATCAACCTATTGTATAAAGCGATGCTTAGAAACAATAAAACTTAATATTATTATTATAATTGATCTTGTTAGAGGGTGCTTTACAGAAAGTGGTAAAAGATGTGACATTTGGGATTATTTGGGCAAAATTTATGGGTCTTTATTAATTTATTTATTTAGTAAAGTGTACAACGTAGCACCCTTGGCATCCACTCTGAATAAGTTTTTGTTGCTAACGCTATATATCAACAGCTATGTCACTGATCAAAATGAAATTCGACATGTACATTGAAATTGCAGTGATTTATGTCGTAACAAAACCCAGTTTTCAAAATTCAGTATCTTAAGTTTTTATGGTCAAAAATAAAGACTTTTAAATAATTTTCAACCATTTTCGATACTAAACATTATGTACAAGGCAGGCAAGTGGAGCTGCAAGATGTCAAAGAGTATTCGATGATGTGACAAGGTGTCAGTAGCCAAGTAGGTGATAGGCAAGGTGGCTTAGAATTTCTTAAAGAGTTCCGCTGTTTTTTAATGGGGCTTTCCAGATCTATTTGTCATATCAATCCATTCCTTTCTATCTCTTGTTTTCCATTTCCTTTTCATTATTCTCACAGTTTTAGATTTCATTCTACTTTTTTATCCTTGATGATCTTCGTCTTCTTCATTTTCTCCTGCTCGCTGGGCTCTATTCTAGGTTTGACTTTATTGTTTATTTTTCTCTAGCTCTCCATTTGTGTCCGAGCCATTTTATTCTTTATTGTTTTATTTCTTTCACTATGACTTCTTCTTTTCATTCCTTTTCTATTTCGTGATTCATTCTTGGTCTATACTTTTTTCTGATATTATTTTGGCCCTAGTATTATTCTCATAGTTCTATTTTCGGAAAAAATTTTTTAGGTATTGAAGTCCATTTAATTTTATTCATGCTACTGTTCAATTTTTGGACGTTTCGGATATTAACCCATCCATCTTCAGCGTTCTATTGAAATATTACAATCCTATAGCTTCATTTACAGCATAGTTATGAAGATAACCTTCCAATACTTATTGATAACAATATAAAAATAGCAAATAGCTCAAAAATCACAAAAAATGTGTGAATGTAACTTCGAGGCTACCACCAACCAAGGTGGCTGGTGATAGAAATTTTTATATTGTTATCAATAAGTATTGGAAGGTTATCTTCATAACTATGCTGTAAATGAAGCTATAGGATTGTAATATTTCAATGGAACGCTGAAGATGGATGGGTTAACATCCGAAACGTCCAAAAATTGAATAGTAGCATGAATAAAATTAAATGGACTTCAATACCTAAAAAATTTTTTCCTAATCCATATTTGGGTCCTTCAATCTGCATTTAAAGTTCTATTTTCCATTATCCTCAAATATTCTCCGTTTTTTTTTTTGTTATTGTCGTTGTTTTGGTCTTATTATTGTTTTATATTCTCATTTTTATTGATTTGGACAGAATTTCATTTTTCAATAGTTCTTCATTCGCGTAGAGAGCTCTATTTGTTTTTGCTGGTTTCTCTTCAATTTCTGCTTTTCTTTTTTCTTTATTTGTCATCGTTACACCTAGATATTTGAGTTTTCAGAAGTATATTTTTAGATCTTTATTTCTTCATCTTTTTTGTTGTTTTCTTGAATGTAATTATTTTTGTCTCATTGATATTCATTCCTTATCCTATGTTATTACTTTATATTATTATTTCTTGTAACATTCCTTTCATCTTCGTCTATTTTTCGTTATGATCGCTATTGTATAGACCAAGCGAGCCTGAAAAAATAAGAGATGGAAACTGTGGACACACTAAACGTGATAAAACACAATCATAAAATTTTAATATATACCGTGACAGTAGTAGAATAATCTTTGTAAACTCAATCAAGATTGCAGTTGTATAAATTCATTCAAAACTCGATTTCCCGAAAATAATCTTCATATTTCAACCTCATTTATCCCGTAACTTGCTTTTCTCATTCCTGCTTCCGCCAAATCATTTTAGAGGTCCGATCCACAGATCGCATTGCAGCAGTTCGCCGCATTCCGGGCATTGGAGCTGGCGTCGCATGACATGCCGACCGCCGACCTGCCCGGATACCTGACGGTCTAATCATCTCCGTAGAGATTTACACCAGCCACCATCCTCTCCACCCCAAGCTAACAATGATAGAGGTAGTATTAGCATTCATGACTTCCACTACGTATTTGAGATTATTTATTGATGATGGGCTTTGGGGAGATGACTTATTCTTTAAATAATGATATTACAATTTTTTTTAAGTATTACTGAGAACTTTTTACTATTCAGATTCTGATTGAAAAGCTGCAGCTTGCTTTTTTTGCCAATCAAGATTGATTTCCGGAGTGAGTAATCGGGCTTCGATGGCGTGCTACTTTGCTCATTTTAGTTCTTGTTTGGTAGGCGTGTAGTGAGCTCTTATCACTGACACATCATGCTTTATGAGCTTGCAAATAAGTCCGGCATTCGCCATTCGTGTCCATGCCGTTTTCCGTGCTCTAACCATTTCCCTCCGCATTGGCACGCTAATATTTCTTTATGTTGGTAATTAATACCACTTCAAGATTTACTTGCATGATTGCTGTTGTTGTCGAGCAGGTGATACTTGCCGTTTTTAATTGAAACATCTGAATGCATGCGATTTAATTGGGTCAATTTCTGATTTAGGAGCTTGAAATATGTTCCAAGACATTTGTTATTCAAATAATTAATTTACTTTCTGTCAGTGTATGTCAATTAATGCTTAGCTTCACCGAATTTATAATTGTGCATATAATATATCACCTGTTTCTTTCCATCTGGAGGTGATGAAATCAATTATGCACACTTTTTTCCATCTTCGATATAATGATTGTTCTCATCGGGCGAATCCTTGCTTAACTCTTTGGAGATGAGCATGCAACTCTGTAACATTATAGAGTATCCATTTTGTTTTCTAGCAACTGTATGCTTTTCATGAGAGAAAGATGAAAATTGCTTAAAATCTATCAAAATACGGACAGAAATTATGAGGTTCCATCCCAATAAACTTGGCTGTAATCACTCTGTGTATGCACAATACTGAACTGCTCAGCAGACTATACATTCACCTCATTCTGCACGAGTTACAGAATTGTATTATCGTATAGTGTCTAATTCTCCTATATCTACTTTGAAGTAGTGCTGCCTCCTTCCGATAGGGTAATCGTTTCCAATTATCACCAATTTCTTCTAACAGATACCGTAAATGAAATGAGATCAAAATGGTGTAGAGTTTATGGGTCTATAAATTTCTTTCATGCTACTTTGTCTATAGCCAGTTTATGTGCTTGATTATTTGATATTTCTTTCTTTTGTAAAATTCCTTGTGTTAGGTCGTTCCATGATTTTTGGGAGCTTTCTCTGCTCTTTTTTCCAGTTGTTCTTGATTTCCGTACGATAGTCTAATTAGATGTCCAAACCAGTTCGATCGTTTTTCTTCTAGTAATAGTTTAACAGGTTTTACTTCAAGTTTGTTTCTAATGTCTTCATCTCTAATATAATCTAGTTAGGTTACTCCTGATATAGTTCTTATAGGAATTCCATTTCCAAGATCTGTTATTTACTGGTTTGATTTGCACGTTTTCATAATATTGTTTTGTAAATTATTTGTTTGGATTTTGTAGAGATGATGCTATTCTTTAGGAAAGATAAAGTGATTTTGTTAGTATTAAGATAAGTTGTCTTTGTAGTCTCCTCTATTCTCTATAACATGGTGTTCTATTCAATATTTCATCTAGCTATATTATATATAAAAGTTGACCTGTTCAGACCCTGGTTTATTGTAAATTCTTTTGAGGTATTATTTCCTGTTCTTATGAGGTTCTTAGTGTTTTCGTATATATATATCGTATTGCTCTTGACAGTTTAGCTCCTATTCTGATTTTATCTAATGTCTACCATAGTATGTTTCTATCAACTCTATTGAATGCTTTTTCTATGTCAATAAAGAATACAAATATTTTTTTGCTATGTGTTAATGCTCTTTCTATTATTTTAAAACTAATATCTGGTCTGAAGCCGGTTTGTGGATCTTCCAGTTTATTTTTCACTTTAATTTTGGGCTTAGTTGTTATTTTTGCTACTACTGACGGTAGGAATATGCCTCTATAGTTCGAGCAGATCCTGCTGTTCCTTCTAAATTTTGTTGAATAGTACTTCGCGATGCCTTGTCCTTCAATGTATTTTTTTTTGCTCGGCCAGATGCTTCTCTAATTTTTGAAAGCAAATATTAACTATTGTATAGTTCATTATTGTGCACACGTTGCTAAAACAAGAAAAGCATTACGGGGTGAGCATTTTACTGAGTAATTGAGATCGAGTTTATTGAGATACAGCCCAATAAGATGTATTGTAATCGCAATTTTTTTATTATCCGAGATTTTTATGGATCTTTACGTTTTGGACCCTACTGAACCCAAAAAATATAATTTAAAAAAAAGTCGGTCTGTCATGTCGGTCGGCTGTCTGGGAGCACGATAACTGAGAACGCGTACGAATTATTGATTGAAACTTTATACTCAAGTTTTTCATCAAAAAGTTAGGTTCAGGTTTGTAGATGAGCTTTTGTCAACCAATACTTTACTGAAAAAACTTTGTAACTTTTTGCGTTTATTTTATAAACGGTAATAATCATCAAAAATCATGAAATTGGTTCAATTGATCCTCGAATAGATTAGCACAACATTCTCCTGAAACATTTGCCAAAATCATCATCGATTCATTCATTATTCCTGAAGCAAAGAAATAACGAGAGTCATAATAACTGAAATTAGAATTATTATCACTCATATTTGGACATCACATGCGAACGTTCATCAGTTTTTAAATTAAGTAATTTGAATCTATCGTGCTTGGTATCAGATTGAAGCTCTTGCGGAAATAAATCTAGTAGAAGTGTCAAAAAGGATATTTAAACGATTGTCAATTGTTTCTTCTACAAATTATTTAAATGATGCTCAGTCTGCTATCAATTTGAAGCTCTTGGGGAGATAAGTTTAGTAGATATCCAGAATAAACTGCAATTGAAGAGCTCCTTCATTCAATATATGAAGTAACATAACAAGGCTTGAAAGTTGCGGTAGAGATGGTCAGGATTGAATCATAATGCCTCAAACTACCTTCAGATGACGTTATTTTCATATAAACTAGAGGGAGCGGCAATTCACACTTTGTGGACGACATCAGAGGCTCTATTCTTGAAATTTCTTCATGAGAAATTGCGCAAGTCACATGCGGTCTCTACGATACTACTCTTGAATCCTTTTTCGAGTTACGCATATAAAAATCTTCTGCGATTCTTCATCATGGTATGCGAAAAAGTTTTGTATGACAAATTCGTAGTATTATAGTCTAATACTTTCAAAAGGTTCACTATAAATAGAATAGGAAATGGCAAATTGCAATTAATTGTTTTTTTCAATCGCTATTGATGTGTTAGGAGAGCTTGAAGCTGATAGGGTTCAATTTTAATTTGTAGAGGCAGTTTCTTGACTTCATTCTATAGATTCTTGACACATGTACCAGACTGTAAATTATACAAAAAAAATATATATATATTTTTTTTAATTAAAATCAATATTCCAATATGCATTAACATCTAGCAGAGATTTTGAAATGCAAATATCTTGGGCTCACAGCTGTAAGTATCTTTTCTATTATAGGCAGCCTGTGAAAAAGGATTTCCTTTTTCTGTCACGAGCTCTCAGTCTATTTTGACATCAACTTATAGCAATAGAACAGCAATTAACTCACTATGATTAATAATTAGTTAAAATATGAATTATGATGAAATTAATTCGATTTCAAGCATCGTTCTCACTTTTAGATCATACTGTTAGCACCAACATAATATTCAAGTCCCTATAAATGTAACTATACCGTGACTACATGGACATAGAGACTGCGACCGCGGTCTCCAAACTGTCCCCGCAAATTAAAATCAAAATAGCACCCTTGATAGTTCAAGAAGACGATCTGATAACAGCCTGCAAGTAACTTTCCAGTTTCAGGTGTTGGTCTCCAGAAAGTGTGAATTGAAATAAATTCTATTTGCGAATAGTGAATAATGTAATTAGAGTCAACAAAATGTCAAGCTTCGCATGAATATCTCGAATATCCTGCTGATTTCTTATAGAGTCGTTGCAGGCGGCAATTACTCGTCTAATTGTAATTTATCGAGCGAAATAAGTCCTAAATTTCGAAGAGGTTGCAGCCGCCACATCTAAATACGTAATCTTGACAAATGGCATCGTTATAATGAAAAACGAAAAGACAAACCTTCTCGCTGGCTGCTCGCATTCATTCCAACTACGATTTTATTATCAAAAATTGCGCCAGTTTATTGATCGGTCTGTACTGCAAACTTCCACTATTATTATTTATTGGGCTAATACAGAACAACTTGCGGTACGAGAAATTGTATACGGGACTTTTTCTCGCTACAATGCACCCAAACTTCTAAAACGATGTTGAAGTGAAATTGTGTGTTCTTATTTCGTTATGAAATATTGGTAAATGGTAAGCCGTCAATTCTCCTAATAAATTGGAATGGTATATTTGAACATAAAATGAGAGCCAGATATTTGAGTGAATTGTGGTAATTGTACATGAATATTTTCTGAATTGCTCCATTCCTAATGCAAGTAAATAACTGTTCATGCTTTCAATGTTCTCAAACAGATATACGATTCCAGGATGCATGTCGCTTTCTTTGGAGTAGTAATGCACCTGGTGCCACCTGCATTATGTTCTGCGCTTTCACATCTGCAATCAAATAAGAAATAATGAATAACCCCTTCGTTATACATGCAGTCGCTGCCTTTGCTTCCAGGATAGAATTCAGGGGTTGTGAAACACTCCTTTGTGATTTTCTTGATAGATTCAGTAGATACTGACTTATGATTAAACTTGTTCATAATTTATTGTACGTGGATAGTTACCTATCTACGGAAGTTCGTGGAAGAACTTGATTCAGTACTTGCCTTTTCATACACACTCTTTATAATGACTTATAAATCCAATGGAAATAGTTGTACGTAAATGGAAAATTTCTGTTTTTCATATAGTCTAAGAGCTGACCACGATTTTGCTGATGTATCTATATATCTATATAATACCTGTAAAAGTGTTTCCTATTTGAGAATCTGTAAGTCTGGCAGCATCTGTCTCTTGCGTTTCAGGTATAAGGTAGAAATTACATGGATAAAAATTCAAGTTTCTGAAGTAATGATGTAAGACTTTTTTTAAACTTTATATTATAGGATAATAATTGAGAATCTAGAGAATAACATTCACTGCTTGGTTATTTGTTGTTACCATGTTGCCAGACTCATTTATATTTTGGAAAAAGTTTTTTCTTTCAATGTATCTGCGTGAGGTCTGGCATAATCTTTTTTATATGGAATATGATACATATAGATCGAATTATGAAATGCCAGATTAAAATTTTGTTGTGAACACTACTAAAAAAATATTTAAAAAATAATTATTGAATGAAACTTTCCAATCTACTACGTTCTTCAATTGCAAACTAAGAACGTGGGGGGTATTTGATTTGACGCGATATGAGAAGTATATGATGATTCGCTCCACGCTTCCAGCTTTAGGCTAGTAGTGATTCAAGAAGTTATTTTCAATAATGATTTTTCTCACATTTCAGTCCTCGTTTGCTTTAAAAAAAATAATAAAATGTAATCTTTGTCACTTGATGCATCAGTTTTACTATTAGGGATAGGTAAAAAGAGCACAAACAGTATCTTAAGACCTTGATTCCACCGTCAGCAATAGCTTACAATCTGTCCGCTTTACGTCACTGAGTACACTTGCCTGCTATTTTCATATTCACAGGAGATACAGTGTGCTTCAAACGATTGAATATTGTATGGTCATCGGGAACTGAGCTACTGTGAAAGTTTGGTTGCTCTGATTAGCTCAAAAGTGGCTGTAATTTTGATTACAAGATTTCATACAAATAGACGATTTCACTGAAGTCAGTTAAATTTATCTAGAGGTTATTTTGTGTTAATAACTATTGTTATAATTGTATCAACAATAGTTTTTGTATAAAACAACCTCTGGATAAATTCAACTGGCATTGGTGAAACCGGCCCCTAGTCTTTTAATCATTCAGTAATCAGAAACAACGACAGATTTTAGTTTTTTCATGTACACTGTGGTATAACATGGGATCAAATGGGCTCGTTCGATTTGGAAACTCTTTAAAATCACAAATTGCACATAAATTTTGCTATTAATTGTTGATATAAATATGAAAATTATCATGTTTTGTTCAGTATTTAATTCAAAATATTGAAATGAAAATGTTTATTTGAACAAGCACCATCCATGACGTAATAGTCACTATCAGTTGTTCAGTTGTACCACAGAGTTGTACAGTAGACCAAACATTTTCTGTTAGTATTTAGTTGGAATGTTCAGTTGAGTGACGCTACTGTAAATTACTCGACATACGTTTACATTTTATTTCTGCGTACACGTACATCGAACAATATTCTTACGATCTAAAGACTGTGACGTTATCAGGACTTTATAAATTATTCTCGGCTCTATCAAACATTTTTTGGGGGAAATAAGAATCAGGAAATTAAAATTTCTAGAATCTGTTGTTCAATTGTCAAACATTCGAATGTTGGCCTATTGTTGGAATAGAGTATATAAAGTTCGTGAGCTAGCGGCAGAGGATTCATTCAGTAAGAGTAACTGTGAGCGATTTTGTCATTATGAGTGTTTGTGAAAGAAATATTTGCACTGTAACCTGTATTAATAATCCGATCACAATAGAATTGGTGACTATATATATAATTTGTGAATTAATCCATCATAAACCAGCCTTTAATGACTGATAAATGTGATTTTTGATAAGAATAACTTATATTCTATGGAAATCTTGTTTTCATAAAAAAGTACACGATAAAAGTAAGATCCTATCGCTATCCCATCTATTGTGCTACTCCTGTTTTCGCATTTCTCATTTACCTACTAGATACAATACTTGTTACAAAAATAGTAGATTTCAAATATTTTTTTTTGAAATGTTCACAGCAAAATTCTGATCTGGAATTTTATAATTCGACCTATTTGTATCATCCGTCATTTAAAAAAATAGTCTTTAACAGCAAATAATCAAAGCAGAGCATGTTATTCTATAGATTCTTAATAATTATCCAATAATATAGAGTTCAAAATCAGTCCCACATGCGCTTCACGTTCTTATTTCGCAATTGAAAAACGTAGTAGCTTGGGGAGTTTCTTCTGATAATTATTCTTTAAATATTTTTTTAGAGGTGTTCACAATGAAATTGTGGTCTGACATTTCGTAATTCGATCTATAAGTATCATCTTCCATATAAAAAAGAATATGCCAGATCTTACGCAGATACATTGAAAAAAGAAAACAACTTTTTTCAAAATACAAATGAGTCTGGCAACATGTAAACAACAAATAATCAAGCAGGGAGTGTTATTTTATAGATTCTCAATTATTATCCTATAATATAAAGTTTAAAAAAAGTTTTACATCATTACTCCAAGAACATGAATTTTTATCCATGTAATTTCTACCTTATACTTGGAACGCAAGAGACAGATGCTGCCAGACTTACAGATTCTCAAATAGGAAACAATTTTACAGTTATATTTGATATTATTTTGCCTTAGGTAGGTAGATACATCAGAAAAACCGTCGCCAGCTCTCCGACTAATATATGTTGATATAACATGAAGTAGACAATATATGACTCAACCATACAATCCTACATTCTATGTACAATTCTTTCATACTCGAGGTGATTGATCTGTTGACTGAACGTTAATTCAATAAATACAAAAATAAAAACAAAAACAAAAGAAACTATAAATAAAACTCAATACTGCCTGGAATAAAACATATTGGTGTTGTACAAAGAAAAAAAAACTCGTATTATGATCCAGAAGAGACTCTCCTCACTATAATAATTGATCATATAGGTACCTGTTTAAGTTCAAAGGAGATCATCTTTTCATACAAACAACATCCAAATGAAATCCTGATGAAGATTTAATGCAGAGAAGTCATTAGCTCCTTATCAGGATTACCTTAAGTGGTTTCGACCAAAATAACCTCATGTGGCCCTAATTAGGATTATATCATGTGACTCCAAACAAAATTAAACTTGGAAAAAATTGTTTGCTGAAATTATACTGAAGTGATTTCATTGGACAATCAGTGATAAGTATATGACGCAGCTAAGCCATCAGGATCACCTTAAGTGATGTTGACTAAAATTACCTCATGTGGCCCTGATTGACTCCAATTAAAATTATTTCCAGAGAAATTTGTTTCCTGTTAGTCTTTCACAGAAGTGAATTCATTTGACACTCAGTTAGTTCTAAATAAAAACCTGATGAGGATAATCTCAAGTAGCCTTGACCAAAATCACCTCATGTGGCTTTTATTAGGACAACCTCATGTGGCTTCAATCAAAATTACACTTGAAAAAAATCAGCTGTGGCTACTCAGTACTTCTCCGACCATAAATTTCATGGCCAGTTTCATGGTTGTTTCAGAAATTTAGAGTGCCGCATCAATTATTTGCACATTTCAAAGTGACAGCTGTCATTATCAAAGTGACAGCTGTCATTGTCAAAGTGACAGCCATCGTTGTTGAAGTGACAGATGGCAGTTATATTCAAGTATTTTTGGAAGCAAGGAGTTCTTTTCTAGATTTTCGAGGTATTCAATTCATTCTGAAATACAGTCTCGATATTTGATCGTCGAATGTGTAATTCCAAGATGATAACGTGTATTCCAGTAATTATTTATTTGATTATCTCCCCGAGAGCTTTTAATTGATACCAAACTAGATATTATTTGAATAATTCAGATTCAGATTGATGATTAATTTTAGTTATTTCATATTTCATGATCAATACTACCGTTTATAAAGTAAACGAAAAGTACTAGAAAATTCCATCAATAAAGCTTTGGTACCACTGGTTGAAAAAAGCCCATCTACAAAGTTGAACCTAGCTAGTCTTGAAAAGTACGAGCTCTCAAGTTACCGTGCTTTCAGACAGTCTGTCCGACAGACAGACTATTTTAAATTAAGTTTTTCGGATCTAGTAGGGTCAAGAAAGTGAAAATTCATCGAAATCTCTAAGTGTCAAGAAATCACGATTACAGTACCTCCCCTATCTCATATTGATCGGAGAAGTAAAAATTGGTTTCCCGTACTTATTTTCACATAAGTATACCTATAATCGAGGACATTCAGTTGGTTATCTTAAGGTTATCCTGGGAAGACCTTAGTTGATCCTGAATAGGTCAACTAATTAGAGAACCAATAAATTTTTCCTAAGACAATAATAATCTTAGCTTATTTGGAACAAGATGGTCAAGCTTATACTGGGAGGAATCTTTTTTGATCTTGAATACAACAACTAGATAATAAGAACCTTAGTTTGGCGTGTTCAGAATAAAAACTGTTTTGTAAGGTTATCTTGGGAAGAGCTCAAGTTGATTCTGAGCGGGATGACCGGTGGAAAACATAATACTTTTTCATGTGGTTCTTCTAAGAAAAAAAAGGTCAACAGGACCTGATCAGGATTCCAATTGCAAAAGATTATTTTCCTATCGATATGAGAATCATCAGTTTCGCCTTATTTTGATCTGATCGGGCCCTCACTGTAGCTCCAACAGATCGGAGCAACTTTTGGTTTGGTTATTGGGAGAGCTACTTATACGCAATAAAATTGGAAGTGATACTGGAATAGTATATTCTACAATAAATATTGGAATGGCCTATATTCTAAGCGAGCGAAAAGTTTGTGATCCGAGCCGGGTGTGGAATACGCCATTCCAAACATGCTGTAGAAATAAAGACTATACTTTCTCAACAAAGTATTGTAAACCCATCAATATTTCAGAAGACATTTAAAAAATTGATAAATATCAAACGCAAAACCAGAAATAAATACCTGAATTGGCAGGAAGTAACCATGGTAGTAACTGAACTGACAGCTTCTGATTCGTCAGAATAACTCCAAACTGCACACAGAATCATTCTAAACGGCATACAGAGCCATTCTAAACGACGGTTTAGAATATCACATAATTTTTGGTTATGGAATATGCAGTTTCCAAAACAGTGTTAAAGAAACATTTATCTCCAACAGAAGAAAAAATTAAAAACTGATAACTCTATCTTGAGGTTATCCTGAAAAGACCTCAATTGGTCCTGAATAGGTTACCCAGATGGAAAATCAATAAGCTTTTTGAAAGATTGATCTGAAACTAACCTCAATCTTTATTGAACAAGGAAATCAGATGATTTTTTTATGAGGCTGTCCTGAAAGGAGCCTTAGTTGTTCTCGAAAAAGATAACCAAATGAAAATACTGTCCTGAGAAGGACCTCACTTTGGCTTAATCACAATAACAGCTTTTTCGTATTTTCCAGTCAATTTAAGTTTGTCTACCGAATAGTTGGTACTGATTTTTTTATTGCAGGAATATTTTTGTTTTGTCATGTAAATGTGCAATATTAATATTGTAAAATCATATCGAATGCCAAAGATCAAAAACTCGGTTTTTGACTAGTTCTTCGCAGATATCTCATTTTCTAATAGTCGCAGAGAATTTCTTCCCTACATAAAATATTGTATGACTTATTTGCGTATCTATAACCGTAAATGAGATATCGCGCGTACAACGTGCACCGATGCGTAGTCTTGCATTCTTTTTCGCAACACCACTGGGGTAGAATGTGAGGCAAAGAAGATATAAATTTATCATTTGAATGCTGCAATTGCTTGGAATACTGAATTCAAAGATTCTACAGCTGATCGTTCTGAATTCATGCGCAAAATTCGAAAAACTTTCCTGTAAATTGCACTTCCGGTTGAGTCATTCGCAATCATAATGCAAGGTGTACAACAAGATGTTATAGAAGTGCTTAATACAAAATTTCAATATTCTTCGAGTGACCATTTTGAATTCACGCAAAAAGTTCGAAAAAATTGTTATATAATGTGCACGTCCGATTCAGGAAATGAGATATTTGAGAAAAACCTTTGACCTCTGATATCTCCTGGAGCATCATGATTTGACAATATGATGGCACACTTTATGTATATGCCAAAACGAAAATACCAATACCATTTATTCGGTAAATCGGATCATTTTTTGTCTAAATTGGCTGGACTAATAGAGCTATTACAAGAAGAAGTGAGTCCAGAGCAGGATGACCAAATCGAAATGAAATACCTTTTTCATAACATCAATTGATTTCGACTAGAATGATCAGTGAAATAGTATATTACATCTGAGGTGGAAAGTATTTCATTACAGCCGAGAGCTTATTATATGACCGAGAGGCGAAGCCTCGAGGATCAGATATAGCTCGAGATTATTATTTTTGAACAAAGATTTATGACTGATGCTTGGCAACCCTGTATAAACATTTCCCACCCAAGAGATGGAAGTATCGCTTCCGACCCGTGAGCTAGTCATTGCAGTTGGAAATTACATACTTCCCAACCTCCAAAAGGTTAGGAATCGCCATATTACTATAATGATTGTGAATAAAACAAATTACTTTTCCATAAAAGGACCCGATCAGGATGACTTTTGGTATCCTTATTTCGTACCGATATGAGAATCATCAGTTTCGTCTCATTTTGATCTGATTAGGTCCTAATGGTAGTTCAGACAGATCAGAAGGAATTCTAGTTGAGTTGCAGGCTGAGCTAATTATCCGTTATAAAATTGGAACGGGCATTGAAAACATCCATCTCTAACTGACGAGGAAATTGAAAACAGATAGCTACATCTTAAGGTTATTCTGGAAAGACCTTACTTGGTACTGAATAGATTAACCAAATGAAAACCAATAAGCTTTTTGTAAGATTGATCTGAGACTAATCTTAGCTTGTATTGAACAAAATGTTCAAATTAAAAACTTTTCCATGTGATCATCCTGGGAGTAAGCTTGGTCGGTCTTGAATAAAATAACCAGATATAAAAGGCTGTCTTGAGAAGAACCTCGCTTTCACATCAAAACAACAATTTTTTCATGAGGTTATTCTGAAAATAATTCAGATTGGTCCTGAGCAAGTTGACTAAATTGAAATCAAATAGCTTTCTTATGATCTCAATTCCTTTTGAGCAGAACTACCGGTAAAAAAATAATTTTTCATCTGGTTATTCTAAAAATAACTTGAGTTTGACCTGATCAGGATGATTTCATGACAAATAACTTTCAATTGCAAAAGGCTATTCTGATCTCGTGGCGTATGAAAATCATCAGTTTAGCCTTATATTATTCTGATAAGGTCCTTATAATAGTTGAGACAAATCAGAACAAAATTTATAGCCCAGTCAAATACTTGTACTAAACTTTATTTTGACATTCTAAAAGTTATCCTAAAAGTCTTATGGAATCTCGTTTCTGCGTTTCAAGTTATTCAAGGTCAAAGGTCGCAAAAATCATTTTTTCCAAATATCTTGGTTTTTATGACTGTAATAATGTTAACATTTATCAAAAAAATTATAGAACAAAATTTGCAACAAATTATGTTTGAAACATTTTTTCATGCGCTCAACTTTATCGAAGGATGCGCAGCGCTCAGCCATACATACTGTAATGCAAGGTCAATCGTGAGTTCCGGTGGATAATACCTCGTACAAAAAGTCAATAAATCCAAATTTGACTGGGCTACTAGTCAAGTTGGGGAACTAATTTTCCGCGATGAAATTGACACTCTAATCTCCAACTGATTGGAGAAATAATGAACAGAAATTTCTTTTTGAGATAATCCTGGAAAGACCTCAGTTGATCCTGAATATGATAGCCAGATAAAAACAGTAGACTTTTTGCAAGTCTGATAGCTTGTATTGGACATATAAAGAAGCCCGTCCTTAGTCGACAGAACATCCTTAGGAATGGACATAATTTGCAGAACTACATATATTTAATTGGAAAAGAGGATACGACAAATAAGATTACTGAAAGCATAAGTCACCTTAATTTGAATCTTGCGCTCCTGGTAATGATCTAGTTGTGTTCAACACAATTGAGATGGGAATGAAAGCAAAATAAATTAGTGACTGCATTTCCATAGCTATTTCTATATCTACATAAGCAATTTGTGATTCAAGTAATGTTTATTGCCTTATTTGTGGCTCGGGTTATGATTATTTTAGAGTGTAAATATTTATTTTATGCTTCACTTGGTTTGTTCTAAGTCTGGAATATTATATCCCTTTGTTGTGTGTAATGGGTTTTAGGTTATAACAATATTCGGTAAACTAATCGTATATATCTTCACCCTGATGGTTTGTGCTCACTAAGATGAGCCCATCAACAATTTTGATTGAATATGGATACGAGTACATCGTATCCTATCATAATTACGGATAGAATATTCCGTCAGAATATTGGTTTAAATATAACTCGCTCGTCAATAAAATATAGTAAATTTACAGCAACTAGATTAAATAAAAATGTTGTTTGTATTGTGAGTCTTAACTGCAGAGAATCTCACAAATATCTCGCAGCAAATAAAACGATACTGAAAGCTACATCGTCGAAGTTAAGCGAAATCTAATTTTACGTGACAGCATCAAAACGTCGCAATATTTGCCGAACATGAGGAGGATGGCGTATCCGCAAACAAGGTGGCCAAACAGCGATGAGAGATTACCGTTCCTTTAAAGCGGTAAAATATGTTTGCTTTGAAACGAACCAGAGGATTAACGTACACAAACATCAACGACATCAAACTTCGATCGCAATATCTGATTACATTACACACTTATTTACACTTAATTAGAAATATTAATTACACCAACCCTTAAACCAATCCCAGCGGAAAATCCTGTGGAAAATAATTTATATTGATATATTCCCCGGAAATTATCAGTGAATTTTATATTTTTTGATTGAAGCATTATTTGTTGATAACTAACAGTAATTTTTTTTGTTACAGGTGAGTTAGTTCCTTTCAACTTCCATTCCATGTACCGTCGAAAAATAAAACAAAGGTTTGTAATTACCAACATTCTTAACATCTGTAAAGCATAAATTATTGATTGTCTCATTCAACAATCATTCAAGTTGATCCTCATTTATGTGGCTGTTCCAGAACGCACTGTTCCACTAAATTTAATTAACTCTGACTGACAACGGTAATAGATTCTTCTTCCAGACATATTTAATTATGTCGCTGATACTGCTCCGTTACGCATCCCATAATCTTACATTCCTTTTGCAAGAAATCATTTGAATCACTTGATTATATGCCAGATTTTATTGTGACAAATTTTAAATTTGACAGAATACATTGATTCATTCTTTGAATATTTTGTCTGCCAACTACATTCTGTTTTATGAAAAGATTAATTTATAATTGAATTCTGCTCTTTTCTCCTTTTTTATTCTCTTCCTTCCATTCGACTTGTTTTATTTCAAGAAGAGATCAGTATTGTTGAGGATATCCAATACAGCAAACTGGAATATAAGCTTTGGAATCAAGTACTTAGCTTATAATTCCGGAATCGCATAAATAGTTGTGGACAGATCGAACACAAGCTGATTAGAGAACACGTCAGTTTTTCTAGGCTTTCAGTAATATTCAGATTCTTGAAAAAGAATAATACATTTTTGTTGGAGACATTCACGCGATTACCTTTTTAGTCATCATTGAATTCGTTGAACCTCTAAAAGCTTCTTATTAAAGAAAATTGCTTGTTAGCTGTCTAATTGGAATCGACTTTTAAAATTAAGAACTTGAGGTCGCGTGTCACCGCCCTCCTAGTTTTATGGCAACTAATAGTTTGATAATAAGCGAATGACACGCAAATTGCCTACAAGACATTCCTGTGACATTTTTAATTTCCACGGGAATATGGATTTTGTCGTTTAAGACTTTTTTGTACAAATGACCTTTTCGAAGAAATTGATGAACTTTCTCATTGAACAACCACATCGAATAAACGTTTGAGCTTTAATCAATAGGTGGTATCAATAACCTCCAAAATGCACGGATGCAATTGAAATGAGAATAAGTAGAAAAAAGAACCAGACCAACTCTGAAACTAACCGAATGAACAGTGTCCTATTCACCTATTGATGGAGAATGATGTGGAGAAGCTGGATTTTATCTGAAAGAGTCTAACAAAGCTCAAACAGTCTTCATATAGCTTTTTTCTAGAATACTACATTTGTTGTGTTTGGGGGTTTCATCTCATCGTCAACCTCTCACCTCAAGTTTTTGTTCGAATCCCAATATATATTTATTGAACGATAAGCTATATTGAACTAGCTGTCCTTTCTTCGAATGGTTCATCCAGGAAGAGCCTTGCTTGTCTCTTACTGAACTAAAACTGAAACAATGTTCTTATTGCTTGTGTAGGTCACACAGGAGATAAGAACATTACTTCATTCTCTTCTAATTCCCTGTACTGCGACTCTCCGGTCTACAGGAGTACATCCAGTCTACTGGTTCGCTTCAGATTTAGCTTCGCAAAATCTTGAAGTGGAGTTTCTCCGCACCTAGAAGACCACATCTGTTGTCATTGAATGTCTTGCAGTAACATATTACGTCTTTAGGGTCTCTATCCGTTGCTCAATAACCCCTGCATAATGATTCCTGCTTTGATCCTGAATTATGTGAATAGTTATTGAATGATACCCCGTTAGATCCTGTTAATAGTCTGACGTTTCTTCTACGAACGAAGATTAGAATAGCTGTCCTGCTCTTGGATGGGTCATCTATGAGCTTCTGATCTGATGTACCCTCTAACAGGAGTCTCTCTGGCTATCGGACTCTTGGAAAGCAATTTCATCGCTCTTAGAAAACGATGAGTCTATTATTAATCTTTTTCTTGGAAGACTCATTCGGTAAAGGTCTAGCTCTACTCTTCTCTGATGACTGTATGCAAGAGATTTTGTGCCACTGCTGAAGCAATGTTTGATCTGTTGGTCTCCCCAAATGCTCATACTGCGGCGTCCAAGCCCATAATACCCTTCAACAGGAATTCTGTCCTGCCAAGATTTTATTCAGAATCAGCTCTTTAAAGTCTTGGAGTGCAGTTTCCTTGCTTTAAGAAGAAAAACAGTTGACTATTCATCTTTTTCTTGGATGATCTAACCTTTGACTCGATAGCTACATGTAAAAGATCTTGTTTGACTTGCTATTCTCTTCAAAATCACTGTACTACGACCTACTGGCCTATTGTGTCCTCCAACATGAGTCCTGTCATATCAAGATTTTATTTAGACTTAGCTCCTTGGAGGCTTGAAGTGCATTTTCTAGGCTTCTCGAAGACAGAGAGAAAACAATCTATTCTTTTTTTTGGATGATTCATCCAGGAAGAGTCTTGTTTTCCTCTGACCTGATGATTGTACTCAAAGAATCTTATGTATTGTTGAAGCTATATTCAAACCGTAGGTATCCTCAAAGTCCCCGTACTGCATTTTCCCAGTTTAATACCCCTTAACAGGAATCCTGTCCTGTCAGCACATCATACAGAATTAGCTCTTTGAAGTCTTGGAGTGCAGTTTCCTTGCTCCTAGAAGGACTGCAGACTAATAATCCTCTTTTCTTGGAAGATTTATTTGAAAAGTGCCTTACTATCTTTGATTTAATAATTATATACAAAAGATCTTCTGCGATTGCTGATGCAACTTTTGACCTGCTATATTCCTCAAAATCCCTGTACCACGACCTCCTGGTCTATTGTGCTCTCTAACAGGAACCCTGTCCTATCAAGATTTCATTCTGATTTAGCTCCTTGAGTCTTGAAGTGCAGTTTCTACGCTTCTCGAAGACAAAGAGGAAACGATTTATTCTTTTTTTGGATGATTTATCCAGGGAGAGTCTTGTTTTTCTCTGATCTGATGATTGTATGCAAATAGTTCTATGTCATTGTTGGAGCTATGATTGATCCGAAGGCATCCTGAAAATTCTTTGCAATCTTCTGATCTATTACACCTCCTAGCACGAATTCTGCCTTGTCAGGAATTTTTTTAGAATTAGCTCTTTGAAGCTCTAGAAAACGGAGAGTAAACTATCTATCATTTTTTTGGACAATTTGTCCTGATGATTTGTGCCATAGCAAGAGCAATGTTGTAAGTGTCACCTCATAATCCTTGTACCCACTTATGACCTTGCTTTTTCTGACCTGATGATTGTGTGCAAAGAATATTGTACCATTGCTGGAGCAATGCTTAATTTGATGAGCTCCTCAAAACTCCTGTGGTTCGATCTCCTCGTCTATCGTATCATCCAGCAGGAGTCCTGTCCTGCCAAGATTTTCTTCATACTAAATTTTTTGGAGTCTTGGTATGCAGTTTCTCCACATCTTAGAGGACGAAGTGTAGACTGGTTCTCCTTTTCTCGTACGTACATTCAGAAAAGTTATTGCTTCTCTCTGGCCCAGATGATTGTAAAGGATCTTGTGCCATTGCTGAAGAAATATTTTATCTGGTGACGAAGTGTAGACTCCTTCTTCTTCTTTCGTACGTTCATCCAGGAAAGTTATCATTTTCTCTGACCAGAGGATTGTAAAGGATCTTGTACTATTGCTAAAGTAATATTTAATCTGGTGATGTTCTCAAAATTCCTGTACTATGATCTCCTAGTCTATTGTTCCCTATAACAGAAGTCTTATCCTGTCAGGACTCTCCTCAAATTAAGCCCCTCTTCTAGAAGACGGAGGGTGGATTATCTATTCTTTTCTTGGATAGTTCATCTAGAAGAAGTCTGACCTGATGGTTGTATGCAAAGAATCTTGCCAGTACTGAAGAAATATTTGACCTGTTCATCTTCTCAAAATCTTTGTTCTACTACCTCTTGACCTAATGTGCTCTTCAAATTGAGCTTCCCGGTGTCTTGGAGTCCAGTGTCTCCTTTTCTAGAAGACGGACTATCTGACCTCTTGTTGAGTGGTTCATCCAAAAACAGTCTTGCTCTTCTCTGACTTGATGGCTATATGCATTGTGCTATTGCCGAAGCAATATTTGATCTGATGCTACTCTCAAAATCTTTGTACTACGACTTTTCAACAAAATTTATCCTCTGTCCTGTAGTTTTTTTTTTAGGTTCAGCTCTTGAAGTGCAGTTTCTCCGCTCCTAGAAGACAGAGAATAATTATCCTCTTATTGGATAATTTATTCAAGAGGTTCATCGCTTTTTACTGAGCAGATGGTTGTATAGTAGACGATCTTGTGCCATTGCTGAAGCAATGTTGGACCAGGTAAACTTCTCGAGATCTCTGCTCTATAATCTTCCAGCCTATTTCACCCTTCAACAAGAGTTCTGGGCCTCAATTCTTGAAACCTTGCGTACTTTGGCACATGCGGACAACATCACACAGTCATATATCGCATGCGCCTAATAACATTATGAAGACGCTATTCTTGAGTGGTATGCGATACTTGGAATTCGAATTTTCTTCATTTAATAAATTCATTAAATTTAAGTAAACAAGTTTTTATTAGTACTTTATTTGAAAATGCTAATGTTCGAATGAATTTTTTATAAAAAATCTATTCCGTTCATTTATTTTTGACAATAAAATCGTTGATATCATCCAAGTTACAATTATCCATACAATAAACTTATATTAGTTATTAAAAAACGTCTATTTGTTTCTTATAATATAAGTAACTTACTAGACTGTATATTACCCACCGTTACTGCGTATAAATTATGATTACACAACAAAACTGTTGAAAACCATGCGATATTCTTTTTCGAACAGATAGACCCCATGCGTTGTCAGCGCATGCGAAGTTTTCAGGCGAGCGCACGTACTTTGGTTTCAAGAATAGCATTCAAAGGTTAGTATGCGCTCAAATCAGAACAGCGCATGCGATAAATTTCAAGAATTGATCTCCTGCCATGTGAATATTTCCTTCAGATTCAGTTCTTTGAAGTCTTGAAGTGCAGTTTATTTGCTCCCAGATGAGGATGGATGAACTTTCCAATATTTTTTTGAATGATTCATACATCTAAGAAGGACTTTGTTTTTCTTTGACTTGATAATTGTATGCAAATGAGTTTAAGCAATTTTTGACCTGATAATCTCTCAAAATTTCTGTACTACGATCTCCTGGCTTGTTGTGCCCACCAACAGGAGTTCTGGCCTTTTGGGATTTTCTCTAGATTCAGTTCTGTTTCTTTGCTCCTAGTAGACGAGGAGTAGACTTTACATTCTTCTCTTGGATGGTTCATCCAAGAGAAGTTATGCTTTTCTTTGACCTAGTACTTGCGTCTAAAGGATCTGATGCTATTGCTGGGACAATGTTTTGATTATAAAAACACCGTAAACAGGTTCTGGATCTGTAAATCTTGATTGTGTCCTGTCCAATCTATGAATTTCACCTTCAATTCATTCGTTACTTGATTTGCTTGAAGTCCATATTCCAGAAGACTCTAATGTTTCAAATCGGTCTTACTGTCTTTATTTATGGGGATTCTACTATAGCTCTTTTCCAATAATTGAAACGGCATACATCTTGAGTTTAATCGACTGGTCGTGTCTTAGTCCTTCTGCCTAATATAATCCTACCCCAGTTCCATTGATTATTGGGAACCGTTTGAATAAATGATAATGTCATTTTTGTCTATTGGATTATTTACTCGTCCTTAATCATCCCTTATAGTAATTGTATCCTGTAGGTTTTGTCAATTGTAAGTTTAATATCATTTCTATCTGTTAAATGAGATATTGGTTTTTTTCTGCAAAAAGTCTCTTTAGATAACTAAATGTAATTTTTTTTATTCAAAGCAAGAACGTCAAAAGTATAATGAAGTTAATATAAATTGGTGCCGGAGTCGAAAGTCTCTAAAAAGATGATTATTTATCTGTTATCATCACCAAAACCCAATTATCACCCGCATTGTTACCTCCCAAAAAACAATGAACTAATCATTAATTAACTGTTATCAGTTTTATAAATGAAGTCAATTGAAACACTGCCGTTTACACCCATTATTCGTCAATTAATAAATGTTCTAATTACGACTTTGTCATTAATAGCAGACCGATGGTGCTGCATTCATACCGATGGTGAAATGTTGAGTGCTGAATAGAATGGAATGGATGGTTATTATATTATCAGCTGACAGCTGATTCTGCATACATTATTGTCAGAATTATCATGCTTGATACTGGTTGTCGAATGACCTATTGGTTTTTCGATCTCGATTTTAATCCGCTATCAATGAAATATCGTTACATGTTGCTTCAAGTTAGAATTTGGTGCCAAATCTTCAGTTTCTCAGCAATGATAGTAAATTCCTTGAATTAAATGTTCAACTTTAAGCAATTCATATTCAGCATCGATGTAGAACATGATAATATTTCTAGAAATGTTATCTTCAACGCCAATATATATTTTTGACGCAATTTCAGTTCTGTGAGATAAAAACTGATACTTCACCTTATTCAAACAGCCAAGTTCAATCGACCATGTAGATTCTATAAAATTCAGTACTGTCTAGATTAGTACTGTCTAGATCAAGTACTGTCTAGATACTGTCTAGATCAAGTTGAGAATTTCATTCCGTAACCCTTTGCATTTGAGGTTATTCTTCACAATTGCAACTCTTTCTTGATGTTCGAGCGTCACAGTTGCTTTCATCATCTACCAATGTCCTTCAAGTCAATGAGTTTTATTTCTATAAGAAGTCAGAAGCCCAGAAGAAAGTGTAGGATATTCCATCTCAATTTTAACTTCCATTGTACCAAACCAGCTACTTTCAGAAAATCCGATTGGATCGTGATTTTCATGGGATCCAAATGGGGCTGCTGTAAGAGGTATATTAAATTTTGAACTCACCTGATTCCATGATACACTATTTAATCTACTTTTGTTAATACTCAACCAATTTCCATGGAGCTCACATATTTCCCAGGTAGCTCTAATCAATTTCACAACCACTTCATTCCACGTTGCACAGCCACACGTTTATTAAGATTCGTGACGTCACTGCATTTCCTTATCATCAATTCCCTCACTAATATACCCATTTGAATGAATATATGAAAAGGAGAATGAAAAACCCAAATGCGATAAACTAAAAGAAATGGTAAAAAAAAACTCTCAATCACACAGTTCTCAATTTTCCTTTTAATTAGTTACCGATTTCAATCGCTGTGTGATCATCATCAGAATCTGGTGACACTACAAGAAATGGAGGATGTAGAAAACAAGTTAATATATCACAAGTAGACAAAATTTGAAAAATATATTTACTAGCGTGCCGATCCTCTTCGCGGGGCTATATTTTAGGTTTCGTAGCGAAATTGCAGCCGCCTTTCTCGCAGCACCTTCTCAGCAAGGATTTGAGACTCATGGCATACTTTTCCATCGAAAACTTCCTGATGATGGGAAATCTATAATCTCAAGGAGGCACCTCATCATATCACATATTCAATTTTTATTTACAATTGGCCTTTGGAGCCAACAAACAAATTTTATGAATTAATGAGTATCGTGCGTGAGGAAAGTGCCCAGTGCAAATATATACGTATGTTTTATTGTTGCTTTTCATTGCATGGTTTGTTCAGTGTTCTTGGGTTCGAAGGATTTTGTTCTGTTGAATCGCCTGACTGACTGGTCATTTTCTTGGAGGTTGGTTATCAGCTTTTTGGGTGATTTATTAGTTTATTCTCATGTGTTGTTGCATATTGTCTTGGACGTATTTCATATTGAATCTTTGTGCTGTGTTTGGTTGCTGATGTACCAAGGGGCATTGACTATTATTCGTAAGGTCTTGTTTGGGCTCTTTATATCAAGTTTAAGTTCGACTTTCTAGTGCAACTTCAAAGTTAGATGCCATATGTCCAAAGTAGTATTATAATTGCTGTGTATATTAATACTTTATTCTGTGTACTTAGTTGGGATTTTCGTCCTAATAGCCAGTACATGTTTCTGATCTTATGGTTGATTTGTTTTGCTTTGGTCTCGAGGTGCTTCCGCCAAGTTAATCCTTTAGCTATATGCATGCCAAGGTACTCATGCTATCTTTGGTGTCAAGATTTTATTGTTCAGGGTTATTTGTGGATGATCAATCTTTCTCTTTGTGAAGACTATGTAGCTGGATTTTTCTTCATTCATCTTTATTATTCACTTGAATACCCAGCTATGCATTTCCGTTTAAGGAATCTTGTAGTATTTCTGCTGTCTTCTTTGGATCATCAGCATATATGGTGAGACGTTTTTTGAAGTAAGCATATCTGCTGTGAAAAGTAGGTATAATGTTGGTCCTAGAACGCTTCCTTGTGGGACACCGGCATTTATTGGGTGTATGTTTAATGTCGTGTCTTTGATGCTTACATAAGAATCTTTCGCTCAGGTAGTATTTTATTATTTGATACTATTTGTGTGGTAGCTTCGTTTGATCTTGTACATTAGGCCGGTGTGCCAGACTTTGCCAAACGCCTGGCTGACGTCTAAGAGTGCGGCTGAGCAGATCTCTTTTTATTGTAGTCTGTTTTCGATCTCTCCTACGACCCGGTAAATTTGTTGTACTGTGGAGTGCTGCTCCCGAATGCCAGATTGGTGATCTGGAATTGAGTTGTCTTTTTCTATGATTATCTTTAATGGATAAAATGGTTGATGCTGACTGGATTTGTAAATGATGTGAGTGATGTATTCTTGAGATTTCAGTAAAAAATTGTATAACCTCAATTTTTTTAAACAACAATTCATTTCGCTTTTGAGGATGGCTGAGGTGGAGCCGAAACTGTAGAGCAGAAAAGAAATAAAATTAAATTGACTGAAATCCCAAGAATACATTATTATCTTCAATCTTTATAGTAGGAGTTCTTCGAATATTTCTTTATAATTGTGGTAATAGTGAAATTGGCCTGTATAAACTTATTTTATTTGCTGGTTTCCCTGATTTGTATATAAGAATAATATTGGAAAATTCTCATTGAATAGGGAAATATTCTGTTCCAATCATGGCGTTATATATATTTTCAATGAAGGCAATTCCTTTCCTTAGAAGCTTCTTTAGTGTTTTGGAGGTTATTAGATCATATCCTGGAAATTTTTGGTTTTTGAGATAATTTCTTACTCCTTTGACTTCTGCGAGTGCTATATGTTTTATAATTTGTTATTTTTAAATTTGAAAGACAAACAATTTCACCACATATTATTTCCGTGTAACTCAACGGTTTATGCAGCGCACTCCGAAATAGCTTACAGTAACGGTTTATGCAGCGCACTCCGAAATAACTTATAGTGGCAGAATTTTTGTGGAGTTACTTGACAATGATTATTATATCTCGGTCAATTTGAACAATATCTTCGTTTATTATAGTCTATATGCTTTTATGATGTATAAGCTTTATCAAAATCCATGCATTAGTTTTTGCCTCAAGGAGAACCAAACATTAATTCATCCCAATAACCTTTCGCGCTCATAATATCAGTACGATAAGATAACAACTCACACAATAAAATTACAGGAACTTCACATAAAAAAACTGTGTCAAACAGCTCATAGTCATAATTAAATAAAAAATATTCCTGTATAAATATATCACAAACTGTTCAATAAAATGAAAATATGTACTTCTTGACTGGAAATTTGATGAAAAGGAAAAAAACTTCTGGAATGCAGTCAATGGAATTTATTTTTATTTTTTGATTTCGACTAGTTTTGACACCACTTGTGTCATCCTCAGGAACTATAAATTGTTATAATAATGAATTTTGAACAAAACTTAAATAAGAGATTGACATTAGAGATGCCACACATCAATGTAGATAGAAACAATATTAATGTAAAAACGAACACAATGAATTTGAGTAAAAACTACAATAACCTACTTAAATATAATAATACAAAGACTTGATTAAATATAATTCAAATATTAGTGCAACACTCTAATTGGTCCCTTGGGGTACTTAGTTCTTTTTTACATAAAAAACTGGTATACAGGTTGGCCCTAGTAGTACAAAACTGATGTTCTAACGGTTTTCGTAAAACGAAAGACACTTTTTAGTTAATTTTAACTTTGACTACATTTAAAATATTTTCATGTTTACAAATGTTGAGTTTTTTGCACCATAACTCCATGTGGAATATTATCTACATACACATTTCATTTATTTTATTATTAATTAATGTTTTCACTGAATTTTATTAGAAACGAAATTCTTCATGTAAGTAGCTCACACTTGAACAAATTGTGACTATTTTTAACTTAATAATCACTTATAACATAATTTTTAGTTCCTGAGGATGACACAAGTGGCGTCGAAACTAGTCGAAATCGAAAAATAAAAATAAATTCCATTGACTGCATTCCAGAAGTTTTTTTCCCTTTTGTTCAATAAATTGTTCAGACTATAGCTGAAAAAACCAGAAGACAAAAACGAGAAAATTCATGAAAGAAACTCATAGTGACTGTCTATGTGAAACGCGAATTATAATAACAGACCCAAAAGTAGGATGTGCCTTAAATTTGTTTGATCATGTAAAAATAGGTCAGCAAGGTTTTTCATTCACTTTTTAATATCTGAATCCTCAAGAAATTTGAGGATTCTGCAACTCCTGTGAATGTATAATAACAAAATCATGTCTTCTCTCGATTAAATGGTCTGCTAGATTTGATTATAAGTTTCGAAATATCAGCGCGCACGTATATTCTTTAAATCTCGTAACAAACTTCCTATCTGTTTTCCCAACGTAGCTGACTCCACATGTAACACAGTTTAATACATAAATACCAGAGTGTGCTGTCAGTTCATGTTTCTCTACGTTGATGGGAATTATTAGGTATCAGGCTGAAAATTATTCATTAAATACAATATTGGTATCGCTTTCAAACAACTGACAATCTTGAAAAGTCTATAGAAAAGTAAACAAATTGAAACTGACAACATACTCTAGTATTTATAGATTGAACTGGTAAATTTTGACCACTTGTGATATATGTATTTACTTGTTTTCGACTTCTTTCTTTTACTTGTAGTCTCATGATAGTCTGATGATGATCATGTAGTGATTGATGCCTATACTAAATTTTAGAAAATAGGAATAGTGTGATTAGGATTTTTTGTGAAAACCTTTCTAATTTTGTGAATAGATTCCAAATACAGTACTAAAGCTTTGACGTTTCAGATAGTTGGGATCTTGAAAATATTGTTCATAACTCACAACTTTTTCTATGAAACGATTCAAATGAAATAGTTTTGGGTAATTGCTATTCTCATTTTGATAAATCCTTATCATGTTGGAAGCACAGTGCAAGGTTTTGAAATTTTATCGAGATTGGAGCTCTTCAACTACCTTTTGATGGTTTGATTAAGAGCATATATCAGTTTTATAAATTGGACCAACTGAATCAAAAACTCTTTGTAACATCAATGGATGCATACAGAATCCTATTGATGAATATTCCCCTTTGAATTGAATGAAATTCTAGTTTAAGAGAAAATTTCTTTCATGGTTACAGAAAAATAAAAGGACAACTAAAAAGTCATAAAAGAAAATATTACTACTAACTTAGTATATTGCCCTAGTTAAATTTCATGTTTCATGCTTGCCTTTCCGCTTTTAGAGTCTTTATTCTTCAGAAAGTCTGAAATTTCCAGAAGCGAACTGAGGGTTTACAATGTTGTTTCATTTTTATTACTGCTTCCAAATAGAATTGTATAAATATACAATAGAGCACAAAGAATACGTCAAATTATTAATATTTCTGATCTATTTAATAGCATTCAATTGATTTTGATGTCTTGATTTTTTGTTGACGGATTACTCCACGTTACAATTTTCTCACCTGGTTCGTCTCTTCATGTCTTGACGCCCAATTCCTTCTAGACCCTTGTTTGCTTCCACACAGACATCAAGCCGACAAAAGGGAAGCAACTTTTTTCAAATAAACATTTCTCTGACTTTTAGAGGAAATACGTGAAAGTAAACTCACCTTTCAATCCATTTTTATCAGAAGACCAAGAGTTGGGCGTAAGATTCTTATTGGGGCGTTAGGAAATGGGAAAGAGGAAAAAGGGAAAAGCAAAACAGTTGAAAAAAAAAGTTGAGCTTTTAATCATTCGATTTGTAGAATTTACTTCACCTTTTTAGCATTACGGTTGAATCTGCGCAATCGTCCTAACCAACAAATATTGCTCAGTAAATCATTATGTACCTGAAGCAGCTTCATGTGACGCTAAGTTTCTCGGGCGCCATCATCTTCTGATCATCTTATGCGAAATACATGATCGACTGTTTTGTAGGAAGCAGTATCTTTCCTGTCAGTATATATTTTTGAAAATTTCAATACTTGATTTGACAGCATAAAAGATTCACGTGACGGGACTGTTCTGAGAAAATCCTCTTCATCAATATTCTTCTCCCTCATCATTTTCTAAACTAAAAACAACAAAGTACTTGATTTAATCAGAAAATCAATAGTCGTTTTTCAAAGATAATCCTAAGTGTAATTAAAGTTCAGTGCGACTTAACGGTATGCAGCATCCGCTCTTGCAGAAAGAGAGCGAGAAAGAGCATCCCAACCTGCAAAGTTTGTGTCAGTTGCCTGAGATCCAAACTCGAAACCGGAACAGAACAAGAGATTGTTTTATTGAAGTTTTGGAAGAGAACTGTTCTGTGTTCTGTTCTGTATCTGTGAACTGAACACGCAGCGAATTCAGCGTTTGTGCTTAGCAAACACTAAATTATTGATACCTACCCACCTAAAACTTGTAGTCAAACAAATTCAGCCGACTCGATCGTCCACTAACGATTACATTCGTCAAATATCAAATGTGCTGGGGACAAATATTCTTAGAGAATAATGCCCATGTGAAACCAGTGCAAAACTCTCAATTGGTGTAGTTAGTATACTTAATCTCATGTCATAATGCTCAATTTTACATTCCTGTTACATAAATTACTATTTTTATCCATGATTGTTCATATTAGTAAATTATGTCTTTCGTTTCACACCTTTTTCCCAAGGGCAGATGATATCGTGCATGACGTGTCATGGTGACGTCAGGGGATGTGATATACTAAGCCCGCCAGGTGAGTCAACCACCAGCATCACCAGGTGTGCGTGCTGCGTGCGAGTGACATGTAGCACGAGCAAATGTGGGCAGATGGTGCGTAAAGCTACATTCACGAGAAATATATTTTGAGTGGGTGGCAGAATAAACAGAGGGGAATTAGGGTGCAATTTCATAATTCGAATTATTCATCCAGTCGTGTTTTTATTTCCAAGTCATTATGGCCGTGAGACAGTATTGGTGATGGGAAGGTGGATATCTAAGAACCGGAAACTAGCACTTTTAGATGTTCTTTTGATCGGCGCTTCCGAATGTATCTTCTTTCACCTGTCTTAATCCTCGACCATAAGGTTGGAACGATAATCCCATAGTCTAACTCCTCCACCTTCACCCTTGCATCTGTTAGCAAGGTTAGCAGTAGTTCCCAAACAATCAAATATAGGGGACAGATTGAAGACTTCTTTTGACCCAACAGAAGATGTTTAGCGCTTGCTAGATTCCACACGTTGAGCTCGGTTAGAGCGGGCGAAGCCCACCTGTTCGTTTTGGTGCGAAGCAATTCCGGTTGAAAATGTTTCAAGTTGCGTGAGATTTCACACATCGAGCTCGGTCAGAGTGGGCGAAGCCCGCCCGTTCGTTTTGTGGAAGCACTGCCGTTTGAGAACAAAGCTTCATTCTACTAGTGATCTTGGAGTATAGCTACCTGAGGTTTTGTGGAGGAGTTCGGATACGTCCGTAATTCCTTAAAGAGAAGTTGTGGAGGAACTCGGATATAGAATTGTAGGCATCCAAGCCACTAAGGCTTCGTGGAGGAGTTCTAATGCGTAGGTAGAGAATTGGTACTTTGATAAATTTGAAAACTAGAGTTTCTTATACTTCGGATATTATATATCTTCATGAATATTTTATTAAATTAATAGTATATTATATAACGATGGACTTGAGTGCTTGATTAAATCCTAAGGGTGGAGTTTATTGCACGAGACAAAGTCGAGGACAATTCTCACCTGAGAGATCAAAAGCACTTAAGTCATGTGTTATCTACGCTATTTCAACAAGAATAGAAAATTATCTATTCAACACGAAGATTGGAATTCACAGCACGAGACGGAGCTTAGTGCTGGAATCACACAAGTATGAAATTGGTGATTCTATACGTATTGTACACTACATTTTTTCTACGATCACAATTTTTATTGAATTAGGTAAATTCTAAAAACTGAGATTTCAAATCTATCTTCACAAATATTAAATATTTCAGGCATCTCAATTGTTTGTTCTGCGATTTTATTGTGATATTTACTTTAGTTTTGATTTGGAAAATTGTTGAGATATTTTCTATCAGCTGAATGACATTTCATTGTTGTGTGATCTAATTATTGCCAGCTCCGGAAAGATTTTATCTTATTAGTCTATTCTCACTAGGCGACGTTTCGACTGTCTCATTTAGTAGAGTTTTCTGTGATCTCGGCAGGTTTTCTAAATTATTGTCACTATCCATTTTCTAACTGCACTAATGATAATTATGGATATCTAATTTTGGTTTTGTTGCAATAATTACTTACATAATTACTCGACTTCAACAGAATGTGATGAGACGTGTGTTGTCTGCTTCAATCTGACAGTATGATTGTTGTTAACCGTCGGAATTACAAGAATAAGAAAATAATTCCAAGAGAATTTAGTACAATTTGCTTATTGGTGGCTTATAAGAGCAAATAGAAATTTATATCAATATAAAGAAATTCATCGATAATCTTACTAAATATATTCCCTAAATAATATTTGAAATGAATTATTAATATATAAGTAGGTCAAACTGGTGTAAGGAATTATTTCTCATGACTTTTCCCACAGTTGTGTGGAATTGTTATTTTTTTGGTTGTGTTTTGTATGAGAAATAAGTTGCTTTCTATAGTGATCGCAGAAATAGTATATTGTGTGGCTAGGTACGAAACAAAACGATTTTAGCTGAGGGTGAGTGTTGCTTGCCCGAGCGAAGCGGGAGCGGGCATCACCCTCGGCTGAAATTGTTTTTTGTCCCGTGCCACACACTGTATTTGAGTCTTAGATCATAAATAATATCTAGATGGAAGAAGCTGCGAACGGTTACGATGGAAAGAGATGGAAGATGTATTGTAAGAATGCTGGAGAAATAAACTGCGCAAGCGTGACAATAATCAAATTTCGGTTTTTCAAGCCAGAAAAATGACAAACACATGATGTAATGAGTTCTTATTTCTGTAAAAACTATTTATATTCATTCGTCGTTTTCTAGTTGCAAAGTACATCTTCTTTACATTAATTTTATAAATAGCAAATAAAATTCGATGGACATGCGCAGTTCCATCGATTCTTCGTAAAGTCGACTTTGCTTTGCGTCGATTCTTCGTAACGCCGAATACGAAGGCGGACCGTAGCAAGCCCGGGTGGACTCGGTCAGCCATAGTTTCAAGACCGGATCACATTGAAAAATCTTAATAAATATTTTTATTTTTGTCATTTTATTAAGTGAAAAATGACAAACTGAAATGGGAAGTACATTTTTTGACGATTGTCCGTTAATGAATATTATATAAATGTAAATAAAATTAGCCTAGATGAGTTTCTGGGTGTGAAATTCATTAAAGTTGGTACAACTGTCATAGTTTTGAATAAATGTCACATATTCGCAGCATTTCCGATAATTAACTTATCTTTTATTATTTGTCATAACAAAGTGAATATTTTTTGCAAGTAACAAGTCGAGAGTAGCTGCTTGTACTTTATCAATTAGATGTTGTGGTATACTTGAAATTGTCGTTATAATACTTTTTTCTTGAAACTAATCGTCTTTTCAATTTAAATTACAGTTATGAATACAACAACTGTCAAATTAACTGAGGTTATATGATTTTCATTTAGAGATTGACAATGAACAAATGCGACTCTGCCAGGGGAAAACGATGTAAGAAACAAATTCAGCGGGCAGAAACAAGCTTGTCTCTCCCCTAGGATAGAAACGGGCTTATTTCTGCCCGGCTACACTCGCATTTGTCTGAAATTATCTTGTTTCGACTGAAAAAACAGGCGTTGAAACGCGTTGTTTCAATGCAGGTATTATAAAAAAATTATTTCTCCCAAATTTTTGAAAATTTACGAACGATGCATTATCAAAATTATGTCAATTGCGATAATGCTAATACAAATCATCAATAAAAAGATTTCAATTCTAATACAAAAATTCATTTGGACATTTAGGTAGTTACTCTGATTTATGTAAATATTATAGAAAAAATTGTTTATTCTACTTCAGTCCCTCGGGATTCTTGGTCATTTTAAATCCCTAGGGACTAGACTCAGACAAAAGTCCCTGAGTGATTGAATTCGTCTTTTATTGCCGAGAGTGCGAAAAAAATATTTCGATAAATAATGGCTAGTCTTCACATTTCATTAATAAATATATTTTTGCTAATAATTATAACAGTGGAATTGATTCTTTGATTGAAAATAATAATGAAAATGAACATGTTTTGTCAAACGCTTTTCCATCAAATTTTGATAATTTAACTTTTTCTAATGATCTACTAATCTCTACTTTATATCTCTTTGTTGTCTGATGAAATAAAAAAGATAAAGAAAAAAAAAATCTTCCATAATAACGTTCAAAAATCCTCACGATTAGAGATTCATCCACTAAATTCAAGGACTCAACATCATTAATGATCAGAGCAATGTAGTATACAAAATTAATTGTAAGAATTGTTATTCCTCTCGGACAAACATGTAGATTTTCAGAGATAAGATTCATTTCCTATGTAAGTGATTGTGATAATATTAATAAAATTAACTGCTGTGCATTATGATTGTATACAAATAGAACCAAACACTGCACTGATTTTGAAAATGTAGAAATTCTTGGCAAGTGTGACAATTAATTCAAACGTTTGTTCTCAGAAATGTATCACATAAATTTTCATGACAACACATCAAATAAAAAAATCTGACATGGACATTACGTGACTTGCTTGTTTGTATAACATTGGATATATTTTTTGCATATAATAATAGGTTAATATTCATCTACTTTATAGTCTTATGTATGTTTAATTGTCTTATGTAGTTTTCCGGATGAAGCCTTCATTTAAAGGTGAAAAGTAGGGTTTTGAATAAGATGAGAATTTAAAAGAAAGAGCTGAATACCCAATAATAGTATATTGTGCAACAAGTGCGATAAGTTGTCGATTGCCCTCGAGAGCGAAGTGAGCAATTGAAAACATCGCACGAGCTGCAGATACCTACTATTTTTTATTACAAATGGGGCATAAATATTATTTTGCTCTTGTTTTCCCTGGCGGTTAATCGACAAGAAACTTGTATGTGAGAGCTAGCCAAGTCAAATCTTGAGCTTCAATTTATCCTAAGCTATTTGCTTTGTGTAAATAATCCGACTGTTTAAATTACCATCTTTTTTATGGTGTCCTGAAAAATATTTGTGATATCCGCTCTGCATTTTGCATTCATTACCTGAAACCATATAAAACTAAGTTCATTAGCACTCTATGAGGAATTGTGGAAACTGATTCAATTTTCTTCAAGTTATCATTCAATCCACAGACCTCATATTGAAGTATGTAGCTATAGTTGATCATAAAGTGTGACAACCTGCGAAGTAACAAAACTCCTGATATGTTAACGGCTCAAAGTCCACTCTGGCCACATGCTTGAGATTATAAGCCAAACTATACAGTAGAGTAGTCTACTCAACTATGTTCTATGCTTATGTAACACAATGTAAGTGGAAGGTAAAGAGGCGATGGTCAGCTTGACACGCGCTCTTACTAGCCTCGTCTGTCGGAAGTTCGTTAGTGGTTGCACTGGCCAAGTCCTCCGGGATGCAATTATCCTTTAGTGCAGAACATCCTACATCCCCTCCACTTCTACCACTAACGACCACGGCCTCCTACGACCGTCTGGCAATAATTAACAAAACATCGCAGTGTCCAGTAACGCGTCTTGCTCGTTTTTCCTCACTCCCTTGTTTTATATCTGGTTTTGTTTATAACCCGATGTTGTAATTAAAATTTATTTATTAAACTTGTGCTAGTTGTAAATTATGGAATTTTGTGTTTCTAGCTCACAAATTACATTTTGTTCTATTAGAATATATTAGTTTTGGAATAATTAATGCGTGAATTTGTGACGCGGAAATAATATTTACAAATCATAACGAGTCGCGAGTTCTTACGACCATTCATGATATTTTATACTAAATTTCTAAAAAAGTGAATTGGTTGTGTCTGATTCAATTCATAAATGAAGGATAAACAAGTTTGCCGTTTTTTATTTGTATCATACTTATAGGAATCCCAAATTGGGGATATTCAGTACGCATTTTTAAATAAATCGGAGTTTGTGGCAGAAAAAAGTTCCAATATATGATGAATATCAAACTGATCGTGATTCCCTGCTGACAGATAGAAAATTGGTTATTTTTAATCCATTCTTGTCTTAGTAGAGGAGGGTGAGATTCCCCCGCGCACAGTCTCCATCGCTGGCAGCTCCACCGGGAAATGTAATCTTCACAAGAGGCCGATAATGTTTGTCGAGTGTTTGAGACACTATTATATATGACAAAGTGAGCAAAAATCGTTCAGTCACCAGTTTTTTTGCTATCCTAGCATCCTTCGTCACCCCTTCGTTTCCCTTCGACTCTGTCGGGCGGCAGTGATGACGTCACCAGCTATCTATCATCTTCCTGTCCCACTTCCAAGTTCATTTCCGGTAGCATCTATCAAGCCATCGGGGCAAAATTATTGCAACCCTGCATCATACGCCTGCATGCAGTCATCCCTCATTGGACAGGACAGGAAAATCGTACTTTAAATCTATCAACCTTGTTATGAGGGGTTGGTATTATTGAGGTATTGACAAACGGGAATTAGTCGCAGCTGATATTATACTAACATATCTCCCTTTTTAGTGAGCGAGGATTGAGACTTCCTTGTCAAAATATTTCTAAATGATGACAACTTGGGATAATAATAGGAGACTTTTATTCACTTCCATCTCAGGTCTAAAATATTAGCAATTAAAGTGATATTCAATCACATATTACTGGAGAATCTATACGATAATTATGAGCAGTAATGAACTCAACTGTTGGTATATAATAAAAGCGATAAATTGGTTTCGTTATACTATAGGCGAACGATCGATTAGACTTTCTGATCGTTCATTCCCTATTCATTGTGGGGGATTGTGGAAATTATAGTGAAAATTTTAATGACTGAATATTCGTACCAAGTGTTTTTGGCAGAATATCTTGTATGTGTAATGTGCGTAAGCAGTTTTTCCAACATCATAACTTATCTTCTTCATGCTATACGCAAGTTACTGTTTTATATCGTAAGGTCAACGTATCTCTCTCTTCTAAAAATTTGGTTTGCTGGTGAAAACTAACTAAATCAAATCTAAGCTTCAATTCATCCTAAGTTATCTGCTTGGTGTAAATAATTCGACTGTTCAAACTTATGAAGTTATATTTTTAAATAGCAAATTTGACGCGCTCTTAGCGATCTCGTATGCTCGGGCGCCAATAACGGAGCAACTCTGTAGTGAAGATGCCGGATAGCTAACAGGAAGAGAAAGGGTTTATCGCTGTGAATAAAGATAAACGTATAAGAAGAAACAAACAATTTTATTAAAACAAATAAATGGAAAATTGGTATATACATGAAATCAGCGGAAACAAATGGTAAATATTGTACTTTCAAAATACGACGGACACGGCTTTGATCCAGCACACTAAGTTGGAGTTACGGTGCGGTGAATTTGTGGTGGTCGTCTTCAGAGGTTGTCGTAGCCCTACGTGGCAGAGGCTACGACGTGGTGAGCCGACTGTAGCCCTACGGCAGAGACTACAGTTGCAGAAGGTGGATGCTATAGCCCTACGGCAGAAGCTACGGCTGAATGCAGTAGACTGTGGCCCTACGGCAGAGGCTACAGCTGGATGCAGTAGACTGTGGCCCTACGGCAGAGGCTACGGCAGAGGCTACAGCTGGATGCAGTAGACTGTGGCCCTACGGCAGAGACTACATTTGCAGAGAATGACGACTCTGAAGCAGAAGCCACAACGAACGTCGTTTCTACGGCTCTGAAACAGTAACCACTCGACAGCGGGGGTTAAATATCCCCGTCAACAGGACGTTACTTACAGAGAATACTGTTGCTCTGAAGCAGGAACCATAATGGATGCAGAACGGTTTAATCGGTCTGATACAAAAGCTCTACTAAAATACACTAGAATCAAGTCTCTCGGAAGAGTATTTTAATGTTCGATGTCAGCTTGTATTTATACCCAGATTTTAAGTAAACTGTACTGAACAGGTTTAAATATGAAAAAAAAAGTGTTACTTAGATTTTAGTAACCTCCAAAAATTGTAACTGAAGGCTAATAACTGGAACCGTAACATTGTGGCTAAGTTGAGCTATGTTGAATCGTTTTATCAAACAGTTATTAATCTTCCAGGTCTCAAAAAGAGAGTCGTTCGTTACACAAACATTATTGTAGCCGAAAAAACAAGGAATTGTGCTTTTAATTTATTTAAGAATGTTGTATGTTCTTATGAATAAATTTCATGATTATCTACAAAGCTTGGTACCCATTGCGATCTCAATTCCTTTATTTTATATGGGATATCATGACTTTTTGTGAAGAAATTATTATTATTTATTATTCAAAAGTGACCTGTAAAATTAATGAATTCAAGAGATGAAGTGGATGGCACTTGGTTACATAATTGATAGCTCAGCTAAAATAGACGAAAAAAAATTCTGAGTTTGCATTAATCCTCAACAAGCTGAATTTTTGTACAAGTCTTGAATATGTAATTACAAATGCCATATAAAAAGTCCTCGTCGATCCCGCCTGTGCGTTGTTCTATATCTGAGATCAAAGATAATAAATTTTCGCTTTTTACGTAAATCTCTGAAATAGTGAGAGCTACCGGAAAAAAAAGTGACTAAAAATTTATAGAAGTGAAATTTTCTACAAAAAAATATATTTTTACTTTTTTTCCCACGAAGCACCATTCTCGATTTATCGCGATTTCAAAGCTAGAAAATACGAGTATGCATTCATATGTGGCCAGTATGCATCATTTGAAGAACAAAATATTGAAGTATTGGTTTTTGTGATTCATTCACTCAAATACTGTACGTGGAAAAAATGCGAAAAGGCCGTACCTGATTCCATTAGTCGGTTGGCTTTGAGTAACATCAATAGTCCAATCAGTTTTAAACTACTTTTTGTAGTGAATAGACGTGTTTGTAGATGGTATTTTCATTTTAAATGTGCTGTTACAAAATTTTATTGGAATGTCAGAAGTTTACTTCATTTGCAGTGAAGCTTTGACTTAAAGTTAAATAAAAGAGTGCAGTTAACTTGTCCCCCTCCAACATCTGCTCTGGTTATCAACACTTGTTTCATATATTTTACCAAGTGTAAGTGTGGTTGGACAATGAACTAAATCCTGAAGAGTGGGACTGTAAATTGATGAATAACAGTTTGAAGCCATTCAGCCCTTTTTTTGAAATTGCAATCAAGGCTATACGAAAAATTGTACTGGGCAAAAACGTTATTTTGTTCACCAGTCTGTGCCAATTGTCAATGCCACTCTTGCACTACACTACAGATGAAGAATTTTCCAAAATCGATTAAGATCTAACTGATATATCTCTCTTCTTCGAGCAGTCAACACACATTGAGCAAAAAAAGAAAGAAACGAGTGACTATGTAAAATTTTATGTAGCATTGGATGATGAATAATGCTGTTTTCTTGCTGCTACAATTTTCATTTCATCAATAAAATATTGTCCTATTGAATTTCCTGGATCGAAATATATATCATACTGAGGAAAGCGTCGAGTACACTACTTCATATATAGGTGGTGCGGAAATGTGTGCATATCCACGATCTGAAATTGCGATAATTCGAGAACGGTGCTTCGTAGGAAAAAAAGAATTTTTATCTTTTACTTACTTGTATTAATAGACTGGGAGCTAGTGACAGGTGGGGTTCTCCGATTTTATACCGCTTGCCTTTTTGAGGGTTGATAATTTACCTCTTGATAAGAAAGATAAAAATGTTATTGAGTGATGCACGCTTTCCGGCCATAGTTCAAATTCCAATTAAAGGTCTGAAAAAAAAGTGGTTTTTTCCATGATATCATATTGCATGCCTTTGTAATGTTGAATAATTGAAATTAATCTAAAGCCAAGTACTGAAAGGCAAGCGATTCGCAACAGCTCAAGTGGCTCAAAGGGTTGCGTGAACTTGTGAAAAAAAAATATGAAAAATGCTGTGTTTCCAAATTGCATGCCAATGGAAAGAATTGAAGTTTTAGTCATAAAACCCTTGTAAAAAAATTGGCAAGCATTCCTCGTTGGCGCAAAGGTTTGAAATTCGGGGGTAATCTTGCATAAATTTTGCACCAATTAGCCGTGAGCTCAAATTACCTTAAATGGAGCAAAAACTTAATTTTGAAGTGAAATAATTATAAATTTAGAATGGCATGCATGTTGCTTAAGCCCTTCATATTTTAAATAATAATGAAAGTTGCATAAAAAACTCGCAAAATTTCTCTGACTTTATTCTGCCTGCCATTTTGTATTACATCAACAAATGCTGTTCTAAATCAATTTGAGAAATGGCAAGCATGTTTTTCAAGCCCTTCATATTTTAAATGAAAATGGAAGTTGCATAAAAAACACGCGAAATTTCTCCGACTTCATTCTGCCTGCCATTTTATATCACATTAATAAATGCTGTTTTAAATTCATTTGGAAAATGGCATGCATGTAACTCTGTCCGATCATTGAGAAACTTTGGAAAAAGTGGCAATAAACAGTAAGAATATCCGTGATTTTATTTTGTATTTCAATAGAGAAATACTTATGCTCCAAGTTAGAATAAAAAAAATTAATGCATATGACATAAGAGAAATATTTACGAATGAAAAAAAAAAAAACAAGAAAATATGGCCTAGAATCAACTTAGTTTGTAATTATAGACATGGCAGGAGGTAAATCTTTCATAATAGTGCAGATTATATATTCATTTATTATACCATAAGTAGTTGAAGTATTATCGATTATTTTTGTAGTGCTATCACGAATGTTTATTGTGCTTGCGTTTAAATACCACGAGTGTGCAGCACGAGTGGTATTCACAAGCACAATAAACATGAGTGATTGCACCACAAAAATAGTCTATAATACTTTAACTACAAATGGTATATGGAGGACTATTCCAGGAGTCAAACCATTTTTTCAAATTAGTTTTCTGTGAATCTAGTAACAACTCACGTGATTTTCATAGGAACGAGTAAACAAACTTCTGTCAAGCTGAAAGATTAGAATTTCTTGCATTTTCTTTGACAAATAATAGCGAAATATATTGCGTCTCAATATGGAATCTAGTTCAGAAAGGTTTGGTGATAGATCAGAAGATGAAATTGATGAAGATATTCAGAAAAATATTCCATTAAATACGAAGAAAGCACAAATTGGAGGTGTTCACATCTTTGAGTAAAATACTCACTCTGACCATTAGTGTAATACCCGATGGTATTTCTACACGTCCAAATACTCACTGATATGCACCGTTTCTATGGCGATTTAGCATTGTTAACCTTGTCAAAAATACTACGAATGGAATAGTCATATATAATATCATAAGTGGTTAAATTTTACCAGAAAAATTTTTAGATTGTTACGAGAGCTTGTTGCTTAGCAATTTATTGAGTGATTTTTGATCAATATCACGAAATAAATTGGTAGCAAGCTCTCGTAACAATCTGAAAATTTTGTCAGGTTAAATTTAATCACGAATGGTATTCGGAAGATTATTTTTCCCATCCAAATTCATCAATAGATTCCAGAGACTCGACTCCGAATCTGCTCATTTTCACATTCAATCTGTCTGTCAGTTTGACAGATGCTGAATCAACGCGGCTGAATGTTCTTTGTTTTATATATATATATAAGCAACAGACAAAATTTCCAAAAAATTTCCACTTGAAAACCGTGCTGGTTGTACCACGTGACGTCGAATGGTGGAATTCTATTGGTCGAAATTTGGATGGTAAAAATAATCAAAGTAATACAATCAGGTTCATGAACAATACTTTTATACCAGTAAGTTTTCCGTTTGGCATAAATAAGTGAAGAATAGTATGGAAATGAATAGAATTAAAGAGCATGATTTTTTTCATTGGGGAAAAGTTGAAACATTTTAAGTTGATAATTCCACTCCAATATAAAGTAAGCCATAAGAAAAAAACAATTTTATCGTTTTGACAGCGGATAAAAAGGAAGGTAACTTTTTGCAAGTGATAAAACGTTATTTACCTTTCTCCTAGCAACCAAATCAAAACATTCAATATATTAATGTCATTTGCATTATGTGTCCATGCTTAAACTGCAAAATAAACAGAATTTGGAATATTTTCGAAGAGAATATAGGAGAAAATATCAAGAAAAGTGTGTCTATATATACAAAAAACAATAAATCATGTATCTGTAGACAATTTATCGTATTTTGTGGAAACCAGAATTATGTATTAGGAAGAGGTCCGATATGTCTAATTTCAAATATTTTGCTAGATTGGACTTAAAGTATGCGGAGAATTCATGGAGAAAATCTTGAAGAATACTTAGTGGAATGTGTCAAATTAAACGTGAAACGATGTATAATAATTGTACTCCCAATAATTGCACATTTAAATAGACTTTTTCATAAATAAAATGTCGTTAAATTATCTCGCCGAATTATACTCTAGCATTCTATTTTTCTTGGGATAAATTTCAGTTTGATAACTCAACCTTGTAACCTGACAGCAATTTGACTCGAAAACTGTTCAAGAAATGCAAATGCAAATTGCTAGGTAACAAGATTTCGTGAAAACAGAAATTTATCCAGCAAAATAAAAAGCTCTTGTGTAATTACTGTTGATAATTGTAGGAAGAGTTCAGTTTCAATTTATAATTTATATATTTTTTATAAAAAAGATACCTGAAGATGACTTCAAAAGTCGAAATGATCATCGTAAATTAATAAAGAAAATCATAAATTGAAACTTAATTCTTCCTACAATTATTAAAGAGCATGACATTGCAAAAAGGGCCGACAATAAGGACGATAGGGATGAATCGGACGATGATGACAGCGACACTTATTCTCAAATAGGTGGTGAAACTACTGAAGAGGAACCTGAAATTGACAATAATTAAAATGAAAGAATGGAAATTTGAGCAATTATTGCCAATTTCAGATTCCCTTCCATCCCTATTTATTTATATTATGAAACATCCCATTAGCTATTTAAGTATGATTTTTCTATGATAAAAAATTTTTTTTCTGATAATTAGCTTTTTCATTATTTCATAATGATAATAATATTTTTGCATGATAATGAAGATATTCCTACTCTTAAGTTCCAGATGAAGGCAAGTTGTTAATATATGTGATTATCATTTTATTAATAGCAAGATTCAAAACTTTAATGTTTCACAAATTCAGAAGTTTGGATGTCAACTGTACATACGTGTTTCGTCCTCATTTCGACTCTTTGATATAGTATTATTCTAGTGCCTTATTGGATGCAATTTAATGTTATACCCAGTTAGAGCTAATACTGATATTGATGGGCAAATTTGATGTTTCCAGTGATTTCAATTGAATATTTTTGGAATTGTTACTATGAAAACATTATGGATAATTTAAATTGTAGCTCTCTGCAATATTTTGGAAGAGACTCACCTAGGCCATTATTGTTTGGAATAAGTCAAAAAATTTAAATAAATAAATTCGTAGAATAATTCCTGTTAATTTTACTGAATTAATTTACGGGCACTTTTTCTCAATCTTTTTTTCAAAATTTATCAATGATGAGCCTGAGCAACATGCTTGCCATTCTTTGTGTCGTCTAAAAAAAATAATTTTGAACGAAATACACAATGGCATGCAAAATAAAATGACGGAAATTTTACTTCTTTTCTTTGCAACTTGCTCAATGCATGCCTCCATTTTGGGACATCCTGGGGTGCATGCCAATTTCCTCAATAACAATTCATCGAACAAATTACCTATAGTTGAAATGGCATGCAATTTTAAATCACGGCTAATTGGTGCAAAATTTATGCAAGATTACCCCCAAATTTTAAACCCTTGCGCCGAGGAATGCTTGCCAATTTTTTTACAAGGATTTTATAACTAAAACTTTAATTCTTTCCATTGGCATGCAATTTGGAATCACGGCATTTTTCATATTTTTTTTCACAAGTTCACGCAATCCTTTGAGCCACTTGGGCTCTTGCGAATCGCTTGCCTTCCAGTACTTGGCTTTAGATAAATTTCAATTATTCAACAATACAAAGGCATGCAATATGATATCACGGAAGAAACCACTTTTTTCTCAGACCTCCAATTGGAATTTGAACTATGACCGGAAAGCGTGCATCGCTCAATAACATTTTTATCTTTCTTATCCAGAGGTAAATTATCAACCCTCAAAAAGGCAAGCGGTATAAAATCGGAGAACCCTACCTGTCACAAGCTCCCAGTCTATAAGTACAAGGAAGTACTTATTGTGAAACCGACAAAATTCACCTATCGAGATTTTGATGGAAATATCCGTTTTGAGCATCCCTGAATCCATTTTGACTATTTTTGGCTTGATGTCGGTACGTATGTTCGTGCGTGCGTTCGTGCGTGCGTAACTCGCAAATCTCAAGACTGGTTGAACGTATAATGTTGGAATTCTGTATTTAAGAGTGGTATAGGGTCTAGTTGTGCACTTCGCTTTATGGTTCCAATCGTCTGTACCAGAAGTGCACTTTACTTGAACTTTTTTCGAATTTTTCTAGTAAATCCAGAATGATCAACCGTAGGATGTTGAAATCCAGTATTTGAACCTGATGTTGTATCAGAATGGTTATCTGCTATTTTTGTATGAATCGACCAAGCCAGAAGTGCGCTTTACTCGAAACTTCTTTCAAATTTTTTGCATAAATCTAGATTGATCCGCCATAGCATATTGAAATTCAGTTTTTGAACTTGTTGTAGCATCAAAATAGTTATCTACTATTTGTGTATCAATCGGCCAAGCCGGAAGTGCAGTTTATGAGTACAACAGCCGAAAAACATTCAGTTTAATTGAAATAAGGTAGGCAATGATAATCTGTTGTCAATTTTCTGATTTTGTTTGACATTTTACATGTCAAAATATTATTAAAATTATAATAATTATAATCTGAAGTGACAGGAAACTTTATTGAATGAATTTGTGTATGTAGCAAATGATGTACAAGTAAGTCACGTGATGATTTTTATTATCAGGGTTAATTAGATTGATTATGGTTCGAAAACTATTGGCCAATCTACCAAAGCTATGTTGACGTGTGAAACTGTAAGTGCTGGAACTGGTTGCATTATTAAGCGTGGCTGCCGCTCGGTCCATAGCGTTCACGTCGATGTTCAGATTTTTACCTTTGTATACACACAATTATCCAGCTGGTCGTCAAATTTAAACTTTCTAGGTCCTCTGGGAGTAGGATACGTTTTTGATCTATATGTCAGTCGGTCAATCAGTGTTAAAAATGCTGATTTTTAGACGTTAATACCTCAATAACCGTTTAAGCTGTATCCATTGAGTTTGGAGTTCTAGTTAATCCAAATTGTTTTAATGAATAATCCAAATTTTGTGTGTTCAGCTTTAATAGATTTTGAGTTATTAAGAGGTCGAAAGTGGCTCCAAATGGTTCGTGTAATAAATCGCACAGCTGCTGCGTCGCTACTTTCTGTTTTCTAGGTTTGAATAGCTGTGCCGCGTGTCTAGACCTTCGGAATACTCTCATAAGTAAGAATCTAATTGATTTAAATCATGCAACCTTGCAGGCCATGAAATGGCATCATTTGTTTCTACGCATTTGTTATTAAACGTTTCAAGACATTCTGTAACCTGGCCACTTCCCACTTTTATATGCAGGTGCTCCGTCTTGATGATAATGAATGTCTTTTACAAGGTGTAATGGTAAATTGTCTAAGATATCTCCAAAACATATCTTCAAAACATGTTATATCATTGAAATTGATGAAAAAAAAAAATATATTGCAATTTGAAATAAAAAACTTTTGTTCGAAACTTTGGGATCCATTGATAGAATTTTTTTGTCCACTACAATAGTATCTTGACAAGGAAATTGTTTGCTAATTCAATCAAATTAGTATCTCTTATAATTTTCGAGATTGCAATGGTGTACAATTTGAAATGAACACCTGTATAATAGAGCATGGTTGGTAATTTAAATCTACTGAAAGAATTCAGGAGCATTGTGGACACGTAATTAAAAACAAGGAACATAGCAAGGAAGTGGGAACAGGACCATCCAACCTATTTGAATTTGAGACTGAACAAAAAATTCGTTAGAAGTGAGTCAGATCGTTGATCACATTAATGATTCATCGTTTGGCATAAATTAGTATCTCTATTTGTAAGCAACAAGAATATCTCTTCGTGTTCTCATTGAAAACAGGATTGAACCAATTGGATCTGTAGAATGTAAACTTAATGGAATTATCGTCATTGCTAATTGTCGAGGAGTGGAAAAGAAACGATTTTCCCGGAGCAAATAGAATTAACGAAGAATTAATTACATTTTGGAAAACAATAAAGCACATTCCAAGAAATTCTTGAAGAACTCAGACATTCTGTAACTCAGAAGTTTAATTTGATATTTTTAATTCTCTGCAGACTGTGAGTGCAGTTCGACAGTAGTTTGGCGGCTGTTTGCGATAATAATGAAACTTTGATTTACTGAATTGCGAAATTGGATTTTGATGTTATTTCGAAACTCATATTCACTCATTTGACGTACTACCTCATCTTTATTGCAACGAATTTAAGCTTATAAATTAGTCATTACGGTTTTGATTGGCTCTCAAATTATTGTAGAAAAATTCAACTTCAAGAATTAAAAGTGAATATAATTGTATTCCGAAAGGCTACAAGGTATGAAAGGCAACCTAAGAGTCATAGAAGCAGTATTGGTTGAACGCGTATAGGATTGTATGACTATCAATCAGCTTTCTTTGGAGTTGCCGTGGTCAGCGTCTATTCTATGAAAAGCTATGCTCTATGTGACTTATGGTTGTCGTATTTTTGTTTCTGATGCATTAAGTTTTACTTTTTATTGTGGTGTATCAGAAATTAAGTCTGGGATCGCAGTTAACGGAAATTATTATGGTGAAAATGAATGTCGATATTTTCAGATATATGCACGGTTAAACATGTTAAACAAGTAATAAGTAATTGACAAAGCAAACAGCAAACGAAAACAGAAACTTTCTGCGAATGACAGAAGCGGAATTATTTGCTTGATGATATTTTTGTCTGAAAAGTGTCATCATTAAAATTTCTTCTCTGGTTTACCTTGAATGGAATATCCTGTGTAACTAGAGTTGATAATGTAGATAAAGATGACCTTTAAGACTAATTATCCATCTCATCAGCTTAACTCAAAAGGTATTTTATTTCGGAGATTCGGGTAAAAAATTAATCTAATTAAAATGCGAGCCCTGTTTGTGTTTTCTGCGAGAACATGTAAATTACACGCAGATAGCTCTCAGGAAGTAATCAATTAAAAAAAATTAACAAACCTCTCGACTTACGTTAAGTTGAGATAAGAGCCCTTCCATGTTAACAAACGAACCACGTTCGTATCGTATTTGTCATTCATCATTTGGAGTCATGCAAGTTGCTCAAACCGTACTATTTTAAAATACAAATAGCACGCTAGAATATAATTTTCTTCCTTTTCCGTCTCCGGTAATAGTTGACCGAGTTAGTTATCTTGATCTCACCGTTAGCAGGACTCGCGGAACAAGTGACGAACGACAATAGAATCTCTTAAAAGTATTAACATCTGATATGATTTTATCTGCAACTGAATTTCATTTGTTGGTTTTCAGGATATGAGGTCTGCCACAAAAGAGTTAACTTGAATTATAAATCGTTCGTATTCAATTTCTGATGTGTCCTTTTTGTTAACAATTTGTTTTAGACTCCCAGAATACAATCCCTATCTATAAAACGTCACCATCATTATCAATTTCGTGAATTACAATCTACCGTTTGTCACAATAAAAAACCAAACAATAAATTCCTTCTAAATCCGATACACGCTCACAAAAACCATTCCAGATTCCTCTAGCAACGGTAGAGGTGTCGAGCAAGCAGGATGGACGCAATGACCAGTCCTGGAAAGTGGTTTAAATAGAAATGGAAGAAAAATGTGCCTGGAGCAACATACGGCGTTAACGTGGAAAGTACACTAGGTTTAAACTTTTATGGAGGCTATTCGTCGTGGTACCTGCGACACTGCGACAGCAGCGCAGTAGATTTGTGAGTCTTGTTCATTTCGCAGTGCTTTCTGGTGGAGGCGACAACCTGCGGCAGTACTTCGTACATCTAATAGATTGTTTATAGATACTCGATAATGCTTGATGAATAGATCAAGTTTTTCCACATTCTCGAGGCATCCTAACGTTTTATTATTCCAAAGAGTGTATATATGTATATAGATATACTCGAAATCTGCTCTTTTCTTGATTGTCATCAATCTTGCACATAAAATACTATAGGCGCTCATGTTTTTCAGTATCGCCTGTATTATCTGTATTATGGAATCCAAGTAGGTAAATTATTGTGCTCCTTCTATTTCAGGTTGGTCAAGGAAGATATCTTCATTATTCATGTCTTGTATGCGCATTTCTTTTGTTTTGTTCATATCAATCTTGAGACCAACTTCATTTGCTTCATTTTCAAGGTAATTGAGTTTGGCGATGATGTCTCTGTGACTGAGTGCCAGCAAACATATATCATCTATTATAATCCAAACCCTTTGATCTGTTGGTAAAATTCCACCTTATACCCCTCTTTGAATCGTTAGTCTTCTGTAATACAGAGCCCAAGTGCAGCACTCTTCATGTAGAATAATTATAATAGAGCTCTTCTATTATGTGGATGATTTTATTTGTGATTTCTTTTTCTTCAAGTGTTTTCTATATTGCTGAATGTTTCAAGGTGTAAAACGCTCTTTCGAAATCAACAAATATCATGTAAAGGAGTAAGCGGTATTCCTGTGACTGTTCTAAAATGATGGGCAATATATTTTGATTGCCGCAGAGTCTATTGGCCAAAATTCCGCTTACTCAGGTTTCATAGTTGGTTCCAGACTTTTCGAGAGTCTCTGATAGATGATATTAACAAGTTATAATTCAGTAAAGCCATTCCGTGCCAGTTGCGACACTTACTAATATCTCCTGTTTCAGGGAGTTTATTAATCAGTCTGGTTTTACATTCTATTGGAAAGTGCTCCTCAGTCCATGCTGTTTTGAATAGTGATTGGGGTTTTCTTGTACTATCTGCGGGTAAAATTTGACTATCTCAGGTGGTATGTTGTCGACTTGTCGAGACTTATATAATTTGAATTGCTTAGTTCTATTCAATATTTCTGGTAGTTCGGGAGCATTTATGTTTATTTTTAGTTAATCTCTCATGTTATCGATCTTCACGTAGGCATGAGGTAGTTAGGGTTTCACTGAAATGATCTCTGCATCAATTCATTTGTTCTTTTGTATGATTTTCTCCGCTGAAGTTTCTTCCCGGTATTTTTCAGTTATATTATAGAATTGCAAAAATGTTTCAGTTTGACTGAGGTTTGTACACATTTTGCAAAATATATACTCCTGCAGATCTCTCTGTAAGTGTCTAAAAAAATTCCTATTGACATAGTTTTGTTTTCTCTTATTAATTTTCTATTGTCAGTTTTTGTGAGTGTGTCTCCTCCGCTTATCCAGTTTTTTCTTGTTGGTTGTTCTATATTCCCTAATATTTTGTTGCTAGCATTGATCCGTACATCAAAAATGAGCTGTCGTTTTTCAGCTGAATCCTTATTCTCGTCGTTGGTGGACAGGCCTTTTCCAATTTATTCCTCTAGTTTCTTCAACATTTTTTTTGTCTTTAATGTTATTAGTATTGAATTTATGTCTCTAGCCCTGATTGTTAACAATTAATGGATCTCTTTGGATCCCCAACATATTAATGGTTGACACAATTGAACTTCTTGGTTCATCAACTCAACTAATTATTTGAACAAGAATCAATTTAATAATATTTTTTACTTGAAATCAATCCTTTTTACTTACTTGTGAAGTACAAGTAAGTATTGTAAAACCGACATAATTCACCTATATGGATTTTGATGGAAATATCCGTTTTGAGCATCCCTGAATCCATTTAGATTATTTTTGGCTTGATGTCGGTACGTATGTTCGTTCGAGCGTTCGTGCGTCTCAAAACTGGTTAAACGCATGATGTTGAAATTCTGTATTCAAGACTGGTATAGGGTCTAGTTGTGCACCTCGCATTATGGTTCCAATCGTCTGTACCGGAAGTGCACTTAACTTGAAACTTTTTTCGAATTTTTCTGATAAATCAAGAATGACCAACCGTAGGATATTGGAATTCAGTATTTGAACTTGATGTTGGGCCATAAATATAAATCTCCACTTAAAATTGCAACTTGCCATTAGAAAATCATATGTCTCATTCTGAGAGAGCGTTTCGAGAATATCATCTGTGTTGTCGTACCTAGAAACATCTGGCGTGAAACCGACATATCGGTTAGTAGAGCAAGATCTTTCCAGAAATTTGACATTGGATTCTGACCATCATCCCTAAGGTAATCAGTTTCGAAAAGAGCGTAGCACCACTCATCCGAGTAGCTCTTCAAGGATATCCGAATATTTGGTATTTATATTTTTAAATATTAAAAGGACATCAGTTGTTACCTCTAATAAACACGTGAGGGTTTCACGGCTCTTGCTCCCAAATTATCTTGAATAAACCCAATACGTCCATTCATGTCGTTCAATAACCAATACTGGGACCCGTTGCATTTTCAACTGATATTTTCCCGGCCCTATGGCACTCTACTTACCCCAATAAAAAAGTCCAAATCATCTGAGTTATCTGACGAATTCATTTATGGATTATCCACTGGCGCCCAAGAAATATCGGAAATAGACGCATCCAAATTCGTCCACTCCATTCAGTATTTGAACTTGATACTGCATTAGAATGGTTATCCGCTATTTTTGTATGAATCGGCCAAGCCAGAAGTGTACTTTACTTGAAACTTTTTTTAAATTCTTCCCATGAATCTAGAATGATCAGCCATAGCATATTGAAATTTAGTGCTTGAACTTGTTGTAGCATCAAAATAGTAATCTATTTTTGTATCAATTGGCTGAGCCGGAAGTGCAGTTTATATGTTCAACAGACATTCAGAATTTGCCGTGAGAAACGATAAGTTCAATTGAAATGATAAGGTAGGCAATGATAATCTGTTGTCAATTTTTTGATTTTGTTTGTCATTGTATATGTCAAAATATTATTAAAATTATATTAATTATGACCTGAAGTGACAGAAAACTCTATTAGATAAATTTGTGTATATATCAAAAGATGTACAAGAAAGTCACGTGATATTCACGTCAGATTTTTAATCAGACAATTCCTGACGATGCGTCCGATCTCTTCCATTTTTATCTGTTTTAATCCTCGACCGTAAGTTTGGAACGATAATCCTATAGTCGAGTATCTCCACCGTCAGCAGGGTTAGCAGTAGCTCTCAAACAAAAAAATATGGAGAAAAAATTGAAGACAACTTTTGACCCAACTGGAGATGTTTAGTGTACGCTACATTCCATACGTCGAGCTCGATCAGAGCGGACGGTGCCCGCCCGTTATGGTGCGAAGCCCCGTCGGTTAAAAACAAAACCACTGTTTCAAATTACACGAGATTTCACACGTCGAGCTCGTTTAGAGCGGGCGAAGCCCATCCGTTCGTTTTGGTGCGAAGCACCGCCGGTTAAAAACAAAACCACTGTTTTAGTGCCACTGACAAAGCTTCATTTTACTAGTGAGCTTCGAGTATAGCTACATGTTGTGGAGGAATTTGGATATGGAATCATAGCTACCAGAGGCTCAGTGGAGGAATTCGGATGCGTCTATTCTCGATATTTCTTGGGCGCCAGTGGATAATCCACAAATGAATTCTTCCCGTATCTCAGATAATTTGGACTATTTTACTAGGGTTAGTACAGTGCCTCGGAATCGGGAAAATATCAGTTGAAAATGCAACGAGTTGCAGTATTGGTTATTGAACGACGAGAATGGACATATTGGGCTTATTGAAGATAATTTGGGAGAAAGAGCCGTGAAACCCTTACGTGTTGTTAGAGGTAACAACTGATGTCTTTTTAATATTCAAGAATATAAATACCAAATATTCGGATGTCTTTGAAGAGATCCTCGGATGAGTGGTGAAGTTAGTGGTGCTTATCTTGAACAGCGCATGCCTCAATTTTGATCCGGATTTTCTTAAAGAGGTCCTTGATAGGTGATGAAGAGAGTTTGAAACTATTTTCAAATTTAATCAGGCTTTGACACTCGTTTCCTGCTGTGTCCATTTTGAACCCGATTGTCTTAGGGATGGTGGTCAGGATCCAATATCAAATTTCTGAGAAGATCTTGCTCTACTTACCGATATGTCGGTTCCACGCCAGATGTTCCTAGGTACGACCACTGAGATGATATTCTCGAATCGCTCTCTCAGAATGAGACTTTTGATTTTCTAATGGCAAGTTGCACTACCGTTTTATTCTAAGAGATTTACGCTGCATTGTATCTATGGAGAGTTGACTTCATTTTTGAGGTAATGTACGGGAATAATCAAAATAGGTCTTCAAAATATTACTCTGATATTCATGATCCATTTAATTATTATTTTTCCATATCATTCAACTGACAGTTGCCAAAGATGTATCCAATTGCTTAAAATTGGGACTTAATGACGTCAATACTAACGATGTCAATATGTAGAAGGAAGACGGACAAAGATGGGTAACAGTTAAAAAACAATGAAATTTGATTCATCACAAGATGTTTTTCTGTTTATTCTTTCCTTGCTTGACGTTTCTGCTGCTTTTCCGCGTCCTTAAATACAGTGGACGGTTTCCAGGTAGTTTATTCTTGACTTGTTGTATCTCGGGGAGTTTTTATGCATGGTATGTTACTCGTTGTACTAGAACCTATTAATCTCATTAGCAAACTTCAAAGGAATCACAAATATATTGTTCAGAGAATTTTAACTTTGACTCAATACAACATCCTTGTAACTTTAGATTAGCAAGATTAGCAAGCGATATATTATTTGGCATGGTCGAACGTCGAACCATTATTGACTATCATCAGTCCTCGTGACTCTCGATATTCAGTGCAGCACTTACATATGTTTTGGTGAAACAAGATTCAATTCTTTGTCCAAACTGACATTTTATTCTGAAATTCAAGTCTGATTCGAATGCATCTCAAAGATTATTTTTCCTAAATATATCTTGATGTTCATTTCATTTGGTCTGATTCTCTCGACAATATTGCGCACATCCCACAATAACGTTGAGTGGAGCACTATCTTTTCATTTAAATGAAGTTGGTGTTACACGTAAAGGAAACATTTTGTCGACGTTGCAATAAAATGTCATTAAATTCTGCAACGGAGTGAAGAGTGCAGAATGGCAGGCAACTCCGTTTGTAGCTTGGGAATGTGTAAGGTTGGGTTCACACGGCCAGATATCAAAGCATATTAAAATGGGCTTTCAATTTATTTCTATATTATGTTGTTGGAATATCAGGACAAGTGTAATGATTCCCAATAATCTTACAGGCACTAAGAACAATGAACAGTGATTTATCACGAAAAGTGAATTGGTTGATGTGGAGAGAAGGAATAATTCATACGCAGAGTCACAGGACACTGGTTTATTTGTGAAGTGATTCAAAATGAGTTTCCAGCGAACAAGAAGAAAGTATTTCAGGTTTTACTGGTGCTTTACTTGTGTAAAGCGGTCTTAAGAGAGGATTTGAAAACATACGTTAACCACCGCTCGACACACTAATGAAAAGTACAAAGTCATGTGTTTTAACTTTCTGCTACATACACACTACTCTATGCTGTTTATTAAACTTTGTTCCACATGCGACAAAATTAATGCCTAGAAAATGTGTCGCAAAACTAAAAGCTCCTACTTTTTATTTGGTTTAAAGACATTGTATTCAGTTTTTCTCGCAGAAACGCATTTATTTTTATCCATGCAATTCTTCGTTTACAGCAAATGTCTAATGAGATGTTTTTAAACCAATTATCCAGTTTTTGTTAGCTGTCAAATCCAGAACATAATCCAACCGACTCAGTAAATAATATGTCAAGTGAAGACAACCAGACATTTTTTTAAAATACAGTAGAATAATCTGATTTTATATTCAAAACAGCATAAATAGTTAATTCTACAAAGCTAATATGTCAATCATTCCAAGTGATCGGTCAAGATCGGCTTAATTAACTTTCGGGTTAAATAGCCACGTCCAATCTCTGAAAGACAAAAATCGGCTGTCCGCAGACAAAATGTTGGCAGCTTGCTGCAATTAGGGACCAATTTTAGTCCGCTAACTATAAGTGAACGACTTTTCGCTGCCTACCAGTCATCAATTCCAATTTCGTGCCTGCGAATCCAGATCTCTTTCAATCAACGTTATAACCGTGTCGAGAAAAAGTATGCTCATTTCTGGGCAAAATTATTGCAACCCAGAAATCTTAAATTTTTCCTAAGAAACATTTTAGGCCAATACAATTTAAATTTTCATCTTTCCGAATTTTGGAGTGGAAGTAGATCAATATACAAATGAAATTCAATCGAGAAGCCCAAACAAGAAATGAAACTCAACGTTTGAATAGAAAAGATGTATTCTAGAATAAATGTACGTCTTTTATCCAAGAAAGCAATTTGTTTTTATTATAGAATAACTTTTGTTTCGTTCGAATCAGTCTTTCCGAAGATGGTGTTTGAAAATCAAAGTTATCTTTGAATATAGGAATGAGTTTGAGTTTAGTTTATTTTCCACGAAGCGGAGCATTTCCTGTTTCGTTCACTCCGCAATTTATTCGGGAAATATAGAACTTTCAGTCGGAAATTGTCAATATGTGTTTGAGGTGTCAACTGTGCACGATGTGGATTTCTATTCACTTTGACATTTCCACGCGCGTTTGCGGATTATATCTGCTTGGAATTATTTCCATTTTAACCATGTAGCGAACTTCTATCAACTTTCTGCCAGCAGCATTATCCGATTCGTTCATTCGGATTACATTCGATTGACGGATTTTAGTTGTAAACTATGCCTCATCCATAACCAGGCTTCCATAGCAAATATTATCAGAACAATGTCAGTTGTTTGAATATCCAACTAAATTGAGCTAAAAGCCAATTATAATATTGTTGGTATGTATTCTAAACGGAAAATTTTCTTTTTTCTACTGTGTACTTTTGGTTACATCATTTGAAAATCAGACCTCTTTCGTACTCTGACTCTATTGGACATTTTTATTTTCGACATAAATTTTCTTGCAATTTAATATATTTCATATATTTAGTCCAACTTTCTAAATACGTCCAAATATGCAAAATAAGCAATCGTCTCAGCTTCAACCTCTTCATTCTAGTAATTTCTTTGAGTTGGGGAAGAGAAAAAATTCCCGGGAGCCAAATCTGGCGAATACGGGGCATGTGGAAGCATTGAGAATGGAAGTTCATCGAGTTTTGCCGCAGCACCCAGAGATTTCTGTGCATATGCATTATCTTGTGAGTTAGCACAATTTTTTGCCAGATAGAGCTATTTGATTTTGATTGCACTATTCAATTTGTCCAGTAATGAAGAGTAGTAAGACCATGATAGCCCTACTTTTTTTTCAAGTTGTCTATGAGAACTACAACATGAGAATTTAAGAAGATCGGCAGATGGAACTGTGCTGGCTTTTTCAGGCGCACTTGCTATTACTCCAATTCATTTGTAATGTTTACTGCTTTAAAAGGAATTGTTTATAATTATATAAAGATCACTATTTAATGAATAAGAAGAGATTAAAAGTTTTATTCTTCGAAGTATTACTAAACAAACACTATACAATTTATTTCTTACTACTATTAATCTTCAACAACAAAGCCATAGATATTTATTTTCAACACATATTTATCTACAACACTGATCGTTCACTAGATATTTACTATTTCATTGTTCACTGTTTTCTCAGTCAAGTCATTTGCTCATATAAATATATACAGATGTTCGTTTCTCGAAATGTTCTAGGCTAGTCGAAAGCACGTTACTAGAATTTTTGTTCGTGCGAGACGGTGTGTTGCATTGCGGTGTGATACAATGAGGATGAGAGGCCCCGCTCAGACAGGGCTGGATTCAGGGCTCAATCTATTCTTACGAATTATGATACTTCCGCACGTTACACATTGTTTGGATTGCTATGCTGTCAACAAAAGTATATATAAAATATAGTAACCAGCTTAGAATATATCAACTCCTGGGATCGACGGAGGCGTAGCTCTACTTATTATTTTGCTTGAAACTCCAGAATCTACTGGTCTTCAAGAGATAAAAATAAAGCTGTGAATTGAATAACTGTCAACTTCTATTGGTCTCTACTTTTGTTGGTCTGGCGCATAACTAAAGCATCCACAGATCTTTAGCAGGTGGTGATGAAGTATATCCAAAACAGTAGATTTCTATACAAAAATAGTAAAAAGTTATAAACAAATGACTGGTGATCACGATCGATTAAGTTCATAATTGTGAACCCTCACAGTTTTTTGAGGCTTCGTGCACAATTTCACATTTTTGAGCCTTCAGCTGCCGTGCTTGGATTTAAGTTTAACAACAACCAGTTACCAGTTTTCATTTTTTATTTTTGTCCCTGCAAATATTTAAAGGAAGTAGTTCTGTTCCAAATATATTCAATCACTTACCTTGCACCGTTGACCAGTTAGAATAATTATTTTCAGTTCAGAACATGTGTTTGAAAATAGATTGGATTTTCATGAACTTCAAATACTTAAAATACAACTCTGTGATCTTATTACCTTAGCTTATGTCAAGTACTTAAGGCAGATTCATGCAGCTATTCATATTTATGTTCACATTTAATTTTCATCTTTATTTAATTCTCATTTATCTATGTGGCATTTAGGCAGAGGCACGAATAAAAATTAAATAAGAAATGAATGCATGCGCATATCGATATTTTATCATCTAGAATATTTCTGTATTTCTGAAACGTCAAATAATCGAAGATGTGTGTTCGTCAAAGTTCCTCTGTATCTGTTAATTTTGAACAATTTCAATACGATGAAATTTTAAAAGATGAGACATCTGATAGCTGCAACCTTGAACACTCTTCACTGCACATGCGCAGTGTATTTCTCAATTTCATTCGCATTTAAATGAAAAAATTGGTCATCTTATAAATGAAAATGATAGATAAATTAGAATGTAAATTAGAATAGTGCATACATTCATCTTTTAAATGGAATTAAACTAAAATTAAATATAAATGTAAATGGCTGCCTGAATCCGCCTTCACCCCTGTACTAACCCATAATGGCTCCGTCTGTTGTTTTTGTGAGATGCTCTGTATACATCTTTCCTGTGATTTTATTCAACACACTGACATGACAAATATAATTTACCTCTGACATTTGACAAACGCAAGTCTACCGACCGAAAACTGAGTTATCATTTTATTATTATTACTATTTGAACGTTTTGAAATGTAATTTCCTGATGCAAATACCTAGTTACTGCTGCAAATAGTTTAGGAGATTTTATTTTGGAAAGAATAAGTACTTTAGAATCGTTCTCTTCTTTTTGTTAAATTATTTCTTTTTCACATTATTTCACATCGCCAAATCAGAGTCAATTTAAAAGACCCAAGTTAAGTAATATTTCATCAATTTTTGTGTATAAATAAAACCGTGTATCCGATTTGAGTCACTCCTTTGTGAGTCAAGTCTTCTGAGCAGTCGTTCCAAAGTGCGCTTCTAGTTCCAATTCTGAGTGTCATCTTCGAAGTGCTTACCGTTTTACCGTCCGAGAAGAGTTGCAATACTAAGTTTGTTCAACATAATTGTACGATGCGAACCTGTAATGGCCAGTTGCACCACCGTCACTCAAATTTAAGTGGAGTTTAATATTTATGGCAACTATTGTACGTACAATTGTTACCACGGTTATTATTCCTTCCTTAAAGTTAAGTGACGGTGGTGCAACTAGCCATAAGTCCGATTATTTCCTCCAAGTCCGTAAAAGGAACTTAAATTTGTCTTACTTTTGCTGTTTTAACTTAGAGTATTTTTGTTTCACTTTGCCGTCTAGGACCTTAGTCTAGCTTTACGAACGTTGAATTAACTGAAGTTTCATCACCGCTGAGGAGATCCTTCTGATTTCACAGTGTTGAAATGAATTAGAGTAGTCGCCATTGGGAAATCATTGTTGATTTCACAGTGTTGAAGTGAGATAACGTGGAGTTACTGCTCGGAAATTATTCAGGTTTCCTGACGTTGAGAGCGATGTAAAAGTTAATTTACCGTTTTGGGAACTGCTTCACGATTCACTAACCACTGTTTTTTTTTTAAGTTCCTCGCCTTCTTCGATCGCCTGGGTCCGTACTGCGGACCGCTAGTGTCGAGTACTTGTACCACCATTACGTCATCATCAGCCTTCGGTTATTCTGTCAACAGTGCTAATTTCTGAGAAATATATGTTATATGTTCACCGTCTCCGTTATTTGTAATCCTAATTTTTCCCTCTGAGCTATCAAGCCGTCCGTCTTTAGAAGCTGCATCACCGATCACAGAGCATACCGTCTGCAGTTTCGACAGCGACGCCAGCAGTGAGATATCGCTACAATACTCTTCAGAAATGATCAAATAGATACGTTTCTATAATCGACTGTTGATAAACACAGCACCAAGCAAGCAGTCAGCTTCCGCATGCTCGAAACATCACTTAAAATGGGGTGGACGTGGTCTATCGAGATGTTTACAGTCTCAGCAATTCTTCGAATGTTCAACCGACGATCGTTTAGTATGGAATTGTGAATTTTGGCGACGTTTTTGCCAGTCACAATGGTTTTTGGGTGTCTCGTGTGTTCAATACCCTGAATTTACGTACGATCATGTTTAAATCAAGCAGCCCACTTATTAACTCTTGAAAATGGAAAAGCAGATGGTTTTAAAATAAAATACAATTTGATATATTTTATAAGACAGACAAAAATTGTTTACGTGTCGTTACAACTACAATTCCAGGAGCCGACTGTATCTCATCTTCCCAGATCGGACTTACAGCCAAATGTACATGAATCGATCGGGAATATAATGGTCAATAGGGTGGTAGACTTTATAGATCCAGGATTCTGTTCTATGTGTCCAGAAAGAGACCATTTCTGGAAGATTTTTGGGGCTCCCTTCCTTGATAGAACGAAAGTCAAGTATTTTAAGACAAAACCGGGATGGCACCTTCTGTATTTGACCTTCGTTATCGATTGGTACTAGTTCTATTCAGGAAGCTGACCTTGAATAATTGATTGGAAATTGCTTTTCTCGACATTTAGGAAATGATCCTAGATTTATAAACTCTGGCATACTATTGACCATTATTTTCCAGATCGATTTGATAACTGTAAAAAGCATTTCGGACACCTCGTCTCAAGCGGATATTTTAGCATAGTAACGATACTGGAGACCAACCTGAATTCATTATGCATGTCACTGCAGACTGACATTAAAGTCTGGTGTGCCTCATTCAATTGGCATTGGAGTCATACGATACGTCATCTGGTTCTAAGAATCTGCTGACGATATATCTGGATCGCCTACGAAGTTAGAGTAGAGTATTTGAAAGGTTAAAGGTTGAGCGAAAACGAAGGCTCAGCACGAATAACGGATTTAAATGTGTTATTTCTAATTAATTCAAGCAATGTCCAAAAATTGACGACTCGTTCAATTATTCTGTAATTCGTCTATTGACTAATTCAATTGTATCATACCAAACACTAAGTATTTTTTAAATAATTTCTTGGAGGCCAATCATAACGAATAATAAATAGAGATATCTCTTTAGAAAACATCGTTAACTTCTCAATTAGTCTTCATTGACTATTTTCAGTTCGATACCTCTTCATCCGCTCAGAACAATGGAACTAAACTTGGCTTTGTGTGTGACGTCTGCGTATGAGTTTGTGGGAAACTGTGGGAGTGTCACTTTATTAATTTCCATAGAGTCACGAACGTGCAACAACCGTGATGTACTTACTACATGAGGTCCATGCTGCGATTATTCTGCTTATTACAGAACATTAATTTAATTACTCTCACTCCTGGCTTCATTCAATTCCTACCAACCTGTGCTGATAGCGCCAGCACTGAAAATAGAAAAAGTTAAACTTATCATTCTACATTTATCTTCTCATTCTCATTTTTATATTCCTTTACAATAATATATTCTAAAAAAATTATTTGAAGTAGAACCGCTTCTGGTCTACAACAAAGGTGTCTTTATCGGCTATTAATGTAACAAGTACATAATCTAGAGACAATAAACAATTGACAATTGCCAAACTTGAATGTACATTAAATGTACATCCCGTTTAAAAATCAGTGCATTTATTGAACTCTCAGTGCTTGGTTTGACCCTTTTAAAATCCTTCAATAAAATATCAAAGACATGAGCCAAAGTAAATACCCTTTGTAAAAAGTTTCATATTTGATACTAATTTAGTAGAGAATGATGCTCCATGTTATCAAAGCTTACTACGTGAGCGGCTCCATGTGTGAATTAGACATAAACGACATGAAGTATTAGTTCCCTTCATTTTGTTCCACGATTTTGCAAGCAAAGGACGTAGAGAAAAGTAATTACCGGCTTCTAAAGGCTTTTTGATGAGACCATTTCATATTTTATGGAGAAATAAAGTAACAAGGACTTTATATTTGCTCTGGTCATATAATATAATTTAGTTAGAGTTTGTGATAAGATGTACGATGTAAAAACAATAATTAAGATATTATATTGAATTAAAAATGTAATGATACTTTCCAATGCATAACTCCTATCTACATCCATAATGGTCACTCTATTCTTCGCAAAACAATATTGCTGCCAATCCACAATTATATGAACTCATTCACATATCAGGCGTCCAGTACTTCTCGGTTAATGCTCATTAATTGGAAGACCTCAATTGATCATTATAATTCATTGTACTCATGTTATTAATATATAATTAATACCAATATCCAACATACATCAGGAATAAATATTAACAAATGCATCAATTTAACAGTCCATCAAACTAATGATGGAAATAAATGAAAGGGGCAGTTTACAAAATCAATTAGTATATTATATCCGCAGGATTAAATTGAAACTGCCAGGAAAGTATTTCATCCGGTTATTTTGAATTCTCTCATTATATACAATAGTTTTCATATACAGATTTAAACATCTCTGAAGGAATGGAGATAATTGATAATTGCATAATGGTATTACGAGGGCAAATTTGTGTTCATTCCACTTTGCTATGGAATAAACAAGTGACAATCCCAGTTTCAGTCACTTAATCATCAGATAATATAATTCTGATTGAGAAAATATTGGAACGATGAATCCTTGTCACACAGCCTGAAGTTCACCCTGAACTTAGTTAAAATGTCTGGATAACAATTTTCGAAACAATTTTGTGATAAAATTACGCTTAGGATGAATCAAAGATTGTACAACCAGGGCCTCAATTCGAGTTCGTAGAGTCAGTTTCTTGATGTCATTTCAGAGACTCTCCACACCCTGAAATGCTCATCCTAAACATAGTTGGATGATATTGATAACAATTTTTGAAGCGATTTTTTGGTCATTAGGTTACGCTCAGTATGTATCAAAGATTGTTAAACCAGCGGTTCAATTCCAATTTGTAGAGACAGTCATTTCAGAAACTCTCAGCACAATATGTATCATCTAGCAGACAACTGCAGAAGTAATTCAATATCGTTATCGTTGAAGACATTCTTCTTGTATTCAGAGACAGGGCTAAATTAGTTTCTTTAGCTCGATATCAGTTTTTGACATTGATATGTCATCAAAATTGACAATAGACTAAATCTCAACTACTGAGAATAATAATGGATTATAAAATAGAGAATCATGAATTGCATTTGATTTAAAGCATTGTGTCAAACATTTAAGTCGCTATAAATGTAATTAGGTAATGATGATATGGACATAAAGACCGTGACCTGTGTGCAAGCTTTTTCTACGAATTAGAATTGAACCCTCAGCCTGAATTAAAAGTGAAGAAGATGAAGTATTCAGTGACTATACAGGGGTAAAAAGCCAGCCAAATTCCAATATCTCACAATTCCGTGCTCTGGCTGCTCAGTATGTTTGGTTGGAGATAAAGAGCTAATCACATTGAACCAATCATTAAAGAAAATGCGATATGATAGTTCTCTATCTTCAATAGGATATAGGATGTTCTTAAGCGGTAAATACAGAGGGATTAGAATCCGGAGGGTTTATTGCAGCCTGCATATGGAAAATATTGGAAATTGTAAAACAACAAGGATCTCAATGCAATGATCTTCGAAATAACATACTTCAGAAAAATAAAAGCTGTACAACTGATAAAGGTAGCTTTGGTTTTCAACTACTATCTCTGTGATAGAAGCTTCTACTCCTCTAGAGATGTGTATACTTGAACAAGCAAAAGCAGTCCCTTGAGAATTTTTGTTCTGATGATAGAAACAGCCTGACTTGATTGTATCTATCTCTCTCTTTTTAATGGTATGAAAGGGAGAACTGTTACATTTCCAAGTTTCAACATACTTTATTGCTGATATCCTTTTTCAATCCTACCTACTGCCTTGTACTAGTGAAAAAATGAAAAATTCTCTCTGGTTTCATATTGCTAAGTTTGTATGATGCTTTATAACTGATGATGACGGGTTGTTACTGCGCCGAAACGTCCTGTAATGAATGATATGAAGTTATTTAATCTCTTTGCCACTCACATCGTTTCAGTTTCAAAATAAAGTGTCCTTCAATGAATTTAAAAGTTTCCAGAATGGATACCCTCAGCGTTGTAACTGCTAGTTTACTATTGTGACTAAGTTGAATTATTTTAAATCATTTTATCAGATAGTTACGTCACAAATTGGCGCCCGAGCAGGGACTGTGAAAAGGAAGAAAATGTTGAATCAAGAAGATGACATTGGGAAACAAGAACAAACTTTGAATACGATACCGACTCAAGTCTCTCGGAGAGTCAGAGATGACGTCGATCATGAAGACGACGTCATGCCAGCTGCGACCGATACCGCCGCTTCAAGGAGAAGCCTAGCAGCAGATAGAACCAGCAGTCCAGATCAAAAAGGCATGCATCCAGAGACGGACATTCGACGACACAAAAGCTTAGCTTCAGAATAGAATTTTGACCGAAATTCAAATAAATCTGTTCTCAGAGTCTGTCTATGTCCACCGTCTACTGGACACCGTTATTAAGGAGGAAGAGTCACGGTACTGAAGTGCGCATCCAAAATTGATTCGCAGTACCGCAACTCTCCTGGTGAACGCACAGATGCCGCCGACAACTCCGTAATCGTGAGAGCATAGCTACTGATGTGGTTCATCAACCACCGACCGTTCCGTTTTTGTAAATGCACAGATACCGCTGTGATTTACCAGAAGACCGACCGTTCCGCATTCTGAATGCGCAGATACCGCTGCGATTCACTCCGTACTGATGAACCCACAGATACCGCTGTGCTTAAACCATATTACCGACCGATCCGCACAGTGAAGGCGCAGATACCGCTGCGATTCACTCCGTTCCGATGAACGCACAGATGCCGCCGATAATTCTGTAATTTTGAACGCACAGCCAGCGATGTGGTTCATCAACCGCCGACTGTTCCGTTATCGTAAATGCACAGATACCGCTGTGATTTACCAGAAGACCGACCGTTCTGCATACTGAATGCGCAGATACCGCTGCGATTCACTCCGCACCGATGAACCCACAGATACCGCTGTGCTTCAACCGCATTACCGATAGATCCGCATACTGAATGCGCAGATACCGCTGCGATTCACTCCGTGCCGCTAAACTCACAGATACCGCTGCAATTCATTCCGTACCGAAGATCTTATAGATACCGCTGTGGTTCCACTCGCAGTTGCAATAGCCACTGATCCTGGGTCTCCAGAAACAGTCACCTTCTCATATTTCTGTAAAATGTGCGTATTAAATTTATAGCCTTTACAGAGTGGAGAAAGATAGCATACTTCCGGCGTGGCTTTCTGCCTTCAACCAAGAGGCAGACATCGTCCGTACCGAAGACCTCGGGTCAGAGCTCCATACCGCCGACAGCTAAATCTATAGGTAGGCCAGCCAGTCCAGCTGTCAGTTGGGTTCGCCAGCTGATGCCTCGAAAGATGGAGGAGTCCGGTGAACGCACGTCTCCATTCCAGTAGTGAGCAACGCGTCACACTATTCAAGCCGATCCTGGATCACACCATAATCTTATTCACCCGATGGGACTGTTTATAATACAGTTATTCGGTGGTATCGTCTTGAAAGTCTTTCAGGAGTTTTTGAAATGGGTAATTTTATGAATTTTAAAACTCCCCGTAAACTTTCCAGGTAACTTCTTTTGCTAGAACCAAATGACTGTACTATTAGGCTTGTCAGACTGTAAGTATCCGTAAGATCTGATGAACACTCTGAAATCGATGCCAGTATCAAAAAAAGTTAGAGTACAGTTTTCGACAGTAAGATGAATGTCATCTATCAAGTACTTGAAGAATGACTCTTCTATCATTTGAAAATACGATCGACAATTGAAGGCTGTTCTAGATCAGTAATAACTCATTAACTAAGCTGCTACTCGACGTAATGCTACCAAAATCTTAAAGTGATTAGTGATTGTGCTTTTGTAGAGATAATAGATCTATGAGACTCTTCATTTCTTCAAACAAAAATATTGCTTTCTTCAAAGAAGTTCCTTCCGGCAGCTTTACACCGGCGGAATCGTTGCTCCCAGTCTTGGTAGAAGCGCTGAAGGGATTCAACTGATAGGACCTTTAACATATCGGTTCCAAAATGACGTCCTTTCAAGATATTCTTCACAGGTCAGGTGAATAGGAGAGTGGGAAACAACAGGAATGCATTTTGAGGTCAAAAATTCTGTGATGCGAGTAGCTGTGTGACATGGAGCGTTATCATGATGGAGCATCTACTTATGTACCGGTCTCACACGAATCATCCTTTTCCTGAACCTTCCAATGATATCTTTGTGAAACACTTGGTTTATAGTTTGTCCTGAAGGAACAAATTCTTCATGCATGATACCTTTATTGTCAAAAAAACAATTCAGTGTTGGAATTACAGCGAATTGACATTGAGATTGACTCAATAGTCATTGTCAGCTTACCATGCAAGTTGAACATGTTTCCGATCAGTTTTTATCAAAGGAACTACATGTTATCAAGTTATACTTTTTAGATAATGATGATAAGATTTGAGAGCTCAAGACGAGATGAAAATATGTCAATTTGGACTTGATGTGGATTGTTTTCATCTTTGATTAGCTCATTCGAGCTCTTTTCGGTCAAGGAGATGTCTCACTTTGCCGATTTGTCTCAGTTATTACACGATTTGAAAATTCATTGGCAATCCTCCCAAGAAGATCAACGCACACGTTTCTCCGATTGTCTGCTCAGTTGTGAGGTTTTTGGCATATGCAAATCTTCGATCAAAATTTGATGTACGGTTAATGTATTGAGTTTAACTGGTCACCCATCTATCCTGATGGTTGAACGACGGTCTAATCTCACAAAAGTCCTCACTCGCCAACGAAAATTTTGGTTTGTTTTTAAAGTTGAATGTTCGTCCAAACTTATGAATCTCGCTCCTGTTGGAGTTGGAGCTGCTGTTGCTGAAGATGCCATTGATGCTCCAGATATTGTAAAGCTTTTGCTGTATGTTTCATTACGGTATCTGCGAGTTCAACCACTTCGTCCAAACCAGTTTCGGAGACTCCTGATTCTGCAAAAGCTTGCATGCGTCGAAGAAATTGCGTTGGCCTAGAATCGCCCATTTATTCGCGTTCCAGAAGTTTTCTGGTCTTGTGACGTCCCGAAGCGCTTGACTAAAGCAAAGCTTCCTTCAGCTTGGTGGAGAGATTACCATGAGAAACTCACGAAAGTCAAGAACAATTCTCTCATCGAATGACGTGAGGACAGCATCGAATTTGATTTCTTCGTCAGTTATCCGAGCTAATCTGAAGCTTTCTTAACGTTTTTTCGGCCTGACAAAAATGATTTGTGTCAACGGAAAACTTGTGTTCTTGATAAGGAATATTCTCTGTGGGCATGTTAAAACTTTTAGAAGATCACATTCGCGGTTTCCCCAAGTTTAAAACAAAACTGTTTCATTTTCGTAGCACACAAGAAAAACGTAGCTAAACTGATGGCGCTCTCAAAAATCACGTGATGGTTATAGAGAGCTAGAACTTGGACTGAGTATCTAGAATAGATGAACATACCTGCCTAGACATGTAGAACAATTAATTGCTTAAATATCGCCATTCCAGCCGGTGCAATTGCGTAGGGTGTTTTTGACTATAGAGTACCAGATACGAGATTGTAAGATTGAAATTGAGCATAGCTTCGACACAGCAGGAAAAATCTTTGGTTCGACTTTGTTTCTGCTTGTAAATTCTGAAAGATGGCCCCTTGTATGTTGTCGCACTGGGCACAGTGTTGCTAGATCGCTCACCTCTAATGAAAAACCTAAAAATGAAGTGCAAGTATCTTCCTTGAAGATTATAAGAAGAGTTTAGAAATAAACTTAGTTTCAGCTTGAAGAATTGAATACGAATTTGAACTTAGCAGTTTGTCCCGTGCTAAAGTGAATAACATGAGAACATTCTGTGGTATTACAAGAGGCTATAATTGACTCCAGGTTTCGCAAAAAAGTCGCCTAAGTTAATGACGAACATTTTCAATCGATCGCCATTTGGTAATAAGACAAATAAGAATAAAAAAATCAACAACGTGCTAAAATTAAGAAGTTTAAATAAAAACTAGTGCAAATATATCACTTTTGATCTAATTCAATCAAAGAAACAAGATGCAAAAAAGAAAGTTACTATCTCATTTAATTTTGTAGTTACTTCCTCAATATTCATTATGACGTTCCATCTTCAACGGTAAAGAGGTAAAGCGAATGTAATTGAGAAGCTAATGTAGTGGCACACCATAACGTCTCTGCTTTTAGATTCTCCCACTGTGACTTGTTAGACGAGATATGAAAGCCATAATTTACAGCAAATGTTGCAGAAGTCTGCAGTAAAATTAAACAGAAACGACGAGATTGAAATAAATATACCAAGTCAATCAGAGACACGATGAGGCGTATGCAATGATTTGTACGAGTTTTGTTTTTGTGTGAAGCACTTCCAATATTCTTTTTCTTGCTTCGCAAATTTGAATCACAACTTATTGCTCTCAGGAGTTTTCTAAATTGCTATCGATTGTTTGTTCACAGGAAGAATGATTCTTATTTATTTTACGCGAGTGGAACCGTTTGTAAAATAATGAATGGAATTTCAAGCACAGGAATGTATTACCTCAAAATCCTATAGATGTAATATGATAATTTTCAACAACTGGAACATGAAATTATATATAATACTGTGATTACTAATAATTCTCATAAGGAGAGCCGTGTGTCGTTACATACGGCAAAAATGAACAGTTCTTAAAACGAATCAATTGAATGATGTGGAAGAACTCAATTCATAGATAGTTCGCTGACAAAACAAATTAATATCAACATGAAAACACTTGATGGAGACAAGTGTAAAAAGATGCTGCATAGATAAACGTGGCTCTGCGTTGCTTTGAGTAATATGCGCATGCATTAAACGTTCAGGAAGAACATCTCTTTTACCATCATGGGGGCAGCCAAGACAATTTTTTGATTTGTATTGAGAACGTTCTCCTAGTAGGGCGTCTTGTCCTCTTTTTACATCACAGTTTTTGCGTTTGAAACGCGACCAAAACAGGTCATATATATTAAACTTATGAAATATGAAACCTCGATAATCCATCATCTTGCTACTCATTTAGATTAGAGTGCTGGTCATTTTATCGAAAGTAATACAAGTCTATCTCGCATGAAATTTGTATGATTAACATAATATAAATAATTACGAATGTCACCCAGTGGAAACAATAGATTTAATTGCTGTGAAACACGCAATTCTATCCACAAAAATTACAGTGTCACACCAAGCTGTCTGGCTACAATTTCAATTATTTTGAGCGAGGGAAATCATTTGAAATGCAATTATTTCCAGCCTTTTAAATAAACAGATGGAAAAACGGTGAAAGAACTGGTCGACTCAATTATAAAAGTATTTGAAAACTTGCGCCTGTGAATTCCTCATACCTATTATACTCTTCTATTGTAATTATCATAATTTGAATTGTACTGTGCCAACTAGGGCACAAACTATCAATATTTAGTGAGGATCTTGATAGAGACTCATTTGTTTGTATTTGCTGGTCATACTACATATGTTAGGGATGCTTTTTAAAGTGATAAGGGTGCTTGATCACTATTTGCTTTTTGTGCACTCATTGAAAGATTCCTGACAGGTGCCTGCACCATCAGGCTAGGGTCCTGCGGAGCAGAATCCTGTCCTGCGGAGCAAAATCTTGTCCCGTGACACAAAGTGGTATATAACTCTCCCATTTCGTGTGTTATAGAAATGTTCACGTATAAAATACTCGAGGTTATATTTATGTAACAACCGATCAATTTTTATTGGTCATTATCTGTTTTATTCAATGAAAATAGGTCACATTAAAGTATCATCATAACATGCTTATCAATGAACTGATTAATCCTCTCCTATTATGATAATGAAAATGTTGAAATAAAATTCAATTGGAAAACTAATGTCTGAATCAGGAAACTTTTTTACCGGTCGAGAACGTGTTTCATAAAAAGAATAACCATTTAGATTCAAGTGGCTATGAAGCCCACGCTTCCCTTTCTGACCAGTTGGTTTCTCATTTCCTCCGGAAGTCACGGTTTCTCCCTCATAAGCAGTATAATAATTGAATAGTATACGATAAGTTGATTTTGCACTCAATTCGGAAGCATTTCTTGGCTGATAGAAATACTATTGATATGTGTGTCATGTTCTTTCATTCAGTTTATATTTAATCAGCGTGTGTTCTTACGAAGAATTTAAGGAAAGAAAATTGCGACAATAATGATTTTATCTACAGGGCTGTAGATGGTAATTGGTGTATCATTTATTCAAGGTAAAAACGGTTTGATCAAAAATTATTGTAATAATCAATTATAATTATAAGTGGAAAGTAGCAATGACGCTGACAATTTCAAAGCTCACCTTGTGGGCTCTAGATATACTTCTTTTTTTATCCGAAAGACGTAATTTTTCTGCAAATTGAACTTCATTCTGGCATCAGCAACAAATTTCATAAGATTCTCTTTCATCTTAGAGATTAGATCAGCCAATTGTTCTGACATAGATATCCAAACAATGTTAGCTTCAGAGCTCAGTTCTAAAAAGTGGCTTAATAATTTCTCTTCCTAATTATTTCTATATCATACAAATGTAATAGCTTACTACCAACTATCAGTCCGTTGCAATTTCTTCGACGATCTTCTGAATGCAAGGGAAAGATTCATATTCATACATGATTTTTTGTGAAGTCTTGTGAGGGATCGATTTTATTCTTGGCCGTTAGGATGTTTTCTTTTCGTCCTTGGAAAGTCCTGATTGAAATATTCAGGTGGCTCAAAATATTAGCGACTAATGCTAATATTAATAGTGAAACAGGGTCGCATAAATAATACGTGTATTCAGATTTAGCAGAACTCATGAATACCTTTCCTTTGGATAACCACCTGACCTCTGTGTGATTAGCGAGTTTTTGATGGAATATATCCATATCTTCATTAATGACTCTAAACAGTCGTGCTTCCAAGGTTTCAGTTTAATAGAGTTCACAACAAATTCGTCGTCTTTGAAACTACTGACAATGTTTTACTACGGTCCTGCAAGTCTCTTGAAGTCTCGTGTCTGCGTCTCAAGTAATTCAAGGTTAAAGATCGCGAAAATCGATTTTTTGCAAATATCTTAGTTTCTATGGCCCCAATAATATTGACAACAATTACAAGAACAGTATATATGGGTGAGGGCAGCGCATTCTCCGCTCTCTATTCGAAAAACGGTTGAGCGCATTAAAAAATGTTAAAGACAAAATTTGCAACAAATTCTCCACAATTTTTGTGATAAATGTTAACCTTATTGGAGCCAGAGAGACCCAGATATTTGCAAATTACAATTACGACCTTTGAATCTGAATAACTTAAGTCGCAGACACGATATTTTATGAGACTTTCGAAAAAACTTTTAGAATGCCAAAATAAAGGCTTGTACAAGTTTCCAGCTTAATATCTCTCATTTTGAGGTGAAACCCTAATTTGAATGAGCTATGTTGCTAATTTTTCTTATTTGTGAAGAGGTCACATACTGAAAAAGGTTGAAAAACACTGATCCACGACGGAAAGCAAAGAGTAACTATCTTCACCAAAAGCTGGGGTCTATCGACGTCATTAATGATCAAATCAATTACAGAAGACGCCAATATGCCATGTTGACTTAGAAGATTGATAAATCATCATCAAAATATAATAAGCCAGGTGCAAAAGCTGGCCTGTTTGGCATTCACGGGAACTATGTCGACAACACTGTCAGTGGAAGTTTCAATGAATCTACCTGCATTACACTCAACTTTAGCAGTGACTGTACATGGTAGCACATATTGAACGGAAGTTCATTTGAAATAGGAAGAATGCAGAGGACAATTTGTAGACAGTGCCCGAGCATCACCATTGATAGATCATACAAGATAGAAGTGTCAACAAGGAATAATTAAAGACATTAACATAATCTGGTAGACAAAAATTACATTATCGTTAACACAGACGGTTCAAAAATCATTCAAGGAACCTGATTTGGTATACGTAGAGCAGAAAGGCCAAGACACGACCAGTTGGTTGAACTCGGGATAAATATGACAGTATTGTAAGATAAACTGTAAGCGATTTCATTGAGTTGGCGGAGAACGATCGGGTGTACTTTGAAAGTATCAGTCTCTTGGCATAATGTCTGGACTATTTGAGACAGTAGTAAGTGGACAGGATAGGCAGCTAGACATGAATTAAATCTTCCGTGCAGCTCACAATGTTTCCAACAGCATTTCTGTAATGTCAAGTAGGAGCGCGGAAGTGAGAGTGAAAAAATCTTAAGTCAGCGTCTTCCTGTCTGGTCCCTATCTAACACTAAGAGGGCACTTTAAGATCATACTACGGTACGAAAATTAGATCGCAGGGATCTCTGATGTACCAAATTTTGTATTGTCAGCTGTTCTGGTGACAGGTTCGCTCTATAATCAGATTTCCTTCTCTAGTTTAATTGTTATTCCAACGAATGACATAACTAATAATTGTCTGGTGATGGAGCATGTGGTCTATTCTTGAGGGCAGGTTGAAATCTTCTTGTAGCCTGAAGTATCTCCAGCAGCATGCTCGAGTGTCAGACAGGAATGGGGAAGGGAGCGTGTAAAAGTATAAACATGTGGAATATTGAGTCAGCATCTTTTGGTCTGGCCGCTTATCTTATCTATTCAAGAAGAACTCGTTCCACCTTTTGATACGTCAGGTGGCACCTGCATGAAGACAAAGATTGGACTAGCTAACCGACCTCGCCGCAGGCAGCAAGCTGCTTAGTTGGCTATCAGTACGCTGCCGCACATTTCCTCTTCAGGATACAAGCCTGTGGTGGTACCACAAATTGAATTAATCTTATCCTGTTACGAGCTAACAATTCTTGTTATCTTGATTCCGATCTTATGTTCATAGAAGAATAAGCTGATTAGGTCCCTGTCAAGTATCTATGTTAAATTCCAATTGGCAACATGACCAGCTTTCAAGGTAAATCGACTTTAATTATCAAGTCAGTGAAAATGGCAATTCTTTATGGCTCCACCACTGATTTGAACCAATTAGCAAGGGCGAGATACTCGCTATACAGGTCAGTACCTGAAATATTAATCACGTAGTCCATCTGCTGGAGTAACAGCACACCCCTAGATAGCATTTGCCTGTTGGAACCAATGCACTTCGCATGCTTTCTGTAATAACTAGCCAAGGGTAACCTCCAGTTCTGGCCGATCCCCACGGAGCACCTGAAAGAAATTATTCCAGTAAGAGTTTGGTAACAGGAGGCTGCTTCTTGATCAGAGTCTTACTACTCAGGTGTTAGTGGCGCCAGTCACCGAAGTAGGAGATTCGCTGTGCCCCAACTTCAACTTAGGATACGAGAGGATAAGACCGATTCTTTGATACTTTTCTGGTATTTACTTATCTAAGGTTAGGAGGACTTTTGGGATCGTACTGCAGTAGGCCAGATTGTGAGGAGAGAGGATCTCTGATGTATCAGTCTCTGTGTCGACAGCCCTTCTGTAGCTCAATTGTTTTTCATGATGTATTCTCAGATTCATTTTGGCTGCATAATCAGATCTTCTATTTCAATTCCTTTTTTCTTCGAATGAACGACGTATCTAGTACAGAGAGTGGCAGTGCTCTTCCTGAATGAACAGGAATGGCCAGGTACAAAAATGGTGACTCAACATCTTACACGGTTGTACATAAACAACTTTTACCGAACCAAAACTTATTCGCGGTATTTCCATAAAGAAAAATCGAACAAGGGATTGAAACATTGCTCCAGTAGTGGCACAATATCCTCTAGATACAATTCTTTGGTCAGAGAGTAGCAGGGTTCTTTCTGGGTGAACCTTCCAAGAAAAGAACAGATAGTGTACTCTTCTTGAGTGGAAAAACGTCAGATTACTTACAGGACTTATTATAGAGGACAGTGTTCAAAACATTTATTTATATTTGGACTTATGGAAGAACTATTGTGCAGACATTGTGGTGCAGAGAATGGACCCCAGAACTACGAAACATTAACTGCCAGTGGACATGATCTTCTAGAAACAAATATATCGCACTCCAAGACTTCAATAGGTAGGACTTGTCAAAGTCGCAGTACAGAGATCTTGATGAGACCAACTCATGCAATTTGTCTGCTGAAGAGGAATCAGAGGAAAGAAAATCAGACACAGACACAAAAAGAGACAAAAATATCCCTTAGTCATATTCTATCTCTTTATATGTTTTGTTAACGAACGTGCACTTTATTCGATATGTCGATGCATTCAATTAAGTTTCTTTTGATGTCAAAGCAATTGCAGCCTGTACAATAATTCTCATTCAGCTCACAATCATGAGATAATATCAAACTTGCTCTTTTTGAAACAGAACTCAATTCTAAATTAGTTGTTATTCTTGTATCTGTCCTTTCAAATGTACAGGGGAATCACTATTTGAACGATCATACTTCCATGCTCTGTGATTCTGTTCAATAATAATTGTCGAATGGAATCATATTAACATTCATCCCCTAATTGTCGTTCTTGTGAACGTTGAGCTCCAAAGTGCCAGAGGCCAATTTTGTGTTTCTGCATTGATATCAAAACACAGTGAAAGGTATGAAAAGATAAATTTTCATGAACCGAAAGTGAAAGATACCTTCACCTTTCTTCATTGGTAGGTCACCCTAGATTTTGATGCTCGATTTGACGATTTGCCAAATAAGATGAAATTCTTCCGATATGGTGCTGGATTCATGGAGCGAGTGTGGCCGGAATATAATGAGATCCGAGATATTGGTCGTTCATCGTTTCCGGCTGGATACCGGACTGATTCTAGAGAAACCGGAGCAGCATCTCTTATCACATTCTAGCATATTATTTACAGAACTCCTATCTTTGTTTTGCTTGATATGATAGGAGCAGAAGATGGAGAACAGATGTGTAGATGGCTTTTAGATTTCTTCCTTGATGACAATATGTTCTGATGTTATTAAATTTCGGGAGAATTAAGCAATTAAATGTAAAAGGAGTACATTCTTGATGCAGCTCTTATATTGAAGATTTGCTGGTAAATCATTATTTGTAGTACATCGATAAGGGCTTTAATTCCTTATATATTTCATCTCCCGTTTCTGAAAATAAAAATGGGGCAGATTCCAGCGTTCAGTAAAATGTAATAAAGTGCATTATTAAGGACTTCTCCAATAACTGTCACGTCCTCCAGACGTCTTGAATCCAGATACCTACTTGAGTCTCTGAGTTTTCAAATTCCATGTTCTCTTCCAGTTGCCGGAATCCAATTAGAAATCGATGGATCTTGTCGTGTTGACGCCTTCAATATCTCAATATCTGAGAAGTTTAATAAAACAGTTTATTTAAAACGTTCGTTCGTGCGAACGAGCCATCGAGCTCCGTGTGTATTGATTAGCAATTCTCCACTGTGGTACTGATTTCTCGAACCAGCTTATTCCTTCAAATTTAATGCAAACGAATGATGAATTGATTATACCAGGAAAATATCTCATGCAAAAAGTTATTTCAACACAAAAATGTATTTATAATGATTCTGTGGATTTAAATTTTGATGCGCATCTGTTTTTAATCGTTTGTTCATCATGTTAGATTTTCTAGAAGTTTTCATCACCTTTCAAGACTGTTTACAATGACAATTCCAAGGTAGGAATCTTCTAACTTTTCTGAAAGACTAATTAAAAGTTGTGGCTCTCCACTTGTCATGAGTCCCTGAGTGTGACTGTACATTTATAAAACATTCAGCTGAGGGAGTCTTCAAACCATCTTCTAGTATTAGAGTTTCAATCTTGCTTGAAATTCTTACCTCCATGCTCAGTTTTTCGACTAATATATCCTCGAAGCAGATACTGCTACTCAAAATACATAAAAAAACCTCTATGACTGATTAAAAGGAGTAATCAGGTGAAGAAAATGATTAATGAAATAAGAATAGATGTAGAAGCGACAGAAACAAAACAGAATATAACCAAGTCTTCGAAAGCTGAAGTTAATCCTGACAAGGAGTGACATCGCGTGAATTTAATTTGCGCGCCTGAAACCGCACTTCAATTAACAGGGGAAAGGTCTGAATTCTGAATCATCGTCAAGGACGACTTCACATTTAGAGTTAACGATATTTCGCACAACATGACAAATTTAATCTCTTGATATTGTTACACACAACAACTTCTGTCCGGAGTATCATCAACTATTTCCAAAGACAAAACAGTTGAGTGCCTACTCCCAAAATTAATTTCATGAAAGCTTCTATTGATTGGACCATTACCTATCTTTCATCCCTTAATATGAAGGGCATGAACAGTTATTTGCTTTTTGAGTCTGAAGCTTGAGTAACAATATACAAATCCTTCATTTGTCCTTACCCATTGCTCAAAATTCCATTCGAATCGGTATATATTTAGAATTGAATTGCAATATTCAGAAACAGATACATTTTGCATTACTAGCTACTTAACTATGAGTCCTCAATATCTTCATATCTCATCCAGTTTCCCGGATATGCATGCATTCCCTACAGTTCCATTTCGTTCGAGAATCGATCAATTCACCCATCGATTAGCAATGTTGGCGTACCGGAATTGCAGCGTGTTCAGTTCATCCTACAAACTTACTCTGCAAATTGAACCGTGTACCCGAGATAATACGAATAACATAAATAGGGCCGGAGAGAATTATAGGAACGCAAATATCTGTTGCTAAGTATGGTAGATGGTATTGCAGAACAAAATCCGATAAGAAGTCGGATATTTTGTGCAGACTAATGATAAGATTATTATTTTTAACTTGAGGTTAAAGTGCTCACGTTGGAATTATCCTCATATTAATGTCAAACTGTTTGATAGTTGAGTCGTATGTATATATATTTATTTTTTCTCTACAATCTGTAAGGCTTTCAATGTATGTAATGTATTCATATAATCATCCTGTAATTGGGACTACCTGTCCTGTTGGATCGATTTTTCAATAAATACGATAATATTTATTGAATAGAATGCAATTCCGAGTGATTAATAAAATAGATGTATGTTTCCAGTTCATAGTAGAAGTCTAGATATTGTAGAATAAAGTTACCAACCGCACACAGCATCGGGTTAGGACTTGTTTTTGAGAAAAGAATCAATAGAAAATCTTTCAAAAATTATTTGCTCGAGCTTGAAATTTGTCATGGTCAAAGAGAGTCATATTGCATATTTAAAAACATTATTCCTTAACTGATCCGCGGGATAAATCTAACGTAAGTTAAGTGATCGTCAAAGTAACTGCTGTAAACTAAAGCTATTTCAAGGCTATTTCTTTCATTTCTTATGATTCAAATGTTACGAACTTTGCCGTTTTTGAAATACATGTGAACCACACGAACTCCTCTAGCTTTTCATAAGAGGAGTTGCTGGTGATCTGGAGTAATTAAAATTTGGAGAGCAGGTAACTGATCCATAAACGAAAGAACGAGCACATAATGAACTAGGTCAGTTAGATCAGTACTCCTTGAACAAAAAAATACAGCTAAAGTTCGCTCAGAGAAATGTTAGAAAGGAGATGACATATCTTTGCCTGCGAGAGCAATGAACGTGATGGCTATCACACAAAGTGCCTAAGTGATAAAAATATACTCTTCATTCATAATTGGATGCACCGTAATCATAGATTTTAGAACTATCTATAAGTGATTGAACGTGAAGTCAAAAAGTCTTCATTCTGAAAAAAATTCAATAATCTACTGCGAAAAACTCTTCGAAATAAAAGAAATAGTTGATAAATGCCCATTTTTTAGTAGTTTTACGTGTACCTTTCATTATTATCCCGTATAAATAGTTATTTATGTATCCAATGCGTGAAATTATATATCGGCTTGAGAATGAAAGTTTTTTGTCGAAGCGGTAGCCAAGATACAAATCATTCGAAAGCATCAAAGAAATTCCGCACACGAGTTACATACAACATTTTTTCTACTGGCGTTGAATTGTTAAATGGAAGAAAATTAAAATCACATTAAAATACAAAAATGTGTGGAGTCGTTTATCATGACTCATGACAATGTGCACGAAATACTTTGTGCACGTTGTCATGATAAAATGAGTGCACGAAATACTTTGAACACGTTGACATGATGAACAACTCCAATGCGACATTTCCCATACTAATATTGATATAATTGATGAAGCTGACAGGTTGAGTGAATTTGAGTGAGTAAAACAGTATTGGAAATTCAATCAATTTTCATGATTTTATTTTACTCCTACTTTACACTTTCGGCTGTACCTCAGCCATCTTCAGAAATGAGAAGTATTATTTGGTGTAAAACTAAAAGTATACATTAATGTGTGATTTAAACTTGATAAAATTTTCCCCCTATTTTATCAAGTTTAAATCACACATAAATGTACACTTTTAGTTTTACACCAAATAATTCTTTCCACTTCCTAAGATGGCTAAGGTACAGTCGAAACTGTGAAGTAGGAAAGAAATAAAATCATAGAAATTGACTGAACTCCCAATCCTGTTTTCCTTACTCAAAAAACTAATATTGATGCACAAATGTCATCATTTTTTGACAACTGTAGAAAAATTCTTTTCAGAGCAAGACACAGAATCGAAAAAATTGAATTTTTCTAACAAAACTTATTGAACTTGGGTATGCCAAACGACCGCGCGTGAACTCTTGCAGCGATTACTTAAACGATCATTTACACTAGGTTTGTCCCGAGGATCATTTGTGAATACAATGTTTTTTTACGTGCAATATGGCCTTCTTTGACCATGACAAATACCAAGCACGAGCAAATAAGTGTATTTTTGGATTCTTCTCAAAACCTTTGCGCGCTTGTAATCGGTCCATTTTTCTACTAGACAAGCGGAAGCTGTCATTTTTGACATTGAATGTCTATTGATAGCCTCTCAAAAGAGTAACGACGAGCAAATAAGACAATTTATACAATTTTTTATGACATGTTGCCAACGCTCCTGACAACATAAGGTCTGGAGGTGCACTTTTAGTGGTCAATTCTGGTGATTACCATAATTTAAAAGAATGATCTGATATACTTGTATCGACGAACAAATTGGCACATTTCTTATGTAGTAGCAGGCCATAATGAAAAGATTAATGAGTTTCTAATACTTTTTGTTTTTAAATCTTCATATTGATTTCGAAAAGAGCCCTAATGAAAGGAATAATAAATTCCTAATAATAATAATCCTACGATAGATGCTGATATGCACCACGTTTTATATTCCTCGGTTGACTCACATTTCGAGGTATCAATGACAATCCTTATATATTTATGATCTAAGAGATTCTAGTGCTATCAGATAAACTTTCTTCTACAGTCTGTATTCACACCAAAATTGAAGCTTATGTCGATTACGTGAGAAATATAATGGATTAATTGACTTTTCTTGTTACAGGTAAGGACTTTCTATCAAACTATCATCAAGAGTGATATCGTTGGTACAGTACTCAATATACTGAGACAAGATTTGAAAAGGTAAGCTACATCCTGAATTCTTTGACTTTCTGGATAACACCCAATTGTTTGTATCATAGTATTAAACATCCTTCTATAATTCATCCTGTATATTGAAGTTATTTCCTCAAAAAACCTTGTTTCCAAGCAAACATCACGTACAATACACAAACGACAAACAAGGACTCAAAATGGCGCAAATATCCAATAAGGATTATTGCATACAAACAAGCTGGCGTACTAATGCAATAAGGACTTTATATTCAAACAGATTTCGCGACATTCGTGGTTAAATGTGCTCTATTGTGCGCTTATTCTCTCGTTTCGGGTCCAATAACGCACGTAACTCTTCACCTCTGGGGAGACTCCTGAAAGTAGAACTCAGTTCAATTCGGATATAAAACCACATGTAAAATCATTGAATCAAAACACAAACATTTTCTAATAGCTTCACAATATAAACATTTCATTAATTGTTTAAAATCATAATTACATATTCAGTCCTGAATATGGCAGCAACTGTTTCGTCCTTATTAGGACACTTTAGTACATCATAGCGAGCCTCAGATAGTCGGACTTGTAGCCGCGAAGCTAATTGAAATTGCATTGATATATGGCATGCAGAGGAATAAATCTGCAGCAGTGCCATCTACCATAATGCAGCTGAGGTTTGAAAAAATACAGGACACTATAAACGGAGCGTGATTTGAAAAAAATGTCCGTAAAACAGAATTTGATGAATTGTTGAAAATCAAAGCCTAATTATTCTACAAAATCACAAATTCTTGAGTCAGTTTTTGCGTCATCCTGAATAGGGTAGCAACAAATTTCATATTCGCGGACAATGTAGCAAAGAAAAAGCTCTTCACTGGATGTTCATTTTTCGCATACATAAAGTCAAGCAACATCTCCAAACTGCTCTTCGGGTTTCCTTTGTTAGGTTTTTAATTTTTCTTCCGTCGACTTTTATGTAAATATAGAATGCCTTTTTGTATTGCAAGAATTTCTAACATATTGAACTGAATAATTCATTCGCTGTTTATAAAGCTTATATCAGTAATAAAATCAGTAAGTGGAGCTCAATTTTGTTTTGGACGTAGGATATATTACTTTTTTAATATTTTAAGACTTGGTTTGATTTTACATTTTTTGAGTATTTACTTTCTAGTCAAACAATCATCTTGAGTAAAATTGCTCGTAATTAAGAATGTTACTCTGGAAAGTTTTTTGTGTGCATGGATATGCTACATACTACAAGGTTACGATCGGCAAGTCTACTAGTCATTTATTTTTGAAGTGACATATCGTTTTCCAACATCCAATCTTCCAGGGCATATAAGCTAATCCAACGCAAAGTTCACCGTACTTGCTACCACATTCCTGAGAAAAAAAATGTTATCGATTTAAAAAAATGTTAAACTTTGACAACTTGCACCAGGAACAAAAATATTCATGGGATCGCCTCACGACCCGAGAAATCAAGGTCAAATATTTCTTTTCAAATTGCAGAAAAAAATCGAGTGCTTGCGACGATTTGGCGCAGTCATGAATTTGACAAAAAAACACTACATTTTGCGCTTTTTAACACGCTTATATCAGCTCCACTTGTATCTTAACACGCTTGTATTAGCTTTCCTTGTATCTATGTAACGGAATCTTTGAACGTGATTTTCACCCACTTTAAAACGTCAGATTGAATTGAAACTGTGCATACTTCTCAAAAACCGATGACAATACAATAATTTATTAAGTTTGTTCTATTATTCTGATCAGGATTAACAATTCGCTTTCGGAGAGGGAACCTGATGAATAGCTACCACATCCAAGTAAGGTAGCTCGGTAAACTATAAGCTTCCGTGTGAGCGAAGCGAGCTTCGTTAATGTTAAGTTGCCGTGCGAGCGAAGCGAGCTTGGTTAACGTTAAGTCGCCGTGCGAGCGAAGCGAGCTCGGTTAACTGCAATACTAAATAAATATGCTGTAGCAGTTCAAACTAAAAATCAAAAATAAATTATAGTTTTAAAAAAACTAAGGAACACACTTCTATGCTAGACCGAACTAAAAAGTAAAAAATATTTTTTGATATAAAAATGAAGTAATGACCGAGAAAATTGATGTTACTGTGGAAAAAGCGTGGAGTGCATATTTTCATATTCACTTTACATTTAGAAATTGTACCAGTGGAATATTTTTAACAACTGATATCGAGCACCTATGCTTTTTTCACAGTAACATCAATTTTCTCGGTCATTACTTCATTTTTATATCAAAAATTATTTTCTACTTTTTAGTTCGGTGTATCATAGAAGCGTGTCTCTTTGGTGATTTGAATTATAATTCATTTTTCATTTATAACTCCGCTAATCTTGCACGAGAATTGATGAGCTGTTGAGTTTTGAAATGTTCTCCTCAATAGTGTGCAAAATAATGTGGCGTCAAATTAAATTCACTCTCTGGCACATGCCAAAGAAAAAAAATATTTTTATTTTGCACCCGATACAAATTGTCAAAGAGTGCGATGAGCTTGGCTATGAGCGAACTCACATGCCCTGAAAGAGAAAATTTCAAACTTTCCAAAACTTGAAGGTTCATATATTTCCGTTGGAAATCAACCGAGTTATGGCGGTTTAAATAATCCCTATTTTTGATGCAGTTTCAAATAATGCGCTTTTTTTGCCGATTTTACATTTGGTATTATTTATTTGTACAACTTGTGGCTCCAAATCTTCTTGAAGAACATTGAATTGATTATCAGCGCTCATAATGTTGTATACAAAGTGTAATAGTTGATATCGATCCCCAAATAATCCAGGCCGAAAGCAAAGTTCTTTCAGAGGTACTTACAACTAAGTTCCAACTATCACTAACGCAAACGAACTCTAGCTATGTCACTTCATATTGTAACGTGCGAGAGTGGGGACTGCATGGTCGGAGCCCTCCGTCCTCTTTGCGTCGCTTCGCTCCGCATCGCGTCACCCCTCCCGATGGAAGCCTCTAGCATTATTCCAGAATGTGATAGAACTCTCGAGAAATCGATATTTCTATATATAAGGGCAAGCAAAAGACGTGTGTTGGAGTAGTGCAGTGTAAAGCTAGAATAGTGAATATCAAACAGTGAAGTGGTCAGTGGATATGAATAATATAGTGTTGTCAGTGGCATCAGAAGAATAAAACTTTTATTCCGTTTTGAATTATTGAGTAGTGACTTCTATTTAATTACAAACTATTTGATCAAGCAATAAACATTACAATATTATAAGATTCTGTCACTCTACAGTTCTTCACTATGAGGTAGTGGAACTAGTAACTAGTTATTTTTGATTCTAGACTGCGAAATATCACTCTTGCAGTCAAGAATGCAAAAGAATTTCAGAATCGTGTATCAAACAACGTTGCTTTCAGAACCATGTCTCAAAATTAATAAAAATGTAGAAAGAGAATTTTGAGACTCCGAATCAAAAAATGTGATTTTTAACGTTGTTATGATACCAGTACAGTTTATTTTATTGCAGGCTGCGAAATATTTCGCATCCTGGCTGCGAGATATTTCGCGTCTTGGCTGCGAATTATTTCGCGTCCTGTAAACGAAACAATCATTTCGCATGTTTCTAGTTGCTATGTAAATGTTTAATTTTAATGACAGTTTTCAAAAAAAGTAATTGAGAACACAACGTTCCAACAGAAAAGTACTGTTTTTAAGTGTAGAATGTATAATAAATAGACAAAAATTGTCAAGACAACAAAAATATACAAATAGTGACTAAATAAGTTTAAAATATTAACTCCTAGGATCTAAATAGGGTAATTGTCAACTCCTTGTGGTACTAGGTCAATCTGGCTCTACTCTTTTTGATTTGACGCATAACCATCCACAGATCTTCAGGAAGTGGTGACGAAGTAACTCTTGCTCAGTAGATTCTTAGATAAAAATCACTTGAAATTAAGGCCAAATGTCTAGTAGCCACGATCAATTTAGTTTATAACCAATATTCAAATTCAAATTACCCGGTGATTTTTTTATATCTATTGTTCCCCTTGTTAGCTTCTCGAACCAATTGTTGTCTTCAGCCAGAATCTTTGTATTCTTGGAATCAATACCATGTAATTCTTAAATAGTATGTTTAGCTACCGCAGACTTACTGGGTGGTTCAATCTTATACATGACGAGAATGTTCTTCCAATCTTGTTTCTACAGTCCTCTTGGTTTGTCCAGTATGTACTTTGCCACACTGACAAGGAATCTTGTACATACCTGCATATTGTAGAGGAAATCTCTTCAACATTACCAATAAGATTTCGAATTATTAAATTGGAAGTGTATAAGACTTTTATGTCATATTTATATAAAAGTCTTCCAACTCTATTCGTTATATAACACAACGAACATTTTCTTATTATTTTGATCTTTAAGAGGGGGCATAGAATTCTTCTGTTTGAATGCTCTTTCAATCTGTGTTTTACTTCAACCATTCATATGACATAAAGAAGAGACTTTCTGATATCAAGTTTTTATAGTACAAAATTTTTAAGTAAATGGTGATCTGAGGATTCATGTAAATAGTGATTTTTATGGATCAGCGTCCCATATACTGAATGGTTGAGTTTACTCTCATGCTTTTTAGCGCATTTTTTGGAAAAAAGCGCTATTATATTTACTTTGGCTGTCTGGCTGGCTGGCTGGCTGGCTGGCTGGCGTGATGCTGAGTTCTCAGCAACTATACTATTTACAGACTCGAAACTAGTACTTAATAAAAGCTGCTGTTTCGTAGGTTTGCACAAATTGCTTTAATTCAAGCTCAGTGATTGTAGAAGATTAGATTATTCAATAACTTGTTTCAAGTGAAACAATGTCCATAAATGATATGACATTAGGAATATGGCAACTGAAATTTATTAAAGTAGATGAAAATTTAGTTACAACTTTAGCCGCGGGTGTCACTATTATTATGTACAGTTGTCAAATCTGTCCGGGACTCATTCAATGACTTGTTTGACGCGAATTTGAAGCTTATTAGAATGAATTATTATTATTGGATGACAATTTGTTTACTTTTGGTGTATTTTTTTATATAGCTTTGATAAAGATCAAATTATCATTTTGAGGTACAGTCAATAACTAAACAATGAAGATTAAAAGGTATTTTTGAGTTTGTATGTGCATAAATTATGTACCTATCAAATAGTCAACTTGAAACTAGTATTAAATAGAAGCTGCTGTTTCGTAGGTTTGCCCAAACTGCTTGATTTCAAGCTCAGTAATTATGAGAGATGGTAATTCGCGATATCTCTGAAGTAACAAGTATTCATGAGCTGTCAAAAATGCGCTTTCATCATCTAGATGATTCTTCCATCTTTTTTAGGTGCGTCCAGTGAGGAAGACAATTATTTTCATCAACCTCAAAACTGAATCTTATGTTTTTGTGTCGCATGTTCAGATAATTCAAAAAAACATTGAATTCATCTTTACCACGAGGCCAAACAACAAACACATCATCAACATAGCGTAGCCAAATAGTAGGTTTCTTCATAGCTGTGCCTAAAGCTTTTTGTTCAAAATTCTCCATGTAAAAATTAGCGATAGAGGAGAACCCATGATGATATTATCGATTTGCTCATAAAAACTACCATTGAAACACAAGAAGTCAGACAATGTTTAAAAAGCTTGACAATATCAGATGAAAGATGATCCAATAATTCCAAAGTACCAATGATAGGTACTTTTGTGAATGCAGATGAAACGTCAAAACTGACAATGTCATATGACTAATCAAATCCACAAAATGTCGAGAAACCTTAACATATGATGAAATATGACCAATCATCGGCTTCAACAAACCATCCAAATATTAAGTTTCGAGGAACATCTTGATTAACCTAGAATCACAGGAAGTTGACAATTACCCTATTTAGATCTCAATTTTCATCTCCTGAAGGTTTGTGGACATTGAATTTTAGGTTAAACTACATGCAGGGCTCTTCGATCTCAAGAGCTATTATTTTAAACTTATCCAGTCACTATTTATAAATTTTTGTTGTCTTGACAATTTTTGTCCATCTATTATACATTTTACACTTAAAAAATGGAAGAATCATCTAGATGATGAAAGCGCATGTTTGAAAGCTCATGAATGCTTGTTACTTCAGAGATTTCGCAAATTACCATTTCTCACAATTACTGAGCTTGAAATCAAGCAGTTTTGGCAAACTTACGAAACAGCAGCTTCCATTTAGTACTAGTTTCAAGTTGACAGTTTGATAGGTACATAATTTATGCATGAACAAACTCAAAAATACCTTTTATTCTTCATTGTTTAGTTATTGACTGACGGGAGGTCAAGTGCTGTACCTTAAAATGATAATTTGATCTTTATCAAAGCTTTATAAAAAAAATACACCAAAAGTAAACAAATTTTCAACCAATAATAATGATTCATTGTAATAAGCTTCAAATTCGCGTCAAACAAGTCATTGAATGAATCCCGGATGGATTTGACAACTGTACATAATAATAGTGACACACTCGGCTAAAGTTGTAACTAAATTTTCATCTACTTTGATAAATTTTAGTTGCCATATCCCTAATGTCATATATATCTATGGGCATTGTTCCACTTGAAACAAGTAATTGAATAATTTAATCTTCAACAATCACTGAGCTTGAATTAAAGCAATTTGTGCAAACCTACGCAACAGTAGCTTTTATTTAGTACCAGTTTCAAGTCTGTAAATAGTATGGTTACTGAGAGCTCAGCGTCACGCCAGCCAGCCAACCAGCCAGCCAGCCAGCCAGCCAGCCAGACAGCCAAAGTGAATATAATAGCGCTTTTTTCGGAAAAATGCGCTAAAAAGACAGCTTTTTGCTGTTGGAACGTTGTGTCTCCAATTTTTTCTTATACAGAACTTCTACCCAAAAAAACATATTCATCAAAAAATGAGTTCTGAAAAAAAAATTCTTCATTATTGGTACTAGATTTGAAGCTTGCACTGGTGATAGCCAGACCAAGTCATTGAGGGGTGGAATAGAAATTTGTCACACTTACAGCCCTTAATAGGGAATTATTTTCAACCTCCGTAATGATTTTGCGATCAATGATAACTATCACACTTTGTGTATGAGTCGTTTATCTCAATCAGAAATCTATTTATATTAACTGCAGTTCTAAATTCGTGATGATTTGATGATCATGTCGACCAGAGGATACGGCAAACAACACTCTATGGACAACATGAAAGCTGTTGAGCTCATCAATATCTTCAGAAAAAATTTGAAACTCTAAATTGAATTACATCAAATGTATTTATCCAGAAAATGATGCCACTTTTTTCCTCAAGGAACGTTCCCATTAATCTCCCAAAAACTGACCTTCCAGAAACCATATTTCTGCACGGAGATGAGCCTCGTTTATGAACAATAACTCAAATTGAAGTTGTTCTCGGATGACTTTGGTTGATATAGTGGGAAGGTTTTTAAACATTTATTGAGCAAAGTCCGTGCGTGGTCCTTTAAGAAGGTTTGCTAGTTTTAGATGAAAGCTTGTACCGTATTATTCATTATTTAGTGAAGTTTATCATGCGTTCCTTCATTTAACTCCAAATCCGATATTAATGTACTTTTCTAAACCGTAATGTACCTAGAATCGAGTCCTATTCGAGCAAGAAAATGTAATGGCGCAATCCATTTCTTTAAGTGCGATATTCTATTCTGATATCATCACAATGGCACGAAATGTAGTTCGTTCGATACGATCTTTTATTTTTTGTTGTTCAGCTCGATAAAATTATAAAAACCTAAAGTGTATACAAAGCAACACAAATGCGCATCACTAACAACAAAGCACGTAGCAGTTGAAACAGATACGTTGCGATTGAAGTCGGCAAAGTCAAAGAGATGTCTACTTAAATCTAAAACAACATTACAGTAAAATGCATTCTGAAAGACGGTGTCGTTGACGTCGAGGGTTAGTGAACAGGGGCTGCAGAAGGGATGGTAGGAACGGCGACGACTCAATTGACTTCGCAGTCGGAATGTCAAACGGCCGGATATGCGAGGTCGTCGGAACTAGACCGCGCAACTTTTACATTTCACATTTCTCCAACATAAATGTATGACATTTACCAGTTTAACCCAAGTCCTTCTTGTCTTCTGAGATCCTATAGGTCGGCGTTATACAATAAGCTTTATTTGCTGATAAATATTTTCTTCTACACAAAATTACTCAATCTATCATTGCAGACGGTGCTTTCCTTCGTTTTGATCAATTCCAGATGTGTTACCACTACTACAAGTAGGGCCAACTAGATAATCATATTTTAACATATTCTAAAGTTTGCATATTCAGTTTTAATAATTTTTTAATACATATTTGAATTACTTTTCATCCCTAATATTGATGCTAGTCCACGAGCGACACGTCAAATATTCACATCGATTCATTATTTAGCACAAAACAGTGGCAGCTGAAAAAAATTACGCTAGTGTATTTCTGCTAACTCAGCACTCAATAATTCATCTGATCAATCAGACAGGTATTTTTCGAACACTGCAGGCAAATTTCACGTAGCTGTCGAAATGTCTGTAGCTACGTCATCTGTCTCAATGCACAAACGTAAAAACTGTTTTGTGCTCCGTATCTGTCTATTGGGTTTGACAGCAAATCGTTCATTGACATCTTGCTGGAATATAACGCTTCAATTAAGCTCTGTTTTTCACAGTAGAGCCGCTGCAGTTTTGTTTGAAACAAGTACCATTTGAAATGTTGATTGTTGGATTTCATCATTTTGCAAAAAAGTCAAGCTGGAACTTTTGATGAATTATTGATTGATGATTTTGGTTGATACTTTCGGAGCAGCTTTATGATAATTTGAAATTTTATTCAAATTAGCAAAAACAAGGTCTGTCAAATACTGTTGGCTGTGCAGCCGCTTGACATGCCTCATAAAGCATTACGATTCTACCAAACATTCTTATCATAGCTACATGAATTCTCGAAGCGACTGCCTCCTTTCACTATTTATTGTGATGAATTTATCTCATTATATTCATATCTCACCCTACAACAGATGCCAGACCTTGTATTCAAATGCTACTGCTAGTACAGTATTTATTTAATCAAAGTCTGTACTTTCTCTGTACTTGGGTTTAAAAATCATGTGTTGATTCCTCAGTCGATGCACCGAAATAGAACTCGTGGATGTAGGGTAAACTTGTTCAGTCCATTCTACTTTGACGTAGTTTATAATCAATTATTTTATTACCAAGATTAATATTTATCAGATAATTTATTTAAACTTGTCTATATATATATATATATATATATATATATATATATATATATATATATATATATATATATATATCTATATATATATATATATATATATATATATATATATATAAATATATATATATATATATATATATATATATATATATATATATATATATATATATATATATATATATATATATATATATATATATATATATATATATATATATATATATATATATATATATATATATATATGAATACGTGAAGAGAAAAGTTCCCATCCTGTTTTTGAGCATATTGCATGCACGGCGGAATATAAGATTTGACATACTTACAGATTATATGGAGAAGGAGTGCAGAAAACAAAAATTATATACAGGTGTCTCATTTCAATCTATATATTGATACGTGAAGAGAATTTTCCTTTCCTTTTTTAAAATTTTGCATGCACGAAGAAATGTGAGATCTGGCATACTCAAGAAGTTCATGTGGAATAGAAGTGCACAATCAAAAATTATATAAAAAATGTCCCATTTTAGTTCATATTACAATTCGTGAAGAGAAAGCTTTGTATCTCTTTTTAAGCATATTGAGCGCAAGAAAGAATGTTGAATTGGGCATATTTGGAGTTAAATAGAAAAGGAGTGCAGAAAGCTGAAATTATATACAGTTATCTCATTCTAATTTCACATGAAGAGAAAACTTAGCATCGCGCGCACAAAGGTATGTGAGATTTGGCATACTTGAAGTTTATATGGAGGAGTGCGGAAACCTCAAATTCATACAGGGTGTAATATTTTAATTTTACATGGAGTAGAAGTTTTGTACTGTGCGCACAGAAAAATGTGATGTTTGTCATATTTGAAGTTTATATGAAGAAAGGGTGCAGAAAATAGAAATTATATACAGCCTGTATCATTGTAAAGTGCGCACAAAGCAATATGAATATTTGAAGTTTATATAGAGACGGAGTTCAAAAAGATAAACTTATATACAAGATGTCTCATTTTCCGTTTACGTGAAGAGAAAAATTTGTATAGCGCGCATAAAGGAGTATGAAATTCATATGTAAAACTAGAATTGTATACAGGCTGTGATATTCCAATTTTACGTGAATAGGAAACTTTGTAACGGCGCACAAAGCAAAGTGAAATTTGGCATACTTGAAGTTTATATAGACAAGGAGTGCAAAAATCTAAAATAATATAGACGTGGCACCTTAAGGTTCACGTAAAGAGAAAACTCCGTACCACGCGTACGGAGGAATGTGAGATTTGGCACACTTAAAGTTTCTTTGGGGAAAAAATGCAGAAAGCTAGAATCAAATACAGGCTGTGCCGTTTGAATTTAACGGGAAGAGACAACTTTGTAACGCGCGCACGAAGGGATATGAGATCTGGCATACTTGTAGTTTATATGGAGAAGGAATGCAGTCAGTCAATATTATATACAGGCTGTTTCATTTTGTTTTTACGTGAAGAGACAATTTTGTACCGCGCGCATGAAGGAATGTGAGATTTGACAAATTTGAAGTTTATATGGAGAAGGAGTGCAGACAGCTAAAGTTATATACTGGGTGCTTCATTTTGATTTCAAGCGAAGAGAAAACTTTATACCGCGCTAACGAAGGAATATGAAACTTGACATACTTGAAGTTTATATGGAGAAGGAGTGCATAGACCAAAAAGTATATACAGGTGTCCAATTTCAATTTACCGCTGAAAACGACATTATTTTTTGTTGGAATATATTGAGAAATATACGCCGAATGAAAAATTGTCCCTCTTCGAGGAGGAGAGGGAAGAGATCACTCTGAATTCTTGGATGGAAACCACTAGTTTTAATTTCAGATTCGAATAGATCATCGAACACCAAGTAAATTTCACCTTTAACTCCCCGGGATTGAGAGTTGACTTCAGTAACGTTCAAAATCAGCACTATAGTGAATTACGGTCGAATTTCGACCACTGGGCGACCAGACGTCTTTGTTAATTAGGGATTTTCATGGGCGCCAGTGGGCGAGTCTACAAGTAAGCATGTTCACTTCTCAATTATTATTTTATTATTTCAATAATTCAATTGATTTTAATAACTGGAACTTTTGCAATGGTCAAGATGTTGATCAGTGTAGTAAAGAGATTATATTGCTAATGAATTAATGCTGATAAATTAATGCAAAGTTGTTACATAATATGGTTCAAAATTGAATTAATTAAAAATGAAACCAGAAAAACCGCACACTGCATGATTGATCCCTGAAGAACATCGTGAGGATGTTTGCGGAGCTCTTCACAATGGGTCGTTAATGGCCGTGGCTCATCTGGCGGGCAAATGGATTTGAATTTAGCACTCTACCTTTTTTTTTCACAGGAGTAAGCCAGCCTCGGGAAGGCTAAATTATTTTTGTCTGGTATTCCAGTACTGAATCGACCTAGACGTAGGTATACGAGGCAACTGCAGAGCCTGTTTTGGTCTGGGTCGCTTGGTCAATTCTGTTAAAAGAACTTCAGACGTCGGACTTCAAGCCCCAATTTTAGTTCTCACTAGGCAGATGTCATTTAAATGAGAATGGCAAAAAGTAGGGAGAAACCCGGTAGTTAAAGTATGCTTACTACTAGAATGATTCTCCAGTGATTTATATCAATTCAAACACCACGTTGCAATCAGTCGACCTCTTTCTATTATTACTGTAATATTCTTCCAAGAAAATCAACTTGTATTTAATTAAATTCATTAGTATTCTAGTGTTTGATAAAAAAAAATATTAATACATTTTTTAACGAGGGCTGTAGCCAGTAATTTAATTCAGTGTATGCTCGTGTTCTGCCTATGCCCAGCTCGCATTTCTTAAGTGGATATAGACGTTAAATAAATCATGCACGTTAGGTTTTTATGGGATGGTTACACGCCAAATGCATATTTGCCTACTCGCGTATTCGTTGGAGAAAATGGCCCAACGTTCAGAAATGGACCCCCTCTAGCGATGAAAACAAAATAATGGCTATTTACTCTTAAACATAAAGTATTCTTTGTTTCCTTCTTGGAGATAGCATTCTTGTAAATGGCGCTGCAATATTTTACGCTAATGGACACTATCTTCTTTACTTGCGATATGTTCGCCAACTTTGTGTACAACCTAATCGAGTTATTTTTTAGTTTAACTCCGCTCACTTCTCCTTTTTTATGTTATCCTATTTATTTCAATAACTTGAGAATTTTCTTTTCAAGACAGTTGCGTAATTGAAGGACAAAATCAATTCTTTGCTAACAATGTATAAAGTATTGAATATAAAGGCAAAATTGTCCTTGTTAAGTATTCAAAGGAAAATGTATGTGGAATTAGTATCGAAATAGCAGAGTGGATCCTCTATCACGATCGCATTAGCATTTTGCATCGAGCATTAGATTGCTGGAAAGGAAGTCCTTTTATCATCTTATTCTGAAAGACGTCTAATAAAATTTCTTTGTCAGGCTTACGATACACTTCTCTTTTCTTTTTTGCGACACAATGGATTATTCTTAAAGTGTCAGCAAGGAGCTTGTTAAGAGTATCTTAGTCTCGAGGATCGGAGACTTGTAGACGTGGATCCTCAGCTGTTTTTCTGGACACGTCTTGTTTTTCCTTCTTCTTGTTTCAGGCCCAGAGTAAAAGATAACCATGTTAGAGGAAAGTTAGTCTATGTCCTTCGTTGTGTCTTTCTCAGTATTTACAGAGATCCATTGAGAGAAAATTCAATTGGAATGAATATATCGTGTAATTTGAACTAACAAGAACTTGTAGCTTCATTCCACATGAACTACGTTCAGGGAAATTCACTTGTTTTATTTACGGCTTCTTTTAACTAGTTTCTAAATTAACTACACCATTTCATTAAAAATTTTAGTGCGCAATCTACAGTCTGCAAATTATTCTCAATACTCATTGCCTTGTAGCAAACACAAAAACTATTCTAGTTAGTCCTGGAGATACAGTAATCAAAAGATTTATTCACACAATTGTATTCAAAGCAAGGAGGAACAAATATTACTATTTTTGCTTTGATTCTTCACGATGAAGCTCTAACAGAATACAATTGGTTCTGCTACAGTTTTAAATGTTTCTTTTTTGGATTAACAAATGTGGAGTCCGCCATATTGCCTACTTCTCCAGCAAATTCATTGCTTAGACTCTGTTGAATCTTCCTATGTACTACATTTCAATTTCTCCTCAGAAATTCTCCCGCAGCATCACTTTTTTTTTATTACCCACAGCTAATGCACACCTCACAGATCTTTCCCCATCTTTCTTCGGAACTCACGGAAACACCTGCAAACCGTATATTTTGAGAGACAATTATTCCCTATGCTGCCACCAAATTTTGATGACTCTGTTCGAACGTTGACTCTCTTTTATAATCGCACAAAATAATTGCTGATCAATCAATACAAGACATATTTATGTAGTGGAAATTTGCTACTTAATGTACCTTACCCACATACACCCAAAGAAGGGATCGAAAGCAAACAATGTGCCTGTGCCAAGATCGTGAATAAGATCTTACGTAGTCAAAAGAGCCTAGTTCTACAATTATACAATTATATATATATACATACCTGTGTGTCTAGTTGGCGTAGAAATAGCACGAATGGATCAATTAATCCTTAGATGACTAACAGGGGTCCCTTGTGAGCTCACAGTTAGATAATTGCCAATAACATTGGTTTTTCTATATTTGCAGCCCTAAGATTCCAGATATGTGTCAAATGTAGTTTAATTGAGGCTCTATGACTTGTCATTGCAATTCATCTACCTCTGTTTAATATTTATAAGGTAAGAACTGCTCTAGGATCGCTAAGACGTTCATTATTCATGTTAAAATGTTAGATTCTGTATGCGAAGGTCATAGAGAGAAGACCATGAAAGCTTGCAATTTCCATTTCTATCAGAAATAGTTCACGTTGCTCATGTGTACTATTATAATTATTATTATACGAAAAAATATAGATCATTAAGAATGAACTAAAATGTACTGAGGGCCGCAATGCATCCCTGTTGATAGTCTATGTTAATTTTATAGTAATCATCCAAGGACTAAATAAATAAAACACAATTAAGTCTCTTTTCAACCTGAAAACACTATAAACAGTTCGATTAAAAAAATAATAGATAAAAGTTGAATTGGCTGAATCACTGGGCCTTGGAAACTGTAGAGATGGTGTTAGGCCCAAATATTGATCGTAGAAAGTCGTCAGGACAAAAAATCCTGGGGATCCTCGTCAGGATATCAGCAATGTTGGCCCTCGCATGCTTGTATGCTCTGCGTGAGATTGGATGCTTCGCTTGGATGTTGTTACGTGGAAACTTGAGGTAGTGACTCTACCCCACTAAAATAGAACAACTGAATTCTCAATGTAGATGCCAGTCTTACCTAGGGTAGCCGTGAATATTCTGAGTTCGAATTATACCAGGGGCGCCACGTAATTGTGAATTCGTCAACACAGCACACAATAACGAAGGTGCTTGGGAAACAAGGTGTTGGTTTGGACGATGAAATACGGTACAACGTGATCACACGATGATCTTCTGCACCCACCAAGTGATCGAACTGATAGTACAACACTTGCCTTACGAAATATACCCTCAAACGGGGCCTGTGGTAGCTAAGACTGTAAAAAAAGTAATCGATAGGATTTTACACTTTCTATTAAGAAGACTTTGATATGGAAAGCAAAATTAGTGAATAATATGTATAAAAAACTGAGGTTAAAACTAATGCAGTTTATGAGATCCAAACTTCTATTGCAAAAAGGCTAACAAAAAAAAAGGTGAAGTGAAGCTTATACTATTTGCACAAGCAATCAAGCAAAATGGCAGCACGCCGTCGCAAAGAAAGTCCCAACAGACAATACAACGCCTATACGCCTGCTCTGGTCACTGAAACCCACAAGATCTACGTCGTCCAAAAGGCCTAACTAGATCGATCTAGCCTTACAAAATCCGACGTGTAGCGCGTCAATAACTAGAGCTTCTCAACCAACGTTATCTCCGATCCGTTTTTTACAATAAATATAGAAGAAAAAGTATTGATACCACTTATTGACAAAATAAAAAGAACTTCCAACCTGTATAAATATAATTACAGTTCCTCTAGCTTAATTTGGACACCACCAAAAGCGTGAGCAAAACGAAATGTACAGTCCACTTAGCTGACCACTGACGTCCTTAATGATGAAGATGATGTGTACTGATCTGGTAGGGGCGTCGGCCCAACAGCTGGACGTGAAGAAGGCGTCAAGGTTAGGATCCTTCAGGACGACAGGATGCGACATTCACGTGATCAAGTGCTCTGTGCAAGGTCGAAGATTCGCCGAGGCTGTTCGTGGCAAAAAAAGAACAAAAACTGAACACAAGGTACAAATAAAGGTTCTCTCATAATCCGCAGAATAGACTGTTTGTTCGCGTATTTCAAATTCAAAAAATCGCGCGACCCAAAGCAAAATTCTGACCTACAATAATCTTACAGAGCGACTTCGATTTTCCGAAGTTAACGTCGATCTATCACTGAACACTCTTCATCGATCGCGTGTCTAAAAACTTTTTCTTCGATTTCATGCCTTAACGGACGTGCCTCAACTCAAGTCGTGTTCTTTTCCAATTGATTAAAAACCGTTTTTAATCAAAAAAAAACCATAAAAAAAACTCAGGGGCGGCCCAAGCTAAATTTAATCCAGTACCGCCACTAATGTCCTAAGCTGAAATTAATTGATAAAAGTAAACAATAAACAAGGTTTGTATCTATTCAAATAAAAATTAAATCAAGTTTGAAGGAAAGCATAAGGAAATTGAAGACCTGGAAACTATGAGAACTAATCCCGGATCATATATTTGAAAAAGTAAATGATAAAATAGAATCAAATTACCCTAAATTGAATTTTAGAAATTTACCCGAATAAAAAATAACTAAAACCACAATTGGCATTTAACAAATTCCCTCAGAAATTTATCTCATAGAAACGTCAGCGTACACGCAAAAAAAAAACAACAATCGTTAAGGAGAAGGAAGTAGAAATGACGACGTAATTTATTCAACAATAGAGCTAGAAACATTACTTCCAAAAAGAAGATGCCCAAAGTCATGTAAGGTATGAAATAATGCAATTAGACTTGGAATAGTTGAATCTCTTGTCTGATCAGTGATGCTGGGAGAAAACGAGCATATGAAGAAGTACACGCTAAATACACATCTCTAAATTTGTCTGCAGCCTGTGCTTGACAACGGAAGACTATAGTCGAATGAGCCATGATCCTCACGCTCTAGCTTCGTAAAATCATTCCATTCGGCTATCCAAATATCCAAAAAGCTCGTCAGCTCAATGGCACAGCTGTTCATTCTCGCCTCACACACAAACCTGACATCAACTAGTCGCTCTGCTACTTCAGTCGTCGTTTGTTCTTCCAACGGTAAAATACCATCGCAATCTTCTGCAATCGGTTCCTTACAAATACTAGGAGGCTCCAATGAGTCCACCTCTAAATCTTCAACGTATTCCAAGTCGAACTCAGCAGCTTCTGCTTTGGTGACAAATATTTCATCTAGTCGATCAATCCTACGGAACAGCTGACCCATGACCGAGTCCAAAACCTCAACTCCGAAGTTTTCTACTTTAGCCAGCCGCGAGAGGATGTGTTGTATTCGAGTACTCTGGGCTGTTCGACTGAGACGAAAACTCCCAATCAGCTCTTGCAGCAACATCACTTTCTCAATACAGATGCCAGTGTCATCGGCCACATCTATGGGCTCCATAGCCCATAGAATTGTTTGGTAGATCACCAAATCTTTCTTTTGTTTATTATTATTATTATTATTCTACTTATTCCTTTATCGTGCATTGTTACCACATCGCTACATTATCAAACTCCTAATTGATGCTAATTAGAGCACCGCAGGAACCTGCAATAGCATATATAAGTCACCAAGAGACAATACTGAAAGTACAAAATTTTTCGTACAAGTATCTTCGCTTTGCCCGATAAAAGGTTAAGGTTCTTGAAATTTTGACCAAGTATCATGAGTTCGTACTCCGAATTTGTTATTGACGTAACAATGTTCAAGACAATTTTTAAGAACACGAGGAAAAGTTTTTCAGTAATTCCTCATGAAGACTGTTTGATTTATGAACTATTTCCCAAAACATTTTCACTTAATCGAAGTTAATCGCATATCTACAATCATCTCGCAAAACAGCTTCATTTCTCTCAAAGTTTTAGTATTTTTATTGCAAAAGCAGCTCAACTCATATGTTTTAGAACTTATTCTTGACTCTCTAGGTGATGCGTAGGTGAACATGGTATCGACAGTAGTTATGTATAGATATGATCAACTAGGAGGCATAACAATAAAAGGTGTTTATAAAAATGTTTGCAGTTGGAGCAAATGCCATTTCAATTTAATTTCCATTCAAAGCTTCACTTTTCACCCTTAAAATGTAAATCGTGTTTTTGTTGATAGAATAATCTGCTTCACACCTCAAATATATCACAATCAGCACTACAAAATCAAAATATGGGAACAATAATCATACATTCATTCAAAATCCCGGTCCAATCATCGCGATGATATGTATGAAAGTAAACCAATTTTAAAATGGGAAAAACCATTTTGGCCTGTAGCAAATCGAACATTGGAACAATATTCCTAATCACGAATTGTGAACTGTACATTGGGTACATTAAGCCACCTATCACAAAACAAGCCAGCTCCGTTATCAGAGAAATGGTTTTATCAGAAGTTATTAGCACACTGTGGAAGCGTGGGAGGTAATATAGTTTTTTATTACTCTGCAGGTTGACTACACATTTTTTCAAGTTTTCTATGTAATTTTTGATCAGCTACAAACTTTGAAAGCACATGAACTCACAAAATATTGGAAACTAAAACATTTTTATTTGAAAATTTTCAACGCATCATTCAAAATGTCAGGTGTATTGAATTCATCTATCAAACAACGACATTCCTATTTATTACATACCTAGATAATATATTGATGTTTGTGTTGAAAACTGACGATCAACATCAATCAAATCAGATGCTTCTGAATAGATTTCATGTTTGACATACCTGCGTTTACTGTATCTATTTTTATCCAACAAACACTCGTTATTCCACATTAGTGATTTATCTATATGTGAATGAATAAATGTAACTCACGGTTCTTCCTATTAAAGGAAATACCGTTCGAGCAGATTGAACGAAATTTGGTTACAGCCTCTGAAAATGACTTATATATATATATATATATATATATATATATATATATATATATATATATATATATATATATATATATATAAAAGCTTTCTGGATGGCTCGCCTCCAAGCCTCTCTGTTTCTTGTTAGGTTTTCCAATCTCCTAGTTCTATTCTCTTTAGGTCGTTGAGCACTCCATCCTTTCATCGTGCTTTTGGACGGCCCTTTGGTCTTGTTCTTGTTATTTGGGCCTCGTATGTTCTTTTCGTACTTCTGCTTGGTTCCATCCGCTCCATGTGTCCCAGCCATCTAAGTCTCTGCACCTTGGCTTCTGCTACTATGTTTGGTTCTTTGTATTGTTGTACTAGCTCATGGTTTATTCTGATTCGCCAAGTGTTTTCTTCGATCACTGGTCCAAATACTTTTCTTAGAATCTCCCTTTCGAATCAAAGTAGTTTGTCTTCATCTTTCTTTTTTATGATCCATGATTCAGAACCGTAAAGAACAACAGGTCTGATTAGTGTTTTGTATATATCAAGTTCAATTTATATGGAAAGACTTCGTGACTTCATCAAGTATTATAATTGCTCCCTATATATATTCTTCTTCTGATTTCTGTGCTATGGTCATTGTCTAATATTTACTTTTAAGTGTTCAAATCTGTCAACCACATCTATGTTTATATTATTAATGTCAAGAGTCTCTTCTAGACGTTTGCGTTGTCTTGATATTTCCATGGCTTTGGTTTTACTTGCGTGGATAGCTAGTCCCATTTTTGTTGCTGCTGTTTTGAATTTGACTGTCACATCTTTTAAATCCTGTACATCTCTGCTTATTATTACCACATCGTCAGCGTATGCAAGCATGAGATGAATTTTGATAAACCGTACCTGCAGTGTTAATATCAGCGTCTCGTACGAACTTTTCCAGTGCTAGGTAAAATAATACTGGGGCGAGCATGTCTCCTTGTTTGATTCCAATGTCAGTTGCAAAGGGTTGAGAGCACTCTCTTTGCCATCGTATCTTGTTATTTTGTTTGTTAGTAGATAGCTTCATGAGATTAACTAGTTTAATTGCTATTTCTAATTCTTCTAATGCTGTCCATAGTTCCTTCCTTTTTATACTATCATAGATTGTTCTGAAGTCGATAAAGGTGAAATGTAATGGTATGTTAAATTCCCAACATTTCTCGATGTATTGTTGTAGGAGGAAGATGTTATCTATAGTTGATTAACCTTTTTGGAAATCACTCTGGTGATCGCCAATAATTTCTTCAGTGTATCGTGAACAATTTTTGCATTAGTACTGTGGTACATATCTTGAATGCTATGTTTAGTAGAGTTATACCTCTGTAGTTTGCACACTGCATATGGTCCCCTTTTTTGAAGATAGGGCAGACATGGGCCTCATACCACTCCGATGGTATGTCTTCATCTTCCCAATTTTGATAGATAATTTCTCTCATATGTTCCATTAGCTCACTTCCTGCTTCTTCAAACAATTCTGCTGGTATATTATCAGGCCCTGGTGTCTCATTATTTCTTAGCCTTGCTACTGCTTTTTCTCTCCCTTCTATTGTTGGTGGGGCGATGTCTAGTTGTGCTGTTTGCTTCCTAATTCTTCCTCGTTATCTTCTTCTTCATGGTTGTTCAGTTGTTCTTTGAAGTGTTATCTCCACCTTTCTAGTATTTTGTTGTTATTATTTAGCACATTGTCATCTTTATCTTTGATTAATGTTGCATTATTCGGCTCATAATTTGTTTTTCTTATTTCCTTGTGATATTCTAGCACCTTCTTGTTATTATAGCGTTCCTTAATGTCTTTCAATTTCTTCTGTTGAAATTCTCTTTTCTTTCTCCTTAATATTTTATAAGCTTCTTTCCTGGCTTCCTTGTATCGTTGTTCGGCTATTCTTGTTTTCCGTTGGAGCAATCTTTTTCTGGCTTCATTTCTTTCTTCTATAACTTTTATACACTCTTCATCGAACCATACATTTCTACTTGCTTTCTTTCTCTCTAATACTTCATTGACACCTTTTATCAGAGCTTGACACACATAGTTCCATATTTCTTGTATTGTTTGGTTCCATTTTTGGTTTATCTTTCTCAGTTCATTTTCTGTGTCCTATTTTGGTCTTTCTAATTTTTCCTGTGATTTTTTGAGAGATATTCTTTATCTTATACTAGACACAACTAAGTAGTGGTCTGTATCTATATCTGCTCCCCTAAAAGATCTTACATTAGTAATAGCTCTGGCATATTTCGAGTCCACAATTACATGGTCTATTTGGTTTTCATGATTCCCGTCAGGAGATCGCCACGTGGATGTTCTTACGCATAAAATACATACTGCTTAAAATCATATTATTAGCTGCTGAGAAGTCTATCAGTTTTGCACCGTTTTTGTTAGGAGCATCATGTGAGCTATAATTGCCTATCGTAGGAGAGTATGTTGTTTCTTTCCCTATCTTGGCATTCAGGTCTCCAATTAAAATTTCCATTTAATTTTACGGGATTCTGTTATACGTGCGTTCTAATTTTTCATACCATTCTTCTTCGTCCTCCTTTCGTCTGTAGAGGCATTGGCATTTATTATAGTTACGTTATAGAATTTTGTTTTGACTCCTAGAGTGCTTATTCTTTCATCTATTTGCGATAAGCCAATAATATAATCTCTTTGTAATAATAAGTAATTGATCATGAAAATCCTGAAGATGGTTGTCAGAAAGTCTGGAGTATCGGCACACGCGTGACTGTGTGCACTGCGCGATTTTGGATGTTTTAGATGTTCGGGATGATTTTTAGGAGCACTGTACTGTACTGTTTTTCAAAATATTTCTACTCGTTCGGAGCAAAACGCAGATCTACACTTCCAAAATATTTTTTGTATTATGTTACTCCTCATATCAATCGATACCGTTCACCACCAATTTGTATCACATACCTGTCCCGTTTATTTTGATTAGATTCTTCAAAATGATTTGAAAGAAGAATTACTTCAAATGATGCAACTCAGGTTTAAAGGTATGAAAATAAGGGTGTAACTATATCACGTGCTTGCAAGTTATCGTGGGATTATTTTCAGTGGGTGTACATTCCATGGCGCCGTTATCACGCGTTGGTCGTCTGTTATCAGCGGCCATATTGAGCGTTTGCGGGGGTAGAAAGACGGAGTTAGTTACAACATCGACTAGAACCTTTCCCCTGGGACTGCTTCATTTACATTACCTCGGCCTGGAGGCTCAGCAGGATAGCGATAGGAGCAGAGAGTTCTCGCGTGAACCAGGCTCACCTTCACGCAGATGTTAGCGGTAGTGCCTTTAGCTAACCACGTGTCCGATAAATTTTGTTTACTGCCATAATTTCCGAGTATATCTTCGTGAATTTTTCTTAAGATCCTTCCTTTGTAGTACAATTTCATAATCTGTATCAGTTCTAAGAACGTCTTATTGATTGGTGGTGAGCCTAGACATTTACGTCACTAATATTCGCTTAGGTTGGGCAAGGGACGTCAAGTTTCACATGGAGCGACAGGTGTCAAGGCTGAAGGTTGTCATTACTGATTCGCTTAACTGTATACTAGGGACTACTCGATGTGACATTTAGAATGAATTATCAAATCGTGCCCTTTGGTAATTTGAGATTAGAACGTGATGCAAGCATTTAGGGATCTCCATGAAGTAAGCAAATTGAGAAATGCGATAATAACTTGAATCGTATAAAAATGAATATTCCAAACAGTCCTAATTATGGACTAACAAGCCCTTGAAGGTTCTGTTTACTTGGAGATTATTTAACGTGATGCCTCTAAATTACCCAATTGAATAGACTGGCATATAATAAACTAAAAAGGGATGATTCCTTCTCGCGGTTGTTACCCATTTAAAAGTTAAAGCGAGTAAGGATGTGCTGCTGCGTTGTATTAATTCAAAACAAAAACAGAACATCCCGTTAGAAGCCACTTTTTAGTCGGTATAACAAAGTAAGTAAAGAAACCACGATCGAAGGAAAGGTCGTGTGTGCAATCAGCCATCTTGACTGCTACCAACGTTTAACGTTCCGGCGTAGCATCTGTGCAAAAACGCTTCAAAAGTTGTTCTGCCGCTGTTTAGCAGACACTGCAATCATCAAACTTTATCCGTATTTAATTAAAACTGAACTCTTCACGGGCGAGAAGTTTTTATACGGAAGTTGGAGACTCACTATTTGTTAGGAAAAATCCCAAATAATTCCTCTACTAATGGGTGGTTCAACTTCTTTTTTTACTTTACATTTATTTCGAATTTCATGTAAATATGTTAAAAGCTGCAGAAAATTGGTTTTTTATCGGACAGTCGATAATCATATCATAGAATATTTGTCGAGATGTGGATGTGATTTGCTTCATCTCCTTCACGTTCACGCAATCATATAAAATTCATGGGATCCACGCTCTCAATGAACAAATTATCTACCAGTGCTTTAAAAAATTCCAAACTGTTGATAGAGTATAGATACAAACATGTGAATATTTTCTTATGATCTGTTAGCCTGTTCATAAGTTATTGACTATTGAACTTTTAATTGTTTATTGGGCAATTGAAATTGTCTCTGTTTCTGCAATGAATACAAAATATTATTTTCTAGCTTCAGATTTCACACCGAAGTCTTTCTCAGAATAATTCATAGCTAAACATTGTTATGAAATGAAATTGCGGTTTCCAAGAATTGGAGGTCTGTAGATTGACAGGAAATATTACACAATAATCAGTTTTGTTTCTTTTTAGTTCCATTTACTAAGTAAACTATAACAGTTTTTGATTGATGATGAAAACTCAATTTTGTAAATGTCACACGTTTAATATTAATTCACAAAACGTCAGCTCAATTCTTGAACAGTTATTTTCTTCTATACATTTTATAATTTGATTCTATACTAATAGACTTTCAAAGACCAGGAGAATTGATTTAACATAATAATTTGGAGCCTCAACTCGATTGAAATAGAAACTTAGTATGCCCAATGCTCAATTCCTGTTCCCCGTACACCAATTCATTATTTAAAAAAAATTATGAGTGGCTTGTTTGGGTAACTTATTTCCATAAAGTCGCATCCATGTTTTTTTTCCATTTATCTCTCACTCACAAGAAAAAAGTGCTTCTCAACCCTCTTAGCCCAATACACTCTTTTTCTTCTGGGGTATCGATTCATGCTTCATGAAGCACGGTTCCATCTAGCATAGAAATGTGCAAATGTCAGGGACAATTTTTCCACTTTAGCAACGCGGTTTCCGCATAATACAATGCGACATTCATTTGCTTTTCAGAGCTGGCAACAAAGAACTGCCGCGTTCAACCTTTGTTAATTTGTAAGTGAATATGTGAGAGTAATGGAACATACATGTGCGGGGCAAGAATAGCAGCTTAATATGAAGTTGGTCCATTCATCATTACATGCATTCATAACACTAGCTCAACGTCCTTCCCAAAAGAAAGGTCAGAATTAAAATAACGAACAATTGTTACGTAGTATTTTGCTTCTGTCTCTAATCACCTACATGACTATTCAGCAAGTGGTTCTCTATGTATAAAAAAGTGCCATAATTCTCACAGTACTTCTTCACACCTTTCAACGAAATCAAATAGAAAAACATTTTTTCGATGAAAATAAATCTTTTTTTCAATTTTTGTAGATTTAATAAGATGTACAGGTATCCCCTCATTTCAACCCTCTAGAGTCTGAATCTGCAATTTTTTGAATAGAAGCTCTACTTCTTATATTATTTACATTTAAATATAAAGACTTTGAGCCAATTTCATGACAAATTTATTAAGGATTTTGACCGTCTATTTGGGATTTATAGTAGATGAAGAGTATCTCTGTCCTTATTTATCGAAGAGTTCGACCTCTAAAAGCCTGTTCATCAAATCTCGACGAAATCGGACAAAAAAAAATCTCACAATAAAAAACATCAAGGCTATAGTCCATCTTTTTTTAAGGTCTTATAAAAATCCAAATTGATAAGTTACGCATGTAATGCAATCTGAATTTGAATAGGAGCTTCAGTTTTCAAGTTTTTAATTTAAATTTAATGCGCCAATCTCATGACGTCATGACATTTTGATGATTTTGACATTCTTATTAGGGTATTTAGCGGCTGGAGAGTATTATTGAGCTTATTTATCAAAGAATACGACCTGTGAGAGCCTGCATATCAAATTTTGACAAAATCAGAGAGAAAATCATTTCTTGGCTGAAAAAACATCAAAACTAAAATCAAAGTTTTTTTTAAGAAAATGAGGAGTATTTCTGACTTTATTTATCGAAGAGTTTTACCTCTGAGAAGCTTTATATCAAGTTTCAGCAATATTGGAGAGAGAAATATTTTTTGATCGAAAACATCAAGTCCATGTTGTTTTAAAGATAATATAGAGATAACAAACTGAACTACGCATGTTATCCCTTAATTTAACCCTCTGCAGTCCAAATATGCAATTTAAATTTGAATGAGGGCTTTAGTTTTCACGTAATTCACATTTGAATATACATAAAGTTATACTGAGTAAATTTTATGACATATTTATCACTAGTCTAGATACTTTCATCGGGCCTTTCTGAGAATGAAAAGTGATTTTGACTCAATTTATCAAATTTTAACAAAATCTTAGAGGAAGGCTTTCTAGTCCGGGCAATGAATGAATGTGGGTGGAAGATTTGAAAGCAGAAAATTCAAGTTTTTGAATTTGTTTGGACTAGTCAGGAGATAGACATGCTAAAAGTCTCCATCTCTCGGAGGTAAGTCCTAGGAGGGAGGGCACAAAGGAGGTCTCGTTATTTGGTGTTTTGTTTACATCTCGAAGACGATGCGTCAGAGGAAATTTAGTTATTGTGCATTATGGAAGCTGATGAAATTCTCTACAACTTTGGTTCAATACACTTTTCACCTATTCCCTATTGTTGTCTAGATATGAGCTCCAAAAAACGGTCCATTTTGAAAAATGTGTTATTCACCTTACGTTTTTTGTCATGCATTGCTCTATAACTTGCAAACAGTTCATCTGAAAAAAATACTTCCCGAAGAATCTTTTAGAGAGTTGAATTTTCTTCAAAAATATGTATACATATATATACTAATATGTCACCTACTGTCAAGAAGTTATACCAATTTTAAAAATTTCGGCAGATTTGAACAATTGAGTACAATAGTGCACATACCATTATTTTCGCTATTCTCAGCTGCAACCGTAGATTTCAGGTTACATATCAATTTTAAAAATATCAGCAAGGAATATTCACTGAACGAAAATATAGAAAAGTGCCATTTATTAACATAAGTACAACGAGTAACAATTTAACAAACACTCAAAGTGATCGAAATAAGTACAGAAGATATCAGCAATCAATCACTTGCCTGACTTACTTGTACATCATCGATACAGATCAAAATGACGTCATCGTTTTCCTACACACAATTATAGTGTTCAGAACTCAAAATCAAATCATTATAGATATGATAATCCTAGCTGTTCCCTTAAGATAAATGATCAATTACTGACTAAATCAGCAATTCAAAAAATTTGAAGCTGTAAGTGCTGACTGGGGAATGACGTAGAAATGATATACTTGAAACAGAATGACGTCATCGTTTTCCTGCATATGATTATAGTGTTCAAAACTCAAAATCATGATAAATACTATTATAGTAGCTGTTCCCTTGAGATTAATGATCAATTTCTGAGAAAACCAGATAATCAAAAGATTTAGAATTATGAGTGCTGACTAAAGAATGATGTAAAAATAATATACTGAAAAAACCATGACGTCATCACTCTCTTAAGTACTTTTTCAGTGCTCAGATCTCAAAATCATAGTTGATAGAATAATCTTATCTGTTTTTTAAACATAAAGGACTAGCAACTCAAAAAAATTAAAACTGTAAGTGCTGACTGAGGGGAGACGTATAAATAACATATCAATGACAGAATGACGTCTCTTCCTTCCTGCACACAATTATAGTGTCCAGAACTCAGAATCATAATAGTTTATAAAAATTCTATCTGTTCCATTGGCCTTAATGATTAATTTCTGATTAATCCAGCAATTCAAAGCATTTGAGATTGTAAGAGCTGACTGAAAGAGGATGTAGAAATAATATACTCGGAACAGAATGACATCATCGCTTTCCTGCATACAATTATAATGTTCAGCATTTAAAATCATAATTGAAATAATAACCTATACGTTTTTCAGAATTTTATTCAATAAAAAACTATTTTTGATCCTGAATTCTGTATATTTTATTTGAAACTTTGACGTTTTGATCCTTTGACCAAGGATCATGGTCATAGGATCAAAACGTCAAAGCTTCAAATAAAATATACAGAACTCAAATCAAAAGTAGTTTTCTATAATTGATATAATTATTGTAGTTGCTCCCTTGAGATTAATAATAAAATTCTGAATAAACCAGCGATTCAAGAAATTTGAAATTATAAGTGCTGACTAAGGGAGGATGTAGAAATCATATACTGGAAACAGAATGACATATTCTTACACATAATTATAGTGTTCAGAACTGAAAATCATCATTGATATAATAACCCTATCTGTTCTTTCGAGATAAATGATCAATTTATGACTAAATCAATTATTCTAAAAATTTGAAACCGAAAGTGCCGAATAAGGAAAAAAGTAGAAATATTATACCGGAAACAGAATGGCGTCTCTTTTTTCCTGCTCAAAATTATAGTGTTCAGAATTCAAAGCCATAATTGATGTAATAATTATATCTGTTTCCTTGAGATAGATGATTCGCTACCGTAGGACTCTAGTCGAATTAGAAACAGTAAATATGTGAATATTGTCGGTTACTTTGTAAAAGTAAGTGAAAACGTGAGGTGAGGAACACATTTCTAAAAATCGACCGCTTTTCGGAGCTCATATCTAGACAACGATTAGGAATAGGTAAAAAGTGTTCGAGACTTAAGTTATAGAGAATTTTATCAGCTTCCATGATGTGAGATAACTAAATTTCCTCTGACGCATCGTTCTCGAGATGAAAACAAAAAATCAAAAAACGAGACCTTCTTTGTACCTTCCTTCCTAGGGCTTACCTCCGAGGGGTGGGGACTTTTAGTATGTTTATCTCCTAACTGGTCCAAACAAAATTCCAGAGTTGAACTTTCTGCTTTCGACTTTTACATCCAAATTCATTCATTGCGCGGACTGATCTTTCGCCAAAAAAAATCAAAACTCGAGTCCAAGGCTTTAAAAATGTTGTGTGAATCAAAAAAATTAAGTTACGCATGATAGGGGCTCCAATTTTCACGTAATTCATAATTTCATAACATCTTCATTAAATTATTAATGATTTTGATTGGGATAATCAAATGATAAAATTTAGTTTTTGGCTCCAGTTATCAAAGATTTTGACGTTTGAGAGGCTGTATATGAATATGCGAAATCGAATTTATAGATTGTGTCGACTCCCTATTTAAATTATCTGAAATAAAAAGTATCTTTGACCTCATTTATTGATGAGCTCAACCTCTGAGAGACTGTATACCAAATTTACGAAATAAGAGCGAAAAGCATTTTTTCGTTGAAAAGACATCAAGCCTATGCCAATATTTCAATATTTCCTCTTTAAGATCTTATGGAATTCAAAAATTTTCAATTAAGAGCTCTATTTTTCACGTAATTTACATTTGAATATGAGCTTTTGCAACAATTTCATGACTGCCCCTCTAATTAGAAAATTGGGTGAGTGAAAAGTATCTTTGACATTTAAATTGGAGAGTTTGACCTTTGATAGCCTGTTTACCAAATTTCAGCATAACTGACAAAAAAAAAAACATTTTTTTACTAAAAAATAAAAATCTGACGTTAACATCACGTGACTTACTTGTACATCATTGGATATATATATATATATATATATATATATATATATATATATATATATATATATATATATATATATATATATATATATATATATATATATATATATATATATATATATATATATATACAGGGTGTAACAGAAATAAGTACATTAATTTTAACCAGTGATAGTTCTCGTCAAGCCTAACATTTTTTCTTAGTAACTTTTTCCCGAATTCTCATCTTTTTTTAGCATTTTTTATCCCCTATAATTTAACGAGTCGTTCAGGTGCATAGTTATCGGATCTAGTAGCAGTTGCAATAGAACAATAATTGATTTTGACATATGTGAGTTATCAATTCCTTCAAATAAATTCTGGAATAAAACAGATTATAATTTATTAATTCTGTGTACGATTTCATGGGCAGTTTAGAATTAGCTTAGCAAATTTATTTGGAACGATCTCCGAACTGTCATTTCCCACTAAAAATTGAATTATTGTGGTTATGGTAATGTATTTAATGTCAAAATATTATGCACTTTTACATTACGATGAGAATACCATGGGGTATTTAGAACCTAACGTTTATCTGGAAGCAGATGAGATGAATGAAATACATTAATTTATAAATGAAGCACCTGTGTATTAGTTTTCCTCATATTATTACAAACTTCACACTTCACATTCAGATCGTTTCAATGAAGTATGCCCAGTCAATTGATCTGCTGAATAAGCAAAATATTGTATCATATATTTCAGAATATATTTAAAATCAATTACCAAATTCAGTTTGATATATTTATAGGTTATATTTTTTGTTCTTCAATAGAATCTTCAAAATTTCATGCAGCAATATTTCTATTGAATTATTCAGTGAATTAATTAATTTAGAATTACATTCTATCCAATATTTTACCGTTTTCTTTAAATAAATCGTTGAATGATTTTCTCTTTATGTTTCTGATGAAGTAGGTTCGGAACAGTACTACTTTTCGAACTGCTGGTAGATGGCAGCACAGTCTGACTCTCCTGACACAGTGACACAGTTTCAGACAATTCCAATCAGCTGATTCAAGTGCAATGAATTTGTGCAGACAATCTTATGTTTAAGAAACGTACTATCCAAAAATATACGTGAAATCCCTAAATAAAAATCAAACTTCTTAAAAATGACATATAAATACGACTAAAAGACCAAATTGTTGATTACAGACACAAATTCAGTCTTTCTTCCAACATATACAAAAATAGAATAATCGAGGTGAGCGAATATCAATGTATTGCCAAAATACTAATATTTTTTCAGTTTCAAATGAATGATTGACAAGACTACGATGGCTCAAAGTTGCAAAATACTCCTTTCAATCGACAGCTGTCATTCTTCCAACAAATGAAAACCATTCAGTTTGAACCATAGGCGCACTATGAAATTTTTGACAAAGCTTTGATGAATTTTTACTCTGTATCCAGAGGATTTACGGAAAAAAGTTATTAGGAAAAATTGTTATGCTTGACAAATTGCGTCACAGGTTAAAATTAATGTACTTATTTCTGTTACACCCTGTATATATAATACGATGTGATTTTGTGTTTGGTCGTATATATCATTGAATATGTATAATCAAACACAAAATCTAATCGTTCCACAGTTAATCGTTTTGGATTTACTCAAGAGATTCATTCCTAAATACTGATTTCCAAAATTCTACGACTACCAACAGATCTGATTTTATGCGCAAAATTGAGAATTAATTCCTACTGAAGTGCACTGCCGGTTCAGTCTATTGTTATGAAAATAGTAGGCAATCATTCTGAATGATTCGAATAATTTCAACCATACTGATGGTTTTGAGTTGGCAAATGTTTGGCTTTCTATAATGAATAATATACATACATGATTTGTAAGATATTCATTTGTCTTGATTTTTATCATTGTCACGTTCATGTACATCATTAAGACTTGGCTCTTTTGGTGGACAAAATTTCAAGACGTTTTTGTGCATTGGAACTGTGTGCGTCTGCAAAAACGGGTCATCGTCGTTGTGTTATATTAATTAATACTCTTCTCTCAATGATAATTGTCGAGATTGATATTATTGATCTCTCTGTTTGAGGCTGTTCCGTGTGGTTTATTTGGGTGAATTCTGAAGAAATTTTGTTCTTTCTCTATTTAATGTCGACTCCACGTTTTCACATCCACTATTATGTATATTTTCAATTATCCAGATACTTGCCTTATTTATATTTGTATCACTATTTTTCTCATGAAGTCAAAACGGCAAAAATGAATAAAGTATATACTATATATTATAATACTATTATGAGATTCTTTAGGGATGGGAGGAGAGGGGGCGCCAATAGTATGTCGTGCCCCGGGCACCAGTTATAGTCGCTACGCCACTGATCATTCAGATGCTACAGCAGACAAGAATACCAAATTTCAATATTCTACACCTGATTTTTATTTTTTATTTATGCGAAGAATTCCTAAAGACTGTCAAGTAAAGTGCACTTCCGGCTTGATGGATCTCAATAAAAATAGGACATAAGCATCTAGAGGGTACAATAATCTCAAATACTGAATTCTAACAATCTACGTTTGATCGTTTAGGATTTATGCGGAAAATTCAAAAAATGTGTCGAATAAAGTGCTCTTCCGGCTTAGTCGATAGCAATCATAATGCAAGGTGTACAACTTGATATTATAAAAGTGCCTAATACAAAATTTAAATATTCTACGACTGATTGTTCAGAATTTATGCGAAAAATTCAAAAAGTCTGCCATATAAAGTGCACTTCTGGCTCAGCCGATTGTTACAAAAATAGAAGATGACCATTAAGATGTTACAGCAATTTCAAATGCTGAATTCCAGTATCCTTCGGCTGATCATTCTGGATTTATGCGGAAAATTTAAAAAAGGTCACAAGTAAAGTGCACTTCTGGCACAGCCAATCGCAATTATAATGCAAGATGTACAAAAAGATGTTAAGTGCTTAATAAGAAATTTCAATATGTTATCACCAATCATTCTAGATTTATGCAAAAAATTTAAAAAAAGTTTCAAGTAACGTGCACTTCTGGCTTGGCCTATCCATACAAAAAAGCAGATAACCATTCTGATACAACATCAAGTTCAAATACCAAATTTCAACATCCTACGGTTGATCGTTCTGGATTTATTAGAAAAATTCGAAAAAAGTTTCAAGTAAAGTGCATTTTCGGTACAGACGATTGAAAGTATAATGCGAGGTGCACAACTAGGCCCTATACCAGTCTTAAATACAAAATTTCAACATTACACGTTCAACCAGTTTTGAGATTTGCGAGTTACGAACGCAAGTTCGCACGCATACGCACGAACATACGTACCGATATCAAGGCAAAAATACTCAAAATGGATTCAGGGATGCTCAAAATGGATATTTCTATCAAAATTTCGATAGGTGAATTTTGTTGGTTTCACAATACTCACTTGTTAGTTAGTACAAGTAACAAGCATCAAAGCAGTCCATATGGCGTTTTAAAGATTATTTGAAAATTAAAAGATTAGGCTTCGCATATCATCCTCTCAATTGAACCTTGTGGAGTCCAAATATGCAATTCTAATTTGAATAAGACCTCTAGTTTTTACGTAATTCCGATTTGAAGATAAGGTATCTATTAATAGTTTCGACCCCATAATCGGAACTTGTAATTGATGAAAAGTAGCTTCGACCTTATTTATCGAAGAGTTTGACCTGAGAGGACTTATACCTAATTAACGAAATCAGGAGAAATAGTATTTTGTCGCTAGAAAAAATCAAGACTAAGGGCCATTTTTTTTCTAAAACCTTATGAGAATTAAGGAAATTTTGTTCCATATTTTTTTCTCTTCATTTAACCCTCTAGAATCAGAAACCGTAATCTGAACTCGAGTAGGGGTTCTAGTTTTCTTTTTATTTATTTTTACTTCCAAATAAAGCTTCTGGATCGATTCCATATATATTAATGACTTTGACTCTTTAATTGGGATATTAAGTGGATGAAGAGAATCTTGTCAAAGAGCATGACCTCTGAGAGGCTGTATATCAAATTTTAACAAAATCGGAATAAAATAATTCCTCCTCTGAAAAAGGTAAATAACAACAAGACTAAAGTCCAACACTCTAGAGCTCAAATCTGCAATTTCAATTTCAATCTGAATCTCTAGTAGATTTTTGAGTTGATTTCAGAACATATTCATTGATTGACTTGACACTCTAGTTGGGATATTCAGTGGATGGAAAGTATATTTGAACCTATTTATCAAATAGGTTGACCTCTGAGAGGCTGAATATGAAGAGTAGCCAGCATGATCTCCAATCCCTTCTAAGGGATTTAATGCTTACTGCCACCCTTCTTTACTCTATCAAAGGCTCGTTTACATTTGAGCACTCCTAGTATCAACTATAGCACTTTTTTGTGGATGAATTGAATTACTTTTCAAGAAGAAAGAACTTTTCACAGCTTAATTTTTATAATAATTATGTTTATAGAGTTCTCTATAAAATACTTGAAAAAATTACGTTTCAACAGCAAAGTGCTGCCTTTTTCGAATGTAAGAATGCATAATGAATAAATGAGCAAACATTGTTAAGACAACAAAAATATACATAGTGACTAGATAAGTCTAGAATATTAGCTCCTGGGATCGAAGAGTCCTGCTTGTGGTTTAACTTATAATTCAATTGCCACAAGTCATCAGGAGATGAAAATGAAGATTTAACTAGGGTATTGTCAACTCCTTGTGGTTCCAGATCAATCTGGCTCTACTTTTTTTGGTTTGACGCAAAATTGAACCATCCACAGATCTTCAAGAAGTGGTGATGAAGTAACTTTTGCACAGCAGATCCGTGAATAGGAATTACTCGAAATTATGAACGAATGACTGGTAGCCATGATCGATTGAGTTCATAACCAGTATTCAAATTCAAATCATGCTGTGATTTTTTCATTTCTATTGCTTCTCTCTAGTCAGAAATTTTGTATTCTTGAAATCAATACCATGTAATTCTTGAAATGTTCTGTTACCGCAGACTTTTCTGGGTGGTTCAATCTTATATGAAGAGAATGTTCTTTTAATCTTGTTTCTACAGTCCTTTTGGTTTGTCTAATATATACTTTTCCACACTGACAGAGAGTTTTGTAAATACTTAAATAATGTAGAAGAAACCTGTCTTGATCATTACCAATAAACTAATGAGATTCCGAATTTTCAAACTACAAGTGTTTGAGGTTTTCATGTAATATTTATGTGAAAATCTTCGAATTTTAACTATTATATTAGCAAAAGTAGATCGATGGTGTCGCCATGGGTTCTCTTATTTCGCCTTCTATCGTTAATTTTCACATAAGGAGTTTTGAACAAAAAGCTTTAAGCAGAGCTATCTAGAAACATACTGTTTAGCTACGCTATGTTGACGATGTCTTTAATGTTTGGCCTCATAGTTCATAATAGAGATGAATTGAATGCTTTTTTGATTCATCTGAATATGCAACACAAAAACATTGAATTCAGTATTGAGGTTGAAGAAAATATCTGTCTTTCTTTTCTGGACGTTCACCTGGAGAAACAAAGTGATGGTAAACTTGTCCACTCAGTATACACCCATACAAATCAGATCTGATAATGTGCAGTTTTGTTACAGAATCTAGTTGCTCTCTTTAATGATTATAATTTTCAGTAATAATAATTATTAGCAACAATATCACTATTCATTCATTCTTTACGATTATTCATTCCGATCATGGAAATCCACGCAGACGAAGTCGCGGTCATTGGCTAGTTGAGAAATAAATAAGCTACCAATAATAGTGGAACACATTTGATAATGAATCTGTGTGAAAAACTAGATAGGCAAGAATTCAATTTTCAGGGCCGCACACTCCATTTTCGCCAATTTCGTGAAAAAAGATTGTATAATCTTACATTTATCTTTCTGGAGACTCGAAACACTTTAATAATGTAATTATAACAGACTCTAACTGTAAAATTTGTGTATACTGTTTGATTGTTTGTCACTTTTGTGAAAATGAAATATAATTCTCTACGATTCCAATAATTTCAATTATTGAGATTGAAAATACAATTAATATATCATAATGCTGATTGATTCCCAATCTCTTCTTACATCCGTTCGAATTGAAGCAATAACATTCAAACATCGCTGGCCTACGTCCCTGCTGACGAATGGCCGGAATGAGGCCCACCATGCAAATTAATCCGCTGAATGGAACATTTAGCTTGGAATAGATCGTTGAAAGTGTCAATTATTACAAATTTCCCAGCGTTTCACGCTCGTTACACCGTTACAATGTATAGTTTATAGCTGGCGACCAACGACCAATGCCCACACATATACCGGGAATTTACTGCACATTAATAAAAATATCCACGAGTTAAACACAGGATTGTAAAGCTTTGATCCGTTATAGTGATAAGATTGAATTATTGGATATTTCCACTTGTAATATTATTTCATCCAATTTAATTCGACAGAAATAATATTGTTTGTACTTTATGGCTCTCAGCACCCTTTTTATTGTATTGAATTATCCAAATTTATTGCTTTGATATTTTTTAGCCAATAAATTACTCTATACTTTTGGTCAGGCCCATCATTAATAAAATCTGTATGACTTTGAGGATGTGACACTTCATTATTGGACGCGCCTGAAGATTCCAAGAATTTTCGTCCTGTGTGAATATTGCCAGCAGGCGTTGTCTAGCTGCTTACAACTTGTCTTTATCGGAGGTATTGATGAGTAGTGTAGGTGGACTTATCTCGAACCCCCTTAGGAGCTGTCTTTGAAGTTTGATCGCGATATCAAACTTACCCCTAAGGATATCAAAACTGATTTCTTACCCTCAGAGTTTGCTATAATAATAAGAAAAGATGTAAAGCGTGGTGAATTTTGGAAGTATATATTTTCTGGTGTCATTTATTTCGTTTGGAATATTTCTTTATCTCAATTTATTTTCTAGTCGTACTTATTAACTTTTCAAGCGATTTCTTTTATATGTAGGTCATTCATTCTACTGAAATAAATACTTCTAGACATTCCTCCATTACACATTCAACTCAACATGTCTAAACCACAGACACATCAAATATATCAGACAAATTTCTCAACCAATTGCTCACGACAAAATAAAAAGTATCATAAGAACCAGTTTTAAGATTGCTCAAGTTATATTCTGACAAAATTGGAATTCAGTAATTTTTGGAATTGCGATTTTTAATTTCATAAGATTTAGTATATTTCTTGTTAAAGCTGTAGAAAATTCGATCTTCTCCTCATGATTGAGTGATGAAGACAGCTAAATTTGTGGAGATTCGAATGATGAAGATAAAATTAATTGGAAATATACTCGCGGTCAAATTTGATTGCAAATCCACTCCCTAACGTTCTAATTCTCCCTTAACAAAGAATTGATTGCTCCGTTATAGATACATTTTCTGATTAAGAACACAACATCGTCTAAAAATAGTAACTGTCAACATTTTTCATTGTTTTGGTTTTAATCCTGCCGAACAATCTGTCACGTCTAATAAACCTGAATTAATGTATGCACATTTATTTTCCGTGTTCTTCCATTCGTTATTTGTGACAGGGAAGTATTTTCAGTTCGAAGGTTGGCAACGGGTGATTAATGTGGAGAAAAAAATAATTTCCAATGCTCTATATTAGTCCATATCATTAAAAATACTTCCAAAATTTGACGATATTAAACTGCAAAACCTAATGTGTTCGATTTTATTATTGAATGATCAAATTTCAGAATGATGAAGATGATTGCTTCTCTATTATTTTATAAAGTTATCATAATTAACATCTGGAACATTCGAGATAAACTCTAGCTAAGTCTCTAAATATGGTAGAATACTTCCAGGCTACCGCAGATGAACAAAGTTCTATATAAAAGACCGTCATCGTTCAGTGTAGGTCAAAGTGTGAACACTTCAAGTCAAAATAAATTTGTGGGAGTGATTTGTGTATTTCATTCAATTATTAAACTAAGGTTTCGAGTTATTTTTCAATAACAGTGCTTGTTTATTATTGTGAACCTCAAGAACACTACAATATCTATATTTCAAACTGCAATCTAAGTATTCAAGATCACAGCCTCCAGAGTTCTCCTGTTTAATATCTTTTTTATCTGAAACATGCTTCAGCAAGTATGTATCACCATAGCAAAAACAAATAAAAGAAGAACATAAAATTGATGTCATCTGATGAAATAAATATGTGCTGAGAATGTCGTAAACAGAATAGTACAACCATTGTAACTACAGGAGTCAGCACATCAGTTCTGCGTTTCGAAACCGTAAAAATGCAGATGATCCGACCATCGTTAAATAACATTACATGTTCTGAAATAAAATGAAGTTACAACAGAATGAAATGAAGGTACGTTTTCCAGCATGAAATTAGAAATCGAAATGCACACATATTGACACCAAGTTGTCTTATAGAAAATGACATGAAATAATGTACTAATCTTTGGAGATTGGGCTTCTTCCTCATGATATACTGTAAAGGATACTAGACCTCCATTTTGCTGAAGAAATATTATTCTCCAACATCTAGTCTTCTACTTTTCTGGCCGTATAACAGGCAACACTATCTGTTCAATTTGTAGTTTCAAATTCAAGTTCGTACGCAGCTTGAAATTTTAGAGCAGCAAAACGTCGAACTGTTGCACTATTCTCCTTATAGTCTCAACCTAAGTCCAAACGATTGTTTTACTCCTCCAAAATTCTAAGACGGGCTGCGTGGTCAAAATTTTCAGTCGATGATAAAGAATTTAGAAGGAATTCATCATACAAAATGCCTTCAGAAGAACGATGTTTTGAGAAAAACATAAGAGAAAGTGAGAAATGTTAACAGCACTAAATGAACAAAAAATGGTGAAGTCACAGATCAAGACAACATTTCAAGTAATAGATTGAATATCCAGGAGAACAAGGATTAGAAGCACTTTTGCACGAACTTAATATAGCAAAAGAAAAACAACAAATAATTTTGTCGATATACAAGGAAGGGAATTTTAAAATATGCACGAATTATAGGAGCATCACTTTGCTAAGCTTTGCATAGAATTGTATGCTGAAATTTTGAAGAACAGAATTATAAAGGTCATCGAAGACACACTAAAAGACACCTAAAATAGATTCGACCAGACAGAGGAACACAAACCACATAATCACAATATGCAACTAATATATCAAATGAAAAGAAAGTGATCATGGATAGATGAAGGGAGCATTTTGAAGAATTACTAGAAAGAAATGACAACTCAAGTAATATCCAGTTACAAAGGACAGAACAAGACACTCACAAAAATACAAGAAAATGGAAAAAAAATTAACAGCAATAAATGTACAAAAAATGGAAGAGTCATAGATCAAGGAAACATTTCAATGAATGATTGAATATTCAGTAGACAGAATTAGAATCACTTTTGTATGTACTCAATATAACAATGAATAAACAACAAACAATGTTTGTAGATAGGTTGGGTACCGCTGCTCTAGGGTAAGTGGAAGTGAGCTACGACCCTTTAAAAGATGTGACGCAGAGATGAAATAGGCACTAAGTACTGAGTCAGAGTTCAACAAAAAGCGAATTGTATTGAAAAGACTTAACAACTTTGCTGGATCTATCTATGTAGATCATCTACTTACTTGTATATATGTACAATAAATTCGTTAATAAAAACTATGACGAGCTCCTAAGACTCGCAAAGAAATAGTGGCGAATCATTATTTCTGCCTCACGTTCCTTAAGGAGTGCTGTGAATTTTCAACACTGAACAAACAATTTCATAGATATACACAAAAGAAACTCTAAAATATGCACTTATTATAGCAGCATCACTTTACCAAGTTTTGCATATAAATTGTATGCCAAGATCTTGGAGAACAAAATAAATGAGACCAATAAAGATACACTAGAGGACACCTATAATAGATTCAACAGACAGAGGAGCACACTACATAATCACAATCAGACAACCAATATATCAAATGAAGAGAAAGAGATCATGGACAGATAGAAGGAGTATTGTAAAGAATTAATAGATGGAAATGACAGCTTAAGAAATAACCAGTTACAAAGGACAGAACAATACAAGCACAAAAACACAAGAAAATGGAAGAAACTTTAACAGCTATAATCAAACAAAAAATGAAAAAGCCACAGATCAAAATAACATTTCAATGAATGATTCAATATTCAGTAGATACAGGATTAGAAGCACTTGTGTACATACTTAATATAGCAAAGAAAAAAACAAACAATTTCATCGATATACAAGAAAGAAACTCGAAAATATGCACTAACTATAGGAGAATCTATGTTTTGCATGTAAATTGTATGCTTAAATCTTGAAGAACGTAATAATAGAGGCCATCGAAGACACACTAGAAGACACATGAAATAGATTTAACCAGACAGAGAAATACAAACTACATAATCACAATCAGACAACTTATATATCAAATAAAGAGAAAGAGATAATGGACAGATGGAGGGAGCATAAAAAATTACTAGAAAGAAATGACAGCTTAAGTAATATCCAGTTACAAAGGACAGAACAAGAAACTTACGAAAACACAAGAAAATGGAAGAAATGTTGACAGCAATAAATGAACAAAAAATGGAGAAGCTACATATCAAGACAAGACTTTAAATAATCGATTGAATATCTAGGAGAGCAAGGATTAGAAGCACTTTTGCACATACTTAATACAGCAGAAGAAAAGCAACAAACAATTTTGTCAATATACAAGGAAGGGAATTCTAGATAATGCACTAATTATAGGAACATTACTTTGCTAAGTATTGCAAGAAACTGTATGCCAGAATTTTGGAAAACAGAATAATAGACACACTGAAGAATACCTATAATAGATTCAGACTAGGTAAAGGTAGACAAACTACATAATTACGATCAGACAACTGAGTATGTAGAAAAATTAAACTAGAAAATAGAAAAATGTATATAATATGCTTCATCGATATAAAGGCTTCCGACAGAGTTGTAGAAGAGCATGTATGGGTCTGAAAAATAGACAAATAGAAACAAAAACAATAGAACTAATGAAAAGCTTGTACAGCAATTGTAGAAACTCCATGTGAACACGAAATGAGTATTTGAAGATCTTTTTCACAATATCGCATGACTCAATAAAATAATGCAAAAGAGTCTATAAACCTAATCATGTAGGATATTACAAGTTAAACTCTATAAAAATTGAGTTTGGCAGATAACGTGGCTGTACTAGGTGCATCTGAAAATGACTTAGCTACAAAAAAAGCATGAAAGTTATTGGTCAATGAACAAGGACTATGACAGTGAACTCCAATAAAACATGAATATTGGCAAAGATAGAAACAGATTTTAACTTAAGATATGAGAAGAGCATTTCAAAACTACCATTTTTGGAGGATGTCATAAAAGTACGAATGTCATATTACACTTTGTAAACAACATTATGAACGCTGATTGACGTCCTCAAAAAGGATTTAAAATCACTGAATGATATCAAATGTGTCTTCCAACAAAATGATGCCGTTCATGGATATTTCCAATCATATTCGATATTTCGGATGTTTTAGTGGATACATTCAATACCCTAGAATTTGGAATCTAATCGAATAATTCAAGTTGTAATTCAGCTTTGAGCTCGTTTTCAGCCGTTTGTTATCTGTAGGATTCTGGTTAACCTCAATATTTTGATTAAATTCCTTTGTTGAATCACAATTCCTCTAACGCTTGGACATGATTAAAGATAAGAGTAGAGCTAATTTTGCTTCAAAACTCTGATTCTACGTTATTGATGATGTGAATAAAATTGTGCGCATTCAAAAGTTTCATCCAACACATTCCTTAAAACGTATCAAATCGTTTTCTTATAGTGATTTATAGTTTGACACTAACTTCTCCATTATCCGGCCACGAAGGAGCCAATCCTGGATATTATTCACGAGAGTAGTTCAAAAAGTTTTCGATTTGATACGAAAACGCAAGATTTGGTCCAACGATGTCTGCAAATTAAACGTTAGTCTCAGCTTTGATCTCTTCATTCGGAGTAAATCCCCATTTTTCGAGCGGAAAAGTGAACTGGACTGTAAAAGACATCCACAATTTTTTTTGCATAACTCGTTGATGTTTCTGCATTCGAATAGAAATCGACCACTTGATTTTCAAATAGATTTTCACATACCGAAAGAAGGAATTATAAACTGTATTTCGATAAGTCAATATTGGAGGATCATTACCGGAAAGCAAATTTGTTTGGTCAATACGTCAAATATTGATTTGGAATCAGAATTGAGATGTCGATTGTATGATATCCTGTATTTCTGTTGACTTGCAAAACTCAATATATTTTTTGTTTGATATTTGAGGGTACATCAAAAGATAGTTGGACTAGACCACTTCGAATTGACAAAAACAAATGCGGTTGCTGTGAATAGTAATACACTCTCTAGCCAATAATACCACGTAGATCAAATGAATTTGAAAAATCTAGTTATGCAAGTTTATCAAGTTCTGCTCAAGACAAGAGAAACAAGCCCTAACGGTTTTAAAAGAGATATCTACTCTGAGAAATTTATCGTTTTTAAGAAGAATTAACACTTCAGACAAGGCAGGTAGTTGACTGAAGATGATCCTTGGTCTTTCGACATGAAACGTCCAAATAAAAGTTGATTGTGATAATGTATTCAAAGGCATCAATTTAAAAGCAGCAGGCTGAACTAACCCCCAACATTAGCTAAATTCGTAACTACTGCTGTAAAACATCTTAACAAAAAGCAATGTCATTATTCCTAAAATGTCACTGTTTAAAGATGTGGTTCATCACATTGTCACCTTCCTCGAATTCCCCTGTAGCAAATGAACCGATTCAATGAACTCCTGCATATATTTCTCGCTTTATAAATATGTACCCTCCTGATTATATCAGCCAAATCGAATCAATTTATTTCTACGTCACACACGATTCCACCTCGTATATGGAGTAACAGAGCTTTCGTGATATCTGCTGATAATCGAGTATCTCTCACATTCTTCTGTGGCAACGACAGACTTCTCTAAATTGACGCAGCAATGACAGGAGCTTAGTTTAAGTGTTCCTAAATCTATAAGACTTAATAGATGGAAATGCACAAAAAGAGGCATTGCTTGATATAAAAAGCACATTTTCTTACTGATTCTGAAAGCAATCAGATTATCATTATAATAGACTTTTTCTAACGTTGTCATGTCCTCATGATGACGCTAGAATGTTAATCCTTTTCACCCCCCTGGCCTATATATATTAGTAAAAGTGCCAAAAATTATATTTAAACTTTTTTCAATTGACCTTTTATAGGTTATTCAAATAATGTCTAGTTTGGTATCAATTTAAAGCTCTCGGAAAGATAAGCTCACTAGAAATCCAAAATAATTTTGGTTAATTGTCAATTAAAGTAACTAAACATAAAACTTAGGGCCATTGAGAACAAAATATTAATTTCGTACAGCCACCATTGGTTACTTTAACAGCCCAGAACAACTTTACCTGCTGACAGGAGACATTGAGAAGCCTGTGATCTCCTTAGCAGTATCTACTACTGGTATGAGGTTAGCGAGGGACTATCAGGTCTTTAGTACTGATTGGATCGTTGATAGGAGATTATGAAGAGCCTGTAATGTTTTTAAACGTAGTTATTAATGATAGAAGATTTCGGGGACATCTGTTGGGTCTTTAAAGGGTTGTTTGAAGAGTTAGAGGAGGCTGTCATGTCACGGAACCATTTTGACTGCCAATAGGAGACTTTAAGAATCCTTCTATCTCCTTGGCAGTATTTACTGCTGATAGAAGGTTGGGGGCTATCGCGTTCTTGATACTGATTGGAGGGTGAATAATCTTCAATAATGATTGAAGAGTTGGAGGGAGCCTACCACATTTTCAATAAACCTAAAGAAAGCCCATTACTCCCCTAAGGCACTGATAGGTGAATTAGAGTACATGTTACTTCCTTGAATGGCTGTTAGAAGTACTAGAACTGATACATCATTGAGGAGTCAATACCAAAGATCAAGGATGCCTGCTAGTTCCTAAAACAGCTTTTATTTTTTATGGAAGAATCTGAGTGGCCTATTTGTTCCTGAACAATTTTTGCTGCTGAAAGGGAGATTAGAGTAACCTGTCATATCTCTCAACAGCTGGTATAAGAATTCAGGTACCTTATTATGTTTCCACACAGTTTTTCTACTGACAGAAGGATGAGAGAATCCTTTCACTTACTTAAGAAACTGATAAAAAAGTTTGAGGTGTCTATCACGTTCTAGAAGTTTCTTACTTTTAAAAGGTGGGTTGAAGAACAGTTTTTACTGCTCTAAGAAGAGCTAGGAGAACATATCATGTCCTAAAAAGTTTATAGAAGGGTTGAGGGAACCTGTCACTTCTTTGAGGAGGTAATAGGCGTCTAAAAGAGCACAGGCGTCCTTTTAAACAGTTTTTACTACTAAAAAGCGCAATAGACAACTTTTGCGTCTTTGAGAAACTGGGGATGCCTTTCATCTTTACCGCTGATAGGAACGTCAAAATAGTTTTTGAAGAATTTTTACCACTTAATTTGATGAGACTACAAAGTCCTCAAAATCTTTTACTGTTCATAAAAGAGTTGAATAAAGTTTCTTGCCTCCTTAAACAGTTCTTACGGTTTCAAGTAGGGCTAAGGAAATCTGTCACCCTGAAGGGCCTGATAACAGGATTGTGAGAGCCTTCTACTTTGGTTGGAGCGATGATAGGATTTTGTGAAGAACCGGTATCATTTTTGAACGTATTTTCTGCTGATAGGAGATTTCAGGGAAACATATTGTGTCTTTAAAGGTTAAAAGTTAGAGAAGGCTGTCATCTCGCGGAGCGATTTTTATTGCTGACACGAAGCTTCAAGGAGCTTTAATAGCTAATGATACCTGCGAGCTGTTGATGGAAGGATCTGGGTTGTTTATTTGTTTCTCAACAATTTCTGCTGCTGAAATATAGATTATGGTAACCGGTCATATCTCACAACAGTTGGTATGAGGTTTTAGAGACCTAATCATCTTTCCAAACAGTCTGTACTGCTAATAGGAAGCTGAGGAAATACTCTTACCAACTTAAGAAACTGATAGAAAGGCCTGTTGTGTTCTTGAATTCTTTTACTGTTAAAAGAAAGATTGAAGGAAGCCTTGTATCACCTTAAACCGTTTTTACTGCTATCATGTCCTGAAAAAGCTGATAGAAGTGTTTAGGAAACCTGTCACTTCCTTAAGGAGTTGATACGAGGATTGAGGAAACACAGTCGCTCTTTTAAACAATTTTTACTGCTAAGAAGAGCAATGAGAGAATTTATTGCGTCTTTGAGGAGCTTAGAGTACGACTAGAAGATCCTGTCATCTTTACTGCTAATATAAACGTCAAAGGAGCCTATGAAGTTCTTGAACAATTTTTCTACTGATAGAACACTGAGAGAATTCTTTCACTTACTCTAGAAACTGATTTAAGGATTTGATGAGTCTATCACGTCCTTGAAATTTTTTACTATTGACGGAAGGGTTGAAGAAAGTCTCTTGTTTCCTTAAACAGTTCTCAGTTAGGCTAGGAGAGCCTGTCTTATCCTGAAGGAGCTGATAAAAGAATTGAAAGTACCAATCACATTCTTTTAGATCTGATAGGAGCGCTGAGAGGACACTGTCGTTTTTCTAAATGGTTTTCACTACTAAAAAGAGCAATAAGAAAGGTCCTCCTTGAACTCTTTACTGCTGATAAAAACTTCAAAGAAGTCTATCAAATCCTAGCCATATAATCTAGGGCCGAGGAAATACTGTGTGGCCATGACAGATTTTTTGAATAAATTGGCTCGAGATACTTCCATGATGTTAAATTAAATAAATTCGGGACTGTGATTATTGAAAATTTAGTACAGATATCAACAGTCAAACGGATGAACATTCGACAAGTGTTCCCGTTTTCTATTTTCGCTTTCAAAAAGGTTTTTTCCAGTTCCTGTTAAACTCATTCTGGCTTTTCTTCACCTTTTGACGAGGACTACAATTAATAGTCGTCAATATTGATAGAGACCCAAACAGAAACTCAATCTTGTACCAATGTGATTATTCACTGCCTGGCGGGAAATTTTTAAATGATATTCCATCGGCAACTAAATTCAATCACGTGAATCGACCTGTGGATTTGTGAGAGAAAGTTGTTCTCAGCAGAACTTTGAAGATGATTTGTGCCCGATTACTGATTTAGGTAATGAGATAAATTGGTTATCACCTATCATCTTTATTGTCTCTTTCACTTTATTTCCGCCCATTCAATTATTAAAACTATCATAATTCCATTATAAATGCAATGATTGACTTTGAGAGTAATTGTGAAGGTTTCATTGACCAGTCAGAATCAAAAACTATCTTCTTTGCATGTGAATTATTTTACATATTTCTAGCAGAACATATCGCTCGAATTACCATAAAAGTGGACTAAAAATAAATTCATAACTTAATTAAACATTTCGCGTGAAAAAGTTATGCAATTTATATTCAGTACTCGACGAAAAAACCATACTAATTTGTCATTGTCACACAATCTAGTTATAAAACTGTAACACTTTTTGCACTTTTTCCAGTGGAAGTCTTACATTCAGTTCATTTTAAAGAAATCACATTCCGACCGCTTCATACATGAAAATTACATTATCCAGGCCCAAAGTGCATAATATAACATCAGAGTTGCATAAATGAAGTGAAGAACTTGAAAAACAGAAGCAGAGGTAGTTCCACGAATGGTAATTTTTTATTTATTTTACGTACGTTTCGCTGCAATCACGTGAAACTAATTACCGCACCTTGCTATATGGAATATTCCAAAGCTCGTTCTATGAAGTAGCCAATTGTTTTTCATGTGGTTCTGTTTGTAACAAAATAAATATATGGAATTCACGTTGTAATGTATTAAAAAGGCAACAATGCAAGATTTCAAATTGACTTATAAAAACATTACAACCACAATGACAGCTGTAATTACAATTTATACATTACTCAAACTTCATTCTCATCTTTAGGAATAAATGGATACTTAATTTTCACCACCTCACTTACTCACATGAAGTTTTATATGTTCGGGCGTCAAGATCTTTTCTTTAAAAAAAAAGCAATACATTGGAACTTTTATCAAAGAAAGTCCGGTTCTGAAATGTAATAGTATATATGCACAAGGACCGAACGACTGTCATTTTTATCCAGGATAAATTTGGCTCCAATCGGTGAAGACGAAGGCAAAGCGCAAGGCGTAGCTCCATGCAGCCAAATTTGTCCGTGACAATAATGACAGTCGTTCAGTGTCCGTGTTGCATACGATACTTTTTATAACAAGTTACTAAGCTTTTTGAATAAATTTGGATGTGTTGAAACTATCTTATCGATTTGACAAACAGATTTTTGCAAATGCAATCACATTACAGTAAACTAATACAATTTTTATTTATTTTATTGATTGATATTTTTCACATTCTCTGTGCTATCCCGTTCACAATAAATGCACTTACTATAACAAACACATTCTATAATACAAATTTCTTTCAAATATCAATTTAACATATATCAATGAAATAAAAAAATCCGACGACATCCTGATCCATGATCTACAATTCCATTTTCTCCCAGCGGGAAAAAATATCCATTAATTCCCAGTCAACAGAGAATTAATGAAAATTGTCACCATGGTTTGGAATTGAGAACTTTCGATGCAGAAGTCAGCTCAGTAATAGGGAACTTTCGGTGTACGTGTTACAAAAAAATATTTTCTCCAAAATAAAACCACAGAGTGAGTTTAAGGAATTCAATTTGATCAAAGTGAAATGAATAAAGCATAAAGGAAACAATAATTACAACAGATTGACTCATCAATCTAATTTAAACAAATGCAATGGGATAAATCATTAACCAAAAAATAATTACAACAGATTGATTCATCATGAACAATTATTCAACAAATGGAAATTGGTTTTAAGAGAGAAATTTGAAACTTCCAAAAAATAATTTACAAAAGGAACAGAACAGCCTATTCTAGGCCCTGAGTGATTTCATTGTTGAACGATTAAGTGTCATCAGCGCCATTTCTTATTGCAAAATTGAAACCACGCCTATGCAATTCCCTTTCTCAACTGTGTTGCAAGAGTGAAGCCAAAAATGTAATATTGTTAGAGAGAGAAAGTAACTGAGAGATAGGTTGAGACGGGCCCATGTTTGTATGGAGTTAAATGGGTAGGTTCGATTTATTTTGTATTTTCTTGTAGAAATATATTGTAAAATGGGAAGAAAATGTTTTGTGATAAATTGTGATACTGGGTATAGAACATGTAAAGAGAATTTTTTTTTTTTTCTGCACCTAAATATGATATTTTATTAAATAATTGGCGAGGATATCATAAAAGAATGCTCGTCTAGAGATGTAAAAGTAAGAAGAAATTATTTTAAAATTATATTAAAATAAGGATATATCAATGTTTCAAATTATTGAACGTATCTAATCTAAACTTATAGTGGAAAATTCAACTTCAAGAAAACTTCTTATCAATAAAGAATTCAAATATTTCTATTTATGTACTGAAATCAATAGAGATGTTATAATTGTTTACAAATTCACCGTACAGTATAGTATGGAATTGTTCAACTATGTGACAAATATATTATTACAGATACCGTTCAAATATTTCCGACTAGAAGAAAATGCATGTCCGAGTATTTGTCCAAATTGCCCGAAATATTTAAACGTCTCTAAAAAAACAAGGAAATTTCTTGTAAAACAGGATGGATCTTTGAAAAAGCCCAAGCTGTGCAAAAAAGAGAAAGATATTAAAATGTAGATAGAATTCATCTTCCATTTATTCGATTGAAATAACTCTAAATTTTTAGTAGAAGACACATAAACGCTAGAAATAAATTTGAATCCAAAGCAAAACAAATTTTCATGAATGAGATGTTGGAGACAAAATACTTTGTTTTTAGAAAGGAATATAAAGATGAACGGAATTTTCCCATTAATACCACGGATGTACGCAAGTTGGGAGATTTATGCTAAATTTTTTGTTAATATTTTCTTCTGGTATATGAGAAATTGTTCGTATATATTCTCTCAATTTTATTACGCCCATTGTAATATAAAATATTCATAGAATTGTTTATGTATCTGTTATTCATAATTAGAGAACTCTTATCCAAAGAACCGTTTATAAAACATGTCTCATAATAATGCACTTTTTCATTGAAGATTTTAATAATTGTTAATTTTCTCTTACTTTTTTCTCTCATCCAATAAATAATAAAGTATTTAAAGTAACGAAAATATAGAATTTATCTAGCAATTGTTTTTTATTGAAAACAATTCAAATATAAACTCATTTCTGTATATGAAGCATGCAAAGCTGGGCCCGCTCTCGCTATCTCTCTCACGTCTGCCACATCACATTTTAGGCTTCATGTTCTCCAACTGAGTGTCTGCTTCTCCATTATTCTCCTTCGTGATTGAAACATCCTCGTATCGCCGCCATCTTGGTTACACACCCTTTTGCGCAATGGCGCCTTTATCTGTCAAATCTGACATATGTCCGACAATTATAACTTTAAGGCCTAGTTTCACCAAAGTCAGTTAAATTTATCCATAGGTTATTTTGAGTTAGTAACTATAGTTACAATTGTAGCAACAATAATTTTTGTATAAAATAACCTCTGGATAAATTTAACTGGTTTTGGTGAAACTGGCCCTTAAACATCTAAATATGATATCAATAGTTAGTCTAACACTTAATTTACACTGTTTAACTCAGTAAATGGTATTACGTGAGTCAGTCTATCTTCTTCCACAAAATGTTTTGATCCACTATGTATTGTAGGTTATGTGCACAGCGCGAGCACTAGAAATGTTTTCACAGAAATATTATGAATGTTCGGGTTTCTAGGAATTCACTCTTTTCAGGGACGAACGGTAGGGACTAGCTTCGTCACAACAACATTTCTGATTCATATTTGAGGATAACAAAAAATTCAAGTTCATTTATTGAACTAGACTAACAACTATAAATATGATTATTTTATATCCAAAAATAGTTACATTCATTTAGAATATTTATATCGCACCAAATCATTTTGACCTGATTTGTTTACTTTCCGACTGTTAAATTTACTCTGTGACCTCTCGACTGAGCGATATGGTCGTTTATATAGACCTACGGTGACCTGAAAGTGTGTTACTACGTTTCGAGAGGCTACCAGAGTTATCTCGAATATTTTAGTGGTGGTTCTAGCTTTATAGCTAATTAATACCGTAGTTCAAATCCTAGAAATCCATTCTGACGATTATAGAGATCAAAAAATATATTTCCCTCCAATGTTAAAGTCAGAATCAGAAATATGATTGTTCTCTGATATGAATTGGACGTTTTCATTATCCTTTATCTGATTGAAATAAGTGATATCTGTAAGTATTTTTATTCAAGAATTTTGTTAACTATAGATAAAACAAATGGATACCAAAGTAGTATAGTAGTGAAGCGATAAAACCAGAATAATTTGATACAGTTGTCGACTGTCGTGCACTTAGTAATTCAGCTACCTTCTACTTGAGTTAGAATTACAAAGTATAGTGGAGAATATAAAGATGTGAGCCCGATTACAAACGAATCTAGAAAATGCAGAGACGTACTGAAACATGCAATATAATTCATCTTTGAGTTATTGAAGGATATTTTATCAAAAGTCACAATCACTCATAAATCTAATCACATTATTCAAGAGAAGGAAAAATGGACAACAGTTATATACAATCAAGGTTCGATATCTTCAAATAATCAAGACAACCATGCAATCTATTGATTCCAAAAGGTGATTGAACACTAAATGCATAAAAACCCAGATTAATTGATCCTACTCCCATTTTAACACAACAAGTAAACGGGTGTCAAGCGCAGCTGACGTAGTAACGTATGGTAGTATTCCTGGAAACTTACTACAAATTTCTAGAGGCTTCCAGAAACTCTAAGCGGGGATATAAAAACCCGAATTAGGTCGAATCAATTCATCTGGCAGCACAGATACAGAACGTGTAAGATTGAAGATAAATAGCAAACCAGTTGATATAGATAAAAAGCAGTGAAATTAAAAGTTTTGCGTTGTTCATAGGTGTCATATATTTATTAGTGAACATTTTCGATTATATTTATGTTATCTTGATTGAAAATTGATTTTTAAACCTGCCACTGAATTGATTTTTGTTATAATATGAATATGTGAAGCTTTAACTCGAAGTTTTGATCACTATTTTGATGTTTTTTGACGATAACTAGATGTGGTAGGCTACCTACAAGCTGTGAAGGTTGCTATTCAGGACAGAGAAATGAAGAAAGATGTGCTTACCAACATTCTATCGGTTGCTGAAGCTACGCAAACGCTTAAATGCTGTCAATATTCGAAACATCTTTTACAAGATGTTGAAAAAGAGTGTGAATTATTCAAAATGGTGATAAGCAGAAGAATGTAGGAGCTATGGGAGATTATCCTTCTTCGAAATATTTATTCATAACTCATTTACTATGAACAAACAAACAAAAAAAGCCTCTAGCAAAACCTGAAAACAGAGTAACATAAAATGTCTTGTCTCCAAGCAGGCACAGCTTTATCTGAAAGATATTCGAGCTCTTTGTGAATAGGTTTGAATTTGTTGGCCGCAGCTGCTTGAGGCTCTTCACAGGAGAATCATAAAATGATGGTATTTCTAAATATCTCCAGAAAAAGAAATCTAGGGGTTTTAAACTAAGCAATCTTGCAGATCATAATATGGGATCGCCCTTGCCTACCTATCTTTGTGAAAAAGTTTAGTGTGAATGCTCTCTAACAGAAATCGCAGAATGAGCTGGAGTACCATCATGCTGAAGCCACATTTGTAATCTTCAATCCAGAATAATGTTCTTAACCGGTCACTGCCCTCTAAAATACTTGAATTTATTTACATTTTCAATTAATTCGTAGCTGTGACTTGAGGCTTTTTACAGAAGTAACAAAGACTGGAATAAATATTTCTTGTAAAACAAATTTGAAGGGCTTTGATCAGGCGATTCTGCAAGCCATAATACAAGTCCACCCATTCCCACCCATCTACGTGGCAAAGTTTGTTAAACAAGCTCTCTAACGACAATTGAAAAATGAACTGGAGCACCTTCACGCTGGAACCACATTTTTGTTCTTTGGTCCAAAAAAATAAAGGAATGTTATTCCAGCCACTGCACTGTGAAATATTATTGCAATAAAATTAATGAGGCTAAAGACATGTCATCTATGCCAAGAAGATAAAGGAACTTCAAAACATATTTGCGAAACTGCCCTGCTGCAGCCTTGTGCAAACTGAACAGCCTCCAAGTAACTTATATTACAGCAATCTGAATGTTCAAACATACATCACCGTTTACCTTAGTATTAGCAGCCACCAGCTGGGATAAATACATTTTATTATTTCACAACATGTGGTGGAATGAGGTTAGGTTTTGAAACATCTGAAAGTAAATTCAATCTATATTGTTTCATCCGTATTTATGTCTTGTGTTTACCGTTAATGAATTCTGAATGTAATCAACCGTTGTCCTGTAAATATGTGGTATATGGTATATTTTGTTTGATGTTGTTTTTGACCTTTGACCATAAACAAATAAAGATCTGACATTTGACAGTTTACCGACAGAGGACTGAATCGTAACTACTTTACCGACAGACAAAAAGAATTTGGGATAATTTTAATTCCAAGGAAACTTTTATAACGATGTATTTAGTAGGCAAAGAATATGAAATTTGTTGGTATTTGTAAAATGACTTCTTCTTTCTGGCTCTATCTCCTCTTTACATTACTGACAGCGCTAATGAGAAATTAATTCTTAAACAAGTTAAGCAAGGATTCATTGAAATTTAAGTATAAATAAGGCCTTGTGGCCGAATAAAGTCACTTCTTTGAGAGTCCAGTCTTCTGAGTAGCCGTTCCGAAGTACACTTCTAGTTCCAATGCCGAATGTCATCTTCAAAGTGTTTTCCGTCCAAGTGGAGTTTTTGTGCTAAGTCCGTTAGCACAACTATCTGACACAATCTGTGAGTTCGTTTGTTTTTTATAAGTCCGCAAAAGGAACTTAGATTTGTTTGCTTTTGCTGTTTTGAACTTAGAGTATTTTTGCAATTTTTGAACTTGGGACATTTTTTAAATAATTTACGTAGAGTCACCTCTGGCGAAGTCTTTGTCGATTTCACAGTGCTGAATAAACTTAACGTAGCGTCGTCGCTGACGAAGTCTTCGAGATTTCGCAGCATCGAGCAAGTTTAACGTAGAGTCACTACTTGGGAACAAGATTGGTTTCACAAGCGTCGAAGATAAGTTAATCCACCGTTTGGAAAATCGCTTCACGATTAGTTTGTTTTAAAGTTTCTCGTCGTCTGCGACCGCCTGGGTCCATACTGCTACCGCAGGTGTCGAGTGTCATATACAGCCGTCCCGTCACCGTCAGCCAAGTTATATCCGTGCAAGTTCCTGAAAAATATATGTTCTATGTTTATCGTCGTCGTATTTATGTGTAAATAAATCTCATTGTGACACCTACCTCCTGATGATTATTTTGACAACCCGAACGCTTCCCTTCTGAGCTATCCAGCCGTCTACCTTAGAGACTGCGTCACCGACTGCTTTGGCGCTCGAGCACACCGTCAGCAGTTTTGACCGCGACATCAAAGTTAATAATCCCGCCGTCAGCGAGGTATCGTTACACAATGTAGAACTCATGTCTAATAGAAATAGCCTCGGATCAACCAGTAAATTTATTAATACATGATAATATATCTGGATAACTTCTGATTTAGAAAGTGTTATAATACCTATCGTGTAATAGTGGAAGCTCTGACCTTACCACTTGAGGTCTCACAAGTAATAGATTAATGGATGGAAACAGATGAATCATGTCTCAATTATCTTTCTACTATATCCAATATTACACATTTAAATAGAGCCTTAAAGTTGTTCAGTATTAGTATTAATGAATATGTTAGTTAAAAATATTCTATAGTTTTCAGGTATCTCCTCTTTAAGTCTCGGTTGGAATTCTCATCTGAATAGAACTCAATACTAGAGTCTTTAGTAAAATCCACTGCCATATAAAAATCTTCCATTAATTGGAGTATCGCAAAAAAATGAACGAAAGCAAGAAGAAAAAGTTTGAAAATATAAATATGTGCTCGCAAAAATGTGGTCTAATTGAACCAGATTGAGAAGTCATTATCATATTATGTGCGAGAAAATTTGATATTCAAATCATAAACTCTTCTATTGACTACATTTTCCAGTAAATGGTTTTGATGACAATGATGATATTAAGAAATGTCTCAGTTACCAACAGACAGATGTTCTGAAATAAATTGAATAGTATCCTTTCTGCAAGCTACTCTTTCATATTGAAAAGCAAACAGTTATCAAAGAAAGTCCAATCCGGAGCATCGAGGTTTGAGGAAAAAAATTTATCATATCAACTTAATGGCTACTATTCTAGAGAAATGTAGAGCTACGATAACGTGATGCAATCTCGTTGGACATATTTTACAGGCTGCCATTAATAGGAAAGAGACTTACAGCTGTAAGCTTAAAATATTTGCATTCAAAAATCCTCGCTAGGTCATTCTTAATTAACAAAAACTAGCTTCTTGGAACAACTTTTTACAGTCTGCCATTATTCGAGCCAAAGGCAAGCTCGCAAAATCGACTGAAAGTCTATTGGCAGACGGTCTACATGAGTTCTAGAATACTGCGCTGTAGCAAATATTTACGTGAAGGTTTTTCAAAAAGATGCTATTAAGTTCATCAATCATCCGTCACTTGAATTTTTTGATGTGACTTCGTAACACATATATGAATGAAATTCGATCAAGTTCATCACGAAACAAACAAACTTATCGTTCCTTGATTAGCATAAAAGAAAGAATATTGAAACAAGAATATAAGAATCTCACTTAATCAGACCAGTACATGTAAACTGTATCCAAGCAAATTAATATCAACATCCTTGAACTGAAGGATACAAGTCTAACGTTTCTCGATATCTTGTTCAAAAGAAAACGGAACATTGAGAAAACATTTTATGTTTTCTATGCCCGCGCATGTTGCGTGGGTACTGAAGTTAATTTCTATATTTCTCTTAAATAGTCAATTGGATCGGTTAATCTCAGAATAAAACATCAAAAAAATATCAATAGTATAGGGCTACCTTAGGCGAAGCACAAAGTTTGTTCTGGTGCTGCAGTCGATTTATATTTATTTGAGATAGTCAATTGGATCGGTTAACCTCAGAATCAAACGTCAAAAATTCCATATAGGATACTGCGAGGTCAGTCCAAAGTTCTCCAGGGGGCTGCAGTCAATTTTCTTTCTTCATTAATTCCAAAAATACATCTTTTAGGCAAGAGGCCCGTAACATAAAAAGTGGCGCTATTTGTTCCCGTCTGTCAATCTGAATATTAGTAGCTATTTGATTTTCTAGTTTAAAAAAAAACTTCATTTGGAAATTTATCCATTTCATTGTCAATGGCAGAGGATTAATTGTTCTATGGAACAAAAAATTGATACAACTTTGACGAAACGTCCACGCACTAGTAACAGCAAAAAATATCTGCCTCATTTTTGTTCTCAACATTTGCAATAAAAATAATTCTATGATGCATGGGCAGACAGGAATCAATTGTTCTTTGAGCCCAATTTTTTTCGCCTTTTGACACGCTATTTGCGAGGCTTGGTATTAGTGAAGCAAGAAATTGTTCAAAGATCAAAGACTGCTGATTATCCAACAATTTCCGAATGAATTAAGAACCCACGTGAAAAGCTTGAAGATGGCCTCAATCAATTAAAAAATCAGAAATTTACTAGTACTTAATTTGTAGACGGAAACAAATCGCGCCACTTTTTCTGCTGCAGGCCCCTAGTCTATATACGCAGACGAAGCCGCAGGAAATTGTATAACACTCTCCAAATACTTTGAACTCTCTATATTCTCTAAATTCTTTTTATTCTTTCAGCACTCTATATTCTCTAAACGCCCTATATTCCCGAAGTTCTCTATATTCTCTAAGCTCTCTATATTTTCTCAGCTCTCTACATTCTCTGTATTCTCTTTGATCAATAAGGACGAAGAGACTCCAAGAGTTCTATCAATTAACCTTTTTGTTTGACCGATACGTGGTACCCATTAATAATGTCATTTCTTTGACACATGGTGAAATTTATCGAGTGGACGGCTCCCTATTCCGTCTCTGCACAGTTAGAATCGCAAACATAGTTCCATGTCAGTAACTAACCTCGGTATCATTCACAGGAAATGTTTCCAGAACTTAAAAGCAAATTTATTACAAGTAAATCGTAGTGGCGTAGTGCATGTTTGGACACATGTACCATTGGTGCTACAGCACCATCGTCCGGAAAAAATGTCGCGTGTTTGTTCTACATAACCGGGAGCACGTCACGCGCTCGAATAAGACAACAAGATGCATCTGATAAACCGAGGAAAGGAGATAGAGATAGCACGTGCGTGTGTCTGCATCGTTTCGTGTCGTCGAATACTTTAAATTCCTCTAGTTGCTGTCGCAACTTCGGATTAACATGTTATTATGTTTTTATTCTTGAAAAATGGTGGTCAAGGAAAATATGATGATGGCTACCCATTTTTGTTCTCTTGGGAAGTTGAGGTTATCACTAAAGTACTATCAAGAAAACCTCCTTGATCTTGAAAGCGGGCAAAAGGAACATTAGGGATGAAACCTGACTATTTTTATCATTCATCATCATGGTATCAAAAAATCTCTCATCAAGTCTTTACTCTTCTTTTCTCTATAATTCTTCTCATGTTCCTAATCATTTAATTGCCTCAATAAATTTGTAATGTCACCTAATCTTGAATTGCATATCATCGTGGTCCTTCCGTGAAGGATAATCCCCTAGACGAACAATAGTTATGATCCTGGGCAGCAACAGTGGTGTCTGTCATAAGCTGACCACGTGGAATGTTTATTAACACAGTATCAGCGTGAATATTAATTAACTGATGCATTATTAACCACATCTAGATGGCACTAATTTAATAGTGATAGCATCAAAGTGATGACCTGAATACGTCTATCAGCAGGCACAATAACATTAGCCATCCATCAAATTATTTAGCAGATTTGTGTAATATTTGCATTTTGCACCCTTTCAACAATATTTTTATATCCATTCAATCTTGCTTGATTGAAATACTCATGCATCACGGAAATGATTATCCAAACAGAAATATTCCCTTTTATTTGCTTTGCAATCGCTTTAACATGGGAAGATAGCAAAACTTATATTACAAGGGAACAAATAACAAACAGAGTGATTAATAAGTGACTGTCTGCGTAATATCGGCGTTGAGCGGTTGGTCTTATTTGATCAGGGTAGTTCAACCCGTAGTATCTTCCCGTATAGCGCTTTTCTTCCGGTGATGTACGGTTTGGTCTATGGGACATTAACCGTTCTAATTGCGAACATTAGATACCCCCTTCTCACCGTTGACAGATAGCAGGACGATTACTCTGAACGTCGGCTGCCTGTCCCATTAAAAACTGGACAATGCGAGAGCCATCTATTCGCTCAATGGTAACGCATTCGTTTTATCGCTAGACTACTTCTCTTTTTTCTTTTTCAATCGACTTTAATTTGATTTTTATGTGCAACATTTACCTTAATGCATTCTTTATTTGTTAAATTGTCTGGCTTTATCGCAGGATTAAACAACCTAACCAAACATTAGCTTCATTTTCAAAGTAACAGATTAAAGATTTGAGCCCTATACAGACTTCAGTATGACATTTAGACCAATGGAAACGCCACCACGATCCCTAGGAAGCTCCAGAGTTTGCGTATTGCTCTCACAATCTTGATGGCGTCGATTTTCAGCATACGCAGCTAATGTTTGCAAGCGCAATGCAATCGCTCATCAAATAACATTTTTCCAGTTAGAGAACCAATATCTCAAGTGCTGCGAACTTCACCCAATGCATACAGGCCCGTAAACCCCATATTTTGACTAGTCCACTACAAAAAAAAAAAGAGTGATCTGGCAATGCTCGGTCCAAGTTTCAGCTCCGTACATCTATCAAGGGATTTTTGAGAGCTTCATCAATTCAGTTGCATTTTTGTTCTGTTACGAAAATGGAACAGCGACATTTAGAGCAACGTTATGCCATCAAGTTTTGTGTTAAACTTAAGTAATCTGCGAGTGTGACCTTCATAAAACTGGAACAGGTCTAAGGGAACCTTTCTTCATCAAAAGCATAAGTTTTCACTATCATTTTTGGAAGGCTGAGAAAATGCCAAAGGGGACCTTCAACTTCAAAACCCGACCAAAACCTTGAACGTAAGGAGGCTTTTGTGAGATCAGACCGTCGTTTAACAATAAGGCTAATCGATGGCCATTTGAACCTTAACACTTTCACCGTGAATCAATTTTTGATTGAAGTGCTCCATGTCAGACAGTTACTTCCATCACGGATTTTTTCACCTCAAAAGGCATTTCTGCTGTTCCACAGCGTCCATGTCCATCTGATCTGAGTCCTTGTAACTTTGCTTTTTCTCCCGAAATTGGAAAATGTCTCATATGGACTCTGGGATCTATTAATAGAACCGGTTATGCTCTTGGCACTACAGGTAGCACCTGCACTTAAACAAGGAGTGGTGACAGATATTACATCTAGCTACCTCCCCAGGACTTATATTGAATTTATCCCACTGGTGAGGGCAGGACACTATCATATCCTACTGGCGCTCCAAGTCAGTTTCGCCCGCAAAGATGACTTAGCAGCTCTGAGCACTCTGCGTATTGAAACTACTACCCCTGAGAATCCAAACGTACTTGAGAGAGCCACCTGTGCACATAGAGGCTTTTTCTCTCCAGAGTACTTGTGTCACCGTTTGACGAGTCTGTTGCTGCAACTTTGGTAGCAAACTCTACAGATTTAGAGATCTATGGCTTGTGGTCTTCCATGCACCTACGGTTTTGATATGGACAGAGACTTATTTCTGCTTCCATCTTCTCGTGTCACCGTTTGAAGGGCGGCCAGCGGCTTTGCGCCTATTACCCTCAGGTGTGGAAGTGGGTAGCAAAATTTTCAGCTTCTGGAGTATATAGCGTGTGATCCACAGTCTACCTACAGTTTTAATATAGGAAGAGATTAATTTCTGCTTTTATCTCTTCGTGTAACCGCTTGACGAGTAGCCGGTAAATAATCCACAATACCTCATCAAGTCTCCACACATTTCAAGCTATTGTTTCGCGTCTGCTACCCTCAATCAACGGATTATGCGGCAAGGTCCACAATCTTAGGGCTCCATGGCGTGTTGTTTGCCATAGAACTAGTCTCGGTTACAGTTTTGGTATTAGCAGGGACTCTGCTTGCATTAATCTATTAATATATAACCAGTTCCACCTTTTGGCACCACAGGTGATACCTGCGGTTAGTGGCAGACATTACATCTAGCTGACTACCAGTACGTTGTCAACGCTTCCTCTCCAGGACTTATTCTGATTTGGATACACCGGTGAGAGCGGGACACTATCCATATACCACTGGCTCTTTCTCCTGGTCAGTGTCGGAGCTGATTTGTTACACAGCTCACATGCAGAGATGAGCAGCATTTGCTTATCGAAACTATTACTTTTGAGATTACAACTGTACTCGAGAGAGCCATCCTTGCGGGTAAAGGCTTCTCTTTTCGAGAGTTCCACAGTTTGACGAGTCACCGGCGAACAGTACACGTTCTGTTGCTGCAGCTTTGCGCCCGTTCCTCTCAATTAAGGGATTGGTAGCAAACTTCACAGAGACGTGTGGTCTTTCATCCACCCACGGTTACGATATGGATAGATACTTGAGTCCTTGACTCAACGTTTGACGAGTCGCTGGCGAGCAGTACTTGTTCTGTGATACTTTACCACACATCTTTGCAATGGCTTTGCGCCTATTACCCTTAGTTGTTGCATAGGGTAGCAGAATTTACAGCTTTTGGAGACTATATCGTGTGGTCTACCATCTACCTACAGTTCCAATTTAGGCAGAGAATTGTCTCTGCTTCTATATCTCTGTGTAACCACTTACCACAATACCTTACCACACATATTATGCTATTGCTTTGCACTCGTTACCCTTGATCAACGGATTAGATGGCTAGGTAGGATTTCATGACGTGTGGTCTGCCTACTCTTGAATACTAAGCCGAAGCCTTTATGCAACTGCCTGACCATCCACCCATAGCTATGATATGGGCTGAGACTTTGCTTGCATCTTCTCGTGTAACCATTTGACGGGTTGTCGACGAGTATTACTTGTACGGTGCCGCGCTTTGTGCTCGTTGTTTTCTCCTTGAGAAGAGTGATTGGGTGGCAAGGCTTAGGCGGATGGTCATCGTGTGATCTCCCACAGGACTGCCTCGAAGCAGAGTGGAGACCAACTAGAAGAATGTGATCGACATGTTAAGAGCCTACCAGTTAAAGCCTCTCAGTGCTGCTTCCGAGACCGGAAAATATAACTGCTGAAGGGAATTCCTCTAAAGGAGACAGTATTGTCGTGCATCCATCATTGAAACACAAAGTGGAAGTTGACATTCAGGCTTCACAAAAAGTGCAATAGACAGGTCGATGGAAGCAATTTCTCTGCACAACAATTTGAAGCAGGTCAAAGGGATTTTACTATCCTAAAAGATATTGACGAATCATCTTGGTGTTTCTTGTACCCCTGTATTCACATAACAACTACATTTATCCACTTGCTCGTTGGATATCAGTTTTATATTAAGAAGCATTATAAAATTGGGAAAGCAATATCGCAGGCTACGAGACTGATATGTCATTGTTTGTTGATGGGTAAACTCCGCAAAGCTCTTTCTTGAACAAATGCGATTGTAGGGAAATAAGACTTCAAAAAATGCGTCTTTGACGTAATTAAACCTGTTATAAGGTAACTTTCTACTTCGGGAATCCTTATCCGTTTTAGTAACTCCACGGTCTTTCCAAAACAATGGAATGGAATAAACCGAGCAAATTGCCCACTTTCGAATGATCCTCCACGAAATTTACATAGTATCTCAATTGTATTCAGACAAGAAACTCCCTTTCGTATTTTCTTTTGGAGTATGTTTGCCACTTTCCGTTAATTCGTCACAAACTCCAACATCCTTCATCCATTTCCATTGTCTAGAGAATGGCAAACCACTTGTTGTACCCCAATAATTCCACTACCCTATAATTAGCTCTGCGCTTTATTTTCTTTCCTTGTGCTACGCTCGTTTTTTGCTGGACGATTAGCAGCTACGTTCATGTATACTCAATAGAGGAATGAAATTATTTCCGAACCTAATGACATTTTCTACTTGTGCTTTTTTATCCTTATAGTATCCGCACGTACGCTTCCAGTGTTAAAAGCTAATTTGGTTGCTGCTCATTCGAAAGAGAATTTTACACCATTGTACTCAACAAAAATAAGAAAAGAAGTGAAATGGTCAGATGATTGAGAGTAAATTTGGGGTAATATCAAATAGATATGCAGATTTGAATGCACATTGAACTGTAGCGGTCTTGAGATCCACTGTTAAACTATTCTTAAAGTTTCTGAGATCCCAATGGTGGAGCATGTGACTATTTCTACTCCGTTTAATATTATTTAAATATTGTCGGTTATGGCATCCTCAACCCTGATGATAATTATTTATATTCAGCACTGTACTGCCACATATTGATTATTGTTTGAAACTATGAACACATATTTCAATAAATATAAACGCGTTATCAACATTATCACAAACGTTATCACATAAGCATCTGTTTGTTTAATTCATGTTATTGTCGTAATTTCATGCACATGAATGACATATACACATTAAAGTATGAATTTACTTTATTGAGCTTTTTATTGACAGTCTCTGTGAATAATATCAACATTATTAATATGATGATGATATGAGCAAATATGCACAAGAGATAGTACGTTCATTAATATTTCAACAGAGTTTCATAATTTCAATAGGTAATGAATTTAATTTCAGCTCTAAATATCAGTTGCTGCCAAATATTGATCATCCACTGGGCTTTCAATTACCAACCAACAGCCAAGTTGACAGCGTTGAATATAGGTTCCTTGTTTAGTGCTATTTATCGCCAAATCATATCCATTATATCTTGCACTACAGTGCAAAACAGTTCATCGTCAATAAACTAATACTTTCTGGAATCTACGGGAATCGAAATAAGGCTCCAGGCTATGAATATGTTACAGAAACTATCATTCCATAAGTAATGTCTGATACAATATTTAATCGTAGCTACAATAATACAGGCTTGACTCCTTTATAGTCTTCGTGCTAATCCCAACTGAATTCCTATCAATGAGTGCGGAAATTGAGCGTCGACAGATGAGCAAAAGGAAATACCCGAAAAATTGTTGCTGGGAAAGCTGCATGAGAATTTGTTGCTGAAAATACATCTTTCAGCGAAGCTCTGCATCAAATCCCTATGGATAAGGTTGATGACTCTGTCCAGAACTCTTCTATGAGCTTCTGGCACAGCGGTAATTGATTTTGGAAAGATCTCTTATTCACCACTAACTCTTTAGTGGAATTGATTTCGGGACAAAACAAAAGCGGAGATAGAAACATGAAACATATATATTCATAGCTTCATGCTATAGAGGAGAGATATTTTGTGTTATAAATTCAATCAAGTAATGACATATACATTTTTTCTTTGAACACATGACCACAATCTTGCTTTACAAGTATATTTCTTGTAGTCCAACATAGTTCCACTTTGAAATTTTGTAACAATAGAAGTGGTTGACGGTGCCGTAGTGTTTGAGGAAATATCATGGTGGCTCTATTGTTGATGTATGAATGAGGGTGGGAAATCTCATCTCCAAGATGTGTGACATACATCCGCGAGTCGTTAACAGAAGGACTTGTCCGGATAACGTCAGGAAACAGGGAATCAGCGAGTTTTACGATCAAGCCGACGGATAACAAAGCATTAAATGAGATCATTGTTCAGCGATGGTGTTATCAGGGGATATCTACAAGGAACACTAATGCCGCGGATATGATTATATTATGACTGCAAATCTGCCTGGTGACGGAGACGCTCGACTACGCCTCGAGAGAAGCCGAGAATCTGCCGGATCTCTTAGAGGCACTAACCGACGTTTATGACAGATCAAAATGATTGTTACATGCTGTTCCAACGAGACCATATCTACTAGGAAATTACCCCTACAGTTTCTAATATAAATTACTGCTCCTAAGTGCACGATCATCAAATTCTACTGCTTTTAGCATCTACTGAATAAGTACTATTTGGTACGTTTGTTCCCATTTCCCTTATATTATTGTTCACTTTCCAATACAATACCGGAGGAGAGGGACTTGTTTATATCTTATTGAACGTCAAGATATTTACTCTCGCATTATTCATGAAGAAAGTAATCATATCCGCAGGCAAATATTTGAGAAGAATAAGGATCTATCGACTCAGTAATGATTGAACCAGGCCAAAGTCGTCCGTAGTACATAAGACACCGTAGCCACGATTGTACGTAAATTCTTCTTGCAGCACAGAGTGCTCCCAATAACAAGTAGGCTAATTTCTGTCTGACCACTTATCTAACATCGGAAGGACACTTTGAGATCGTACTGAAGTAAATTGACATCAATATTGACTTGATGAATAGAGGATTTTGGGAACAGTCCTTTCGGATCATTTCTTGAAAGAGATGCAATAGTCTTTGACTTTATTAGGACTGTCAGAGCCAAGTTAATCAATTCCAATGCATTTGACTCACAGCGATTATAAAGGAGAGGTAAAACGGTCACAGACGTATATAAGGCTTACTGTCCATTAGAACCCGTCCAAATTCGCACGAACGATTTACATGTATGGCTTGGAGAAGAATCATATCGTTCGTCAGTTCACGTACGTATTGCTGCGACGTACGAACAGATGCCATTTTATTGGCATTTTACTTGTGAATCAGTGCAAATTACACAGTGCACAAAAAAGACAGTTTTCAATCACATTTACTGCAATTCAACAAATAGATCTTCATCAGAGTCAACATAAATCTTCTTCGAGTGCCATATCATCTGTACGAATACCAAGCAAAATTGCAGCATTGACGATGAGAATTATCACGTACAGACAGCGTTCATCCAAATTTGCAGCTTTTTGCTACCGATGAACAACAGCATATTCATAACATTAGGCAGAAGTGTGGTAATTTCGGCCTGGTCGCTTATCTAATGTTGGGAGGATACTTTGAGATCGTACTAAAGTAGAGCTTTCTGTCCGTTAGGAACAAAAATTTACGACAAGCTGCGAAATCAAACCTACTGAATTCGCGCGAATGATTAAAATGTGTTAAAAAAAGTCGCTTCCACTGAACTCGTGACGTTCGTTAGTGTACGTGCGTGTACGCGCGAACCGACCCCATTTTGTTGAGATTTTATACAAGCTCAAGAAGAATTTTTTCGAGAATGTGACAAAATGTGTCTTTTCTCTGTGTGATGCAAGTCAAAGTATCAAAGGTGATGATTTCAATGCAATTAATTCTTTATATATACGAATACCGATCAAATACGGCAGAAATGAACGATTAGCATTCATATAATCTTGTACGAGTTCGTCATTTCACAGTTTGCAACTTTCTGCTACCAATGAACAGGAAATCTAAGGCAGATCGCGGAGAGCGGATCTTTTCTGTCTGGCCTAGTATCTAACATTAGGAGGGTACTCTAGGATCAAGGTAGCAATTTTAATGCTATAAATTCTCAATTAGAATCATCACATAGCGCCATTATTTCCTTTGAACGAGTATCGGACAAATACTGCAGCAATGGACGCTGGGCTGTATATAATATGTAACAGGGACTATGGTAAATAATAACTCTCAACCTTTAAATTTTAATGTTTCAAACACTAAAAATCTCTCATCTCATTTATAGAATTTCACGTATCAACACTATTTTTTTAATATATATAATAGTAAATACTCCTATCTTGATTTAAAATTTCGTCATTTCAAACAATAAAAACTAGCAATTCTTTCAGTAAAATATTTACTAATACTTTGATAAGATTTTGTAGTGGGCACTTGGTGAAACATTTTAAATAACTGAGAGAAAAATTAAACACTTGGTTAAGTTTCACAATATTTTATTAACACGACGTAGGTTTCGACTTACAAAGTCATCATCAGGTATACCTGATGATGACTTTGTTAGTCGAAACATACGTCGTGTTAATAAAATATTGTGAAACTTAACCAAGTGTTTAATTTTTCTCTCAGTTAAAATATTTACTTGTACAATATACTTATCGAAGTTTGAATTTTCATTTTTTTAAATATCAGTAAATATTTTTTTAATTAATAATTGGTTCTTGAATGCAATATTGTATTATTTTTTCATTTCAGTTTGACATTTCGATCTTTCAACAAAGAATCACCATTAGAAAATTATGATAAAAAGGAAACACGGCAAGTATCAAGATAATGGAAAATATACAGCAGATCAGATGAAAACGTAGATTATACATCTAGGACAGAAAGAACAATAAACTTCTGACATTCATTCAAGGTTTGAGGAAAAACAACACGAGAGAGCCTCAAGCAGAGGAATTTATAATATTAGTCTTGACAAATATCATTGTGACTTGAATTATTTTTCCCTTTGTTTGAGGTACTCTCACATGGTTTTACTTAAAACTTAGATGAATTGCAGGAGATTATTGATCCTTTTTGTTGTAAATGTTGAGTCCACGTTTTCATGTCAAGGCTTCTGTAGATCTTTTACTATCCAGATTTTTGCTTTGTTTATTTTTGTATTATTGTTTTCGATGATGATTATCGGTTCAAGGATCGAAACGTCAAACTGAAATGAAAACAAATACACAGAATTAAAATCCAAGAGCCAATTATTCATAATTGAATTTCGAAGAAATTGATCGATTTTTTTTCTTACCTTGCATTTTTGTAAACATGAAATATGCTATAATAAGCTCAATAACTCGTTCGGTAAGTAGTAATTTGTCAACTGAAATAAATAAATAATATATTCACAGCTTTTGTTTCAAGAGTGGTAATATTTATTTAAAAAAATAATATACTCTTACATTTTCAGTACAAAAGTAAAATAAAAAAATAAAAATAAAAAACAATTATTACTATGAAATAATATCAAAGCGATGATCGACTGGATGGGTGATGAATGAAAACGATGATTGGAAGTCAGTCACAGTTTAAAATTTTATTCACACAAAAACTGACGTTTCGCTCACATTGTTGATATTGTTGCCTTCTTCAGGAATATGTGTAGTCTAGAAATAGAATTATTATGGCATAAATCTAGTATCACACAAAACGGATATCTCACATTAGAAAAATAAATTGACATACTGTTGAAATTATAGATAAAGCAATAAATAAATAATTTAGAGTCTAAAAAAGTTTCTATAAAATTCCCTGAGCTCAAATTACAGATCATTTTCATAGAAAACTTCATTATTGTTGCAGGATATTATCAATCTAACCGAATTCTCTTAGATAAATCATGTTATAAGATCATGAACTTCCTTCATTTCGTGCAAATGTCAACTTACAATACTTACATCGTACTAATCGAACATTAGCAACATCTCAATTTGTTCAACTTTTGGGGTATGATTTGTCAATTCGTTGATAGGAGTTCGAACTACTTGTTTTATTTATTATGGAATTATGGATGAAAATATGATTTATATTAAAAAGTCGGCAAGTAGGGTTAGAAACACGTGATCAAATATTTGACAATGTAATTAACCTTAACAATGCTTTATACAACTGGACCTTTATTGATAATAATGTAAAAAATTAATATTTTTATACTGTGCATCACTTACCTATTCTGTTAATTTTTCTTAGAGATAACCACTTAGCAATTCACTTGGTGGCACTTTCACTGCAAACTTCAGAGGCTTGTAGCTAATAATAGACTACAAATCCTATGGGCTCTAAGCGCATTCGAGGAAAGGGTCACAGAATCAGGTTTCAAACATGAAAAATTGTAATGCAAATGATAAAATTGTTGAGTTCGAAATATACTTTTCACAAGCTGATGATTATAATAAGTATAAAGTGAATTCAGTATTGTATATAAAATTTACCATTTCACTTAAGTAAATTTTCATGCAGCTCATTGATAAAATTTAATAATTCTTTTAATATTAAATACACTTGAGAATTCATTATTTCATATTGAAATAGTATAACTTAATATTCATTCTACATAAAATATGAGATCTGTACATGTATATTTTCATTATATATAATATATTAAAAAGTTCAGTTTGACTTACAAATTTTATGATTTGTCTTTGAATATTTTTGCTTTCAGACTATGAATTTTTACTTCCTAAACGATAAAGATTGAGTTTTTACTCAATAATTATAACAATTTCATTTTTTCAACAAGCACATTGTAATTTTTTATGTTTATAATACCAGTTTTTTGCATATAAACTTTAAATTTGAGTATTTAAACAATGATTATTGTGAATTGATTGTCAAAACAAAGGTATTATTGCTTAAAAGTGTAATAATTAGTGATCATAACACTGCTTATTGGACATCAATCTTTATTTAGTTTAATTTATTTTTTTCCCGTGTGCCGTTCTCTAGTTCAATTTTCTTCAAGGAATGAGATCACCAGTAAATGTCTACTAGAGTATCAAATAGATATTGTGTTGTATAATATCTCCATGTTTTAAACTTCAACTAGCATTGCTATCGATTTCTTACTGTCTAGTTGAATTGTTCTTTCGACGAATGACGTCACTAGTGATTGTTGCTAAAATATAAATTGCTATGATGTTTGAAACGGTTCTCGTGGCTTTAGCAGAGAGCCAATGTCTAGTTGCCTCGAACAGATTCCCAAGAAAGTCTTGCAGCCTCAGCGGGGAATAACTTGTTACGTGCCAATTTGGCTTTTGGTCACTTTTTTCGCTGGGTTAGATTCTAAAATATAATTTGGGTTATTTGGGTTTAATTTCATTTACTTATGTACTCACTTTTGGTTTAAGATATTTTTAGTTTTTAATTTGATAATTTCATTCATATTTCAATCTATAGATCCGTTTCTTTCTCTTCTTTAAGCTCAGTTTTTTTTGGTTATATTAAAAGCGTGTTTTTGTTTACTTGTATCAATCAATTTTAGTTCATGATTTTTGTTTTGAATTGTCGCTACTGCAATGCGCGCGCTGCAGGCAGTGACGTTACGTTTTATTTTTTTGAATCTTAGTACTGAGGCGCCCGCTAGGTTTTTTTTAATGGAAAACGGTTTATTTTCAATTAAGTCAAACCGACCGGATTTGACTTAATTGAAGATAGTCAGCCTTAAGTCCTGGTGTAGGACAGACGTACATTTATTTATTTTCGTTTTTTTTACCACTACAATTTTGTGGGCTTATTCCAAAGTTTTTTTTTGCGTGTGCAAGCCCAAGTTGGGGATTCGTTTGGGATAAGCTGTGCTTCGGTCGAATATTTGGGGCAGTTTGGCCATTTGTTTTGATCGGCGGAGCAGCCCACGTGTTGGGGATTATTTTAAATTGTGAGTGGTCGTTTTGCTTGAAACCGCTTACCATCAGCGATTAGACGTCGTCCGTACCAAGGCACATACTGTGGAAGTACCTCACTTCCACCCTGGTTTTCCCGACTACCTGGAATCCAGCCAATTAGATCCGAGGCCGAGATCCAGACGCGAGGCAGACGAGTCAATGGGATCTCCAGTGGCGTCGCCAGCTAAGTGGTTTATTTTTAGTCATTTGTTATTCAGACCTTTTTTTGTTGGGTGCTTATTTGCCTAATTAGGCACCCCGTGGCTTTGCCACAATTTTGTTCATTTTTTGGTATTGTGTAATTTTGCGGTGGGCATTCGTTGTCGCCTTTTTTTTTTTTATGCTTTTTCTGGTTACGTTATAAACGCTACGTCCGATTGTGAACTAGGTTGATCAATCTCGGGCCTGATTTCCATTATTTTGTACTTTTTTCCTGGAGTAGGTTTATAGACGTATTTGTTCAGTTGAGACTTGCTGAAGTCTGCGTAGGGACGCGAATCGCCGCCATTTTGTTTCACCTTTTTTTGTTATTCTACTTTTGTTAATACGTTAATTTTGCTGATTGAGCTTACTTTATTTTTTTTCATTTTGTTATATATATATATATATATATATATATATATATATATATATATATATATATATATATATATATATATATATTCTTTGAATTAACGTAATTAAATATTGACTTTTTTGGGTAAATTTTAATTCATTTATTTTGCAAAAAAAAAGTACTTACCACTTTAGTTTTCAGAGAGTGATTTTATTAAGTGTTTTTTTTTACAGCTGGTGTAAGTATCACTGTTTGAGATATTGTTTTATTTTATGTTCTGCGGCATCTTGATCGACGCCAAAAGATCTAATTATCCTACAACCCAATATTCTACCCGTCCATCCTACCATCTTTTCTTTTACAGGTACTTTCGCAGTTGTGTGCCTGAGGACGGAAAAATTAACAATTGCGTGGCGCCCTCATTTTCTGTTTTATCTAAAGTTAGCTTACGTAGCGTCCAGTAGATTTGTTTTCAGTAAAGTTTGTATTTTTGGAAAGCTAACCTCACAACTACCCAGTCCGGCCCTGGGATCATTTTGATTATTATTTTTTTTAGTACTGAGCTAGTCAGTTTTGAAGGGTAGGGTCGCTACCCTAGTTTTGAACGTTATAAATTGGCGCCCAACGTGGGGCCGATTTGTTTTTGAATTCTGCATGTAATAAATTGGCGCCCAACGTGGGGCCGATTTGTTTTTGAATTTTGCATGTAATAAACTCTTCGATCATCTTGTGTCGCACTTCGAGCTAAAAATTCCACAAGTAGCTCGTGATTTGTTACAGATGATATTTAAAATTAATAATAATACAAAGGGCTATTCAATCACAGTTGTTGTTGTTATTGGGATTTACAATATCATTCATTTGGAAAAACAGTCTCCCCTTTATAAACAAAACATTATAATTTTTAAGTATGAAAAAGAGGATAGCGGTGGCAACTTGCACCAAAGAGAGTCATGTCTGAAAAAAATGTTGGTTGCCATGATGTTCAATCGGGATAAAAAGAGTGAGAGAGAGAGACGTGTTGGCTGTAACATCAGATTTTCAGATAATTGTGATATATTTGTAGCGTGTCTTCCTAACGTCAGATAAAAGACTAGACCAAAAAGATCTCTTTCTTCTACAATCTACCTTACTCCGTATGATCTCAAAGTGTCCTCCTAACATTAGATAAGCGGCCAGATGAAAGTTCATCCATTCGTGCCTGACAGATATGTTTATTGTTATGGTGTTCAGTAGGAATAAAAAGAGAGAAACATGTTGGCTACATATTCAGATCTCCTAGCAATTGTTGTAGTGTATCCTCTTGACATTAGATAAGAGGCCAGACAGAAGATATATCCTTTTCCTGTGATCTGTCTTATTCCTGTACGATCTCAAAGTGTTAACGTTAAATCTCACACACCCCTGTTTGACAATACGAATAGGCTGTTGAAGGCACTTTGGGGTGCAAGGAGTATTTACATATAAAAGTCTGACAACGGTGCAATATTTACTACTTGCTTACTTATAATTCTGTGACAAATACTGCAAAGCACTGTTAAGATACACTAGGCAAGGTGCAAAGGTCAGTCTGTGCAGAAATCACGGGAACTATATCTGTAGCACCGACTACAGCAAAGGAAACTCTACCAAGTCAGCCTGTATTACATATAATATGTTTCTATTGTTTCTGAAATGTTAATCTCAAGTTGTCAAAAGTGTATTAAAGTACAGAAAGATCATCTTTTTTTAACTTGGAATTACTACAAAATGAGGCTCAAATCCAACAGAAGTAACATGTGTGGTGGTGAATATTTTCAAATTAGCGTAAACAAGGATTTGAAGAATTAGTGGCTCAGTCCCGCTTGGGTCATTATGAATGTAAACAAAAGGTTGCAGAATTTTTTTAATAAATGAAAATTGGAAAGAGGGCTCTGTGAGTTGGCAACATCGCCTCTGACGGTTGCGTAATCCTTTCGTGCGCATATTAAAGCTAATATCGGCGGTCTGGACGCCTGGTATGAAAGTATTAGACAGCGGAACGACTGCTGTTTTGCATATTTGCATTGTTGCCGTCAGCACACAACTAAGAAATAATTATATTTTACGTTATATATTGCCTGTTCATGCTAAAAAGGTCTCGCTATACCCCCACAACTTTCTTTTTAATTTTAAACTTGAGTGTTGCAGCCAGATTCACTTCTCAGGTGTACACCATGTAATAAAAGATTTTAATTTTGTAGCAGAAATTTCTCGTCATTGCTTTTAATCTAAGTTTTTTAATGCTCGTGATCTGGAAATCATAAAATAATCACGTTCCAATTGCTTTTATAACAAAAGCCATATCTATTGTTGTATATGCGACTCACACACACTAAACAGCCACATCAACGAGACTTACGGTCTGCCGGCAGTACGCTGCTACATTTGTAGCTCCACGTAGTCTCTATCAAAAAATAAGATTGGCCATACATCAGAGACTTTATCCCCTCAAAACTATTTACATGTCTCTTATAAATGTAGGTGAATCACGTTAAAATTCAGTTCGCGTAATGTCTTAATAACTAAATGTAATTTACATATCAGTCAAAAATATCAATCAGAATACGCACCCTGTAATTACTTTCAGTACCATGCTGATTACCTGTCAGATATCAAACACATTCTTACATCTAATCCGATGTAACGTCACCAAAGTAAAACCCACATTCTCCGGGATCAGGGGCGCACATTTTATATCCACTTCTAAATCCCATGTTTCTGTAGTCACACAAAATTCACTATTATGTATCAAAGTATTCCATCATGCACACTTATTCTTGAATTCTCCAGTTTTTGCTTTTTTACATTCTCAATTGTCTATTGGGGATCTTTTCAGGGATAAAATACACCTACGTCGCCGCTCATGTTGCCAACAGACGTCTCACATGTGTGTTTACTCGGTGTAATTAGTATTAATATGCATAGAAACAGTGTGTACATACAAACAGCTATTCATAACATCGACGGTGACAAAGACGTGAACTAGTGCTCAATGCGCTGCTAGGAGACACAACGGTGAATGGGGGTTTGCATGAGCTACGACCGCCACCCTTTGATACATTGCACTGCACATTTCTCATCTTAATAAGCAATTCTGCAGCTCTCATTTCCTTACACCTTAACTCTAGAATATTACACTGATGTTTCTAGAGGATAAGCTTACAGTATTTGTGATGCCTCTACATTTGTTACTATGCAGATACAGTGGAAAAATAGTGTCATAAGAGTAGAGGAAACTGATTCTTAATTTTCAAATCGTTATCTTTTTCATATCAACAAATGAATCAAATCATCTCCAGGTTCCAATTCACAGAATTCAAGCAAAGAATCATGTTTGGAGCACTCTGCAAGGGCTGTAGTCTATAAAATCTGTGATATATACGTAATTCCTAACAAAGTAAGTACATTTCGTCAATTCCACAAGAAAAGATTGTGTACTGTCTGCGATTGAAATGGATCAGTATTCATTAGAAAATTGATGCGCATGCACAAAATTTGAGACAGAATTGATGAAAAAAGTATCATTTATTGTCTGTTGATAATACAGATGACAAGTTTGACTCTTGGAAAGAAGGAGGAGGAGATCGCAGACGTTTACGAAATGCCCATCACCATACCCATTAAACTGTATGCCAACATTTGCTGGACATGAATTCCAAGACAGGTATAAAATATCTCTGAACACTTGAGCCAATGGAGACCCATCTTGTTTTTGATTTATTTTCTCACAGTAAAAAGGTATCTTCTACATAAACTGTTGAAGACATATACTCAGTATTCAATAACATCTAAGCAACGTTTTTTTTGTGATAGAGTCATCTTAGTTCGGTCAAGCTGGCTCTAAAAATAGGGATATCTTTGCATAAAGTCCCAAGAGGCTAAAAACTGACATAAACGCGAGGTATACCATTATAGCGAAGCTATGAAAAGTCCCCATCGATTACGTGTATGCAGAAAAATTTATACGAGGTCAACCTTCGCCAAAATAGGCTTTTTGTTTTTTCTAGCGAAACAGTTAGTTTTTCCAGCAAAAATTGTGGATCTTTCAATTTTCCACAAAAATTGTCCTCACACTTTTTTTCTAGGATACACTATTTCTGAAAAAGCCTTTCTGAAGTTATATTCTTCATAATATGCACACGTTTTCACGCCTTCTATGAGGTACTGTACTTGGCAAGTATTTCTTAACGTGGTTTTCCCAGTAGGCCTACTCCAAGGTCTTTTTATTGAAGCCTACTTTTTTGCAGCCGCATTTCGAATAACACTTCTTTTTGCAGTTGAAAAACATAGTATAAAGGAGCTGTTCTGGTGCAGGTGGGAATAGAGTCAAGGTTGGCTCCAATACATTTTTAATCAGCTTCTAATCATATTCTTTTGTGAGCAGTTGAACTTGGTAATATACTCAATAAATTGATGCGACAGAGAAACTCACTTCTCTGAAAAATCCGCCAAACGGTGAGGGACGAAGATAGGGAGCTAGGGAGTCCTGATCATGCTTTGAATGAGAAAGCATCGTGAGTTTGCCGTCAAGGCATACTTTGGTAATGACCACCGTGCCTTTCGAGCGCGCTTCAATATTCCTCCTCACAGTCCCATTTGATTTTTTCGTGAACTACCGCATTTCAGGAGAGTGGCAGCGTTGTTTAACGCAGATTAGGAGCGGTAAGAACGGCCAGGACTCCCGAAAATGTTGGAAGAATGAGACAGTCAGTTTTCCAGTCCCTTCACCATTCTGCTCGCAAACATGTGGCTGCTCATAAGCTTTCTGACCGAGCTGTGAAATGAATCCTTCCCAAGGAACTCCAACTTCACCCGTACAAACTGGCTGTTGTGCAAGAGTTGACTGACAGCGATTCCGTGGCTCGCCAGACTGTACGTAAAGCTCTCCTAAAAACACTTTTCCACGACGCGGTACCGTTCTTTAGACACAAGGCTCGCTTACTTCTTCACGGCTATGTCAACAAACAGAACATGCGCTACTGGAGTAGTAATATTTCACGTCAACACTAACAAACTCCTCTCCATTGTGAGTGTATTACCATTTGGTGCGCAATTTTGTCAGTCAGGATCATTGGTCCTTATTTTTTTTTCAAAAACGAGCGAAACAGGGAGATGATCAAAGAATTTTTCCTACCACATCTGGAAGAAATGGGCATCAGGAATGTGTGATTTCAATAAGATGGAGCCATGGCCCACACAGCACAGGCCTCGATGGAACTGTTGAGGGAATACTTTTCTGGCCGCCTCACCTCTTTTAGAGGCGATCTTCCTTGTTCGGCGCGGTCTTTAGATTTGTCCCCATACAACTTCTTCTTATAGGATTATTTGAAGTCTATCCGTTTATATCAATCGACCAAGGACCCTAGCTCGCCTCAAGACAAACATTTGGAACGCCATAGAAAAAATACCGGTGGACATACTTTTCAAAGTGGCGCGGAGCTTCAGAAGTCGACACAATCATTATATAAACAATGGCGACCGTCGTTTGATGGATGTGATTCTCAGAACTGTATGAGAAAAGATTTGATGGTGTGATTTGTAAAGGAAAAAAGATTATACCGATATCTGCAATATTTTTGTATTAATTAACCTTTCTGAAAAGTAAGTTTCTCTGCCGCACACATGTTGATGGGTAGAAATTGAATAAGTTCACACTTTGCCTCCACCTGCATCAGAAAAGCTCCTTAATACTATTTTTTGCAACTGTAAAAAAGGATGTGATTCAAAATGCGGCTGCAAAGAAGAAGGCCTACTTTGTTCACCAGCATGCACCAGCTGTCAAGGCCAGGCGTGTTCAAAAACTGTATCTCCAACAACCTATGTATCGGCATTTGAACAATATACGTCAACTCAGAAAGTTGAAGTTGCTGAAGAAGAAGAAGGTGGTTAAGGAAAAATAAAGAGAAGAAGACCTAATACTATATTAAACTACAATGAATATATCTTGGTGTAGGACTAACAGGGAAACCACGTTAAAAAATGAATACGCGCCAAGTACAGTACCTGTTGGGTGGCGTAGAAAAGTGTGCATATTATGAACAATATAACTTTAGAATGAATTTTCCTCAGAAAAACTCATTTTCCCGAATTAAACCTCGCATAGAATTTTTTGCTCTCACGTGATTGATAGGGACTTATCACAAATTCATCATGATAGTATCCCTGACATTCGTGTCAATTTTCAGCTTCCTGGAAATTTATGCAAGGATGAATGTTTATTTTGACCGGATTATCTATGAAGTAATAGTTTCAATGAAAAATTTCAAACGAATTGAAAAAACACTTACCTCAACGACACAGTATGAACCAATGTTGAAGATAGAAGCAATAATAACCTATCGAAATTCCAAAAATCACACTCATTCGCACTCTTCTCGACTAAAACTCAGCGCAAGCAGCTATAGAAGCACGGAGCAGCTGTACTAAAACTGGGAAAAATATACTACTTTGCAGTATTAGAAGAGATGATAGTGTACTCCCCATTTGTTAGCCAAACGAGCTGCTCTAATAATGCACCTATTCTAATTGAAAATAATTCATTGTATAAAAGGTGTGAGTAGCAAAATGAAAATTATCACGTTATAAGATTGTTTTCTCTAGGTAAATTGATTGATTCAGTAATTTAATATTCTCATATAGGTGGTTGAGTCTCCGAGAGAAGTGGAATCATATGACATTCCAAATTACTTGAACATAAAGCTTAGGGGAGAAAAATGAGCCAAAATCTAAATAAGCTAGCAACGAGCGTTCTTGGTGCATAACGCTGCCGTTAGAAATATCAAATTTCTTATTATAATAAACTCCCTTGACATAATCCGAGCATTTCTCAAGACAGTCGCTGGCTCGGTATCTCGTCCTCCTTAAATATTTCATTCAAATATTGGCGTTGCGAATGTCAGACGACGGGAAGTGTTTCATAGGCGATATGTGCAGTGAGTAGCGGAAGAAAAAGGACAGAAAGTCAAATATTTCACGCGAAATGAGATTATTTGAACAGTGCTGTCCGAATAATGGATTCTTTCAACTTATCACCCTGGAACTGCTTGCAATATGGCAGAAATCCCAACGCGGCCAGACTTAATGGACTCGCTTGGATTCATGAACCAAAGTGCACGTATCATCTTGGTCACGACGTACAAACTGAGAGACGTAGAGGAAATTGCATGTACTGATGCACATTTTACCTAATAATCATCTTTTAAAATATTACTTACATCAGCGACGTGAATTTTCAGCGTACTGATTATAATATCACTTAATCACATTTGTAATGTCACACGTTCGGATTTTCCACGATAACAATGAAGAATGGAATATAAACCAAATATCACACTCCATTAGTTATTTTTCTTCAAATATAATTTGATTAATTCCCTTATCTTGATTTGATGAGATTTCGATTCGAAGACCTGCACCTACAAAAACGACTAGGTTAACTGTTCATTCCAGTAAAATTGGGATACATGTCACTTAATGCTCACGACACACTGTTAGAGGCGCCACCGCTTGATACATCTCCTAAGATATAGTACAGGATTTCCTCAGGTATCCCCAAGTGAATTCACAACTTAATTCGAATTGAGGTACATGTCACATAGTGCCCGACACACTGTTAGCGGCGCTACCGCTTGATACATTTGCCAAGATACATTTACATCAGTAGACTCATATTTTCCTAGAACTCAATATTCGAGGAGCTAAGGGTAATATAGCTTATCAAAAATGACAGTGATATGAATATTGAGAGACATAACATAAGAATTGAATAGACATTCGCACTATTCCCTTAATTTGTACAGAGTTTTTGTCATGCTTGTAACTTTTGAGGTAAATTTTAATAATATACAATACATCACACATATTTTACGATGAGAACTGAACAAAATAAACGAGACTTGTATCACAACATCCGATATTTTTCTTCCAAAACCACTTAGTCAATTGTTTATTCTGAACTCTTATTAATGCAATGTGGATTATTTTTTCGTCATCTTTGTTATATGTCATGTTTTTCCTCTACTTCCTTCTTCTGACCTGTTGCAATGTAGCAAAAGGTAAACATAGCGCCCGGAAACAAATATTTTTACTTGTTCTTAGGTTTTACTGTCAGGTAAATAGAATGATATGAAATATTTTCTTTGCTTTTAAAGCTATCGTAAAATTCTGTCATGCATTTTTCATTTCGTTGTCTCGAGATGTTTTGTAAATACAAAACTTTTGTTTCGCTACACAAACACCACTGCTATACAGTGTATATTTTTTAGAACAAAGAAACTATAATAAATTACATGAACCTCATTTATGTTCCGTACAAGCTTAGGTATTCTTTCAACTTGAGAATTTTCCAATATACGATAAATCAGTAAAATCAGATCACGCATTAGGCATACAAGTATTTGACATGAGTTCTATACGTACAAACCAACTTTATTGACTTATTGCTTATTTCGAGCCTCTATAATATGGACTTCCCTCAAGTCACGGTTCAACATCCGACAACCATATCGATGATATTGTATTTGTACTGAAAGGAGGTCTCTTTTCTAGGTGAACTCCATGAATATTAATTCTTCTAGTATCGCCGCAAGACATCATTCGCTATTCATAGTTCTGTAACCACACCTTGAATAACTTCCATCCATTGCACGTACAATCCTGCATCCTATTGAACATTCCGTGCAAACATTCCTAACTTAGTCAAATCCTTACAATCAACACTCGCCTTAAATTTTACAATTGAATAACTTATATTTCAGTCATTTTGAAGTCTCTTTATTAATATGTTGCAAGAAAACACGCTGTGATGGGACTTGGATGTCTATAGGTCTACCCGGAAGTCACGCCACTATTTATGATCATGATTTGAAAGATACAGTTGTAAGACACGTCCATCTACATCTATATCGTGAAATACTCATATTTTCATAGTGAAAATAGTTTAAAATAGAGGCTCCTAATCTCGGTTTGAGCTTATGATCGGTCGAGCGCCCTTTCTCTTGAATCAGCTCCTGTAAAATCATCTGAACTGTTGCATAAGTCAGTCTTTGTGCAATACGCTTGAATACTCTTTTTTTTGTACTTTTTACTTACTTGTACTAAGTACAAGAAAGTATTGTGGAACCGACAAACTCACCTATCAAGATTTGAATGGAAATATCCGTTTTGAGCATCACTGAATCCATTTTGACTATTTTTGGCTTGATGTCGGTACGTATGTTTGTGCGTGCGGGCGTTCGTGCGTGCGTAACTCGCAAATCTCAAAACTGGTTGAACGTATAATGTTGAAATTTTGTATTTAAGACTGATATAGGGTCTAGTTGTGCATTTCGCATTATGGTTCCAAGCGTCTGTACCGGAAATGCACTTTACTTAAATTTTTTTCAAATTTTTCTAATAAATCCAGAATAATCAACCATAGGATGTTGAAATTCAATGTTTGAACTTGTTGTATCAAAATGGTTATCTGCTATTTCTGTAAGAATCGGCCAGGCCAGAAGTGCACTTTACCTGGAACTTTTTTTAATTTTTTTGAATAAATATGGAATCATAACATATTGAGATTTCGTATAAAGAACTTCTATAACATCTTATTGTACATCTTGTATTATGATTGCGATCGGCCTGACCGGAAGCGCACTTTACTTGGAACTTTTTTTCAATTTTCCGCATAAATTCAGAATGATCAGCCATAGAATACTGGAATCAAGCACTTGAAATTGCTGTAGCATCTAAATGGTCATCTTCTTTTTGAAACAATCGCCTGAGCCGGAAGTGCACTTTATATGATAGACTTTTTGAATTTTCCGCATAAATTCTAATCAATCAGTCGTAGAATTATCAAATATTGTATTAGGCACTTTTAAAATATCTAGTTGTTAGCCTTGCAATATGATTATTATCGACTAAGCCAGAAGAGCACTTTATCCGGAACATTTTTTGAATTTTCCGCATAAATCTAAAACGATTGGACGTAGACTACTAGAATTCAGTATTTAGGACGATCATATCGTTTGGATGCTCATATCCTATTTTTATTGACATCCATCAAGCCGGAAGTGCACTTTACCTGACAGTCTTTTGGAATATTTCGCATAAATTTGAAGCGATTAGGTGTAGAATATTGAAATTTGTTGTCTCAGTCTGCTGTAGCATCTAAATGATTGTCTACTATTTTCATAATAATAGACTGAATCGGAAGTGCACTCCAGTAAAAATTTATTTTTTTATTTTGCACATAAATTCAGATCTGTTGGTAGTCGTAGAATTTTGGAATTCAGTATTTAGGAATGTTGTAGTCTAAGTATAATGGCCTACTGTTTCCATAGCAACCGACTTGTCTGAAAGCGCATTTTGCTTGATAGATTTCTAGAATCTCTTGAGTAAATCCAAAACGATTAACTGTGGAACGATGAGATTTTGTGTTTGATTATATATATCCAATGATACTTATGATCAAACACAAAATCACATCGTATTATATTCATATCCAATGATATACAAGTAGATCACGTAATTTTCATATCAGATTTTCTATTATAGCGTAATGTGCGAAAGTGTCATAATTTGTAAGAATGAAATATGCCCCGAATCCGACCGTTTTATCTGGGCGGAGCCTGCTATTTCTGTACGTCGGACCAAGCGACATTAAAGAATAACGTAGAGGTTTCTGGATGTTTGGTTTCAGTGTATATAAAGGCGAATAATCTGACTGAGAAACAGTGAATAGTGAAACAGAATAAATATTCAGAGCGTGATGAATAAATAAGTTGTTGTGAGTAAATATTGGTGGCTATGTAATTAGGGCTCAATAATAGTGAGTAAGAAATAAATTATATTCCTAGTTTTTATTTAGTAATACTTCGAAGAATAGACCTTCAATTTTCTTTTTATCTATCAAATAGTAGTTTTTATTTGAACAATAAACAATTCTTTAAGAGCAATAAACTTTATAATAAATTGAGTGCGGGAACAAAAGTATGAACTTGGTTGTCTTTTACTTATTCACGCAGGTCAAATTGCACCAGTTCTTGATTCCTGGAGCTATATTTTATTGTTTTCATTCGAGAGTAACCTGCAATACATCATACGTACTTTTATTACACTAAAGATGATGTTGTTCACAATTTGTTATTTGAGAATTTAATCGAAACGAGTAAAACTTCATTAATTTGTTATTCGATCTCAATTCATAACAAAAGTTAACATCCTTTGAATACGCAAGTTCTTTTGTTAATGTGAGATGAACTGTTTCATAAAAGTTGTGATGAACCTTCAGTCTTCAGAAGTTATCGTAATGATTAGTCGCTTGACAATAGAAGTCGAATTTCTTCATTGTAACAAACAAGATGGCGCAGAATGAAGCACTATTGTCATAAGTCCCTTGTTCTTCCACCGGTAACGCAGGTGCTGTTTTTGTTTGCAACATCCCTTTGTTGCTTCGTTTCTCTGTTCTCAAATAATACTGAAAAATGAGCATCAAATTCAGACATTACTGGTATGTGCCAGTTCTTTTTGAATTCTCTTTTGTGTTTCATTCATTCCTCTCGATTGTTCCCTTTGCCTTAATGAAATTTGGAGTCTGTATTTGAATCGTAAAAAAAGAGACATCAATTTTTATATTTCGGAGATTAAATGCACTGCATGGTCGAACGATTATTTGAAGCAATCTTCAAGACTGAGATATGAGACATTTTAAAATGAGATAATCGCGAGGATCAAAGCAACTGAAAATGTATTTACATAGCTGTATATTAAAGAATATTATCGCTTCATCAATCTTATTATGAAAATTTGAACATCGGAGTTCATACAATTCGCAAAAGCAATGCACATTCTGATGGCATCACAGTATTTAATTCTTGTGTCTACACGCTGACGTATTGTGTGAACTTTTCTCCACGTCCCATCAAAGAAAGAAACAGAAGAAGGCACTCAAAATTTGTCTCAAAACTAAACAAACTGCTAAAGAACCTGGAACAAAATAACCCTCATTATTTCATAGCACTCTGACTCACACCCTAAAACTTTGTAATTTCCACGTATCTCTGAAAGTTATTATGACGTAAACAACACTTGAAGGGCACTAGAAATGTCCATCTTGTCACACAAAGTTTTGTCATCAACTAAGGCTGTCTCAGTTGTTCTCGCAGTATTTTTGGCACAGGATATATTACATACCAGGACTAAAGATGTATTCTACTATCTTGAATATGCAAGGAGCTGAAGTTTATTCACAATGAGATCGTACTGTCGATGTGCCTACCGATCATCCCACTGACATACTGATTGACTGATTGAATAATACTCCAAAGAAGAAAACGGAGAATAAGGGCAGTCATTTTTGTTTTGCATAGTGGTATCCTAACAAAAATGCCTTACCAAGTTAATTCCCATTTACAGTAATAAACAATCACATCAGTCGACAGTTTTTCGGTGGTATCAAGCATTCAATTCAATTTGCCAGCTCTGTGATGTCCATAACACCTTTTTCTGTGTTAGATTGTGCTGAGATGCATCTTTCAAGTATCTGTTTGTATTTATATGCTTACCAATCAGTATTACTTTCCATTTTTCACTCGATTCTGTCCCCAGTTATTATATTGCTGGCTATGGCTTCTCGAGACATCGAGAAATTTCTATTCGGTCAAACGTCACTCCAACCTTGGCGCAATACGACTCTGTAGCGCATGCTATCTGTTTGACTAGAGTGTCTGTAGAGGCCCTGTTTTTTACAATCCAAGAAAATTCATTTTGTCCCGAAACGATGATTGTCCTCTTTACCTCACATACTGCCCGCTGAAGAGATCAACAATCGCAACATTCACGCCTATAAAGAGCCCGAGGACGACGGTATAGTTGAAAAAACACGACTTTTTGATGGTATCTAGTCGCAATACTAACTCTCGAATGCAGAACCGATCAACTCAGCTGGACTGAAAAAGTGAATATCGCTGTACAAATACATATACTTGTGGACACACCTCAGTCGCAGAAAACTGACAAGTGCCCTCTCCTTCACCACAATCCTTCCTAAACATGACGAGATTCCACATTTGGATTGGATTGCGACTTACTAACCACATGTTTTAGACGACAAGCCCTGTCATAGCCTTCTGAGAAAGTCTATCAGTTCTGCCACCGCAGTTATCACAGATGGATTTGACTATTTCGAACATGTAACGAGCGGTAAATTTACCATACATAAAGTCAGAGTCGGTGTGATGGATGATTTTAAGGCCTTGGGCTCCACGGTTTAATTCGCTTAGACCAAGAACTGTCATTCCGTGGTAACGACCAATTCATTTCTTCGTGCCATCACAGTGAATATTGCACATCTTTTGGCAGCAAAGCAGACTACAGGACCAATCACTTTTACTGTCCATTTCCCGCCCGAATTTCTCCTCGGTCTATATATCTGCGACTATAATCTCTCAAAATTTAAAGGAATTTCCTCCCGGTCTGACGTCACACATCACGAGCTGTGAAACCGCCCCACATGCCACAATCCTAGCACTGCCGCAAGATTACCTCTCTTCGCCAGAAAATTTGGCAGGATACCACATTTGAGTCGGCCTGCGACGTACCAACCACACGTTCCAGACGCAAACCTCGTTCAGGCTCGCCACAGCCTTCTGGGAAATTTGGACTAATATTGACGCCATACTCAAGGCCACCGGTCCTGCCACCGCAGTCGCCAAAAAAGGACTTGACTACTTTGAACATGTATCGAGCCTTGAATTTGCTATACATAAATTCAGAGTTAGCGTGAAGGATGATTTTGAGGGCTCGAACTCCATGGTTTGATTCGTTCAAGCCAGGAACTGTCATTCCACAGTAATGATAGATGATTTCTTCAATGCCATTGCAAGTATTGCACACTTCAACCCAGTCTTCCTGGCAGCAAAGCGGACCACAGGACTCCGCCGAAGAACGCGCTACTCAACCGACCTATCAACTAATATCACTGTTCATTCTCTGTTTAACTTGATCTCTAGTTTATATATCCTGGGCTATGGCTTCTTGAAACTTCCAGAAATTTCTATTCGGTCAGACGTCACCACGTCCTTGGCGCGTTAGTGCTCTCGATATCCAGATGTCTTCTTTTTCCCTACCAATCAAAATATCAAGAAATGGTATGCTTGCATCCTCATTCAGATCAAGAATGTTGAAAATAATTGGCTTCTGTGCCGGATGGTGATGAGATGCACCTTCAAAGAACTGTGCTTTCATATCCTCTATAATCCCAATTCTCCGTCTATTTTTCGATGATCAAGAAGGTAAGCTTGCATTCTCTTTGGTTCCTTTACGTTGATATCACCTTGTATCTGGTAAGATGACAGTATGGCCGATGTCCTAACAAACAATAAGTTTACATTTTCTTCTAGCTACATGATGTTCTTTTTTTGTTTCTGTACCGGACAGTGTTGGGATGCATCTTTCAAATGTCTGCCTGTTTGCGCAAAATACCTTCATGATCGATGTCTTAATACCTGCGTGGATTAAGATATTAATGAACGGTAAAATTTCATCCTCTTCCAGTTCCATATTAAGGCTGGATGATGCTGAAATGCATTTTTTGAGTATTTATTTGCTCTCAATGTCCTGATGTTCTGCTTTTTTCCTAATGATAAGCTTGCATTCTTCTCTAACTTCAGGCTTGGATCGCGGTATCCCTGTTCTACCGATATTTTTTCGAATAATAGGATTCAAGTGATCCTTCGATGAAGGTGTTTGTTTTAGCGATGACCTTATTGTTGAATTTTTTTTACCACTGAGCCATCTCTTCACGTTTGGGAATGGGAGAAAGTCGCAAGCGAGCAAATCTGGAGAATATGGTGATTGACGATCTGATTTGTAGCGCAATTCATGCAATTTTGCCACTTCGACTGTGGACCTGTGCGCTGGTGCGTTGTCTTGATGGGAGAGCATTTTTCTTCAACAAATGCGGCCGCTTTCAAATTGGCGTGGAATCGATCCAACAGCTAAGCATAATATTCTCTGATGATCGTTCTGCCCTCGGATCCGGACATTTAGGCGCCGCCGTTAAGGCGCGGCCGTTTGGGCGCGGCCATAAGGACACGAAGACAAGTGGGCGCCAGTCCATTCGGGCGCGGGACCAATTGGGCGCAAAGACATAAAGTGCGAAGACACTATTGTAAATATCACCAAAAAGTAATTGTTTCTTCACAAGAGCAACTTGAAAGTGAAATCATACATAAGGTACATTATATAATATACAAGTTAATCTTTGTTTTGAGTGATGAGAAGAGACAGGTACAAGCAATAAAGTTACATCAACTTAAATGAGAGCCAAAATTATAAGCTAAAATTACCACTACCTGGAAAACAGAGAGTGAATTACAATCAAAATACATTTAAAAGGATTTACAGCAAATTTTAGACGTGATTATCTTTTTTATTAATATACTCCTTCGGAGTGCAGAACCTATTTCGAAGCATATTGATCTTATAAGTAAAGTGCAGAAGTTGGAATTCTGAATACCTTCAAAAAACGATTTCTTTTACTTTCATCGTTCTCCAAATTCGGACAAAAATAAAGGCTATTTATTTGAGTTACCTCAATTTTCTTATTATGTGTATCAAAATGTTATATCGTTAAATTTACGGAAAAATATTTGAATGAGTGAAAAAGTGGGTTCTAATTTGGAATGAAAAGTTGTACCTCGAATTTAGATAGCCACGGGCCTAAAAAGATTATTTTATTGTTAAATCAACTGGTCTTATAATATAAAAATTATAATAATATAATAATATAGCATAGATGAAAATATTAAAATTGTTTGTTAGTAATAATAATAATAATAACGATTATGCTAATTTCTTTGAGTCATATAATTCTTCTATGATATACTTATAAATATTTGGGAAATTCTGTGCCTGAGTGTCCCGCGCCCTTTCGGCCGCGCCCAAAAGTCCTGCACCGGTTCTGCCCTTTTCAAAATAATGAGTTATTCGAGGAAACTTACGAATATAATATTCAATTATCATATATCCTCATTGAATCTACAAAGAATTATCGAAACCAAAGATTTAGGAATTTTATTTGACAGCAAATTATTATCTGATAAGCATATTCTCCACTCAGTGGCTATCTCATATCGAAATCTACATTTTGTAATTAGATCGTCAAGGGCTTTTTAGAATATTTCGACTATAATGTATTTATATAATTGTTATGTTCGGTCTAAATTAGAATATGGCTGTCAAATTTGGAATCCATATTATACTAAATATAAGATAGTCATTGAGAGAGTTTAGAAAAAATGTCTTCGATATTGTTGGTATAGAAGATATGGTTCTTATGTTCATAATTTAAATTATGAGAATAGTATGTATACTTTTGGTTTATTATCTCTTGAAAAAAGGAGAAAAGTATTATGCGTTCTCTATATCTATAAATTGGTGAGTAATTATATCAATGATAGCTATTCTTTAGGTAGATTACATTTCACAGTTCCACGAGCTAATATTCGACACTAATCAATATTTTACATATCTTTGTTCCACACGAATTATGAAATAAATTCTCCATTTAATCGTATGTGTAAGCTAGTTAATGCATTGAACTGTGAATTTGATCTATTTTTTGATACTTTGGCTATTTTCAAAACAAAAATTTTCGAATATTTTTCAAGTTGTCCATAATGTTATAGCAAAATTTATGTACATTTAATATATTTTTTTATTTTTTGCTATACAAGAATTCATTTTTCTTATATTCATTTATTATTATTATTATATTCAATTTATTTACTCTAATATTTATGTATGTTCTATTGTTGGGATTGTATGATAATAGATTGCACGTACTTCATTCGCTTATAAATACCCTCTGTAATTGGGATTTTAAATCCTGTTTAGTGGTCATAATAATAAAAAATAAAAAATAATCGATGTGGACAATACCGTGTGCGTCCCAAAAAACTATCGCCATGACTTTGTTGGCCGATAAAGCACTTTTGGCTGCTTCCCGCTTCGATCCGTCAGGAAAAGTGCACAGCTCTGACTGATGGTTCATGTTTCATAGACGGTTACGAAACGATGCAAAAAGTCCTTCTTATTGCGTTTGAACTTCGTCAAACACTTCTTTGAAGTTGTCATACGGTCGCGTTTGTTGTCAACAGAAAGCAAATGCGACACTCACCTGGCAGATGGCTTCTCATATACAAAAATTTTTGGTTGAGACACCCATAGCCTCAACAATCTTGTGCACTTTTACTCGCTGATCATTCAATATCATACCATTAATTTCATCAACGATTTCTGGCGTTGTAACCTCAATTGGACGTTCAGAACGTTTGACGTCCTTTGTGCTCATACTACCTCAACAAATATCGGGGAACCACTTGTGAATCGTTTCAATCGATGTTGTTTAGGTAATACTTTTTCATACAAGTAATATTGTTTGATCAAGACACGAAATTCACTTTTTCAATGTTTGCAATTTTCTTCAAGGTCACTTGCTTGCAACGAATGTCAAAACAGAACTAAATGTCATATCAGTCTGAGAATTGAATGCGTTATAGTAGTGATAGTACTTCATAAATGTCATATATAATTTTTTTTAGGGACTTTTCGCCCCACCCTTGTAGGAAAAAAAAATCTAGTAAATTTATTAATCAGCAATTGATTGGTGAAGATTTCGCTTTTATTTTTGAGGGAGAAGGGCGTATTTCATATATATTTTACGATTTACTGTCATGAAAGCTCCAAATAGAAATGGCGGATATTGAACATGGACGAGAAATGGCGCCGATTATGAGGAAATCCTGGAATAGTTTCTCATTTGCATTTGATCATTATTCCCTGAAATGCGTACCGATTCCATTAAAAAACACTGTCAAAAAAAAAAAAAACTGAATAAAATTGTAAAAGCGGAAGTGCCAGCAGCGCCACACCGACAACAAACCCTTTTTGTTGTTCTGCTTTTGTGCGGCCTACATTACGTTGATGTAGATGCATCGGACGGAAGCTGGGACGACTGTTAATTATAGGGCCTGTTTCACACTAGCCCAGTTTTCCCCGACACCCCTTTAAGTGCAAATGTTTATGGAACACCGCGCCACTCCACAAATAAAATGCTGAATAATTGGTCCGTTTGTAGCATTAGTTGAAGGCGGAGGGGGCTTTGCTTTTTATTTATCATTTCCACGCGGTAATTGTGTACTCAAAACGATTTTTCTAATGGACATAATGGACTTGGGAATGTTGGAAATGGATGTAAAACAGAAAAATTTTCCTTCATTTAAATATGAAATATAGCCCACAAGATTTAACCCAGGTTTCATCAGAGAAACATTCACATTTTAATATTTTAATCAAAACAAAAGCAGCACTCTTCATTTTTGAATAATTCTCCGTCGACGATGGAGAAAAGTAAAGTCTTCTACCTCTTTGAGAATTGCTGAGTGCTTGTCTAAATGAAGTTGTCTTGATAATTCGTGGGTCAAAGGTAAAACGTCTGAAAGTGAATTCGCAATGAGGTCTTACTGCTTCGCTCGTCTGTTTCCAATAAAAACACGAGTTGAGAGCTTTGGAGTCGCCATTTTCAGACTCAGAGAACACTAATACTTGTGACATCTATCCTAGAAGGAAATGAGATCCACAACAAAAACAAATGAATAAATAGGCCAGGACATAATCTAATAAACGTCAAATCGCTTACCGTTCGATTCTTTGAAAAAACATATTTTGGGGAAGGGTTTTCCCATTCTCAACAGTAATCTGTCGTTTTCACAGAAAGTCATACTTACTCTGATTAAATCAAATGAATTTACATTGAAAGCAATTTTTTATGTCGGGCTTTATACGAATAAAACGTATTCCGCTCCTCCAATGTGTCCACGGTTTGTAAAACTCAATAAACTGAAACTGACCATCCCTACTCTGATTCGGGTCGGGATGTAATGACGAGTCGTTACGCTCTCTGCCGAAATAAAAATGCAAATGTTCTCCGAAACGCAGAGACCCTTAATTTATTATTTTTTCCCATCACCGTCGGCTATGGAATAATTCCATTTGACGTCCGAATTCAATGTAATGAATCATCATATGATTCCGACCGGATCACGCTGAATAACCGTTACCGTTTCTGGTTCAAACCGGAGAAGCATTAACGGAAACAATGGTCACGGGAAACATAGACATTTGTATTTGTAAGTATCGTTTATTTAGCTGTTCATTTTTTGCACATCGAATTTCATATTTTCTTTTGTATCCCTACAGCCATTGCTCTCTTTTTTAGTTGTTTTTCTTGCACGCTCTACTCTTTTCCTTTTTTTTAGATCTCGGAACCGGTGCGTTTCATAGAATATTGATGGCACTTGGAAAACTTCAGAGTTTCTCGATTTGAATTCAATTCGCTCTTAAGAACAGGAGAAGCACGATATATATTTTGTTTCATGCACTAGACTTTATGTTTTTTTAACATGTTCAGCTTCTTTCGGATAAAAACTGGGGAATATTTATCTTCTCACCGAAACATTTCATCATATTTCAAGCTATATTTCAGCATAATGTAAAATGGAATGCAAAAAAAACACCGAAAGAAATATTTAAAAATTAAACTGTTATTCTTCCTGTTTCTCCCATCAGAATCTTACCAAATTTTTCTTTGTTTGAAGAAGCTATGTACTTGTGTGATCTTTCATTTTTAATTCCGATTAGTCTAATTTGGGATGTTACTCTTATGTACAGTTCAGGAATTTTTTTAATCCGCTTGTTCCAGATTTCCCTGTTAAATCTGCATATTTCACACAGTTCTCCAACCAAGGATAATATTTTGAAACAAAACAAAAAACATTTTTAATTCATTAAAATCTTCTAAAGCTTTAATCCCAGTCGCTCTGAAGCTATAGCTTCACAAGAGCAAAAAATCTTAATTGTGCTTCTCATTTGAATACCTCCTTCTCTTCCAGAAATTTTGATATTCATAACCAACAATAATGAATCGAAAAGAACCGCGTTAATTAGTTCTGATCCACAGGAATAATATTTAATTAAAGATTGGAGATATTGCAGAGGATAGTACAATACGAAATATTGGGTGAATGTAATTGGAACTTTCTGAGCCTAATTGGTTAAATTGTAGATTTATCCAAAGTTCAAATTTTACACGATTATTTGGAATAACAATGCAGATATATTAGTTCCATATAATAAAACTTGATTCGAGGGCTGTCCTAAAGTAGTGAATAGAGGTCTATGAAGCAAAAAATCTAACGTGGACATCACGTGACTCACCTGTACATCATTGGATATGTTTTTTTTGCATATAATGATAAGATAATCAAACACATAATCGCATCTTTCCACAGATAATCGTTTTCGATTTATCCAAAAAATTCTAAGAATCTGTCAAGTAAAGTGCGCTTTCGGCCCAGTCGGTTGCTATGGAAACAGTAGATCATCATTCTTATGCTTAATACTGATTTCCAAGATTCTACGGCTAACAGTTCTAAATTTACGCACAAAATTTTGAAAAAAAATCGACTGAAGTGCCCTTTTCGCACAGTCGATTGTTATGAGAATAGTAGACAATCATTCAGATGCTACAGCAAGTATTTCAATACTCTACAGCTGATAGTTTCGAATTTTTGCGAAAAATTCTAAAAGACTGTAAAATCAGATGCACTCTCGGCTGGGTCGATATTAATGAAAATAGGATATGAGCATGTAAATGGTACAATCGTCTCAAATACTAAATTCCAACATTCTACGCTCAACCGTTTTGGATTTATGCGGAAAATTCAAAAAATACTTCAAGTAAAGTGCACTTCCGGTACAGACGATTGCAATCTTCATACGAGGTGCACAACAAGATGTTATAAGAATTATAATATTCTACGACTGATTGTTTTGAATTTTGCGGAAAACTCAAAAAATCTTTAATATAAAGTGCACTTCCGGCTCAGCCGAATAGTACAAGAATGGAAGACAACCATTAAGATGTTACAGCATTCTCAAACACTGAATTTCAGTAAAGAACTACCAATAATTCTGAGTTCATGAGAAAGATTCAAAAAAAGTTTCACTTAAACTACACTTTTGGTACAGACGATTGTAACCATAATTCGAGGTGCATAACTAGACCCTAGACAAGTTTTAAATACAAAGTTTCAACCTTATACGTTCGATAAGTTTTGAGATTTGCGAGTTATGAACGCACATGTACACACGTACACCAACATCAAGCCGAAAATAGTCAAAATGAATTCAGGGATGTTGAAAACGGATATTCCCATCAAAATCTCGAAATGTGTACTTTGTACAAGTAAGTAAAAACTGCAAAATAATCAAATTCATTTGACATTTCATATCTATATTTGCAATTAATATTGAAGTTGATCTTATGTCAAACAAAAAATATAAGTTTCAAATGAATATTCAACAACATGAAAGTACCACGCATTGCTTCTTGGCAATGAGTTTGTATGATTATAAAAGACGGATTTCTGTTTGAAGGGTATTATCTACTCAAATTTATTCCTTTCTGAAATTTTGATGTACGATATAACACCTATGAATGGAATAATTTGAACTACAGTAGGAAATCTGATTATGCAGCCAACATGTCCATTTTTTTTTTCTTTCTATCTCTATATTGACAATATAACATTCAACTTCTGACGTCATTCGCTGGACAACAATTGAACTGGAGGAGATGATCTGATCATGCGAGCAACAAATGTCAAACATCATGATAATTAACATTAAAACAACAATTACTAGTGATGTCATTAGTTGGAAATTTAAATATAGTATAGAAGATCTGATTATGCAGCCAACATGTCATCTGCAGAGAGATATATTGATCACCTCTGCACCACTTACTTCTCCGCGATTTGCTTTACTGTAGTACTTATGTCTTCCCAGCTTCAGATAAGCGCCCAGACAAAATAATACTGATTCCAAATCTCACTACGGCCGATAAAAGATGCTGATTCCAAAAAATAGTCGAGCAGTAGAGCATGAGACCAGTCGTCAATTTCTCGTCGCATGTCTGCCATTATAAATTTGGACGTGAGCGATATCACCTGAAACATTAACAGAGACCTCATAGGCCTACATTAGCTGTTAATGATTTCAAAATGAAGCAATGAGTAATTATCTCTCAGTGCTAACAGAATTTGAGGTGAAATGCACACTTGTGCTGTAATCTTCGTTTGGAAAGTACCATCCACTTGAATTGGCATTTTATATTACTCTGAAATTTTGTTGTCGAATACTTTGACTAGGTGATTTTGAGGTAATTCAATATCATACTTCCAACGGTTCTATTCTTTCTGTGACGATTGGAAAAATTAGAGTTAAGATTATTTGATTCATTAGATCTGATTATGCAACCAACATGTCTACCTTTCTTTCCATCTCTTTCTTCACTCAACATCATAACATTTTACATTTGAATGAAATTACTAGTCACCGTATTCGTTATTTAACAATTGAACTGGAGAAGGAAAACTGATCATGCGACCAGCAATCTTTTTTTACCTCTGACGTATTAGTAAAAAACAATTGAAATATAGTGAATAATCATCATCACTCGCTCTATCGCAATCCGCCTTATTCTAACTTTAGATAAGCGGCCAGACAGAAAAATGCTGATTCAAGATATGAAACGGTCGTACTCTTACACTAAGGCCGACAGGATAATCGAACAGTAAGCCATGGGCCCTACCGTCAATTCGTCCACTCTTTTCTGCCATTTTAAATTTAAACGTGAACGGTATTACCTGGAACATGAACAGAAACCTTGGATGCCTACATTAGCAGTTAATAACCTTGATGCACAACAAATGATATTTTTTAATTACAACTTTAAGATGCATTGAGTTATATTTCAGTACTGACTGAATTTGGATTGAAGTTGACTTTCGTGCTGTGATTTTTATTTGAATGACTTCATCTACTGGAATAAACATTCTTTCTGAAATTATTATGCCTAATTCGTTGACTGTTTCACTTTGTAATAATTTATTACAAGGTTTTTAATAGTTCTACTTCTGTAGCGATAGGAATTAACCAACTATATGGATTCATATTCACACAATAAAAGATTGAAAGTCGTCTGTTTGCCATCGGATGCTCGTCAAAGCTGTCACTCTCATTACTACGTAGTAGTAAAGGTAAACGCTTCAGTGATCTTCCAATAACAGGCTGAGGTCAGATGGTCATAATCTATCAGACTCCGAAGGATAAGACAACTTCCTTTTCTACTTGAATACCTGCTTGTTATCAATTAATTCTTTGTTGTCATTGATCAATCTTTGTTACTCCGATTTATTATGAGCACCGGCGTCAATCTATCAATGGAGGCTTGCCAAAGCTATAACCCTAACTACTACGCAGTAGTTAAGGGAATCGCTTTGGCGTGACTTTGATGGCAACAGACTTTGAATGGACAGAATTATAAGATTCCCGAAGAGTGGAGAAATTCACCAAATACTTGCTTATCATTAATTGGTACATTGTTGACCGATACCTGCATGGAATTAATCAAATCTATTAAAAATAATCTATTCTGAACATCCGGCATCTGTCTCTCATTGGAGTCTCGCCAAAGCTGTCTTCCTTACTAATACGTAGTTGTGGAAGAGATCGCAATGTCTGTTCTCCTACGACAAATAACAAGCTTGAAAGAAAGGAATTTTGAATGAGGCCATCGCGGTTATCATCAATCTAGTGCTTATATCAAATTGAGCTGTAGTTTATTGCAATAGTGGATGAATATTTTTGATCTAAATATCTAAAGTTAACAAATTACTGTAAATACACGGTAATTAATCCATAACGGTAGTTACGTAAACATCTAGAGAATTTGTTGCACAAATTTAACAAGCTTGCAAATATGCACATATCGCTTGTTTTTGCAAAGTTGGTAATTAGCCATATGGTGTTTATTCGCATTAAGTTAAACTCTAAATATTCAGATTCTAGACTAACGATCATCAGGATATCAGCTAGCAATTCCAAGATAAAAAGCAGATTCTGATATTGCAAGTATTATTTCAGATATGATCAAATTAGTGAGTAAGAAATATTATCAATTCATTTTTCTCTCTCGTAAAATTTCTTTCATTAGTATTATCTGGAAAATGAATCATATCCATCAGAATTTCCTAGAAAAAATAATAAACTAATCTTTACATATGTAGATTATGGAAAAACTGTACTCCGAGTGTAATTTAGCATTGCGTGGAGTTAAATCACTATTTGTTGCATGCCTGCAGCAAAGCCATTTTAATGTGAACCCATGAAATTACAATTTTATAGACAGATTCTTATCTGATACATAAAAAATGCTCTAGATAGTCAATCAATGTTGCTTTTGATTACATCAGAATAAAAAACACGGAAAGCACTTATGTACTTCAATTTTCTATTACGAGAATCGTTAAGCATTTTTTATAATTCCAGAAAACAAACATCAGATTAAAAATTGAGAATAAGAGTGTGAGTCATGCATTCATGGCTCCGTATTTTCCCAAAACTAATAGCTAATATAATATTCTGTAAACGGTACTTTACATAGTGACGTAGAACAGCAGTTCAATACTTGGTTGGATACAAATTGTGCCTTGTCTCAATTTTTATCGTGAATTGTGCTCTTTCTATACAATGTTTGACCACCACAGATGCGTCCGCAAGAACTGCTTAGTTGAAAGTGAATTCCAATAAAAATTGCTTGCAACACAACATAAAATTGAATCCGACAACTGGTAGTCACTCTAATAGTTTGTTCAATCCCATTTTGCATCTTCGCCAAGTATTTCTGTCCCGTCGAGTAGTTCTGGCTTCGACTATCGAAAGCAAAGCGAAACATTTACCGATGCACAAGGCAGACAATCAAGTGAAACTAACAGAAAAGCCATAGCGCTGGCCAAAGCACATGCAGTGAGCTTGAGAACAGTGAAGTTTGCAGCGGAAGCTCGACGCGAAGCAATGCAACTATGTTCAGAACAGTTCAGCAGTTTCCTGCTTATTGGCACGAATTCAAATGAGATCAGAGTTGGTGAGGGTGGATAAGACTCGCAGGAGGAGAAGAAAGGGTTTTCTGGGATACGAACGCCAACTCTACCGCAAGAGATTATCTTGTTGTGGAGATAGTTCTAATTGACAATTGTTTGTGTTTTGTCAATTACAAATAATCAACACCTAAATAAGAAAGTTTGAAGTATACGAAAAGACCCATCAATATCATACTTTTCATTATAAGACAATATACTCAGTCTAAAACCAATAGAAATGACAAACTGTTATATACAGACGATATAGCCCTAATAACAAACCCAAAAAGAAAGACAGGAGTCTTGATCGGGAGCGATTAAGAAAGTGGAATTATTATTAAACATGAATAAAAAGAGCATAAAAGCAGATAACATTGGAGACGCAAACAAATATATGAGAAAAATAGATTAAGTAATAAAACAAGATAGATTTGAAAGTGCCAACATAAGAACCCTACCTCAACAAGATTCCAACAACTGAAATGGCACGAACATACTATGAGGATAAGACAAGGAAGAATGACTGAAAAAGTAACCAAAGCAGACACCAATGGCGTGTGAAAAGAGGGCAAAAACAAGATGGAATAATTATCATGAAGTAATAGGAGGAACGAGGGGTAGAACTCTGAAATGAATAACGAAGCTTCCACAAAATACAAACAAGAAACTCTACTCGATGAAATACTACATCAGTCGACAGTTTCTCGGTGATATGGAGAATTCAAACGTGGACGAATTAGGCTTAGCAATAAGCCAAGGATAGTCCCCAAAAACGACAGTCACTCAGGAAAAAATAAACTTAGCAACGAAGATCGACATGTGATATATCGCGAGATTGGGGCATGATTGGCGATCTCAAAGATTTCGTTTTGAAAATTGTGTCTGAAGAATTGTGTGTTAAATAATTAGTTCTCCGCTGGATAGCTCATATGTTGATTGAAGAACGGAAAAAGCTGAGATCAACTGGTGTCAATAAACTTTAGGCCAATTCAACACATGTACAGCATTGTCAGTGGTAATTAATCGTTAGGTTACCTGAAAATAAACCCCAGTCGTCTGTTCGGATGTTTCAAGAAAAGGAAAACTTGACAAAATTCATTTGTACTCGAAGTGTGTCCAAAAATATGGTCGCGACATTTGTTCCAAAAGCAGTTCATACAGCAACAATTCATTCACAATATCGAAAAACTGCTTCTGCCAATTGGTAATAACAATTTGTTCAGCGGAAGTAGTTGCTGAGCTTTAAAAAACTAACACTGAATCATCCCTTACCAGGACAATGCAAGTTATTGAATTTATTGAGCAGCAAAACGTCGAATTGTTAAAGTCTCGAACCTAATGGTGGGATTCTGAGCATTATCTTAAATTTCTAAACCGTTACAAATCTATAAGTTAATTGGAATCCATAAGTAGAGATCTTATAGATTCTATTAAAATGGTATTCTGAACAATTCTTCATAAGTTATGACGTCATGATATTTCCGTTCATTGGGACTTACAGTTCAATGTTGCCAATAGGTTGAAAAATTATTTTTTCTCTCAGAATTATAGTTCTAATATACAAGTAAATTTATTTTATTCAAGCTTTCAATGCTTGTACATAAGTATATTATAACTGAACGACATGAATCTACATAAATAAAAATCAATGTGTGTATGTTTGTACCTTATGCATTCCGAAACCATTAATCAGATTGTAGGGAAACTTTAATAGAGTGTTCTGGGGACGTACTAGACGGTTTGTGGCACAAAAAATCTATATATAAATGAGTTTTTTTTTTTTTTTATAAATTTTTCCGCTTTGCTGAGAAGAATGTATATTATTGATGACTCAATACACAGATAATTACCTATTGTTACTTCATCAAAGTTCATATCGAAAATTAGATTGATATCAATATTATATAGAACAAAATCGGGTTACTTACACCATTCATAAATAAAGAAGAGCATGACCGATTTTCATGATCTTTGATTTTTTGAATTTGTCTCCGTCCAGAATAGCAGAATAAGTATTGAAAAATTGGAAGGAGAAATATCATTGTCATACATTTTTTATAAAACAGATTTTTTGATGATATCATTAACACTTACTTATCGTATTTAGCTTACAAGATTTGCCCCATGGTGGAACAAACAAAAGTAGCCGATAGGACCTGAAAATGAATTTGGGAGTTTCAGGTCTTATTGACTTCTTTTTTTCGCCATGCGAGCGAAACGAGCTTGGTCAAAAATAGGTCGGCATGCAAGCGAAGCGAGCTGCGTCAACGTTAAAACGCCTTACTAAAGATGCGAACTTGGTTAACGGTAAGCTGCGGTACCAGCGAAACAAGCTCGATCAATGGTAAACCACAGTACGAGCAAATCGAGCTCGGTTAACAGTAGACCGCTGTGCGAGTAAAACGAGCTTGGATAACTGTAAGCTGCCGTGTGAGTGAAGCGGGCTCGGTCAATGCCAAGCTGCTGTGCGAGCGAAAAGAGTTCAGTTAACGGCAAGCTGTCGTGCGAGTGAAATAAGCTCGGTTGACTATAAGCTACCGCACAAGCGAAGTGAGCTCGGTTAACTGTAGAACGTCGTGAAACGAGATTGGTTAACAGTAAGATGCCGTGCGAGCGAAGCGTGCTCGGTCAACGTTAGGACATCGAGCGAGCGTTGCAAACTCAGTCAAATGCAAAAAGACATGCGAACCAAGCGACGTCGCTCAACAGTAAACCGCCATATGAACGAAGCGAGTTTGGTAAATTTGGATTATTCCATGCATATTCATTCCATTGTTACGTTTTGGTTAGGTTCATATTCAAATAGACAAGTTATGTCCAATATAATAATCACTTCTATATAATCACTTGAATAAGCATGTCATGTGGGATTAATATATTTAATATATTTAAACTTCAAGAATACGAAGCTTCTGGCTAAAGAGAACAATTGGTTCGAAAGGCTTATAAGAGAAGCAATTAAAATCAAGAAAACACCGAATCATTTTAATTTGAGTACTGGATATGAACTCAATCGATCATGGCTACCAAACATTTGTTCATAATTTCACGTGATTTTTATCTACTAATCTACTTGCAAGAGTTACTTCATCACCACCTTCTGAAGATCTGTGGATTGTTCAGTTATGAGCCAAACCAAAAAGAGTAGAGCCAGATTGACCTAGAACCACAAGGAGTTGACAATTTTCCCTATTTAGACCTTCATTATCATCTCCTGAAGACTTGTGGATATTGAATCATCAACCACAGGCAGAACTCTACGATCCTAGGAGTTAGTATATTTTAAACTAATCTAGTTACTATTTGTACTTTTATTTTTGTTGTTTTGACAATTTTGTTTATCTATTTTCATATTTCTTTTCACTTGAAAAAGGCGGCACTTTGCTGTCAAAACGTTGTGTTTCTAAATAATTTATACAGAACTTATATACCCAATAAAACATATTTATCTAAAAATGAGTTCTGAAAAGTTTTTTCCTTCATTTGTTTAAAATGTTTATACGGAATTTCAAATGGATTCATTGCATCTTTTAAATTTTTTATCAATCTCACATGATTTCTAAATAAATTGTCAATACTTCCTGATGAATTATTGTTTAAAAAAATATAAATAATAAAAATAGATACTTAACTTCCATAATCTTCCTCCAGTAAAAAGTACACTTCTAAATTATTGTTCATTTTGACACATTTATAGAAATCTGTAAGTTACAGATTTGTTCAGAATACCATTTTGCCTATTGAATCTGTAAGTTGTTGAAGATTTTCTTATAGACGCTATAGAAACGTCCAGAATTCCACCATGAGTCCCAACGATTCTCTTACTTTTCCAAAAATCGAAAACGGACTGTGTGATCGAAGTTTTCAGTCGTCAGGAGAAATAGTTGACACCTTTATAAAAGCAATTTTGCGAGTATCAGCGAACGAATGGAATAACTGTTCCCAAAGTTGGTTTCAGCGAATGCAGAAGTACATTCGTGATGAAAACTTTGAAAAACAATGAAGTCCTCAAAATCTATCTACTGCTTCCGAATGCAAAACTAAAAAGACAGCTGTCGTATTTTATGTGATCTCTGCACCTCATTAGATATCAGATGACAGAAAATTCAAAGAACTATGCGAATCCAAGGCAATAAAACGAGGTAGTACAGTGAGACTCTGGAAGACATAAATAATACCAATGATATACTCGAGGTAATTGATAGAAAAAAGTCAACTCACAAAAAGGTAAACACAATTTATCGACTCGCAGAGTATCCTGCAGGCTGTAAGTATATATAAACTTCTTTGAGAATATTCTGAGAAAATAATTCAGTTTACGCAAAATATCTCCAGCGATAAATCTCAAAGAATTTCTCGACATAAATCCAAGCAAAGAGGGAATAAAATATTTGTTTTTGAAAATCCGCATTCTAATTCTTTAAGTGAAAGCCTTCTAACCTTGTAATCTTGTGATTCAAAGACAAAAAAGTTATATCCTGGAACGGAAACATTATAAATCCTTTTTCCTTCCCTATTTGCTGACAACGACAAGAAAAACATCTGAATCACTTCTTTGCAAGTATGATGCCATCAGATAAGTGCATCACATAGCATTAGACATGATTCACAAACGTATACATTTAAAACCACCCCCAATGTATATAAGGTTTTAATCCGCAAGTTGAGGGAGTGGTGACTGATGACGCATGGGGCTTTATTATAAGCCAACTAGAATTCGCAGGGGGATGAATTTGATCATGTGATGGAGCCTTCTGTGGAAAATGTTTGATACATCACATTGTCATTAATAAGAGGATGTCAAGTATGTAATTTACAACTTTTATAATGACAAGCAGAATACATGACTTGTACAAGTACAGCTCCAGAAAAACGAACCAGAGTAGCCGTGAGAAAATAGAGACACCGTTGGGTTTTCAAGCTACATCGAATACATTGACTGTATATTCAGGACATTTTTGGAGCTCTATTTGTATATATTAGGCATAAAAATATAGTCAAAATGACAAGATTTCTGTTCTGACGTATTGTATTTGTAGTGAGGACATACAACGACGTATCATTACTGTTATTGAGTTTTAAGTGGCAATGAATCCATATACTGCATATTCAGGTGACTTTCTGAGCTTCATTTAAATATATTAAACAAAACGATACAGTAAAAAGGCATGTTTCTTCTTCTTCGCCACTAGTATGAATATATCTTCAAGACGAGCTCTCCATGTAACTTTTTCAGTGAACTCCTTATACCACACAACATCTGGGGTTTCTTTTAGGTTATCCTTCTCGCCTATCTGTCGACGTTTCATGTCCGTACTTATTATTGGAAGCCCAAGTCTTGAAACAAATGAAAATTGAAGTTAGGTGCCCGCACTCATTGCTTAGATCCCAGCTTGTCATTAAAACTGTAGGTGGATTATTTACGGTGAAAGCTAACGTCATCTGCAGCTCTCGGAGTCTGTATGATTGTGGTTGAGGTTGGTTATGGGCTCCAACTCAATTAAAGCTTGGAGCCTCAAGTAGGGAATGATGTGTGATACAGATCACTTGTGCTGCAGGATAGAATGACTGCTAGAAGGAAAATGGTTTTATTCTGACACCATGCATCCAAGAGATAATACAATAATCACTCAATCTTAATTAAACATAAAAGCGAGTTTATTTCACACAATAAACAGAGCCGTTATGTTTAACTTTCATTTAATATCGCTCCATCATTCTCATATATAAATAAGTAAGTCAAGGAAACGCTGCGTTGCATGACGGAATCTTTCCATCTAAGCTTTCGCGTGTTCCTCATTCCATCCGTGAGACAAGCAGTTAACTTTTTCTAATTTGAAGTGTTCAGTGCACTTTTTGCAGTGCACACGTGCGCGCACATACAAATTGAAACGTCATCTCGTTTTTACGACCTGCACACTTGATTTTCGCGTTGATAAATGCGCACCTCTCGCGTGGAATGATTAATAACTGCCGTTCTCTTCCTTGTGCTGCCGTAAGTCTCTTGATAATTACCTAACCTACCCTATTTCCAACTCCGGCTGCAAATAATATACACAAGCAAATGAATTGCTGAAAGATATGAACGGCGTATTTACCCGTGACAATATGATTGATGTTTGTGTTTCTTTATGTCATATTAGGAATTTATTTCCTTCTTTGTTTTGTCAGATAATTATCATGATATATTATTATAGAAATGTTAATGATCTCATGAAAATGAGTTCTATTTTTTGACACTGGCCTTGAAATCACAAATTCACTGATTGCCATAAAAAATATCTACACAATCATGCGCGAATTACTTAATGACATCATAAAAAATTTAAAGACTAGAAAATTGATATAAAAGATTTGATAATATACGCCATCATAAAAGCATTTTATGTTTCGATAAAATTTTGTGAGCCATGACAATGTAGCTTAAAGTTGAGGTCATAAAGCGCTTATGCAAAGGAAAAATTACACAAAATATACCAAATTCCTTTAATGTAAGCCAGGATCTTTTGTCTGCGGTGCTTCAACTTTGATATGTCTGGGTAGCACCAAATCGTATGGAAAAAAAAATGGCGTAAATATAAAGAGTGCAAATCATAAATGCTGTCGTTAGGATGAGCTTCGTGCTTTTGCTGAAACTGCTTATAATACCCTGTTCACAAAAATTCTCTATAAGATCTCGAACAAATTTAAAATTCCTGCGCTTCGTTGTGTAGTCAAACTTTTCAATCTTGCTTTTCGTATTTCAAGAGTATCGAATTTCAAATAAAACAGTACGTCGTAATCGTTCCATTCGTTCGGTATAAATCTACAAAGTTCACGCGAAACACGAAATTCGAGCTACACAAACTCGACACTGCATATCTTCGAGATCGCTTGGAGAAAACTGGATTCTTGCCAGAGGGAAAACTTTTGCATTGGAAACTGAGCTTCTTTCATGTGCAGGTTTTCTTTATGTTCATAAAATATTTCGAACGATTTCCATCATGAATTTAATTGAATCATTAAAATACAAACATTATTTTCATTTATTCCTTTTGTTGCAGGTATGTACGATCTTCTCCATTTCTTGGAAAAAAAGGTATGCTATTTACTCTGTACGTATTTGAGTGTAGTCTGTGAGCCGAATTTGATGATCAGCTTAAGCGGTCTCCGACCAAAACCGAAGTCAAAACTTAAGATACTAGAAGACTTTCGCTGAAAGTCGGGAAGCCGGCTGCATCTTATATTTTCTAATCGACCAAATTGAATCGATCGAGAATATAGTGGTGCCAGACTTTATAAATCTAGCATTCGGTCCTAAATGTCGAGAAAAGGCTGCTTCCAGTTAATTTTTTAGAAGTCAACTTATTTGAAACTAGTTGTAATCGATAGCAAAGAACAAGTATTTCAAGAAAAAACCAAAGTGCCTCCTCCTGTCCTGCCTGAGAGGGCGGCAGCCACTGTCCTGATCAGACTTGCGATATTTTTTTTTCTGTCTCAGGTAGGACAGAGGATGACACCATGATTTTGTCTTGAAGTACTTGACCTCTGCTATCGATTGATATCAGTTTCAAGTTGACCCCAAAATAATAGATAGGGACTGGCCTTTTTCTCGACATTTAGAATAAGATCTTGAATTTATAAAGTCTGGCATCCTATTGATCACTATATTTTCGATCGATTCATACACATTTGGCTGTAAGACCGATTAGGGAAGCTAAGGTGCAGTTGGCTCATGGACTATGTAACCCAGACATGATAGACTGAAAAAGTGCTAAGCTTGCATTAATTCCTAACAAGCTGGATTTTTGTATTGGTCTTGAATATGTCATTACAAATGCTATGTCAAAAGTTCCAATAGATCTCGCTTGTGCATTGTTTTTACTTACTTGTACAAAGTAACAAGTAAGTATTGAGAAACCGACAAAATTCACCTATCGAGATTTTAGTAGAAATAGCCGTTTTGGGCATCCCTGAATCCATTTTGATTATTTTTCGCTTGATGTCGGTACGTATGCTCGTGCGTTCGTGCGTAACTCACAAACCTCAAAACTGGTAGAACGTATAATGTTGAAATTTTGTATTTAAGACTGGTATAGAGTCTAGTTGTACTCCTCGCATTATGGTTCCAATCGTTTGTTCCGGAAGTGCACTTTATTTGAAACTTTTTTCGAATTTTTCTAATAAATCCAGGATGATCAACCGTAGGATGTTGAAATTCAGAATTTGAATTTTATGTTGTATCAAAATGATTATCTGCTATTTTTGTGAGAATCGGTCAGGCCAGAAGTGCACTTTACTTGAAACTTTTTTTTTATTTTTTGCATAAATACAGAATGATCCGCCATAGCATATTGAAATTTAGTATAAAGAACTTTTATAATATCTAGTTGTACAACTTTCATTATGATTGCTATCGACTAAGCCGAAATAGCACTTTATTCGAAATATTTTTTGAATTTTCCGCATAAATCCAAACAATTGAACGTAGATTGTTAGAACTTAATATTTAGGACGATTATATCGTCTAGATGCTCATATCCTATTTTTATTGAGATCCATCAAGCCGGAAGTGCAGTTTACTTGACAGTCTTTTGGAATTTTTCGCATAAATTCGAAACGATCAGGTGTAGAATATTGAAATTTGATATTTCGGTCTGCTGTAGCATCTGAATGATTGCCTACTATTTTCATAACAATAGACTGAAGTGCACTTCAGTAGGAATTTATTTTTTAATTCTGCGCATAAATTTCCATAGCAACCGATTTGGCTGAAAGCGCATTTTACTTGATAGATTTTTAGAATCTTCTAGGTACATCCAAAACGATTAACTGTGGAACGATGAGATTTTGTGTTATATTATATATATCCAATGATATATATGATCAAACACAAAATCATATCGTATTATATATATATATATATATATATATATATATATATATATATATATATATATATATATATATATATATATATATATATATATATATATATATATATATATATATATATTCAAAGATGTACAAGTTAGTCACGTGATGTTCACGTCAGATTTTTTATTTGAAGTCACAGGTCACAAATTTTAATTTTTTGATTATATCTCTGAAACAGAGAGAGCTACTGAGAAAATTGATTAGGAATAATTTGTAGACCGTGGATTGTTCTACAAAAAAGATCTTGACACTTTCTTCGCTACGAAGCATTGTTCTCCAGTTATCGCGATTTTAAAGTTAGAAAATATGGATTACAACGTCGTTGTACAACAAAAACATCTTCATCGTCTGACCGTTTTTGATCGATCAATGACTATTCCAACAAACCAACAACCATTTCTTGCTGATACTTTCAATAAATCTTGCTTGATTTCGATGTTGTGTGCAGAATTCGCAGCTACCAATATTTTTGTAAAACAAGTTAATAATATTATTATATAAATAATTATTATAAAGAAGAAATCACATATATAATAATTTCACACAAAAAATTGTGAAATAATGTGAAGTGCTATGGAACATTCAAAAAATGAATAATTCTAACAAAGAATATTTCCATAGAAATTTCAAACCTAAGAGTCGGGGCTAAAGCCACCATCATCTCAGATCGGGGATGCAACTGTAGACATATGTTTCGTCCTTATTGGGACACTTCAGTACAGTATAGCCAAGCCCAAGATGGTCAAGACTTGGATCCCAAAGTCTAAAGACTTATTGCGATAAATGGTCCGCAGCAGCATAAACTGCTAGCAACACCATCTATCGGGCACGATTGACGCCTACGCGACGGACAAGATAAAGAAGAAATAACATATATAATAACTTCACACAAAAAATTGTGAAATAATGTGAAGTGCTATGGAACATAATTATTATTGAAACCGCAATCAATTCAGTTGTACCAATTTAACTATCGTTTTTAGAGAAGGTGTAGATTTATCAATAATACTCACTGCACGAGCTCCAAGTGATGGAACCATTCACTTTTTAAAACCTGGGAAAGCTCAAATTCGAAGAAAAATATATTTTTCACAAATTATAATGCGTTGATCGAAATGTATCGTGGATTTCCCACTGAGAAAACCACATTAAAAAAAAAAAAAAAACGCCGAGTACACGTGCTGAAATGTGTGCAGAACTACTGCCTGAAATCGTGATAGCCCGAGAACAGTGCATCGTAGGTAGTTATTGCTAATTTTTTGTACAGATTTTCACGATTCACAAACATTCTTCAAACGGTTTCAGAGTAATACGCAAAAAAAAAAAAATTGTGACTTTTGTTCTCGAATAAAAAACAACATACAGGCAGGATCGATGGAGCCTTTTGACTTAGCATTATATATATACAAAAATCCAGCTCGTTGGGAATAATTGCAAACTCGGATGTCTATTTTGTCTAAACTAATGATATTGTCAGACGTTTACCGTCGAAGGACCGTTGAGCGAAGTGTTCATTTCTATAAAAAACTAATTTCCAACCAATCACCACTCCAGATTTATAGTGCCAGTGATTTGCTGATGGGCGCTCCGTTGATGGAAGACTGTCAATACATGTGTCAATAATTTGCTCTTGCATGCCGTTTTTTTAATATTTTGCTCGTTCACGTGAATCATTTGACTGAATACTACATCATGCTTTGGTAAGATTGTACCACCGGAGGAAGCCTTTTTTACCAAAAACTGGAATCTATTCTTCGGCATTAAAATAAGCCTTTGAGCAAGTAGTATATTATACTTCAAAAAAGGATGTCATAATAAAATGAAAAAGAATACATACAAAATACTAACAACATAATTGCAACACAATCAAGGATTATGGTACAGAATTGGACATGTATCAAATATCCAACTGAAATGTTGACACAGTTTTCTGAAATACTGAGGATTATTTCTCGTGAGTACTTCCGATCTCTTTATTGTAATTACTCCATTGATTCGATTAGTTATTCCGTTTTGGTCGTTTTTACTCATAAAATGCTCGGACATAGCAGGATACATGCAGGCACACGGCAATTCATTTCTAGTCATCAAGGCTGTCTAATAATGAGCGTATTATTCAAAAAAACATTCAAAAGATAAAAAAACAACGATCCAAGGTTTCTCCTCAATGTATCTTCAAAATCAAAACTTATCAAGATAGAACAGACTACCACAAAAAAGCTGCGAAATCTGTGTTGCGGAAACAAGAAGAACAAGTAACAAAAACTAGTCAAAATCAAGTCAAAACAAAAACTGATGGAGAACAATAGAAATGAGTATCCACCATTTTTAACACAAAAATTGAAGAATCAAATACATACCAGATTGAAAACCTCATCAAAGATAGAAAATAAATTTCAAAACTTTACTGAAAGCAAAAATTTGAATCAAAATCAATTGAAAATATGAACAACCCGAATGATATATGAAAACTTTGCTAATCTTTTGTTTTTCTTCCAAGATATGTTAAACAAATACAATTGGGAGAGCACTCTAGCACTTTGAAATTCAAGTACTTATATTTTCATTGAACTTGAAGAAAAAACAGGTCGACAAACTTTTCTGATATCATTCAGCTTGTTCATATTTTGTTTCACATCTTTTTTTATTTCCAATAGATTTTGATTCGAAATTTTGTTTCCAGCTAAGATTTTAAATTCATTCTTTATCTTTGATTCTTATCTGCATTTTGTTCTCTAGTTTTAAATGAATAGTAGATATATATTTTCTATTATCTTTGATCAGTTTTTTGTTTTGATATATTTTTGAGTATTTTGTCTCTTGTTCTACTTGTCGTCTCAATACAGATTTCATATATTTTTTTGTGGTAGCCTGTTCTATCACTTTTTGATGAGTTTCGAACTCCAAGATATACAGAGAAAAAACCTTGACTCGTTATTCTTTTATCTTTTCGAGGATTTTGTTTCAATTCTGCTGGAAAAAAATTACAAGTGTTGAGTATTGTTTAATTTTTTAACTGAGTTTCAAGTTTTATTTCTTATTTTTTATGAGTTTTTTATTTCTTTCCTTTATTCCGTTTATAAATTTCAAATCTTTTGTTTGTGGTAATCTGCTCATCACTCATTTTCCGATAGATTTTGAGTTTATGGATATACATATGGGCAACCCAGGCTCATTGTTTATTTATCCATTCAAAGTTTGCATTTTGATTCTTTTTCTACTTTTTTTGTACTATATTCATCTTCCAATTTTTGACAAGAGAGCATAGGAAACAAGATGATTTTTGGACTAAACAAATAACCTTAGTTGGATAGAATTAGTGCAAGGACAGGCGAAAATCAACAAAATTGATAACTTGAATATTCCTCTTATATATATATACTTGCTACTTTATGATATGACAAGTGACATAGTTCATTTGAACGCGGTTACGTTGTCAGACAGATTATCAAAAACTGCTGAAAACAGTAAAAGACCCATGCATCTGACGAAAAAGAGTGTTGCGATATGAAAAATTACAATAAAAAGACAAATCAAGTGAGTTTTTTTGAGACTCCATTAGCTTATTCGAAAATAAATAACTTGCGTTCTATTTGATATTAAGATATCAGATTTTGATTGAATGTGGGTTCTGTAGCTTACAATATATGTATCAAATATCAGCGAGATCGACTATCAACTTTTCAAAAATTGCTGAAAAAAACAAAAGAAGGCCTTTTGTGAAGAAAGTGCCATAAAAGTGGTTAGCCAATGTAAACCAATTATACAAGAATTCTTTTTTTTGTCAAGAGCTACTCTAGAACGCACTCAAATTGCGTTCTTTTTGAGCGAGTGTAAGTATAAAAAGAATCCATTGCAAAGAACACATTTTTGTGCTCCGACTGATACACTCGTAAGGCCATGGTCCCATTCGCGCGGACCGGCTACGTACTTTTTGAGCGTTGGGAGTGTAATTGAAATGGTCAATGTACAGTAATATAATGCTCAAAAAGTGCGATGCCGATCTGCGTGAATTGGCCGTGGCCTTCTGTGCGTAGCAGCCGCAACTCAGAAGAGAAACGCCATCTGAGTGCATTGTAAAGTAAAGGCTGATTTATGATGGGTTTAATTTGCAAATTTAGATTTTCTCAATTATGACTCCAGCCAATCGTAGAAATTGGTTGACATGTCAGAAATTCTGAATTGACAATTGTCATAGAAAAGATATTCAAATCATGAATATGGTGGAAGAGCAAACATATTCGTATGATAAAAGTAATAAATTAAACCAAAATTCAATCATTTCTGCACAAAAACAAGTTTGGCGCTATAAAAAAGTCAATTTTATGTTATGTTTGAAAAAATAAACGAGAATGAGATTCTAAATTCATGCATCTAAATGTTTAAATATGAACTCCTAAATTAAATCTATCATAAACCAGCCTTAACAATTGATAAAGGAAAGGCTCTTTGTTAAATGAGTCTACGTTGGCTAACAACTTCCATACGGCCGTTTTTCGGAAGAACCTTTTTTGTTTCCTTTGAACATTCTTCAGTAAGTTAGCAACCGATCTTTTCAATATTTGGTGCGTATGTTGGAAGCTATAGAACCTACATTCTTTAAAAATTTGAATTTTAATATCAAATAGAACGCGAGTTATGAGTTTCCGAATAAATGGCCAAAAAGGACAGTTTTTTACAATTTACCCAAAAGCTACTGAACCGATTAGGGCTTAAAAATTTTATTTGCCTTTTTATCGCACATTTTTGACATCAGCACACTTTTTTTCGTCAGATGCATAAGTTTTTCATAAAACGCAAATAATGGTTTTGGGCAGTTTTTGACAATTTTTTTGACAGCCTGCCTAACAACGTATCTGCGTTTTGATTAGGTCCGTTATTTTTCACGTTATGAACTGACAAATAAAAAAGAATTAATCTGACTAGGCATTGTGCATATTGCTACCAACTTGAATACACAAAATTGAAGTGTCATGCGATCATATTGTCCAAATATTAGAGCATTCAATTATGATGACGACAGTAAATACAACAAACACAAATTTTACTCATTGTATTAAATAAAATGAACATAAAATATTTATAACGAATGTATTTAATTAATAGAAATATCTTATCAGTGTCACAAATGTATACCTAATGAATATTTATTATGTTTTCTTTGTTCATGGAAGTGATATATTCCATCATTTATTATTTGCTGCAACATTACTGGCTTATTCATTCTCATTATATTTGAAATTACCCACTCTGACTTAATTTTGTAGGATATTTTGTTGGCTTATGATTGTGGGCTACATTTATCATTCCAAGCTATTTCTTTATAACCCGTAAAATTATTATTAGTATAACTTTTCTTTTATATGTAGTAATCTGATATTGGGGAAATTAGCAGTAGTAATTAGAAGCCCAGGTGAAGCGTATTGATCCGGTTGTCTTCCATAGTTTAAGAGAACATATGCTCTACAGTACTTCTGAAACTCTCAAAAATTATCTATTCCATCATGTTATCTTCAATAATGAGAGTATTATTCGATTGAACATCCTGTAATGTTCAGGTATTTGTGATACACGTTGCTGCAAAATGTGAATTTAAAATAGGGTAAAACGATATTCAATATTTATATATTTCTCCTAGAGAAAACGATGCTGACTGGTATCAGTTATCGTGATGTTTTCGTCTTTTTCTGGTAACAACGTGACGCAAAAAGAGGAATTGGAGAACGTGAGGATCAGAAAATTCCGCATAAAGTGAGACGATTTGCTCATAAGTATGCTGCCCCTTTTAAATGCGCTTTGACAACATATACATACAACCAGCCTCGCACATATATAGACAATACTCCTACACATATAAACAGTCATTCTCACACACACATGTTGTGGTGTATGTGAATTATTCAGCCTGTTCGCCAGCTGAAGAAATATTCTTGTAAAATGTAAATACTCGAGAAAAATGCTTTTAACGGTGAATACGCAGAACGACGGCAGATGTTGCCACTTTCATGCGAGATTTACAAGATATAAGTCCTTCCACTAAGCCAGCATCGAGCTAGAGAACGAAGAGTGACGTTGGCAACGAAAAGCTCTGAGTTGTTGGAATCGAAAAGATTTACGCGCTGAACGGAGCCATCCATTCGAAGTAATCACCAATATTGGATATTTACTGACAATGTAACTCCCTACATGATTGTTGACTGAAAAAACAACAAGAATCAATTCAAAAATAATTGTAATACTATCAATATTACAATTGAAAGCCGTGTATTCCATCTCTACGATTCCCGGAACATATAATATTTAGTGCAGCATCTGCATTAAGCTTCCATTAACAGATGTGGGTTAGAGTGCATTCTGTCAACCGCAAAACACTAAAGTGTTGCTTCATATCAGGTCTTTAATTTGTTTTGTAAATTAAGCCCAGCGCGCTACATTTCCCCGGAGAAGTTAACGGCCGTTTCGGGCCCTTCTCGCCATTTATATTTATAACTTGGCGTACGCGTCTTACGTGTATATTTCATTCTCAGTCGACGTCACGTCCTTATTCGCTGCCTTACAGCACAGCACAGACCAGAGACCAGCGTTTTTAAACGGTGCAATCTCGAAAGGCCACCCCTTGCGCACTGCACCACTTTGGAAGAGAGATTGGCTCGTGGCTCCAACCAGAATTTGCTCCGAGAATTCATTTTGGGGATTTCTTATTGCCTCTTTCATCCGTTAATCTTTCGCCTGTCATGTTTTTGCCTTCTGATTGAAAAAAGTAGGAAAATACAGTTCTATACTTAGTAATGCAATTTGCTTTAGCAATATTCTCTAGAAGTCAATTTTCAAGTGACATGTCTTATTCATTCCAAAGTATTCAATTTCTAATAAGTTATAGTATATTCGCTGGGTAGATCCAAGCCTCCGCAGTGAGATAAATATTGCGAAAAATTCAACACAACTGACTTTTAGCTGCGATTGGAACATTGTTTCAACGTATTCTATAATAATTGACTTCTGCTAGAAACCTCGAGTTTTTGATTCTTGGCAGTATAACTCTTGAAAAGCACATCCATGAACTAATCGGGTACTCGATTTCAATATCTTTCAGCTCTTGACAGCACTACTCCAGAGAGCCACGTGTCCGTAAACTGATCGCAAATGTATTTTTATTGGAAAATTGTATAAAGTATCAAGAAACTCCTATTACTTGACTGAACCACAAAACTACGAACAGCAATACAATGTCGTCGAATTGTCAATAAGTTTCCCCTATATTCCTATCTCTTTCTTTTTATTTGGTATTGGTGAGGAGGGTGTTGTGTGTTTCGTTATAACATGGGCGTACGCAGAGAAATTCAATACTGGTTTCATGTTTTGACAATTAAAAAGAGAAAATAAAAAACTAATATCAATCACGCCTTTTACCCGGTACGGATGTGGCAAACACTTATCGTGCACTTGGTAGATCAATTGATATTTCCTGAAGCATAGAGTGCGATAACCAGTCGTCAAACTACAGATACTTTTTTTTTTGTAGTGAGTACACCACATAATATATTATAATCCAGTGAAAATCCTACTGACTTTTTGTTCATCGGTGGGATTCTATCCCGCATTCTCCGGATTACAAAGCCAACATATCTACACTGAGCTATGAATACTCATGGTTTCACGTTTTGACAATTTGATGTTTAAAACATAGTGTTTGAAGACAACTTCAATTATTGACGGAATAATCTACCACGCAGAAAAATACTTTATAAATCTTGGTGTGCTTGAAAGTAGCCAAAAACTTGATTGAATAATCCACTTGAACTCTTGACCCATTGGCAATTAAATTCAAAGTAACTGACCTCTTCAGTCAAATGAGCGCTATGTAGGATGACCTTGAAGAACTATTAGTGCTGTCCTTAGAATGTAATATACAAATTAATTTAGCAAGAGCCAGCTACGATCTTTTATTTTAAAAAAGCTGAAACTTTCTCTGTGTATGTCCCCAATACAGGTAAGAACAATCCCTCCACTTTGAAATACAGATGATGGTGGCTTTAGTAGGTAACAAGTAGCAAAGGTGTATGAAATTGCATCTCAAATACCTTATAGTATAAAATTCAGTTTTCATATTTTTTGTTTAGAATAATATAAGAAGTCACGTCGTTCAATTTCAGACGTTTTGTAAGGTTTCAATCCCTTGTCAGACACCCTTAAACTATAATAAACTGTAATTATACTTTCCGTATGATATAAAAGCTAAATTTTATATATGTTACTTGAGAAACTATCAAAAAATGTTTCTCCAGTTGTCAGACAGTTTCAATAGTTTTTATACCTTGTCAGACACATTGACAGTCTGTCGAAAGTGCGAGCGCGAGGGATAAACATGCACACGGGTATGAGTGAGATAGTCGTTTGCTCTGTATTGTGAACCAAACAATGTTTTTTGGATTTATCAGAGAATTTCATACTGTGGAATGATCTGTTTCTGTAGGTACACTGTTTAATTTCTCTTCTCCACTGTTTTATTCTTATTAAAGGGACTATAAATAAAATATTTTTTCGGAAGTCCTGTGAATACTTTATAACATTCTTGATGATAACCACTGTCTCTATATTCATCAGGCAAAATAATGTCTTTATATTTTAGGTTATTTTTTTTCTGACTTTCAAAACAGTTTGACATTTTTCATTGTCTCCTTTATACAAACCACACAAATTATCACGTCTCCCTTGATAACACTTCCTCAAAACTAATTTGCATTTAATCTATAAACTGCACAAATGAATAATAAAATGTATACTGTACGTATAAATAGTTCAGTACACAATACAGAATAAACGACCGATGGTGCTCAGTGAAAGGTCGCAATAGACCGAATACACTATCTCACTCGCACCCGCTTCTATGTATATCCTAGAGCTGCGAGTTTGGAACAATTTCATGATTCGGCCCGCCCGAAACCCGTCATGTCTTTATCCTACCCGCCCGATACCCGCCTCAAGTTGATCGACCCAACCCGAACTGGCCTGATTCGAAATCCTCATCCCGGCCCAACCCGAACCCGACAATCTCCAACCCTACCCGACCCGAACCCGAAATGACGTAGATTGGACAACCCAAAACCCAAAAATAGTTCGAGTCGGGCCGGGTCAGGTTCAGCTTCGGGTGAAATCAAGCAGCTCTAGTATATCCCTCGCGCTCGCACTTCCGACAGACTTTCAATGTGTCTGACAAAGTACAAAAATTATCGAAACTGTCAGACAACTGAGAGAACATCTTTTGATAGTTCCCCAACTAACATATATAAAACTCAGTTTTTATACTATAAGGAAAGTATGATTACAATTTATTATAGTTTAAGGGCACTGATCTCTAATAAACACTGGATTGGGTTTAGGCCGCTGGAATGCGGCCCCAATTGAGCGTCGCCATCTTGGCAAAAACTGATGTTCTGTGTCAATTGGTGACAGTTCAATATGGTGTTGGGACGCAATTTTATACTGAATAAATTTTGTTTATTTATTTAAATGTAGATATATCAATACATAATATTGTTATTGTTTTATTTTATTAGAAAAACTCAACTGAAAAAGTTTGAAGATATAACTTATTCCTATTTTCAGTGAAGTATTACTTTTTACAGGTTTTATGGAGACCTAGAAGGATACATCAATTCATTATGTTAAAGTAATCAAACGATTTGATTTTCAATTTTAGATTAAATTGAAAATATCATAAATAATAAAATCATATTGTTGGGCAATGTTACAAAGTTATGATAACAAATTTGAGTAATATATCAAATTTAATATAAAATATCTTGCTCACAAAATTAATCGCTGGACTGCAAATTTGTGCTTACTTACGAACAATAAAATCTTCATTATTAAATGTATTATTACTCTTCTATCATGTGTAGTGGATATTTAAAATCATTAGTTTTGAATAGGCAATATTATCGCAGAAATGCACTTCATTTATTCATATAGGTAAATTCATAGTTTTAAATTTTAGGTAACAAAAATTTATAAAACTATTGAACGGATTAAATAATACTAAGCTACAATGTTCAAAAAATAGTTAAAACACTGACACTAAAAAGTTCACAAATCTTTTCAACTATTAATAAATATTTCAACTATTATAACAATTTTTAACTTTTGTTGATTATAATGCATATATATTGAGAATAATTTCTTCATCTTATTTGCATTATACTTTGAATTTCATCGAGTGTCTTCTATAAGTGTTTTGAATTTGCCGCCGCTTTCAGATGCCAGAATACGGTCTAAACCCAATCCAGTGTTATATAGAGATCAGTGTTTAAGGGTGACTGACAGAGGCTTAGAACTCTACAAAACGTCTGAAATTGGACGACGTGACTTCTAATATTATTTCAAATAAAATATATTAAAACTGAGTTTTTACTACAAGGAATTTGAGATGAAATTTTATACACCTTTTCTATCTGCTACCTGCTAAAGCTATCATCATCCAAATTTTATAGTAGGGAATCCTTCTTACCTGTATTGAGGACATTCGCAGGAAAATTTTCATCTTTTATAAAATAAGGAAGGTCGGATTGTCGCTGGCTCTTGAGAGAAGAGATTTGCGTTAAAATTATTCTACCTCCCAAGCTCATCAAGTTAAAGCTATTTCAGCTTAGTAACCAAATGAACCTGATTTTTGGCATATGAGGCTGATTTTGTTGTATATTTTTCTGATTCTCAAATTATGAATTTGAGAGCAATTGAGAAATATTCAACAAAATCGGAATTGAACAGGGTTCCATGAATATTGGATTGAATCCTTTATCAAATAAGAAATGAGTTAGGCACTGAATAAGCTGTCTAGGCTGTACTTCGCTACTTGTGCACTCATAGTGCTTCCCCTAGTGATGAAAACTGGGAATTGCATCAAGGACCAATTTGTTTATGTGCTCCTTCTCGGAAAAGAATCTGTGTTCGCTACTGCTCGACGTGCACATGGCCCGAAGATCATTCCATCCCTCACCCTGGCTTTAACGTCGTCGACTGCCTAATGTCGCGGGACAAGCAATTAAATGACGCAGAAACGAAGTCCATATCGACTTATTTTGACACTGTTCTTTCGCTCTTTCTGTTTATTCCTCCCTTGAGGGGCCACTGAATTTGGGGAACTGTTACTTGAAATACTACAGACATTGTAATGCAATAAATTATGTTAACACGAAATGGTAGGGCATATTTTATTGTACTGCTGCTCCGAATAATTAGGAGATTTGTTTTTGATAGAATTATCATGGACTTTGATGAAAAATTTGAATCTGAGAAATAATAAATGATGCTTTATGATATTAGAGAGAGTACAGCATTAGAAAGTATCCAAAACCTCACAATCAATAAATCAAATCGGTCTATTGGCTCTAAAAATTATATTCTATTTCATGAAGTGCCAGTTCGGATGCATCATGGTAACTGCAAAGCATTTGCTTATATTATCAATTGTCGTCCTCTCCAAATCCTGCAATAGCCTTAATAATCATCTAACTGAATTTACATCCCTTCTGAATTAAGCTCGACAAGGGTAGTAATGAAATTGTTCACTCGAAGTGGTATTGCTGTGTGATATCTTGTTAAACCGCCAATATGAAAACTTAATTCAATTCAATTTGTCCAAACAAAGCCTGGGCTTCAAATCCCTAATTTGAAGTTTTTAGTACAACATGGAATTGGAATATTTTGTGAAGCTTTGTTATTTAAAATTGCGGACATTTTTTTTTTAGGAGCCAAGTCTGCATTTATTGTTACATGAGGAAGTCTTTCCAAAATCCCTACACTACGAACTTTTGGCCAAATTTTCTCATTTGTCCAACGAAGTTCAGGCTTTTCTTCAGATCTATTTTTTTTTTAAGTCTAATGCCCAGTTTTATGAAGGGCAGAGTATTTTACTTCAAGAGTAAATGAAATTTACTCTGTTAGATGACAGTCGATTATTTGACAGCAATGTTTCTGTTGTCATAAGGAAGCTCAAACTGATTAGAATTTTTTAAATAAAATAAATTTACTTTAGAAGTAAAGTCACTTGGTCTTTTATAAAACCGACCATTAGAGTGCAGATTGTCCGCAACTGCTCCACAGTGCAACAATCACGTACTCTCGTGTGCCATCCCCTTCTCTGGATGAATCTGTGGTTACAATATTAAAATATATATATATATATATATATATATATATATATATATATATATATATATATATATAATATATATATGATGAAATTGAATTTCTTTATTCTCAAATCCTCATACATTATAGGCAAGATAATTCCATATTCAATCTATCGAATGAAATAAAATTAAAATAATAATATATGCAAATCATTATTCATTGAATTAAATTTTATTTTTAGGTATTAATTATCTTTTCAGCGCAATGCTAATATCATTAAAGCCATTAAATCCCATATAACAGTATAACAGTTTATGCTATCGGCTGCGCAAATCAGAATTTAATAACATGGAATTAAAATAGAATTCCCAATTTTAAAACAATATTTTGCTTTAGAACAGTTTTTCCCTCCTATTTCAACAAATCACTGGAAACGCAATGTTATACCAGACAACATACACGCTAAACTCTAATCAATCAAAAACTAAGTTTTCTGTCACTAAGACATGACACCTCCGCAAAAAGTTGGCTGCCGTCGTGACAAGACGGTGACTTTGAATTTATAACTGCACTCAGGTTTCAGAATCAATATGAAATTCAATATTGAATGAATTATTTATATTAATAGAAGTAAAGGAAGTACAGTATTATTTTTTAACAGGAGGGTGGTCTTTTTGAACCTCCTTGTACTTTTATATCCTCTCTCTGATAGGAATACAGTCTTTTAAGGTCTCAGAGTATATTCTCTGAAAATGAATGCCTTGCACTGTCATGTCACTTGTTCAAGAATTTCAACTATTCCTCTACAGCTTGTAGTTCCTGATTGTATGTGGATGTTTTGTTATTGATCTGACTGTTTTTTTCTGGAAGGTTCATCCAAAATAAATCTTGTCTGTCTCCGACCTGTTCATTGTGTTCAATACTTGTTCATATTTCTTGTTTATAATTCCGTGAGCCTAATGAGTGACCAATCTATCAATTCTTCAACTGGCGGTCTACTACTGGCTTCCTTAGTTTTTCGATCAAGTTTATCTTCTATTCCCTGAAAATGCTGTCCAGAATTATTTCAGACTTCACCTCGGAAGAACTTGACTGTCTGTATCTGTTGTTCATCCCGATTTCAATTAATTGGCTGCTTTAGTTCTTTTGCTTCATGTCTACCTGTCCAAGATCCATTGATAATTTTGGTATCGTTCTTATAAATGTCCAGCATACTATTTATTTGCTGTCAATCAACCCCAGCAGGTTTTCCTAAAAATTTTTATTTCAAGGGTGCCTCTACATCTGAGATCATTGATATCTGGTTCCACATGTTTTACTAACATTTTGTTTTTGGTTGTTCATATTGTATTTTATATGTATTCTATTGAGGTTGTGTGTGCTAGGTATTTGATCATATTTTAGAGTTTCTGTAGTGTCGGTGTCTTATGCTTCTTTCATAGTGACCGGGATGTGGTTTTGTGCTCTCTTGGTAATGTATTTTTGGCAACTTAGAAATACAGATATGTTTTTTGTAGGCAATTTCTTAAGCTACATATTATTTCAATAAAAGTTACCGTTAGCAAAATTATTGCGGAAAATCGTTTATTTTGATCTTTCACCCCGCGTAACATTTTCAGCTGCGCATGCATCGGCGGGGATATTTGGTATGTTGTTCAAAACCACAGAAGCTTCATTCAAAAAGCCAGATTTTCTCCGAAATTTGATCTTTTTTTATTTTTATTTCCTGAACCATCAATTTACGTGTATTACAAGTCGAGCATGATGGTCGAGGAGTTTTCTGAAATACAAATTCGTGTGATATCATCTTGTAACTCCCGTAATTTTCATTTGACCTTCTTTCTGTATCTGCTTTTATATTCTTTAGCTGGTTTTTGTGGGTATTCGTTTATTTTTTCTCCCATACTTGGTAATCGGCTGTTTCATTATTTATCTTAAGTCTCGTGCTAGAGTAAGTATATGTTATTCTTCCTCAGCTTGAACCTTTTGCTGCTCTATTTACTATTTCGTTGTCCTCTATGTCTGTATGAGACGGTATCTAGGTTAGTATTATTTCTGCGTCTGTTTTGGTCATGATGTCATATATTTTATTTTGTTTTCTTTGCACTTCTATTGAATTTGGTGATCCTTATACATTTTTTTCCAGGGCTCTTAATATACTCTATTGCTCCTGCTATGTTTGCAGATACTGTACTTGGAGGTCTGTATATTACTTCCCCTTCCTCATCAACTTTTGATCCATCTGTATTGATCAGTTGGACTTATTTGAGTCTTTGAGTGTATATGACTGATGTTCTTATACTTTTTCTAAATTCTTTTAGCTCTGGTATAATCTTGGAGTCTTTTTCGTCCATGGTTGGACTTCATATATCTATTTTCTGGTACAGAGATATCAATATTTGGGACGTATAAAGTGATCAGGTTTTTTTTTTCGAGTTGTGCTCCTGATTAGATTTTTGTTTGATTGTGTAGGTTTTCATGAATACAGTTCTGAGTAGGATTTTTTGGATCTGTAGCTTTTTTGAGAGATATGACTTTTTAACTTTGGATCTTTGAATTTCAAATGATACTATAGGTTTTCAAAATTGATATACCTGATATCCATTTGGTCAAGTACCATCTGTACGATGGGGTGTTTTGAACTGTCCTTTGTATGCCTGCTTCCAGGACACATTGCTAAATTTTGACAAACTGTTTAATCTTTTGACAGTCTGCTAAATCATGGAATTCGTTTATCGAAGCTTTGTCAAATTTGACAACTTGTTGAATCAGTCGTTAATTTAACACGTACTCTGTAGTCGTTTTAAATATTTAACAAAGTGCTATTATTGAATACATGTAAAATATTTATGTCAAGATACAGTCATATATTTAAGTTTTTTGTCTAATATATTTTATAAAATGTGAGCAAACAGCAAAATTGATATTCCAATACGCGCATGTGATATTCCGTTCAATATTATTGACTTGGTAATAAATAGTTCGTTACGATATGATTTCTGAGTTAAAAAATTCGATTGAAGAGTTTTTAGAAAATATTATGTTTCTGCTACGCCCTAGAGTTTTTAAGGACCGATCAAATCTGTTTTTCTCTCGTACTGATACTAAATTCAAAATGAGATCTCGATTCAATAAAAATAATATTAATAATCTATACATTTTTCAGAATTTTATGAATGAAAACGACTTTTGATTTTAAATTCTGTTTTATAAGTTTCAAATAAATATACAGAATTTAAAATAAAAAGTCGTTTTTAAAAATAATGTTGTTGCAATTTTTGAGTATATTTATGAAAATTTAGATAGCAGCATTGACAGAAGTTGTTCTATTGGTCCAATGAAACAGTTCGTTGTTTGTCTTAGATTTCACGCAACTGGTTCATTTCAAAGCGTATTAGGAGACCACATAAATCTAAGCCAATCCAGTGTTTTGCGAATAATAAAGAGAGTAACTCATCAGATTGCTCGCTTAAGGTTATGAAGAGGAGTGGGATCAAGTTGTGATGGGAATCCTGCTCTATGCCAAATACATAGGATGAAGCATTCATTGCCAACTTCAAATAAACAAAATTTCAATGATTAAAACTAATGGGAATGTTTGTAGAGCTTCCATCGGTTAAAATATTTCTTTTTCATATTTTAATAAAGCTACAATATGATGTGTATAGTACGCAACGCTGTAGACATTCGGAAATATTTTTGACATTTGACGTTTAGCGATGGTATTGCGTTTCATAACGAAACAAACTTATTGATGATAAATCTTCATCAAAAAAAGAATATCGATAAAACAATAAATGGATTACTGAATCAGTATACCGTCCAGTTAGGGAAGTAATAAAAAATCTTGTTTATTCCAATCGCACACACTCTTCCCATTTCATCTCATGCGGTGGTTTGTTAAATCACAGAAGCTTCTGTACAATTCTTTTGAATATTAACTCAATTTTCTCTGAAACCATGAACAAGACTCTTTGAAATTTAGTGCACATGTTTATAAGACTTTCATAGATATTTTGGCGATTTTTTGTAATGCTGTCATTTCAGATAGTCGAGATAATGACGTATAAATTAATGTGCATTCAACGCAATGTAATAACATGTCACTGAACAGCAATTTTGACATTTTTTATCTCAATAACTAAGAACAAGATTGTGTTCAAACTCTGCCAGAGTATTTTTCATTGAACAAATAATATACTGTAAAAATTTAAGAAAACTCTCATATACCTTGATTTCCTTCTCAACAACTTTAAAATCATAGGCTGGTACTGCGAGCTCTGTTTTTAGCGGTACTAGGAGCGTTGTGTCAAGATGTGTTTTAACGCAACTAGAGTTTTCCCAAATACTTTAAAAAATAATTTCCAGATACAAATTACACAAAACACATATGTCTACAAAATCTATTTTTTTGCCGATTGACTTTAAAAGTACGACTTTATTGACAGTTGACCGTCTGTAAAGTGGCACTTTTACTGCCTAGGCAGTTAAAGTGTCGTTTCTAAAGCAACCCCCCCAATATACGCATCACAACTTGGCAACCGATCAATAAATGCATAGCAACATAATTTGATGGCGATGACATCTGTCAGAAATATTGAAATTAATCATGAAATTAATCAAACTTAAATAATCGGCAAAAAGAATTATGTGTTCAACACGGCAAAAAATGAGGATTTACTGCCTTGCCTAGATTGAAAGACTTGCCTACGCCTCTAGCCATAAATCAGTAAATCTCCTATTTTTTGCCTAGTTAAATAAATAACTATATATTGCTTTAAAACTCTTCTTAAAATAACACTGCTAGTATAACCTAGAACAGTACTTGTGGTACCAGCCATAGTTTTCAAGGATGCCTACACAACAAGAAATAAATTAAATAAAGAAGTTTAGAAGCGCACCCGGAATTTTTTTTCGGAGGGGGCTCTGAATTTTTGGAGGAGCGAAACCGAGCTGAACCAAGATCTGATGAGTTGAACTTCGGTCGTGGAGGGGAGGGGCGATTGAACCCCCCCCCCCCTTGAATGCACCACTGAAAAACACTGAGAACATTCAAATTCTCGCAAGGTGTTTTCGTACATAATTATCTTGACTTGGTCACCCGAAAAACTTATGCCATTCGTTTCTACGAGATACTCATGATATTAACTTTCATACGGCCAAACGGCGGAAGCGAGAAGAACATGAACAATTGATATAATTTTTTTGCACAATCGAGCCCTGATTCCAAGCCCTCGACCAAGAGGATCACTTCTGCCTATCGTTTTCCGCTGACTCTTTTTTTCCTAAATTTCATTTCGTAAGCATGGCAGAAGCGAGAAAATTGGATCAGAACATGTTTTTTTTATAAAAATTTGGAATTAATTTTTATTATGTTTGCCACACGGTCCAGTTTTAATTTTGGCATCATTATACTCCAAATATACATACTTATCAAAACTCTTGAAGGCAGAGAAAACAAAATGGGGAAATCAAATCTACGACTATCTGACGGTCTATTAGAAATTGTTGATTATAAAATGAAATTTCAAGTGTGAGACAATAGTTACATTGCATACAACTTCAATTTGATCACTCAAATTGACACTGTCAGAACTTTTTGAAAAAGATTTTTCGTAAAGAAGCACCAAATTAATAAAATATTACCAAATAAAATTTAGCATTCTTGTTACTAAACAACGGTGCTAAACTGACAATTCATTTTCATGGAACGTATAAAAAACTTCACAGTTTGCTACTTTAACAAAGATGCCAACTAACATTAGCTTTAAACATGCTCTCGTGGAACCGAGCATTTGCATTTGTTGCTAAACACTGTTTTTTTCACCTCTAGAGAGGCACAACTGAGTGGATATCTCAATCCTTTAACCCAATTGATGTTTTGGAAGCGTCTTTCTCAATGATTATGTCAACTTTTCTATTGAATTATTTACTTGCTGTTGATCAGCCCTAGCAGGTATTGTTATGCTGTAGATCTTTTCATTGGTATGCATATGCCTGATATCAATTCGGTTGGGTTCCATGCATAAGATGAAATATTTTGAAGTGCTTTGTGTAAGTACCTTCTCTCAGACGTTTACAATTTGAAATTACATGGTTCTAAATTGAGTAGATTCGCTGTGTATACTTTTAATTTTAAAATTCCCCAATAAAAGAAATCTAGTAGTATGAAATCGAAAGACCTAACAAATCATTCCACTTCTCCACCTTATCCAATCCAGCGATGTGTAAATTTCTTATTTAGGAAAGCTCTGACATTCTAAATATTGTGCGCAGGGACGCCATAATGTTGAAACAATCCATCTTCAATTGTCGAAGCGCATCAGGCTAGATCATAAATAATATCAAGATGGGAGGAGTTCTACATCACACTATACAGTTTTGCGAATGATTATGCCAGAAAGAGAGAAAAATATAGTTTACGTTAGAGGGAAAAAGAAATAAAATATAATGAAAGAAAAATGAAGTGAAACGAGCTGCGCATGTTTAGCGAGTTTCATTTGCTATTTATGAAAGTAATGTTAAGAAGATGTACTTTGCAACTAGAAATCGGTGAATGAATATAAATATTTTTTACAAAACTAAGAACTCATTGCATCATGTGTTTGTCATTTTGCAAACCGAATCTGATCATTGTCACGCTTGCGCAGTTCATTTCTCCAGTTTTCTTACAATATATCTTCCATCTCTTTCCGTCGTAAACATTCGCAGTTTCTTCCATCTAGATATTATTTGTGATCTAAGGCATCAGGGTACTACTCCATTTTGGAGTAGATTCGAACAGATACTAACCGTTATATAACAAAAAACAGTCATCATGTGGATTTCCATCATATCATAACTTTCTCAGGTCTTTAAGTTTTTGTGAGTGCAAATTTTTCCTGCTCTAAAATCTACAATTTTGAGAATTTACTTGATCATGTTAATAAGAATGTGCCTCGTTCGTAAAAATTATATTCTGTAGCAAATTCTGGATATTGCTAATTTTTTTACACATTGATTCACAAAATTTTATTCTCCGTTTCATGCCACCTACAACTGATTCCTGATGATTCTGAAGATGGAATGACTTGGAATGCCCTCTCGCCAATAACTTGTGTACAGTACTTCTGCTCACACCAGTAGCTTGTCTAAATGCCCTTGTCAATAATGTATTAAAATTTCATACTTTACTTCTGCTGTCAATACAAGGTTGAATCTATCTCTCTTCTTGTGATCAGGTTGGACACAACAATTTTCTCCACTTTTTCTAAAATCTGAAATAATGACTATAAAATACTTAAGCAAACGCTCATGTACAAAAATAATCTTGCAATTATCAACGAAGTTCACGTCTTCTGTTTCGTTCGAAAGTATTTCTAGAAAATAGTTCTTCAGAAATAATTACTCTGCTTTATTTTTCAAGTCTCGAGGACGAAAAGCTTTTACAATCGAAAAAATTGTAGTATCACAATGTTTAAGGAATGAGATAATTAAATTTGTGAAACAAATAACTCAATGTTTCATTAATCCTTCTGTCCTTTCAGAAGAGACAATTCTCTTTGATTCTTCATCTCGTAACTCTTGACTTAATTACATTCATAATTAAAACATTATTTCATTTTGAAGTTGAAACAAAAGGATCAATCGAATCCTATTTTGTTCCTTCCGAATAAAGATTTGTCGCAAGGACAAATTCGAAACGACAAGAAATGTTTGGGTAGTCTTTTTTATATATTTTAATACCTAAACGATCCGTAAAATCCACATTTCACACTCAAACGGATCGCGGGCTCCATTGTTATTCGCAGCACGTATCCCACGCAGCCTTGATAAAAGTCACAGGAGGAAGAAAACATTATTTGCACCCTGGATGGGATTTGGACTATCAGGTCCTGAAATTGCTTCTCATACGGGAATTTTATCTACATGAAAATTTTGCAACACTCAATCTTGATTGCTGCATGACAGCAAATCACTGTGTCAATTGTAATTAAACAGGAAAAGAAATCCTTCTAAGATTTTACAATTTCTTCATGCTCTGTACAAAAGTTTCTCTGTGATATTATCAATGGTTGAAACAAAGCTGTCATGAAGAAGAGCCCTGAGGAAATATCGGTTTATACTTTGCCGAACCTGAAACTCCATTCTGTAAAAAGTAAAAAACCTGGGTTTGTTTTCAATCATGTCGATCGCTTCTCTTCCACGACTCGAGTAAATATTAGATCAAGATATTGCAAACGCTGTGTATATATGCTTAATTATGAGTTTGGGAGCATATTTGATGCCAGTTATCCAATGGAGAATTTTTACCGGTCATTTCCAAATCAGTTCGAACCATCAGCTTTAGCCCGTCAGACGTTTAACTTCATAATAATTATCATTCTATCAGCAATAACTATTCATGTCAGTTTAAAAAGCAATTGAACTAGAATAAAAGATCTGATTATGCAACCAACATGTGACTGAAACAGCTTCCTACTGCCTTTCACACACCTGAAATCACTACTCCTGCATTACCCTTTTCCCCGCGATCTGAGCTCATTCCTTTTCACCTACGCGTATTTTATTATATCGATCAGATAGGGTCCCGTTTATCAACAAATAACTATTCATGGGGTAATCCACATATAATATACTTGAAATATGAAGACAGCTATCTACAGTTCCATTTGCAATAAATCAAATGATGAATTGAATATTTAATGGGAAAATAATTCATATTATATAGTTGGATCTTTCCATATCATTCTTTTTTTAGCGATTTTCTCATGTCGTCGATAGTGTTTTATATGTGACAGTTGGCAACGCAAACTAGAGAATAGTGTAAATAAAATGGTGACACGGTGTATTGTGTGGCCGAGATGTGATAAATCACTGAGAGAGGAAGGACAAACGATTAATAAAAAGTTAGAGAGAGAAAGAGAGATAAAGAGACGTGCGTTGCTGAATCTGATGTCCGGAGAATTATTATCATCTGTTGATTGCTTCAACGTCCTGATTTTGACAGGATCGTATTTTGCAAACTGTCGTGGTGGAAAAGATGTATGGCCACCCACGAAATCACCTGTCACATTTTTTTATTATGATGATGCACAGCATTCTCTTATTCTTTTCGACAAAATGGAATATATCACAGGGGAGAAATCAGGGCTGATTATTTGTACCCGAAAAAAATATTTATTACTGTATAATATCTACGGAAGAAATTTCATATTTACACTTTCAAAGGGTTAATGTGAGGAATGATAGCATTCTAACATAAATGAGAAAAGCATTAAATGAGCTTTGGTTTATCAGTTCATTATGGATGAAGAACAATAATTGTCTTATTGTTATTTTACAGCTTCTACTACTGAGAAGTCTTCAAAATTAGGCGTAAGAACAGATTTTCCAATATTCGAACAGCTTATTAAAAGACGTGGCAGCTCCCCGCGTTAAGTACACTCAGAAAACCTGTATCTGCACTATTGTTATCATAACGCGTAGACTCTTGAATAAGCCCCGCACCCCTTTACCAATTACCAATTGAACTCTTCAGTATTTATTTTTCCTAAAACTATGTAATATTTGTATAAATGGTATCATTCCAGACCATTTCTAAGGCAAAAAAAAAAACATATCCAACTGATTCTGATTGAAGGCAATGATTTCAGCCTTTACCACTGGACAGTCTTTGCATTTGATGTAAACTGGGCTATGCAAATATTCGACGAGCTTAGCAGTAATATTAACAGATATGGCAGTGTCCCGTATTAGTATACTCAAAAAACCTGTACTGGAATTGCTTTTATCTTTATACGTATACTCTTTAGCAGGCCCCGCCCACTGTTGTTATTTCTAATTGAACTCTCCGTTAATTTTGTATCACTTTCAAAATTACGTGGTATTCTATTAGTATCACTCCAGACCATTTTCAAGCAAGAAAAAATATTATTAATTATTAATTAAGAAGAAATAATTTGCCTAACCTTATTTTTAACTTCTTCTACTAGAGAGTTGTAGGAATCATGCGTACGAACTGGGATCTGTTGATATCCGAAGAGCTTGATGGTAATACCAAGAGGCATGATAATGTCTAACCTTAAGTACCAGTACTTGCACTGTTGTTATCTAAACGCGTAGCGCGTAAACTCTTAAGTAAGCTCCGCCTACTGTTCCCGTTTCCAGTTTAACTTTTCGATAGTTTTATTTTTCTTTTCGAAATCATGTTAGATTTGTACTAATGGTAATATTTCATTTCTATTCTGAACCAAAAAAAAAATATTCAGGCCTATTGATTCATCATTGATAAACAGCAATTCAATTCATGCAAAATTATTCCCATCAAGTAACACAGTTTTACATGTTATTTACAACAATGGTTACAATTTAAATGCTGCTATGAGCTTCGAGTCCTCTCCCAGCGGTCAAGAGCAATTATTTGCCTACTTTTATATTTTAACTCCTACTACTAGAAAGTCTCAGTTATTAGACGTAAGAACTGGGATCGGCAGTTATTCGAAGAGCTTTACAATAATATTATGACAGAATCTCATGTTGAGTACACTCAAAAAGCCCATACTTGCACTGTTGTCATATTTACACGTAGACTCTTACGTAAGCCTCGCCCCTGTCCACATTTCCAATTGAAGCTCTTTAATCCTCCCATCTTTTGCGAGATTGTGTAATATTTGTACTAATAGTATAATTGCAGTACATTTATGTCCAAAAATAGCTATTTATGTAATTAGTATATAATATAGAACTTTATTGGACGAGCCGCTGGTTACGGACGAGCGAGCAGCGCGAGCGAGTCTAATAAGGAAGGCGAGTCTGTAATGTTTGTTTATGTACGAATTACATACAAAGCTTTATGTTCGACTGATCTAAAGACGCAGGATATCTTCTAAAAATATTTTTTAATTTCCCTATACAATAATTCGCTTAGTATATCTTGGTGTGCTTTGCTAGTGTTGCTATTGTTACAATGTTTGTTTGCAGATGTCAAAAATATTAATTACAATTTAATAGAAGAAAAAGATACTTCAGAAAGTGTAGAAGGGATTGAATATGATAGAAAAGAATAAATAGATACTTCAGAAAGTGTAGAAAAGAATAAATACGATAGAACAGAATATTTTTTTTTGGACAATGACAGTTCCATCCAATTATATAAAGTAAAAGTCCTAGTCCAATTAAGTGGCATATTATGAGCACTAAATGCAACCATAAATTACATGATTATGATGCAGTCGAACATAAAAAATTTTACAGGTGGTTCATTCATCATTGATGAAAAGCAATGATTTGCATATTTAGATTTTTCAACATCTACTATTAGAAAATTACTTGGGAATTGGGTAGGAATGTGTCGATATTTGAAGAGCTTTACAATAATATTTAAAGTCTTGGTAGCAGCGTTAAGCATACTAAAAAACCTATACTTGCACTTTCAGAAATTATGTAATATTTATTTTGATAATGTCATTCTAGTCCACTTCTGAATTAAAAAAAATCATTTATCATTGAGAAAAGAGAATAATTCGCCCATTTTTATCTCTAAGTTCATACTGCTGAAAGATCTTGCGGATTATAACAGAAATTTGTTGAAATTCGAGGAGTTATACAGTAAAATTAAGAGACATGATAGTGTCTCGCTATAAATACACTCAAAAGACCTGTACCTTCACTGCTTTGATTTTTCTGTGTCGACTCTTGGGTAAGCTCCGCCCATTTCTAATTTCCAATTAAACTCCTTAATAATATTTGTACCCATGGTTTCATTCCAGTCCATTTCTGGGAAAAAAGGAATATTCATCATTAATATAGGGCAATAACAGGCCTATTATAATTTTTCAGCTTCTACTACTAGGAGTTCCTAAGATTCAGGCATCGTTGATCATTCATCTTGACAAGCTTTAAAAAGTACCGGACCTGAGGCCCACACCTTTTCTATCAGACAACTGGTGGATTGGGGAGGTTGCACTTATCGAGTCACCTTTGTGGCAGATTTATGTGGCCAGAATTGTTTTTGGCGATTCATGTCAAAGACTTTTATCTTCGTTTTAGTCCGCTAGCCGTTTGACACTTACATTTGGATGGTAAAAGATTAAGATTCAGGCATAAGAATTGAGATCTGTCCATATTCAAAAAACCTGTATTGGTACTGCCGATATCTTCACGCATAGACTCTTGAATAAGGCCCGCCCTTCATCTCTTATTATAATTAAATCTTCAAGTATACACCTCTTTCTCTTAAAGTCATGTAATGTTTGTACTAATAATATAATTTAACTCCAGTTTTGAGCCAAATAATGACTCGGCTGATCTATTGATAATTGATGAAGAGTAATAATATGCCAACTCTTATTTTTTGGCTTCTACTACTATGACGTCTCCAAAATTAGGCATAAGAACTGAGATCTGTCGATATTTGAACAACTATCAGTGATATTCAAAGACATGACATTGTCTCGTGGCAAGTTCATTCAAAAAACCTGTTCTTGCACTATCGTTATTTTCAAGCGTAAACTTCTAAGTAAGTCCCTCCTTCCTGTATCCAGTTAAACTGTTCAATGAGATTTTTTCCAATAAATTATATATATTATACTAAGAAAATAATTATTGTTCATTTTTGAACCAAAAAAATATTTGGCTGATATGTTTATTATAGAAGGGCAATAATCTGTTCAGTCATATTTTTCAGCTTCTACTTCTGAAAAGTCTCAAGAACCAGGCGTAAGAATTGAGATCTACTGATACGCGTAGAGTCTAAAATAAACCTGTCACAATTCCAGTCAAACTCTTCTATAACTTTTTTTTTTCTCTTGAAACTATGTTATTGCCACAAATATGAAATATTTGTAGTAATTAGTTCACAATTATTTATTTGAATTCGCTGTAACTGTAATCCTAGTTAGTACTGACAAGGTCGATGTTCAATTGTCGGACATGATTGACAGGCTATGGTCACTGGATGTTTGGTGGTTGCCAGGCAAAAATTGACAAACAATTGAATGTTTGCCCATTGTCGGCTTAGATATATAAGAGCGTTAGCTAGGAGAGGAATTCATTCAGTCAGTGAGTCATTTAGTGATTCAGTAAGAGTAACTGTGAGCGATATTGTGATCATTTAAGTTTGTAAAGTGAAGATTTACTCTGTAACCTGTGTTAATAAATTATTCACAATGAAATTTGTGACATTATGTTTGTGGTAATATTATCATTCCAGTCCATTTTTGATCCAAAGGAAAATATTGTAGCTCTTGATGAAATATTTTACCAAGCCACGCTCTCAATACATGATTTACAACACTTTTAAATATGTCCTAATGCGTCATTTGAGATGCTATGTTGGTATGCCTCACAGATATTGAAATTAACATAGTATGGCTTATCTTATTCAATAATTTTTCTTTTTCAATCTTGTATAATTTTTTGGTTGTATTTATCTGTATTTCAGTGTGTGTTCAGTCACGGTGAGATATTCATGTATGATTATCCTGAATAGTATGCCAATCAGGTTCAATTATTGTTATTTAATATGATGTTAAGGGTCAAGCAAATGAATAAGTGAGTTGCTATCTTTTAAATTTAGATATGAAGTGTTCTTAATAATCTCTGTAGTGATAGAGAGCCGAGTTGCTTTTAATGAAATACCAAGGACCATCTCTCCTACAGCTTTAAACCATCTCTACACTACTCGCGATGCTACCTCGACGAAGTGATAGTCAAAGTCACCGTTAGTGATATTTCGCGAAATCCTTTAACTCGAGCACAAAAAACCAACAACGAACGAAAGTCGCACGAGGTGAAGTAAAGTTGCAAGAAGCAAACCGAGGTACCTCTCTACACTATTCGCTTCGTCCAAGTCTGATTAATTTCGCGAGTACTGTGGACGTAGAGGACCTTTACAGATAACTCTTCGAAAGATTGCAAGTCGAGCAAAATAAATACTCTGGATGTTAAACGAGATCATTCCGCAGTTTCACGCTTAGTATGAAGCGTATCCCACAAATTGAGCTATGAGTGGAAGAATAAAACTAGCGAAATGGTTATTCAAAAAAATGCTTGTTCTGCATTGTTTAGTGATGATATCTGGTTTTCTATTCGTTGATTTCAATGAAATCAGTAATCCGATTTGATCATCTGCGATTTACGAATATGTGTTATTTTTTGTTGCAATAATCCTACATTCGAATCAAATGAAAGATTAGTCCTTTTTTTGCTGCATATAATAGTGATAATGTTTTTTGTACACTGTATAGCAACCATTGTATTTTTAATTATTTTTTCTAATAAAACGGGATTTGCATTTATATATACCTAACAGAATTAATTTTTTTGTTGTTTTTCCATTATTTGAACCAATTTTGATATGGAAGCGAGATCCAGAATGAACAATAGATTCTATTTATATTTTTTGTTGTATTATCTGATACAATTTTGATAAAATGAACACTATTCGTAATCGAGCCACACTTTTTTTGTTATAATGGGAAACTTGTGATCAATAAACTCACTTATGCCCCAATCTGTATCCGCAGATGAAATAAGCCGACTATAATTCATCATCATCAAGTATCTGATGTAGATCAAATTAGATCTCTATTTTATTAAAATAAGACAAAAAATTATGTGAAAGGGCTCTCTGCTCCCAAATTTTTGTATTTATCAAGTCAATGTTCATGTTGCGTTATCATTACTATATCGTTTTGAATCAAATCCTCCAATCGATTGTTATTCACTAGTTTGAATCGTATTTGCTCTAGGAACAAATTTACTTGTTCTTCAAATAACCTAGCATAAATAAACACCAAAATACAGCTACAATTATTTCCAAATCAAGTCGTGGACAATAAATCTCGTGAAACAATTCCCTGCTTGAAATGAATTCTCAGTGTTCGTAGTCCCGTTGTCCACGTATAAGTGTGGATAAGGGGCTAGAAGTGCTGTTGCTGCCGACATCGCAACTCTCAGGGGACTAGGCGTGATGAAGCACCAACCAGGGAATATCAGATCGCACTTATGGTTGCTTCATTGTGTCCAGCACTCGTGTGAAACTTCCTGGATGCTTCCGGTTAGGAAGGGGGTGTCACCAGTGGCGGAAAATGGATTTGTTTCAATTAGTATATTAATTTCTGGTCTAGGTGATGTTTCTTCTTTATCAGCGCTCGTTTAATGCTGGTTTTGAATTCACACTTTTAGAAGGCGCGATCCAAAGTCTAAAAATTTTGAATCCAAATGAATGTTGAATATTCTGTACAAAAATATCAAGAAGGAATTGAAAGTTTGGAGCTTCCAGCTTCACTATGTAGGAAAGCTATCAAAATTATTTTTCCTATTAAAAACTTGTTATCTCCGTCCATGATTCGACATGTGTTTGCCTCATCGTCCAGCTTCACGTATGAGCTATGGACCACTCACGTCTCAAAACGTATTAAACTTTAATATTGCATGTTGGTTTTCCGAGTCTAGACCGAAAACGACAGTTACATTTCCGTTGGGAATACACTAAGTTAAAATGTTCGAAAAAATACTTTACCGCAAAACTTAACCAATATTTCAGTGTTTCCCGGTATGGAGCAGCCCATAAAAAACTTGCTGCGCAGAAGAATATCAATCGCGATCAAATTTACTTGCTTTCCCAATTAGCTTTTGTTATATTCAGAGAGCGGAGAGATGTATTGTATTACAAACGCAATTCTGTCACTCCTTCCTTTCTTTTTCACATCTTTTGAATCAACTTGATCTTTATTTTGTTCTTAACAACGTACATGGTATTTGAAGTCTACTCTAGGAGTTTGTATCAATTTGAGCCCGAAAATATGAATTTTTTTACCAATTTCGTTTTTCTTGAATCGAAATGAAAGGATTAACAATTTTTGAATGGAAGAGATGTTGTGAGATTCAATATCAAACATGACACCGTCCCAACAGAAACATGAGTAGCGTGCTCAGGGAAGAACATTTTGCATATTTCAAAACGTTTGTTCTGTTTTGTTCCAGAACACTAAGCTCACCATTTATCCAAAATTTTATGGGAAGGAAAAGAAGTAATTGAATTCCCGAATATAATCAGAAGTAATGATGCCATCTTTGTGTCAATCTCTTAGGTAGAATCTACAGTTTTCCGGTCAATAAATAATGATCTCAGAATATGTAGTACGATATTTGTTTGTCTTCTCAACAAAGACGTTTAAAAATTCATATACAGACCTGGGTAGCGAGGCTTATGGAAGCAATTCATTTTTATACACTGCTCATATTCGCGCATATGTTCCACCTAAACTAGACATCTTTCAGAAGAACCTGCTTCGCCATATATGCGATACCAAATATGAATGAGAAATAATACCAACAAAAATTGGAGGGATGATCTATGAGCTAGAATATAACCAGAATATTTTATATACTGTCTCTTGTATGCACTCACATATGAAAAAGATAATTTGCTCATTTATTATACGACGCTCACTGCTTTCTGCAAATTCTGATACATAATGTATCAAACCTCCAATTATCCATCTTTGGAGTTAGTTCAGGCAACGAAGGAGAAATTGCGGCAAAATTTTATATGGAAGCCAACTTTGGCACAGATGTAGAGGATATCCTCAATAACATATTGAAAATCCTAATGAGTGACAGTGGAGGAGGTGTACATAGTTTGAAGGTCTCTTTTTTCAGCTACCTGCTCTAGTAAAATAATGTTCATATATTACATCAATCTATAAAAATTAAACTAAAGGGGATATGAACGGGGAGAAATGAGAGATTATGAGAAAAAAAGTTTTATTGTTTAAAATCAAGTCTAAATGATGCTCAGACCACATATTAATGACTCTATAACAGGTGAGTGTAATCATGTGATATATAACGAAAAAATTGTGTGCTGAAACGTCAGAGGTCAGAGATTTTCTCCTTACTCTATTCAGTATCTCATTATGGATATTACAGTGCTTTGAGTTAGGCCTATAACATGGTTAGATGCTATGAGTGAAGATGGAAGCTACTCGATGTGGCAGAAAAAAGCGTGTGGTCTATTTTATAGGGCCAGAAAGCAATTGAAAGGAAGCAGAAACTTCAATTAACATTTTCCAGAAAACTGTGTTTTCAGATATGCTTCTGTAATTGTCATTTGGGGAAAACAGATAAAATGATTTCATTAAAATAACTCAAAATATGTGTATTCCAAACGATTTGCATTCACATTCCAGTTTGCATTAATTCCCAACAAGCTGGATGTTGTATCAGAGTGATTATCTGCTATTTGTGTAAGAATCGGCCAGGCCAGAAGTGCACTTTACTTGCAACTTTTTTTGAATTTTTTGCATAAATATAGAGTGATATGCCATAGCATATTGAAATTTTGTATAAAGAACTTCTATAACATCTTATTGTACATTTTGCATTATAACTGCGATCGGCTGAATCGGAAGTGCACTTTACTTGAGACTTTTTTTCAATTTTCCGCATAAATCCAGAATGATCAGATGAACGTTACTGGAATTCAGCATTTGAAATTGCTGTAGCATCTCAATGGTCATATTCTATTTTTGTAACAATCGACTTACCCGAAAATGCACTTTATAAGACAGACTTTTTGAATTTTCCGCGTAAATTCTAAGCAATCAGTCGTAGAATATTTAAATTTTGTATTAGGCACTTTTATGATATCTAGTTGTAAACCTTGCATTATGATTGCCATCGACTGAGCCGGAAGAGCACTTTATTCGAAACATTTTTTGAATTTCCGCATCAATCCGAAACGATTGAACGTAGATTGTGAGAATTCAATATTTAGGACGATTATACCGTCTAGATGCTCATATCCTATTTTTATTGAGATCCACCGAGCCGGAAGTGCACTTTCTTGACAGTCTTTTGGCATTTCTCGCATAAATTCGAAACGGTCAGGTGTAGAATATTAAAATTTTGGTATTTCAGTCTGCTGTGGCATCTGAATGATTGCCTACTATTTTCATAACAAAAGACTAAACCGGAAGTGCACTTCAGTAGGAATTTATTTTTTAATTTTGCGCATAAATTCAGATCTGTTGGTTAGTCGTAGAATTTTGGAAATCAGTATTTAGGAATGCTATAGTATAAGAATAGTAGCCTACTGTTTCCATAGCAACCGACTTGGCTGAAAGCGCATTTTACTTGACAGATTCTTAGAATCTCTTGGGTAAATTCAAAACGATCAACTGTGGAACGATGAGATTTTGTGTTTTATTATATATCCAATGATATTATATATATATATATATATATATATATATATATATATATATATATATATATATATATATATATATATATATATATATTCAATGATGTACAAGTAAGTCACGTGATGTCCACGTCAGATTTTTTATTCGATGTCAAAGGTCGTAAATCCTAATTTTTTGCTATCTCTTAAACAATGAGAGCCACTGGCAAAATGGAGACAAGAATGTCTGTAGATTGTGAAATTATTTACAAAAAAGGTATTAATACTCTTTTCCCTACGAAGTACCGTTCTCACTTTATCGCGATTTCAGACTGATCGGGAGAAATGCAGGAAATGATGAGTTTGGGGTTTTATGATTTATAAAGATGAATTGGATTTAACGATTTATTGATTATGGATTTGTCTTGAGTGAGTGATATTTCTCGACTGACTGATGGGGTTTAGGCTCCACGAATGTAGCCTAACCCCGAGAGGGTGGGGAGAACATCCCCTCCAAGACACCCTCTCAGAATATTCAAAACTACCCTGAACACAGACCGTAGATATGCACACATTTCTGCACCACCTCTGATGTAGTATACTCGGTGTTTTTTTGCAACGTGGTTTCCTTAGTAGGAATGAATACTTCACGATATATTTTGATCCAGGAAATTCAATAGGACAATATCTTATCATTATAATGAAAATTGTAGCAACAAGATCACATTATTCATCATCAAATTCTACATGGTTACTCGTTTTTTTCTCTTCGCTCTCTTCTTCATCTTTTCATTCAATTTGTGTTGACTGCTCTAAGAAGAGAGATATATCAGTTATATCCTCATCGATGTCTGAAGAATCTTCATCAGTTGCATTTGATTCAGCATTAGTGCAAAAGTGGCCTTGACAATTGGCACAGACTGGTGAACAAAACAATCTAACATTTCTGCTCAACACAATTGTTCGTGCAGCCTCTTCTAATTGCAATTACAAAAAAATGTATTCAGCAGTTTCTCTAGAGCAGGTGGAAGTAAAGTCCCAGTTTTCGGGATTTAATCCATTGTTCAACCACACTTGCACTTGGTAGAAAACACGAAGTGTTGTTAAGCATAAGCAAATATTGGAGAAAGACAAGATGTCTGCTCTCTTTTATTTCAAAGATTCATTGCAAATGAAGCAAACATCTGACATTTTTGTAAAATTTTGTAACGGCACATTTTAAAATGAAAATACCAACTACAAACACGTCTATTGACTACGAGAAATTGACTAGACTGTTGATATTACTCAAAGTCAACTGATAAACGGAATTAAGGGACAAATGTTTTCTCACTCAATCGTATATTTTTCACGTATAGTATTTGAGTGCATGAATCACAAAAACCAATATTCTAAAAAATTTTTCCTTCAATTAATACATACTAGCCACTTATGAGTGCATATTCGTATTTCCTAGGTTTCAAATCGCGATTACTCAAGAACGGTGCTTCGTAGGGAAAAAAGTATTTCAACCTTTTTTGTGAAGAATTTTACGTTATATGAATTCTTGTTCATCCATTTTTCTGGTAGCTCCTACTACTCCAGAGATATACGCAAATGCGACAATTTGTGACTCCTGGCCTTGAATAAAAAACAACGTACAAGCGGGATCGATAGACCCGTACAAAAATTTTGCTTATTGGGAGTTAATGCAAGCTCAGCACTTTATTCCGTAAATTTTGTCTGGGTTATCAGCTTCAATTTTTTGTTTTTAATCAAATATTTAGCACTAGAAAATAGTTCTGAATAAGAACTCCAAGAACTTTCCACCCTAAAAAGCAACGTAGAGCAAATAAACCTGAATTTAGGAGTGAAATCTCCAGCCTAACAACACAGAGAAAGGAGGGGAGTTTCAACCTCATTCCCTATAGACGCACATTATTGTAATCCTCTCAACACATTTCTTTCGTTATATATTACATGATTAAACTTACCTGTAGTAGAATCAATGATACGTGATCTGAGCATAGTTTATTTTACTTGATTTTTAACAATAATAGTAGATTGTTTGACAAGTGGAGAAAAGTGAGAGTTTACTAGCGAGTGTAAATGTCTCAATTCACGAGTGAGAGCAACCAGCAAGTGAATTAAATTCACGTGAGCAAAGTCATATCGCTTTTCTTACGTGTTGAACATGCTATTTTTTTGTATACTTGATGGAAAAACTTGAGTGGAAGACGCCAAGAATAGAAATAATTTTCTACAGAAATACTAATCAAGATTGTGTTCTTGCAAAAACGTAGTAACGGTTTTGACAACTACCAATAGTCCAAGATCCCAGACCCGCCAGACCTTACTTATTTTCTGAGAAACAAAATTTGTGGATTAGAATAGTGTTAGTTGGTACTTTGATCATACACATATTTACTAGTTTGTGCCGACGGCCAATTTATAGATACGAGGTGTTGAAGGTACATCAAGACAATACTCACTTCTCTTGAAGTCTGGGTGCTGATTTTTATGTATGTTCTAGAGAATATTGTTGAAAATTGATAATCAACACTGCCAGACACTTCTCATCGGCAGTAATTCCTGCTAAACGCTTTAAAGCTCGCGAAAAAATATCGTTATCTTACTTATAGTCTGAGTCCTAATTTTTATATATAATACTCAGTGAGCAATTTCAAGACTTTTTATAAATAGCCAGACCAAGGGAGAGTTGGATGCCCATAGATACTTCACTTACTGTCAAGCCTACAAATAATGACCTCTCGCTTTTACTCCCAGCGATATTTTAGATGTGTCTGAGGGATGTTTAGCCCTACGATTAATCTAGCTGTTGACAAAAAGTATTGAAATTGTACCCTGAGTGTCATATAAAAATTAGCACTCAAACTATAAGCAAGATCACGTTATTCTTTGTGAGCTTTAAAGAGTCTTGCAGAAATTACCACCGATGGAAAGTATCTAGCAGTGTTGATTATCAATTTTTAACAATATTCTCTGAAAAATACCTCAAAATCAGCACTCAAGATCTTAAGAAAAGTGAGTAATGTCCTAACGTACCGCTAGCACCTCGTATCTGTTAATTGGCCGTCGCCACAAACTAGCTAGTATGCGTATGATCAAAGTACATACTAACACTACTCTATTTCACACATTTTGTTTCTCAGAAAATAATTAAGGTCTGGCGGGCCTGGGATCTTGCTCTACAAGCAAAAGCATAGTAACAAATAAAAAATATTAAAAATTAATTTGTCAGAAACGTCAGAAGCTAAAGATTCCCGCGAAATTCTGGATGCAGCTGAAGAAGCGACACTTTACACTTGTTTCCGGCGAAATCGAGAGAATTTTGTTTTCTTATATGTATGTTTAACCTGTAATTTTTTCTTAATAGTCCAGTCAAAATAGACATTCACCCTTGCATAAATTCCCAAGTAGCTGAAAATCGGCATGAACGTTGAAGAGACCATTATGATGAAGTTGTGAAAAGTCCCTATTGATCCCATGTGTGCAAACAATTTTATGCGAGGTCAAAGTTCATTGAAATGAGTTTTTCGAATTTTGCAACAAAATTGTCAGTTTCATGATAGAAATAGCTCATACAAAAATTAGAGATCGTCCAATTTTCTACAAAAATGGTGCTTACACACTTTTCCCCAAGATTTGCTATTTCTGAGAAAAAGCTATTCTAAAGTTATATTCTCCATGATATGACACGTAACCACGGCACCTATGAGGTAGTGTACTTGGCGCGTATTTTTCGTCGTGATAGTCCGGTAGTCCTATTCCACGGTCTCCATATTGAAGTTTAATATAATATTAAGTCTTGTTATTCAACTGCTTCTTCATCTTCCTGAGTTGACTTAAATTGTTCAAACGGCGATATATCAGTTGTTTTGTCGTTGATGTAAATGTAAGGATCATCTTCTGTTGGAGATTCAGTATTTGAACACGACTGGCCTTCATAGCTGGTGCATGTTGGTGAACAAAGTAAGCCTGTTTTTTTGAAGCCGCATTTCGAATTACATCCCTTTTTGCAGTTGAAAAAATAGTTATAATATATATTATCAAGGCCGTAAAGGTTATCTTTTTTAGTCGAATCTGTTGTTTGCGGCCGAAGCGCAGCTGAGGCTGCAATTCAGGTGAGACCAAAAAAGAACGTTTTTTAGGCGATCATCACGAAATAATTCAAAATTACAAAATTTTATCTATTTATTTCTAAAACATTGCAATTGTGAATCTCAGTTGCCGTTGAAATTTGAAAACCCATTTCTTTGAGCTTTGACCTCGCATAAAATTTTTTGCACACATGGGATCGATGGGGACTTTTCACTACTTCATCATAATGGTACTTCTAATGTTCATGCCAATTTTCAGCTTCTTGGGAATTTATGCAAGGGTACCCGTATTTTTTGGGCTAACTTGACCGGACTATAACTAGGTTAAAGCTGTTATTTGGGCGCGTATCATAATGCGTTTTTTGTTTGTTATTTTTTGTTACTAATCAGTAAAGTGTTGTTAACTGATTAACTGACACTTTTCTTTACTTATTTCTACATATTAAACCTAATGTTCTCCTTTAAGTATACAAAAAAAGTTATTTTTCTTATAATTATCCATTTTTCTCTCCCATATCTCCTCCAGTTCTGATCCTAGTGAAAAATGTGTAGGATATTTTTCGTAGAGAGTTTTTTTTGAAATAATTTGGTATATCAACAACAGTAACAACAATGAGAGTTAATAATTTTTGTGTAGAGAAGCATGTTTTTTAGAATATATTCCATAGGATTAATCAATCAAAATCAATCTGAAATTAGATTCTGTCAAATTATACAGAATCTCACATTCAAAATTATAGAATTGCTTATTTTTCTGGATCATTTTCAGACGAGATCTCCTTCAGCTAATTTCTAGATTAATTATATTTCTATATTATCTATTTCAGTGAATATGAGCTTGACAATGATTATTCTGCATGAACGTAGTAGACTTTCAATCGCAACATTGTCAATAACATTATGAAAATCATGCTCAAGATTCTTGTCTTTACCAAATAATTTACAATCACATATTTTTCTAGAGTTTCTGGTTTAAATCTCTGTCTTCGGTCAATTGATATAAACTTATTAACTAGAAAGCTTCTTTCAACATTGCATGATGTAATTGGTGCGTATTTCAAATCGGATATCAACGAGATACTACGAGTAGAAATATATGTAGAAAAACTGTGAATATGCATAATATGCTGAATTTAAATTAATAATCTCAATAAATTTTTGTATGAGATGTGAACATTTGTAAAGAAAAAATGGAAGAATCATCTAGATGATGAAAGCGCATTTTTGACAGCTCATGAATGCTTGTTCCTCCAGTGATTTCGCAAATTATCATCACTCACAATTACTGAGCTTGCATTCAAGCAGTTTGGGCAAAGTTACGAAGCAGCAGCTTCCATTCAGTACTAGTTTCAAGTTGACTATTTGACAGGTACATAATTTATGCATGTACAAAATCAAAAATACCTTTTAATCTTCATTGTTTAGTTATTGACTGACGGGAGGTCAAGTGCTGTACCTTAAAATAATAATTTGATCTTTATCAAAGCTATATGAAAAAAATACACCAAAAGTGAACAAATTTTCATCCAATAATAATAATTCATTCTAATAAGCTTCAAATTCGCGTCAAACAACTCATTAACTAAATTTCTATCTACTTTAATAAATTTTAGTTGCCATATCCCTAATGTCATATATATCTATGGGCATTGTTTCACTTGAAACAAGTAATTGAATAATTTAATCTTCCACAATCACTGAGCTTGAATTTAAGCAATTTGTGCAAACCTACGAAATAGCAGCTTTTATTTAGTACCAGTTTCAAGTCTGTAGAAAGTATAGTTGCTGAGAACTCAGCGCCACGCCAGCCAGCCAGCCAGCCAGACAGACAGCCAAAGTGAATATAATAGCGCTTTTTTCTAAAAAATGCGCTAAAAACTGATATGAACAACTGTACAAAATATGCAAATGGATATAATTCGCACTCTAGTTATTAAGGACACCTCACCATACATCTGCACCAAAATTGGCTTCTACATGATTTTTTTTCGCTATTTGTTCTATTTCTGTCTTCGTTACTTGAACTAACTGGGATTCGAGCCTATAACATTACTTGAACGCTGCCTTGAATGCCGGTTGTATACCAAAATATCTATGCCTGTCATGAAACAAGTCATGTTACCAAATAATTAATTAACAACCGTTTCGGTCCATTTCGTGGCAAGATAGGTTGATCGTTTTTCTTACCAGAATACTTCTTGACATGTTTATTTTCGTTTACAAATTTAGGTATTGGTCTCTGAACTTACAGTCCTTCTGCTACATCTGAATCAATCTATAGATCTTTCTAAGATCTATTCATTGAGAAAAATATTTTAGTCACTTTTTTGTCCTCTACATTAAATTCATTGTAGTATGTGATCTGACGAGTTATAGACGAGTATTACACAACTCGATCACACATCCAAGGCTGCGATTTGCGCTCGTTACTTTCGGCTGGGTAGCAAAATCCACAACCTTCGGGGCGAACTACAATTGTCTGAAATTATGATCCTTTTCCAACATCAACGGCATTAGCCTGCTTCAAGCAAACTAATTTGAAATTTCGGATAATCTTCCGCCAATATTCGTAACCATTTAGCTCGAATCTCAGATCCTCTCATCATGGAGTTCAGAAATTGTCGTTTGTATTTGCGTTGGAGGTTAAAGCACCACATTCCTGCAATTGCCACGAAACATGCCACGAACAAAACGATCTGCTTTCATTATGTTGCTGTTATCCAAATATGTTATTTGCAAACGTACTCTGCTTTATCGGCACATCTTAATAGCGTTAATGATATTTTATTTCACTGCTAGAAATTACTGACAATGTTAGGAACACAAAAAATTTAAATAAAAACATCGTAAAATAATATAGAATTCATTGTAGCTTTATGATAATGTTGTTTTGGAGGGAGGGGAAGAGGCTATAAGCTTCCATCATTCCGGGAGTGAGATATTATTTATTATTGTTGGTTGTTTGTACTTGTTAATCCAAAACGAATGTAGGTCACTTTGTTATTCAAAAAATACTTTTTGTTGATCTCTCTGAAATCATAACACGTGAATATTTTCCGCTAAGAGTTATTTATAAATGCGAAATATAAAAGAATATTTTGTTGGAAAATGAATCAATTTGGTGTCAAAAGATGACTTGGAGCTTATTGAACTGAAATCAGAAGCAGGAAAATTCAGTAAAATACAAGCTAAAAGAAAATGATTTTTGAGGTGTAAGCTGAAGCTCCAAGAGTGGCTTATTTTCAGTACATGACAAAAGTTGATAAATTCATTCTTAAACATCATTATTGAGTCGTCGTACTCCAGAGTACTCCTTTCATCAATGAAACTGTAATCTGAATTAGATTTTTATTCTAAATGATGATGTTGTAAACGTAGTGAGAATAATTCCAACCACTTTTAAGGCAGCAAATCAAATTAAAGCGGTTTATCAATTCAACGGTCATTCCATAAAAGTATTTCAATTGATATTTTATCCTATAATTCTAAAATCTTCTAAACCCAGCAATTTTTGACCATTAGAAAATTTCCTAAAGCACGCTGCTTCTGACTGTTGGCTACATGCTAATTTTGACATTATTAAAATACTTTAAAGCTCTCCTTTAGGTGATTTTCAGTTTGACTGTTTTTATTGGATCAGATCAGAGCTAGGCAAGTACCGGACCCAAAGTAATTAAGTATAAGTACCAGTTTTAACTGTGATACATACTTGTTATTAAGTACTTTTTCAAGTTTAGCTTGAAAGTACTTGTACAAAGTACCAGTTTTTTTACGACAAAAATACTTTAAAATAAGTATTTTTCAAGTATAAGTACTTTTTATAGGATATTTCCTATTTTATCGGATTTTTTTTTTTGGTTTAAATCACATTTTTCTCATTTGAACAAAAAATTCCCCTTTTTATTTTACTTTTACCCAATTTTTATGTTATTGTCATTTCATTATACTTTTCATTATTATGATCCAATTTCAATTACTGGTATGTAATATTTAATCACTTGTATACAAATTATTTGTATTATTTGGTCTAGTCCACTTGAAGCTGAGAAACCAGTTGGGCACAGAGACTGGCCAAACTAATTATTTGCCTATATAAAAGTTTGAGTTAGGTTATAGCTTGATGATAATTCTATTTATTTTATTTGATTTTATATAAATCCGATAGGTATATGAGTTACAAATTTTGATTGATTTTAATAGTATTTTTTTTTTTACTTGATTTAAATCATGACAACCCTACTTTTTATAATATTTTTTGCACTTACACACACCCACAAAGACTAACACCTACCTGTTTACTATAACTTACCTATAAAAGTCCCTTAAACTTGATTCTATATAAAAATATCTTAGTTTTATTCTTATTTCAATACTGATACTTACGTATTTTTACATTACTCAAGTAGTTTTCAAATACTCAATTATTTATAAACTACTTCAATATTATTTGCGATTATTACGAGAAAAATAAGTCTTAAGTTCAAGTTATAATTTTAGCACTTAAAATTTTCAAGTATTAAGTACAGAATTAATATTTCTACTTCAGTATCAGTCTTAAGTACTAGTGAAACCCAGAAATTGGTACTTAAGTACAAAAATACTTAAGTATTGCCCAACTCTGGGTCAGATCCTACAGAATTAGTAACAATGGAAGATCGAAGGCTGCAGTCATAAAAAATTAATTTAAGACGGTCCAAAATTGCAATTTATAATGCACAATTTTGGAGAAATCCTGCACAAATGTGGTACCAACTAGTCAGGATCATTTTTATTCCAACGAAGAATGCATGCCCATTTTTCCGCAAGGGTTTCATGACTGAAACTCCTATCATTGGCATACAATTCGAAAACACGCATTTCTTCTCTCAACGTTCATGCGACCGCTCGTGTCATTTGATCAGTTGTAAATTGCATGCCTTTCACTATTAGGCTTTAAATCTCTTCCAGGTATTCTACAAAGGCATGCAAAATTTGGTCAGGGAAAGAAACAATTTCAAAAAATATATAATTGTAATTCATTTTACGACCGGGAGCCGCGCTTTGTTGGTCAATCATCATTTTATCTTTCTCATTAAGATGTAAATCATCAACCCTCAAAAAGATAGGCAGTATAAAATCGGAGAGCCTCACATGTCACTAGCTCTCATTTTATAGATTAAAAGGAACTTTCTAGATCTCTCTTTGTCGTCATATAAAACAACCAAAGATACAACACATTATTAAATTGCACAATATGATCATCCACTTATTTTGATTGATCTTTTGCGATATTTACTGACCTGTTAACACTTTGAAATCTTATTTGACCTCCTACACAAATGATATGGCACATTATTATCAGGAAAACCGGAAAATTCACTCAATTTGATGGTCTTTTTTGTTATCTTTAGTTCTCTTCTTATTGTTGAATTGTTCAACATAATTGTTCAGGAGGGAACAACCAGCGATAAGTTACATCTTCATCATGCCCAACAAAAATACCAACTTATTTTTATGGTTTCCATGATGTCCTTTGTACTGTAAAGCTCGCATATCCACAAAGTAAAGTTGTATCATTGTAATACAGTCACCTCTAATTAAAAAGAACGTTCAACATTGCTTCCCAAGTCTTTCCTTGTTGTCATATGGAGTAATCACCGATTTGATATATCATCATTAGGTAAAACAGCAATATCTACTCTTTTAATGATTTTTATTGTCGTATGAACGTTCTGAGATCCTATTGCTCTTCTTCTAATCACAGAAACTTATAAGTTTGAGTTGTTGTAGAACGGGCATTCATAAATTGAAAGAAACTCCCGCTGAAGATCTTTCTTTGTCGTCATATGATGCAATCAACGGTACAACACATCACTATCATGCACAACAGAAACATTCACTTATATTGATGGTCCTTATTGATTTCTATTGTCCTGTAAACGTTTTGAAATCCTTATCACCTTCCTATGATCGCAAAAACTTCAGTCTTAATACTTATCTTGTAGACTCTTCTAAATTGGCAGAAACGTCCAACATTACTTACAAGATTTTTTTCTCGTCATTTGAAGCAATCATATGAAGTAATCAGCAGTTCGACACATCATTATCATGCATAACAGGTGTATCCATTTATCTTAATGATTTTTATGACATCCATTGTTCTGCAAATATTTATAAAAAAACATTTCAGGTTTAAAACATTGTAGCACAATCATGCCTGAATTAGAAATGTCAAATATAGCTTTTTGGATCTTTCATCGACGTCATATAAAGCCTTCAATTGTATGATACATCATTATCATGCACAATCAGAGCATCTATTCATCTTGATGTTCTTCTTTCTTGTCCATTGTTCTGTAAACGTTCTGGAACACTCTGCATCTTCCTATATTAACAGAAAAGCTTCTTAAGCTTGAACCGTTGTAGCATAATCATGCCTTAATCAAAAAAAGTATTGAACATCGCTTTTCAGATTTTTTCTCGTCGTCATTTGAGGCCATTATTGAAACGGCACATCATTATCATGCGCAACTGGGACATAATTCAACTTCATCTCAATGTTAAATTATTGTAGCACAATTAGCCTCAAATAGAAAGAATCGTCCATCCTGGGGCTCTAGATCTTTTCTGGTCATCACGTACGTCTTTTCATTCAACTTCAACTTCATATATCTACAAAAAAATTCTCAAGTTTGAACCGTTGTATTACAGTAAGCTTGAATTAGAAGATGCGATAAACATCGCTACTCAGATCTTTAATCGTCGTCATATGAAGCCATCAATGGCACGACATAATATCATTATCATGCACCACCGAAACATCTACTCATTTTGATAGTCTTTTTTCCATTTCCATTGTCCTGTAAACGTTTCAAAAACCTATTTGACCTCCTATACTACCTACATGAATCGTTGTAGCATAATCACCCCTAAATTGACAGGAACGTCCAACATCGCTTTCAATATATTACATTATCGTCATATGATGCCATCTTGGTGCGGCATATTATTATCTTGCACAATCGGTACATCTACTCAATTTGGTATTTTTTTTACAAGCTTTTATTCAACTTGTTTTTGTATTCTGTGAACATTTTGAAATCTTATTCAGCTTTCTATATTTCCAAATACCCCTAATGTTGAAATGCTATAACACAATCACCTCTAAATTGGAAGAAACGTCCAACATCGCTATCCAGATCTTTTCTGTCGTTATATAGAGCAATCAACTATATGGCACATCTTCAGTATGTTCGACAGAGGTATCATTTATTCTGATGGTCTTCCCTAATGTCCTGTAAAAGTTCTTCAATTCTATTTATTATTCTTATTATAAATAGGCTCAGATTTCTTCAAGACAAAACTATCCAGCGATCTATTTTATTAGCTCTCTGCCTGAAGTCCCGTCGGGAAACTTAAACTATTTGAAAATTTAATGACTTGATCGTGGGCTGTGTGTTTAATATGTCGGGTGTAGTGAAACTGTCTTTCTTGGGCTATTTCCGTGCAGGCGCACAATATGTGTTTTACCGTTTCTGCTTCTTCATGGCACATGCAGCAGATATCATCATTAGATCAACCCAGTTTTCAAAAATGTATTTGAGATGACCTGCTAGGAATCCAGCGATTATTTTGACATGCTGTTTGTCTGTTGCTCTTGTGCTTGAAGATAATATAAATCTTTTGGCTTGTTTTAGACCAACGGTGTAACTTTCTAATGAAGGATCGTTGTAACACAATTGCCCCTAAATTGAAGAAAAGTCAAAAAGTATCTTGCAAAACTTTCTTAGTCGTGATATAGCTCAAATTGATTTTCAATCGATCCTTCCAATTACATATAACTTTTTGAGCTACTACATCATCTTCGTATGAGTCAATAGACTGGGTTTTATTGAAATCTCTTGAATATTGAAAAAGGAATCATATATTCACGCAATGTTAATTTCTAGTTGATACTGTATTATTATTATTATTATCTATCCAAATTTCCGGTACCCTTTCGCGTGTCAAGATTGTTCTTCAAATTATACTTTGGATTAGTTCTTCCCATTGTTTTCTGTTCAATGCTTTTTTCTTTGCTCAGTTATTGTTGATGCTATCCTGTTTCAATATTTCTTTAATATTCTTCTTTTTTTCTTTGTATCTCTTGCATTCCACACCTATTTAGTCTATCTATTTTCTGTCATTCTTATTAGAAGTCCGTACCATGCTATTTGTCTTTTATCTATTGTCATTTGTATACTTCCAGTCTGTAGGTTCCATTTTATTTCTTCGCTTCTTATCTTGTCTATTCTTTGCTCTCCTTCTATTTTTTCCAGAAATCTCATCTCAGTCGCCTGTATTTTACTTCTATTTCTTTGATCCAGAACCAAAGTTTCACTTTCGTATATTAAGGTTGGTCGCTGTATATGATTTTATATACAGCCATTTCTGTGATTTCAGTTACTTTGTTATTTGAAATCACTGTGTTTATAGCATGATAATTTCTGTTCGCCACATTGATTCTTTTACTTATTTCAGACTCCATACTTCCTTTATTATTTATTGTCGCTCCTGGGTATGTAAACGTGTCTACTTGCTCTATTTCTTTTCCATTTAGTGTTAGGCTGGTTGTTATACTTTCTTTGTTTATTATTTTGGTCTTTGTTTTATCTTTGTTGATATATATATTATATTCGTGCATTTCTTCGATTTATACATTTGAGTTGTGCTGCATTTTTTTTTTATTTTTGGCGAAAATTTTCAAGTCGTCGGCAAATGCACATTTTCAACGTCAACGTTATTCTTTCTAATCTATAATTTCCTATTTGAGTTGTCTTTGTTTTGTTGTTTTGTATTTTTCATGATATTGTCCAGGTATATAATAAACAATATCGGACTCAAGGCTCCATCTTGTCTTAATCCTAGGGTGGTTATGAATTCGTTTGTTATTTCGTTTCCTGTTCTTAAGTTATTTGTTGTTCTTCTATAAATGCTTTTAATTGCTTGTAAAAGTTGTTTACTCATATTTCTCTCTGCTAAGATTCTCCATATTTTCTTCCTACGTACTCTATCAAATGCCTTTCCAAAATCTATGAATGTTAATATAGTTTGTCAACATGTCTCACTGTTATTTCTGTCATTCGTCCAAGGGTAATATGGTCTTGCACAGAGTGTCCGCTTCTGAATCCGCTCTGTGCTGTCTCTAATGTTACTTCTGTTAATTGTCTGACTTTATTATGTATTATGGCTTCATAAACTCTCGCCGTTGTACACAGCAGTGATATTCCTCTATAATTTACGCATTGTTAATTACAATTCAAAATTCTTATAGTTGATACACTGTCTGTTAAATTACTTTGTTTAAATTGGGAAGTGAGACACCATAAAATATTTCGTAATTCATTCAGTATCCTACGCTACATGAAGCAATATTTGCTCAGTATTTCATTAAAATCCAATTAAAAGTACATTCATGTTTTTATAGACAAAATAGTTTTCGCTATTCATCGTGCAGTTGAGAATTAAACGCTTTTGGAATTACTTTGTAGTTTTAGCACGATAATAGCTAGTACAGCAGCTATAACAAAAATTTGCCTAATTCCTTTTGTCGTAAAACAAAGTTAATTTGGGGATGACTCAGGATGTAGCTAACATTTTGATGAAGTAGTCATGTATATGGAATATAGTTATTGCAGGAATGAATATTGGAGAATAGAGGTAGATGGGCTTGTTCGCAATATATTTCAAATTTTGTTGCATTGCATTATATCTTCTAACCTTGAACGCATTTTTTATCTTTCCGATTTTTTTTCCGCGAATGCTGGTCTAAATCTAATATTTCCCACTGTTACACATCAATGGCATAGTTACTCCGAAGAGAATCACGTGTCTACTACCACGGCGTTATTTCCTCATATTCAAGAGTCAAGTACATTTGTAGTCATATTTCGTTCGGCTTAGAACGCCATAAAAAATCGCACAGCAGTGAAGTACGGTGTAAACCCCAGTTTACAACAAAGACATAAGAAGAACGCAGGCCCATAAGAGGGTTATACAAGTTTCTGGAGAGTCTATTACAAGAACAAAGGGCTTCCATAATTCCTATGCACCCTTGTGTCTACTTTACTCTTGTGCAGCCTGGATCGGGTTCTGGTCCTCAAGGATACGTGTGGGAACAGTTTAAAAAGAAAATTATGATACGAAAAATTAAATATATATTAAGTTGAACGGAGTCTCGGCGAAGTCTCGGCAAACGCTGTATAGCTGAAAACATCAAGACATGATAGTATAAGATTCTATAAAAGCTGTAGCAGGAGGTAGAATTTTTTTACTGAATAATTGAATATTTGCTCGTAAAAATAACCTGTAACTCGCCATAAGTTGGATTCTGATCTAAGAGCATCTCGCCCTCCACGTACAAATAAAAAACTTCCAACCAATCTTAATTGAAACCCTGTTCATGAATTAAAAATCCAGATTTCACTCCAAATCTTACTTAGCACAACTCCAACTTTGCGTTAAACACAGTTCTATACCCAAGTTCCCAATTTGGCGTCGTGGCGCCCCCTCCATTATAGCTCTTGTCGTTCGCGTCAAATTGAATAATTTACATAAAACGCACGTGGCGGACATCGTGAAGTGTTGGCATGGGGTGCCTTTTCTCGTTTGACATTTGCACCGACACGAAGATGTGCTTAAGATTCAACATTTTGTAGTTTCACTTCGCACCGTGTTACTTCGACGCCAGGTGGAGCCCCGAGGTAGATCTGGAGATGTGTTAAATGGTGGGAGAGAAGAGATAAAAGAATTTTATTATGGCTCACTAAAGTTAGGTAGCGATAAGCGAGGTTCCATTCCAAATTCAATTTATTGTTATAGAAACTGATTTTTATAATACTTTTAGTGTGTATTACTCGAAGAAAACTGTCGTCTTTAAATTAATATCATTTTAGCGTGTATTGTATTGATCCCAATTTCTTTGAGCGTCGTCTATTGTTCCCTGTCCTCCCCTTCCATATTTAACGCGTTTATATATTTATATTTATATTCGGTCACGTGAGCCGAAACGTCATTTCCTAACCTATCATGCAGCAGCGCCCGCAAGAAATACGGCAAAATGTGACAACATGCATTATTCATTCGGCTGAAAAATGATTATACATTTCCATACCCACACACATTTGCAGCGGAATATTGCGTTGCTGTTGGCGACGATGTTGGGGTGGAGGTTTTCTATATGTATGTGTGTGATTGTGTGCATGTATATGACCTCACACAGCTCTGCAGTACCTTTCTCTTTCGCGTGGCTATTTCCCATTTTGACACAGATCTCTCCACCAACATTATTCTTTATTAAAATTGGGCTTTTTTTGTCGATATTTTAGAAGAATGATGTTTGTAGAAGCAAAAAAGATCATCCGTTATCAGCGTATTGTCACAAAAACAACGAACGGTAGAGAATTTCGGTGAAGACACGACTTTTTTGGAAAGAATATCTCTATTGGATTGTTCGTAAAATGGAGCATTATTATAAACATAAAGACACGATGACAACCGATAATCTTCACAATCATTCAATAAGGAAATAGTGTAGGAGAAAGACATGATAATTAACCTTGATAGAAGAGACAGACCGACAGACAGACTGCTTTTTTTTCAATTATGTTTTTGGAAGCGCATTGATCTCCATATTATCCACATAAATCAACACCATTGAATACCAGTGAATGTTCCTTCTCTATATATTTGAGTATGGGGCCTCAAAATTACCACCAATATCAAACAAAATACTCCATTTTCTATGTTGTGCTACAATTGGAATACCCTGTATTCTATTCTAATTCAGTGTACTATTTTGATGAATAATTAATTGGTCTGAATAGGTACAAGCTTGTCGCAGAGAGTCAGTTGTGCTTGGGATCTCGCAGTGAAATTTTGTGTTGATGTTTACATATCAAAGTGAATCTCTACTGAACTATTTAAGTGAGAATACTAAAATTCATCATTCATCTGGGACTTATATGTGAGTTTGAAGGAAAAATATCAATTATTTACTATAAACATGGGGCTGAAAGCTCAAAGAAATAAGCCAACTTGAAATCACAATATTCACATTACTAGTGAACTGAAAGATATAGTACAAATGACACAGTCTGTATTTAAATCCACAATTGTGGTCTGTGAATTGTGAAAAAGGCAGTTTCAATGATCTCATTGAACCAGACTTTCTAGAGGTTGAGATTTTGGTATTTCTTGAGGTTTTCTGAACATGCTGCTCTATCTAAGCTTGTGGTCCTAATTTTCTCATTTTTTTTCCTCGAATCTTGCAAAAGACTTCACCTGAAGTGTTATTTCAAAAAGACTCAAGTCATACGACCAGGTATATTGTCGGTAAAATACTAGAGTAAAGCATGATTATTTTATTAAGTTATATCTGTCAAAATTTAGAAAAACAATGTGTTGAAATTGCAACAAAAAATTATTATATACTTAAATTGGTTCGAGATGAAAATTTTCCTTGCATATAGAACTTTTTTCTTGAGAAAATATTGTGCAACTAGGCTCATTAAAACTATACACAATGAATACCTAATTGAATCTATTCGATATTCAATTAAAAATTCTATAATTTGATAGATATAGCCAAATGGATTTTACTGTCCCAGGTTTTAAGTCAAGTTGTCATATTTTATAAAGTTAAGAGAAGGAACACCATTCTCAGTATAAAACTAGCATTAGTTGTATCTGTCTGACCTGTTATTTGACTAGGGGCCCGTCTGTAGTGGAGTGCCTGGAGGTTTAGACCTCGGACTTTTGTTACAGTTAATGAATTTATATGGTTGAGAAGAGATATTGTTCTTCATACTATTCGCTGCAAAGTTTACCAAAAATTTTTTTGTGCGTTTGTTGTTTTAATGATTCAAACAAAAAATCTGACGTGAACATCACGTGACTTACTCGTACATACAAATTCCGGACTCCTATGGCTCATCATTCTGAATTAATGCGGAAAATTATAAAAAAAAGCTTCAAGCTGAAGTGCACTTCCGGTTTAGCCGATCGCAATCATAATGCAAGATGTACAATGAGATATTATAGAAGCTCTCTATACGAAATTCAATATGCTAATAATCTATTTTATCTACACCCGGGAGTTAACTGTCACTTCTGCCACTCATTTCGCGTGAGTTAAGAGCTTCATTAACGCACCCGTTTTTCATTAACGCACTGGGTTTTGAAAATGAATAATGGCAACAAAAATAATAAATTTATTGAAATACAAAATAAACTATTTTATATATAAGTTCATACTTAGACTTGGATTTCTCAGGTATAAGGTCAGCAATAATTTTAGATGCTTCTTCTTCAATATCTGAACCAATACTTCCAGAATCACTCATTTTCACAAAATGCGTGAAGAACTTCTGAAAAGTAACTACTTACAACAATCAACAAATTGTTTAAGTTGTTTATGACAAATTGTGGTCGTCATGGATTGAAACATTTTTACAGCAACTACTTGGGTTAATTTTCTTCTTATCAAAAATTCTAATTATTTAAATTTTTTTGGACGGGCGTAGATAAAATTTTGTACGATACACCTGTGATTTAGGCATATCGCCTCGTTGTGCAAACTTCACATGCGTATCTTAATAATGCTCTTATCCCACTTGTATCGTAAATAACTATTATAACATGATTCAGATACTTTGACAAGCGTAAGCAATCCCCTGAAGTTTTTTTTCTGGTGATATGAATAGTCTGATCGACTTGTATCTATCTATCTCTCACAAATTGTATGATAGGAACAATTGTATCATGGCGTTTATCTGCCAATCTTAAATCTTATGAAAACCGAACTTATCCGATAAAGCTCCTTACGCTTATCAGAGTGTGAACGTGTCTTTAGACACACATTTTTTAGACACGAGCGAAGCAAGTGTTCAGAGGAAAGCGTATCTAAAAAGTTCATGAAACAAGCTACATACTATTTTTTTTTCAAGCGCAAATCAAGACAGCAAAAATCTATTAGAAAAAATATATACTGAGAGAAATTTCAGATACTATTGTTAAAAATTATTGGAGGTAGATTCAGCCCGTGCTTAATGAGCCTGTGCCAACTTCAGGACGATTCAAAATGATCGACGCCACCGGTTTACCAAGATATGTTCAAAATATTATTTAGCGCCATGGAAACCAGTTGGTGAGATGTCCTTTTAAATACGATTGTGAGAGAACGGAGTTCTAAAACACCCCAGAATGTTTTAGGACACTGCAAAACATTATAAAATGCTCCAGAATATTTAGGAACGTCTTTAAATACCATAAAATCTTCCAGGATATTCCAAAACAGTCTTTAATATTGCAGAGCGATATGTATTGAATTTATATACTTTAGAATGTTCTAAGACGCTCCAGAATGCTTATGGATATTTCAGACTGTTTTACAACGTTATAAAATATTCCAAAACGCTTTAGAACGTCATACAATGTTACATGACGTATCAAAATACTCTGAAACATTTGAGAATACGACAGAATATTACACAACGATTTAGAATACTTTCTGTTCCAAAATGCAGCAAAATGTTTTAGAGTACTTCTAAACGTTACAGGATAATTTCAAATATTTGAGAACGCTTTAGAACACCATATTTCAGAACGTTCCAGAACATTCATGAACATTCTAGAATGTTATAGTGTTCCTTTATGCTTTAGAATGATCTAAAACGCAACCGGAATAATTAAGAACATTCCAGATTATTCTAAAACGTTATAGAATGTACTACAACACTCCTGGACACATCGGGATCATACAATGTTTCAAATTGTTTCAGGATATTTTAAAATGCTGCGGAATATTCTAGAACATTCCAAAACCTCATGAAATGTTCTAAAATTTCTGAGAACGACTCAGAATGCCGTACAATCCTCCAGGACATTTCAGAAAACTTTAGACTATACCAAATCACTCTGAAACATTCCAGGACACATTGGGATATTATACAATGTTTAAAAATGCTTTAGGATGTTCTGAAATGCTGCAGTATGTCTCAAATTACTCTAAAAGGTTATAAAATGTTTCAGAATATTTCAGAACGTTTCAAAAGGGCATAAAATCTTCCAGGACGTCCCAAAACATTCGAGAACATTCCAGAACGTTATACAGTGATTCTATAAAATGCTACAGAACAGTTTATTTCAACAGAAAGTTCGTCCAGATCCTCATAAACTTCATTTGATAAATTTTGAGATGTTTAGGCGCGTTGCGGATTCGCCAATTCCGGGCGCCGGAGCGTACGCTGATGATGAAATTGGAGATTGATACGAAGCACAGTTCAATGTAGCGAACCATATAAAACACTATCTCAGTCACATTACTTGTCACAATATTGGTTGTATATAATATTAGCTGAACATTTCATTTTGAATTTTTGAAATTCATCCACTGTGACTGGAATCCAAGGTTTTCGTGTTTTAAATGCTCCAGGCACTCCACTACTCAGTATAAATAGATTTCTTATTTTTTAGGTGATTGAGACTATTCCCAAGTTTTTCACGTGGATACTTCATATAAAAACTTAATCATAAAATTTATACATTCAATTGTTAATGACCGACGGGGACTAATTGTTCTATGAAATAAAAAATTGATACAACTTTGACAAAACGCCCACGCACTAGTATAAGCAAAAAATGTCTGCTGCTTTTTTGCTCTTAACTTTTGCAATGAAATTAACTCTATGATGCGTTGACAGACAGGAATCAGTTGGGAAAATTTCTTGTGTCCCTGTTTTACCATCATTTGAACGCGTTTATGGCAATTCTCACTCATCTATTTGTTTAGTTATTTGTTAATATCAAATGTCAACTAGTGCTGCGCGCTCCCTCACTGTGTATGCAATAATTGTCAAAATATGAAAGTTGAGGGCCATAGGAAAAATATTGTATGCAACACGAGTGTAAATAAGCATTTTGACATTCGGACAACCCTTGTTATCAAATACTTGGGGCCTCATGTCATAATGCTCAACTTTACACTCTTCTGGCATGAACTACTATTCACGTACACAAAAATTATGTTATATTTTTGTCGGCTGATTGGTCATTTTTATCTTCCATTTTATTGCTCAGATTATATGTCGAATAATATTTGCTTCTTCTTTCCAGGTATTGTAACTACAATTCACATACTCCTAGACTAGGATCTGTAAGGTATAGTAAACATATACTGATGATTATTCCTGATATCTTGTTTACTCCATTCCTGTCGTAATTCCTCTCCGTAATGAAGCTCTATTTCTAGCTATTTTAGAAACATTGTTCTAAGGTCATGAATACGCGCCCAATTATTGAAAATGTAAAAAAAATTGGTCGAATGTTGTATACAATGTATATTTTGTCCTTATATTCTCCTACGAAGAACTTTAGTGCATTTTCATTGCCTTAAATTGCCTCTGAAAACAAGGCTCTTCGAGTTGTTGAGAGGAGCCACGTGAAGATATAATACAATAAAGCACAAAAGTAACTCTTTTTCCATTTTTACTTGTACAATGTGGAAGGAAGTATTGTAAAACCGACAAGATTCACATATCGAGATTTTGATGGAAATATCCGTTTTGAGCATTCCTGAATTCGTTTTGAATATTTTTGGCTTGATGTCGGTACGTATGTGCGTATACTCGAAACCTACAAATCTCAAAGCCTCTCTAACGTATAATGCTAGAAATTTAAGACTGGTACCTCGCATTATGATTGCAATCGTCTGTACCTAAAGTGCGCTCTACTTGAAACTATTTTCTAATTTATCGCATAAATCCAGAATGACTACCTGTGGGATATTGTCATTCAGTATTTGAGCTTGCTGTAGCATCTTTAATGGTTACTTTCTATTTTTGTACCAATCAGGTGAGCCGGAAATGCACTTTATATAACAGATTTTTCGAATTTTCAGCATACATTCAAAACAATTAGTCGTAAAATACTGAAATTTAGTACTGAGTACTCCTGTAACCTCTAACTGTACACCTTGCATTATGCTTGCAATTGTCTGTACCGGAAGTGCACTTTACTCGAACTATTCTTCGAATTTTCCGCATAAATTCATAACGATTCAACAAAGAGTGTTGGAACTCCGTATTTGAGACGATACTACCGTATAATGCTCATATCCTATTTTCATTTGAATCGACTGAGCTAGAAGTGCACTTTACTTGACAGTCTTCTGGAATTTTTCGCATAAATTTGAAACGATCGGCTGTAGAGTACTCATTGAAATTTAGTATTTCCGTCTGTTGTAGCATCTGAATGATTGCCTATAATTCTCATAACAATAGACTGAACCGGAAGTGCACCTCATTTTTTTTTTGTTTTTTTTCAATTCGCACATAAATTCAGATTTTTCAGTCGCCGAATCTTGGAAATCAATATTAAGAAATGTTGTAGCATAAGAATAATGACCTACTGTTCCCATAGCAACCAGCTGGGCCGAAAGCGCACTCTACTTGATAGATTAGCCGTAGAAAAATGCGATTTTGTGTTCGATTATCGTATTATTATATGCAAAAAATATACTTAATGATGTACAAGTAAGTCACGTAATATCCACGTCGGATTTTTAATTTATCGATTAATGTATATTTGAGCCATTATAATAATAATAATAATAATAAAGCACCACAGGCCAAGTTGGCTCAAAGCTTCGTTGATAATATTTCATCATTATATTCTTTTTTGAGTTCTTACCTTCCAGTTTTTAGCGCAGTTTTGAGAAAAATACGCTATTATATTCACTTCCGCTGTCTGGCTGTCTGGCGTGACGCTGAGCTCTCCGCACTTACAGCACTTAAGGCTTGAAACTGGTACTGAGTGGAAGCTGCTATTCCGTATGTTTGCCCAAACTGCTTGATTTTGGGCTCAGTGATTGTGGAAGATAATAATTTGCGGAATAAACTTCAAAAAGTAGAAGCATGACGAAAAATCTCTGAATTAACAAACATTCATGAACTGCCAAAAATGTGCCTATATTATATTCAACTCTTCTATGTTCTTAAGAACTTCCCTTTTTCACTTATTTCTTGTTTTTCTCTCTCCTCTACCCGTATTCACTCCACCTTCTAAGCCAATATACAAAAATGAAAATGAGTGTTGCTGCTGACTGGTACTTCGAATGTTTGAATGTTAATATCAAATCATAGGAATTCATTTGATATTTCTTCCTACTCTACAGTTTCGGTCCAACCTGGATCTTCAGGACTAAAAATAATTTGTAAGTTCACAATTGAACACCATATATTTATTTAAATGAACAGTAATAGTGAGTGTGGCCGGTCTTGGTAATGAGACCGAAAAAAAAGATTGAAGACTCTTGTAAGTTTTGTCAAGCTTTCGGATTTATTTCAATCCCTCATCAGGACAAACTCGATGAGTTCATTTTTGAACATGTAGAGTTAGATTGATAAATCATGCGTAAAATTTGGTCACATCAGTACTTTAACATATTATCACCGATAATCTGTAGTCATTTATGTCATTGTTACAAAAAAATAAGATACATATATCACAAGCTTCAATTTTGACAAACATAGCGACATCATGTATACACACTTAGTTGTGTAAGATTGAAAAACAATTTGGATAGAAATCAGTCCTGTGTGACCTATAGAATGTCCTCATATGAACAGAATGAGGAACAAAGATGCATGTCATTTTCAGGAGGCTGAAGGAAGATGGAATTATTGTTTAAAAGATCAAAAATACGTTTTTATCAACGAATTGATGATGCACTTTGAGAATGAAATAATTATTGAATGACTGATACTAGAAATCACATATTTTGTGTGGTTTTTGAATTTGTGCTATTTCTTGTTGGGTTTTTTAGTGGTTTCCAGAAATTACAGAAGACGTCACTATGCCCTTAGCGTTTGCCACCCGTTTATTCAGTGTGTTCCCTGCTACATTATTAAATGAGCAATCATCAAACAAGATCTGAATCATTTGCGTTTACAGGTGCAGTGATTATTTAGCAATTAAAAAAACGTGTGAGCTCAAATATTAGGCATTGATTTATTCATGTATTCTGAATATTTCACAGCGTTTCCCCATCAAGTATGTTACTTATCTTATTTTGATTGTCAAGCTTATTCACTTTATGTCACATATCAAGGAAATTAAAAGTAATCGCCATCTTGGGGCGTCCGTCATATTGAATTTAGAACGATATTGGATTTACTATTGTATTATCAACGGTAATATACCGACAGAGAGGTGTATTATCGATATACCGAAGAATTTCACGAATATACTTTTTGTCTTTTGGGTAAAAAAATTACACAAGACAAAAAGTATTTGAGTTAAATTCAAGGTATATGCGATAATATACCGAATCTTGAGGTGTATTTGCTAGGATTATTTCACAAACCATGAAATTTATTAATTGTTATATTTTTTATTATTTTTTGAAAAGCTACTGTGGTATATCGAGTTAGGAGAAAATATTATCGCGATATACCTCGTTACCATGGAAAATCCCTTGATTTCATTGGTTGTTGCTAAGGTGTGTGATATAATCACAAAGATAATTTTAATCTGCAAAATTTCATCATAATCAAGTTGAATACTTGTGAAATTACACGTTATGATTACTTCTGTCTTAAAACTCGAAGTAAGCACGCATATGCTACCGTGTGGGGTGTACAATATGTACCATTCTAGTAGTAGCTGTACAAAAAGACTGATATTTCTTTGTGAGTGGTGAATTTTTCACATCAGGTACAAGAAAAAAATAGAATTTACTCAAAAATTGGACGAAATCAAGAATATATTCTCCTACATTAGAAGAACAATTAATTCAAATGATATGTAATCTGAAATCGTCGCTTTGGGATAAATCCATTTGTGAAAATAGAATTTTCATTCACCCTCATAATTTTTTCTTATTTTATTGCTATAAGTGGACACAAACTCTCATTATTAATTCAAAAATTGTTCAATGTAGGTTGTAATACTATGTAGTTTACTTTTTAGTTTCATGTTCTTATTTTGTTACAAACTCTGGGGGGAATACAGTATTTCTGTGACGGTTTTACTACCGCAGAAACCAATTTTCTGTCCCAGTTGAATAAATATTTTGTATCAGATAATAATTGTTTTTAAAATGACTAAAAACACCATAGATTTTTAGAGGAAATATATCAGATCTTTTTTTTTACTGCCATTAATATATAAACAAATTTGCTCATTTCAAATTATAATAGTTTTTTATTTCATAATTTATCATCATCCACCAAGATTAAAAACAAAATTAAATCAGAATTAAACGCAAAAAACTGTGCTATACATGTTGAAAACCTTCTCTAATTTGCTTAGGACTTTGTACTTCCGCGAAGTGCTACTTTAATGGGTAGTACATTAAACATAAATATAGTAATTACCAGAATTTTTATTTGAGAATCACCTAATGTGTTCAAAACAGAGTCATCGTTATAAACTTGTCAAATTTGACAACAACTAGATAATCTTCCACAAGATATAATTAATAGTAAACAATTCATCCTGTACGTCTTGGCTATCAGTGCAAATACTTGCCCTCTCCCTTCACCGAACGATTCAACAAGGGCTAACCTCTAATCAGCATTGTTAATTAAATACACGGAAACTTCAGATTGTTATTAAACATAGTATAGTTGTGGAACGTGCACGAAGTACTTTGATGAGTAGGTATGCCCTAAAGCTCCCACTCAAGATCTCCAATTGTTCGCTGTTTAGTTGAAGATTAATGAATTACAAAATGGCTATGGGAATATTGACACAAGGGATCTGTTAACATACTAGGACTATTTGGTCAACAAATATCAGCTTCAACCCTTATAATAATATATTCAACAAAAGCCTCAGTGATTTTAACAACTCATGATATTAGTAAAACGGCAGGATTTCCATAATCATGACATCTGATCAAATGGCAGTGCTCTTCGATAAAAGCTTGTATGCAGGGAAAAATCTGAAGCATAATGCTCCAAGTGATAAATTCAGCAAATATTAACCTTGCCTATTGTGAAATAGCAGTCACATACCGTCATGAAAGCCATGAAATGGCTGCAATGAACGTCAAAGTAAATAGTGCTAGCTCAACACATTTTATCCTACGTTTTGTTACAAAACCTAACACGATTACATGCAATGCAAATTTGCCTCTAACACTGAAATGTGTTGAACATCGCACAAAATACATAAACATCAGATATCCCACCGTTTTGTGCCTTTAACAATTTTGCAAAATTGCTTATCATTTCCAAATAGTCACAAAATTTATAACAAGATTACTCATCCCATATGACGGGTATAATAAATGATAGTGCTTCCTGAAATGAATGTTTGTCAATGCTGTGCTTATTATAGGCACGAATCTTATTTGACGTTTAACCAGCAATCATTCTTCACCAGACATTTTCTCAAATGTCTTTTTGATACTCATAAGAAAAACAAATAATTATCTATTACACCCTCTCAGACAGTAATCTCTTTTGCACCCTACTGGTTTTGAAAATTAATAAGGCACACAACATATTATTTAAATTTATCTCCAATAACTTCTCTACGTCATGTCAGCCAGTGAACTTATCATCCAAAAATAAATACTGTAATAGCTCATTTTTGGGTTTCATAAACTTATTTTCACATAAGACTACAATAATATAGCTGAAAATAATCACAAATAAATACTTCAACTTATAACCGATGATAACAGTATATTGTGCAACAAGTGCGGCAAGTTGTCGATTACCCACGAGAGCGTAATTGTTCATCCGCGTATCGCTCATTCCTGGCCCTTACGTCAAGATTTTTAACGTGGTATTATCAATGTACAATAAGAAATGCACGAGTTATATTGATAGTTCACGTATCATTCATCCGATTGTGTTGAAACTTTATACCCTTGTAGTTGGCACTCGCATGAAAATTATATTACCGTATGAATATTGAATAACTTTGTTCGTAGAACCATCAAAATATGATTCGCACTGCAGTGTAAATATTGTTCTCAATCTATCCATACCAATAAATGAAATTTTGTTATCTATCTGTGATTTTGCAATGAAGAATAAAGACTTTCTCTCAGTCTCATATAGTTATTTGCAGAATGACAGAACCCATAAACCCATTTTTTACTCACTTGTACTAAGCACAAGGAATTATTGTGAAACCGACAAAATTCACCTATCGAGATTTTGATTGACATATCCGTTTTGACCATCCCTGAATCCATTTTGACTATTTCTGGTTTGATGTCGGTACGTTCGTACGTGCGTGCGAAACTCGCAGATCTTAAAACTGGTTGAACGTATATATATATATTAGCTCGACAGGCCTTGAAGGCCCTGGGCTTGTTGCCCAACATTTTTCCACTGCTTTATGTCTTCTGTCTTAATTTTCCATTTTTTAATTCCTAATTTTTCCAGATCCTTTTCGACCTGGTCCAGCCATCTCTTTTTCGGTCTGCCTCTCTTCTTCTTCCCATCTTTTGTTTCCGATTTATAATTCTCCTTGGTATCCTTTCTTCCGCTAACCTTTCCACGTGTCCCAGCCATCTTATCCTTTTTATTTGGTTCCCCATATATCTCTTCTATTTCTTTGTTTGTCCTCCTTCTCGACAGGTTCTCTTTTTCCACACCTCCATATATTCGTCTTAGTAACTTTCGTTCCCATATTTCTAGTGTTTTTTCTTCTTGTTTCGTTATAACCCAAGTTTCACATCAATATGTTACGGTCGGCTTCAAAACTGTATTGAATATTTGTTTTTAGCGCATTTTTCAGCAAAAAGCGCTATTATATTCACTTTGGCTGTCTGGCTGGCTGGCGTGACGCTGAGATCTCAGCAACTATACTATTTACAGAGTTGAAACTGGTACTAAATAAAAGCTGCTATTTCGTAGGTTTGCACAAATTGCTTCAATTCAAGCTCAATGATTGTGGAAGATCAAATTAATCAATTACTAGTTTCAAGTGAAACAATGCCCATATATGACATCAGGGATATGGCAACTAAAATTTATTGGAGTAGATGAAAATTTAGTTACAACTTTCGCCGCGGGTGTCACTATTATTATGTACAGTTGTCAAATCTGTCCGGGCTTCATTCAATGACTTGTTTGACGCGAATTTGAAGCTTATTAGAATGAATTATTATTATTGGATGAAAATTTGTTTACTTTTGGTGTATTTCTTTTATATAGCTTTGATAAAGATCAAATTATCATTTTAAGGTACAGCACTCGACCTCCTGTCAATCAATAACTAAACAATGAAGATTAAAAGGTATTTCTGAGTTTGTACATGCATAAATTATGTATCTATCAAATAGTCAACTTGAAACTAGTACTAAATGGGAGCTGCTGTTTCGTAAGTTTGCCCAAGCTGCTTGATTTCAAGCTCAGTAATTGTGAGAGATGGTAATTTGAGAAATCTCTAAAGTAACAAGCATTCATGAGCTGTCAAAAATGCGCTTTCATCATCTAGATGATTCTTCCATTTTTTTTCACTGATAGTTCTTCTTTTGTTAATAATTTATGCAACGCACCTCAAGTCTTATTCGCTTTCGCCATCCTTTCTTCAATTTCCTTGTTCATTTCATGTGTTTCAGTAATTTTTACACCTAAATATGTAAAATCTTGGACTCGTTCGACTCTAAATTCTTTTCCTCGTTCGGTGTTTACAACTATTTCTTTTTTATCGTTGGGCATTTTCCCCATTCTCATATATTTGGATTGCTCTGTACTTATATTTAGCCCCATCTGTGCAGCTTCCTCAATCAGCCTTTTCGTGATGCGTTTCAGTTCTCCTTCCGCCCTGTTTATCAGAATCACGTCGTCAGCAAAAGCCATACATTGGTGCCTCCTGTCGTATATTAGTCCTTGTCTGTTTATTCCGCTTCTTCTTATAACAATCTCTAAGACCAGGTTGAATAGAGTAGTTGATAGTGGATCTCCTTGTCTAAGTCCTGTTCTCACACTGAATAATTTAGATTTGTTCCCGTTGACCTTTACTTTGCTTTTTGTGCCTTCTAAGGTAGCTCTTGTCATTCGTATCAGTCTCCTAGGAATTTGAAGTTCATCCATAGCTTTAAATAATTATTCTCTATTCACTCTGTCATATGCCTGCTTAAAATCAATAAGCAACATATGCATATCTAGGCCTTTCTCATGGTGTTCTGCACAAAGTTCTTTCAGGACAAAAATCTGATCTATTATTGACCTGTTTCTTCTAAACCCTGCCTGATATATTCCAACTGTAGCCTCCATTTTTTCTCTTATATCATTATTCATTCACGTCGCCAATATTTTGTATACTACATCTAGTAGAGCTGTTCCTCTGTAATTCTCTCCAGATGGCTACTATTAGTTTGTATAATTCCCGCATAATTTCTCCTCCTCCGTATTTAATTAATTCGATGGCAATTTCATTATTCCCCGGGCTTTTATCACTCTTTATGTCTTCTAGTTTTGGTTCTGTTACTTGTACCGTTTCTGTATTGCGGTCTTTATAAGTTTCTATATCTTGGGTTAGTTCATTAGTGTTCAAAAGCTCTTCAAAGTATTCTGCCCATCTAGTTGTTCTTGCTTCATCCTCTCATGTGAGGTTTCCTTCCTTGTCTCGGCAAAATAATACTTTTGGTGCGAAACCTCTCTTTCCTTCCTTAATTTTCTGATAGAAATTTCTTAACTCTTTTCTATTGTACGTTTCTTGCAGCTGTTGAACTTGTCCCCTCAACATGGCTCTCTTTTTTGTCCTACATATTTTCTTCTCTGTTCTTGATATACAATTTCGTCATTTTGGGTTCTCCTTGTGATGAACATTACCCTAGCTTCCCTCCCTTCCTCTAAGGCTTGTCTACAATCTCTGTCAAACCAGTTGTTTCTTGTTCTATTTGTTTCCTTCAATCCCAACTTTATGTTGTTTTGTTGAATTCTCCATCTTTCTTCTATTGATTTCCCTTGCTCTAATACATATGTACTTGTCTGTATTAGGTTTTCTAGTTTTGCTGTGTACTTATTCGCAACTTCTTCTACTTTCAGGCTCGCCATGTTGAATCCTTTTTGTAGATTCTTGGACTTTTTGACTTTCGGTTTTTTCACTTTCATTTCAGCTCTTACTAAAATGTGGTTTGAGTTTGCTTCTGCTCCTCTATAACTTCTTACATTTGTGATCAACTCTGAGTGTTCTTTCTCTATTAGAACGTGATCTACTTGATTTATAGTTCTTCCATTTGTATGTTTCCAAGTGCCTTTGTGGATCTCCTTATGTTTAAAATAAGTACTTTGATTAGAAGTTTGTTTTGTGCTGCGAATTTTATAAGTTTTTCACCATTTTGATTTGTCTCTTCGTGCTTATTCTCATTCCCTATTGTAGGTTTGTATCTGTCTTCTTTTCCTATCTTTGCATTCGCATCACCGTATAGTCGAAAGTGGTGCAGGTACAGGATGAACAGTTTACCCTCCATTATCATCAGGAATTGCCCATGCCGGAGCATCAGTTGATTTTAATACTATTTTAGTGTCATACTTTGGTAGTCCCTGATACACTCTTAGTACTCCGCTTTTTCTTCTAGATCCTTATCTTCTGAATCTCAAAACTGGTTGAACGTATAATGTTGAAATTTTGTATTTCAGACTGGTATAGGGGTCTAGTTGTGCACTCCGCATTATGGTTTCAATCGTCTGTACCGGAAGTGCACTTTACTTGAAACTTTTTTCGAACTTTTCTGATAAATTCAGAATGATCAACCGTAGAATGTTGAAATTCAGCATTTGAAATTGCTGTAGCATCCTAATGGTCATCTCTTATTTTCGTACCAATTGGCTCAGCCGGAAGTGCACTTTCTCCATAAATTCAAAACAATCGGCCGTAGAATATTGAAATTTTGTATTAAGCACTTCTATAACATCTAGTTATATATCTTGCATTATGATTGCGATCGGCTGAACCGGGAGTACAGTTTACTCGAAACATTTCTTGAATTTACCGCATAAATCCAAAACGATTGAACGTAGAATATTAGAATTCAGTATTCAAGACAATAGTCCCGTCTTTTAGATGCTCATATTCTATTTCCATTGAGATCGACTGAGCCGGCAGTGCACCATACTTTACAATCTTTTGTAATTTTTCGCATAAGTTCAGAACGATCATCTGTAGAATATTGAAATTATGTATTTCAGTCTACTGTGGCATCTGAATATTATTTTAATGACAATAATAATAGCCGGAAGTGCACTTCAGTTGGAATTTATTTTTCAACTTTGCGTATACATTCAGAACTGTGAGCCGTAGAATCTTGGAAATCAGTATTCAGGAATGTTGTAGCATAAGAATGATGACCTACTGTTTCCATAGCAACCGACTAGGCTAAAAGCGCATATTACTTGACAGATTTCTAGAATTTTTTGGATAAATCAAAAACAATTAGCCGTGGAATGATGAGATTTACTGTTTGACTATATGTATCCAATAATGTACAAGTAAGTCACGTGAGGTCCACGTCAGATTTTTCAATTTTGATCTATCTGTCAGTCTGTCCCTTTGTTTGTTCAATTCAACCTCCAAAACGCCTCCATCAATTAAGTTAAAACTTTCAACAGTTGTTGTTGACACTTGCGTGAAGATCTCTGACATGAAACCATCGACATTCAATAAGTAACGCACGAATCGTATTTTTTCGCTCGCGTATCATCTATCCAATTGAGTTCAAACTTTGTACAGTGCTTATTGACTCCTGCGTGAGAGTTTTTGAAATAGCAATATTTAAATAAGTAGGTGACGCACAAGTCGTCTCAGATAACTGTTGGTCAACGCGTTTATACGATTAGTAGGAACTTTTTTTAAAATTATGTCTCAATAAGAGGCTTAGAAAATTCATTGTGAACTTTCTCATGTCTTCATCCAGGTCTAAATTAATTTATCTGAATATTTATTATCTGACAGACAATACACATACCGAACCGCTGAACCTGAAAAGCTAAAATTTTGATACTGCGTTCTTATTATGACATGAATAACCAATCATTAAGAATTTTCTAAAACTTCATTACTAAGCGATGCGATTCAATACATTTGTGTGGAAAATTATATTCTCTGCGAGTAATTTTATATTTGTGTGAGAGTCAATTGAATCGATCAGCCTTAGAAAAAAGCAACAAAAAATTTCTATAGCATAGGGTTACCGCAGGCTAAGCACGTGGTTTGCTTAGGTGCTGCCGGCAATGAATTAATTTATTCTTATTGATTCTCAGAATTTACTGCGGACAGAGTTTACGGTTTTCGCAGGTGTTCAGTCAATTTTTCCAATTGATTTGAGAAAGTCATCTAGGTGCTATAATCAGTTGAAGTAATCTACCTTATTTACCTAATTTTATATGAATCGATCAGGTATTTAGTGGTCAATAGGATGTCAGACTTTATATAAATGCAGGGTCTTGCCCTAAGTGTCGAAGTAAATACCAATTCTCGTCAAGTTTTTCGGCGCAACGTTCCTGTCATAACTCACGATTGAAACTAGTACCAATTGTTAGTAATTCAAGATAAGACCAGGGTGTTACCTCGTGTCCTGTCCAAGAGGGCGGCAGCCACCCCTAGGTGTAGTCCATTTTCGTATTGAACTTCCCTGATCGAGCTTACAATAGTCATTTTTTTTCAAATTGAAACTGGAACCTTTCTGATCACGAAAAAACCAAGGTATTGCCTCCCCAACTGTTGGAATGGGTGGCAGTCACACTTAAAATTATTCGATTTTCAGGTCCCAATTTCGAGCACAGCTGTACTTCTCTCATCGTATGTACAATTATGTATTCTTATCATAACTTGAGCCTTCCTGAACACCAGAATACCAAAGTACTGCATCTCACCCTGTCCGAAAGGGTGGCTGTCACTCTTAAAGTCTGTTCCAATTTTGATCGCAGCTGTACTTCTCTCATCGAACGTACCGCGATTTCCTCGCGTTCAGGAAGATGTAAGCTTAAAATTGAAAAAAATCGTAAGTTTAATGGGAGAAGTACAGCTCCGTACGAAATTGGGACCTGAAAATCTAATAATTTTAAGTATAGCTACTGCTCTCTTGGCCAGGTAGACAGGCGGTACCTTGGTTTGCTCGATTAGGGAAGCCTAATACAAAAATTTGTCACACTTATGGGTGGCTGCTGTTCTTCTGGAGGACAAAACAGGAGGTGGCATCCTGGTTTTTCCTTAAGATACTTGACCTCCGCTATTGATTGATACTAGTTTCAATACTAAGTTCTATCAGAGAAGTTGCACCAGAAAACTTGACCAGAATTGGCCTTTTTTTTGACACATATGACATGTCCTTGCATTTATAAAGTCTGGCATCCTACTAACCACTGAATACCCGAGTAATTCATATAAAATTTGGCCGTAAGTCCAATCAGATGCAGTCAGCTGCTTGACTACTACTAAATGTTGATAGGAATGTATATAACAAAACATTTTGACTTGTGAACCTCACATAATAATAGCAACATTCATCCACCAACAAATAAATAATAACAGCGTCGATATATACTACAGACAGACCTACAGCTTGAGCTGTAATTACCTCATCATCAATTCTTATTTTCTTACTATACTACTATATTGTGTCAATATCCATATATTAATTTATTGGTAACAGCTTGGAGTTCCCCGCAATATAGACTAGTGGTCACCAATCGACCGAATAGGTCTCAACACGTCACATAAAAAGTCAAAAATGATTTGTTGTTAAGCCATTGAGTAAATTGCTCAGCCTGGTTCTCTTCTCACGCTTTCACTACTTCTAGTAAAATCTTAAATCCTTGTATAGTCCAAGAGTCTCAAAGGTTTTGCTGATGAAGTTCACAGGAAAATCTTGCTTCAATACTAGTTGTACCTATACAAATAACTATACATGGTTTGTCAATGTGATAAATTCATCATGTATTCTGCGTTCGACAAAGTTCAATTTCTGTAGAGCTCCTTTTTGATTATGAGAAAGTCAAGAACATATTGCTTCCTGCCCGAGTACTTCACTTACATGAGTTGTCCGAGCTGCAATGGATTCCTGCGGGACTCATAGTAGAGCATGTCCAAGATGTCCCGGATATCCGCTTGAACTAGATTACATTTTCTCATAAGACAACACTAGATAGAGTAGACATACTCGGTCTGAAGCTTCCGGGTGATCAATCTTTATTATTTAACGAGATGAATTTTCCTGCGGCGATTTGCAAATGTTGACTCTATACACTAGCACATGAACACACATTTCTCAATCAATTTGGATAGTGAAAATATGGCCTTTTAGACTTAATGGAAGCTTTTTGAGTTTCATCCGGAATTCAACCATAAGATTCTCCTAAAGTAGAATTTAACTGATTCTTTTTTCTAAAAAAATCTTGAGCCTTCCGAAACCTCAATTTCATCTATTTCATAAGACAGATAAAAACCGTGTACTCATCGTCACTGCTACTTAAAACAAATCTACTGGATATACAAGGCTGAAACTTTGCACAGCGCCATCTGAAAGCTTTTATTTAATCAATATAATATGGTCATTATAACGACATCTATACTTCCGGTCCTTTTATATATCATTCATAGGGAGTAATATCAATCAAACTCATGTATTCATTACGTATCAGTATGCAAAAAACTTGTCTATATAACTCACAATTCGCGTGTATTGTTCAGCTACAGAAGAGCGGAAGGTCCTGCGACGATTTAATCCGCTTCAATAATTTTTTTGTTGTGAAAACTGGATATTCTACTGTATTGTTCTGTTTTGATGTTTTTGATTAATTCTGCTTACGCCCACGAAGCTTATTTGAATCTGGAATACTCTCGCAATCAGATAAAAAAATCACCAATAACTGAACAATATTTTTTTCAACCCTTGAACGGTTTGCTCAAATCAGATACCTATTTGTATTATTTTTTTATTATCATCCAAAAGATCAACGTTTATAAACTGCAAAGCAAAAAAAAAATGCGCAGCTTATGAAATATTCCCGGTGCGTTTTAATATCGTTGACGTGCGAGGCAATCGCTAGACGTCAAGCAGAAAGCGGAATGAAAATTTTACCAGAATCGAATTTAGATTCATGAAATTACAGAACAGCACGCAAGCCTGCTTCACACCAACAAACTTGAATAGACTAGGGACTGGGAAACAATTCCTGGAGGTCCTAAATTATGCATGGAACTGAGAGACAATCGAATGATTATATTTACAAATTGTGATAGAAAAAAAGTTCCAATTGAGCCACATATACTGTGGAAATCATGAATGACTTAATTTGAATACAATCAGCAGAATTGTATCACAATATTCTAATGAATGACTCCTGATGAGTTTAAAATTACCTGTCACTTATGTATTCTTTTTTTTTTTTTATTGTTCCAATTGACATCGTGTTCATGGTAGACTGATATTAGTGTGGCTCTAGACGATTAATCACAAATAAATTTTTAATGATAATGGGGTCATCAACTCTAAGACGCCGGCCTCAATTAAATTCCATTTTCGTTAATAAAATTAATGAGTCGCATGATTGCTATACTAGTCATGATATAAATCAAAATGTCAGAGAATCAACACCCCAAAAGACTAAAATTTTGTCGAATGAAATAATATCTTCGGGGCAATATTACAATCCCATGTTTTAATGATATCTTTACCTGCGTGGGTGGAAATGAAAGCTTGTTTTTTTAATTCGAGATGTTTTAAAAATATCACCGCAAAATGTTTGTTCAGTTAAGCAGGGGTCGGTTCTCGGTGGATTATGCGATTCCAAAAATCAACTATTAAGACTTGATCTCTAAAAACAACAGTTGAGTGAAGATATCTGAGCCAGTCACATGGACTTATCTAGTTCGATATATGTATTTAAATGTCAGCGAATCAGTCGCTGATAATTCCCAGCTTGGCACACCTTCAACTTCAACAACCTGTGGTTGTTCAATTATTTCGAAATTCAGTACACTTATGATACATTATAGACTTAATTGATTGGTGTGATTCGCAATCAGGTATCTCTAATATTTTCCAGGATAGGCAATGGGGGCGAAGTGGAAAATCATAAGTTTTTTTGAACGCACTATTTTTGGGAATGTGACCGGATATTTATAATTTGTTTTAATATTTAATACAGGGCTGAAGTTCCTCTAATTCCTCAAGTGGTTATAGCTCTTGACTTCATCTCGTGCAATAAACTTCATCCTTAGAATTGAATCGAGCATTTAAGTCTCTTGTTATACTATTATCTTCAATTTTGATTTTTTTTTTCAATTCATCCCTCTAAATCTGAAAGATCATTTCACTATTCTTCAGTATTTTGCTCATAAATACCGCAGTTTTCTAGATGTTAAATTGGAATTTGGCACAATAAATACAAGGTTTATACCTAACTGTAGACAAAAATTCGATTTTCGCCTGCAATCAAGAGCTCAAGCCCTTTTGGAATTAATATTTTTTCTTATTGAAGATACAGATACCTATATAAATCATTGTGGAGTATCTAACAAAAATAACCAAAGAAAATTTATTTCGATATCTTTCTCCGTAAAATTTGATCCAATGTTAAATATTCCACAGAAAATTAGAATCTGATCGGAAATATGCAACATTGAACGCATTTTTGAAGTTATTGTTCAAAACGATGATTCTGTATTTAATTTGGCATTTTAAAATTATCGATATCACGGAAAATACATTCCAGACACTATTTTTGATCCAATAGAAAAGAAATGGCAAAACATTTTTTCTTCAAGAATTTCTATTTCCTGAAAGCTGATAGCTCGTTTCATCATTTTTTAGTATTTTGCTCATAAATAACGCAATTTTCTAGATATTGAATCAAAATTTGACGTTCCAATAACTAGTACTATACCTAACTGACACTAGTGAACAGAGATCCAATATCCGCCAGTTAACAAAAATTACAGCTTCTCAAAAATTGATATGTTCTCTTATTGAACCTACAGATATATAAATGAGTGTGGAATATTTAACAGAAACAATCACAAAAAGTTTACTTCTAGATGGATTACCGTGAAATTTGACACTGATGTTGAACCTATAATGAAAAATTATAATCTGAACAAAAATGAACAACATAGGCCGCTTTTTTGGAGTTCTTATTGAAAAAATTTGATCTGGCACTTAATTCTGGCTTAATAAAATTGTTGATATCTCAAAAACTACATCCTAGAAACCATTTTTTATCCAATTTTCGTAATCTACAGCTACTAAGCTATATAATCTTCATGTCTAATTCAAAATATTGGGGATCGAGAATTTTAATGGATAGCCAAGAGGTACCCATTTGGAATTTTTCCAGATTTTATCCATTTTCAGATTTTGTCCCACAAAATTGTTCAATTGTTTTGAGATTTGATACACTTATAATACATTTCAAGCCTAGTCGATTGTTGTAATGAGCTTTCAGATGTCTTCATTATTTACTGAGATAATAGGGCAGAAATAAAAAATCATAAACTTTTCAGGCGATCATAACAAAAAAGATGTTTCTATGGCTTTTTTTTGCGGCCGTGAAGTTTCACTTTTTGGTACACATCTGTCAAATTTTACTTTTTGAGACTGATCTGTCAAACAATACTTTTTTGGGATCGATCTGTCAAAAACTATTTCATAAACACTTCATACTTACCTATATGGGCTGCTTGATGAACTCTTTAAGAAACAGTTTTCACCGAAATACATATTATATTCTTCCGTACACCTTTATAGTTCGTGCAATTCAAGAAATTGATACGCATTTTCTACAAATGTCACTTTGATGAAAGACAATAAAATGAAACAATTTCAAAGGCAACTAAGATTTACAATTGCAATGTTCTAGAAATAAATTGATAAAATGGTGTGATTTGGAATTATTATGTGCTGATCGCCTGAAAAACGTTGTGTGCATCTCGGCCTACAGCTCTTTTTTGGTCTCAACAGATTCGACCAGAAAAGATAACCTTCACGGCCTTGATACACAAATAACTATTCTTAGCACACTTTTCTTTATAGTCCGTGAGACAGGGTATAAATTTTTCGTTGATTACCGCTCACATGAAACTCTGTGAGTGGCTTCATTGTGATGAGTCCGACAACTTTTTCATTTGGAAAAACTCTAGATTTGGGGACGTTTTTCAGCGAGAGCTAATTAATTGAAAACATATCACCGTCATATTGATCTTTGGGGCTAGTGGTGAGTCCGACAAGCCACACTTGTCATAAGTATGTTGGTAATTATGGTTAGTATGTTGGTACTTATGACAAGTGCGACCAATCGGACTCACCGCTAGCCCCAATATTCATGTCGGACAATACTTTTTCTTCATTTTATGATCAAAAAATCTTTCTATTAGTGTTAAGATTAATATGACGATAATATTTTTCCAATTAAGTAGCCCTTGCTAAGAAACGCCCCCAAATATAGGATTTTGCCAAATGAAAAAGTTGTCAGACTCATCACACTGAAGCCACTCACAAAGTTTCAAGTGAGCGGTAATTAACGAAAAATTTATGCGTTGTCTCACGGACTATAAGAATGTGACGAGATATCAGAAATTGACTCAAAAATCAAGAATTAACAGTTATAAAAAATTATTATATCAATTTAGAGTTTAAAAAAATATTTCCAGAAATCTGATAGCTCATTTCACCATTCTTTAGTATTTTGCTTATAAATAATGTTATAACTACGATATTTATCTGAAATTTGATACATCAATTATTTGTCAGATTTATATTTCTTCTTATTGAAAGTACAGATATAGAATATTAACAAAAGTAGCCACAAATAGTTTATTACTTAATCCATTTTCAATAAATTGGATATAGATGTTGCACATACAATATTAAATTATAATATGATCGAAAGTTACAACATTTTGAAGTTATTGTTGAAAAAGTTGATTTTGTATTTATTTTTGACTTATACAATTGTACATATATCAGGAACTATATTTCAGACACAATTTTTGACTCAAGATTCGTAATCTGCAGCTCTAAAACTATATAACTTCATACCTAACGAAAAACATTTGAGATTAGGAATTTCGAAAAAAGCAATCAATGGGTATCCCTTGCTATTTAAGCAATTTTTAGAATTTTCCTCATGAAATTTGTGTTTGCAGTTGAAATGACATTACAACTCAGTACACTAATGACTTGTTCTGCGCTCGATCAATTGGTATATTTGGAATCAAAATATCTTTGATAATTCCTGAGATAATGTGAAAGAAATGGAAAATCATAGGGTTCTTTTGAACACTCTTCTCTAAAGAATTTGGGAAGATATCAGAAATTGGTTTGAATATTTGGAGTCAGTAATATTCCAAGGTAATAACATAATATTCAACTCAATTTTGAACTTTATGAATAATAGAGAATATGCATGAAATTTAAATTTGGTTAAAATATTTTTTTTTTCGAATTTATATTGGCCGCACTTTTGTACCAAACCATCATTTTGGTATTCAAAATCTTTTTAATTGCTTAAAATTAATAAATAAAAATGCGAACTAGGCGCGGGAAATTCAAAGTTCCAAAACGCAACAACATTGGTTGAAACGAAATGTGACGTCAAATACTATGCCAACAAGTGCGCACTGCTTACATTTGTATGGCATTGCAGGCTTTTGATTAGAAAACATAGCAATAACGTGTGTGTTGTAAATTCATTTATTGTTTAAGTGTAATTTTAGCATCCTAGAGAGATTATAGATCACTTAAGACAAAGAGGTTTTGTGAAAGCACAATCGGATAATCTGCCAAGAATAGATCCATTTATGATGTCATCTTATTGTCTTTTAAATCCAAATTCTACGTCCGCTGAAGTGAAGAGAGTGAACACTACAAAGTAATTGTTCAATGAAGGAAAAACACATTATGTACGCTATTTCAAAAAATACAATCCGAAATATGATGAGCAGTGAACATAACCTATAATTTTTGTTTATTTAAAATGAGCAAATGTTAAACGAAGTCGCATACATACACTGTATTTTATTGCTAGAACTAATCACATATATTTTCATGATCTGTCACATTTATTATGATACTTCATCTCTTCTGATAACCTTACATAAGTTCTTACGTATTTTAAAACCTGTCTGTATTGGGAAAAAGACTTTACCAGGTACATTTCTGATAGTATTTTGCATTCAGATACAATACAATAATTATAAATTGACTTTTGAGCTTTTTTAATACTGAAATAAGCTGAAAACGAAAACACCTGTAGTAAACAATGGACTGTAATGTCACTGGACATATTATTTGACGTCATCAATAGAGCGCGCGAAAATGGCGGCGTTTAAACAGCTCAAAATTATTCTCAATTTTAAATATTCTTTTAAACTTGATTACAGCACTTTTAAACATAATTTATATTTTTTACTATGTTATAACGATGTAATCAGTGAACTAAAAAAAAAATCATGAATATACCCTATTGTTGATATTTCTTAACCTACTTTTTAGGTCTTTAGATGCCATTATAAAAATTTGATTTTTGTAATCTACGGCTATGTTTCTATATAACTTTATACTCAAATCAAAATATTTGGGCTCGAAAGTTTCAAAAAAAAAAAAAACTAAGGGGCACTCATTCTAATTTTCTAAGATCTCAGCTATTTTCAGTTTTTCGCCATAGAATTTGTATTCATAGTTTAATTGTTTTGAAATCAGACACACTGGGAGTATATTCCACTCTAGATCGATTTTCCTAATCGGCAATTAGGTATCTTTAGTACTTTCTGAGATTATGAGGAAGCAATGGGAGATCTTAGATTGTTTTTAAACACATTTTTCTCGAAAACTTAAGATCTCAAAAATAGTTCTAATATTCGTGGTAAGTGATATTGAAAAATGATAGAATAGTAATCATCTAATTTCAGAGTTTCTCTAACATTCCCGTTCCCGAAAATCTAAAAGCTCATTCCACCCATTTTTCAGTAGTTTGCTTATATATGATGCAATTTTCCAGTTATCAAGCAGATTAAACACATCAATTACTAGGTCTATATCTAATTGAATATAGTTAATAAGAACCTCATATCTATCTGTAATTAGAAGAAGATATTTTTTCTTATTGAAGGAACAGATATGTAAATGAATATTCAAAAGCTCAACGGATGATGGATAATTAAAAGGATGAATGAATAGGCTTACATCTCCTAGTTTCCAAACGTTTCGGTTTTATGTTAAACCTTCATCAGTACCTACAAAGACAATAAAAAGAACATTAGGTAGATTACAATTCTTGTGCATGCAAAAAGTATAACAATGAATGATAAAAAATTCAAATAACTTGATTACTTCAGAGAGACAGAAGATAATCAAAATTGTGTGACAGACACTGAAAGGAAGATGTCTTATTGCTAGCGAAGTTGATTTTGCTCCCAATTTTACTACTATTTTTGATTTAAGTTTCGGGATCTACCTTCATGAATATGTCTAACTCAAAATAGTTGGTATCGAAAAACAGCGCGAATATTCAGGATTTAGTGCCCTCTATCTGGCAACTCACAAAACGGGAAATTCATTAACAAAAATTCCAAATTGTTTATTGACAATGAGTCTCACCTGAAGATTTTATTTTAGACGAACATTTCTTTAGACAACTTATTTTGGTGTTCTCACTTATAAGGCTGGTCGAACCATGTCTCTATAGGCGAATTGATCACCCCTTCAGTCCTCATATGAAGAAGGCAAACGATAATAACTTCAAGATAAACAGTGGGGCGACACATAAGCTGAAGATTTCATCTATTTTTCTGAGAAAATTGTATGCTGTCCGTCAGAGGACTCATTGCAAAAAGTGCGAGAAAAAGTGTCACAAGAAGTGTGCTTTTAGAATAAAAGGCAGAATCATTATCATTAATTCCATCAATAGTATATCAAACAGTTCTTTCCATAATTCCAAGTATGTTATTATATAGTCAGGAAGACGGCCGGTGTGGCCTAATAATCCTTAATCGGACTTACGACCAATAATACATGAATCAATCGGATATTTAATGGTCAAAAGGGTGCCAGAGTTCATAAATGCAAATTCCTGTCCTAAGTGTCGAAAAAAGTACCAATTCTGGTCAAGTTTTCCGACGCAACTTCCCTGATAGAGCTGATGATTGAATCTAGCACCAATCGATAGTGTAAGTCGAATAATTCAAGAAAAACCAAGATGCCATTGCCTGTTCTGTCTGGGAGGGCGGCAGCCACCTCTAAATGTGATCCATTTTCGTATTGAACCTCTCTGATCGAGCTTACGATAGTTAATTTTTCTCAAATTGGAGCTTCAACCTTCCTGACCACAAAAGAACCAGGATACCGTCTGCCTATCTGTCCGGGACGGCGGCAACCATAGTTGAAATTATTCGATTTTCAGGTCCCAATTTCAAACGCAGCTGTACTTCTCTTATCGAATGTATGATAATATTTTCTTATTATAGCTTGTGCCTTCCTGAACACAAGAAAACTGAAAGGCTGCCTCTCACACTTTTCGGAAGGGCAGCAGGTCTTAATCTCGAACGCAGCTGTACTTCTCTCATCGAAAATTTTCCGGTTTTTCCATATTCAAATTGAAAAAAATCATAAGTTCAATTAGAAAAGCCAATTATGAAAATGCGTTACATTTAGGAATGACTGCCACTCTTCCAGACAAGGCAAGAGGCAGCACTTCGATTTCTTAGTGTTCAGAGAAGCTCGAGCTACAATTTAGAGTTTGCTAACGATTGGTACAAGTTCTATCAGAAAAGTTGCGTCGAAAAACTTGACCAGAATTGATCAAGAACAGAACTCTGCATTTATAAAATCTGCATGACATTGACTAAATACCTGATCGATTCATAAACCATTTGGCCGTAACCTCGATCAGAGAACATAAGGTACGGTCGACGTCTGGACTATTAGTAGAAACGAGCATACAGATGTGTGTAGAATTCTAAGGATAATCAATTTGTTTTTTGTATATAAATCTTGAAATTCATTTTCAAGCTATATATTCCAAAGCTTAATAAGTACTGGATCAAATTTTGTCTATTTGAATAACATTCATATGGGAGTAGTATTTTTTCAGCCCTCAAACTTAATATGGTCTGATTCGCCTTGGTTTTGATGTATTAGTCAATAAGACAGTATGAATATTGGTCTGTAGACTCCAGTATTCAATAAAGTCTTAACTGACAAAGTCACTATGTAAGAGGTTCAGCTTTTCATTTGGAGGTACGTTCCTATTGGCTGCATTTTATATCAACTTCAAATATTTCATGAATCCAATGTATGTCGCTGCGGCTTTAGCAACAAAAGCAGCGATATTGAATCCAGAACAGCACTTTAACTTCATTGATGCGTATATGAACACAATACATACATACTGCAGATATTTGAACAAAAATAGGTATCTATCTGCAATGGTTGCTGAGTTATCGCATCGGAAGCCGGGCTTCGAATCGAGATTGTCGACCGGCATAAAACAAAATAATGTCGTGATGGTTTTAAACAAAAGCGAATCGAAACACATAGCAATATCGATACGGAATCCCGGTTACGGAATAAAGGGAATGTAATCTGCCTCCCTCATGTCATTATCTAGAATGAAGTTTAGGTGCATTCGATTTGAAGTCAAACCAAGAGTATTTAGACTTTTTAACACTAAATAATGAATAATTATCAAGTATCGTCGATAAGACACGATAGCAATCTTAAATAACATCTTGAGACGTCCTTTCGAGAATATTTGATGGTCTTCCTGCACGCTTCAGACGTGAAAATGACCGTAAAAACTGGACGATCGAGCGGCACTCGATGGTTTGATCATTTGTACGTGTTTTGTGTCGTCGGCGTTCAAGTCCTAAGTTCTCAGTCCTTTCTTTGTCGTCCACCATAAACGAACAAGCTGGAAGCTCAAGTTGGGCTTTTTGCAGATACCGCTATAATGAAACTTTATGACTCGCCCCACCAACATTGTCATTGTCCTCCTCGGCGTATTTCTCCAAGAGATATTATCGTAGATATGTATGTACGTACTTGTCCCACCCGTATAAAAACTTAATGCCCGTATGTATACCTCATCACTCCATCGTTACTCAAAACTAGATTATGTAGTTATGAGACTAGAATTCTTCTTGTGCTTTTCAGTTGATTCTATGATCCCATTTTTATTTACATATTTGATGAAAAACGTACTGCAAGTTTAATTAAATTTTTAATTGAAACTTCACAAATAAACGGAATTACATTTATTTATAATTCATATTAATGCAGATGCAGGATTGTCAATATTTATCAATTAAAATACTGCGGAACGTTATTTGTTCTTTCATGCAGATAAATGAGGACTGTAAATGAATATTTTACAAGCTAGTTTGCTTACGCATAGAGGAATTTTATTGTGAAAAGTTATAATCACAACCGGATATTCTGTGATGGAGTAATTCTGGAGTGAAGAACAACAATAGTAGCGTAACTAAAGGATTATCTTGAGGAGTGAGGAAGTGGATTTGTATTGTAATGAAACTTAACTCCCTTCCGAAGGTTGATAATTTATTTTTATCTTAGACTACACTTATACAAGTGAAATCATCCACTTTTCAATATTTCCACTTATCAACGCTAAAACTAGACAATTAACGCTACACTTATTTTATTATTTGAACAACACTGTCTTCTTATTTACTCCAACCGCTTCTTATTTATCCATCACTGCTTTTCTATTAATTTATTACTTTTCTGTTTTATCTCCACTGGTTCACTTCTGTGCGCTTCGCAAACAACTAGCCAGCTAATATTACTTCTACGCGCTCCAACTATCCTAACTACTGAACCTCCTCCTTCCTTACTCACTCACGGCCGGCCGGAACAAAAGCGGGGCCTGGTGCAAAGTTCACTTGCGGGCCTTGAAAGAAATTTCGTGCAACGAAATCATGATTTATTGCATTTTGCGGAGCCTTTGCAGGAGCGAGGCCTTGCAAAGTTCGCACCGTCCTCGGGCCGGCCCTGAGTATGTTTTATCGAATCTTCCCAGAACTTTCCATTCATAGTCCAAGAGCCCACTCAGAAATGCTACCTGGAATTGTTAGATGATTCCCACGTATTCCAAGCAATTCGTTCTAAAAACATTACCCTTAAAAGTCAACGGTGCCATTTTTCCGCCAGAAAAAGTCAATAATAATCATTTATTATGGGAATTCAACGCACATCTTGGACCTTCGGAAATTACTCTGAAACGTATATTTTCATTGATAAAACAAGAAAAACTCGCGGTGCTTAGCCCCACTTAGTCACAACCCTCGGCACCGTGGCTTCAAAGGGGTTGGAAGTATTGATGAGGTACTTTTTTCTATTAGACGAAAAAGACTTATACAAAAATTGTAGCCAGAGACCTGGCGAGTTCAAAGAACCAACGGTGCCGACTCTCATGTTTCTAAAAGTACTCGGCACCGTGGACCAAATCGGCGCTCGCGCGGACCTTTCATTTCATGGCATAGAAGTTTTTTGAGATGACGATACGTTTCGACAACACCGTGTCATGTTATTTCGGTCCAAGTGTCCTTGCAAGGTCTTAGATGCCGCTTTTCGAGAGAACATCAGCGCGGAAAATAAGTGAAGGTCGACTTACATTATATGAAACGTCAACGTAACGCCACTGCACGAAAACATCATGTCAAAGTGTCGAAGAATACCACACATTCTTTAGAGAATTAGAGGATGACGATATGAGTTTCAACAAATATTGCAGAATGTCGAATATAAATTTAAATGTCAATAGTTACCGTTGCAGGTCCAGTTGTACGTTCAGACTTGCAGAATCGGACCGTCAGCGTCGCGGACAAAAACTTCAATACATTCTTTGCCGTTGATGTTAATGTGAATGTAGTCATTTAAAAGCAATTGGAAAATATTTTGATGTGACGTTTCCGTGCCTTGACGTTCCGTACAGTGTAAATCGACCTTCGTTCTTCTCCTGTCACAGAGTTAATGTCAAATTCTTTCTAAGCTTTGAAGAGAGCGCATTGCATCCATCCGAATTTGGATAAAATCACGAGTTTTCTATGCCACGGCAGTGATAGAAAAATTATTTTATTCATAAATGTATGCAAATTTTAATTAGACTAAAAATAGCCCCACGCGCGAGCCCCGATGCCGAGAACTTCTGGCAACATGAGAATCGGCACTGTTAGTTCTCTGAATTCGTCAGGTCTTTGACCACAATTTTTGTATAAGACTTTTTCGTTGTTTTTCCGTTCAAATTCCCGTGATGAATGAATCATATAAATTGCTTCTGACAAAATTGACTTCCAAGGGTAATGTTTCTACAACGAATCGTTTAGAATACATAACGATTCAAGGTAGCATATTTCTGAACGGGTTCTTGCAGTATCAGGGCCAGTTGCATAAAAATAATTAACAAGCTGTCAGTTAACATGCTTTTAACTCAAATTTTTATTGACGTTTATCTGGAAAAATATAGATCCCTACAATAATTAACTTGTTTCTAACGTTTAAATGACAATTTTAAATTGTATTTGTTGTAGAAATATATATGAGAATATCATAACTTGTATAAAGATGTCAAAAAAATCAGGCTAGAAACATGTGATCAAATATTTGACTATGCGATTGAAGTTGACAATGCTTTATGCAACTGGGCCTCAGTCTAACGTCTTCATCCTTCCTTGAAACATACTGATCAGTTGCGCCGATTTAGACAAACAACTGTATTGTACATACAGGATGAGCAAAGAAACGCGGTACATAAGAGTTCAACATTGGATTTTGAAAATGTGCGGATATTGGCTCTCCTGTATATGTTAGTGCAAAAGTACAAAAATGGGAAGTTGTTTAAAATTAATTTTCATTTATGGCATGTCTCCATTTAATGCAGTAGAATATCTGTAGCATTAGATATTTAGGGAATAAAATATGACATTTTCGTGAAAAATCAGATAGCCATGAAAATAAAAAACGAAGGGGACAAACTCCTATTCTGACTGTTCAAATCCGTGTTATTACAACAATTACCAATAATGAAAATCTAACGTGAACATCACGTGACTTACTTGTACATCATCGGATGTATATATAATACGATGTGATTTTGTGTTTGATCTCGTATATATCATTGGATATGTATAATCAAACACAAAATCTCATCGTTCCACAGTTAATCGTTATGGATTTACTCAAGAGATTCTAAAAATCTGTCAAGTAAAATGCGCTTCAGCCAAGTCGGTTGCTATGGAAACAGTGTGCCATTATTCTTATACTACAACATTCCTAAATACTGATTTCCAAAATTCTACGACTACCAACAGATCTGATTTTATGCGCAAAATTAAAAAATAAATTCCTACTGAATTGCACTTCCGGTTCAGTTTATTGTTATGAGAATAGTAGGCAATCATTCAGATGCTACAGCAGACTGAAATACCAAATTTCGATATTCTACACCTAATCGTTTAGAATTTTTTAGAAAAATTCCAAAAGACTGTCAAATAAAGTGCACTTCCAACTTGGTGGATCTTAATAAAAATAGCATATGAGCATCTAGACGGTATAATCATCCTAAATACTGAATTCTAACAATCTACGCTCAATCGTTTTGGATTTATGCGGAAAATTCAAAAAGTGTTTCGAATAAAGTGCTCTTCCGGCAATACAAAATTTAAATATTCTATGACTGATTGATTAGAACTTTTGCGGAAAATTCAAAAAGTCTGTCATATAAAGTGCATTTCCGGCTCAGCCGATTGTTACAAGAATAGAAGATGACCATTGAGATGCTACTGCAATTTCAAATGCTAAATTCCTGTATCCTACGGCTGATCATTCTGGATTCATGCGGAAAATTAAAAAAAAGTCTCAAGTAAAGTGCACTTCCGGTTTAGCCGATCGCAATCATAATGCACGATGTACAATAAGATGTTATAGAAGTTCTTTATACGAAATTCCAATATACTATGGCGGATCATTTTATATTTATACAAAAAATTAGAAAAAAGTTTCAAGTAAAGTGCACTTCTGGCCTGGCCGATTCTCACAAAAATAACAGATAACCATTCTGATACAAGTACAAGTACAAGTAAGTAAAAAGTAGTTTCAAATCAATCTTTATCAATGATAAGTCTTTATTTGAGGCAGTAGAATATCTGAAGCATTTAAAAAAAAATAAAGATAACACGAAATTGAACTGTCAAAATGAAAGCTTGTTCCATTCGTTTTTTATTTCCATGGTTATCTGATTTTTGACGAGAATGTCATATTCTATTTTCTGAATATCTAATTTATTTATTTATTTATTTATTTGACACACCCAACAGGACAAAAGTCCCAATTACAGAGTGGTAACAGGAAAAAAATTAATTAATTGCGAGTAACAAAATATTAACATGAATAAAAAAGAAATAAAAAATAATAGTATTACAAATAACATCAAATTACCAGAATTGTCCAAGAAATATTGAAAATACAAATATAATTATTCAATTGAAACAATTAGTTTGTTTTTAAATACTTGCAATGAATCACTGAAAATGTCAATATCACTGGAAGATAAAGCAATATTATTGAAGATTGAATAGATTCGCCTGAATGGGCTTTGTAATTCATAATTTGATCTTGCAGTTGATAAATTGAAAATTAATTTTTGCCTTGAATTAGGGTTTCTGGGAATATTTATATTTATCTGCGCTAGTAAGTTCATGTCATTGATCATATTATTGAGTATTTTGAAAAGAAATATACAAGAATTATAATTGCGACGGTTCTCAAGCGATATCATCTTGAATTCATTTAGAGCAGGTTGGTAATGAAAAGCAAAAATAGTGTCACTAGTGTGATAATATTTGAACCAGCAGTATCGCAAAAATTTCCTCTGAATAGCTTCAACTGCTCTAATTGAATTTTGATAGAGTGGATTCCAAACTAGAAAACAATATTCCAACTTGGCACGCACAAAACAATAATACAATGATTTAAGAGTAGTTAGATTGTGGAAGTTTTTAGAATTGCATATAATGAATCCAAGATTCTTATAAGCTGCTTTTATGATAAATGAAAAATGTTGAGTAAAATGACATTTTGGGTCAAATATTACTCCCAGATCTTTATATTGTTCAACTCTTGAGAGAGTAGTGTCGTTCATTTCATAGTTGAATGTAATGATGTTCTTTTTCATACTATATGTCATGACTTTGCACTTACTAGCGTTAAAAAGCAGATTATTTGAAACTGACCAATCCAATAGATTATCAATGTCTTCTTGAAGCTTCAAACAATCATCATAGCTGTTAATGACTCTGAATATTTTAGTATCATCTGCATATAATAAATAATTTGAATCAGTCACACAAGTGGTAATATCATTGATGAACAAGTTGAATAAGAGAGGACCGAGATTAGAGCCTTGTGGAATTCCAGATGTGGCAATGAATGGAAGAAAAGAAAAATTATTAAAATGAACAATTAAATTACGATTATCAAGGTAAGAGGATATAAGAGAAGCTAAATCTTAAGAAAAAGAGAAATTATGAATGAGCTTATTGATGAGGATTTTGTGATTCACTTTATCAAACGCCTTACTGAAGTCGGTATAGATCACATCAACTTGACAATTATTCCGAAAAGAGTTTAAGACAAAATTAGTAAAAGTAGTGAGGTTAGTTGACGTTGATCTACCTGATATAAAGCCATGTTGATAAGCAGAGATTTGAGGTTCAACTGAGTTGAAAATATGACTGAACAGAATTCTTTCAAAAATTTTAGTTATATTTGATATTATGGCGATTGGTCTATAATTGGTGATGTCTTTTTTGTCACCAGACTTGAAAACAGGAGTAATATAAGTATTTTAAGAGATGACGGGAAAACATTAGTACGAATAGATAAATTAAAAAGAATATACAAAGGTTTAACTAGTATTCCACGACAACCCTTCAAAATATACGACGGGAGGCAATCTGGACCGGGATTACGAGAAATTTTTAATTTATTAATAGATGAGATGATGTCAATCTCAGAAATATTAGTCAAGTGAATAGAATTTAAGTAGGATGGCACAGAACTACTAGTAGGAAAATTCACACAAGTTTCTTTGGGATCAAATACACAAGAAAAATGTTCTGCAAACGCTTCAACTATTGCGGGAGCTCCAGTAAAAATTTTGTCATCGAGACACATGCATCCCGGTATACGAGATGTTTTTTTATTATTATTAATGTAAGTCCAAAATTGACGTGGGTCAGTAGATATATTATCTTCAACTGATTTAAGATATGATTCCCGCGCATATTTTATATCAGTTTTTAATTTGGCACGAAGAGTCTTAAAACGTTCGTAATATTGTGTAACATTGCTTAGTTTATACAATTTGAAGTATTTATATTTTAGAGAAATATCTGAAATGATAGATCTTGAAAACCAGGGAGGATATTTATTATGCCTTTTAACTGATTTAGGAATACATAAATCGAAAACTGTAAATAGTAGATCATAGAATTTACTGTAAGCAATGTCAACATTGTGACAGGAAGATAGAATACTCCAATCGACAGAATTAAGGTAATGGTAAAGAAGAAAGAAATTTGCACGCAGGAAATTATAAGATGGAACAGAATTATTGAATTTTGAATTTTGGAAAGCAGATTGAAGATTGACGGACAGGTTTAAAGCTGGATGATGATCATCTTTACTAACCAGGGGACATGTATCACGACAAACAGAACAATTGATATTGGAAAGAACAATATCTAATAATCTGTTATTCTTGTTGTGTATATAATTACTCTGTACTGCTCCCAAATAGTTATAAAAATTCAGGAATGAAGTTATCATATTGTTGGAGTATCCTGTTGCATAATAGTCCGATAGCTTGCTAATATTGAAATCACCAACTATGATGAAATTGTTCTCCATAAAACCAGGAACAGATTCAATACAGTCATAAATGTAACTCAGCTGATCTAATGAAATTGGAGGGGGAATGTAAACAGTAACAACAAAAATAAATTCAACATGTGATAGTAAAATTTTAACACAGATTATATCAGCAATGGAAGAAGTATTAAGAGATAAATTTACTGGATAAACTGAGAAACGCCTGTTAATCGCACACAAAACACCACCACCAGATCTTTTATTAACTTTAGCAAAATCACGGTCACTTCTAAATACAAAAAATTCATTACTAGCAATTTCAGAGTCAAAAACAGAAGAGTTAAGCCAAGTTTCAGTTAAACATAAAATGTCATAATTACATATGGATGGATTATCATAAAAATCAATTAACTTTGAATTCAGACCAAAAACATTCTGATAGTAAATATTCATTGAAAGTATAAAAAATCAAAATATTAGAAATAAATTTGAAACGATAGTGAATACAAAATAAATGAGATAGAACCTGCCAAATTTAAGACAAGTTCAACAACCTTATACTAACTTAAAGTATCTAAATAAGTAAATTCAATTATGTTCATTCACAAAAGTACAGAATGAGATAAAATAATGTAGATTTGAAATAAAATTTAATATAATATACTGCTCCATATTAAGGATTATCAATAGAATTTAACAGTTCATTAGCTGTATCACTAAGATTAACCTTGCGGACAATGTTCTCAGATTTGTAAAATATTTCGCCATCACGAGACCAAACATTTTTGTATCCAAATTTATTTGAAAAGTTCTTCAAGATGTTTTGGCGTTTTTTAGTAAGATCTTCTTTAATTGAGATAAATGAACCTTTAAGTTTGGATCTAGATTTAACAACTGAGTCCCTAAACTTATAAGAAATGAATTTAACAATAATAGGACGAGGGCGAGTTCGGGAAGATATGTCACTTTTTGCAGCACTTTTATTGAGCAGATTGCCCACACGATGACATCTCTCGATGGCATGAGATGGGATATAATGCTACAGATATTCTTCTGCATCGAATAAAGACTTTTCATGAGTGAAAATTCATTTTAAAATCCTATGTTAAACTCCTATGTTCCGCGTTCCATTGCACATTCTGCATATATCACTGGCACGTCACGATGAGAGTCTACTTTGTAGAGGCCCTGTACGTTAGAATATTTTCATCTAATTTCTTATGTCGTCATATAGTTATTAAGCGAAGAGCTGTTATTTCATTTCGAGACCAGTAAGGTTGAAGATTTGGTCGTGTATTAAAGTTTTTTTCTTGTTTCTCCGAAACCATTTACCGCTCTGCAAGAGGGTGGACTTGTTGACCTCATCTAGAGGGATTTGAAATTTCGCCGATGAAAATAACTATTGCTGGAGTTATCTTCACGTAACTTTTTTTAATGTCGAACAAAGGTATCTTTCTTGCCTCATCATTGGGAGTTCAGATATTATAGATGGATGATAATGTAGAGCAAACTGTTTTTTTATTTTATGTAGAACAGGTACGCGCATATTAAAATTTAATGCATAACATTATTTCTTCCATAATATGCTCCTACGTATCATCCATTCCTCCTCAAGACTTCTCCTCCTTCCTATTATTTGTTAGCCTTAACTTTACACCGTGTATCCATCTGCTGCTCCTGCTACTCGTTACTCGCAACTCGTTCGTAAAACAAAAGATAATCTTACAAATTAAACAAATGGCGCTCATTCATCATTCGTAACATTGCAAAGACGGGCAACATAAACTTGATTTTGCGCTAGGAAAACGCACCACGCATATATTACAATATTTAATTTGGCTCATGCCGCATTGCTACATCGCAAAGTCGAGAACCCTGTTATTTTTTTTCCATGTGTTACAGTACGTCTTACATTAGGCTGTAATTTATAGCTGATATTCATAATAAATACAAAGGAGTAAAAAGGCTTTGTTTAATCAAATAACAAGAGACACTGATGTTGTCTTGTTGAACACTGATGGGGAATATTCACATTGATCTTTCAACAAGTAGTACCACTTTGATTGATTGCTCATTCTCTAGACCTGATCACCAGTCCTCTCCGACAGGGGCCATTGAATTATTATATATATCTTGACATTCATTAAAGAACGGCTCCAAATCAGGATCTGTATTTGACGTCATTATCATGTTCGTACGTTTGTACGAAATATTCTAGAGACAGTAATGTGCAACAAATCTATCCAACTCCCCTTCTATTTCATTATCAATGTTCCATTTAGTAGCTTATTCAAATTTGAAGTTGTAGGTCCTGTAGTTGAGGAACTCATTTTTAATCTAACTCTATATTTGTTAGAAGCCAGTTCATGTCTCCCTCCTATTTATAGAAGTGGGACCTGAAACTTGATGTTACTTCATTGATCTCTAAAGGAAGCTCTACTTTAGTAAGGCTCATTCCTCTAAGATCTTGCTACCTATCCTTTCATCTGCTATCTCATGTATTTCTGTGCTAATCGTTGGCTTCAAGGTTGCAGTTTGTTGGATATTTGGGGATGAGGTAACTATCTCATCGTGAAAGCCGTAAACGAATGAGCTAAATCACTTCTACCAACTTTTAGGATACAACACTATGTACTATTTACAATTTTCATGGGCTTTCTAGAATGTAAAGAACCGCAGGTTTGAATGTCCTAAAATATTTATGTGCTCATTTTCACCTTCACACCTCCCTTAACATAAGGCATCCACATCATAAATTCACGGAAATATTTGTTCCAACCTCCTGTAAAGTGTAAACGCAATGGATTCACTGTTCTCCTCACTTATTCATTTTTTCTTCAGTTTTGGAAGTAGTCAAAGTCCGATGTTTCTGAAAAATAATGATATGAAAGATAATCGATTATTACAAAGCATCATTCGCAGAGCTAACAACGAATGTATTCCAAAACCAGCACCTCTTCCGAACTATTTTGGCAAACTTCCGTTTTATTCTAAAGGTTAAACAGTTCCTTCTCAACATTGTTTCATTCCATATTCTGTCTTTAACTTCTGTGTTTACGATTTAAATTTTCAAAGCTCAAGAAAGCAGTTAAACTTGGAACATCCGGGGTTTATATCCCGTAAATAAATTTGAATTTAATTATTTTGTCAGTTTCGGTAGCATATTCCATTGCACTGAATTGAATTACACATACAGCTTGAATACCTCTGCGGTAATCGACTAATGCAATATAAAGACAAAAATGCTATTATTATTACTGATATTATTAGTGACCTTAAATTTCATAGCACAATCAATAATACCATATTATTAATCAGAGGTTCTTCCCAAAACACTACTAGTTACTAATTAAGACAATGTTACTGGTTCTTTTTTTGCAGGAATATCTTCGTTTTGGCGTGTGCAATAAGTGTGCAAAAATCTCGTTTTTGATCAGTTTTTCTGAAATGTCTCATTTTCCTACAGTCGTAGAGCATTTAAGGCCAGGAGTGGATATTAAGTACACACTTTTCTCTACAAAGAAGATTGTTTGACTCATTTGCGTATCTATAACCGTTAACGAAACAAAGCGCGTAAAAGTGCGACCCAACGTTCTTAATTGAAAGTATAGCTAATATATCGACGATATAAAATAATTTTTCGAATATTTTACTTGGTTGCAAAATTGTGATACATTTATATGACTATTTTGATAAGAATATTTGTTTTGAGCATCCTTGAATCCATTTTGGCAATTTTCGGCTTGACGTCGGTACGTGTCCACGTATGTATGTAACTCAAAAATCTTGAAGTCCGCCAAACGCATAATGTTAAAATGTTGTATTTGAGACTGGTCTAAGGTCTAGTTGTGCACCTCGCATTATGGTTGCAAACATCTGTACCAGAAGTGCACTATATTTGAAACATTTTTTCATTTTTCTCATAAATACAGAGCGAGTGAGAATGAAAATGATTAGCGAATCAGTTGAAATGGATAAGATAATACATAAGTGTAGTGATAGTGCTCATTTCAGCTCCGATAAGTGAAAGTATTCATAATTTTAGCTATATTCTCGTAGCCTTGAGTAAAAATTAATTTATAGATCTACGAATAAATTGAGTATTGTTCCAATACAGAATTTAGAATCAGGCAGAGCAAACATACCTGGTGGAGAATGGTTTTGGTTTTCAAGTATGTACATGCACGAGTTATTTTTTAGTCAGTTTTTCTCACGATCTGTTAATTGATAACGGAACATGAACTGATTCTACATTTGTGATCCACGACATTCGACAATATTGCAAGCGAAAAAACCTATTTTACCTTCTTATATTCCTGAAGATCTGTATCAACCCTACCGACTTAGTGAATATTACAAGTAGGAGTGCCTAAAGACCTCTTTAAGTACTATCACAGACCTGATTTATATTTTAATAGAAACTGAAACTATTGATACAAACTCCGTTATAGGTGTTGACCTGCACCGATCAAGTAACTGAATGGCATTTATTTATTATGTAATAAAATTTGTTAACAAAAGTAACGTTGATGAGTTGCCTAAAGAAATCTATTCAAGGTTGTGTATAGTGCAAATTCGATAATTATTTTTTATCCATATCTTAACCAAGGAAATTTTGCGCTGATTAAAAGTATAAAGCCTATAAAATATGCAAACATAGGGCTGCTGACTTCAGATTCACCTATTTAAACTTTGCAAATATATAACACTGAACAGAAAAAGCTAAGCAACCCCATGTTTGCGTATTCTTTAGGCTTATACTTCCAATTAGTGTTGAATTTTTTTAAGTTGCAAGATCGGTCAAGATATGGAGATAAAATAATTGAATTTTCAATTAACCATAACCTTGAACAGATTTCTTTAGGCAACTCATCAACGCTACTTTTGTTAACATATTTTATTCCATGAAAAATAAATTTCATCCGGTTACTTGATCAGTGCAGGTCGACACTTATAACGAATCTTAGGCTATATGTACAAAATAATTTATCTTATACAGCTGACTTATTAAAACTAGAATAAAAATTTTGGTGAAGTTCAATTAAAATTCAAGCTAAAGGGGTCATGCTCGGCACTCCTAAATCAATTTTTCAGGTACTTCTTTTCAATTCGCTGCCTTCAATCGACTCTCGGTTTTCTGCTTAAGATATGACCGAACGTCGTAAATTTGCAAAATTAAAAAAAAACATAATTATCATTCACTCTGGCTGTCTGGCTAGCGTGACGCTGAGTTCTCAGCAACTACAGCACTTACAGTCTTGATATTGGTATTAAATGAAAGCTGCTGTTTCGTTGGCTCACCCAAACTGTTGATTTTTTTATTCGTACACCCGGTTTTGAATGTAAAATTGAATGAAATTCTAAACGTAATTACTGCTTAAATGAAATCTGAAAATTGCTGCCCAGAATTAGTAACATGTCAGTGATTAAATTTCATACCTAAAATTTCGAACTGACATGGGTTAGTACCCATTTGAAGGTATAAATTATTTATCTCAATATCTCGCGAGATACACAAGATGTTTTCAATGTTAGTATCAGAATGAATCAAAGTCTTGTTCTATGATAAATCAAGATCAGTACATCACCACTTGTAACTCATTTTCCTAAATCTGTGGTTTTAGAGATAATTGCACCAAATTTTCAGGATTTTTTTCTATATAACTTTGATAAAAATCAAATTTTTATCTTAGCGTACAGCACATGACCTTCCGTCACTCTATAACCAATCAATAAAGATTCAAAGATTCTTTCAAGTATGTACATGCACAAGTTATGTTCAAAAATTTAAATAAGCGAATTGTTTTGCTTGATAAACAGTACCTCAAATCGTCAATAAATCAGAAAATATACCTGATATTGGAAAACTGGTCTCAAAATGAGTTTCAGTAGATGTTGGAGCTCGATAAAAAATTGAATAAGTGTAGCATATGTCCATCAACCATTATTTGTTATTTTGTGATTTTGGAAACAAATACGCTATTATAGTTACTTTGGCCAGATTTTCAGCTGGCTGGCGTGAGTTTCACAAGCTTAAAACTGATACTAAATAAAATCTAATTGGTTTTAGTGATTGTGGAAGATAGTAATTTGCGAGAACTCTGGACCAATAGACATTCTTGAACTGTCAAAAATGCGCTTTGAACATCAATTGATTTTCTTACTTCATTTGTTTTGTTTCTGTCATATTACATATAAGTACAAGGTATTCTGTTCCAATTTTCCAAAAAAATTGCTGATACAGGATAGGCACTTAAGTTCACCTGCCGCCAGTTAAGACGTAAATAGCGTCCCATTATCCTGGAAAAATTCGAGATGTGACTGAAACTGTAGAAAATGGAAGAATCATCTAGGTGATAAAAGCGCATTTTTGACAGCTCATGAATTCTTGTTACATCAGAGAACCATCTATCACAATTACTGAGCTTGAAATCGAGCAGTTTGGGCAAACTTACGAAACAGCAGCTTACATTTAGTACCAGTTTCAAGTTGACTATTTGATAGGTACATAATTTATGCATGTATTTACGTCAAACAAGTCATTGAATGAATCCCGGACAGATTTGACAACTGTACATAATAATAGTGACACACGCGGCGAAAATTTTAATTAAGTTTTTATCTACTTTAATAAATTCAAGTTGCCATGTCCCTAATGTCATATATATCTATGGGTATTGTTTCACGTGAAACAAGTAATTGAATAATTTAATCTTCCACAATCACTGAGCTTGAATTAAAGCAATTTGTGCAAACCTACGAGACAGCAGCTTTTATTTAGTACCAGTTTCAAATCTGTAAATAGTATAGTTGCTGAGAACTCAGCGTAACGCCAGCCAGACAGCCAAAGTGAATATAATAGCGCTTTTTTACAAAAAATGCGCTAAAAACAGAGTAAGGAATGTGAAGAAAATATATAAAAAGAATTGGTCACTGCAGGGACTTGAGGATCTGAGAATTTTGGGTATCATCTTCGAAAAAATAGTAAAAGAGACCAATAATAAAGTGACGTTCATCAAAGACGATTAAACAAATTATTTCTAAGCTTATTGATCAAAATTTGGAGTAATTGTCGATCAAGAATCAACAAAGCAGTCCGGAATAATATCGCAAGCATTTCAGAAATAAAAGCCCTGGCAAAGCAAAAGTGCAGAAGCTCGACTCAAAGCAATAGAAAAAATTTGAATTAATATAATGAGCATACGGTCAAACTTTAATTGAAATAGCAACGATAATGTTGCCAAATAGAAAGCTTAAGGTCAAATTGTTGTCATGGTGGAGAGCCAGTATTCGCTGTGTAGTCGCAGAGCCAAATTCAAAGATTCTGTGTGATACTGAAACGTAGTGAGGGTACCAATAGCCTCAATATAGTATCAGCTGATGTTTTGCATTCATCCAGTGTAGAATTATCCAATATTTTTTAGAAATGAGCACGTAACTCTGAGACTTTTCTTGTGGGCTGTGATTGGAGCTGCTTGTCCTTTCCAAAACGAGGAATATTGTTTTCGAACATGTAATCTTCTACGATTTCAGCCGTAAGATGAATGGCATCATCTTGTTGAAAGACACATTTGATATCATTCAATTAGTGATTTTATATCGTTTTGTAGGAGGCTTATGTACAAATTAGCGTTCATTATGTCGCCTTCAAAGTGTAATAGTTGATAGTAAATTCTAAATAATTGAATTGAAGTGTCAGCTTTCAACCCGAAAATTAAAAATTAGTTGCTCGTGCTACAAGCCTTATGTTAGGATTTTTCCATCGATACATATCCTACTTTTCATGTCCGCTAACAATATTTTATTGCTGTTGAAACCAGCTTTAATAAAATTTCAAATAAATTTATTCTATAGTTTAACGGCAAACCCATAAAAAATTTAATTTATAGCGTACCGCTATTAATGTTTTTGGTATCACCACGTGAAATTAATTTTGATTTTACGTTCTCACTGAGAGACCAAAATACATAAATATAATAGAACTGTACAAAAAATAAAATAAGCATCTCTTGTACTCGTTCAATAATACCAGTAGGACTAGTGTTGGAGTAATTCACAACTATAGGACTAACAAGTTGTGAAAAAAACAATCGATAGTGTCAGCAGCAAAACAAGTGAACAAGGAGTTGCGCAATGGTGAGCTGAATCCACTAAAATAAACATAGTTCATATAAATGAATATGAAATGTGTTTCACTTTTTTGTAGTGCAACAATATTTGAAATGTACTATCTTCAAACAGTTGGAGATAAAAGCTTTTTCACCTCTTGTATTCCAGATTTCATGCTCATTTGTAATGTAAATATTAATTAAGCAAATTCCTGTCTGGTGAATGTTTGATTTGTTGAACAGTTCATCAATTTTGGAAACAGCTCTGCTTGTTTTCGTTATTCATCTGAACGTTGATGCATCCATTCGTCACAAACGTGGACAAACAGATGCAGCTTGTGACGTTCCATGATTTATTATTACTGGAGAATTGACATATATCAACGTATTTTCTATGTCATTGAACACAGAAATGCTGTTCCAGTATAATCACAAGAGATGCATTCTGCTTATCAGATTTTCAAGTGACAATTTGATACATGAGAGTAAATGCATAAATCAGCTCGTAGATTAAAGAAAGTCATCGGAATCTGATTGACACTGAGCATTATCATAAAATGATAATTTGAGTTGATATGTTGTCTATTGATTAATGTACTCAAATTAGTGATATAGATATCTCATTCAAGTACTTTTGTTCAAATTTGAATGTATATCCAAACTTTATAGTCCTGTTTTTATTATTGCTATCGTAGTTATTCAGCTTTTATACTCCAAAGTTTGTTATAAAGTAGTTAATTCTGCTGCACACGTCGATTAGACAATTATTATTCCGCCTGCGTAGGATTCATTCGAATAATAATCCACATGATGTATGAGAACTCCTCATTTCTTCTTCCTATCCCCTACGGTATGAACCCACTTTAAAATCAGCATTAGAATAATTCTCCGTGAGATGAAAGGGCACCTAGTGAATAGAGAAATGAAATTCCTGGCGTACTCTCAAATTCATTCCTTCCATTCTCTGTGTAAAACTTCTTAAAAGTTTTATTCGATGCGGTGGACGGCTCCAAGGCAACGCGATGAAAATTGAAATCAAGCTACAGAAGCAATTGACTTAGCTTATATTACACGAGTGCCCTCAGGATTACAGTAAGCAGCTTACAAGCTAGCCGCCAGACTTCGCCACCATGGCTATGAATTCACCGGGAAAATCGGTGCACAATGGATGCATTCCACGAATGGAAATTTGCTCCGTCTGCAAATTTCACTACACATTTGTCTATTTTTGTGTACATTTTTCTCCTAAATCTGAATTCGTCTCATAGCTGAAGAAATTGGGAACTCAAGTGTTGTTGGAGAATATTCCAAACCTGAGCTATCAGTCTATTGGGAAACATGTTACCTTGTGACAATTTTTTTATTTATTTGTATCATAAGTTTAATCCAAGGATAGTTTTGCTAGCAGAGCTTGAACATAACTCTGAGTGTGAGGGTTCATCATGAGAATAATTTTTGAAGGAACATCATTGATTCAACAATTGAACAAGATGTGTTGCAAGTCTACTTATGTTTATTTTATAAATCGCATATTATACTCCAATCGAATGATAAGAGAGATGTGAGATTTGGCATACATCAAGTTTATATGGAGAAGGAGTGCAGGCAGCTGGAAATATACAAGCTATCCGATTTTAATTTTCGAGAAATATACACCGAATGGTAAAATTTCTGACATCTGATTCTCACTTCCTCGGGGAGTGGGAATAAGTGGTAAAAAAGTTACTATGAGATCTTGAATGGCAGTCACTATTCTTAAATATCTGAAAAGGAAGCTTTGTATCCCTTTTTGAGCATATTGCGCGCACGAAGGAATGTGAGATGCGGCGAATTTAAAGTTCATATGAAGGAGGGGGGCAGACAGCTAGAATTATATATACAGGCTGCCCCATTTTAATTAGACGCTGATAATGATATTATCTTTGGCTGGAATATCGGAAAAATGTCTTGAAATTAATTCTTCAGAGAAGGGGAAAGGGAGCGGAAAGAAATCACGTGGAAATCTCAAATGGGAGCTACTATTTACATTTCAGATTCGGATAAAGCGGTGATTTTACTTGAAACCCCGGGGATGGAAAGTTATATTCAATAACGTTTAAACCTAAAAATTACCGAATTACGGTTGAGCTTCGATCATTAGGCGATCACTATCATTTTTTAATAGCTAAATGCCGCATAATAAGCAGGAATTCAAGATATAGTTTGAATAAAAAATAACATGCAAACAGGACAAACTCTAAATATATTCAAAAACAAGGCTTAATGAACATAAACGAAGCAGTACAAAATTTAAAGTCAGACACTAAAAATGTTTCGTTTATTTCAAAAATGTTCAGAAGCTAAGTTAAACGAGACAACGGGGCCCGTCAAATGGTCTTAATAAAAACTTTGTATTAATTCTGATTAAACTGGAAACGGATACACTTTCTAAACTAGCATAGGGACTAGGTAGTCATAACTTTTTTTCTCAGAATATACATAAAATAAGACTTACAACAATATAATATCACAATTTTATTCCAGTCATTTCGAAATGGTGACGAATTTTCTGCAGAATATTTACTAGTGATTATTTTTACCATCCAAATTTCGACCAATAGAATTGCACCATTCGACGTCACGTGGTACAACCTACACGGTTTTCAAGTGGAAATTTTTTGGAAATTTTGTCTGTTGGTTAGATATACAAAACAAAGAATATTCAGCCGCGTTGATTCAGCATCTGTCAAATTGACAGACAGATTGAATGTAAAAATGAGCAGATTCAGAGTCGAGTCTCTGGAATATATTGATGAATTTGGATGGGAAAAAATAATCTTCCGAATACCATTCGTGATTAAATTTAACCTGGTAAAATTTTTAGATTGTTACGAGAGCTTGCTACCAATTTATTTCGTGATATTGATCAAAAATCACTCGCTTAACAGCTCGGGATTTTTTTATCAATATCACTCAATAAATTGCTAAGCAACAAGCTCTTATAACAATCTAAAAATTTTTCCGGTAAATTTAACCACTTATGATATTATATATGAAAATTCATAAAGAATATTACATAACAACCTATGAAAATCAATTTCCATTTTAGAACAAAATAAACCATGATACAATAATAATTGATATAAAAATTTGAATTGGAACTTACACATGTTCAATATGACCGCCTTCACCGTCATTTTCCCATTCGAAATAAAAATTCTGCTATTACGTTTTGCTTGAATCAGTCCAGAAGTAAATTTGACCCTAATTTCTGAATTTAATTGGAGAAGTTATGTACATCCTATCTTTTAAATAACCCCAAAGGAAATAGTTCAATGGTGTAATGTGTGGAGATCGTGCTGGCCAAGGATTTGGAGTATTTGTTCCGATCCTATTCACCTTCATATCTTATATCTAAATATGTGACTACGGTTCTATAATTATGAGCAGGCACTCCATCTTGCTGAAACCACATGCCAACGGTATTAGTCATGGATAAGTCGTCCAGCAAATCCTCCACTTCGTTTTGTAAGAATGCTGAATATCTCTCTGTTGTCAGAATGCCTTGAAAAATGATGGGGTCAACAATTTTTGTTTCAATTACTCCAAGCCAAACATTGAACCCAAATCCTTCTTGGTACCTTGAAGACCTCAGTTCTCTGGGATTTCTTGTAGTTCAACGTTCTGAATAATTTTTGTTGAATAGTCCATTGTTCGATAAATACGATTCGTCAAGAAACAAAATTTTATGATAAAATCTGTTATCATCCTGCCACATTTGTAAAAACGTACGATACCGCACATTCTCCACTTAATTCCCTGAGCGAAACTTCTGGATCTTAATTCAAATAAGCTTTATTTCTTCTTGCACTTCTAGTTTTTCCTTTCTGAATGAACCATGCTCTCTCATTTTAAGGAAATATGACAGGCCTTCAAAAATTCAAGCATCAAATTCATAATTTCTTCAATCCTACATGCAGGACGTATCGGTTTCTACAGAATGTTTAGTCAAAGCACTGTGGTAGATTTTTCTAGATTTCGCATGATATTGGTGTTGGTTTAACCTTTAATTTACAGGTTGAGAAGTTTCTCCAATGTAGAAGCTATGACAAGAAAGACACTCTATCCTGTAGACGACATTCTTGATCTAATCGGGATAGAGTGTGTTCCTTGTTATAGCTTCTACATTGGAGAAACTTCTCAACCTGTAATCAAAAGGTTATACCAACACCAATATCATGTGAAATCTAGAATTATGTACCACAGTGCTTTGACTAAATATTCTGTAGAAACCGGACACATCTTTGACTTCAAAAATTTTACCATTATTGATAGGGTGTCAACCAAGCAGCAGAGGTTATTGTTTGAGTCTTTATAAATTAACATGCAAGGAAAGAAGGTTATAAATACACAAACAGATTATAAAAAAAATGTCAAATACGCTAGTAACTTTTTGGCGAATTTCACATCAAGACCGTGTCAACTCTCTCATCGTTTGTAAAAGGCACTTGTGCCCTTATTATTGCAAGTTTCGATTGATTATCTGTATATACATTCAATGAGAGAACGGAATTTTTCTTTTGCATTGAATTAAAAATTGATTTTCATAGTTTGTTATACGTTATTTCCATTAGATTTTTATTAGTAAATATTTTGAAGAAAATTCACTGCCATTTTGAAATGGTATTGTTGAAAAGCTTCTTTCAAGTGAATTTTAGAAAAAAATTAGCGACTACCGATTCCTCATGCTAGTTTGATAGTTGTATCAATTACCGATCAAACTAGAAGTAATACAGAGTTCTCATTATGACTATCTAACGAGCCTTCTTTTCTTCCTGGTATTAATATCATCTGGTGGTACAGATACATTGACGACATCTTGTGTTACTGGAAGTGTACAGATAGACAGCTAAATATGTTTCTCAAGAATTTGAACCAATAAAATAACTGAATTCAACCTACTATCCAGACAGAAACGGGTGAAACTAAACAAGATTCTTAGGAAGAATTGAAATAATTAATCAAAGTGTAATAAATACTATTGTAACGAATTTAAGTCTATAAATTAGTAATTTCGGCTTTACTGGTGCTTAGAATTATTGTGGAAATATTTTACATCAAGAAATAGAAGCGAATATATTTGTTTTCTGGAAAATTGCTGGTACCTTTTAGCGTTTCCCAAAAACGCCTGGATGTTTGCGGGAAAAACGTAGTGGGGAGAGACTCACGATATATATATGTGACTGACTCAGCAAGGAGCATTATTGATTTTGGCCCAGAGACCTCATAGAATAGACTGCTAGTGGTTGAAATAAATTGTGTTATTCAGAATAAATCGACATTGACATAAATAATTGAAGTTAAGTTATAGTGTAGTGTAATAATCATTAGTTCAAATCAGAATTATTTATCATAAATAGTGCCAGTTACCTAATTTATCATTTTAATAAATCATAAGAATAAATAGTAGTGTTTAGTAACTTTTGCTCCCTAAATTAGAATGAATAACGTTACACTATACTTAAAGTTAAAAAACAATGGCATGCTTCAAGAATATTTACTTTTGGAAGACAACGATGTGAAAAAGCTGCGTAATTTTGATGTTCAAGCAAATAATACTTGATGAACTTCACGAAAATATGATGTTTCAAGATTCTGAGCCATTATTTTGCAATAAAATTGTAAAAAATATTGGGTCATCATATATTATTTGAGGTTGGACATGAACCTTGTAAAATTTTTATCAACCAATCAGTCAGCATTGTCAATTTAACAAATAAAAAATACTCTTTCTCGTTTATTACGCGGCATTTAGCGATCAAAAAACATGTATAATTGGAACAAACTGAATGATGTCTACAAGTGATAAGTCCATATATTGTACTGGATTATTCTCAAATTGTAGCGCTCCTGAGATGCCTAAGGTGTAGCCAAAACTGTAGATTTGAAAAGTAAAAATATATATATATATATATATATATATATATATATATATATATATATATATATATATATAAATTCCCTTATTTCAACCACTTACATTAATTCTTATGTTTGATCCCATGATTTTCCTATTATTGGATTACATTCTGGAAATAATATAATCGACTTACATTCGAACATCAATTGTAGTAATTTCGCCATTAGAATATTACATGCATATAAATACATAATGTAATTACTAAGAGAATAAATTATTGATCAATCCAATAATGTAATAACTTAGTTATCGTTTGTAATGTTTAAACATGGAAAAAATTCATTTCAAGCGACAACATATTAACGCATATACATATATATATATATATACAGAATTCTGCCTTGTTTCCTCAGAATTTCATTTTCTAATATATTGTCACTGATTATTAGCAATGTTTTATACGATTGTCTTATTGTTTTATTTTCCTTGCTACACTGAAGCAATTTTCTCCGGTTCGTTCTTTTGCTGTACAAAACATTTTCAATTTTGTTTTATAGTTTTATTTTGTCGGTGTTACTTTGTTCATCACTCGGGTGTCAATTTGCTGAGACAGTCGAAGGTCGGGTCAGACATTCCACTGTTTCTGAACCGTCGTCTGTTCATTTCGATTGTACGAAGAGACTTGGTCATTATGTTGTTAGCGGACATACACACTTTAATTGAAGATGTCGAGCAGTCTGCTTCTTCAACTTATCCAAGTTGGGAGTGCATCGTGAATGACCACCACAGGGACGGATTGATGATTCAAAATTTCAAAATTCCTCTTATGAACTGATGGTAGAATGAGATAGTACAAAAAAATACGGGAACAACAGTAACAACAGGCAAACCAAAATAAATCACGAACATCCCCAGAATATTGCTAATTACTACCATAAAGGAAAAATGCAAATAGTATCTACTGTTTATTTTCGAGATGTTCAACTCTTTTCTCATATACATTTATTTGTCAATTTCAGTAATCCATATGAAGCAGTGGCATATTTATACATTTCCCAAGTATAAGCCGTTGAGTTTTTACCGCTCTTATTTCTACAATAATTGTTTGTCCCTAATAATAATCGCTGTTTACTTCATTGAAAAATCTGACGTGAACATCACGTGACTTACTTGTACATCATTTGATATATATATATATATATATATATATATATATATATATATATATATATATATATATATATATATATATATATATATATATATATATATATATATATATATATATATATATATATATATATATATAATACGATGTGATTTTGGGTTTGATTATATATATATCATTGGATATATATAATCAAACACAAAATCTCATCGTTCCACAGTTAACCGTTTTGGATTTACCCAAGAGATTTTAAGAATCTGTCAAGTAAAATGCGCTTTTAGCCAAGTCGGTTGCTATGGAAACAGTAGGCCATTATTCTTATACTACAACATTCCTAAATACTGATTTCCAAAATTTCATGATTACCAACAGATCTGAATTTATGCGCAAAATTAAAAAATAAATTCTTACTGAAGGGCACTTCCGGATCAGTCTTTTGTTATGAAATCAGTAGGTAATCATTCAGATGCTACAGCAGACTGAAATATCAACATTTCAATATTCTACACCTGATCGTTTCGAATTTATGCGAAAAATTCCAAAAGACTGTCAAGTGAAGTGCACTTCCGGCTCGATGAATCTCAATAAAAATAGGATATGAGCATCTAGACGGTAAAATTGTCCTAAATACTGAATTCTAACAATCTATGTTCAATCGATTTGGATTTAAGCGGAAAATTCAAAAAGTGTTTCGAATGAAGTACTCTTCCGGTTCAGTAGATAAGAATCATAATGCAAAGTGTATAACTCGATATTATAGAAGTGCCTAATACAAAATTTGAATATTTTACGACTGATTGTTTAGAATTCATGAGGAAAATTCAAAAAGTCTATCATATAAAGTGCACTTCTGGCTCAGCCGATTGTTACAAAAATAGAAGATGACCATTGAGATGCTACAGCAATTTCAAATGCTATATTCCACTATCCTACGGCTGATCGTTCTGGATTTATTCAGAAAATTAATAAAAAGTCTCAAGTAAAGTGCACTTCCGGTGTGGCCAATCGCAATCATAATGCAAGATGTACAATAAGATGTTATAGTAGTTCTTTATACTAAATTTTAATATGCTATGGCAGGTCATTCTATATTAATGCAAAAAATTCAAAAAAAGTTTCAAGTAGAGTGCACTTCTGGCCTGGTCGATTCTTACAACAATATAGCAGATAACCATTCTGATACAACATCAAGTTAAAATATTGAATTTCAACATCCTACGGTTGATCATACTGGATTTATCAGAGAAATTCGAAAAAAGTTCTAAGTAAAGTACACTTCCGGTACAGACGATTAGAACCATAACGCGAGGTGCACAACTAGACCCTATACCAGTCTTAAATAAAAAATTTAAACATTATACGTTCAACCAGTTTTGAGATTTGCGACTTACGCACGAACGCACGCACGCACGCACGAACATACGTACCGACATCAAGTAGTCAAAATGAATTCAGGGATGCCCAAAACGGATATTTCCATCAAAATCTCTATAGGTGAATTTTGTCGGTTTCACAATACTTGTTACTTTGTACAAGTAAGTAAAAAGATTAAATAACAAAATAAGCATAAGAAATCTTTTCGAATACTATTTACGGTCTCCAAATTTACCGACCTAGGCTCAAGCCCACTCAACCTGCTCGTGTATCCACCTCGGACATGAAGCTTGAAGAGCACAGAAAAGTATTATGGCACTTTTTTGATGGTATTTATTGTCATCAACTCTTTTATAGGCTTGCAGCCAACACAAAGCTACCTTTTTTCGATTTGCAATCTCAAAATCAGCATTGATTGACAAGTGGGAGCACCTGTTGCTTCCGAAGCATCTTTTGCTGTTGAACATATAATTGATCGTTATCCCTTTCCGATCATTCTCTAGAAGCACAATTCTAATTCGTAGAGATAGCTACTTGACACATGTATCATCTAGCGGACAGTTGGAGAAGTGATTCAATGTTGCCACCGTTTAAGACAGTCTTCCAGAAGTAATAGACAGGGTCAAGTAAGTTTTTGACATCTGTATGTCATCAAATGGTAGCACTTGAACAGAATCCAACAACTATGATGAATAATGAATTGGAAAATGATCAATCATGAACTGAGTTTGATTCAAAGCATAGTCCTCACTTGTTACCAACATAAATTTGTAGATCATATTGTTCTACTAACATACAAGTCCCTTTAAATGTAACTATGTCATGAAGTCCTTTGCATGAAGACTGGGGCCTGTCTCTAAGCTGTCTCTACGAATTAGAAAAGGACTATATGTTTTTTGTGGCACAGAAAATATTTGTATAGGTCTATGTTAACAAGATTGTAGGCCTGTATCCTGAGGGTTCTCGTTGTTCTATAGTTGAACTTTGAATCAACTGTAAAGCATGACAGGATGACTCTTCATATTCTAATTTCCAGATTAAAGACACAATGCTCATACTCTTTCTGTCTTAGTTATATGCCACTTTACTTAATCGAATGCTACGGCCCTGTCCCGTGATTAACTTAATTTGAGTGAAGCACTAATTGAAGTTTACAAAAGAATTGAGTATAATCAAAAGCTTACGCGATATGTTCTATTGAAAATAGCAAGAAATAAATTTCAACGTTATACTTTTTTTTGAGATCTATTCAAGAAAAAATTCATTCCATAAAATACAGATTACGTTGTTTAGTTTTGAACCTGATTTTTCATAGAAATTAATTTTGTTAAATGAACAACGTTTGTATTAGATGTGCATATATTTTAACAATTTAAGTGAACGCTGAAATACGTTTTATATATTTTTTAATCATCAAATGCAGTTTATAATATTGATTAAATCTCTTTTTGCACTCACTTTAATGTCAATAAAAACGCAATAAATTCTAATTGTACATAATTCCGTAGGCGCGGCGTAGTTTTTGTCAATTATCACAATTCAACTTACTGCAGACTATGTAGTATTATCCTTTAGTTTTTACATATATATATATATATATATATATATATATATATATATATAAATTAAATATTTCAACTTAAAATATTTGAAAAAAGTTAATTTTATTTAACACGTGGTTACAATGTGTTGATACAGGAGAATACTTGAACAATGAACAATTTTTCTAGGATTCAGGGGTTTTTATTACATTTCTTATCATAATGGAAAAGTACTGTAAAAAGTGCTGACACAATAATAATTGTTGTGGAATAGGGATACAACCGTACATAATTCCTCCCTTCTGAGATTTTACAATAATTATTATTTAATGGTACTTAATTCTATATTTGACTCTTTATTACTATTGGACTCTTTATTTTTTCTACAAATTGTTGAAAGCTTAATTTTAAACTCATATAATAAAGCAAAGCATATTATTAAAAATAAAATAACATAAATAATATAAAAATGATGATCATTAAAATTATTCAAACTCAATTCATTTATTTGTGGCAACTCTTTTAGTGTTATATTTACTCTATCTATTTTATTAAAATTTGTTAAATTCAATGGTTGAAATGTATTATTGAAATTAAAAGCTTTGAATATTATTTCTTTATAAGTTTCTTGAATTATATCAAATTTGAAATTATTTATTACGCATTTATTCATGAGTTTTAATTTGAATATACCTTTAATTTTTCTATTCAGTGTATTACTTTCACAATTAATTTGAATTTGTTGCTCCTTGGGACTTATTATAACTAATTCATTCGTGTTTTGAATTTTTTCCCAAGTGTTCTCTGACTCTAAAATATGATATTTACAATCATCATTTGTTTGAACCTTTGTTTGTTTGTTTGTTTTTCTGTTAATTGTATAATTTGGTTATGTTTGATGAAAGGTGAAGGAGTAAATTGATATAAATCGTAAGTCTGGGAAGAGAAAATTGGTACATCAATAAGGAAATATATCTGTTCGTTATCGTGTTGACAGTAAGTCTCTATAATTTCGTTCAGTTGCCAAATATCTTTATTTTGTGTAATTTTTCTGATATTGATTGGGTCAATAATATTTGTGTGTAGTTTTCTCAAAGTACTATAAGTTAAACTGATTTCTATCTGCTTGATAAGATTATTTAAACTCTGAATTATAAGTATTAACTTTTGAAATTTATTCTCAACATCTATTCTTCCTTGCCAATTGAAATTTCTCTTTAACATCTGTTTAATATGCACCATTTGTGATTTCATTAAATTTTCATTACTCCTTATATTTTCAATTTGATTATTGAATTTATCAATCATTTCTTTACTTATTTTTAAATTTTGGTTATTCTGATCCTATGGCATAGTCAGAGGCGTCCGTCGTTAATATAAAATCTTTATGAAATTTTGGAAATTGTAATATAGGAGATGAAGTGAGAATTTGTTTACATTCTTCAAAACTTTTCCTATAAGATTCATTATAAATATCTATATTTTGTCCATTTTTCAGGCACAAAGTTAAAGGTTTTGTAAGTTTAGCAAAATTTGGAATAAATTTACGATACCATCCAATTGTACCAAGAAATTGCTTAATTTGTTTTTTTGTTTCAGGAATATTAAGATTTTTAATTTTCTCCATGTTAGAAAGATCTGTTTTAATTCCATAAAATAGCCTAAATATTTCGTTTCTGTTTGCAAGAACTCCGATTTATCGATTTGGATTTTTAAATTTGCTCTCCTCAGTTTCTCAAAAACTAATTTAATATTATCTAAATGTTCTTCAAAAGTTTTGCCAAAAATAATTACGTCATCTAAATAAACTAAACAAATTTTATTAACTAATTCTTCTAATGCAATATTCATCATTCTTTGGAATGTTGCAGGTGCATTTTTAAGACCGAAAGGCATACGCAAGAATTCATAATGACCGGATGAAGTAGAAAATGCGGTCTTTTCGATGTCATTTTTGTTCATAGGGATCTGATGGAAACCTGAGTGCAAATCTAAAGTCGTGAAATATTTTGAATAACCAATATGATCCAATAATGTATCAATATTAGGAATTGGGAATTTATCATCTTTCGTCTGAGAATTTACTTTTCTAAAATCGATTACTAATCTCGTTTTTCGTTTTCCGGAAGCGTCTAACTTTTTTGGAACTATCCAGATGGGAGAATTCCAAGGAGAATGAGATGGTTGTATGACTTTTTCTGATAACATTTTTTGAATATGTTCTTCGATGTCTTGTTCGTAGATTTGAGGAAGTCTATAATTTTTTGTATGAATAGGAATTTCATTATTGAGAATCATTTTATGTTCACATAAATTTGTACAAGACAGTTGGTCGTTGGGGTTTGGAAAAAGATCTTCAAAATTATCTACAAATGATTTTAATCTAGTGTTTTCAATTTGATTTAAATGTTCTGAACGGATTTGAATATTATTATTTTTTTTTCGAGTTTTAAAATTATTACTCTGTAATTTACTTTCTTTCCCTTGTATATTAACAGAATCTCTAGTAAAATCTATTTGAATATTTAATTTTTTGAATGCTTCAATACCAAGTAATAAATTGTATTCTTTATGAAATTTATGAACATAGCATTTTAATGGAATTTTATTAATTTTCAAAATAACAAACTGTGAAATAGTTAATTTACCATTTGCGGTTGTAAACGTGCATTTTTCGTCATAAGTTTTAATTTTTTTTAATTTAATTTAATCAGGATGTATTAAGTTGATACTTGATCCCGTGTCTAGTAAAATGATATAGTCTTGTATTTGTAATGATGGTAAGTTGTATGTTAAACTAGACATTACTTGTTCGGTTCGTCTGTTTCTGTCTCCAATTCTAAAAAATAATCATTTTCAAGTTCATTGTCTTGTTCTATGATTTCATATTCGTCAGCGGTTTGTTCTAGTTCATCTGAACTTTCATTGAGATTGTAATTCTGTCTAATTGTCTGAGTTGACATAGGTATAGTACTCGTAAGTCTTGACTGCTGGGTCGTTGGCTTAGGTTGATAAGCTCGTTTCGTGTCAATATAATTTTTTATATTCTGACGAGGAGCAAAAGGTCTTGGTTGATTTGGATTATTATTAAATTGGATAGGTTTAGATGGGAATTGTTGACTTGGGAACTTTTTTGGTGGTATATTGAAGCTAAAATTTTGTTTATCTTTTAACATTGGTGATTGATGTAAATTCTGATGTGAGTAATTAAATTCATTTCTCAATAAACATTCACATTCCTCTAATGTATTTGGTTGTTTAACAATAAATGATCCTCTTACTGATAAAGGTAGGAGGGTTATAAAATGTGAAACTACTAATTTTTGATTCTCTTTAATAATTGCATTTTTCTGCAATTGATTATATTCTTTTAATGAAATCTTTGATTTATATTGTGAAAATTTCTGAATTATATTTTCTAAAGTTTTGTCTGTACTGATTTTATTTTTCATCTGCAAAATTTCTAATAAAATTGTTTCGGCTGTACTTTTATCACAAAAATTTGTGGTGAGGTAAACTTTTAAATCATTCCAATCTTCAAATTTATTTTCTGATAATAATTCTGCCGCTTTGTGTGTGAGTTTGGTTTTTATAAGTCCAAAAAGATATGTTCTCTGAATGGGACTTAAAACAATGTTAGCTGAAGAAATCAGTACATCGTCTACTGCACTGATGAAATTATTTAATATTTTGATGTCTCCATTATATGAAGGAATGATTTCAGCAAGGTTTTTCAATTCTGAAAGTGTTGTTGTAGCCATTGTTGAAATATTTGATATGTTCAATCTACTTGGCTTTAAAATTAAGCTTTTTATAGTGTTATTTGAAGTATCAGTGTTTTCTGATTCAATATCAGAAATTTCAGAATCTGTACTATTATCACTACAATACATATGTAGACTATTCTGTGTGTTTGGGACTGTGCCGGTTCCTTTATTACTAGTCTTTGCTAGAGGTATCCCTTCGTGTAATACAGAAAAATTGTTTAAATTCTAACTTACAAAGTTATCGTTAGCAATATGAGAATTGTTTGATGGTTTACGGACATCACCGGGCCACTGATTGTTCCTGGAGCTGGAGACGTGATCGGAAAGTTGTCGAACAGCAAGTCTTCCTTCCTCTCGTGATTCTTCTGCTACTGGTTTTCCAAGGAAAATTGATTTCTTCGTTAGGTCTGCGTTTCTTGTTGTTTCCACAGATCGTTGTAGACGATTTGTTTGAAATTATTTTTCTTGGTTGATATTTTATTAGTAGATCAGTGTAAAGAATTAAAATTCACCACACAATTACTTTTTGTGTTTCTCTGATCCTACCGACTGCGCCAATTGAATATTTTAACTCAAAATATTTGAAAAAAATTAATTTTATTTAACCCGTGGTTACAATGTGTTGATACAGGACAATACTTGAACAATGAACAATTTTTCTAGGATTCAGGGGTTTTTATTACATTTCTTATCATAATAGAAAAGTACTGTTAAAAGTGCTGACACAATTATAATTGTTGTGGAATAGGGATACAACCGTACATAATTTATATATATATATATATATATATATATATATATATATATATATATATATATATATATATATATATATATATATATATATATATATATATATATATATATATATATATAGATAATTATGTAAAATGTAACAAAAATTAGTATAATAAATTCAACAAGTATTAGAACTCATCTAGAGTTACAATAGTTCACAATAACTTCTTTTCGAAATCCCAATTTTTTTCAACATTTCGACCTCTACGAGCCATTCAGGTTTTTTCATTACTACTCGATCCAATAACAATAACAATGGAACAATTGATTTTGATAGAAGTGAGTTGTCAGATACTTTAAATATTATAATTATAAAGTTGTACAAATGTCTGCCTTCACGAATAATGAGTTCACAATTGGCTTACGATGAAGCTCTTGCACCTGGTCACAATGCACTGGTAGTACGAAACTGGTTGAATGAAAATCTTTCTGCACGACGGATAGGACGATTTCGTGGCCTGCAAAGTCGCCAGATTCATATCTACATAACTTTTATTCGTGGGGTACATGAAAAATCTGGTAGACATAAGTACTCAAATTCTATTGATACGGAAAAAATTTTACGGAAATGATTTGAAAATGCAGTCATAAGAATTCGCAACAACAAACATATGAAGAGTGAATAATTAATTTCTTCGACTCCTCCAGTGTTATATTGATAATAACAGTAATCATTTTGAGAATTTATCATATTTCAGTTGACTTATAATTTCTTTCTCAGTTAAATTGATTTCTTTGTAGATCTTTGCAGAATTTGATCCATATCTGTGATACTTTCTTTATCCAATGATCCTTTCAGTGATTAGTCTCATATTTGCAGTGAAAAATATTCCATTCTAAACTCCTCGTGTTTGTTTGCACATAGATTTCACGCATGTCGTACTGTTTTGAGCAATAGCTCTCAAACAATGACCACTTCATTCAAAAGTCTAGCCCTACAAGAGGTGTTCAATACACTCTCTCCAATTGTCAGAATAGCACTGTTCTAGAACTGCTGTCAAAATTTCAGTCGCTGGTATTGCCATCTCTTGACTGTTAGCCTGACTGTTTGTTCATTTAGCGTTTCCAGCTATGAGTTGAATGTCCTTTGTCATATAGATATTGTCTTAGTGTTACGTAATACATGAAGATAGTAAGATAACATATAGAGTTTTTTTTTTGAGCTGCCATCTATCGATATCTTAAGAACTGAAGACCTGAATTATTTTCATCATGGCGACATTTCCGGTTATACAGGAGGTCGACATCAACTTTGTTATTTAGGATGGAACACCCTATATTTTATTATATTTTTGAATTCTCTTTTTTATTGAAGCAACTGTGGCTTTATTCTAAACAATTTCTGGAATAATTGCATGCAGCTCCTAAAAAAACAATTATCTCAAATTCACATCGTTGAAAAAATTTGATTTTATATATATGTACTCAGAATGAAATGATGTTTTTTAGAATGTCAATATTTTTTATAGATATTGAGCAAGATGTGTATAGAATGGCTCCAAAATTTGAGAACTAAAGTGTTAGAAAACTCAAATTTTTCAAATGGGAACCTCCATATTTAACTATAGGCTACGTGCATGAAGTCTACTTACGCCTCTAGCGAGCAATGGAGAACGATTGAACTCCTATTCTATCATTGTTCCATATTTATAATTTTTTAAATGTACTAATATTTATTCAATTCAGCTGTGTGCGTATAATATAACTTGCAAAGCATAAAAGGTACGTTGAAATTATTTATTTTGAGTATTTTCTTCTTCAATTATAACGTACCTATTAGATAAAACGTCTCAATTTGTCCAAATTGACCAAAAAATCTTAAATTATGACGCCGATGATCTTGTGGATCGGGTTTATATGTATCAAACACTGTATCCCTTTTACCGAGGAAGCATTGAAAAAAAGCGTGAAATTGGTTTTGCAATATTAAACATGTTGAAGAATATGTTGCTGACGATATTAACAACAAAATTATTGCGAAGTGCATCCGACAAACTTCTATCACTGAAACATCTTACAAATTAGAGATAGAGATAAATTCATGAATCCCAAATCGATGATGAATTTTTCCAATTTCACAATTGAATTACAAACATATTTGGTATATAGATTAATAATGAAAGACAGATAATACTCTATTCACCGCTTTGACCCACTTCACTCGTTTTTTTATGCTATAACTGGGTACATGAAATCTATGAAACTATATTTCACTTGAATCATCCTTAACACAACAGCCTGAAGCAGAACAAGCGTTTTCCCATGTTTTATATGCAATTATTTTCAATGATGTATTCTGAGAAATGGAGTTCAATGCTTACAATGGTGCTCACTATAAGCGCTCGCATCGATATTTGTTCAAACTCCGCTCCCTTGCACATAGCCTATAGCTTTGAATATTACTGTAAAAAGCAGGAGAAGTTTTTCATTGGCACCATGTATCTATTTCTGGAGGTTTCTGAGATATTAACATCAATAGAAAAATACATATTGTGAAACCTACAAAATTCACATTTCTAGATTTTGATGGGAATTTCCGTTTTGAGCATTTTTTAATCCATTTTGACTATTTTGATGTCGGTACGTGTGTTCGTATGTGCATATGTTCTCAATTCGCAAATCTCGAAGACCGTCAAACGTATTATGCTGAAATTTTGTATTTAGGATTGGTATAAAGTCTTGTTGTGCACCTCGTATCATAGTTGCAATCTTCTGTAGCGAAAGTGCACTTCACTTGAATTTTTTTTTTAATTTTCCGCATGAATCTTCAATGATTAGTCGCAGGATACTGAAATTTAGTATTTGAGATTGCTGTAGCATTTAAATAGTTATCTTCAATTCGGTGCCAATCGGCTGGTCCGGAAGTGCACTATATAACAGACTTTCCGATTTTTCCGCATGAATTCAAAACAGTCAGTTATAGAATATTGAAATTTCATATTGAGTACTTCTAGAATATTTAGTTGTATATCTCGCATAATGATTGCAATCGTCTGTACCGGAAATGCACTTTAATCAAAACATCTTATGAAATTTCCGTTTAAATCCAAAACTATTGAATGTGGAATGTATAAATTCAGTATTCAAGACGATAGTACCGTTTAGATGCTCGTGTCCTATTTTCATTGAGATCGACTGAGCTGAAAGTACATTTTACTTGACAGTCTGTTGGAATTTTTTGCATAAATTCGAAATGATCGGCTGTAGAGTATTGAAAATTAGTATTTCAGTCTACTGTAGCATCTGAATGATTGCCTACTATTCACATAACAATCGATTGAACCGGAAGTACACTTTAGTCGATTTATTTCTAATTTTGATGACCTACTGTTTCCAAAGCAACAGACTGGGCCGAAAGTGCACTTTACTTTTATTTTTAGAATTTTTCAGATGAATCCTAATCGATTAGACATGGAACGATGAAATGAATATCGTATTATTATATGCAAAAATATATTCAATGATGGGAAGTCCACGTCAAATTTTTGTCAATATCTCAGAAACAGATACATGGTTCTAAAGACAAACCTATCTTTTTACTTACTTGTACAAAGTAGCAAGTAAGTATTGTGGAACCGACAAAATTCACCTATCGAGATTTTGATGGAAATATCCGTTTTGAGCATCCCTGAATCCATTTCGACTATTTTTGACTTGATGACGATACGTATAATGTTGAAATTTTGTATTTAAGACTGGTATAGGGTCTAGTTGTGCACCTCGCATTATGGTTCCAATCGTCTGTATCGGAAGTGCACTTGAAACTTTTCTCGAATTTCTCTAATAAATCTAGAATGATCAACCATAGGATGTTGAAATCCAGTATTTGAGCTTGATGTTGCATCAGAATGGCTATCTGCTATTTTTGTAATAATCGGCCAGGCCAGAAGTGCACTTTAAGTGGAACTTTTTTTGAATTATTTGCATAAATATGGAATGTTTCGCCATAGCATATTGAAATTCCGTATGAAGAACTTCTATAACATCTTATTGTACATCTTGCATTATGATTGCGATCGGCTAAACCGGAAGTGCACTTTACTTGGGAATTTTTTTCAATTTTCCGCATGAATCCAGAATGATCAGTCGTAGGATACTGGAACTTGGCATTTGAAATTGCTGTAGCATCTTAATGGTCATCTTCAATTTTTGTAACAATCGTCTGAGCCGGAAGTGCACTTTACATGACAAACTTCTTGAATTCTCCGCATAAATCCAAAACGATTGAACATAGACTGTTAAAATTCAGTATTTAGGATGATTATACCGTCAAGATGCTTATATCCTATTTTTATTGAGATCCATTAAGCCAGAAGTGCATTTTACCTGACAGTCTTTTGAAATTTGGCGCATAAATCAAAATAGAATATTGAATAGGTATAGAATATTGAAATTTAGTATTTAAGTCTGCTGTAGCATCTGAATGATTGCCTATTATTTTCATGACAATAGACTGAACCGGAAGAGCCCTTCAGTAGGAATTTATTTTTCAATTTTGCGCATAAATTCAGATCTGTAGGTAGTCGTGGAATTTTGGAAATCAGTATCAAGGAATGTTGTAATATAAGAATAATGGCCAACTGTTTCCATAGCAATCGACTTGGCTGAAAGCGCATTTCATTTGACAGATTTTCAGAATCTCTTGGGTAAATCCAAAACGATTAACTGTGGAACGATGAGATTTTGTGTTTGATTATATATATATCCAATAATATATATGATCAGACACAAAATCACATCGGGTTATATATATATATATATATATATATATATATATATATATATATATATATATATATATATATATATATATATATATATATATATATATATATATCCAATGATGTACAAGTAAGTTACGTGATGTTTACCTCAGATTTTTTCTTACAGTAGAATTCGAAGCTGTAAGTTAAAATGCGGGTTTTCATTTGAGAAATTTGATATATCCGAAACTGTGAAATTGATTGTTTCCAGGTCTTAATGTCGAATTGAATGACAGTTCTCATCATACCTATAATCTATCCAAAAATTCAAATTACGTTCGAGCGGTCAAATACGTTAAAATTTTCCAACAAATGAATAAAAATTAATTTCCATAATAAACGCTTGAAACTCCAATTATTCCTATCACTCAAGGGTAACAAACTCCACGAATATTCATGACTGGATTCAAAGTATCATTTATACGATATTGGCACAAAAACATTCGACGAAAAGAATCAATGTCGGATTCACGAGAAGTGAAAACTTCTGCTTGAAGAGTATTCCAGTGGAATAATCATTGGCGTTCGCAACGCAGCTACCGCAATCAACTGAAATCCTGAAATTATTTCCGATCTAGAAGAACGGAGTGCTGGACGAGAACTTTGTCCGTCCGAGCGAAAAAGCAAACATGGACTCGGGAGATTCACCGAAGCCATTTGTTGAACGATGCTTGCTGCGGGTGCTACATATACGGGCTGAATAAAAAAAGATAACTTTTTATATGGAAGAATTTTGAACTGTTCGATTTTATTTGCTCAAGCTAATATATTTTGCTTCACCTGTTTTAATTTGGAAGCTGCGCAACAAATCCCGTCTTCGTTTTTTAAATCAACAAAATACAGTGACATCAGAGTCTTTAGTGGTTACGTAACAGGCACAATTAGGGCGGATCCAGACTTACTTCACCCACTAACGTTACAGTTTAACGGTAAAGAGTTTCGTCCGATTGCGGTAGCAATTGTTTTTCCGTTGGCAGAGTTGATGTTTACGGCAAACCTTGCAGCCCAATAACATTCGCAATGAACGTTTCAAAGCGAAGGAATTGTCTTGTCGCTGCAGACATACAGATGCTGATGACTGATAAAGTGAAAGAAGACTCAATGTGCCAAGGAAAGAAGCGACTGGCGCTTGACGATCAACGCCTTTTTCACCAAAGCCAGCGCCTTTAATACCCTCACTTTATTTTCTTCCTTTCTAAGCCAAGCTATATCGTATTACATTATTATGCTGTTATTCGCTTTAATTCTCCACCAAATTGAGTTCATTTTCACTATTGTGTTAGCGTAACAGGAATTTTATTCGTATTACAGGAAATTGGAGTTTCTTTTGACTAAATTTCTCAAACAAATTCTCATTATAGTACAGGATAATCATAAATGATTGACCGTGCCCCCACTTTTTGATTTAACGAATTACTGTCCTCTACCTACATTTTTAACTCCAAGGAACAAGCTATCAACGAAATATGTATAAAAGAGTTCAAAGAATAAGATATTAATGTTACAACTTCATTCCGTGGAAGAAAATTTTGATCATGATACGATTATGTATATTGTTGACAAGACTTGCGCACCTCTCCAACCGATAATTAAATTCAAGGGTGAATTAAATATAGATATCAGTCGTATATCACACATTCCCTGAATTTAATTACCGAATTAAACACGAAAAGCAATCCCGAAAACACATGTAGCTATTCAAAGCGTCCCACGAAAATATCAAGCGATATTACATTCATAAACTTCCAACGCACATTCAACATGGCGATAATAACTGAACATCAGCACGCAAGTGTTATGTACAACAATAGAATCCATCTTTGTCGGCTCCGCAAAAACGAAAATCATTCTGTCTTTGTTATCTGGATGGAGGTTGAATTAAAAAGCGCAATTAATATAATCGTAGGCCTCTATCGAGGGCGTGTGCCCGCATGAAGCAGATGTAATGCGTTGGAGGATTACAAGGGTGATAACCTTGAAAGAGGAATTGAGAGACCTTGGGACTGTTTTCGTATGAAATGAGTAATTATTTAATTGATAGTAATTACAGTCAATTTTGTTATAAATAGTGTTATTATATCAGTTTTGGGAAAATAAGGGTCTCAATTTAAAGCCTATTTTAATTCATTATACAGTTGATTCATCATAAAATCCTTTAGGTACAGAATGTGTTGAATTTTGAATTGTAATGTACTGAATCGAACAGGATTCCTACAGGGAAAACGCCGGTTAAACGAGTGATATACGCAATAGAACTGTTGTCTAGCCGGCGCGACTGTCTGATATGTGTCAAGGATGTAGTGACGTCAGACCGAAGAAAATTTATCGAAATATTCGAGAAACAATAGCCGCAGGTATATAAACCAGAAAACTTATTCGAATTGGGCAGAAAGTAAGTGAGTAAAGAAATAAGGTATAAACAGTATTAGTCAGAGCGCGTACAAGTTATTGATTGGTTGTTTGATTACGGAGCGCGCAAAAGTGAACTAAACGAAGAGAACCAATGGGAATGAATAAAAAAAGTTAATAATAAATAGAGAAACAGTTGGCAATAAATAAGAAACCGTGGACACAATGAAAGACAGTGTTGTTGTTTAAGTGATAAAATGAGTACACTGACATTTATCATTTTAACGTCGATAAGTAGAAATATCAAATAGTAGATGATTCCAGTTATATACGTGTGACCTAACGCAAAGATAAATTATCAATCCACTAACAAGAGTTCAAAGCCCACCGCACATGTAACAATTTTCCAAGCAATTTTGTTCATTTAATTTTTAGTAAATTTCTTTGCGCTCTGGGCCAATTTGATCTGCGCTTAGTGTGAGACCTATTTTCGTAGCACACGATGCAAGCTGGGCCACTAATTTTGACTCTAGAACGTAGACTTGGTAGACTTGCTCATTAAAAATATGGATGTCGCCGAAAATAATTGTCGGAGGAGAGCAGGAGCATTTGCTGCGGTTATAGTTTGCGAGTTAACCATAATTACGAGACAGAGAAAAAGCAAGAAAGAACTCTGGTCAAGAGAATAGTTCTTGAGGAGGAACTAAGACCGCGAAGTTCTTAACATGTTGTTTGACGATCCTACCGCGTACAGACACGGGTCACTCTTGTATGCCTCAATGATTACTTTCACTTTCGTTCTCAATCATTTCATTTCTTTTCCATTAGCAATAATTTCTACTGATTAGTATCTCAAAACACCACAAAACACAATGCAGCGCAGCGTGCTGATGCATCACACAACTGATTAATGAAGTCACGTGATTTCGCCGTCCGTTCTGATTGGCTGTGGATAGCAGCCAGCGGCGCAGCAAGTGCGAAGGGTAGCACAGGCTCTATCTTGCATAACAAGTCTCGTGGCAAGCTTAGCACCCAGCTGCGAACTAAGTTTTTAGCATCGGAGCGAATGCGGCTCCAAGTGAACAAAATTGCTTGCATGTGCGGCGGGCTTAAGTTTTGTTAAAGTACATTGATAGAACAAAACGAAACTGCAGCTCAGTACATACAACAAAAATTATTGTAGATGTACTACAGGACGCTAAATGCGAGCGTACCACAACTGCCTGGAATTAAAATTATATATACCATAAGGCATATCTTTCACTTCGCTGTAATAAAGATCTTTCCGTAGTCCCGTCTGCAGCAGGATATTTAAAAGTTTCTCCATCTTCTTGACATAGACGGTAGTTATTATCTTCAGCCATACCAATTTGATGCAGATGGTGTTTTAGAGGGCAGTGGCCGGTTAAGAAACCTGTCTTAGTTCTTAGTTCTTAGATCCCCTTACTGGTAGCTCGTAGCTCTTTGACGCTAGTAGGCGAATTTTTGATGAGCCCCTTTCCTTGTTTATTCCCTTTGATACTTGTCCTGACTAGATCGTTCCATACTCTTATTATCTTTTAAATATGTCTTTTTTAAGAGCCTACATGTATGTCAATTCAGCACCTTATCTAGCAAGCTCATCTGCTTACTGGTTGCCTTTAATTCTCTCGTTCCCTGGCATCCACCATAATGTGATGTGATTACGTTTTGCCAATTGCTAGAAAGTCTCCCAGCTTGGATTGATAGGCGTAAGAGTCTATTGATCTTAGGGCAGCTTGGCTATCTAACATGATATTAATTATTGTTCTTTTGCGACCTTTTCTGAGGCTTATTTCAATGAAGAGATTGATTGTATAAATCTTAGCTTGGAAGATAGTGGTATTGGTTTCTAGAGGTTTCCTACCCCAACCTCTGCACTTTCTAGTTTTGAACCATTTGTGTACAGGAAGTCCTTCTTGAAGTTAGGTCCTCTTCATATCCAAAGTAGGCATTCTGGAGTACTCCTCTTATATTTATTCGACAACCTGGTCCTAGTACACCTACATCAACCGCTCCACTTTCTAGTTTCGAGCCATCTGTGCATAGTACAGGGAGCCTTCTTTGAACTTAGATCCTCCTGATATCCGTAGTAAGTGTTCTGGAATTTCTACCTTATATGTCTAATGTAGGGTCATATTTTGACCTGGCCAATTGATCTGCCTGGACTTCCTTTTAATAATTTTGTTCTGCTATGCAAATGATATTTTAAAGGGCAGTGGCCGGTTAAGAAGCCTGTCAGAACTCTAAGATCCCTTTTGCTGAGAGCTAGTAGCTCTTTGACGCTGGCAGATGAAGTTTTGACAAGCCTCTTTTCTTGTTCATTCTCTTTGATATTTATCCTGACTAGATCCCTCCGTACTCTTATTACCTTTTTAATGTAGCTTTTTAAGAGAACACATAAAGGCTCCGATCCTTGGTATGTCAGTTTAGCTACTTTCCTTGCAATCTCATCTGCTTAGTCGTTCCCATTAATTCTCTCGTGCCCTGGTATTCAACACAATATGATGTGGTTACGTTTTGCCAGTTGCTGAAGAGTCTCCTTGCAGATCCAGACTAGCTTAGATCAACAATCGTAAGAGCTTATTGTTCTTAGGGCAGCTTGACTATCTAACATGATATTCTATTGGTCCTTTGCAACCTTTTCTGAGGTTTGTTTCGACAAAGAGGTTGATTGCATAAATCTCAGCTTGAAAAATTGTGGTACTGGTTTCTAAGGATTTCTTACACCAATTTGTTAACTTTCTGGTTTTGAACTATCTGTGTACAAGGAACTTCTCTTGAAGTTAGGTTCTCCTGATGTCCATAGTAGGCGTTTTGGAATTCTCATCTTGATCCTAGTACACCTACACCAACAGCTTCATTTTCTAGTTTTGAACCATCTGTGCATAGCACAGAGAACCCTCCTTGAAATTAGGTCTTCCTGATGTCCATAATTGGTGTTCTGGAATTTCTTCCTTATATGTATTGTGAAAGCTATATTTTGTCAATGTGAGGTCATATTATGACCTGGCCAATTGATCCACCTGAACCTTCTTAAAAATCTCTAAGTGGCCTGTGAAGTGTCCAAATTCAATAGTTTTGTTCTGCTGTTGTTCACTTTAATATGTCAAGGGTTATCGCTGACAGTGTTTTCAGTGCAGTGAGTAGGTGCTCATTGCTCCTATAATACAAAGGCAGATCATGCATTGCATTTTCTACAACAGAGCCTGTGCAGTATTTTGCTTTACTTTTGGTTACCAGATTAGCGATGCATATGTAATTATGGGTCTGACTATAGGAATGTATGCCCAGTGCATCAGTCTTGGCTTCAGTCCCCATGTCTTACTTAGGAGAGTTAATTTTGTCCAAATGTCCAAAAGCTTTTGCTCAAGTACAAGTCCTATATACCTAACGTCTTTGAAAAATATCGACTCCATTTAGCATTGAAGCTCTCATTGAAAGTTTCCGTCTTCGTAAAATTGGAACCAGTATCGTTTTATTGAGATTTACATTAGACCCATGCTTTTAGGCTCAACGGTAGACTAGACAACATAACAGAGTCATTTTTACCTGTAATCAAAATTGCTAGGTCATCTTCATAACCTTGAACAATGTAACTATCTTATTCAAGCTTCACTAGGAGGTTATCAATTACAAAAATCCAAAGAAGAGAAAATGAGACTCTATCCTGTAAGCAGCATATAGTGGTCGTGATTCTTGTAGATTTCTATCCTAGTTGTGCCTACTAATTCATTTCACAATAGTGGAATCGATATCTTTGAAAGCAGCTGCTTTATCAATTGATCAGCAGGAGGTGTTATCTAATGTACCTTTGATGTCTACGAATGAAGCAAGACCTATTTCCTTGATCTCGATAGATTTTTTGATCTTTGAGATCTGGATATGGAATTAAGTTTTTGTTGATTTATCCTTTTGATATGCAAACCGATCAAGTACTTTCTCCATTCTTTCAAGTATGAATAATGAGAGACTAATTGGTCTATTTGACTTTGGATGGTCACTCGGTCGCCCTCCATTCTTAAGATGGATCATATCTGCATCCCTCTAGGACTTTGGGATATAAACAAAAATAGAAACTGTCTTATGAAGTCCACAGAGAGTTGGAACTAAATCACCAAGACATTTCTGTAGCTGTGACTTGTGAGCTTTGAAGTATTTCAAGGCTTATTCTATCAAATTTGACGTGAGGATGCTTCTGGCTAGACCTTTCAATCTGTAACAAAAAGAAATATCAATCACATCTTCTGAAAGACTTTCCTCTCTGGTTGAAGATGATCCTGAGAATTGAATACTAAAAAGCAGCTCTGGCGTTTTTTATGGGCTCTTAATGTTCAACCCATCTGGTTTCTTCAGGAAACCAATTTCATTCGCATTCCTCTTGGCGAGAACTTTATGTAGGCGTGCTACTGTGGGTGTCACTGTCAGCCCCTTGCAGAAGATGCATTAGGTTCTTCTTTTGAATTTGTGTCATATTCTGTTAGGGCACTCCCATATTGTTTCTACAACTTGGTATTATTCGAGTCTTTGGCTTTGTTGAATAGCATTCAGACTTTACGTTTTGCAAGATCGAGCTTCTCGTCCATCATGGTACGTCTCTATATCGAGTTCCTCTATAGTTTCAAAGCTACTGGTAAATTCTCCACTCCTGCCTGTATATAGCCTTCTATGTGAGACAAAGTTGGTTTTAAAACACTCATTTTTGTTTTACATTCCTGGAAGTAACATTAGATTAAATTTATCGCAATTTTGTCCATTACGAACCTAATCTCACAAATTGCTGACTATGAGGACAAGGCCTTTCAAATACGACTTAACCACCTTGAGTATTGCTGAGGAAACAAAGCCTGCTCCACATAGTACCATGAAAAATTGAATCCAAATAAAAATTATTGAATTATGGTGGAATGTTATGAAACAAGATCTGATATCAACTTCTTTCAAAGAAATGTCTGTGGTGGATACTGCCTATATTTGAGTATACTTCAATGGTGTATATAATCGGTTTATATTTAATTGGATGCATTTGCAGCAATACTGCGATTTTAATGCGCTTTAAATGTACTCTACGCCATAATAGCAATACTATCAGTAAAATCAAGCTGCGGACGCAAGCATTAATTGCCTTTAATGCTTTCATGAACATTATGTCAACACTAATTTGGTTCCACGATAAATTCTCAACTTGTAGATTGAAAATACGTTAACAGGTACAAATCAATAACGTGCCTTCAAATAATCATAAACTACAACCTATCAATGAAATCAAAATCCTACTCAACTAAAAAATGAAATACCAGATCATTTTTAACATCTCTCGGGACTTGAGCAGTACGAGCAATAGTTGAGTTGTTCACTCTCATGCTAAGATTAATGATAGTGATTGTATGGGTAGAAACCAGGGCCCTGGGAAATCACTAAGCTACCACTACGCCAGGCTACAATATACCCAAGTTTCAATCCTCAGATGCTGCCCTCAATCTCGCAAAAGCTGTCTCTCGCGTCAGGATGATAGCAGCCAGAGGCGGCATGAATTTTTTCTTGCAAGAAATACAACATGAGAGGAACATTCGAGACAAAATAGAGATTTTGTATTTAAATTTTGAGTATTCATTCTGTCTTTGGAAAATGAAATGCATCTCTGTCCTTGGTTCTGTTCGTATGGGACATGCTACAAACCCTAATTCTTAATGGTTTTTGATAGTCTCTTGCTTGATCAAATAATTGACTAATAAAATAAGACCTTTTTGATTTCATATTGATTAATGTTATAATTCAGTTCTCTTCAATAATTTTGTGAAAATACTTTCTACTATGGTGAACATTATTAAGACTTGAAGGCGGATAAGTTGATAGTGGTTCACAAATTCATTCTCATTATATAATACAGTTGCATCCAAAAGAGGATTCAGGCAAGCAATCAAAATGCTTTTTCACTCTAATTGCTATTGAATATCATATAGAATATATTTATTTTGATGTATCAATACATCATATTGTTCTGGGTTCATGAATAAAGAATACTTCTTAATTTTCCATCGTATGTTGAACACAATGCATGAATATTTTGATTTGTTATGATGAATTGCCCAGATAATTATTAATTGTATGCTTCTTTTGTTACAGGTACGCGACTTGATTTTAATGATGATATCAAATTCGGAGCGGTGAAGTATATTAATTTCATTTTTCTTTTGTTGGAATCTCGATGACAATCATTCATGCTAATAAAGAAGTACACGTAGAAGGGCCACTCCCTTTTTATATTATATTCACTAATGGCCAAATTTATGAGAAATTAATCATTGTTATTGGACTACTTAACAATCAGTTCAAGTTTATCCATGACAAACATCCATTGATGTCATACTGTTACATCCTCAATCAGATATAAAAAAGAACTTATGATTTATGGCTGGATTCATGTAAAAGTAAATATATTGGATAGTAATTAATTAATTATGTATGGAATATTATATCGAGCAAATGGCTTCCACGACTTTGGTAGCACATATGCACTCTTGTTGGAATTCTCCATGACTGTTTCATTTTCTTCTTCATGATTTATGATTTTATTCAAGAAATCGGAATACATTTTTTGTTGTCCCATAATCCATTTAACGAACTCTCTTTGCTGTGTGGTCAGGAGGCTTTACTCCTTAAGTCATTTGAACTTTGTAAGCATCTTCCGTAAGAATACATTATAGAGAGCATTTTGAAATGTCTAGTTCTTGAACACGGTATCTAATTGATGCTCTTGGACTTTCAGCAATACTTCGATGTTTTATATCGAAGGATAGTCAGAGTGTCCAGCAGCAATAATTGATATAATCTCTCTGAATTTTCAAATCATTTCGTCGCTGTTTTGCTTGATGTTTTATATTTGTTGTCATCATATTAAGAGCAATTCAGATTCGAATCGAGTATTCGAATAATCATTCAGAGTGATGCCCGCAGTAGACGTTCTGGAACTTCCATCTTGTATGTTTAATAATGCTATATTCTGTCATCATGATTCCAAGCTATATAGGCTTAATATGTACTGTGTCAGCATGAAGTGTCGGAGGTATTCCGTTATTATAGCTTTAATCATCAAACAATCCCCTTTTTAATAGTAATAAATGTGTACTTGGACTTTTCACAATACAATTGTCTCATTGGAAATATTTGAAGCACTCTGGTATCTCATTGTGTTAATTTCAATTTCAAGTTTTATTATCAACTATAGTTGTACAAGTTAGGTCGGTGTTTACCAAGTTACTTGATTATCCGCTTACATATATCTTCCGGGAATATTTCCATAGCTATACGAGTACATGAGACTCATTAAATATTACACAAAGTACAGCTCAGTCTCAACAATTAATAGTATCAGTTAATTAACAAATTGAAGACTATATTACGAATGATCAATGAATACTTTCATACTTAAATGATAGGTAAGAGCTATTTCAGGCAAAAAGTGAATCGCAGAACTTTCTATTTAATTTTCGTTGGTTTTTGGTTCTTTGATGATAGATTCCTCATAAACTGACTGAATTTTCGGGAAAAAGCACATTCTCCTTGTTTGGGGTAATATGAGTGATGTATATATTCTCGCTTTTCTTTGTGAGAATATATAGAACCAATATACGTACATGTATGTATCCCGCGAATAAAATAAACGTATGCGATACGAAGTGCAATGTTCCGTAATAAGGAAAAATGTGTTTGTGTGATGGGCAATTCTTCCCCCTTAATGCCTTTGGCCCCAGGTGTCACTCCGCCTACATATATTCGTTGAATAGTCCGTTTCCTTGTTCCTGCACTATCTTCTTACTCACAAATCTCTATTTCTCTGACGTGCTCCACTTTCTTCCTTCCAATCCCTCCCTTGCTTCGTTTTTACTTTCGTATTTTAGGATCGTGGAGTAAAAAGTTTAGTTGTTAATCACTTTAAACTAATTATTTGTTCTCAAGTCGTGAATCACAACTGCTACCCTCTGCGAGTTTGTTTCTAGATCTGTTAATTGGTAGATTCTAAAAGAAGTCGGATTTATAGGAGGCTATAAGATCACAAGGGAATTTGTGACTAATTTTCTATTTCTGGAATCTATCTGCTTCAGTTAGCTCAAATTACTAGACTAAGTTTCCCAGTAAATCCTCAAATTCAAACTTCAACACTTGTAGCGGTATTTATCGGAGAAATTTCACGAGTATGTAAACTTAATTACGTTCAGATCACATGTACAAATAAAAAAGTGAATCAGTTTAGTCGGCATTTCGAATACATTGGTAAACATGGTTTAGATATGAAAAACGTACAAAAAAACTCATCTGATCGGAAAATTCTATTTTATTCTGTGAAAAATTTGGTTCTTTCAATTTTAAATTGCATTTCTGTGTTGATTTTGTTTTCTTGAAATACTGAGTAACAAGAAAATTAGACGGTTCTTGAACAACATAGCTTTTTAGAATAACATTTCCTTGATGAGTGACTAGTTGCACCCTCGAGTCATATTGTAACTGAACTCAACTTCTTTATGGGTTAAATGAATTTATTTTTATTTTAAACTACACTAGTACAACTACAAGCCCACTAATAAATACTTATAATCAATGCTAAACTAGACATCATCCCTACACTTATTAATTATGTACACAGTAATACTGTATGTCATTCATTTCCACTGCTACTTATTTATTTTCAATCATACTCGCTCCGTATCTAGACGAGTTTTTGAATCCCTGCCTAGAGATTTTCGAAGCCTCTAGAAACTCCTAGTGATCTTTGGTTACTTTTGTACGACGTCACACCAGTAATTTAGAATAATGGAACATATATGATGAGTGTTGTTATGAGCTTTCAATATCAGTATCACAATATATGACAATTGTTTCAATGAGTTCTCTGTTGTTGTACAAGCTATTCTTTTTACAACAAGTAGCCTGACATACATTGTGTCTAATAATTAGTCAACTTTTTTTGATATTTTGTTGGAGTCAAGTTCAGATATTACTGCTACACATCATAATAAACGAAGATTTACATCTAATAAATATGAAAAAATCAAAATCTATTTGTTCCCCAAAATTACAAATTCAGTAGTCAATTTTTACACCATCATCCTGACAGCAACTGTAGATACGTGTTTCGTCCTTATTAGGATTCTTCAGTACAGTATAGCATGCCTTTGATAGTATGATTTGAGAACACGAACAAACCTATGAAAATGTAGTTGATATATGGCATGCAGAGATCCTAATCTGCAGCAGTGTCATTTACCATAATTCTGACGAGGTTGCAGGGTAGAAGGAATACAGGATACTGTGAAGTGACTTCCGAAAAATGTCTGTAACTCACATTTATTCCGTTCCAAATTCCATAATAGATACTTGATATTTGTCAAAGATATGTTCATAAATCATGAAGTATTGGTATTCTGACAGTATCTGTTGCAGTACCGTGTGACGTCACAAAGTTATCTGACCTCTATAGCATTTATTATTGTACTGTTCAAACCTGATTTTTTTCTGTACGATATAGCATTTGGATTGTCTGTTACTTATAGTCGAATAGAATTCGCGTAAATACAAACTGGAATCAAGAAAATTGATAACTTGGAATACTTTCTTTATTCATCAGTCTATAACGTGGCAAATGACATGTCCCTTTTGTACGCGGCTACGTTATCAGAAGAGCTGTCAAAAAAGATCAAAAACTGTCAGAAACGATTTTTTGCATTTTACAAAAAAACTATCCATCTGACGGAAAAAGATGTGCAATAAGAAGCAAAATCAAATAAGTTTTTCAAGCCCCAATCGACCAAGTAGCTTTTGAAAAAAGAATTGGAATATTTTGCACACAATTAACTTCCATTGGCTCAATAATTGATAATAAACAAACAATAAACGTACCTCCACGCCTTAGAGCTCAAAACAGGACGAAAATTACGATATACAAACACAGTCTTATAAAGTATGATAGATACTAGAAGACACGCTATTCGGTGCCCAAAGTCCAGTATATGATCGTGTGTTGCGAAAATGATCGTATAAACTCATAGGTAGGTACATTTAAAACTGTTCCCCTGCAGACATCTACAGCTTGACGCGGCAATTAAAGTTTGGACTGTTTGAGTACGGAAGGAACGTTTGCTGCCATCTTTATATTTTGATCGTGTAGCGGTGTGAGGCTGAAATTGAAAAATGCACTGAATAGTGAATGACATTCATTTTTCTCATACAACCGAGCAGCTGGGGGGAACGTGCCCTTGTGCCCCCTGGAGCCAGCAGCCACTGGATACAATTGAACAAGTAAATAAAAAACTCTTCTCATTAGATGTCGTAGTCTGGATGAAAGTTTGGGAGCCATAAGTCTACTGTCTTTCAGATGCTACTCATCATATAACAGAAACACCCCAACCCTGTTTTGACAAATGACAAATTTTCCGTGTGACAGCGGCCGGCCTTTGTTAGGATAAGGTTCAATTTACCGTGACAACTTATTGGCGAACTGGGCCCGGTAGAACACGGAGCGCCCTACTTAGATTCTAATCTTTCATCCAAGAGTAAATTGAGGGAAATTTGATAGTGCAGTTTCGTTTCTTTTACTTATACGCCCATTGCGTAGATTTGATTGTGAAAGATGACGAGAAATCTCTTTTTCCAGGAGGATGTGTATGGGAGGAATCTATGTATATGTAGATATACTAGAAATTAGATTAAATGTGAAACCAAGATCCATGCTTGATAATATTGAGCCAAAAGATTTGGAATTTCGGTATCAATCTTGGATAAGAAATGACGAAATATTAATTAGGTAAATTTCATGCGCGCTAAAATCGCGTACGCAATATAGGGACTGAATCATATTTTATTTGTATGCTCGTAGTTTCCCGCTGTTCCTAATAGCAGCAAATTAATTATTTTGGTTCGACTCATCTCGGTCGTCGTTATGCGCTTATTGTGTAGCTCTGGTGCCCCCACCCCGTTTGACTATATGTTATTAATCTGTATTTTATGGAACATCAAAATTATAATTAATTTATAATTCATTTGGATAATTGCAAATTTTGTTTGTTCATTACAATAGGAGATATCAAATATAGCCCTGGTAACTTTTTGGAACTAATTAAATTTTGAGCCCAAGCCTTAATCCATATGATGTCATAGAATTTGCACCGTATATTTTATCCATAGATTAATCTACCAATCAAACATAAATCATGGTCCTAATGAAAAATTATATCCGGGTTAAATTTGAAGCTAAAAATCCGTTTTCAATTTGTTGGCTGTCAGCACAAAATCCTGCATATGCTCCTGTAATTAGAATAGCAGATAATTATTATTTACATGCATTGCAATGTGGGTTTTCTATTTTTATTTGAACTCAACGTGAACATGCAAAATGCCTCATGTGTTATAATCCATTAATTCATTTGCTTGTTTTGCACATGTGAATTTTTTGCAGGCTCAATTTACGTACACCGCATTTTTCAGATAAAGACTGCGAGAATTATGAGTAATAATTATTTTATCACATATATGTATCCATAGTGGAACTTATTTCTTCTTGTTTTATGAATGATAAATGATAAATTTCACTGAGCAAATTCAAATACTTATAGAAGATGCTCAAAAAACTCCAGAACAATGGAAAAGGGTAACAAAAATTTGAAATTTCTAAAACGGTGTTAGCGCGTAAAAGTTGGGCAAGCTGCACATGCTTGACAACAGACTTTCGAAAATATCGACTGTTAGATTATTGTTCCCTTATTTAGACTTTTGCGGAATATTAAAGCTGAGTATAATTCATTGTTAATAGAACCTAAATTGGAAGTATGCTTGTGACATATATAATTTGAGATTATTCAATATTAAACCATCTAATAATTTGGAATATATGTTGACCTTATTAGTTGTCTTTAAATGCCATCTAATCTTAATCACAAAAAATATGCTAATTCGCGATTGAATCAAAAAATTTTTCTGAATTTTTTTTTCCGGAATGTCAAAAGAACTCCTTGCATCTCTCATTTGACGATACTCCAGTCCAATAATTTGCCTAAAAAAATTTATAAATAGATAAAAAAGTAAATAAAGCAATGAACATATGTGAAATACAATTTATCTTCCTTCATGTTCATCAATTTCAATAAATATCTGAGACCCAAATAATACATTGTCTTAACCAAGAGCAATTTTATAAAATTTTGGCAATGCTTAAACTCTGGCTACGGTCACATAGGAGTGGTCTGCTTGACCACTAATATCAACGATTCGTCGTTAGATGAATAACAATTCCAAATGTAGTGAATACCAATTAGAAAATTAACAACTGACCTTCGAATTAGCCACTCAAAATAATGGTTAAAGGTAACAACTTTGCTTAGAGAATTAGACCGATTAGGAGATAGAGACATCATTAGAGATTTCAAAATTGCATGAAGAATTGTATGTAAAGAAATTTGTTTTCCATTAGATATCTTATTTGTTAACGAAAGGACAGAAAAAAATTAGGGTCAATTGGAGTTCATATTATTCGAATATAATCAAGTGTTCATATTCATGACACTCCTTGTTTATTTATTTTTTCAATTTCAAAGAATTTATTCATTTGTTGATTATTCATTTATTTATCTATCAAATTCTACACATGTTTTGCGAAGAATATATATATTTACATTTTTATCATCGTCAGTTATTTTATTCCTCCATCCTTTTTTATTTATTGATTTTTCAAGAGTTTTTGATGGTTTTTTATGGTTTTTTATGGTTGGTTTACTCTTGTCCAGTTGTTAGTTTTCTCAATGTTTGTGATTATAAATTCTCTATTTTTCTGTAAGTTGAAGTTTATCCGTTTTTACTTGTTAATTTGATTTAACTGTCTTATTGTTTACATTACTTTAGTCCCCTGAAGAAGCCAAAAATTATTGGTGAAAGCTTGGGTCATTGAAATAAATGAGAATTTTTGAATAATTAAAGACTGACTACCCAATAAACATCATAACATATAATATTTACAGTCGATAAACAACAATTTTCTTATATTATGGGTTTCTTTGAGAACATCACGAAAAACTATGGACGTGAGACAGTTTTATTGATGAAAAAGTGGATATCTGAAAACAGAAAATTAGCATCCATGGTTAATAGAAGAGTGTTTTTACTACGCTGTAGAAAATCTAATATACTCCCAGAACACCTTTATAAAAACAGAGATACGCTTGTTCATAATCTCATTTTGGAATCAACTAGTTCAAGAATTACAAGATCTCTAATTGATTTACAACAAAGTGTGAATCATGAATTGTTGAATATTGAAATATCAATCACAATATCAAAAATCCAAATTTTGAATAATTCAGTTTGTAAAACTAGACAAGAGTTATTTATGAAAGTTCCAAATTATATTTTTAATAATTATGAGAAAAGAATGGTTTCAGGATATAATAAATTCTATAAGTCATCAAAAACTGGAATGATAGGTAAATATAATAATTTGGAGAATAAAAAACTTAATTCTATAAAAACAAGTAATGCATGGATAAAAAATATAAGTAGTCATCAATTACCTTTTTTTGCTATGAAATTTCTTAGTCTTGGATCTAAATTTTGCGTTGAACCTATTTCTAGTCAAGTAAAAATAAGATATTTGATTGGTGATGTTGAAAATATAATTAATACTTTTGATGATATTTCTAAGAACTCTGCTAGGGCATCTGTTACTAATATAATCACAAATTATATAAATTCTTTGAATAATAATCAAAATAGAATCTCTTTGATTCAAAATTTATATATTCGTACAAAAAAATTTTTGAAAAACAATAATGACATAATTGTTACTCAATCTGACAAGGGTGGAGTTACAGTTATTATGGACAGATGTGAATATGAAGCTAAGTCTGAAGAAATTCTAAATGATACTTCCTCCTACACTTTACTTCCACGTGATCCGACATTTTCTTTACAACATAAATCTAATAAATTAGTTACAAACCTGAAATCAAAAAAACTTGTTACTGATAAAGAAGCTAAAGAATTATTTTTTTATAATGCAGTGTCCCCAAAATTTTATGGTGCTCCCAAAATTCATAAGCCTTCTTTATCTTTACGTCCAGTCATATCCTCTATTAATTCTCCTAATACAAAACTATGTTCTTTTTTAACTAATATACTTTCTAAATCTTATAATGCTGATAATCCTTATTATGTTAAAGATTCATTCCATTTTTCCGAATTTATTAGAGGTTTTGAACTCCCTGATGACCATATTTTGATTAGCTTGGATGTGGTCTCTTTATTTAGTAACATTTCTGAAGATTTAGCTTCTTCTGTCATCTTTAAGAATTGGAATATCATTTCATTACATTGTAGACTGACTTTGGATCAATTCTCTGAAATACTGTCCTTTATTTTTGGTTCAAATTATTGTCAATTCAGGAATAAATTCTATAAGCAAACTAATGGCTGTCCTATGGGTAGTATTATAAGTCCTATCCTGTCACAGTTTGTTATGGATGATCTTCTTGATTCTTGTATCCCTAAACTCTCTTTTAATATTCCATTCATCAAAAAGTTTGTAGATGACATTATTCTATCTGTGAAGGAAGATGATATCCCTGAATTACTTTCGACATTTAACTCCTACAATTCTTCTATAAAATTCACTATTGAAAAAGAATCTGAGAGAAAAATTGCTTTTCTGGACGTACTTTTAATCAGGAATATTCATAACAAAATAGAATTAAGTTGGTATCAGAAACCTATATCTTCTAAGAGATACATACATTTTTTGTCTCAACATAATTTAAAACAGAAAATTAATACTTTAGTTAATATGAAAAACAGAGTTTCATATATTTCTGATGATAAGTATCTCCATGAAAATCTACAAAAATTGAAATATATTTTCTTAGATAATGGTTATCCCTTACATTTTATCAATAAATACATTTTTAGAAATAATAATAATGATTTTTTGAACAATATCAATTCTAATATTAATGATTGCAATTTATCAATTCCTCTTCATTCTAATTTGAGCAATCGATCTTCCTCTGATGCTGTCATTTATAAATCTTTACTATATATCCCTTTTTTATCTGACAAAATTAGAAAAATTCTAAAGAATGATTATTCCATTATAACATTTAAGAATTACCTCACTATCAGAAGTCTTTACACTAAACTTAAAGATTCCGCATCTATTGATAATCAAAGTAATGTTATTTATAAAATCAGTTGTAAGGACTGCACTTCAATTTATATTGGACAGACATGTAGGCTTGTGAAGTCAAGAATTATAGCCCATAGGAGTGATTGTAGTAATCCTAGAAAAGTCAACTGTTGTGCATTATCAATTCATACTAACAAATCCAAGCATCATCCAGATTTTGATAATGTTGAAATTCTTGACAGGAGTGATAATTATGTCAAACGTCTGTTTCTTGAAATGTATCATGTAAATTTCCATAGCAACACTCTTAATAAAAAAACAGATACCCAAAATTTAAGTTCATATTATTCGAATATAATCAAGTGTTCATATTCATGACACTCCTTGTTTATTTATTTTTTCAATTTCAAAGAATTTATTCATTTGTTGATTATTCATTTATTTATCTATCAAATTCTACACATGTTTTGCGAAGAATATATATATTTACATTTTTATCATCGTCAGTTATTTTATTCCTCCATCCTTTTTTATTTATTGATTTTTCAAGAGTTTTTGATGGTTTTTTATGGTTTTTTATGGTTGGTTTACTCTTGTCCAGTTGTTAGTTTTCTCAATGTTTGTGATTATAAATTCTCTATTTTTCTGTAAGTTGAAGTTTATCCGTTTTTACTTGTTAATTTGATTTAACTGTCTTATTGTTTACATTACTTTAGTCCCCTGAAGAAGCCAAAAATTATTGGTGAAAGCTTGGGTCATTGAAATAAATGAGAATTTTTGAATAATTACAGACTGACTACCCAATAAACATCATAACATATAATATTTACAGTCGATAAACAACAATTTTTTTTTATATATATATATATATATATATATATATATATATATATATATATATTTTTTTATGATAAAATTATCAGTGTCATCGTATATTTTTGATATTGACATAATGACAGTTGCTAAGATTTGATCATTTCATATTTGTAGGAAGATATATGGTCAGTTGCACCACCCTCACTCAACTTTAAGAGAGGAATAATAACCGTAGTAACAATTGTCGATACAATAGTTGCCATAGATATTAAACTCCACTTAAAGTTAAGTGACGGTGGTGCAACTGGCCATTAATGTTTCATTGGCAGACACAATAAAAACGGTATTTTCCACGTCGTTCAAACGGAGAGAAGGATGTATTTTCAGCCGAATTGGAAATAAAATATCCTATTTATATGAAATAATGATTATGAATGAATTCAAATTGCAACATTATAAATTGAAGATTGTAGAAGTGGAAAATGGAAAAATGGGAGCAGGCTGCAAAATTGGAACGTAACATAGAGACAACTGCGTTCATCCACATGTCACGTCCTTTGTACTTATAACAAATATATGCTATTCAAATTATCGAAAGTCTGGTCTGCTTGAAAGAAGAAGATTAGAATCAGAGAAGACAGTCGCTTGTTGATCTATCCCTTACAAGAAGTCGCTACCACCCCGATCTCCATTTTCACTTAAACCGTCACAGCATATACAAAATAATTTTTTATTATTGTTAATGTTTACCTTAAAAGACTGAAATTTGCGTCATTATTATTGTATTATCGATTATAGGTATATGTATGTGCCAGCCTTTATTTTAGCTGTTTGCTGTCCTGGTGCCAACTTTTGTTTACTTCAATTTGTGAACTGAAACCGGACATTATTAAATATCTGCAAACAAAACATCATTTTTGAGTCTGCATCGAAATTAATATCAGTTGTGAAAATGCATGTTTACCCATTGTCGTATGTTGGAACATATAAAATCAAATGACGAACGGATACTAAAAAATAATACCAATTGGATTGTGTTTGAATGTGCGTACGTGCTGCGCGCATTGCATTAAAATGGCCACATTTCCGCTCGTATTATGCACATGTGCAGCCCTATCTTTTTGATGCATTTGCTGCACCATGCGTTTTATTATTCCATTATTACCTATTGACATTCACCGCTGTTTGTTGCCAGAAACCGGGCAACCATTTAAAGGATAAAATTATCATAATAAATTTCAGTGAATCATTAGTACAGTATCCCATGGATTTGCAAACAGAATATGGACGACAAAGTGCTTGAAATATAAGATTGGAATGACTCTACTTAAATAGAGATCCTACGAAAAAAAAAATCAAGGACCTGATATACAGACAGGACCAAGTCACACTGCTGTACATTGGATCCTTGTTTTTGGTGGGTACAATTTTCCACTCTGACAAAACATCTCTACAATTTTGTGGACAACCACCGAACTGTCCCCTTTGTGAAATTTCCTCATCTTTTCGAGAAATTACTTGCGTGGTGCGTTTTCGGCTCTAAGAAAAAAGTAATCGATCATCTAACAATCAAGGAGAATCCATAACTTTATAAGTTTTTTGCGCAAAGTTTGGTAACTGCGAAACACAAACCGGATTATATTCCAGTACATTTACCACCCTAAATTCGGTCGCGTTACTCATTTTACAACATCCGCCTTTATTTTACGGGATAAAAAATGCGTAGAAAAAGTTCGCGTTCATGTCAGTTTGGAACATCAGCTGACGCACATCACGGATCACGCTCAAAGCGAAAACAACAGGAAGCTGAACAAAAGGACGCGTAAGTCAAGACAACATAAACCACCTAAAGCTCATACCGCACATACAGGAAATTTCACATAATGGCGTTTGAACATTGCACTTTTTATGGATTGCAAGTATTCCTTTGGTGTTTCTTTGTCACTTTTCTTCTTTTTTAGAGTCCTTGTATTCAATATTCTCCCACATTAGTTGCAATATTGTTAAGTGAACATGAATCATAAATGGTAGCTCATATTTTAGAAATTTTCATACTTTCGATCATAATAATTGCAAGTTCTGATGACTTCCTTCATTACAAAAGCTATTAAACAAACGATATTTTCCTTAAACTGAGGTACATAAGAGTAATAAGCTGTCAATTTAGTCGATGTTAATCAAAATGTTAGATTGATTGAGTTGGAGCTTTCTGCCGTTAGACGCAGATTCAAAAATTGCACACAGGTGTCCACGTCCATCCATCTTCCAGACTGTCTAACTTGGCGACTTTACCGGTCGAACCCTACTCAAGGGTCAGGGGATTTGAAGGAAGGTGTGCTCTGTAAGAAAATCACTATTTGTCATAAATTTTACGGTAAAATAATACTTATAGAAGATGAGCACAGTCTTAGCATCTACTTTCACATCGAATATAAATTAAAAGTTGATCATAATTATTATTTTCGCTCCTAAAGATGGTTAAGATGTAGCCGAAACTGCAGAGTCAGAAAAAAAATAATAATCAATAATTGACTAAATTCCCTCATTACTGATATTCACATTTACCAATCTAGTCAGATTCGATCATTTTATCCAATAAGATATAAGTTTGTATTTCATATTGATACTGAAATATGAAAAACTAATTGAAAATTTATATAGTAATTCCTGGTTTGGATTAATTCTCGATGGCAATATTAAATCTATAAAAACAATTCAGTAGGTACGTGTTTTTGACGTTTAATTTAACTACGTTGAACGATAAACACAGTTCAGGTTTTTTCCATTTTATTTTCATAGGATATTAATATCTCAGCTCATGGAGAAATAAATTAGACTGGTTTCTTCAACTGACATTGCATTACCAGTCACGTGATCAATGCAATGGAAAATTATTTTCATAAATAGAGATAAACAATTGCACATAAATGCATGACATAAAAATTAGAGGACAAGCATACATGGAACACTTTTGACATAAAACAGGATAGTCTAGTTGATACTTGTAACATATAAATGAGCAACAATTATAATCAATTTTCAAAGGACCTTTCATTCACGGCTAAACAATGACCCAATTGATTATAAAACTTTGAAATGAAATTCGAAATTTTGGCAGCTGAAATAATTCCAGCCACGCTTTCAATTCTAATATTCAATTTTTCCAAATTTAATAAGTATATACTGTGGATTCTGAATCCCCAAAAAAATAAATACAATGGTGTGAGGTCAGGAGACCTAACAGGCCATTTCACTTCTCCACTTCATCCTATTCAGTGACGTTGAAATGTATGATTCACGAAAGCTTTGACATTATTCTGATCATTGTGCACAGGGGGCGCCATCATATTGAAACCATGCATACTCAATATTCAAAGTTCTCAGCTCAGGTTTCCATCTGGTTCTGTTTTTGGCTAGCGATTTGATGCCATTCCAGGATTTTCCGTTTTCTTTAGCTTCTTTTAGGACTGATCTTCTCCATGTAGTCTGCGGTCTACCCGACTTCCTTTTCCCTTGAGGGTTCCAGTCAAGGACCGTTTTGGAGATATTGTCGTGGTCCCTTCTCAAAGCGTGGCCTATCCACTTCCATTTTCTTTCCTTAATATCTCGGTGAATTTGCTCTTGATTGGTTATTTTCCATAGATCTTCGTTTCCTATCACTTGTGGCCAGTATACTCTGCAGATTTTGCGAATACGTTTGTTAACAAACACTTGGAGTTTGTTAATTAATGTGGTAGTAGTTTTCCAGGTCTCGCAGCCATAGAGCAGTACAGATTTTACGTTACTATTGAATAAACGTATCTTTGTTCTCCTTGTGATATGGTTAGATGACCAGATTTTATGCAAAGTTCCGAAGGCCTGTCGGGCTTTCGAAATTCGTCTTGTTCGGTTCCTCCTGTTTTATAAACTACCGAACCCAAATAGGTGAAATGTTCGACATCTTCTATTTCGGCGTTCTTTATATAAAATTTAGAGGTAGATGTGGTGTTAATACGCATGGCTTTGGTTTTTTTGATATTAATCTCCAAACCCACAAGACCAGCTTGCAGGATTAAACGATCAAGTTTGCTTTGCATATCAACGTGCGAGTGGGCAAAGAGGCATACGTCGTCTGCGTAGTCTATATCTTCCAAGGACTATATTGAATAGTAGACGGGATAGTGGACAGCCTCGCTTAACTCCATTTCTAATGCTAATTTGGGAGCTTAGTTCACCTTTGTGCATAATATGACAATTTGCACTGTTATACAGTTCTCTTACAATGTTGACTATTTTTAAGGGGATGCCTGACTCGATCAGAATATCTCACATCTTGACATGGTTTAGGCTATATGTTTGAAGTTGATTAAAAGCAGGTAAAGCGACGACCTCCATTCAATAGATTGCTCGATGATTATTCTTGAACAGCTTATGTGGTCGACACAGGAACGTTCCGGTCGAAGGCCAGCTTGTTCTTTTCTTAACCGTGGTTCGATAGTGTCGTTTATGCGGTTAAGAATTATGGTGGCGATTATTTTGTTGAGGACATTTAATAAAGTTATATCCCTCCAATTGTTGCAGAGTGATAGGTCAGTCTTTTTAGGTAGTTTTATAATTAACCCGCCTTTCCATTGACTTGGGATACGTTCTGTCTCCCAGACTTCTTTTATTATTGGATGTAATAGCTTTGTGATTAGGGCTACATCTACTTTGAATATTTCTGCAGGTAAGTTATCAATGCCTGGTGCTTTGCCTATTTTCATATGTGTTACTGCATTTCTGATTTCGTTTTCGGAGGGTGGTTTGACCTTAATTCTAAGGGGACTGTTGTGCGTTATTTGTCAATTATTTACAGTAGCTAGGGTCGGTGTATTGAATACCTGTCCGACTGTTTCTGCATAAAATTCTTCCCATCTGAGTAGCTGTTCTTACTCGCTTGTAAGTAATATGCAATTTTTGTCTCGGATATGTTCGGTTGACGCTTGCCCTTTGTAAGATAATATTTTGGTCAACTGGTAAAATTCCTTCAAGTTTTTGTTCCTGGTTGCTTCTTCAGCTTTTGAAGCAATATTTTCATACCATTTTCTTTTGCCATGTCTAGCACTGTTTTTCACAGCTTTGTTTAGATTATTGTAGGCGTTTTGTAAGACTTGCAGCTCGTTTCCTGATTGACACTGGTTAAGTTTCGCTTTAGTGTTTTTTCCTTCAGTAATATATTCCCAGGTGGTATCTGATATCCAGTCTTCCCAATTTTTATTTCTCGCACCTAGGGTGTTCTCAGTTTTTTCCAATAGCACGCTATAAATATTGGACCATTTTGATTCGACGTTTTCAGGTTGATTTGGATTTATGCCTAGGTTTCCCAGGCTGTCATTCAGTTCCTTCTTCAATTTTTGGTATATACAGGGGTGTTTGAGTTTGTCCAGGTCAAATTTCTTTTGTTTGTATAGGTTATGGTGTTGCTTCTTGACTGAAGCAAGCTTAATCCTTCGGCAGCAAATTAGCAGTTGGTGGTCGCTACCTACGTCTGCGCCTCTGCGCGTTCTGACGTCCATGAATGAGCCTCTCCATTTTCAACTGAAAGCAATGTGGTCAATTTGGTTCCTAGTTTTGCTATCAGGTAAGGTCCAGGTATATTTATGTATATCTCGGTGTGGGTACAACGCTCAGGTATACGATACAGTAAACAAATGCAATTGTATGATATTGTCACAAATTTGAGAACTGGAAAGCCATATCAAATCGCCTTGTTGGCATCGGGGTTCTGTCGCTAGCAGCTCGAATATTCTTCCTCTCAGTAACAGGCAAAAAATCACGTCCATTCACAGCCGTCTTCTCGCACAGGTACCCTCTTTTGTATCGCTGCATCTTGACATGCTGTCGAGTGTTGTGCTCCTTGCTTGATTTAAAGCATCTACAAACCTTGCAGTTCCTTTTGACGTCTTCTTGTTAGCCAATATAATAATAGTGCTCCCGAACTTTTTCCAGAATTTTTGCGATACCCAAGTGTCCACTGTCATTACCATCGTGCATCTGCCTTATAATTTACCTACTTGAGTTTTTAGCGCATTTTTCCGAAAAAAGCGCTATTATATTCACTTTGGCTGGCTGGCTGGCTGGCGTGACGCTGAGATCTCAGCAACTATACTATTTACAGACTTGAAACTGGTACTAAATAAAAGCTGCTGTTTCGTAGGCTTGCACAAATTGCTTTAATTCAAGCTCAGTGATTGTGAATGTGAATGTCCATAGATATCTATGACATTAGGGATATGGTAACTAAAATTTATTAAAGTAGATAAAAATTTAGTTACAACTTTCGCCGCGGGTGTCACTATTATTATGTACAGTTGTCAAATCTGTCCGGGATTCATTCAATGACTTGTTTGACGCGAATTTGAAGCTTATTAGAATGGATTATTATTATTGAATGAAAATTTGTTCACTTTTGGTGTATTTTTTTTTATATAGCTTTGATAAAGATCAAATTATCATTTTAAGCTACAGCACTTGACCTCCTGTCAGTCAATAACAAAACAATGAAGATTAAAAGGTATTTTTGAGTTTGTACATGTATATATTATGTACCTATTAAATAGTCAACTTGAAACTAGTACTAAATGGAAGCTGCTGTTTCGTAAGTTTGCCCAAACTGCTTGATTTCAAGCTCAGTAACTGTAAGAGATGGTAATTTACGAAATCTCTGAAGTAACAAGCATTCATGAGCTGTCAAAAATGCGCTTCCATCATCTAGATGATTCTTCCATTTTTTGGCACTATTAGCTTTTCCACCACCTCATTTCCATCATAATTCTTCCATAATGCTGGGGCCACACTTACGTATAATGTCATTAATAAAGGCGTTATTCAATAATGAACACATTGTCAATGACAATATTTCAATTGTCACATAACGCCTTACTTAACGGCATTAGACATTAGTGTGGCCTCTGCATAAGCGATATAAAATGCCGTTTCTCATTTTCAGAAATCTTTATTGTGCTAATAGAGCAAGATCCCAGGCCCGCCAGACGTTACTTATTTTCTGAGAAACAAAATGTGTGGAATAGAGTAGTGTTAGTATGTACTTTGATCATACGCATACTTGCTAGTTTGTGCCGACGGCCAATTTACAGATACGAGGTGCTAGAGATAGCTCACTTTTCTCAAGGTCTTGAGTGCTGATTTTGATGTATGTTTCATAGGATATTGTTAAAAATTGATAATGAACACTGCTAGACACTTTTCATCGGTGGTAATTTCCGTTATTAGATTCTTTGAAGCTCACAAAGAATAACGTGATCTTGCTTATAGTCTAAGTGCCAATTTTTATATATGATACTTGGGATACAATTTCAATACATTTTGCTAACAGCCAGATCAATCGTAGGGCTAAACATCCCTCAGACACAATTAAAATATAGCTGTGAGTAAAAGTGCGAGGTCACTATTTGTAGGTTTGATAGTAAGCTGAGTATCTATGGGCATCCAACTCTTCCTTGGTCTGGCTGTTCACAAAAAGTATTGAGAATGCTCCCCGAGTACCATATATGAAAATTATGACTCAGACTGTAAGTAAGATGACGTAATTTTTTTCGAGCTTTAAAGCATTTAGCAAGAATTACTGCCAATGGGAAGTATCTGGCAGTGCTGATTTTCAATTTTCAAAAATATTCTCTAGAAAATACATGAAAATTAGCACTCAGATTTTAAGAAAAGTAAGTAATTTCTCAACGTACCTATAGCACCTCGTATCTTTAAATTGGCCGTCGGCACAAACTAGCAAATATGCTTATGATCAAAGTATCGACTAGCACCACTCTAATCCACAATTTTTGTTTCTCAGAAAATAAGTAAGGTCTGGCGGGTCTGGAATATTGAACTATAAGTAAGCCTTGATAGTGCTGCTTCTTGGTATCTAGGCTTCTGATCAACTTCAGAATGAAGTCATCTTGCTGTGCGAGCTGTAGATCATTCAGTGATGACATGGATCCCTCTTGCTAAAATTATTCAATTCTAGGTCGGTTTCAAAACTTATCTCCGGAGACATTTTGCTCTTCAATTGGAATCACCTCTTCGGAGTCGTAGTTTCTTGGAGCAACAGCATCAGTCACTCTCATTCTCATCTGTCGACAATATAGAGGTATTTTTTCTTCATTGTCAACTCGCAGGACGTCACTTTTCAAATCCAGCATACAACCAGAATCTTGCAGGAACTCGATACCTAGAAAGCATTCATCTAATGATGACAGCAATGAACACTTGATGTTTCTTCTTTAGACTGCCAATTGTAGATTCAAGCTTCTCCACGCCAAGTACTGGTCATTTTTTCATAATGTCTGTCTTCTATAAAACTTGCTGGTTCTTTGCACAGCATATGCAAACGTAGTCAAATCTTACTTATGAAATTGTGTGCCGTCTCGTAGCTTTCCATGTAGTAGTTCCTTCATATACACTTCCCTGAAACGCAGTTTCAATTCAGACAGCAGCTCCCCATAATCAAAGTTTCTTGTTTAGATAGTCCTAAGAGTACTGTTAACGCTGTATCTCAAAGCATTCCAGCAAATACAATCACTCTTTGCTCTTTGCTCCAGCCATTATTCTTCGAAATTAGCTCAAATTGAGCGAAATATTCATCCCAAGATGTCTTGCCATCATATGGCATTGCATCGGTTTCAGAGTAAAATTAGAAGTATGTAACTTCTTTTGGATTAGGTGCTGGAACACTTTCTATCCGTAGAGCTGCGTCATCACTATTGATACTGAGGCTCTGCAGTTTTTTGGTAACAATCAAGTCTTATTTTGCTTCCAAATCATGTTCAACTTGATTGGATTTGTTGCTTCACTTCAGTAAGCTCTCCATCCATCTCCCGGATTTTTCATGTTATAGATTCATTCTGCTCCTAAATTTTCTTTAATTATGTAGCCATTTCTTCTGTTGATTCTTTCATGATTTTAATTTTTTTAGCTACCATCATCTTTATATTTTCGTATCTTCTTCATGGCCTTTATGTCTTTCGTAGATTCATTTATCCTCTTCTCAATAGCTTCTGTAAATTCAGACATTTTCTTTTCCATGAATGCAGCCGACGCTTTCTATTCAGCTGCCAACGTCTTCATAAATTCCATCATCATCTTCAGCTGATCCTGCATCTCACTGCTGGCCATGCTTTTTGTTGCGGGCATTCACAAATTTTCAAACACTTCAACCAAATTTCACTTTTAGCGGTCCAGATCCACAATCATTGGGAACTGATTAGACTAGTATCAATTTATGGGTTGGAAAGCTAGGCCGCTATGAATGAAGGGACACAAAGTGAACTGGAAAGTGATGAGAAAAGTTTTTGGAGGTTGAAAAACAGGAAATTTTTGAACATGCGGAACAAACTAAGACTTTATGAACTTTTATGGTGGACAATAGTTGAAATGCAAAGACTTAGGTCATAAAGATAGGGTGCCAAAGAAAATCGAAGGAGAGGCAGGAACAGGCAGAGTAAGAGGAGAAACAAAAACAAGGTGGGTAAGTGAAACAAGACTTTGAGGACTTGAGGAGCTAGGAAAAAAGAGCTGGAATGATGAAGCATAAAATAGAGGACAATGGCGAGCAATCGTCAACCAAGCTATGAGTTCTCTAGGCCTGTAGTACCACATATCTATAGGCTCAAGTAATACCTAATTTTTGAGTAGACTTAAATAAATATGAGCTGTAATATTACCATTAATAAAAAAACTGTTCTATAATGTGAGTTCTCATCATACCATCCCAAACGTTGACTTTCTCAGGTCGTTGAGTTCTTGCAATATGCAAATTTTCTCTACTTCAATACCTACAGTTTCTATCCTCTTCACCATGTGATCAAAAAATACCTCGTCCGTAAAAATTATATTCAAACATTACTACTGAATGGTAAGAGGCTTAACACATGTACTCAATTAAAAGTGTTACTGTAATAAAAACTTTGTGCGAATTTTTTGTCACACATGGCATTCCTGATTTTATTGTGTCTGATAATGATCCTCAGTTTACTTCGAATAAATTTCAATTATTCATAAAACAAAATGCAACAAGATCAATTCTAGTATCTCCTTATAATGCATCTGGTAACGGACAAGTAGAGCAAAACAGCAAAAGAGCCTTTGAAATATAATCAGAAGAACTGCGTCCTATTAAAAACAGCGAAATTTTCAATGGGGCGCAGAATTGAGACACTTTTAGATCGTTTACATGCAGACTTCAGTCTAGAACAACGATTAAATAAAGATAAACAACTAGCAGCCAATAGGTAATCAAGGAGAATTCTGAAGTTCAATGTGATTCATCCATAGTCTGCGGGACAGCAGTGAAATGATCAATATATACTTGAAACTTCGTGAGTCGCTACCTTTTGGCGAGTCTACCAAACTTTTTCTCCGCGACTTTTTTTCATAAGTGCTTTGTCTCCAAGTGAGCATGATAAAAATATGCCGAATACATGAGTTTTTCTTCTTTGATTAATACATAATTAGTTTATGCAATAATTTAAAAAGAAATTCGAAAAATAGTTTTTTCGACAAAAATACTGCACCGATGAGCTTCACGAACATGCCGTTCTCAAGCATTTTTTAATGAATATGTTTTATTTGGGAAAGTTCTGTATATGAAAATTATTAGAAACACATACGTTTCAACAGAAATGTGGTGCCTTTTTCAAGTGTAAAAGTATAATGAATAAATAAACAAAAATTGTCAAGACAACAAAAATACAAAAAGTGACTCGATCAAATATTAATTCCTAGGATCGTGGAGCTCTGCCTGTGGTCAAGCATTTAAAATTCAATGTCGACGGGTCTTCAGGAGATAAAAACGATGGTCTGAATAGGAAAATAGTCAGCTCCTTGTGGTTCTAGATCAATCTGGCTCTACTCTTTTTGGTTGGGCACATAACTGAACCATTCACAGATCTTCAGGAGGTGGTGTTGAAGTAACTCTTGCAAGTTGATTCATAGATAAAAAAATAACTTGAAATTGTAAACAAATGACTGGTAACTACGATCGATTGAGTCCATAATCAGTATTAAAATTCAAATTATTAGGTGATTCTTTTATTTTAATTGCTTCTCTTATTAGCCTCTTGAGCAATTTTTCTCTTCAGCCCGAAGCTTCGTATTCTTAAAGTCAATGCCATGTAATTCTTGAATGGCATGCTGAACCACCGCAGACTTTTCTAAGTGGTTCAATCTTATATGACGAGAATGCTCTTTCAATCTTGTTTCCACAGTCCTCTTGGTTTGTCCAATATATACTTTGCCATATTGGCAGGGAATCTTGTATATTCCTGGATACTGTAGAGGAAATCTGTCTCTAACATTACCAATAAGATTTATAATTTTCAGATTGGAAGTGTAAAATGTTTTTATGTCATATTTGTGTAAAAGTCTTCAAATTTTATCAGTTATATTAGCTACAAATATTTTCTTATTATTTGGATCTTGAACAGGAGGAATAAAATTCTTCTGTCTAAGTGCTCTCTTGATCTTTATTCCATTATAATCGTCCTTGAAGAAAACATCATCTAAAAATTTGATTTCATCAGACATTTTACTTGGATGACAAAAAGTTATAAAGTTTTAATAGTGCAAAATTTTTGAGTAGGATGGTGATTTGAGGACTCATGTAAATATTGATTTGTATGAGTCGGCTTTCTATATACTGAATGGATGAGTTTACCATTATCTTGTTTCTCCAGGTGAACGTCCAGAAAAGGAAGACTGTTATTTTCCTCAACCTCAATATTGAATTTAATGTTTCTTCGTTTGTTTTTCAAAACATACATAGCTCACTTCAGCTGAATTGTTTGATAATAATTTCCCGCCGCGTTGTTTCAGACCGATAGCTTTAATGTGACGTTATCACGAGATTATCATGCTCACTTGAAGATGCAGCATTCTCGAAAAAAGTCGTAGAAAGGAAGTTTGGTAGACTCTCCAAAAGGAGGTCCTCCACGAAGTTTCCAGTATGTATTGATCATTCGTGCTAAAATGGTGCTGTCTCGCGGACTACTGTATGTGAGAAGCTATGGAGTCGCATCACCACAGGTGCCCGTTACTGTACAGAGACGGACTGGATCAATATCTCACGAAGCTGAAATAGAAGATGGTTGATCCATACGTAGCCATATGGATCTAATGAAAGATCGAGCACCTCCTAAATCAATGAAACCTCTGATGCCATCCTCTGTTCTATCTTCACCTTCACTGTCGGAAAAATCTCAAACCACACCTCGGCCAAAAAGAAGTTGAAGTGTCATGTATTAAATATGAGGCATTCGTTGAAAACTATCACTAAACTGGTTGAAAATAATGATATGTGTTCTGGTAATATTAGGTAATAAAATTTCCTGTTTCCTACGTTTGAGTAGTTGAATTAACTAATTAAATTTATAACAATACATTTAAATCCCTTTTCTTATGATCAGGTTGGACGTAACCATTTTCTCCAATTTTCCACTATTCTAGCAACTGTCGCAAGACTTGGAGTTGGTCTGTCAAGGAATGATATTCGGAACAAGTCCGACACTTGTCTTAAGCTGGAATTGAACTCCATGTGATACCATTTAATGATTTGTACTCTCTCTTCTTTATTAATATACAACATTGTAATAGAAGTGTCACACTTATTGACAAATCTCATGTTCATTCCCTGTTTCCTTTAAAAATTAACACTAAAATACATCGCTGTTGACTTCGTAACTTTGTGTTTCACGTTAAAATTGACTCACAGTATTAAATTGGGGACAAATTTTGCAGACTGATACAAATTACAAAGTGACTCTTAAAGTAGGATATATGATTGAAGCAATTGGTACATGCCAATTTTTTTCCAAATACCTCAAGTCTATTATCAGAGATACAATGAATGAGGTTACATAGTACCAAATGTGATTCCATAAATCATATATTTCCCACGGACGGATTCCATGATGGATTTTGGAATTAAACAGTTCATTATATGAAAGTAACGTCAACATGTGAACAAATATATCACATTTTCATTGAAAAGTGTCATCGATGCATAATCCCAATGTAAAACATTCGGGTAATAAAGACTACAGTAACAATAACGTCCGTGACATATCGGTGTACGTGTCAATGAGTTCAAAACAATACATGTATTTGATGGCAATATCCCTACAATACCAATACATCAATGGCGTGCCAGAAGGATTCAGTGGTGGTGCCATTAAAATTTCATCTCGTCTTGAGTCCCAGGTTCTTGTCATTCTGATCCGGATTATATTTTCTGTAGAAGGATGGACTAATTTGGTTCCTGTAATAGATTCTTCGAAAACATGTCCTATTTTCATGGTGAATTTACTTTTATCAAGTCAATATCCATGTCAGTTCGTTGTAGTTCCACCACAGGTCTGATCTATCCAACACTTTATCAACTTCTAGTTGATTGATAGACCATAAATAGGATTTTGAAAGTCAAACTTCAAAATGGAATACAAGGGCTATCACAAGGCTCAAAGGAACAGACAAATGTTGTCATAATTCTAAGGTGCGAGCATTTTTCTATTATTTTACGTGATCTCCATGTTCATCGATGCATTTTTGTAGGTGCTATGTCATTGTTTACTTATGTCCTATGCTTCGAAAACCGTAGAAACAACAGTAACCACAGAAATCAAAATGCGTAGATCAGAGGGTGACATCATATTTCACGACTGTGATTCGCTTTGAATTGTGAGGCGACCAGCTGTAAGCTATCCATACCACTTCCGAACGTCTTCGACATTGATCTACGACTCTTGATATACTTTCGTTGACGATGAATTTCGATTGGTTTGACACCTTCCGCGTTCAAAACTGGAAAACTGCGAATATTATACCTGCTAGTAGTCACAAGTGCGAAATTCGCGCTTTCTCACAAACTGGAAATGAGCTGGTAGAAAGTAGGGGGAGCCAAATAAAAGTCAGTGTCAACACATTTTTATGCTAAGTTCTCTATAAGAAATTGTCTCTCTTTCGAAATGTATTCATCTTCGTGCGCCACTGCGCGAGATGCTCTTCCCATCGCGTCAAATTTAAACAAGTGATTAATATGCAAGCACATGTATGAGGAGTGATCAGCTCCTGCTGTGATTTATGTCGCATAGTAAACAAACTCCGGTTAGCCGCATATTTACCGAGTGGTATGAGGCATGTGGCGTTTGTCGTTCATTGCGATTAGCGATTAGTTCTTGTTTTACATTATACAACCGGCTCTCACTGACATACTGATGGCTGTATATCTTATTGACAGTGAAAGTGATATGTTTGATAATGTGGAGTCAATTAAAACGGTCTGGTGATTCTATCGTTATTTGATCGCTGTCATTAATGCCAACGGGTGATTTTGCGGGCCACTGGATCTGCAAGCAATTAATGTGATAAAGCTTATTTACTCCCCTACATTCAAATGGTTCGTGAAATCCGTTGGATGGAATCATTAAATTTTTTGATAGATATTTTTGTCTTTAAATATAGGTGTAACAAATAAACGCGTTCCACTCATAAGAGCTTAGATACAAGCCCAATATTTATTATTATATCACGTGTGAAAGCATAATATAATTCAGAAATACCTTCTTTAACACACATAACAAATAGCAGGTTTTCGGTATCAAATTCCACCATCTACGTAGCCGAAAGAAGAAAGTAATTGTAATTCGTCATATTTAAATAGGGACCCAGACATGAACCATGTAACATAGGAAGGGGGATACCGTGACCTGCATTCACCCCTAGCTTAGTATTAAGCTCAAAAAGATACATATCTTAATGTTCTTTGTAGCGGGGTACGCGTCCCGAATTCAAACAACCCGCTTGCCTCCTGATTTGTCCCAGTCGAGCTTTATTTGTTCTTTTAATAAAAGTTTCGAAGCTGTAACAAGAGTTGTAAAAGTAAATGTTTCAACGTGATTGAAACGTGCATATTTTTACGATTCTTTCTCTTACAAATGGGAATTATTTCTCTGAGATATACGCATACTTAAAATGGAGAGACTCTTGTGAGTTGGAGAGTATTCTCATTAATTTTTTAAATATTGTGCACAGTAAATTCTTGAAGTTCTCAACTTATTTGTAATGGAAAAGTTCCACCGTTTGAATGTAATTGTGCTGTAGTGGAAAGACATCATCTCATACCTTATACATTATACTCTTTTGAATGGAAGCTCGAAACTTTTACTCCGCTAATAGTTTCGGATAAATTCATTCATGACCTAGTTATCTGTGGTATAATCTTTGGATTCCCTGAAGAAATATCTCTACAACTTTCGAACCAGTAATACAGGGTGTAGGAAACCAACCGAATTCTTATTTTAGATAAAGAATTTCAATCATTCATTAGAGTAATTGCGAAATAATTGGCCCTCTATCTCAAATTAAACAAAACCGGGCGCTTTACAGCAAAAAAATTGAGTCCGAATGGTTTATTAGAAAGCGATGTGGTAACAAATTCGATATTTAAAGTTGAATTTTTTCATTCCTCATGCCTTGCATATACTAATTAAGTTAATAATAATAAATCATTCTTGGGAAACTACAGCATCATTTAATTTCTCCTGTAATTTTGGTTATGCTATGCATATTATAATTCTGCTCCATCTGATACATAATTAATAACTCCTGAGAAACTACCACATCTTCCAATGTTGTGCATATATTTGATGGATTCTGATAATTTTACTCTATCTAGCACATAGTTAGATTATAAAATTGTTGATATCTTGAAAACTTCATTCTAGACACCATTTTTGATTCGAGTTTCGTGAACTCTTCTGATGTAACAACTCCAAAATATTCGATACCTCTCGAAAACTACCAAAAAAAAAATCAATATCAGGTTTTGAGCAATTTTCAATTTTCTCCAATAAAAGTACTTGTTGCTCAATTGTTTCGAAATTTGGCACATTTATGACACATTTTAGGGCCAATCAATTATTGTGATTCACAATTATTAGGTATTTTCAATAATTTCTGAGATATTCAAATACTATGAAAAATTTTATTGTTGCTATATTCCAATATTTTGCACATGAATAGCACAATTTTATGGATATTGGAATAAAATTTAAGATATTAACTAATTAAGTACAGTAGACTGGAATCTCATACCTGTCTGCAATCAATCATTACAGCACTTCAAAACTTGATAATCTTTCTTATTGGAGGTACAAATGCGTAATTTGAATAAAATGTGGCTCTTGTTAAAGAAGCCATATTTGGTGAACTGTATTTTTGGAAAAGAAAATAGTTCATTCACCTCGTTGATCTATGATTTCGACCATGTTCTTGATAAGAAGTTAACAAAAAAATCCTACCAAATAACGGAGAATTTCGAGGTATTTCATTCTTCCAAATGGACTAAACCATTTGCCATAAAATTTGCCATCTTGATGCCAAAACTTCTTTCTTGATTTACCAGTTCTAACTTTACGGTAGACTGTTCAATTCAGTGCACCCGACTTGGCTCACCGAAAGATTACCCTTCCACTAGTGGAAGGAATATAGACTAACACCTCAAATTACGTGTTGTCTTGTGAGTTCATCGAATAAAACTCGATCATATTCAACTGACTAAACTACATTTCCAATAAGTATGTTACTATTTTGATTTACCGATTGCAACTGATTTGTTCATATAGCTTTGTCTCCCAAGTACCTTTGGTTAGTTACTGGAACATTGTTTATTTGATGTTTTTTGTGGATAAGTTGATCAAAAATATCAAAGCCAAGCACCCTTTTTGAATCAACGAAGCAATAAACCTCCTTTTTACCGACTTTAACAAATTGTAGATATTCAACAAAAATAGCCACAAAAAGCTCTCTTATCGATCAGTTATCGTGGAATTCAATACACATATTAAACATACCATAAGGAAATTAGAATCGAGTGAAAAATTTGGAGCATAGTTGGCGCCGTTTTGTTGTTGTGGTTACAAAAATTGATTTCGTTCTTGAATGTGATACTATAAAATTGTTGATATCTCAATCTAAGTTTATCTACAGCTTAGTTGAACCGAGCTTATTCACCGTGGTTACAATTGCTGAAATGATAATAACCATACAAATTAAACTCAGTTCAACTAAATTGTGGTCGAGTTTAGATTGTTCAATCGGGCCTAAACGTCATACGGAATTATTCTAAACGATGTGTTGAAATATCACTAGTTCCAAGATATTTTTTGACCATGGAATATATTAATTCCAAAACAGTGTGAGAGAGACACCATTTTCAAATCAAGTTTTGTAATCTCCCCCTATAGAACTATTATGACCTCATGCACGGCGGACTCTATTTACCAGACAGGAGTGTGATGGAGCGGGGCGTGACGTCAGTAGGCTTTGCAAGCGAGCCGGCGGTGGTAGTAGACTTGGTGACTTCGTGGTTCGAAGTAAATTATTTTCTTTCAATATTTTGAATACTTACCTAAATATATACATAATCAATTTAAACATGCCTCGTAAATGTTGTGTCCCAGCTTGTAAAAGCAATTATGATAGTACGAATGAGAATGTAACTACATTTAAATTTCCGAATGGAATCGATTTATTTAATAAATGGATAAAATGCATTCCGCGTAAAAACTGGACACCTACCGCAACGTCAGGGATTTGCATTAAACATTTTTCAGAAGAATGCATTGCAACTAAATATACATACAATTATCAAGGAGAAATTAAAACCTTTTATTACGATAACCCTTGAAACCCAATTTGTTCCCAACTATATTTCCCGGACTTCCGCATTATTTAAATATAAAATCAAGTACTAAAAGAAAAACCACATAAGAACGAAATTTTGAGATTCAGCAAAGAGAATTGGAAAAAACTAATAAGATAGTAGAAATGCAACAAATGGAAGATAGAGTTCAAAATTTTGACGTACTGCCTGAAAAAGTACCTGAATTTGTCAAAACTATAAATGGCGATATTTTTGTTAAAGTAAATGATGACGGTATTATTATCTACAAAATGGATTTCAAAGCAGTAAGTTGTTCCTTTCATATTGAAATAGATAGAAATCTGAGCCCAAAATATTTCTTTAAAAATAAACTAGTGAGTTTAAATCTTGAATATTATCTGCCGTAACTTTGTGATACATTGTAATAATATAAATAAAACACAAGTAACTTAGTTAATATCACTATATTCTTTCAAAAATTGTAACTAGTTTCAACCATAACGGTCATCATCAGACAATTGATAAAATTTCAAAGTTACACAGTTATACTTAATCTAGAGACACGAACGGAAAAGAGATGAGTATACTAAATCGGTCTGGTCATTAAGTAATTTAACTTTGGGATTAGCCTTGTTTTTCAAAATTTCCAAAGACTCTAGAAGGGTGAGTTTTAATCCTTTGTTTGTAAAATGCAACGGTTCAATATTATTTGCAGGTAAATGGTTCATTTCTTGAAGGTGGTTGGCAAAAGTTGAGTCTGTTTTATTTAAATTATAGGAACGTAGATGTTCTTGGAAACGTATGTTGAAGTTACGACCAGTCTGACCAATATACACACCTTCACAATTCTGACAATTCAATTTGTAAACACCAGATTTTTGTAAATAATTAGTAGTATCTTTGTTATTGAAAATGCAATCGGATAATTCTTTGAATGGTTTAAAGGAAACACATAGATTATGTGCCGTTAAAATTTGACTAATTAAATCGCTAATTTTTCCAAAATATGTCAAGGAAACAAAGTGTTTGGTAACGGGCTCTCTTATTTTTGGATAAATCAAATTTAAAGTAATTTTTTCTTGTTTCTTTTTATTAAGATTATCAACTAGATGACTTGGAAAACCGTTATTCGCAGCTATTTGTTTAATAGTAGATATCTCAGTATTAAAGTTATTTTTATGTAGGGGAATGCTAAAAGCTCTGTGGATCATTGAGTTATAAGCTGCAAGTTTGTGTTTAAAACTGTGTAGAGAGTCCATAGGAATAGTAGTGTCTGTAGTGGTAGGTTTTCGGAAAATATTGAAATTTAGTTGATTCTGTACTCTAGATATGGCCAAGTCTAAAAAATTTATAGAATTATTCTCTTCAATTTCGGAAGTAAATTTAATGTTGGGGTAAATACTATTTATGAATTTGGTAAAAATATCTAGTTGTCTATCTGATCCTCTAAAACAAGCAAAAACATCATCGACGTAACGATACCAAAATAAAATATGTTTTTTGGTTAGCTCGGATTCTAAGATAATTTTTACAATATTAGCCATGAATATATCAGCAAGAAGTGGGCTCAGGGGAGAACCCATAGCAAGTCCATCTGTTTGTTTATAAATTTTTTAGACTTGACCATATCTAGAGTACAGAATCAACTAAATTTCAATATTTTCCGAAAACCTACCACTACAGACACTACTATTCCTATGGACTCTCTACACAGTTTTAAACACAAACTTGCAGCTCATAACTCAATGATCCACAGAGCTTTTAGCATTCCCCTAGATAAAAATAACTTTAATACTGAGATATCTACTATTAAACAAATAGCTGCGAATAACGGTTTTCCAAGTCATCTAGTTGATAATCTTAATAAAAAGAAACAAGAAAAAATTACTTTAAATTTGATTTATCCAAAAATAAGAGAGCCCGTTACCAAACACTTTGTTTCCTTGACATATTTTGGAAAAATTAGCGATTTAATTAGTCAAATTTTAACGGCACATAATCTATGTGTTTCCTTTAAACCATTCAAAAAATTATCCGATTGCATTTTCAATAACAAAGATACTACTAATTATTTACAAAAATCTGGTGTTTACAAATTGAATTGTCAGAATTGTGAAGGTGTGTATATTGGTCAGACTGGTCGTAACTTCAACATACGTTTCCAAGAACATCTACGTTCCTATAATTTAAATAAAACAGACTCAACTTTTGCCAACCACCTTCAAGAAATGAACCATTTACCTGCAAATAATATTGAACCGTTGCATTTTACAAACAAAGGATTAAAACTCACCCTTCTAGAGTCTTTGGAAATTTTGAAAAACAAGGCTAATCCCAAAGTTAAATTACTTAATGACCAGACCGATTTAGTATACTCATCTCTTTTCCGTTCGTGTCTCTAGATTAAGTATAACTGTGTAACTTTGAAATTTTATCAATTGTCTGATGATGACCGTTATGGTTGAAACTAGTTACAATTTTTGAGAAAATATAGTGATATTAACTAAGTTACTTGTGTTTTATTTATATTAGTGAATTTAAGTTTTCAATTTTAATAAAAAGTAGATATCCAGAAACAATAATACCTAAATTTGAATGAACTCACAAAGGTAGGTATTTATTTACTATAATTTTGTATAACTTTGGATAGCGAACTGTTATTTGGGGCTATATTTACCGCATTACAGCGTTATACTCTAAAACTATATTCAGAGACAAAAGAATTGCCGTTATTATTGTTTTTAGTTAGTCAATAATCATTTTGCATAAGCATTATAGTTCCAAAATACAAATTTAATACTATTACATCGCATGAAACTGTGCAAAAATCAGCCTACTGACGTCATGCGAATGCTGTGGTAGTGGTGGTCACACTCCCGCCTGATATAGAGTCCGCCGTGCCTCATGCCTAACTCTAAATATTTGATGTCGAAAGTTTCCAAAAGAATCACAAGGGGTACTCCTTGCGATATTTTTAGATTTATTCCTATAGAATTTGTATTTGTTGTTCAATTATTTGGAAATTCAATACACTCGTGATTAGTGTAATTGAATGATTGGAAATCAGTTATACTAGATATTTTTTGAGATAATTGAGAAAAATAGAAAAATCCCAAGATTTTTTGAGTGTACTTTTCTCGGAAATGTCGAGAGTTATCTAACTTGATTTGAATTTCCAGAATCAGCAATATCAAAGAATTATAGAATCACAATTATCTCATTCTTGATTTCTTGATAAATTAAGATTATTCTTCAGAATATGAGAGCTCACTTCACCATTTTCCAGTATCTTGTTCATTAACAACGGAATTTTCTAGGCATTAGAGTAAAATCATGCACATCAATTACTTAGTCTACACCTCATTGGTAAAAGTAGACTGAAATGCAATACTTGCCTGTAATCAAAGGTTACGACCCTTCAAAAATTAATAATTTTGCTTATTGAAGGCCATCTAAAAAAAACTAGCCACCAATAATTAATCTCTCAATCGATTATCGTGAAATTTGGAATACATGTCAAATATACTATTGAAAAAAGGAATGAATTATAAAATTTATTACATTTGCAATTTTTTTGACGTTATTGTTAATAAAATTGATTTCGTTCTCAATTTCAACATTATAAAATTGTTGATTTCTCGAAAATTACATTCCAGACACCATTTTAAATCCAAGTTCTTAAATCTACCCTCGTAGCTCGGAATAATATGATGTCGATAATTTCCAGAAAAATTCCAGATTTTTTCAGATTTTAGCCATTTTCAGATTTTTCCTTATAGAATTTGTTTTTGTTGTTCTATTGTTTTGAAATTCTGGTACACTCATAGTGAATTCAACGATTTATCGATTTAGACCGTCAGATAGTCGTAGATTTGAGTGCCCCATTTTGTTTTCTCTGCCTTCAAGAGTTTTGATAAGTATGTATATTTGGAGTATAATAATGCCAAAACTAAGGCTGGACCGTGTGGCCAACATATAATAATTAATTTCAAATTTTTATAGAAAAAACCTCTTTTGATCCAATTTTCTCGTTTTTGCCATGCTCACGAAATGAAAATTAGGGAAAAAAGAGTCAGCGAAAAACGATAGGCAGAAGTGATCCACTTGGCCAAGGGTTTGAAATGAGGGTTCGATTATGCAAAAAAATTATATCAATTGTTCACGTTCTTCTCGTTTCTGCCGTTTGACCATATGAAAGTTGATATCATAAGTATCTTTTAAAAATGAATAGCATAAGTTATTCGAATGACTAAGTGAAGATATGTACGAAAACATCTTGCGAAAGTCTGAATGTTTTAGTGCATATCTTGACTTGGTCATACGAAAAACTTATGCCATTCATTTTTACGAGATACTTATGATATCAACTTTCATATGGCCAAACGGCAGAAACGAGAAGAACGTGAACAATTGATATAATTTTTTTTGCATAATCAAGCCCTCATTCCAAACCCTTGGCCAAGTGGATCACTTCTGCCCATCGTTTTTCGCTGACTCTTTTTTCCCTAAATTTCATTTCGTAAGCATGGCAGAAACGAGAAAATTGGATCAAAACAGGTTTTTTTTATAAAAATTCAAAATTAATCATTATTATGTTGGCCACACGGTCCAGCTATAATTTTGGAATTATTATACTCCAAATATACTTACTTATCAAAACTCTTGAAGGCAGAGAAAACAAAATGGGGCACTCAAATCTACGACTATCTGACGGTTTAATTGATGTAGTCGGCAATAAGATATCTTCAATATTTTGTGAGATGATGGGGGAGAAATTATGAATCATAAGATGAATTTGAATGCACTTTTCTCGGTAATATAACAAGATATCAAGAATTAGTTTCACAATTTGGAGTCAGTTACATTGAAGAATGATAAGATAATGACTATCTGAATTTTGAATTTTTGACAAAAATTTATTCCAGGAAATCTGAACGTTCAACAAAAATAGCCACGAAAAGCTTATCTCATTGAACTCTGGTTCACAAGTTAAATGAACAATGAGAAATTATTGTTAGGAAACTTGATCCTGTTTTTGATAGTTTTTAGATACCGGAGGCATGAGGAAGAATTTAATAAGACAGTAATTCTTATTATGATGGTAGCAATATGAGCTTTGAAAAAAGCTCAAGACAGATGTCAGATTCTATAATCTTTGACACAGTTTGTAGATGAGTTAACATTAGTTTCCAGTCAAAAATTTCGTCGAAAAATATACCTTCGACCATACATTTGGCTTCGGTTGAGAAAGGGTGCCAAATGCAATAACATCCCTGTTCAAAAATCCATTTTCTTTTCTAAGTCAGCCCCTGTAAAAATACTCAAACGATTAAGTAGATCAGTGAAATAGATTAGGGTTTTTTTGATAAAAAGCTTAGAGTATCTTTGTGGCTTTTATTATTACGAAGACACGACTCCTCTCCGTTCAGAGCTCAAGCTAGCGGAGGACATTCAATACAATTTACTGAATGGATGCTACAAAAAAAAAATCTGAGCAATTGAAGCTACCAGCTTTTTGAACTATCAAATGAGCAAAGTCGAATACTCTCAAACTTGTGTAGAATCAACGTTGTATTTAACATGGAAAAGTAAGTACTTTTCGAGAAACAAGTATAACAATCAAAACTGGGTTGTGATTCTATCAATACAAAAATTAATTGGCTCCACGTTGGGCGCCAATTTGTAACCAACTAAACTTGGGGTAGCAGCTATACCCATTCAAAATAAATCGGTTCCACGTTGGGCGCCAATTTATAACAAATTTCAAAACTGGTAACGGAACAAAATATATTACTTCTAAATTTTTCGAAAACTCTATCTTTGAAAATGATCTACTTAAGTATCAATTGAAAGTAATAATAAAAATCCCAGGGCAGGATTAAGTAGTTGTCAGGTTGGCTTAAAAAAAATACAAACTTTACTAAAACAAATATACCGGACGTTATGTAACGAATTCAAATTAAACAAAAAATTAGGACGCCAGGCATACAACTATGAAATTACCTGTAAAAAAATATGGTAGGATGGACGGGTAGAATATTGGAGCTTAGGATCGAGATGCCGCAGAACATAAAATAAAACAATATCTCAAACAGCGATACTTACACACCAGCTGAAAGAAAACACTGAATAAAATCACTCTCTGAAAATTAAAATGGTAGGAACTTTTTTACAAAAATAAATAATAATCAAATTTATCCAAGTAGTAGATATTTGATAAATTTAATAATTTAACGCAGACTTTAGCTAGTCTAAACTGAATGGTAAACGGAACAAATACGTCTATAAACATACTCCGGCAAAAGTACAAAAATAATAAAAATCAGGCCCAAGATCGATCGACCTGGTTTTCAATAGGATGTAGCGTTTATAACGTAAACAAGAGCAAGAAAAAAGGTGACAACGAAGGCCTACCGCAGCAAAAATTATACAAAAAAAAAATTGCAAAAATCATGGTGGAGCTACGAGGTGTCTGCCTAATAAGACATTAGGCAGATAGCACCAACAAAAGTCTCAGTAGAAAATGAACAAAATTTAATCACTTAGCTGGCGACGTCACTGGAGATCCTAATTGACTTGTCTGCCTGGCGTCTGGATCTTGGTCTTCGGGTCTAATTGGACTGGATTCCAGGTGGTCAGGAAATCCAAGGTGGAAGTCAGGTACTCCCACAGTTTTGTGTCTTGGTTTCAGACGACATTTTATCGCAGGTGGTAAGCGATGCAAAAATTAGAACGACCACTCACAATTTAACTCATCCCCAATACATGGGCTATTTCGCCGAACAGCAAAAATGGCCAACTTACCCCAAAATATCCGGCCGAAGTAGAAGTCTATTCCAAAGAAAAACCCCCTAACCTGGGCATGCACATGCAAAACCTCAGAATAAACTACAAAATTGTAGTGATAAGTAGTAAAGAAATGAATTTAAGGTCCGTTCTGTCACGGCGGACTCTATACCAGGCGGGAGTGTGACCCCCACTACCACAGCATTCGCATGACGTCAGTAGGCTGGTTTTTACACAGTTTCATGCGATGTAATAGTATTAAATTTGTATTTTAGAACTATAATGTTCATGCAGAATGATTATTGACTTACTAGCAACAATAATAACGGTAATTCTCTTGTCTCTGAATATAGTTTTAGAGTAAAACGCTGCAATGCGATAAATGTAACTCAAAATAACAGTTCGCTATCAATGCTTTCATTAACATATATTTTATCAAGTTGCAAAATCACCCACTTGTCCTCTTCTTTTGTAAGTCTATTTGCAATTACTCTTAAGAAATGATCATTTCCTATTTAAGAACTTGAAGATATATGAAAAGAAGCTGTAAATTGTTGCAAATATTTAGGATGTGATTGCATATTAATCATGTAAGACCAAATATTAATTTCTGAAGTGTAGTGCTTTTGATTTGAGAAAAGAAGACTTATTTGTTCACTTAAGTACAATAATTGCCCAATTCTCTCTTCATCGCCTTCGTTCTCAGATATCATTATTTAAATTCTAAATAATAGAATAAGTATTGACAAAATCAGTTTCATTTAACATACATTCTGGAATATCTCTCAATTTGGATAATGTATCAAGTTCATTTGTAGATAATGGAATGTTATTATGCTGTAATTCACTCAAACTTACCAGTTTATTTTTAAAGAAATACTTTGGGCTCAGATTTCTATCTTTTTCAATATAAAAGGAACGACTTACTGCTTTGGAATCCATTTTGTAAATAATAATACCGTCATCATTTACTTTTACAAAAATATCGCCCTTTATAGTTTTGACAAATTCAGGTGCTTTTTCAAGCAGTAAGTCAAAATTTTGAACTCTTTTTTCCATTAGTTGTGTTTCTAATATCTTATTAGTTTTTTCTTGTTCTTTTTTTCTGATTTCAAAATTTCGTTCGTTTAATGCCTGTATTACACGATTCAATTTCTTCATCAATAAATTCTCGAAGTTTTGTTTTGAATTTATTGGATCGTGTAATACAAGACACTTCGTGAATTTTTTCTTCATGAATTTATTGACGAATTAGAACGTGTTCTATTTTTCGACAATTTTCTAAGGAATTCTAGGGTTTTTTCTCCACATTTTGTCGTTGCCAACTTTTGAATTTGACATTGTCTTTGTTTACCTCCAACCTTTTTGCGGTTAAGTTTGTTTGATTCTAAAGAGATACTGTGAAAATTCTACTTTCATTGTACTACTAATTCTACAGAAACTTGCAAGAAACACAAAACAAAAATTAACGACAGTAAAATGACAGCTGATATTTAGGTTGGTATTATTAAATTCTCCACAATAAATTGATGAAAATCTTCATGTGTGTAAAAACGAACCAACATTTTTCTGCTTGACAATAAATTCACGAAGAGATTTTAGTATTTAATTTCATATATAAATAATGAGGAAGTCCAGGAAAGATAGTTTGAAATGGATTAGGTTTCAAATGCGGTTTATCGTATTGAAAAGTCCTAATTTCTCCTGGATAATTGTATGTATTTGTATAGCTAGTTGCAATGCAATCTTCAGAAATTCAAATGTAGTTACATTTTCTTCTGTACTATCATAATTGCTTTTACAAGCTGAGACACAACATTTGCGAGGTATATTTAAATTGAATAATATGTATATATTTAGGTGGGTATTCGAAATATTAGAAGAAAATCTACTTCGTATCACGAAGTCATCAAGTCTACTACTATCGTTGGCTCGCTCACAAAGCCTACTGACGTCACGCTCCCGCCTGGTAAATATAGTTCGCCGTGGACTTAAGACTGACTGCCTATTCAAGCTAAGTTAAATCCAGTTAATTTCACTTAATCGAAAAAAGACCGTTTTTCATTAGCTCAAAAGAAACCTATCGGACAGTAGCTGAGATTAAAAAAAAAACCGTAACGTCTTTGAATACAGCGCGCGCAACACAACTAGGGACAACTATGAACAAAAATCGAACTAAGAATTAATTGATAAAGTGAACAAGAAACACGCTTTGAATATAACCAGAAAAAGCTGATCTTAAAGAAGAGAAACGAAACGAAAGATTTAAAATATTTTTTGAAACTATAAAATTGAAAACTAAAATATCTTTAACCAAAAGTAAGTAATGAAGTTGACCAAAAAAAACCCCAAATTAACCCAAATTATATTTCAGAATTTAATCTAGACAAAAAAGGACCAAAAGCCAAATTGGCACGTAACAGAAGCACGAATTCAAAACAGAATTTCTTGTAAGTCATAAAGATAATTCGGAATAAAGTGCACTTTGTATATAATATTACCTCTCAACTCTTTTCCACGTAACTGAATCGACTTGACCGAATCAAAAAGCTGTGAGCAAAGTGGCAGTTTCAGATTCGACCAAAGATGATGACAAAAGTCAAAAATCTTAAAAATGATATAGTTTATAATCCTTTGAATATTGACTTCCAAGCAAAGTTTGAAGCTACATCTATCGAGCCGTGGGACATCTTGTATCTATTTTCCTGAACTTCACTTCAGATCTTTGTCTTGTGTTCTACTTTCGGACGTTATCCCTATTTGTTTTTTATTGTTCTGAATACATTTACATCGTTATTTCCTTATCTTTATTTCACCTGGAAAACAAGTATCAGGGTTGAAAAAAATGATATTTTTAACTGAAATGAAAAGGAATTTGTATATAAATAATTATGTGTGATTATAGCAGCGCTAATTAGAATTAAGATTTTCTCATGCAATAAAAACTTTTCAAGACACATTCTGCTCAGTTCGTTGGCGAGCTTCCACGACTTGCTAAGATAATCCCACACATTGTGGTGGAGTCTTGCTCCTGGTGTACGAATGGAGTAGTCCTGGTTATAACAGCCAGTGCGACAATTTGTCTCGGTTAACGCTGCAGCCTTAATCGTTAAATGTATCCAATTACTTTCCAGTGGTAGCCTAGCTTAACTGTACCGTATACCAACTCTGCCTTCCTATATTATCAACTTGAATTGCTTTGAATTTAACCACAAGTAAAGTACAATGTTAACTATTCGTCTTCATGTGCTTAAGACGAATTATATCTGGACTAATCGAAACAGACAAACTTGTTTGGAAAGAGGACGGAGTTATAGGAAATACGACAGTACTTAACTTAAAAGGGAATAGTCTCAAAAGCTCTTGGTTGATAATGATCAAGAAATGTCTGGAAGACTATCATTTTTTCTGCAGAATCTATTCTTGAATGCTTGACACATCTAAAATATCAGATGAGAACAACAGATATCACAAAACTTCACATAGCATCTTAGTTTGGATACTCTTTTTTTGCACTTTTACATTGACATGATGCCTTCTTCAGGAAATTTAAATGTTGATCAAGCTACATCATCATTTAGTGGTCTACAGTTGAAGTCAAATAGATTATTGAAAAGTTGAATGAACATCTTATTGTTATTAGAAACATATCATAATCCAGTCATCAATCCCTAACGAAGGAATAAATAAAGCTAAAATTTTGACATATGATACGTCATAATGACACATCACGATACACTGTGATGGACATTTAGGTAGAGCTAATTACAGGTGAAATATGAACACAGATCACTCACCTGTTCCATAAAAACGTTGTTGATTTATTGGATTCTGGATGAAACGCAATCCTGAATGTTCCAAAAGCAATATTTCACATTTGCTCCGCATTTTTTTGATCGTTCAATCAGGATCTCTCAACCTGCAGAGCTAGTGATCTCAGTGCGTACAGATAAAATTTCTTCGGTTATTTTCTTAATTGTGCTTATTTATTTTAATGGAAGTGTCCAATATTTTTATTGTAGTAGATTATCCATCGGAACTCGAACACTTTTTTTTTAGGTTCTCCTATCTGTCAGAATATGTAGTAAGATTGATGACCACCCCATCTAAAGCCATGAAATGATCATATAATTTGATCAATTAGTAATTAGAAAGAACATCGTTTCACTGGCTATTATATGATCCATAAAAATTCAATATTCCATTTTCATAAAAAATAATTATCAACTTCTCATTTAATGGCCCATATACTTCGGTTCGAGCTGGAGGTAATAATTATTTTTCTCGTTCCGCTGCTATTGCTGAGTTACATTCCTATCCCGGATTTAAAATGAAAGGGGGATGATCTGAACTCGGTACACGAGTTCAGTAATTAAAATAGGGGACTTTACGTGCAACCCGTTCGTAATAAAATTTCATTACAGATGGTGAATGTCATTGGAGTATTCTCGAGTGGCGTTCGATACCATATCATGTTTATTGATTTGGTTATTAGTATTTTAATATAATTGGAGACGACTCGAATAGCCAACCGGACAATTGATACAATAATTACTTCTTCCTTGGAATTACTACTCGATAATCAGGAAAATTGATTATGGATTAGCTACCCTTTTGATGCGACATCGAGCTTATATTATCTCAGTAATTTCGCATGCTTGTAATAATTGCTGTAGATGTGTGCGCAAGAACCCTTAATATCATCATAATCTTAAAGAATATAACAAATATTAAAATCAGCAGAACCAAAATACTGCACCAGTTTGACGAAAAAGTATTAAGAAATAACTTCGAAATAATCCACGTAGAATTTTATTTCGATGCAAAAGAACAACATGAACAAAAGAATCAAATTAAAGTTCTGTAAGCGAGGAAAAACGGCAAAATATTCCTATGCAGTGTTTCGAAGTGAAGCTGGGAATCGTAAGAAGTAATAAATCGAAAATATATGAATGGCAAAAAAGGGCATTTGTGAGTCGATTCAAATCTCGAACATCCCCCTTTCGCTTCTACCTAACTTCGCATTCAGTACCATAGACAGTCAATAATATTCACGGATTGAAGGCCGACTCAGGAGATTTATTCGTACGAGAAAGAAACATTAAAATTTATTCAACTTTAGGGAAAAGTTTTAGTAGGAAGAACATTCATTCGAGTTATGTGCGACTCACGTGAAAAATTTATGAACACACTAACATGTCGCTCCTTTCTTGTTACTTGATAATTCAACTCATTTGTTTTTATTTTTGTCCTATAGATCTTCCCGAGCGACTTCATCTTTTATTTAATGTATTTTCAACTTGAATAAATCCCTGGAATAGTAAGCCAGATTGAACTACAAAGTATACACGATAAATACGAAGAGGCCCTTTTTTCTTATAATTATATTTGGGTATTAATTATGCACGTACAGTGGAATAAAACCAATATATTTATATCTTATTTCAAATTAGGTATGATTTCTTCTGACGTTTTTAGCTCTGTGCAAATTAAGCAAATCACCAAGGACTGGATCAGTCCGATGGCAGTGTTACTTGGATCTTCAATTGCCCCAATGACCAACGATGATTATTAATTATTTCTTTAGATCCTCAACAGCCCTTATGGCTAACAAAAATTAATAAAACTCTTTGTTTTATTAGCTCAACTAATCACCTGAGTAAAAATTAATCTGAGCAGTTGTTTCATTGCAAATCGACCATTTTTTATCAGATAATTTTTCGGTACTTCTAGGCTGATAGTAGATAAATCCACAAATGAACTCCTTAATTCATTACTTCGATTATTCAATCAAATCTACACGGAAAAAACTAAATGTCAACATTTAGTAAGATTTCTACTAGTTTTTGATGTTTTGAATGCTAACCCGGAACCTGCCTCGAAGTAAAAAGTGGAAAAATATATCCTTGATCCACTAAAATGTATCCTCTCTAAGGAAAAATAATACAGAGTCAAGATACAAATTTTAAAGTTCCAAATGATAAAATTCCCCATTCCGATACTTATAATTCCATATAGAAATATATAATATGTAACAGGGACTATAGTGAATAATAACTCTCAACCTTCAAATTTTATTGTTTCAAACACTAAAAGTCTTCTATTTCATTTATAGAATTCCATGTATCAACATTATTTTTTGAATATATATAATAGTAAATATCCCTATCTTGATTCAAAATTTCGTCATCTCAAACAATAAAAACTAACAATTCTTCCAGTAAAATATTTACTTGTACAATATACTTATCGAAGTTTGAATATGCATTTTTTTTAATATTAATAAATATTTTTTTATTGATAATTGGTTCTTGGATGCAATATTGTGAATTTTTTTCACTTCAGTTTGACATTTCGATCTTTTAACCAAGAGTCACCATCAGAAAATGATGATAAAAAGGAAACACGGCAAGTATCAAGATGATAAAAAATATACAGCAGATCAGATGAAAACGTAGATTATACATGCAGGACAAAAAAAAACAACAAAACTTTTGACATTCATTCAAGGTTTGAGGGAAAACAACACGAGAGAGCCTCAAGCAGAGGAATCTATAATATCAGGCTTGACAAATATCATTGTGACTTGAATTATTTTTTCCTTCGCTTGAGGTATTTTCACATGGTTTTATTTAGAACTTGGATGAATTTCAGAAGATTATTGATTCTTTTTGTTGTAAATGTAGAGTCCACGTTTTCATGTCAACGCTTCTGTTTATTTTTGTATTATTGTTTTTGATGATGATTATCGGTTCAAAGATCGAAACATCAAACTGGAATGAAAAAAATACACAGAATTAAAATCCAAGAACCAATTATTCATAATTGAATTTCGAAGAAATTGATCGATTTTTTTTCTTACCTTGCATTTTTGTAAACATGAAATATGCTATAATAAAGCTCAATAATTCATTCGGTCAGTAAGTAGTAACTTGTCAACTGAAATAAATAAATAATATATTCACAGCTTTTGTTTCAAGAGTAGCAATTTTTATTTAAGAAAATAATATACTCTTACATTTTCAGTACAAAGGTAAAATAAAGAAATAAAAATAAAAAACAATAATTATTATAAAGTAATATCAAAGCGATGATCGACTGGATGGGAGATGAATGAAAACGATGATTGGAAGTCAGTCACAGTTTGAAATGTTATTCACACAAAAACCGACGTTTCGCTTACATTGTTGACATTGTTGCCTTCTTGAGGGATATGTGTAGTCTAGAAATAGAATAATTATGGCATATATCAAGTATCACACAAAACGAATATCTCACATTAGAAAAATAAATTGACACACTGTTGAAATTATAGATAAAGCAATAAATAAATAATTTAGAGTTTAAGAAAGTTTCTATAAAACTCCCGGAGCTCAAATCACAGATCATTTTCATAGAAAATTTCATTATTGTTGCAGGATATTATCAATCTAACCGAATTTTTTAGATAAATTATGTTATAAGATCATGAACTTCTAATATTCCGTGCAAATGTCAACTTACATCGTACTAATCGGACATTAGCAACATCACAATTTGTTCAACTTTTGAAGAATGATTTGTCAATTCGTTGATAGGAGCTCGAACTACTTGTTGTTATATTTATTATGGAATTATGGATGAAAATATGATGTATATTAGAAAGTCGGCAAGTAGGGCTAGAAACACGTGATCAAATATTTGACAATGTAATTAACCTTAACAATGCTTTATGCAACTGAACCTTTATTGATATTAATGTAAATAATTAATATTTCAATGCTATACATCACTTACCTATTCTGTTAATTTTTCTTAGAGATAACCACTCAGCAATTCACTTGGTGGCACTTTCATTGCAAACTTTAGGGACTTGTAGCTAATAATAGACTAGGAATGCTATGGGCTCTAAGCGCATTCGAGGAAAGGGTCAGAGAATCAGGTTTCAAACATGAAAAATTATAATGCAAATGATAAAATTGTTGAGCTCGAAATATACTTTTTACAAGCTGATGATTATAATAAGTATAAAGTGAATTTAGTATTGTATATAAAATTCACTATTTCACTTAAGTAGATTTTCATGGAGCTCATTGATAAAATTTAATAATTCTTTAATTATTAAATACACTTGAGAATTCATTATTCCATATTGAAATAGTATAACTTAATATTCATTCTACATGAAATATTAGATCTGTACATGTATATTTCCATTATATATAATATATTAAAAAGTTCAGTTTGACTTACAAATTTTATGATTTGTCTTTGAATATTTTAGCTTTCAGACTATGAATTTTTACTTCCTAAACGATAAAGATTGGGTTTTCACTTAATAATCATTACCATTCCATGTTTTCAACAAGCAGATTGTAATTTTTAAAGTTTATAATACCAGTTTTTTGCATATAAACTTTGAATTTGAGTATTCAAACAATGACTATTGTGAATTGATTGTCAAAACAACGATATTATTGCTTAAAAGAGTAATAATCAGTGATCATACCACTGCTTATTGGACATCATTCTTTATTTAGTATAATTCATTTTTTTTCGTGTAATTCTATTATTCAGATGAATTGACTCGACAGGCCTTGAAGGGTCTGGGCTTGATAATAAACTTTCCTCAACTCTTCTCTGTTGTATGCTTCAGGTTTCTAATTTTTTTGTCCCATTGGGTCCTCTTCTTCTTCTTCATCTACCTTCTCTTTGGTCTGCCTCTTTTATTCCCTGTCTTGTATCCTTCCTGTGATCCGTTTGAGTTTCATACTTCTGAAATTCTTTCCACATGCCTCAACTATCTTATTATCTGCACCTCAGTTCTTGTTATAATATTTGGTTCCATGTACAATATACACTTCTTCTACTTCTTTGTCTGTTCTCTTTCTCAAGAGACCTTCTTCTTCATTTGCTCTACAAATTTCCCTCAGCATCTTGTGTTTCTATGGGTATTTGTAGCTTTTGTTATCGCTATAGAGAGTTACCATTATATCGAGTGAAGAAAGAGAAATAACCAAATTCACAATAATTTTCAATATGTATTGGATTAAATAGGTAATTGAACTATTCTAATGGCTTACGACTGATAATAGGATAGGTACCTAATGTGTTCAGTTCGAGACCATCATTTCCAAGCAAACCAAGTGTAATGATAAGCAATTAACAATAAAAACAAAACGGCTGCTTGAGACCTAAGAAATTTCAGGACCTCTAATGTTCAGTCGACGTCTTTTGTAACCTGATAAGATAACATAAACAATAAAACCAATGTGAATATAAACAAATTTCTTCGTAATAGAGGAGGGTTGCTGCGCTATGAAGTTTATCAATGTGTTATGTTTCAAGGTAAAACAACCAAATTGTGCTCACTCCTATCGTTATAAAGAATAACGTTATAGAGAGGTTCTGTGTGTTTACTTTTAGTTCTTTTTCAAGATTATTCTACCTTCAACCTTATTTTCACTGCGTCTTGTATTAAACGTCTCACCGTGTACTACAACTTCTTTTTTTTTGTAATTATTGTAATATTAATAATTGATGTTTCCTGTCATATATTAAACCCTTTCTAGTCAATCTGCTTCTTCTCGTCATCACTTTAAGGATGAGGTAAAATCGTGTTGAAGATGAAGGGTCCCATGCCTTGGACCTACATCGACCTCAAACATACTTAACTTCTTATTGTTGACTCTCACTCTATGTTTGGTGTTTTTCAGGATGGTTCTGATAACATTTATCAGCTCTTTTGAAATCTAGAGCTGTCTGTATGCTTTAAATAGTTCATTCCCATATACCAGATCGTGAGCCTGTTTGAGGTCTATGAATAGCATACGCAAATCTAATTCTTTCTCACAACATAATGGGTAGCTTTATCTTTATAAGAACGAAATTTTGATCTTCTATAGATCTATTCCTCAGAAATCCTACCACTATGTTCCCTATTTTTGCATTCAGTTTACAATTTCGTCATGTCGCTTGTAGTTTATATACCACGCTTGGTAATTCTTGAATTTGGTGCTGTCTCCTTTTTTGAATATAAGACAGAGAATTGTTTCTCTTCAAACCTCTGGTAGATATTTCATTTCCCAGCATGCTGCTACTAGTACAAATATTTATTTTTTAAGATTTTCTTCTCCATGCTCAATCAATTTTGCCGAGATTCCGCTATTTCCGGGGCTTTTATCATTCTTCAGATTATCTATTATTTCTTTTATTTCTCTTTCGTCTGAATCCGGTATATCTTCCTTTTCTGTGCCCTTCTTCGCAAAGTATTCTATCTTTTGTACTTTCTTCTTATTATTAAGTAGATTTTTGAAATATCTTGCGCATATTTCCATTTTGGCTTCCTTATCTCGTACCAGATTCCCTTCCTTATCTCGACAGAAAATTGTTCTCTGGATGAAACTTTTCTCTCACTTTTAACTTTTTGTAGATGTTTCTTATTTCTTTCTTGTTATAGCTCTTTTTCTATAGATGTTATTTGTTCTCTCTTTGAATATTCTTCTTTGGTTCTTGTTATCATATTTGGAACAGGTTATAGCATTGGCTATTGAACGATGGGCATAGACGTATTGGGTTTACTGAAAGTAGCAAGGACTCTAGAATTTCTATGTCGTTTTTAAAGCTAATCACTTATCCGGAGGTGGTCGGATAAGTGGTTTAGTTGATGGTGCTTATCAAGGGCAGCAAAGAAATATATTCCACCATTCGGATTTCCTTGAAAAGTTTATTTTATGGTCAACCAATCTAATTGATTTTCTCTTGAAAATAGTAGAGTTGATTACAGCACTTAGACAAATCGATAACTTTCCGAGATCAATGGAAACAGAAACTAGCTGCGGCAACCGGGAAAAACATAGGCTTCACCTGCGTTAACTTTTTAAAATCAATGAGACAAAAATATTATTATCTGCAGCCCCATGATGAGCCGCATGATCTGCCCGCATATAGATGTACTCTTTGAAATCATTAAAAAAATTAGATAATAATCAACTGCAGCAACCGGGCAGCACTCTGCGAGCTCCACTTGCGGAGAATTTCCTAAATCAATAGAAAAAATTGTAATTGACTGCAGTACTGGGGCAAACCGCAGGCCTTATCTGCGATAGCTTTGTGAGATCGATGGTAAAAATAAAAATTGACTGCAGCACTAAGGCTAATCGAAAATTTTCCATCGATATCCATTATTGTTCTAGAATAGAATCATCCAATCGACTTTCTCATAGAAATATAATAATAGTCGTAGATGTCTCACACAAAAGTATTGAAGTGTCCTTATTCACTTCCTAAGGGACAGAACATGATAAATCTGTTTTCAGTGGTTATCTCTATCATTCTAGGAATGCAGTGTCAAAATCATTGTCCTTAAGATCCAGCGGTTAGGTCTTTGCGTTGTCCGTCGAATGAAAATACTTAGATTAATAATTTTAAAACTACATGAAAACAAAAAATGAACTGTGCATCTTCTTAATCACTTATTAAGATATTACTAATCATGAGAAATATTCAAACTGCAGCGCGAGTTGCTCTTTGATAGTACTGCTTCAGGATTTTTTATGCAAGCACTAAGAAAACTGTTCGAAGTTTCAACTCAATCGAATGAATGATGCGCGAACGAACAATCATTCGATGAGACTCGTGCGCCGTTTATTGCGCGTAAGAGATGGACACGAGAACAATTCTTTTATATTTTGAGGTGAATAATGTAAAATAACAATCCAGTGATAATTTAATTGACTACCAGGTATAAATAGCCGTCCAATATAGTGTATTGACTGTCTTATCCACTAGTTTGAATCCAATCAGAGATCGTTCATGATCTAAAGTATCATTTGGGTGGAAGAGTTTCGGTTAAACTTACTGCGTAAGTTACATCGAGGTTCATGCCTCATCCAATTCCTGTTTTTGTATGCTTGTAGTGTCAAGTATCAGGAAAATACCCCAGATATTAATTAATTAGAGAAAACCTCACCCTACTTCACGTACCTACCCAGCTATTTAGGCCAATTCTAAAGACAGCCGAGTTTAGTTCAACCGAACCTAGCGTCACAAAAGTGAGCTGGTGCATTTTCGTGATAAAAATAGACCTTCTGAGCCAATGGTGGTCATGTTTATAGCAATGCTATATTTTCAATCATTCCCAAATAGTCAACATCAATTATTTCTTGTGTATATCATGAAACAATCGTTTGAACCTATCCTAATCTTTTTCCGTGCATTATTCGAACTGCTCCTTTTTTTGGGCATGTAATAATGTAATAAGGTTTCGTTGACATTCACAAAACGACCCCTTAAACATGAAATTGTCCTTGGATTACGTTTCTGGTCGATTTAAGCAATCAAAGAATCCATCGTGTGATCAATTTGCTCTTATTTGATTATTTTTGGTATTTGAGATGCTCACAGTTTTAGCAATCTAACGCATCTCCGGTCTTCAATCATCCATCACCAGATCATGAATTCTATCAATGAATTTTAAACCAAGGTGCAGTTTTTCTTCAATCTTCTGGAATAAATTAATGTCCTTTCAACAGACAAGACTTGCACGATTAAAACAAACACGAAACACAAAATGATGAACTAATATGGCTGAAATTTGCCATTTGAGCTCACTGCTTACTACTAATGACCTCATTATTTAACAATAGTGCCATCTTCCTGATTTTGCACCCTCGTACGTAGTAATTAGCATTTAATAGGTCAATACAATATCTAGAAGACAGTAGGGAGTTGTAGAGATACGTCACGATTTCTTGAACCTTTTACGGTTAGTTCAAATTGTTTAAAAATTCATTTTTTCTGTTCACCTGAGTGAAACTCATAACTTGGAATCTGGATTTAATACACGATTTCTTTTCACAAATCAAACTCTGTTGTGTATCTAATTACAGCTAATAATTTTGCTTCAAGCAATTCTTGCTGAGTCCAACAACGTTTGTTTTCTTTCAAAACATTGCTAACTTTTTTTTCCTCAAGAAAAAATACTTCTTCCGCCAATCCTTTCGAGTTGAGAAACACTTGACTGACAGTAACGAGGTTTAGCTAACCTCGTCGCCACCAGAATGTGTTAGCGCTGTGTGTGTAAGGGTTGATCGATCGACACACCCTCCTCCAAAGATAGCAAAATACTGGAAAACTTGCTCCATTCGTTCCTAAATTCATTAGGAGAAACACTTGTGCCGAACTTCGTACATGCATTGATTTCTTGCCCCGTTGAGGGCTGTGAACGACCCTGTTACTTGCCAACTTTTATTTAGAATTGTTGTTCGGTTAGGTAAATAATTTTTCTTCAACAGCTTGTATAGGTTTTGGAAATGTAAGCCCATAAAATGCGGAATTTATATCTTCTACCTCAAATGAGATTTGTTCGGAGAACACCTTACGTTTCTATAGAGAAAAGTTTTCATTCAATATAAATTCAGTATTGGTTTTCTGGCGATGCTTCAATACATATAAAACAGAACGATATTGTGGCTGTCTGTAAACTACAGAATGTTATATTACGGCTAAAGTAATTGTTTTTTATCAATATATTCCACTTTCAGTCTTTCAGTTAATCATTGTTTTACTCCTTGTTCCATTTACAACAATGTGTAGGAACCGGATCGTCTATAATCCCTGATCCTTACCTTCAAATAGATTATTCCTTCGACAAGACCATATCCTGATAGGAAGCGGCATTCTACCTCAACGCCAAGTTCCTTTCGATATGACAAGACCTAGGGCGCCTGCAGCTAGCAGCGACAAGACCCGCGCTGCTACATGATGTATGAGAATACGCCCACTTGACGCCTGTGCCTCACATCCCTGCACCGGAAGTCAGCTTTTCCTACCTCACACTTCACTTCCTGTCCGAAACGTGTGCTAGAAATGCGGCCAAGACGTTACTCAAGTGTTAGCACCGCTAGTTTGAATTGCTGAGTGAATTGATTCGCAAATTCAGAAGATGAAAAATCATGGGTAGTTATAAACTTAAGCTTGAATGTGCAGAATAAGAATATTGACAGATAAATTTGAATTGGCTCACAGTTTTTGGCGGATAAATCATTTAAACATTCGAGTATATATATATATATATATATATATATATATATATATATATATATATATATATATATATATATATATATATATATATATATTAGTAAATTTTGTAGGCTTAGCAGTCAGGTTTTGGCTTGGTTTAAGCCTTCATCAAGATAATTTTTATGCGAGATTATTTTTAAGAAAAACATCTGTTAGTGAATCGAACAATATACGAATAAATTTGGAAAAATAATGAATTTTGACACTTTATCTGGTGTACAACAGATTTGTATCATTTTGTAAGTTTTTAAATCAAATTTAGTTTTGTTAAAACACATAACTGTTTAAAATTGTTTTTATGAATAATTTAATAAATTTTACTTCATTATCACAGAAAATTTATTAAATTATTCATAAAAACAATTTTAAACAGTTATGTGTTTCAACAAAACTAAATTTGATTTAAAAACTCACAAAATGATACAAATCTGTTGTACACCAGATAAAGTGTCTAAATTCATTATTTTTCCAAATTTATTCGTATATTGTTCGATTCACTAACAGATGTTTTTCTTAAAAATAATCTCGCATAAAAATTGTCCTGATGAAGGCTTAAACCAAGCCGAAAGCTAGACGAAATTTTAAAAGAGAAATCTTTTATTTTATTGGCCAAAAAAACCTGACTGCTAAGCCTACAAAATTTACTGTCTCCTTAACTAATTGCAGTCGCGATGAATCCTAACTTATATATATATATATATATATATATATATATATATATATATATATATATATATATATATATATATATATATATATATATATATATATATATATATATACTAGCTTCCAGTTGTCTCTGCAGTATTCCATTGAATGAACTAGAGGAATGTAAAGTTGTCCTGTTGTGATGGCGTGAGTATAAACACTTAGGTGTTCTAAACACGCACGTCTTAAATAAAAATTACACGTAGGAACTACGGAACACAATTCCGACGATGCTCATATTTCGTTCGTTCAAAAACATAAAAACGAATGATGAATGTCATGAAAATGTTCATGCGTTTTTCTGAATATTGGAATGATCAATGCGAGTATCAATGATTAGTTGTGGACTTATTTTGAGGAGAGTCGTAATTTATGTAAACGTATGTATGTATAAAATTATAGAATTGCAGCAATTACATATTTGGAGATTATTGAGGCAGAAACTATTAAAGAAAAACAGAGCCCAGAAAAAATGAGGAAGAAGCGATAATAAAAAGACTATTACTTTCAGCCACAATTTTATTAAAGCTATTATTCATCTTTCAACAGGAAGCTGCTCTGCAGCACTTTGTAATAAAATTTTAATTTCAAATTGATAGATAATACTGTAGGATGAGTGGTTATCATGCTTCAAGAACTTATTTTCTGAAATTAGGATGAGAAAGGATAAGAAACCAATTTGTTATGCTTGTCGATTATGCGACAAAAGTTTTTTTGTGCACTTTAATGCAAAATTGTTTTCTGGTAATTAATGTATCCGTCGCTCACAGATTTTTTTGAGATGTTACCTACAATCTTAAACTATTTGTAGGAAAATTTCTTTTAACATTTCACATCACCAAAATAAGCCACACATTTCCGATCACGAATTTGAATGATTGCAGCTCATTTTTTATAATCAAATATTGAATTACATCCAACTCACTGAGAATTTTTTGTAGGGTTTCCTTTCATAATGCTTTTAAAACGTCAAATTCCATGAAGCTCTCGCAATTCATTGAGGAATCGAATTTTGCGTCCTTGTTGAGATAACCTTCTTATCAGTTAGTACTTCAATCGAGTTTCATATATTTATACTACCTTCTGTACCCTTACAATAAAAAAGTTCGTACAGTCGATCGAAATCAATCAAACTATTTGTTATCAGTGCAAAAGTTTGACTCTGGTCCACTCCTAAAGCTCTGCCAATTGGGAGTTCATTCGAACTTTATAAATCTTGAGTGCCAAGTTTTATGTGGCAGATAAAAGTATATAGACCTGTAGATCAAGTGGATTATCAACAAAATTAACTAATGACAAGTCCTAAAATCACGGATTCAACTAGAATTTATGAGATTCTTAGTAACTCAATACCCTTTAACACAAATAGAAACACCTAATCTAATCAGTAATAGAACTCGTCGAAATCAATAATATTTTTTGATAACTTTTTCTCCGAATTTTCAATTTTTTCAGCATATTCGCTTCCTTATAATCTAACAAGCTGTTCTAATGCTTCTTCAAATATTAGATCCAATAGCAATAACAATAGAACAATTATTTTTTATAAATATGCACTGTCAACTACGTCAAATTAATACTGACCAAAAAAAATCGTGTAGTATTTATTACAAAAGTAAAAAACCTGTAAACTCAAATGCCTTTGCTTATAGAGATTTCACAGGCATTGAGTAGCCAATGATGAATGAAATAATTGTGCTTATCAATTTACTAAGCATTGATAAGAATTGATTTCATAGATACTTTTCTATGTATCAATAGGAAAATAATAAAAAACTAGCAACGTATGTAAAAGTGAGGAGAGTAGTAGCAAAATAGAGCCAATGGCGGCAGCACTTGGTCATTTATACAAAAGAAATTATTTTTTATTAAGAAAGGAATAGACGAGGAATTTAATTGTTCCTATAAAAAATATGAGGATTTGAAATACCTTACTTCCTAAACTAATTTGGCGCCAAGAGCCAATCATGTGAATAATAAAAACTCCAAAACCAACTATACTCCCCAGACTTCTGCCTTCCTTTAGTCATTCTCATTTGAATGTCACCCGTTCAGTGAAAACTAAAATCTGATGCCTGAGATTCTCGCATTAAGAATTGACCAAGCGACTCAAAGCAGAACAGGCTTTTTGTATTGCCTCAAATATCTATGACTGGATCGATGCGGCCTGAAATACCGAACCAAATCCAGTAGAAAATTGCACCAGCTTGTTTACAGGGTTGTCTAGCCTATTCAGGGCTTGTTTACTCTTGTGAAAACGAAAGTAGAACGCTAAATTTAAATCTTTTTGCCTACCAGATTGGCTAAGACCGTTCACGACCTATTATGAGAAGTTCCGCAAACATCCTCACGATGTTCATCAGAGAACTATTGCCGTGTGTGGTTTTTCTGGTTTCACGTTCAAACATGCCAAATTTATTCAATTTTGAACCAAGTTATGTATCAGCTCTGCGCCCGAGAAAAACTCTTATTAACAAGGATGAGTTCAAATAAATAATGGTGATGAATATTTACCTTGTTAGTAAATTAATTAATTAAATTATAAACTAGGTCAAAGTAAAATGAACTGAACAATATTTATCCTATTTCCACGATTTTTATTTTGGGGGAATATTATATTTCAGCTGCATCAATTGAGGAATCCGCATATGATTCCAAGCCCAGGCACAGAGTGAGTACAAACTTTGTTAGAATAGATACCGTAGCAGTAGTGTTGAAATACAGGGGCTGGCATCTGTCGTGGGGTGTACAAAGGTTCCTAGTGTAATCCAAATCTAATAAATTGAATTCATCACACATTTCACCGTTACATCTTTCTATTAGTACCTACATATGCTGAAAATATTTTGTTCCAGATTGAACTTGACAATAATTATTTATGGTATACATGAAATACAAATATTTTATATTTGTAGTTCGAAGGTTGTGGGATCGATTTCGAAGGATATATACAGTCCGGCAAATATCTTGTGGCGTATGACGTCAGAATGTACAGTAGAATGAAAATTTGTAGTGGGGACTTTAAAACAAGCTACGTACGCTAGCGTTCACTCCGAAAGAAAGAACAATATAAGACAGAGATATGGATTTAAGGGGGGTCTCTTGCAATCATTGACCATCTAAGGTCTTGGAGGTCTAAAGGGGACGGTAACAAAAAGCAGCATTGTGGATGGGGTTAAAAATGAGTATTGACTGACAAGGAGGGAGGATCGTCAGTTACTCATCAACCAGGGTTGATGCACGTCAGTTTATGGCACGCCGTTTTGCTATTTAATAGCAAATTAAAAATATGTACATAATGAAAATTCAGAATTATTATTATCTTGCAAGATAATTTTTATGATTGAATTAAAATTATGTGCATAATGGTAATTCAGAATTATTATTATCTTGCAAGATAATTTCAATTCATTGAATTTTTATGATTAAATTAAAATTATGTACATAATGGAAATTAGGAATTCTTATTATCCTGCAGGATAATTTTAATTTATTGAATTTTTTTGATTGAATTAAAATTATATACATAATGGCAATTCATAAATATATTTTCCTGCAATATAATTTTAACACATTGAATTTTTATGATTGAATTAAAATTATGTACATTATGATAATTCAGCATAGAGACTATCTAGCAAAATTATACGGAACCGTTGAACTTTTATGTTTGATTTAAAATTATGTACATTATATAAACTCAGAATTATTATTATCTTGCAAGATAATTTTAATACATTGAATTTTTATGATTGAATTAGAAATATGTACATAATAGAAATTCAGTATTCTTATTATCGTGCAGAATAATTTTAATTCATTGAATTTTTATGATTGAATTAAAATTATGTACATAATGGAAATTCAGAATGGATATTTTCTTTTAAGATAATTTCAGTGCATTGAATTTTTATGATCTAATTGAAATTATGTGCATAATGGTTATTCGAAACTCCTATTATCTTGCTGGACAATTTTAACTCATTGAATTTTTTTGATTGAATTAAAATTATGTACATAAGTAATGGAAATTCAGAACTATTATCATCTTGCAAGATAATTCCAATGCATTGAATTTTTATGATTGAATATAAATTGAATTAAAATTATGTACCTAATTTCAATTCAATCGTGGATATTCAATTGGTTAAAACTACCTTGCAAGGTAATAATAATTCTGAATTTTATCATGTACATAATTTTCATTTATTCATGAAAATTCTATGAACTAAAAGTATCCTGCAAGATAATAAGAATTCCGAACTCCCATTATGTACATAATTTCAATTCAATCGTCAAAATTCAATGTATTAAAATTATCTTGCGAGAAAATAATTATTCTGAATCTCCATTATGTACATATTTTTAATTCAATCATAATAATGCAACGAATTAAAATTATTCTGCAAGATAATAAGAATATTGAATTTCTATTATGTACATAATTTTAATTCAATTATAAAAATTCAATGCATCAAAATTATCTTGCAAGATAATAATAATTCTGAATTTTCATTATGTACATAATTTTAATTCAATTATCAAAATTCAACGGTTCCGTATAATTTTGCTAGATAGTCTCTATGCTGAATTATCATTATGTACATAATTTTAATTTAATCATTAAAATTCAATGTATTGAAATTATCTTGCACGATAATAATAATTATGAATTCCATTATGTACATAATTTTAATTCAATCAAAAAAAATTCAATGAATTAAAATTATCCTGCAAAATAATAAGAATTCCTGATTTCCATCATGTACTTAATTTTAATTCAATCATAAAAATTCAATGCATTAAAGTTATCTTACAAGATAATAATAACTCTAAATTTACATTATGTACATAATTTCAATTCAATCATGAGAATTCAATGAACTAAAATTATCTAGCAAGATAATAAAAATGTATAGTTTAAATTTAACTGGAATAAATTCTTGCTATTAAATAGCAAAACGGCGTGCCATATCAGTTCTTTGTTTGAATATTTTTGTATTTGAAATCAACAATCATCAGAGACTGGATTATATTCAGAATGCATGTTTTTGTTTTTGGTATATTTCTTTCATACTTCGTCAGAGAATATTCATGAAGAAGATGTTTTTATAACTTGCCATCTTTTTTAAATTAATATTCTCATTCTAATTCTCGTCTTGCTTAAGCGAACCGTTGTTAATACTGTATTAAATATTTAATATTAAAAATATCACAAATAACCACTTTCACTTTCAATCGGCAATCGAGTGACGAAAAGTAAAAATCCTGATAAATCCCTCAAAAACCAACAAAATTCACTTTCATACCGCTTTTACTTTCGAGTACCTAACAGTTCATTCAAAAATTCGTTGCTATGGAAACAAATTGGGAGGCGGAGTTATGCCAAAGGCTAGTCTTCCAGAAAATATATCACTTCACTAACGCCATCTATGAGTCAACGAAATAAATTATATTTATAATTTTATTTTACTAATTACCCCGAATACATGATTTTTTTGATGAATATATGGCTAAAAAATGAGAGAAAAAGGTTGAAAGTGAATCAACATATAGGTATTTGAACTGATTATCCGATTTTCATACAAGAAAAATAGGTTTGAAAAGTACCTATTTGTGCGAACTTCACAATTTTTTTACTGAAGACTGGGATATTTTTTTAAAAATTCCATACGCTTATTTGAAGCTGACAGTAATATCTTTCATGCAGTTAATTTTCATAAGTGTAAGTCGAATCATATTTGAGTTAAAACGATTTAAAAAGCTTTGAAATCAATATTTGTACTATGTTTAGAGGCTTTTTACTCTGGATCTAGAAAAGATTATCAAATTTCGATACGTATAATTGTTTATAAGCCTCTAATCTTTATAATGATATATATCATTTGCCATTCCAATAATAAATAAAAGCTGTATAACGATTTGAAAAGTGACAATTATCGCCTTCTACGCAGAGACCCGTACGCTTGCCACCATACTATCCAGATTTAAACTCAATCGAGTTAATATAATCGTCTTCAAAACAGTGAGCTGCCAGAAAAAAAATTACTTTTACAATAAATGACGTAGAAATTGATTGCGAAGACTTTTTTTTCAATTTACAGCTAAAGAATGGAGAACACGTCGTTTACATGCCAAGAAATTTGAAGAGGAATTCTTAAGTTGAGAAGAAAACATTGAAAATAATGAAGATAGATTTATATATTCTTGGAAGCGATTCTGAAAGCAGTGATACTGAAAGTAACTTAGAATTCTCCACAATAGCTATTAAAGTGTTAAGGTCAGTAAGTACAGTTTACCGATTGAGAATAATAGTCAAGGCTCGGCCTCCAAATATTAAACGAAATCGGTATTGTATTTATTGACCGTGATGCTCACAATTTTTTTTGCACGATTAGAAGATCTATCCAAAATATTGATTCTAATTTTCTTTTTCAAATTGAATTACTACTGATGGTTGTTCATTTGCGGTCAGCCGTCAAGTTTAACATTTTATTTTGAATTTTCAATTACAAATAAAAATAAATTACTTTTACAAGAATATGTGTAATTAGGTGTTAGATGTCGATTGATATGATTGGATAAGGAGATTGAAAGAAGAGTTTCTGCACAGAATGTGTTTGTTTCAAGGGATGTATCTTACGTGGTAGTGTTTACAAACGCACAAACAGAAAATGACTGCTGTGGCAATGGTATTCAATGATAATTTAGTAATTCATGCAAAATTTGTTATTGTTTATGGTAATATGTTTGAAACTGACGACTCAAGTTATTATTATATGGTATAAGGGATGAAAGTAGCAGAAAGAAACGTAAGAATTTCTAGGAAGGATAATTTCCGTTTGGTCGTTTGTTTCCTAGGCAAATGTTCATCGTCTTTGCAATTTCCCGGGTCGGCGACGTCGTTGGTGATGTCTGCCATGGTTTCCTGACCGCGCGTGTCGCGAACTAACAGCCCTAGCGAGATCAATGCAGAACCTTAATGTCATTTGTTGTTTTTTTTGCTCGGTTAACAAAATAAACAAAAGACGCTGAAACTCTAGCTGCGCACAATAGTCCTGCCATCTAATTGGGCATTTCAAGCTTCACCAACGAAACTAATACGACTAATAAAACTCAATTGTTTCCAATGAGACCATAACGGTTTATTTCCGAATACATTTAAAAATAATAATATAAAAGCAGACAAAGATTTTTATATTCACTGAGAATTTTTTGTGAGCTCATCGTTCTGATGGTATTATATTTCAGAACAAAACAAAATCAACCTAACGACGCTGTAGCGTCAATAATTTTGCCTTATGAAACATGAGTCTTCATTCAACCAATCATCTCCATGAATATTTTCTGGAAGCTTGCAAACATTCAACAAATTTGAGCCATTCTTGAGACATTTGAAATTGGTACTCTTGCTGCTCATCCAACAAAAATTTCGAAATGAAGTTTGAAGGCTCTCGACGCAAACATTTGGTTCTGTTCTTTCAACCGAGAAACGAGAGCACGTCTTTACTTATTACACCTTTTCTCTCTACTGAACAAACACTTTGCCTTGAAATTTTCTGAACATTTCAAGGACAAAACAAGCTTCTATTTTCACATGCACATGTAAATGCATCTCCTTGTATTAAGCAGTGTAAATTCATATTTCTTGATGTGACATACGTAGATTCTATAGATCGGCAATTAAGTACATTTTATTTGTAATGGATGCAAGAGTACAAGCAAGAGAAAATACCGATTTATGATGGTTGATTACAACTTTTGACTTAATCTGTACTCAAATGTGTATCTGTCAAGCTGCCAGACAAGCCAAGCGCTCTTATAGTTCTGAATAATCAATTTGCCATCAAAATACTTAACAGTACAACAAATTCATATCAATTTGTAAGTTAATGTTATTCTTCCCTGATGTAGAATGATTCTTTGTGAAAATGCGTATAATGGAAGCGTTGAGAAACCATTTGTAACATCAGCAATCTAATAAGTTCAAGAAAGCGTCGCTAGGTTCGATTTTACGTCAGAGAATATTGCTAGATGTTGAATGTCAGCAGTGGAACTACAATCCTTTTAACAAATCACAGAGCAATTCCTTCTTGAAAAGTCTGTAAGTGAAAAAGCAGTCGTTGGTTGACAAGATCAGATAGTTCACCGCAAGATTCCGCATCGCATCAGCGTGACATAGTGGCACTTCAACCACTATCCTGCCATTCAAGGGGCTAAGTCCACTTTATTGCTAAGTCAGAACACGCATCTCATTCCGCGATCACACATGTTCTTTTCTTTCCCTTCTTCCGCCAAATGCTGCACATATTCAATCACGGTATCGAACTCTCAAAAGTCCAAGTCTACTGCCACATCAGGAAAGCCGAACACGATAAAAAGTAAAGAAAAACGAAACAGAACAGCGTAAATCTTTTGTTTCGACGCCGGAATTCGTCGCACGTTTACGCTTTCCATTGTTTCAGTACGTATTCACAACAGTAGTTTGTTTTGCTTTCTGGCTGACGAGAAGGATCACACTGAGCCTGCCAAATTAGGATAAACAGGACTATAAACAGGATAATTAGAGTATTCTTCAAATTAAATAATACAGTAACCCTAAACACAATATAAATATGAATAGTGTTAGTAATTCCCCCATTATTTCATTTCAGGCTCTTTGCAAGAATCCCCTCTTGATAACTAGCTCTGGTTAATTATTAGATAATGAGGCTATTTCAAAGTTGATATAAAAGCGGGTAATTAAGCGGCACTGTATACACAGACGCACACATACATACGTGGAACACACATCGTATTTACAGCGTCGAGATGAACAACAGAGCCATACAACAGCGGGTGGCAACGCCCCAGCCAAAAGCAAATGCGAAAGTCGTCTCCAACTCATTATACAAATGAAATACGCATTATATGGTCTCGTACGGACTCCAAGAAGAGTCCTTTCACCCTTCGTCCATGCTCTAAATAGCTAGAGAACAGAGTTAACAGAAGAGGGCTTTAGAACTTGATAATATTCATTAAGGGTGAATTCAGAGTACAAATTTGAATATTCATTACAATCAGACAATTACTAGATAAACTAATTATTATTTCCACTCTTGCTTTAGTTTAACCGTTCTTAAGCCTCAATGTCTGTTTGTCCGTTTTTTTTCTTTCTCTACTCTTTAAATACTCTCATAGATTTCACATTGCCTTCTTTCTCATCATATTCAATCATTCTTTAATATCTTATTATTTGTTTTTACAGATGTTCACTGTCTGACGTTAATAGAAGTCCGAATCCCGAACCACACAGTCCGAGATCAAAGTGCTCGTCTGGAATGCCATTTCGATTTGGATGGCGAGGCATTATATTCCGTCAAATGGTACAAAGATGGAAATGAGTTCTACAGGTACATACCTCGAGATATGCCACCAGCACAAGTGTTTCCTCTGCCAGGCGTCACCGTCGACGTAAGTTTGATAACTAATATTATATTAATATAATTATAGTAGAAAAATTGTCCCTGTACTCAATTTTTCGTGAATAGCTAAATCCTAATTTGATCCTAATTTGGGAAAATTCCTACAGAAAATTCAATATACAGATCTGTATCAGTTGTTGCGTGATTGACCACATTTTTTTCACGTAACGTAACGTTGATTATTTCAGTTTCTGTACGATTCAAGGTACATAATAACAAAATATTTTCAGTAAATGATTCATTTTCGAACTCTTCCTTATTTCACTTTTAATTTATTGACCTCAACCAATTTTCAGAATCACTGATAATAAAAATGCAACTCCATCAAAATTTCTTTATAGCGACACATTGGCCTATTGCACCCTTCAAATTCACTCCTTCAACAAGAATCCTGTTTATTTAACGAAGTTCAGGATTTTCTTCAAATTCAACACTCTTCTAAGTTCTAGAAGACCATTTCTCCTGGAAGTAAATGCCTCACAGTAACATACTACCTGCTCAGGGATTCCACATCCTCTGCATAATGCTTCTTCTTTTAGTACCAATATATGTTGATGTTTATTTATTGATCAATGTTCCGTTGTAAATTCGGTCAATAGTTTGACGTTTTGTCTACTTATGGAAAGTAGACTATCTGTCTTTTCTTGAGAGATTTATCTTGAAAGACCCTTGCTTATATCTAAATTGGTGATTGTATCATTTGTATCCAATGTATTTTGAATGTTTCAATATAATGAAGAATAAATAACAAAGATAATAGTTTACAGATAAATAAATGGACCAAGTATAAATGTTGAAACTCACGACCAATCGGCTAGGTGCGGGTGAAGCTCTTGATTCCCTTACATTGTAATGCTTCTTGACATTCTCTTTATCAACTTTACGTACATATATATATAAAAAATAATATCCACATACTTACATTCACACTGGTACTGTGTGAGTGAAGAATATCTTCATGCAGATGAAAACATTTCTTACGTCTTCTTCCAGTAAATTACCATTTATTTACTCCTGCAATAAATTGGGCACCTTTGCAAACTTTTTGGTGAATCAAATTCAATGTCTGCCATCGGTGGGGAAAGCAGCTCTCCTTTTATCACAGTTTATAGTTATACCTGCAAGTATCCAAAGATTCGAGCTGCGATTTAAAAATTCCTTTATGATCACGTGGTTGAGATCTTTGAATGTCCTTCATGCAGATTACGTCTGCTGCCGCCGTTTTCCGTTTCTTACGGAATTACCATACCGGTGCCAACCCCAGCTCCTTGTCTTCACCGACCTCTGGCTGTACAGGACTTACTACTGTGGCTTTATTTTTGGTTCAACATCATCTGGTCTCTTTATTCAAACCCTTTGAATCTTTATTTGTCGGCACTCATCCTGTATATTCAATTTCCTTGCCAGCGGACTCCTTCCGCTCCTCAATTGATCATATAATACACTAGTGGTATGCAAGGCGCCTTGTGCGCCCGTTGAAAAATGATGGGTCGTCAGTCAAATGAAAGATATGTTTGACACAAAATATCTATAATTAGATACCTTTAATGTAAATGATGATGCTTTAGATAAGTAATTTTGATGAGAAAGTTATCTAAATTAATGAAAAAAAATATATAAAATTTCAACTTTTCCCGATTGCTATTCGAACTTTGTACTGGGTGAACAATAGTACAATGCTCTACCACTGAGCCATAAACTCACCATAAACTGCTGTAATAATTTGTTGCTGTAACTGAGTTATATCTCTGTATCTATTTTAGAACGTTACGAAGTCAGTGAATCAGTGATGAGCGTATATGTTAAGATGATTTGCCCGCCACCTCTTCTGTCTTTTTTTTAGCCAAGCGACGCTTTCTAGAAACAGGATCTTCGTCCTCACTCATTATAACCATTAAAAAAAACTATACGAACCAATTTGGAAAGACCATTATGAAGCACACAATATTTAACGCGCAAATCAAGTCATAGTCTAAAAGCCAGCGTTCCGCAGACTCACAGTATAGTAGCAAACTCCATATTAATGGTAGGTATATAAAGTCAATATCATACACTTTCATAAGCACGACAGAGAAACTACTATGCGATCTGCCTGCATTTTAGAACTGACCTATCTGTCTGATTTTTTAGATATATATGTACAATAATAGTATAAATAACATAAATGAATTGCAGCTTTGCTGTAACACTAGTTCCCTGCGAGATAAAGAGTGAGAGAGTCAAAATCGTACGCCTTCATTAGCACGATTGAGAAACTATTATGTGGTCTGCCCGCATGTCAAAACCGACCTATGTGTCTGTTTTTGTGAATATATGTTAATAACAATAATATACATAGCATATATAATTTTCAAATCTGCTGAAATAACGCAAATTTGTATATAACTTTGGAAGCTTTGAAATTCTATAGAATATACCAGGAACCGGAGTAAACGTCTGCTATTAAGTTTTTCTATAGAAAAAATTATATATTTTATGATATCAAAACAACAGACATGCTGCGATCACGTTTTGGAAGTCAACTTTGATGCTTTTCGACTTCTGGCCACGCCCAAAGGAACCCTTGATGGGGATAGTGCTACTATACTGTAAGTCTGCGGAACGCTGGCTCTCAGTCTATCACATGCAGAATGTTACAAATAAACTTAAATCTGTGGTACATATTATTCAATTTTAAACATCAACAAAAATGCAAGAAATGTAAATTTTTTAATATTATCTTACCTTGTCAATCCGATCGTATTTGTTCCACAATGAAACGTTCAAGGAGTAGTATTGATTCAAAAAAGTTTGAACTCATAACAGTTGAAGTTCACAGTTCACAATTATTTGAATTCAAAAATCAATTTAAAAATTATAATACCACAATTATTGTTTGAAGTGATAGTACTGTTACCAAGTATCTCCATCATCACACGAAATATCGCAGATTCATATGAATATAGAAGATATGCTTAGCACATGACAAAAAATATCTTAAATGTAAATGATGATGATTTGGGAGAATAATATTGATGAAATGGTTACCTGTATAAAAGGAAGAAAAATATAAAAAATGTTTGCACTTCAACGCGACTTGAACTTGATACTTATCAAGTCGTTGTTAAACGCTCTACTTCTGAGTCATAGACTGCTTTAACAATTTATAGCTGTAACTGAGGTATATCTCTTTATCTATCTTAGAGCGTTACAGAATCAGTGAATCAGTGATGAGCGTAAATATATGTTAAGATGCTAATTAATAAATCTCGCCACTTCCCAATTTTCAATCTTGGCCTTGCTATGACACGCAGTCATAACCCAGAAAATTTCGGCTCTTACCAAGATATCCTGTACAGCAGGGGCCAATTTCTGTGCTGGTAATTTCTTGATTAAAGCTGAAAATCTGAGTGTTGCACTTGTTTTGCAACATTCCTGATCTAACTGTTATGATGCTTAGATGATTTATGCTTTTTTCTTCCACTATTTGCTGATATCGTATATTATTTCTAAATTCTATTAACACTATGATTGAAATTATTATTCAAGATAAAATTTTCCGCAAAAAAAACTACGTCCGAAAATAATTTTTATATAAATCATAAAATAAAAAAAAAATTGAGTTTCTCTCCCTTGATTTTCGTTTCTTATTTCCAATTAGTTACTCGTCCGCCACACCAACTCCGATTTTTTGGTATCTGAAATAAAATTGCATTCTCCAAGATCAAATCAGTATCACATAGAAAAAAAAATCCAAATCATTCTTGAAAGTTTAATGTAATTTTGACACATCGCTAGAGTTTAAATCTTTCCAAAAACGTCTCTACAATTTTCGTGATATTTCAAACAAACAGAATATTGAAAATCTACAAAAAACTTTATTCTCGCGTGTGAACCAGATATACTAATCACATAGGTTTATCATGAATCTCTTTAAACTGCTGCCACCATTTTGTTACACCCTAAATCGGGTATAACAAAGAATTAATGGATCCTTGCTGGATGGAGGATATAGGTTATTACAAATATAAAAAATGCCAAATTTGTATTACAAATAGATGTATTAAAGAATAAATAGCACAGATAATAGTTAACAAATTAATTAATAAACAAAGTATAAATATTGTAGCTCACGATTAGTCGGCTAGGTTCGAAACTTCCTTCTTATCTACTTTACATGTATTACTATATACCGAGTGGTCCATCGGTCTGTACTTTATTTAACTGGACTATTTCGAATATTACTGAAATATTTTGGAATATTTTTCAAACAAAGTTTATTCACAATTAATTCACCCACATCTTTGCCGTATAAAATTTTCTAAAAGGTGCTCCATTTATGCCGACTCTGTGGGGGTGTTGGACTCTTCGGATTGGTCTGGCTTTTCAAACCTTGACTTAAAATAGTAGTTTGAACATAATATATAAATCCCATAGACTTCAAAATTCAACGTGAGTGAGCCGGATTATTGCACATCTTCATTACCTGCTAGCTGTATAAGTCACCATTAGTCAAGATTCGTAACCTCTAAACGATCTTACCTATATCAGTGAGAATATATATACAAAATTTCAGCCTATACACTTAAACGTATGTCTGGCAGGTGCTAGCTCTTAGTTTATTGGAGGGTTCATCTAGGAAGAGCCTTGCTTATCTCTGAACTAGTAATTGTATCCAATGAATCTTGAGCCATTGCTGGAACAATGTTCTTTCAACAGAAATACTGCCAACAGTTTCTGGACCAATAATTGGTCACTGTGATCCGTCTTTTGCTTTAAATTTCCAGATATCCTTATTAACTTCAAATTATTCCTCTTGCCTCGAATGGTAAGTATGTATATGAATGCAATCTAGACTTGTCCAGACCTCCAGAAGTCTTTAAAGTTTTTAAAGCGGTCTGTCAATCTGTAACTATGGAGATTCTCTTATTGATGCGGCTTGAATTACTGTCGCATTTGTCCTCAATCCAACCAGCAAGCCGTGTTCTACTCCTTTTACTCCATGTATACCTACTCCGTCCCCCATATCTTGTTTATTATTATTTGTTCAATTTTTTAAGATCTCACTTTCGTTACCTGCAAAATGTCTTGTCTTGTGTTTGAATCGAAAGTTTTTGAATCGTGTCTTCGGTATCTATTATCAGGTTTTGTTTTTGATATTATGTTTACAGTTAATTAGTTAATTATGTTTTAGCCCCTTGTTAACTACATATCAAGCTCCAAATTGTTGAAATCTGTTTGTTAGATTCTTGACTAGTTTAAAGAACTCATGGTCATTTTTATCTTTAGAAATTCAATTTTTTACATTTGAGTTGGTCTTCGTAATAAAGTAAATTTTTTTGTTCAATATTTCATATTCATCTTGCATTGTATTATATTGATATTATAAGCATAATTGCAAATTCTGCACCAAACAGTATTTAAGGTATTTGAATCACCTCATCAACCATGTGTAAACAACAAAGTAAAAATAATATTATATACATAACGGAGAACATAGAAATTTCTAAAGAAAGAATAGACAAACCAATCATAAACATTCAAATCAATAGTTAACCAATCATCACCTACTTTATCGGTATATGAGATGTCCCCCAATTATCATTCTTCAGTCCATACCTGATAATGTACAAGAGAGTGGAACGTTTTGTGAATTACATTGTGATAAGTAATGTGACGTAAATAGAGTTTTGTATGGTTTGCTACATTAAATTGTACTTTGTCTCAAACCCTACACTAAGTATCTATCTCCATTACTGTCTGAAGAGTTCATAGAAAGTGATAAATATATCATGCTAAGTTTGGGATCAACTAAAGCAACTGAACAGTAAACCTGTGACCATTGTAGAATGAAATGGTAATTTTGTATAACCCCCACCTTTCACTTTGACAATGACAACTGTCATTTTGAAATATTCGATTATTCTTTACGATACTCTAAGAGTACGTTCCACCAAAAACCCTGGTCGTGAGCGTTGCGCTCACGCTCACGACCGCGGTTTTTGCTGTTCCACTAACTCATGGTCGATCTGGCTGGTGCTTCAAATGGAACGATGCGATTGTCTATTAAATGTCAAATAATCTAACAATTTGTGGTTAGGATCATAAAATAAATCATTAATAAAATTAAACTAACCTGTAACAAAAATGATATTCACATGGAATAAATCCAAAATGCCTATGTAAATTAATCGCTCTTGAATAATAATTAATGATGATGACAGACCATAATATCATCCGTCATATTGACAAATGGAAAATCTTGAATCAATTGACATAATTTGGGATCGGAAATACAAATTGGAAAGGCATCTTCTCAATTAATTTGAACTTCTTGACGATTTCTGCAAAAATAAACGCAACGACCGCTTCGTTTCAATTGAGGGCGTTGTGAACGTTGAAGTGGTCAATATCAATGACGTCATCTATGACGTATTTATCAGGAAAGCCAAAACCGCGATCGTCTTGTGGAACGATTATTGAGGCGACATGAGCGTTGCGATCGTCTAGTGAACGTACCCTAAATTTATGAGACAGAAATGAAATTTGCTACGAAATTCATAGTCGAGGACCGAAGACATCGCTGAAGACGACAGCAGATTTTTCTACTTGTGGTTTGAATTCAAGCCTCTGGCCTAAGATATTTGAATCATTTTTTATACAGTTATAACTGATTTAGTCCAGTCAATTTTTGTTTTCTGATGAATGGTAGGATTGGAGTTTTTGTCGCACCATTTGCAACAAAAGAAAAAACTTTTTAGAACTTATTTCATAAATAAATATGTTTTATTGAGTATAAGTTCTGTAATTTATTAGAAACACAACGTTTCGACAGCAAAGTGCTGCCTTTTTCAAGTGAAAAGAAATAGAAATATAAATAAACAAAATTTTCAGGACAACAAAAATAAAAATAAAAGAACAAATAATAACTAGATTAGTTTAAAATATATCAACTCCTAGGATCGTAGAGCTCTGCCTGTGATTGATGATTCAATATCCACAGGTCTTCAGGAGATAATAATGAAGATCTAAATAGGGAAATTGTCAACTCCTTGTGGTTCTAGGTCAATCTGGCTCTACTCTTTTTGGTTTGGCGCATAACTGAACCATCCACAGATCTTCAGGAGGTGGTGTCAAGTTATTTGTATCTACGAATCTACTTGCAAGAGTTGATAATCTCCCTATTCAGACCTTCATTATTATCTCCTGAAGACCTGCGGCTATTGAATCATCAATCACAGGCAGAGCTCTACGATCCTAGGAATTAATATATTTTAAACTAATCTAGTTATTATTTGTACTTTTATTTTTATTTTTGTTGTCTTGACAATCTTGTTTATTTATATTTATATTTTTTTTCACTTGAAAAATGCAGCACGTTGCTGTCGAAACGTTGTGTTTCTAATAAATTACAGAACTTATACCCAATAAAACATATTTATTTATTTTTCAACAAGATTCAAGATTGCATTGTTTCCTGAATCTTTTTCGTTACTGACACCAGGTCAAAATATTAATGGCTTATTCAAAATGTTTGAACAAATTAATGTCTTTTGAGAATCTGATTGACAGATCCCAAATAATTGAGAAGACCCCCACGTAACCCTTTCTCATCAATATGCTGCGAGCCACCTCATTTAAAATCAACTTGTTCTCAATATGATAACAAGAATTTATTACTGTTTATTATTACTAATATTGTAACAACGCCTGCAAAACTGATGGTTGTGCATCCTCCGAGGAGCTCATCCACCACTGGCACGATCAGTACTATTCTTAAAACATATAGATAATTAATAATTTTATAGTGCCCTGTTGGTACTACTTAATTCAGGACTCGAAAAATCAGTTACTTCATAATTATAAGTCCTAGATTAAATGAAACATAATGAAAAATATGGTGTAGTTATATGCTAAGACTGTCAAGGGATGAGAAAACACATACCCAATTACAATGTATTTACTTGCAACCAACATAAAAAGTAAACAGTTTTGTGTCTTTTCCATGCGTTCTTCTAGCAAATTAAACCTTGCGCATCGAAGCACTTATCGAAATCATTACTTAAATTTGTTTCTATTAATTTACATTGCAACGTAATCGTGATATATCCATTTTGATATAAATTCTGCTTTTGAGCAGCGAAATACGGTTCAGTACGTATTCATCCCTCAAATTATGCAAGATTATTTTTAATGGTTGAGAAAATCCGGCTGGCATTTTCTGGGCAACCTTATAATAGCTAAAGCAGCAACGCAGACCTGTAGAAACTCCACTCGTCCTTCGGCTCTCCTTTTAAACAAATCCTAATCCTACAGTTAACGAGACCCGAGTTTCCTCCTTGGATAATCATCTCCAAGCGTTTTCAATCACAATTTGCTCTTATAAATGTTCATGAGGTTGAACTGCAAAGGGTTGGTTTTTGGATGGTTATTCGACCGTCTTGCTCTTAATTTATTTTTGAAGGAAACTCCATTACCAGAGTTTGTAATTAAACAGATATCTGACTGAGACAACGTTATAAACTATGCACAAAATGATGAATAACATCAGCAATTTTTGCGATTTGTAAGGGATTTATGGATTTAATAACCAAATATTTGAAATATGATGATTCAGAACTGGAGTAACGAATCTATTCTAAATTTAAATTTTGTGGAGACTGAGGGAGTAAGTCTCGTATTACGCAGCTTTTATTTAATAAAAATAGCTCTCAAAATTTCAAGTGTGGAATAAATAACAATTGACTTCCTGTATATCCACAAAAACATGAAAACTACTTATTTCTATTCCAATAAATTGCATAGCCTTCTCAATGCGTTATAGTACTTTTCTTGAAAATCGTGGAAATTATTGAATATCAATTCCGGAACCGATTCTCTCAAATGGCTTCCATATTTTACAGACAGGAATAATTTTATTCTTTTTCTCATCTTACGTTCCTTCAACCATCAGTAATTCAAAATTATGTTACAACCATTGAATTTTCCGCTCAAAGATATCTACTCTCTCACTGCATATCTACAGATCTAGTTATACAAAACGCAAATGTCATAACTTCTCGAGAACTATTTAAATTTTGAATTATCTCGAATACCCACTCGAGAACAAGCTAGCTTTCATAATTTCATTGAACCACACTCTCTGAAGTTGAGATTTCACATATTCGTGAGACTTTTAGGGCATGATGCTTTCTTTAAATTTGTTAACAAGAATTTGACTTTCAGTTCGTCTCTTCTGAAGAAACGCTTCCAAAGAACAACCGGAAAAGCACGACAGATTTTTTTCCATCATATGTTATTCTATCGATGTTTTTTCTATACTTTTGTCACGACAATTTTCAAATATGTACACTAATTCACAAATATTATTTATTCATACCTCGGTCAAAAGTACGTACTTTTATCCCTAATAGCAAGGACGAAAGTTTGACATTTACTCCCCATGAGAAGTACACGATGACCCGAAACCGTAATATACATAAAACCTGGTTTCGACCCTAATCACTTCCAAGGTCAAGCAATACAGAAAGCGTGTACTTTACACATTTGAACCACTTTAAAGTCGAACTTTGAGTGCTCAGTTTATCTGTGTGGTACATCTATTAATTCAATTATCTGTGTTTTATGAGACATCGTATTATTCAATTTAGTGTTGCAAAGTAACTGAGAACTTCTATTAATAAGTGTGTTTGTCTGTCACTGAGTTTTATGAGTATGGTATGTTCAGCGTCACATGTGGTGACTCTACGTTAAGTGCGCGTGGGGTATGATCCCTTTCCTTTGCAGTAATTGTATCCTTAGCTACCTGGGGTACCAATTCCAACGGTATTGACACATTGATCATGATCATGTTGCCAACCGCATGTACTCTGTGTTATTGCGGCAACGGGGTTGCTCCAAGAGTGGATAAATCAACCAGCCTGCATCTGTTGCAGGCATCGGTAGGGCGTTACGGTATTGATAGCCATCCGTAGGTGTCATCCAACGTAAGATTAACAGTGCAAGTGACTTAGCTATCTGGAAGCTAGTACCACCGGTGCTACATTATTCCGTTGATGTTGCGCGGGAATATGTGTATGCGATGTATTTTGTGTTATTGCGGGCAACGGGGCTGCTCCAAGAATGAATGAATCGACCAACTCGTACTTGTCACGAGCACCGATATCCACTGTAGTACTGGTAGCTATCTATTCGGTAAACTCAACGATCTTTTTGTTAACCAGATATCCTATTCAATCTCTGAGGCAGATGTATCATTTAATATCCGTTCTAGTTACCTAAACTAGATCTCAAATGCCCCGATGGCGGGTAGTTAATGTTTCTGATAACATCTCACAGAGTTTTGTGGCTTAAATTCATAATACTTTCAGGAGAATTTGGATTAATTACGTCCCAACACCTGATCAACCACTTACTCCTGATGGCAAGGCCACCAACTATTCATCAGCCAAATATGTTTTGTTTTTTTTAATATTCTATTATATCTATTATCTATTATTGATATCACCTTACCTCCTTTGGCAAAAGCAAATAATTATTTGAATGCTATATTTTTTTAGGTCTCATAGAGGCAATGTCTGATGTTTCTTAGAAATTATTCATTGACAAATTGGGATTGTTAAGATATTCCAAATGTAAAGTTGAGATTTGTTCAACAAATTTGTAAAGACAAAGGTAAATTCGTTCCTCCTCTGTTCCAAGAGGAACGCGTACATTTCACTTACCTACCGCTGTATTTGTTTGTTTTCTTGTCTGTTTGCACGTGCCGCAGCAAATGCAAATGTCCGTGTGGATAAGTAAATTAACTTGTGTTTATATGGACTGTTTGTGCGTCAGTGTATACGTGTTACAACATAAATGTTTATGTTTGATTTCATTTTCCAAATTTTGCTGCATGGTGTCAGAATGTCCAATTGAATCATAAATGAAACCCAATTTATGAATTTGACGTTATTGTTCTGTAAGTGCTACCATTGCTCTGTTGCAGTTGTAGTGAACTTGCAGTTCAACCAAATTATTGACTGTAGTTGCAAGATCAGAGGAGTTCAAATAGCAAATCTATTTAATTCGACAGACGAATTGAACAAAAAAAAACTTCGGAGTTTCAATCGGTCGAAGTAATAAGGCTGTTTATTTGCTACTAGGTTGGTTGGATACTAAAATTGATGAAAAGATATAATAGAATATGAGAAGATGGTATAAAAAAAACTTATGTTTGGTTCTTGAACTGTTAATGGCCTTGCCGTCAGGAGTAAGGGGCTAATCAGGTTTTAGGGCGTAATTAAGCCAAACTCTTCTGAAATAATATAAGTTCGACCCACAATGCTCCATGAAGTGTCTGATAGAGTTACATACATGAATTCTCCGCCATCGGGGCATTTCAGGTTCAGTTTAGGTGACTAGAACGGATATAGAAATGAAGCACCTGTCTCAGAGATTGGATGGGATACCTGGCTAACAGAAAAGCCGTTGAATTCGCCAAATAGATAGCTACCAGTACTATAGTGGACGTCGATGCTCGTGACACATACGAACTGGTCGATTCACCTACTCTTGGAAAAATCCCGTTGCCCGCAAGAATATACAGTACATGCGGTTGACACACTTATTCCCGCACAACACTGACAGAATAATGTAGCTTCCATATAGCTAAATCACTAGCACTGTTTATCCCACATTGGACGACACCTACGGATGGCTATCAGTACCATAATGCCGTACCGATGCCTGTGACACACGCAGGCTGTTTGATCTATCCACTCTTGGGACAACACCGCTGCCGCAATAACCCAGAGTACATGCAGTTGGCAACAATCACTGCCGTCACTCAACTACTTCACAACACTAAATCGAATAATATGATGACTAATCAAGTTCAGATAATCAAAGTAAACAATGCACCACATAGATAAACTGAACGCTCAAAGTTTGACTTTAAAGTGATGCAAATGTTATCTACTCAAAACTAGGTTATATGTATACTACGGTTTTCTGGTCATATTGGTGTAGCAGGATATCCGCATTCCGAAATTGATTCTGCATTTAATCTCTTCTGGCACAAATAGGACATAAAAAACTTATTCTAACAATAGTTAACCCAATGTTCATGCTCCACTCACATACGTGAATGCAGGCACAAGTACTTCGTTATGAGCACTCAAATATGTATGGATATTCTTCTTTTAATCTCCCTGTTTTCTCTTCCATTAAGCGACTGAATAAATGATACGCTGGAGGCCCAGATCAATTGATGGTTGAGATAATGTATACATACCTGAACAATATTAGGAATGATAACAGCCTGAACAGAGTCATTGTGAATATTGGGCACTCATTAATAAATCAAATGTGAGGCTCTACATTGACCTCCCTCTTCATGTTTGACTTTTGTCTCCACTCTCTCCTGTTAACCTTTTAAACGAAGTATACATCTCCCTAGATGCCGCAACAACTTTCCAAAGTTTAATTTAACTTGTAGACAGTATTACTGCAAATATTACGCTCCTCTTGCCTCCGGCCAAATAGCGCTTTTATTAATGAAGCCACAGTTTCCAATTTCACTGATAGATTTCAATAAAATAAACTTAGTGAGAATAGCTACTTTGATATTCATCCTTTTAAAAGCTTCCAAGTTTCTTGAACGTTTGAGCACTATATGGTATCGATTTTTATTATTTTGCAGTGAGAATATCAGATGAGAATACATTAAGACAGCCTTTAAGAAGTTCTTATCTGTAAAGAGGATGTACAACCCTAGTCTCAATGTACACTATGAATTCAACTGAATTGACAAAATTTAGTATTGGGCTCACGTTGCTAAGCCAAGAATAGCATCACAGAATAAGTATTCTACTGAGTGATCAAGGCCGAGCTTATTGGGATACAATCTAATAATTTCTTTCTGTATTGGAATAACTTTCAAGCAATTTTCATCTTTCCCACATATTTTTTGTAGTCAATGAAGAGCATACATTTGATGTATTTGCTAGAAAGTAAGGATTCTGAACAGTAGCATTGATTTGTGTTTCCAAAAGGATTTTTTAAGTCATCTTCATTTACTTGTACAAGGTACAAGAATTGTGAAACAGACAAAATTCACATTTCGAGATTTGATAGGAATATCCGTTTTGAGTATTTCTGAATCCATTTTGATTATTTTCGACTTGACGTCGGCTCATATATATGTGTATATGTATATGCGTTCGTAGCTCATAAATCTCAAAGCCCATCGAACATATATTGCTGAAATTTTGTATTTTAGACTGATCTAGGGTCTAGTTGTGCACGTTGCATTATGGTTGCAATCGTCTTTACCGAAAGTGCACTCTACTTGAATCTAGAATGATTAGCCGTAGAATACTGAAATTGAGTATTTGAGATTGCTGCAGTATCTGAATGGTTATCTTATATTCTTGTTCCAATCGGCTGAGCTGAAAGTGCACTTTATATAACAGACTTTTCGAATTTTCCGCATAAACTCAAAACAATCAGTCATAGAATATTGAAATCTCGTATTAGGCACTTTCATAGAATCTTGTTGTACACCTCGAATTATGATTGCAATCGTCTGTATCTGGAGTGCACTTTACACGAAACATTTTTTGAATTTTCCGCATAAATCCAAAACCATTGAACGTAGAATGTATTTAAGACGATAGTGCCGTCTAGATGCTCATATCCTATTTTCATTAAGATCGACTGAGCTGGAAATGCATTTTACTTGATAGTCTTTTGGAATTTTTCGCATAAATTCGAAACGATCGACTGTAGAGTATTGAAATTCAGCATTCCAATCTGCTGTAGCATCTGAATGATTGCTTACAATTCTCATAACCAAAAATGTACTTCAGCTGAATTTTTTCTTTCATTTTGCGCATAAATTCAGAACTGCTAGCCGTAGAATCTCTAGTCCAGTCAATTTAGGATTTATCCACCGAGTAAATGGTATTGGTTTTTTTTTTTGGGAGTTTATCTTCGCTTTGGCGTGTACAATAAGTGTGCAGAAATCATATTGTTGAAGCATGGTGCTTCAGAAGATATCGAAGATCAAAGTTAAAAAATCCCGCTTTTCGCCAGTTTTTCGCAAATATATCATTTTCTAACGGTCGTAGTGCATTCAAGATCTTGAGGAAAAATAAAGTATACATTTTTCTCTACAAAAAAGATTGTATGACTTATTTGCGTATCTATAACTGTAAATGAGATACCGCGCGTACAAGATGCTCCGACGCGCAATCATGCATTCCTTTCCGCATCACCACTGGAGTAGAATGCAAGGCTAGAAAGATATAAAGCTATCATTTGAATATTACAATTGCTTTAAATATTAGGTTTCAAGATTCAGCCTGCTGATTGTTCTGTATTTATGCCAAAAATTCGAAAAACTGTCTTGTACTGTACTTTCAGTTAATTCAACCGTAATCATAATACGATGTGTACAACTAGATGTTATAGAAGTGCTTAATATACAATTTTAATATTTTACGGCTGATTGTTTTAAATTTAAGCGAAAAATTCAAATAGACTGTGCACTTCCGATTCAGCCGATTGACACAAAAATAAAAGATAACCATTAAGATGTACAGCAATATTAAATACAGAATTTCAACGTTGTACCTTTTCCTATTTCCAAGGTGGCAGTAGGAAATTATAAAAGGTAATGTTTCTTCACTATTTGGTAGCAAAAACTTAATGTACTGCTGATTGACACTAAATTTAAGTATTGGAATATCCTACCTTGAAAGTGAAGACCCAGGCTAGCTATTAATAAGGGCACCAGAAATATTCTACCTGAAATATAGGAAGTGGGCGCCACTCCCAGGAAATGATCAAAGGAGAAAAAGGTACTATTCTGGGAGACAATAGCGACAGCAAAAAAAGAAGAAATAAAGCATAGACGTCGAAATCAATTATAAACAAAATTATTAATAATTTTGAAGCAAATAAATCCAAAAATTATAATTAAAAAAATTTGGTAACTTACGAAAATGGTTAAAGCTATAATACAAAAAAATCTCACTGCAACAGCGAAAAGGGAACTGGAGAGCACATCACAGACGTTCAAAATTACGTTACAAAAACTAGCTAAATATCCTCTTCAGGCGGAACTCAAGACTAGTATCGGCAGAGAAGATAGATGACGAATTGGTAGCCACAAAAACAACGTCAGACAAGAACGTTCCCTGAATTAAATAAAGTTGATCTTGCGTCTTATTGGGCTTTGATAAATACCCAACGGTCCTTGAAGGTGTTAAGGTTGGCCGTGCGCCGGTAGTCAACTTCGGGAGATATTAATGTTCTTCTTAATTTCATAGACGTGTTGATGTTTTTCTTAACTTGAAATTGACCAAAAACTAGTTTCAAGTGGCCACGGGTTCCTAAGATCCCTAGCAGTTTACACTGAAAACAAACAATCCAACCAGTATCATATTCAACTGAAACAGGAGGTTCCTATAAAAAATTGGAGAACTCTCTTCAAACGTTAAGCGTTAAACTTGAATAAATAAATTTAGATTCAAATTGAAAAACGAATAAACTGTAAATTTAGTAAAAGTTGAATAAAATAATTAGTAAGTTAAATATTCGTCTGATTTTAAACGGTGCACTAAAAATTTACAAAGTAAAAAAAAACTACGCTGAGCATTAAAGAGAAGAAAAACAAGGAAAATACAAAGTCTAGCAGGACAAGAATAAGAATTTATTAGCGACGAGTCGATAAATTTACGAACGTGGTTCGTTACTAAAAAATTGGATCAATCTTCACAAACTCGTAGTATTTTCCAGCTTAAAAACGGGCACTAAAGCCCACAGCAAAATATTTCAAGCTTTGGAAACCAAAAACTACACAAACAACGTAAGAAACTAAACTACGAGTTGTTGAATGACAAATTCGCAACGCGTTGGATCCAAAATATAGTTAAATTATGTATTATCAACCACTTTCACTAATCATTCATACATCAAACATACTTAGGTGAGGAAAGGTGAAGAGTGGAACGAAGATAGCCACAAATCTCGTAGGTTTAATTACTTCGAGTGTATATATAAAAAAAATCGCGTATCACCGAATCGATATCCGCCTGGTCGCGTTTGGTAGTAGAAAAAATTTAAAACAGAAATACAAAAAGCCGGTAAATTACAAAAAAAGGAATGTCTACTCTTGTAGACGGAATAGTATGGTAAACTAGGGCAGGTAGCAACTAAAACATGTGTACGAAACACTATCAATAGTAATGATTATCAAAACTAATCTGAATATAAAACATCAGAAATAAGTAAACGTATCTTCCCGAGGAAGGACAACAAATAATAATAACCTTCTAAAGAGGAAAAGACCAGCTCCTTCGACCGGAAAGGCTACTGCATCCACTATTGTAAAATTTAGAAAAAAATATTTAGAACAAAAATATTAATTTAGTATAAAAGGTTGAAGGTTGTAAAAAGGTTTTGAGCACAAAAAACCAACTAAGAATTATGGATGAAAGAGATAAATTTGGAAAACAAAAGGTTAACCACTAAATTTCGAATAATGTGAACAAAAATAATAAACAAAATACTTACAAAATCCTAACACTGATTTTAATGGAATAAAATAATCATAAAATTTAGAACAACTAGAAAAATCTCAAGACTGCTCAAAACAACCCGTCTGCAACAACGGCTCAGGAACCAAAGAGAGAGAACATGCTTCCCAAATTAGCGCTCTTCAATCAAGTGTCAATACCACGCACTAATTTTACAAAATTAGTGCAAATTTGTCATGCAGATGGCGACATAGGTATGACATGAAGATAAAAATTGTACAAAAATGACGTGAGACGAAATTTTTGTAACAGTGTCCTATGACTAGCTATTTTGGATTTATGCGAGAAATTCAGATAATGTTTCAAGTAAAGTGCACTTCCGGTACAGACGTTTGCAACCATAATGTGATGTGCATAACTAGACCTTAGACCAGTCTCAAATACAAAATTTCAACATTATACGTTTGACGGATTTTGATATTTGTGAGTTACGAACATACGTACCGACATCAAGCCGACAATAGTCAAAATGGATTCAGGGATACTCAAAACGGATATCCTCAATAAAATAGATATATAAATGTATCACAACTTTGTAACTGAGTAAAATATTCGGAATATTATTTTATATCGTCGATATCTCGTTCACGGTTAAAGATACGCAAATTGATCATACAAGTTTTTTTTGTAGAAAAAAGTGTGTACAATTTTTATTTATTACATCAAATGCTCTACGACTGTTAGAAAATGGGATATTTGCGAAAAACGGGTCGAAACAAGGTTTTTGATCTTTGGCCTTCGATATTTCCTGAAGCACCATGATTTGGCAAATTGGTTTTTGCACACTTATTGTACATGGCAAATGAAGACATTCCTGCAAAAAAAAAGCCAGTACCATTTATTCGGTAGATTGGGTCATTTTTTGTCTAAATTGACTGGACTACTTGGAAATTTAGGAATGTTGTAGCATAAGCAACGCAATCGACTGGGCTGAAGGTGCACTTCACTTGACAGATTTTTAGAATTTTTTGGATAAATCCAAAACGATTAGCCGTGAAGCGATGAAATTTTGTGTTTGATTATTGTATTACTATATTCAAGAAGTATATCCAATGATGTACAAGTAAGTCACGTGATGTACAGGTCAAATTTTTTCAATTGAACTATGGATACCTATATTAACTATTCGTTGGCGTAGTAGGAATAATATTCCATTTAATCCGTAGCTGCATTCTTGGAATAACAAAGATTTGCAACTTCTCTCATTTCAGTAATAAAATATGACTAGGAATATGGGTAAACATTTAAATTTAATGTAGCTACTTTAAATATTGTTATGCAGAAAGATTCAATTTAATTTGGGAAGCAAGCATAAAACGAACTAGTTTCAATTTTAAATTAACAGAAGACATTGTTCACAGCGAAATAAAACTGCAGAATAGCAGCAACCAGAATAATGAATAATTCTGTATTATTACTCCAGGGAAGAAATAAAGAAAAATTAAGACTTGCGCTGTACAGCGAAGATACACGTTTGTGAGATTACGAATTTACGAGGAAACTGTGGTGGCTATCACAGTGTTTATTAAACCCGCCAACATCATGAATAAAAGCTTCCTAAAACCATCCTTTCATTCTGTTGCATCAAAATACTGATATACTATCTTTAACGAATTTATTAATCTTGATTGATAATATCATACATCAAGTAATTTAATAGGAGATAACTCTAGAAAAGTTAGGTAACTTTTTAGATACTGCGCACATTCTATCAATATATTTCATGAGCACTATTATTGTGTTATTTACTTGAAAACTTTGTGTGCAGTTACTAAACTCAATTTAAATTGTCAAACAGAGTTGCTCTGAAATATAAACCGATTACAGTGAATACTGCTCTTGTAGAAATGTGAGTACAATATCAATTCCACAGGGTAAAAAGGTCTTCGAAGTTTATTGCGAATACAGTCTCAATAAGATTGCCTGTTGGGATATACACGTCTCAAAAATAGTTTTCAAAGGCACAGGATTATCTTGTGATGGATATTATAAAAATTTATTCGACTATATAATTAGATGGGAAAAACGTTAATTAATCTGTCGCTTTTAGAAGGACAGATTTTTGTTATCTCAATGGAGTCTGACCATTGTACTCTTCTTACTGAAGGGCGATAGCTTCATCACGACGTCAGTGTCTGGCTATCACGTCTTTAGTCTTTAACTACTTGAAGTCAATCAAGTCAATATTCAAATTACTAATGAATGAGAAAAGACATCGATCAAAATGTACCCATATTATTCAATTTAATTTCAAGGAATTAATCGCAAAATTATCCCGCGCATCTGGGCTTTACGGTCGATTTCGCAATATTTCTTATGTAAATTTGAAAATTATTTGAGTTTGGCAATGAAGAAACTGCAAAATTTTCGTTGTTTGTAGACAAACAAGGGAGAGAAACGATGTAACACAACAGCAAATCTTTTAAATAGGCTGTTTTTCTAGAAAACGGCGCAGCAACGGCCTTTTGTTAAACATTACGATAACATGACATCGTTAGGAGAGAGTAACGACTCTAATATCTTTAAGTTGTTGGCTGATGTTACCGCTTTTCTCTTTCATGCTTTTGTCTACTCTACTGCTCATAACAAAACAGAGGCATAATGCAATGGCCCAATTGATACTCGTCTTTCATTTACGTGCTTAATGTTTGACATTAGCTCGGCCTGTGGCACTTCGATGTGCTGCTAAAAGTCCTGCCATTAAGAATACTAAAGAAGGTATACGTAATACTTTTTCCCGAACTCAAGCTCACAATTCGATATTTGACTGTGACATATTCAGGCTTCAAGAATAAATATTGTATCCATTTTGCCGACAAAAATAAAACAAAGACAGGATAGAAGCTGAAGTAAAAAATTATCAGAGATAATTTTTTTGTGGAAGGTCCCAAAGGATATCGTTCCTGAAGTGGGTGACTATTACTAACCTCTTCCTCGATCTCAGCTGTCTCCCAATTGACAAATTGCGATGCAAGCGCGGCGATCCTTGTTGTGATTTCAGTTCACGTTCGCTCATCATCTGACCAAATCCTAGGTGACCGCGGCCGGCCATATAAAAACGTCACGCTCTGTCAAAAAACGAAGTGAGTAAAAACCCGATGCGAGTAAAAAACTGATGCCTCAAGGTCGAAACGCAAGGACGCGCCGCTTTGCCGACAATAACATTATGTATGTTTAGTAAGGCGATGTCCCGTGGGAACTGGGCCGCGAATAAAAAGGAACAGTGACACCAAAAGTTTATACTAGCCATACTTCATTTTGATTGATGAAGAAGAACATTCGCTTCATGAGAAAATGTGGTGAGCAGAAGTAGAGGAATTCTTTCCCTAAACATCAAAGTAAGATCAAGTCAAAAGCTTTCTTTAGTTGTAACGAAACTTCTCCAAGTTGTGTGTTGATTGAGGACTGCTGCTGTGGAGGAGCCTCTGCTCCTCTTGAAATTCACGAAGCATTCACGGGTTACAATCACCGGGGTAACCCGTAACGTTGATGTGGAGTTGCTCACGGAACCAGAAAATCAAAGCCACGAAAATAAAACTCAAGTTGTGACATACGGACTCAGATGAGAAAGTAGTAAGCAGTAGAAAACGTTTGGGCCTGTCATATTTGACCGGAAGACATCGCAGGGGTTATCTTAATTGGGTGCGATTGATGGACGAAAACACTTCAGACTCTCTGAACGCAGATGCTGAATTTAACATTTGTCATATAAATTCACATTCACAAATATTGACAGATGGAAAAATATTAAAATCACTCGTTATTATTGTTAATAGACAGCAGGCGCAACTAAAATCACTAGATGAAATAAAATACCGCGATACATCAAGCATGTACAATGGAGCCAACATGGCGGCTTATTGTGGTGAAACCATGGTACCCATGGTGAAATATGAGATTTGTATTATCGAATGCATATTAATAATCAACAGAATATGATATCCACTATTAGTTTTCGAATTGATGTCGAGAAAAGATGTAAAAAGCAATATCAATCATTTTCTTAGATTTTTCACTACTGGACTGATGAAATTTGTACTTAGATATACCGTAGTTAATACTGGAAAGTCCCACTCTGAAATATAAAGTACCGCTTACAATATATTTTTTGGTTTATATTAATAATAATAATGTTTTCAGTATTCAGCGATTTCTACTGTCTTTATAAGTGAGATTATCTTGAAAGATGAACGCTTAACTCGATAAAGCAGTCAAAAATCACATGATACCATTCTTCAAGAATAGCCTAATTATCAAAATTACATATTGTAATGCTTTCAGGGTAGTCCAACTCGCAAAAAACTGGAAATACTTTATTTCTCATTTGGAGGTCCCAAATAACAGTACCCAGTACTTTCGAAAGCCCCAAAACCGCGGAATTCTGGCACTTTTTACAATTTAAAAAAAGCTAAATGTTGGGACTAGTTTCTCTCTAGAAACAAAATTTGATGCTCTACAACTTCAATAATGTGATTTTTTCCACTAGGGATATCCATTTTTGAGTTACAGGAGCATGACAATTAGCGTGAGACTCATTTTTGACTTCTGATTCTGGCCGAACCGCTGGGCCAAATTTATCATACAAGGAAATCATTCGATAGAAAATTTGATACTGTTTGATTCTAGTAGGAATGACATTCTATGTACAATGAACTATTTAGATGTTATAAGCCAAAAACCGAAAAATGTGTAAAAATTTCAAGATTTTGTGGTCTTCAAAAACTGTTGAGAACTAGTACTACGGTCATTTGGGACACCTGTAAGTGAAAAAAAGCCCGACATTGGAGACTCAGTGTGTTTAGGCAGCGCTCAAGTGACCTCCGCTGTCTGCAAGTATTGTGAATTCGAATCCCGCGGGGCATGGCTGTTTGTGTGCGTTATTGTATACTGTTGATAAATGTATATAAAATGTTATAATAAATAATTTATAAATAAAAGTACTCGGGGCTATGAGTTATATAAAAAATCTGACGTGAGCATCACGTGACTTACTTGTACATCATTGGATATATATATAATATGATGGGATTCTGTATATTTGATCATATATATATCATTGGATATATATATATATATATATATATATATATATATATATATATATATATATATATATATATATATATATATATATATATATATATATAATCAATCACAAAATCTCATCGTTCCACAGTTAATCGTTTTGGATTTATCCAAGAGATTCTAAGAAGCTGTCAAGTAAAATGCGCTTTCAGCCAAGTCGGTTGGTAAGGAAACAGTAGGCCATTATTCTCATACTTTAACATTCCTAAATACTGATTTCCAAAATTCTACGACTACCAACAGATCTGAATTTATGCGCAGAATTAAAAAATAAATTCTTACTGAAGTGCACTTCCAGTTCAGTCTATTGTTATGAGAATAGTAGACAATCATTCAGATGCTACAGCAGACTGAAATACCAAATTTCAATATTCTACACCTGATCGTTTCGAATTTATGCGAAAAATTCCAAAAGACTGTCAAGTGGAGTGCACTTCCAGCTCAGTAGATCTCAATAAGAATAGGATATGAGAATCTAGACGATATAATCGTCCCTAACACTTAATTCTAACAATCTACGTTCAATCATTTTGGATTTATGCGGAAAATTCAAAAAATGTTTCGAATAAAGTGCTCTTCCGGCTTAGTCGATAGCAATCATAATGCAAGGTGAACAACTAGATATTATAAAAGTGCCTAATACAAAATTTGAATATGCTACGACTGATTGTTTAGAATTTATGCGCAAAATTCAAAAAGTCTGTCATATAAAGTGCACTTCCGGCTCAACCGATTGGTACAAAAATAAGAAATGGCTATTTAGATGCTACAGCAATTTTGAATGCTAAATTCCAGTATCCTATGGCTGATCGTTCTGAATTTATGCGGGAAATTGAGAAAAAGTTTCAAGTAAAGTGCACTTCCGGTTTAGTCGATTGCAATCATAATGCAAGATGTACAATAAGATGTTATAGAAGTTCTTTATACGATATTTTAATATGCTATAGCGGATCATTCTATATTTATGCAAGAAATTCAAAAAAAGTTTCAAGTAAAGTGCACTTCTTGCTTAACCGATTCATATAAAAATAGAAGATAACCATTCTGATACAACATCAAGTTCAAGAACTGAATTTAAACATCCTACGGTTGATCATTTTGGATTTATTAGACAGATGCGAAAGAAGTTTCATGTAAAGTGCACTTGCGGTATAGACGATTGGAACCATAATGCGAGGTGCACAACTAGACCCTATACCAGTCTTAAATACAAAATTTCAACATTATACGTTCAACCAGTTTTGAGATTTGCGAGTTACGCACGCACGCACAGACATACGTACCGACATCAAGCCAAAAATAGTCAGAATGGATTCAGGGATGCTCAAAACGGATATATCCATCAAAATCTCGATATGTGAATTCTGTCGGTTTCACAATACTTCCTTGTACTTTATACAGAAGGATCAATTATGATTGTCTGACAGGTGACAGGCGAAAGTTCGCATTATGATCAAAACTATCTTCATGGAATAAAATTAGTATAAATTTATTCATTTTGAAAACTACGTTACCGACATTTCAAGAACACAATGGCGTATATTTTGCATATTTTATGACGGATTCATCCATAATCTGATTCAATAAACAAAAAAGTAAGTAAATAGCTGTATTATTGACTAATTATTCAGAATTTATTATTATTCTACCATATTATTAGGTTACAATAGTGTTTTCAGAGGAACTGTCATCTGTGACTTGAGGGTCACTTTATATATATAAAGGGAAGGCTCTTCTCTACCTGCGTTAGCCTGGAACATTTTGAAAGGCTGCTAGAGCCATGTCGAAATATTCCAGATGTTAATTGAGGGAATCCGTCACAATATCGTGACGAAACTTAACTCTTTCGTGGGCTAGTACTTTATTTTTACCCTAGTCACAGTCACTTACACTACACTTATTAATTATTTGCACCGAGCACTGTCTCCAATTTATTTCCACTTTCTATTTATTTTCAACTAGTTCATTTTTGCTTCCTCTGTAACCAACTAACCAACCAATATTACTTCTATATATGCGCTCCGATTATTCTAACTAATAACTCTCTTTATTCACTCACTCAATTACTATCTTACTGACTATTCAACTTAGTTCCCGGTTAATATATCCATGGCTACGTTTTTCCGAATATTTCCAGGAATTTCAGTTCGGTCTGACGTCATCCGCCCTTGACATGTACCAGTCAGTTGCGGCGGTTGGACAACAACTCGTCTAACCGATGCGTCGTTTGAATATTGTTGTAGTATTCGAATTAAATCAACATTTCACTCTAAAACCAATCTAGATAAAGAAAAAAATTGACCTCTAGAGTAGGATAGTTGAGAAATTTTTCCAATCCAGGTTACTCGACCAGTACCCTGAAAATCATAATAAAATCTAGATATAAGAAATATTGACATATAAATTAATAACTTGAATTTAGATATTACTTGGGATAATTTTTATTAGACTTCACTTAATTATCTATCCACAAACAATAATAAATAAACATCTTCTGACGTCAATATTTTTGATGTGAAATTAACTTGGTAACAGCGCATCTAACAGCTACCTGCTAGTGCTAGATGTTTATCTGACGCAGGAGTGGCTCTACATACCTTCGAGTTCCAATTTTGAATCCACTGTCAAGAATTCGAATGTGTGATGGTATATTTATCTCAATTTATTTTAAATTTGGTTTGTTCTTACGTGAAAAAATGGATCATCTGACCGAGTTGTTAAACTAAGTAATACATTCCATATATCAAAGGAGTATCTAAAAATTCATGATGGATAGCATTTTTTCCATATTGTAATATTTTCAGGGCTCGATATCATAAAACACTATTATTTATAGATAAACGATAATCAGAGGTTATTAAATAAAGCACAGCAACAATAATAACATTACAATTAATATTTATTCGAAGAAATATTTTTATCACTAGAATTCATAGCTCCGCTTACTTTCCGATCGTTTGTTTCGAATCATGTCGCGACGTCTAATTAGTTTCTCCACTACGACTTATCTCATGAGAGAGAAAGTTGTTCCAACCAATTTGTCCACACGCCTACCAAACGTCATCATCTCCACTACAAGATGAGCTCACGTATTTCTGACCAAGCTCGACGTGGAACCTTGTGTCCAGGACAATGACAAACCCAATATGAGGTATTTAGTACACTCTTCATCATTATCTCGGACTCAAGATTCCACGCCGAGCTTGGTCATAGCGGTCGAAGCCTGCCTATTAGATGGATGCGAAGTACCGCTGTTTTAAAATAAAAACCACTGCTTTAGTGTCACTAAAAAAATTGTGCTTCTTCAGATTTTGTGAACAAATTAGTGGGGAACATTTTAGACGTTACGGTAATAGTGATTAGACGTTGCGGACATAGACATCACGATATGCACTAGTTTCATTCACTGTATGACCTCTGCAGTAAATGATGCGGTTCCTTATATAGGCTGTGAAGGGAGTCCCTTCAGTTTTCTTGCAACGGCCTAGCATAATTCTATTTCGTGCACGTTATTCCGGGCCGTAAATGGCTCTTTGCCTTTTGCGTGCGCCAAGTACCATTTGCGTGCAAGAAGTAAACTTGTCGCACGCAAGCTATTTATCGCCCAGAAAAACAAGCGCAAAATAGTACTTATACCGCATTCGTAATGAAAAATAGTATCTGCAACTCGTGCGGTGTTGTCAATTGACCCCTTCGTTCGTGTGCTCAACTTGCTCTCGTGTATAAAACAACAACGCACGAGTTGCAGATACTATTTTTTCTACAGTCACTATAAAATGATACCCATTCCACACGCTGTAGCGTGCGGAATGGGAGTCATTCCGCACGCTTAGAGGTTTCTGAGAAAGCCGCGTGGCGTCGCAAAAAGACTGTTTCATTACTGTCATAATTTTAATTATTTTTGATTTTTTTATCATTCAAAATGGAATTCAATATGAGTAATTTTATCAACATCTGATGAATTGAAATTAGATCAATGAAGCATATTGTTTCTCAGAAAACGGTTTATTTTGGTTATAGATATTCACGTGGATACTTTTGACTGTAGAAAAAATAACATCCGCCACTCGTGCGAATCGATCATACCATGCTCATGTGAACTCTGCCACTCGACTGCCTCTCGTAGCTGAATTATTCACATTCACATGGTATTATCTCCATTCCGCACTTGTATGGGAATATACTATTTTATTACGAATGCGGGATAAGTATCATTGCGCTTGTTTTTTTTTGACGGTAAATGTCAATTTCTGTATCCAAAAATATGATCTGCTTTATAAGTAGATCAATTTTCATACGATACAACCAAAGTTATATCTGTAAGAATTTTTCCTTATTCAGAGCACTCTCTTCTTGATAATTACTTCTGTGATGATATTCAAGAAATTCCATCAAGAAAAGAACTTCACGAAAGTGGAAATTGGAAGTGAATGGAATAAGAATGATATTCAGAAGAACGAATTTCTTTCCAAATTTGAAATGACAGCTCGTCATAACGTCATTTTCAAGTATCTTCCCAGAAACATAATATGCGCTTCCAACAAGTCTGCGAATCGTTACATTTTGTTGCTTGTACCAAGTCGATATCCAATCTATTTTCAATTTCTGACGGATATGGATATCTCGTGAAGTTTGTGACAGCACCACCGTCGGTAAGAAATGACGTAAGAACGGTTTATCGCGCACTAAGCGCACTTCAAATGCAACTAAACTGACACTGGGTTAGAATGCCGCTATTGTTCTTCAATAAAGACATTCACTGGAGCTAAAGGCATTTAGATAGGGTGACAGATGCAGAAATGACGCAGAAAGAACTCAACTATGGGTTGCTTCAGAAAATGGTGTTGAATAGTGACACTTTTCAAATTGATAATTGTTCTTTTTCCACTGATAAAATGAAATAGAGCATAAAAATAATTCTATATGATTTTTTTTCTAATTGGGTAAATAATGTTGAGCTTTCTTTGTATAGATATTTGTAGTGTACATCTCTAATATGTGTTCTGTTACTTCAAAATAACAACAATACAAACAAGACTTGAGTTATTTTATTTATCGTGAATCCAGAGCCCAAAGTTTAACTAAACAGAATTTTCCGCTTCTTAGCACGCTCTCCTAACTACAAAATGTGTTTTTTTGTTTATAGTGTAAATATTTGATAATAGAATTAGAGTATGCAAACATGCATGTGAACAAATAAGTCAGATTAACGCCAGTGTAACGCTGATGTTAATAGTATTATGAATATTTTAACGAAAATTACATGAAAGCTAAAATGTTTGTACACAGAAACAAAGTAGTCGTTCGACAATACTAGTTGTAATATATTTCGTGTACACAGCGTTGTATAATTTGATGTGATACTATTTTCTGATAAAACAATGTTCATTAATGCACATTGATCTGGTAAATACTTATCAGGAGTTGTGTTCGAGTTTTGAACAAATATTGTGAAAATACGATACTGGTTCTGATATTTGTTATTATACTTTCCATAATCAGGCATGGTAATTTGAAGCTATATTTGTTTTCTCGTTCTGCAGCCGTAACGGAGTTGAAACACAGAATGAAACAGAATTGAGTATATTAATTTTGACTAGTTAACAATCTTCTATATGTGAGTCTTCTGGATATCCACTTAAAAATCATTAAAATTGCGTAATCAACGTTTATCTCTGTAAATCTTCTCCTGCATATTCTCTAAAATAGGTTGAATTTGTGTCTGAGATCAACCATTTGGTATATTAGTCATATCTGTATAATCACTGTCAAGTAAACTGATTTCTATTTGGGAAAATCCCACAAATGTATAAATTTATTGCACTTTCGCAGATAACAGTTGAGGAAAACTGATTAAATCTGTGCTACCATCTATTAACGGTGAATAAAATAACTGTTATTCTCGAACATTGGAAGAAAATCATTCAACGATTTATTCAAAGAAACGGTTGAATATTGAATGAAATTCATTAATAAAATACCCATGAACAACAAACTGAAATTTTAGATTTTATCTCCACATTGTTCTAAAGTTCGAATAACCTTAAAGTTGTTGGCAGGGTTATTAAAAATCTGCGTTTTGCTTCGATCGAGTAAAAGTGTTTTGGGAAGAGGTCCGTCGGTCATTGGGGATTGTTAGCAAACATTTCCGCCTCCTCATGTTCTTAAAAATCCCGCGAACATCTAACAGAAAGCATCCATCTCGCGTAGTGCTCACAGCCACGCGATATCCTAACGACCATCTCCAGGATTTTTAACCCTGTCGCCTTTCCATGACAAAATTTTGGCCCGGCGCCTTCAGCAGGACAGCCGACGTCATCTCCACAGTTCTGGAAGACCAATGGTTCAGCTTAGTGAACTGTTGTCTTTTATTGTATTTACATTGCTCTAAAGGTCGAATAACCTGGAATCCGTTTTGCAGGACTTTAGTTTTGATCGAGTAAAAGTGCTTTGAGAAAAAGTACGTCGGCTATGCAGTCCAAATCGAAGATTATTGGAGAAGATTTCCAGCACTTCGTGCTCTTAAAAATCGCCCCAACATCAAAGACAAAGCTTCCGATCTCGTGTAGTGCACATGTCACGCGAATGCCTATACTCCTGATAACTTGATAATTATCATCTCCAATTCATAGCCCTGTAGTCGAACCAAAACAATTGACATTGACATTGACTTGATATTTATTGTCAATTCACCTGTTTGAGATTAGTATTTATCATATCGACCTGGCGGGAACCAGATCAGGTTATCTTTCTATAAAAATAAGATCTAGATAACGACGACAAGGATTGGGAGTTCAATATCGATTCTATGTGGAACTGGGGCTGTTGCCTTTCCACCACGATCATTTTTTGGCCTGGCGCCTCCACCAGATCAGCTCACGTCATTTTCACACTTCCGGTAGCTCAGTGGTTCAGCTGAGTGAGCTTTTATTATCTCTACATTGCTCTTAAGGTCGAATATCCTGAAAGCCGCTCTGCGGGACTATTGTAAATTTACGTTTCGTTCCGATCGAGTAAAAGTGCTTTGGGAAAAAGTACGTCGGTTGTGCAGCCCGCATTGGAGATTATCACAGTTCCACCACTTTGTGCTCCTAAAAATAGTCTGAACATCTAAGATGAAGCATCCGATTTTGCGTAGTACACAAGTCACGCGAGTTTCGATACTTTAACTACTGATGAATATCTCCGGGATTATCAATCCTGATGCTTTCCTTCGACATCTCCTCCAAGCCGATGTTTTGGAGATCCAGTATTTCAGCTAAGTGAACTATTATCTTTTATTTGATTGATTGAACTATTTTTGGTTTCTCCAGACCAGTTAGGAGCTCAATAAGTTTTATTTGTGGTGCTTCTTAACAAACTAGAGACTTAGTTACATATAGCTATGAGTATATTTTGATCTCAATTGCAGTTTATTACAATTTTTACTTGTTTGTACTTTTTGAGCACAAATGAAAGCAGCGGTTTGTAATGCATTAGTTTTATTGGTACACTGTTTGTCAAAATGTGAAAATGAATCGATCCATCTAAATCCTTTTAACTATGTAGAACTATGGGTATATTTATGTAATATTGTTACCGATTCCTTCTTTGAATATTTCCGTCATCCAAGGCATATTATATAATTTATATTCTCATCTATATAAATTATTAGAAGCTCAAATTCATCAATTAGTTTGCCTTATTTAAACGATAGTCAATTATTCATTCATCTATCGGTAACATTTTGATACCATTTTTTATGGTTTATTTATTTGAGTTATTCCGTTATAGTCCAGGGGCCGACCCCAACTTATGTTCTCTGATCGAAATTTCGGCCAAATTGTCCATGAATCGATCTAGTATTTAGTGGTCAATAGCATGTCAGACTTTATAAATGCAGGGTCCAATCTTAAGTTTCGGAAAAAAAAGCCAATTCTGGTCAAGTTTTTCGACGCAACTTCCCTGACAGGATGATTTGAAACTAGTACCGATCGATAGCGAAGGTCAAGTATTTATAGAGAAACCAGGGTGCCACCTCCTGTCCTGTCCAGGAGGGTGGCAGCCACCTTTAAATGTAGCCCATTGTCATATTAAACTCCACTGATTGAATTTACGTTAGTTCTTTTTTTTTAAATTAAAGCTCGAACTTAACTGACCACAGAAAAAACAAGGTTCCATCTTTCTACTTGCCCGGAAAGGCGGCAATCACACTTAAAATTATTCGATTTTCAGGTCCCAATTTCGAACGCAACTGTACTTTTCTCATCAAATGTACGATTATTTTTTCGAATTGTAGCTTGAGCCTTCCTCAACACAAGAATACCGAGCTTCTGCCTCTCACCCTGCAAGAGAGGGCGGCAGTCACACTTGAAGTTCATCCGACTTTTAGATCCCAATTTTGACCGAAACTGTACTTCCCTCATTGAATATACGATTATTGTCTCGGGTCGTCCTGAACCCGAAAAAACCGAAATTTGCCTCTCGGCCTGTCTGGAAGGGCGGCAGTCACTCCTAAGTGTTACGCATTTACGTACTTGATTTGCCTTCTTAAACTTACGATTTTTTTTCCATTTGAAGCTTAAAGCTTCTTGAACACGAAAATAACAGGGGTATACACGATGAGAGTTACAGCCAAGCTTGAAATTGGGACCTAAAAATGAACTTTAAGAATGGCTGCCGCCCTCCCTGATAGGGCGAAAGCAGCACTTAGGTATTCTCGTGTTTAGGAAGGATCAAGCTATAATGGAAATCGAATGATTTTAAGTGTAGCTGCTGCTCTCCCAGACAGGTACACAGGCGGCACTTTGGGTTTTGCGTGATTAGAAATGTTCAAACTTCAATTTGAAGAAAATAATTATCGTAAACTTAATCAGGGAAGCTTATTGCGAAAATGGATTACACTTAGGGATGGTTGCCTCCCTCCTGGACGAGGCACCCTTGTTTTTTCTGAAGTAAGCTCTATCAGGGAAGTTGCATCGGAAAACTTGACCAGAATTGACCTTTTTTGAGAAGCTTAGAACAGGACCCTGCATTTATAAAGTCCGGCATCTTATTGACCACCAATACTCGATCGATTCATATACAATTTGACCGTAACTCCGATTGGAGAGCATAAAGTGCGACCGGCTCCTCGACTATTAGATTTGATAGTTTGTTTTATTGTTCTGTTCAAAACAGTGAGCTCCTACCGTTTCACTTCCAGAGCACTTAGAGAACGCAAGATCCGTTTGAGAAGAAAGTTAATTAGTAAATGCTATGCTACCAAGTGAACCACTTGGTTGATTGCACGGACAAAGTGGCCCTTATTACATTGTCCAACGCAACACACTTTTTTACAGGTACTTTTGTTGCTGTGTGTCCTGTAGACAAAGGCGCAACTACATGGCGCCCCGGGTAATATTCTAGAATTGATTTACAAAGCTTCATTAATACCTACGACTACTCTAAATAAGAGTAGAGCTACGTGATAAAGTTGTCGCTCAGAAGAGGCCGTTTGTTTTGGAAGGGGTAGATTTTTTACACCAAGAATTGCGTAACATAGTTTATTTGCGATCACAAGAGAACGCGGCTGTCGCTAACTGACCATATAAAAATAGTCAAAATGGATGGAGCTAATGCCTCACGCTTTGAACTTCTTCTATTTATCAATTTTCCGTATTTTGGTTACACTTTAAATATTTTATGTATCAAAAGAACAAAGCGTACTAAAGTCTCTACAAATAATGTTCAAACTTCTCTTCTCCGTTAATCGTGCCAGAATTGTTTATATTTCGGATCCAACGGAAAGAGGGAGCAGTCTAAGGAATTATTCAAATGCTATAAAAGATCCTTTCGTATTTTCATCGTCGGCGTCGTCTGGTTGCAGCAAAATCCTCGGTGTGCATTTCAATAATTTAATATGTATTGGGAGAAGATGGTTCCGGAGTCATATATCACAGTAGTGCATTTAGTTCGGGTATTATCCTATTTTGAAATTTATAAATCTCCAGTTTGGTCCATAAGTTACGACGTAAATATTTCAAGCGAACTACTGACTTCTGTTGAAGTATTCAATGTACTTTAAATTCCCTAATGGCATCAAATGGAAAATTCAGATCGGAAATTCAATTATTCATATTGTTTTCAGCGATGTTTGAGGCAGGATACTCTGATGGAGAAATTAGTAGTCATGATGTGTATTTCGGGTTGGTATATGAATATTTTATTAATGAGGTAGTACTTATGATTGGTTGTTGCATTTCAATCGAATCAAAAAGATAAAATAAGATATTCTGAGCTTCCAGTCATCAATCATCTTTCGATTATATTTGTTTGAATTTTAAGGCTATGCGAAGCCAATAAAAAAGGCTATAATTCATTTGATGAATGAATATATATCAAAAATAGAATTCTATTTCCAATAGATTGATATCTTTTGCAATTTCGTGCCAAAATCAATGAATATGGCCTTGTTTGTCAATATTTTTCAAGGAAGTTCCTGCTATTAGAGTTTATTACTCAATGTAAACCAAATTCAATTAATTGATACTCTAGTGATAGTACTTATCAAAATGAGGGAATTAATGTGCTTTTCCTGCCTTATCGAAAGCAGAATCATGTTTGAAAAAGCAATAAAGCGTTTGCTGAAATAACAACCCCCAGTTCTCAAATCGTTCTCTTCTTAGTTTCCTTTGTCATGGATTTATGCGTCTCCGCAGAGGTATTACGGCGAAACAAATCCGAAATCAATCGACGACGGCCGTAGATTTGGAGTTCCGGTCGTTGTTTAACGTTCGTTGCAGTTTCGATGTTTCGTTGTTTGGCGCCTCGCGCTGCTTTTTCATGAAGTGGTGTCGATATATCGTCGTACGCGCGGCCGAACCTGCCCGCGTAAATCAGAATGCGCGCCATTTACTCCACCAGAGAATAAATAGATAAAATACGCCTTGTTTAGAAGACTGATTATCTTATTTCAAGAAAATATAAGTTTTCTATAAATAAAACAGTTTAAGACTCCGTTGAAATATGTAGCAAGGGATGACGTATATTGTTATTACCGTTTTTGCAAATTAAAGACTGTGAGGCCTAGGGCTGAGGCCCGCACGCAGCGGACCCAACGACTGCTAATTTGATTTCGATCGCTACATCGGACTGCCTTTCTTTAATTGAGCATTTTTTCGTGCCTTTGATGTTTCAAGTCATATTAACCTAAGTTTCTTTTTGCAGTTGCACAACTCCACGGAAAGTCAAGTTGTGCTGTCTTCTGTCAATCTGTCCAGCAGTGGACGATATAGATGCGAAGTTTCAGGAGAGGCACCATCTTTCCAGACTGTAACTCAGCATGGAGATATGATCGTAGTTGGTAAGTGCTTTGAGAACTTCCTATTGATATATAGCTAGAAAAATAAAACTTCGCCCATATATTTCGAATCAGGTTGAATAATTAAATACACCATTCATAATATTGAGTTACCCTTTTCTGTACCGTTGGAAATATTCACTACCAGTGCAGTCATAAATCAGGCACGTTACACGTAGTTCGGATGCGCGTCGCTAGGCGGCACTGCTGTGTCTGTATGCCCTGCAATATATCAAGAATATGCAGTTCCATGAAGCGGGTGAGGGAAGCCATTTAAATTCATGTATGCGAAGCAAGACTGCCAGTATCCGTCACGTGCTGCACTTTTAAAATGTTACCGGTAATATTTGAACGCGGGCGTCGAACGGATCAGAACGAATGGAAGATTAAATTCGTTCAAAAATTGATTGATTCGATGTACGAAAACTTGTTCACAATAAACTACATTGTAAATTAGACATTAGTCTTGCCGCAACATCTCTCAAACAAGATATTTGCTCTGAATAATTTAAAAATAACATATATAATACATGAGCAAGTCCTGTATGAGATTAGAAAACAATACTTCGCTAAATATTTTGAAAACCATTCGTATTTTCGAGTCCATCAAATCTATATACCCTTTCCTTGTCAAACTAATGTATCTATCAAAAGATTATATCCGTATGCATCAAACCTAACATTTCCATCTCAGACAACATCTTGTAAGAATTCTCGTGTATTATCGTTTTTCTTTCCAAGCAGTACATGGGAAAATATGTATATAGATTTAAGGATTACTGGAAGAACGGTAACGATAGCGAATTGATTCCTATAAGACATGAAGGCTTAGGGTTGAAGGAAATATTGGTATACAGAGACGAATTTTATATCTCAATGAACTTCATATATTTTGCATGCATCTTTACTGATTTTTTATCATATGTTTGATATACGCACGATATTATAAATCACGCATCATAATATTATGGAAATAAAACGGGAAAAATAGTTTTTCTAAAAGTTTTCAGAAAAATCTTGACCCAAAGTCGCAGATATTCTTTCTGTACTTTTCCATCATTAAACAAGCTTTAATTAATCAAGAAAAAAACACATTTTGAATAAATATGTTTCATTGGGAAAAAAAGTTATGTATATAAATAATTAGATGGCAAATTTCAAGTTGATGTGGTGTTAGTATGAGGTCTCACCCATATTCTGATCACGATATTTCCATCTCCAATTCAAATTATTTGCTCAGTATCATTGGCAGTCAGGTATCTCTGATGTTCTCTGAGCTTTTTTGTGTAATAGTTGGCTTGAGAATCTCTTTATGAAAGAATAATGAAAAATGCTTTAAAACAGAATTCTTATTTAATATTTGGATGTTTCGGTCAACCTCTTCACCTAAAATAATTTTTTTCACACACTCAACTCACCAAGAAAATGTGAATATTCATAAAATTTATAATAAAATTAAGAGTGCGAAATGCATACGTGAGAAAAAGCATGAGTGAATATTTTGTAAAAAAAATTATCATGATAACAACAATGGTTACATCAGAACCATATCAAATAACGCAAAATGCCGAACAAAATGATAAAATCAACAAAATAACCCCGATACAACATCCAGATGGGGTAAAGAAAAACAGTAAGCATAATTTTTTTATAAAGTTGTTCACATGGCTTGATTGTTTTTATAATAATCAATCTGATAATAAACACAAGCTTTTCTATTCATATAACGAAATTCAAACTCTCGCGTGAGTTTCATAATCTATTTTTATCTTCTTTCTCTCATAGATCTAAAGTTGACTTATATTTCTACTTATCGACACTTGAATTACACTTATCAATTATTTGCACCGAGCACTGTATTCTTATTCATTTCCAAATGTTTCTCTATTTATTTATAACTCTTCTCATCTATCTCCACTTGTTCACTTCAGTTAGATCACTTTTCCACGCTTCCGTAACCAAACAACCAACTAATATTACTTCTACGCGCTATATATTTCGACCGTGTATTCCTTACTATCTCTTATTGTCTCTTACTCTATTACTCTACTACTCGGCTTTGTCCGCTAGTTCATATAACTGCCGCCGCTGTTTCTCTATGATTCTAGACATTTTTAGTGGGCTACCAGCACTGATCTCTAATATAACACTGGATTGGGTTTAGACCGTATTCTGGCTTCTGAAAGCGGCCCCGGTTGAACGGCGGCCTTGACAGTAAAACTGAGGTTTTGTGTCACTATTCGGCGGCAAATTCAAAACACTTATAGAAGACACTCGATGAAATTCAAAGTATAATGCAAGTAAGATGAAGAAATTATCCTCAATATATATTAAAATACATACATTAATAATCAACAAAAGTTAAAAATTGTTATAATAGTTGAAATATTTATTAATAGTTAAAAATATTTGTGAACATTTTAGTGTCAGTGTTTTAACTATTTTTTAAACATTGTAGTTTAGTATTATTTAATTCGTTCAATAGTTTTATGAATTTTTGTTACCTAAAATTTAAAACCATGAATTTACCTATATGAATAAATGAAGTGTATTTCTGCGATAATATTGCCTATTCGAAACTAATAATTTTAAATATCTACTACATATGATAGAAGAATAATAATACATTTAATAATCAAGATTTTATTGTTCGTAAATAAGCACAAATTTGCAGTCCAGCGATTAATTTTGTGAGCAAGATATTTTATATTAAATTTGATATATTACTCAAATTTGTTATCATAACTTTGTAACATTGCCCAACAATATGATTTTATTATTCATGATATTTTCAATTCAATCTAAAATTGAAAATCAAATCGTTTGATTACTTCAACATAATGAATTGATGTATCCTTCTAGGTCTCCATAAAACCTGTAAAAAGTAATACTTCACTGAAAATAAGAATAAGTTATATCTTCAAACTTTTTCAGTTGAGTTTTTCTAATAAAATAAAACAATAGCAATATAATGTATTGATATATCTACATTTAAATAAATAAACAAAATTTATTCAGTATAAAATTGCGTCCCAACACCATACTGAACTGTCACCAATTGACACAGAACCTCAGTTTTTGCCAAGATGGCGACGCTCAATCGGGGCCGCATTCCAGCGGCCTAAATCCAATCCAGTGTTATATTAGAGATCAGTGGCTACCAGAAATATGCATGACGGCTTTCGTCCTTAAAAAGTATCAGTTGTCTGTGTTGGACATCATAATTATTGCGTGCGCTCCCGTTACCATGGAAGTCTTCTCTGTAGAAGCACTGTTCGTTAGAATATTGATAAGCATCGATTCTCGCGATGATCTGTTGTTTTCTTTTAACAGACTTTATTATTGATGGATTTCCAAAATCGAGATTATGGCCGCAAAAAATATGATATCTATGTTTCCGAGCCATTATTTCACAATAAAATTCTAAAAACTAATGAGTCGTCTTATACTATTTAAGGTTGAATTTCAACCTTGAATTATTCTCAAATGAGTCGTTTATTTTCCTACAAGAATATGTATTGATTTCTAGAACACGCTAATTGGTTATAAGGCAATAAAATTCTAATTCAAAAAATTATTTTCTCGTACTATTCAAATGGGAGGCACCGTTTAACTCTTAGACTATACTGCGTTCCTCAGACCAACGGTAATTACGAAGTATGGTCCTCGTAGGACCCCAGCTAAAAAAATGTTAATACGTATCTTAACATTTGAGTAAGTAGTTATAATGATGAAATATATATAAATGAACACATACTAAAAATATTGAAGAAGATAATAACAATTAAACAAAAAGTATAACATACTATCAATTTTCGACATGATCAATGCAAATCGCTGTGGAGACATCTCAACATATATATATATATATATATATATATATATATATATATATATATATATATATATATATATATATATATATTTATATATATATATATATATATATATATATATATATATATATATATATATATATATATATATATATATACAGGGTGGAATGCGAAATTGGAAACACCTTTTTTCTCGGAAGTTATTATAGATACCGAAAATTGTTCAAATAAAGTTTCTAGATCTTCCAATAAGCTAAATGAATCTGTGTGAGTTTAGTAAAAAAAAAAAATTAATTCTCGTATATATTGCCATATTTTTACTTTCTTCAAATGGAATATCCTGTATATTATTGCACTAATAAATAGAAAATATTTTTTGCTGTAAAAAAGTTTCAGGGTTCATACCTGCTGAACTTGATAGTTTTTGAGATATTAACGAAAATATCTAAATGCTGTTCTCAAAATCAAGTGTGCCTTGAGAACAAAATTTGTTGACAGTCAAGTTATTTTATATTGTATTTGCGCTACAAAAAATTGTGTTGCATACATACTATCATTATTTGGTGTTAATAATGGCAGATTATTCAATAAATGAGAAGTTAGATATGATTAAATGTTTTTATCTATCAAATAATGATTCGAGACAAGCTCTGCAATTATACAGACAACAGTATCCGGAACGCTTTTATCCAAACAATTCGTATTTATTCAAATTAGAGAGGAAGCTGCGTAGGACTGGGTCAGTTTCAAAAAATTACAAAACACATGAGATAGTAGATGAAAATCTAGAAGTTGATGTGTTGGCATATTTCAATGTATACGCTAAAAATTCAATAAGAGAAGCTGCATTGGAAATAAATACCACACATACAAAGGTTCTCAAGATTCTGGAAAAGCATAAGTACAAAGCCTATAAAATCTACAAAATTCATAATCTTCATCCTGGCGATGATGTAAGAAGATTACAATTTTGTAATTACTTAATACTGGAAAATATTGCAGAGCCTAATTTTTTAGATACAATTTCATGGTCAGATGAAACAAATTTCTCTAACAATGGAATACTAAATAGACATAATTCACATTATTGGCAATCAGTAGAAACGAATCCACGTCAAACATTTATTTCAAATTTTTAAATACACTTTTCAATTAACGTATGGTGCGGTATGATAAACAACACTATTTTGGGTCCATATTTTTATGAGGGCATTCTGACATCACAGAGATACTTAAATTTTCTGCAAAATGAATTTCAAGATTATCTGGATGATACCATTGGCAGTTAGACGCAGAATGATATTCCAGCAAAGATGGTGCACCTCCGCATAATTCATTGGATGTACCTGCTTATTTGAATCAATAATTTCCAAATTCCTGGATTGGCAACAGAGGCCCTACATCGTGGCCCGCAAGATCTCCGGATCTATCGCCTTTAGATTTTTTTCTATGGGGAGCTATAAAAAACAAAATTTATGTAATGTCCGTTGCTACACTTGATGAACTGAAAAACCGAATAAAACAAGCTGTTGTTGAATTGAATACAGTCAATATAAAACAAAATTTATTGAAAAGACTTTATTTATATGTCCGAGAAAACGGTGGAAATTTTGAACATTTTGTGTAGTTCGATAACATTTATTCCGTACTTCTTTATGTTCTACTATGATGATAAGATTGTTTATTTTGTACATTGTTTTTAATAGTAATTGAACTATGCATTTCGTTCTTGATGATGTGCAAATGTCTGAAATATTTAAATTTAAAAAATATAAACGTTGTGTAATTCCCCGCGTACTTAACAGTAATATTATTGACACAAAAATATCAATGATGTGTATACAATACAATTTTTCTTAACGCAAATACAACACAAAATAACTCAACTGTCAAAAAATTTAGTTCTAAACGCACACTTGATTTTGCGAAACAACATTTAGATATTTTCGTTAATATCTCAAAAACTATCAAGTTTAGCAGGTAAGAACCTTTGAACTTTTTCAAAGTAAAAATTATTTTCTATTCATTAGTGCAATAATATACAGGAGATTCTATTTGAAGGAAGTACAAATATGGCAATATCAACGAAAATTATTCTTTCTTCCACCAAATTCACACAGATTTAGTTAGCTTATTAAAAGTACAAAAAAAATTATTTGAACAATTTTTGGTATCTATAATAACTTCCGAGAAAAATGGTGTTTCCAATTTCGCATTCCACCCTGTATATGTACATAACTTTGACACTGTCAAAATAGTTGATATTTGAGAAAAAGCATTCCAGGGAACATTTTTAATTCAAGTTTTATAGTCTACAATCACAAAACTATGTAAATCAAAATACCTGAGATCGGAAATTTCAAAAAAATCTATTAAGCCTGTTTTACATTTGTCAATTTCTCCATTAATTTCAAGTGCCTCAAATTGTTCAATAAATTGTCAATTTAAGCTGCAGAATACCAATATTAAAATTAGATAATCAAAAGTCTTACCAACATACACGTATACAGAGTGTATCAGCGAAACGAGCTACCTCGAATAACTTCTATGTTATTGAACAGTTAAATGCTATGAGACATACTCATGCAAGACCAGGGGCGACACCCAATTATGGAAGAAATTTTTTTTTGAACCAGTGGCTCTGAAGGTTTTACACAAAGTTACATATTTCAAATGAGATGCTAGATATTTTTTAGACCAATTTGATGAAGTTTCTCTTTCTGAATTCAACCATGTACTTGTTTCATATCCTTACATGATAAAAATATTGAGAAAAATGCAAATGAAATCTAAATAAACTTAATTTCCACAATTATTTTTCAGTAGGCTATGAAAAGCTATGTAAAATAGAATCTGCTATCTGTCAATTTGAATTATTTAATGCATAATTCCAATTGTTGCAAATCGCTATAAAGTGAACTAAACACCAGTAACAGCAAATGAAAATTTGATGAATGTTATTTTTGAATCAGTTTTGAAAAGATTTGAATTATGTATAGAAAGAGATGGAAATCAACTAGAATACTATTTATGAAGTTATTAACAAAAAATTTGATGTATTTATGTAGCTCAAATGTTCATAGCCAACTGAAAAATAACTATGAAAATAAAGTTTGTTAATTTTTCAATCGCATTTTTCTCAATATTTTCATAATGTAAGGATATAAAACGAATACATGCTTGAGTTTAGAATAAAATACTCTATCAAAAAAGACTGAAAATATATAGCATCTCATTTGAAAATATATAACTTTGTGCTGTAACTTGAGAGCCATTGGTATAAAAAAAATATGTTCTTCCATAAATAGGTGTACCCCTTGGTTCTGCATAAGATTGTTCCATGATATCTTGTTGTATCTTCAATAATATAGAAGTTATTCGAGGTAGCTTATATAAATCACCTATAATGAGACTTTCATAATTTTCTCTTGGTTTTTCCTCTATCCTTCCCCTATCATCCCCACCACCTAACTGTAGAAGGATTTTGTATATAAATAGGTAAATTTTACTGTCTTTGATTTTAATATAACTTCTGATAGTGGTGTTACAGCCGAAATGTACATCAAGTTATCAATTACAATTTTTTAAACATAACCAAGAGTTTTCATTGAAATTCATCAGAGTATAAGTAGTTCAGCAAATAAATAGAATCTCAGAAATTTAGAGAATCACGAGAATTTGGAGAATTAAGGGAATAAAAAAAGTATAGATATTTTGAATTTTTTCAAAATTCAACCCTGGCAATCCGAACACTCATTCTACAATTTTCCAGTATCTCGATCATAAATAACGCAATTTTTCAGGTATTGAAATTAAATTTGGCACATTAATCTTCAGGCCTATATCTAATGGAGAACAGTAGACTGAAACTTAATACCTGCCTACAATTAAAAGTTACAACCTTTTAAAAACTTTATTCTTCTTAAACTAAGAGCAACCATCCCAGCTGTCCCTCAAAGTGTTGAAAGATAAAATTCATTATATTTTTGCTATGGATCGCAATTATTGAAAATTACCCAAAAAAATTGCTCAAGTAAACCTGAAATGTTCTAATAAATTGGAGAATAGAACCTGAAAATAAGGAAACGGATTCTCTTTTCTGGATGGGTTCTTTTAGGAAGCAGGAAATCTCTTATTCCTGTTCTGTTTGAGATCAATATGCGCATATCTTGCTATAGTTACGTTAGAAGTCGGCACTTCGACACAATGTTATCAGAAAGCGACAAACGACATTTGAAATGGTTGGGCACACATATCGTGTGCAGGTGGTTCCGCCACTTCCCACGACGCTAGGCTCTTGTAGCCTGATCTTAGATTAGATAACGTGCTGCTTGAAATTCTGTCGCGTAGTGTGCGATAAATTCTGCCTTTTTACCTTTCCAGCTATAACAATGCCATATTAATTCAAATGTAAGTTCCTTTTTGCCGCTGCAAATTTGTCCCTCCAGCGTTGCAGGCTCAGTCTTTGTTGCTGTTGGCCTTTTGGTTTGTTAACCTAGTTTTGGTGAATAAGATTAGAGCGAAGCTACCGTCAATTCAGTGCTGCTAACTCGTTCGTTTGTCGCGCAGCGGAAACTTTCAGTTTTTCCGGTTGAAAATTATTTTGCAAACACGTAAGTTGTTTACGGCAACACGCTACCAGCCTGACAAATGAAATTCTTTTTCGGAATACGTTGTGAAATATTAACTGCTTTCACATTCATCATGCAGAGTTTTAATGTGTCAAAAATAAAATGGTTTGCTTCTCATTACAGGAAATTACTCTTGCAACCCACTGTTTCCCATAGAGAAATAATTTTATTTGCCACTGTTTGAATATAGATGCATTACTTAGATATTCAACTCCAAGAATATAATATTGAGCCTTTACTGTACTATACTTGAGATAGAGATATACTAACACGTTACTCAAGACTGCGACAATAATTTATCTTTTATTATAAATTGAAAAAGAAGAAAAGTTTCATACAATGAGAAATGTTAAAGTGAGTATAACAATACAATTTGCATCGGTTCTCAATACTGTCCGAATTTCAGCAATGGATATAATCGTAGAAAACTTAGTATTCAAATTAAGAATTGATTGGGCCTAACTTACTGTTTCCACAGACAACATACCCAACATATTTGATCTTTTATAGTGGCCAGAATACTGAATAAATCTATTCAATTCTTCAAAGATAATACGAATACTTCTCCATATTCTTTCCACTTTTTCTAATTTTCTTCAATGTAATTGCTTCTTTGGCTCCCCTCACCACCGTCCCAACCACCATCACTGTGAGTTTGAGTTCAACGTTCAACCACCAGAGGTAATTAACTTTTTATCGGATTGTATCCAATAATAATTTCAAGCAGTATCGTCGGTAAATGTACAAGATATCAGTGTTACACAAAAGAAGAGTACCTTTTTATTCTATCTCTACAAAAGTTTTATTAAAATAAATAGATATTCTTGATTGTATGAACAATTTCAAATCTTTATTTGAATGACTCACTTGATGATGGTCAGTGGACCGAAACATCTAATGCTTAGTTTAGTGTTGTGCATGGTTTATTACAATCTTTTTTTAACCCTACATTGAATAACTCAACTTCATACTTTTTGACGAAAAAATGAAAGATACCTTGTTATATACGAAGACTGTAATTTTAGAATTGCATACTGGCTTACAGATGGCGCCACCAACAAATATTGGACAATTAACTCTCATATTTAATTGAACTGAATTCAAAGTTTCAGTACAATACGTATAATATTCTACCTATAACCAATTGTCCAAGTAAACAAGTAATCAGAAATAAGAAATTAACTTTTAAATCATTTTTATTTCGCCATTAAGCTCGTATTATATACATGATGTGGAATTTGATATAAAACTTTATGTATAGAAATTTATACATCAAATTCAATAAAGAATTTAACGTGATTATTTTTGTGTGTAACACACAGACAGATTTATAAATATTACTGGTGGTCCAGTGGTCGACCGTGATTCAGTTATTGCTAAATTGCTAACTTTCTTTCCTCGAAGGTTTCAGGAAAAATTTACTTCGAATTTGACTATCTATCCAAATCTGAAATAAAATATATTAGTTCTCATTCAAGATTTTAAAGAGACTTACTACCCTTCGCTCCACCCTTTGAAGAAAGGGAAAAAATTATTTAACTGTTTCTTCAGGCATTCTCCCATTCGGTGCAAATTTCTCGATAATATATTCCAGTGTAAAATTATATCGTATTCAACAGTAAATCTAGATAGGACCCCCTGTATATAATTTTGTCTTTCTGTACTTCTTGTCCATATAAACTTCAAGTATGCCAAATTTCACCTTTCTTTGTGCGAGCGGTACAAAGTTTACTGTTCAGTTAAAATTAAAATAGGATATCTTTTATATAATTTAAACTATATGCATTCTTTCTTCGAATAAATCTCAAGTATGCCAAATCTCACATTCCTTCGTGCGCGCGGTACAAAGTTTTCTTCTCACATAAAGTTAAAATGGAACACTCTGTATATAATTTGAGCTTTTGGCACTCCTCCATAAAAACTTCAAGTATGCCAAATCTCACATTCCTTCGTGCTCGCAATATGCTTGAAAACAGGTACAAAATCTTCTCTTCATGTATTAATGTTGCGCAGTGGTCGGAATTCGACCGTGACTCATTATATTGCTAAGTTTGAACGTTATTGAACTTACTATTTCATTTCCGAGGGTTTCAGATGAAATTAACTGGATACTCGACGCTTTATCCGAGTATGGAATAAAAACTAGTGGTTCCAGTTCTAAATTTAAAAGTGACTTTTCCCCCTTTGGAGAGGGAAAGAAATCATTAAATTTTACAGACATTATCTCATTCGGTGCATATTTCTCGATATATTCCAGAGGAAGATGATATCGTATTCAGCGGCAAATTGGGATGGGACACCCTTTATATAATTTTCTTTCTGTACTCTTTCCCTATATGAACTTCAAGTATGCCAAACCTCACATTCCTTCGTGCGCGTGGTACAAAGTTTTCTCTTCATGTGAAATTGAGATGGGACGACCGGTATATGATTTCAGCTTTCTGCACTTATTCTTCATATAAACTTCAAATTTGTCCAGTCTCACATTCCTTCGTGCATGCGGTATAAAGTTTTATCTTCACGTAAAACTAAAATAGGACATCTTGAGTATAATTTAAGCTTTTTTGGCATTCTTTCCCCATATAAACTTCAAGTATGCCAAATTAGTGAGCGCAATATGCTTCAAAAGGGATACAAAGTTTGCTCTTGACGTATTAATATTTAATCAAAATGGGATATCCTGTATATAATTTTCACTTTTTGCACTCCTCTTCCATATGAACTTTAAGTATGCCAAATTTCACATTTCTTTGTGTATGCAATATGCTTAAAAAGGGGACTCTTTTCTCTCCACGTGTTAATAAACAGATGATTTATCTGTAGCGCATGCGAGCGTACTACTACTATCGTGAAAATGGATGAGATTTTCGAAGAAACTTGATTGTTGTTTACTGCAACATTAATATTAATTTTGAAAAATTGGGTGATAAGGAAAACACTAGGAATTAACAACTATGACAAGGAAGAAATGCTGTGAGCACCTCAAGTCAACAGGTATATTATAAGTTGAACCACTATTTATACATGAGACAGCTATCTGCAGATGAGTCTCTCGATTATTCACAGTTGACCGGCAATGAAATCGTGTCAATATACTACAGGCTGAAGATCAAAGAACAGTCCAAACAATGTGTCATCAATGAGAAGTCTGCATCAAAAAGATGAAGACCGTTCCTTTACAGTTCTTTGAGGATTTGTAATTGGTGCAATTCATGATCTCGTGATGGTTGGTAGAAGAGTGAAGAATTATGAGATTACTTGTACCGTAAGCATCTCAAGTAAACAGATTTATTATAATTTGAACTACAGATAAACATGATTATCTGTGGTTGAACCAATATTTAAGTATGAGGCAACTTTTCGCAAGAAAGTCTCTCGATTGTTCACAGTTGATCAAAAACTGAAACATGTCATTATAGACGATACAAGAGCACACTAAGATTAATGACAGTGTGTTGCCAATGGGAGGTCTGCACGAAAGAAAAAGAAGATCGATTCTTTAGCCTTTAGGATTGGTAAGAAATAATCCTCATCGACTATTTGGTGAACGATCGTTTAAAAACCGAGCTGCAAACAAGGCGTTCACGATTGGATTATAAAGAAGTATTTTTTCTTGTGGTAATTGTAGTCACGAATTTGATGGAGTTGGAGTCTCAGCTCGTCACGAAATTACCCTACTATCCAAATTCAGCATTCTTGAACCATTACCAGTTTTCTAATCCAGTATGAAATAGAATGGTTGACGAGAATAATTTTTTACAACTGTAGTTGATGACTGTTTTCGGTAATGAAGTATCATATCAGTCAACAGTTTCTTGGTTATATGGAAAGTTCAATCATGAACGAATAAGTTTTTAGAACGAGCCAAGGATAGACTCCCAAGAACGTTTGAAAAACGTTATTGTCGTGGACAAGCTAATCAACGAAAATCGACATTCGGAACTACAAAGACCTACACTTTAAAAAATTTGCATGAAGAATTCTGTGTAGGAGAATTAGTTTCCCATTGGATACTTCATCTGTTGACCATAAAACCGGAAGAAGCTAGTGTCAGTACAGATCGATTCAACGTAGACAACTCTAAAAATATGTACTGCATCATCAGTTACTCATATGAACCCAAAAATAAACGCCAGTAGTCTGTTTGGCAGTCCCAAGGTGAAGAAAATCCAACTTTATTCATCTGTTCTCGATGATCGCGACATTTGTCTCAAAAGCAGGTCATATAGCAATAGCAATAATACTTCTACAAGACCGAAGAACTACTATTGTCGATTGGAAGACAATCATTTATTTGTCGGAAGTCATTGCTGATCTTTAAAAAAGCAGCTCTGAATAACGAATCATCCTCCACCAAGACAATACAAGTTTACACACAGTCCGCTAGACATTGAGTTTTTGAAGCAGCAAAACGTCGAATTTTATTAGACCATCCTCCTTACAGTCCCAACAATTTTTCTACTTCTCCAAAAATAGAAACGGACTGCGTGGTCGAAGCTTCAGCTGCCAGAAGAAGCAGCCGACGCCTTTATAAATGCAATATTGGCAGTACCAGCAAATGAGTGCTTCCAAAATTGGTTCAAGCGAATGCAAAAATGCATTAACTTCGAAAAACAAAACGAAAATTTCATTGCACATTTAATTAAATATAGAGCATTTGACGTGTTTCTTTTCTCGAAGCACAAGATTTGTACGTAAGCTGTAAATTTTGCTCTTAACTTCAACAGAGATCATTCTAGCTAAAAATAAAATGAAAAAAGTGGAAGGATCATATAGTTGAGACAATTTCAGTGCTAGTGTAATTCAAGACAAACAACCTGAGCTTTCTTATTTGGTACAATGCTAGTTACTACTTTATTCCACCATAAAACAAACATCTAATTCTTACTCCAATATTCTCAACCGATGTATAAAATGCAGCATTGTCAAACTGCCATAGAACGTAGAAACTAAATTAGACAATTCGAGACAGTTGGCAGGCGTGTGTGCACAGTACAAACTGGGCCGACATGTAAAGAAAGGGGCGGAGAAGGTGTTTGTCGTATAGCAGGGCCATATTTTATACATCTGCTCTAAAATAAAGCCGTATAAGACGAACAGCAGCACAAGTTTGTTCGCAACATCTTACACAATGTCGACTTGATAGTTTGCTGTTGACGAGAACACTGAGATGGTAGTGTGTAGGTGGGAATTGAGGTTAATCAATACAGAAGCCTTCCAGATTATTGAAATACTTAGTGAATAATCCCTCGAGAAACTGTGGAAGGAATCAATAAATATGAGTGAGGAATTTTAGTTAACAGGGGGTGATGACGTGACATTTTTTTTATCTTCGTTTCATGATTTTAGAGGTGATAAATTGTATTTGGAAATCACTTCTATCTTGACAGTAAGCTTTTTAAATAGCAGTGCTTTCAAAAAGGGAATTGGAAGTATTTGAACCATATTAACCTCATAATGTTACTCCCAGAATCGAGTTTTGGATATGAGCCTAATTAATCGGAAAATACTAATTTGCATTCCAAGAGAACAGCGCCGTAATCTTTCCAGCCATTCAAGGTGCTTCCATCTCATCTGAAATCGGCTTTTAGATTGATAGAAATATAGATAGATTTTGTTGGTTGAATCGGATTAAAAATGCTCTAAATTCAAGTAGGTATTAGATTATATTTCTGCAATCCTGACACCCATCTCACCCATGATATTCCCATAGGAAATTATTAGAGCTTTTGCTAGGTGATAAGACTTCTTTGAAGAATTGCGAAAAAAATACTGAACTGTACAAACGAATCTAATATCTTATACTTATTTCGCTCTATCTCCTGTTCTTTTGTTATCCAATAAATCTTTTGATAAATTTCACTACATTTCCACTTCTTCGAGTAATAAAAAAAGGAAGAGAAATCTCTTCACTAAAATCGTTCAAGTCCAACAGCGTTTAGTTTTCCACACAATTTGGCAAACCTTAAATTTCCTGGGAAACCGTTCTCCAATAAAATTATCTGCTGGCTAGCAGGAACGTGTTGCCTGGAGTTCACATATACATGTGGTGGATCCAACCTCACCATGAGTGGCGACATAAACGTAGGGATAGGAAATTTCAAAAGGATTGTCCTGTAGTTAAAATTAAATATATTAAATCTTCGATGTTCATTGACAAAATAATAATAAAATACAATATTGTAGTGTTCTCGGGACTCGTTAATAAGGTGCATTACGGACTAAGGTTTATATTTCTAGTAAATTTCATAACGCACCAAAATGTATTTTGATCTTTGATCAGTCTACACTTCGATCGTTCCTTCTTCTCTCACTCTAAGAGGCTACTTGAATGTTCTGGATGATGATTAAATAGATTCGTTACAATGTATTACTTTCTACGAACTCTTCAGAGAGTAATGTAGAGTTTGGGAAAATAATTGTTACAAAATTAAATTTAATGCAGCAAGCTATACACAACACTATCTTAGTCACATTACTCGTCATCATGTTATGCACTTCATCCCCATGCACGTTCGTCATCCGTTTTGTTCCCCAAGTCCATTATACCATCCTCAATGCTTTCGAAATCAATATCACAGAAACTGAAAGTGCTAATACAGCGAGTGATATACCATTTTTAAGATCTTGGAAGATACTATCGATCAATGCTTGCTTCATCAAAATCGCATAAGTACTTTCAAAGTAGCATCCAAATTATTTTTGAACCAGACGACTTCTGAAAATCGTCCACTACAATTTACGGAAGCGGAAAGGTGGTAAAGACGTCGAATCACAAAAATCGAACCTTCAGGTGAAAGAAAAACATCTAAAAGAGTGCGCAGTAAAATTTGGAAGCGTTCGGCATTGCCGCCTGTTAAGACTTTGTTGGAAACATCATGTTTGATTGATTTACTGTCTTTATTCAACACTTTATTGTGTTTCCATATAATTCCTTCTCCTTTTTCCCCCTATAACTTCTTGAACCTATCCAACATTCATAAAAATTCCAGGAGCAAAATTTATTGACTCATCCCTTTCCTCCATGAGAAATAGTCGCAATATTTATTCTACCAAGAGAATTATCAGCCTTTATTTCTCCACCCCTGTACTATCCAATATCCAATGCACCTTTCTATCTCGAGTGGTCAGTTGGTCAGCCTGGCTCATTCTTATTCCGGTGTGCGCGGTAAATTCACCTCGACAAACAAAACGCTCATCAGGTTAACGTGGTTTACTTCACTTCTACCCCGCTTCACCCTTAACGCTTAATGAGACTATCGTAAGGTGGTTGCTTGTGGTGAAAAGAGTTAGGATAGCCTAAATAACATTCAATGTGCACTTTACTGAAATCCATTCAACACTGAATATATTTTTAATCAAAAAAGTTGCTTTTTTGTGCACGTCCGTAAATTTGGATTTGGTAGTATGTCTACAAAGATGTCTGTTTGGGTTTTTTTTCGTATGATCTTTCTACAATAAGATAGAATAAATAATTTTGGCATCTTTCAAAACAGCAAATCTCATTATAAGACAATTATTTATTAAAGCACAATTACAAGGCAAAATCCAAGAGTGAGTACTTCTAGGATACATTTGTAACCTTCATTCAAATCATTCGAGCTTTATATTTTCCAATATAACTCAAAATGAGACCATTGTTCCTAAATTACATTTGATTAATTCTAACTCGAGCTGAATTGTAGAAATGCAATTTATTGGTGATTAATTACGCAGAGCTTGTCTATTATACCATAATGTATATTATTCTGCTTTCATGTCTGTTTGCACGAACGTTCATCAATTCGATTATCTGTCAAATATGAATGGTATCAAATCACATCGACTTCTAATGGGTCGCTAAGCAACACTGATATGCGACAGTATTTAATAATTATGAGTATAGATTTGAGAGCCTGTAGACACTATCTGAATTTTTTACATCCGTCGTTCAAAATCTGCATTCTTTCGCATTTTCCATACGAAGTTTTGTTTATCTACTGTAAGTCGTTTGCATCTTACGAGGTTTTTAGTGAGATAAGGTCTCATAAAACTGCTACATTAATGTAATCGAATGCCTATCTATTCAAATCTCTTCTAGATCGATACAGTGAAGTTTTCAAGAAGATTTGTAATCACTATATTCCAAACTCGAAACAACAGTCAAGACTGAAGATAAAAATTAAAATTCTGTAACATTTATTTGTTTGTTGCAAAATAATTTCAAATCTAAAAATCAGTTTCGGCCCTATCATCTTAGATCGAAGAGCAACTGTAGACACGTATTTCGTCCTTATTAGGACTCGATAATTCAAGATAATTGAATTGGAGTTTAAGGTGAAAGCATTGATGCTATCATACTGGACTGTTAAGAAAAAGGTTGAATATCGAATTTGTTATGAATAAGGAGCACTTGATATGTCATTAACACGAAGTGATCGAAGTGAAACATTTCGGATTTCGAAGAAAATTTGATCCTTGCAGGTTTGCTTATTGCACAAATTGTTGCTTCACCAGATTTAAGAGACTTCAGTTCAAGTGCTGATAAAAAGGCATGCAGAAACGAAAGAATATTTATTGTGTACTTAGCAACTCGTAGAGTAGAAGAAACCATCTAGCTGAAAAAGAAACCTATTTGACTGAAATTCAAAGCATTGCTTCAACAATGTCACAGAATCTTCTTCGTTCCCAATTACCAAACTCTTCTGAATTTCCTATTCAAGAAAATTAAAGTCATAATATTCAAGTTAATTTGCAGCCGAATCGAACAGTGACTATGATCCTTAGACTCATCATTACGATCCAGGAATAAAGAAACAATCGTTGGGTATTTGAATTCCTGATGGGTGATGAACGTTCCACATGTTCTCACAAAGGGATCCATTACGGGAGAGATTCGAGAAGCTTTCGGCTGGAAGCATAGATGCTGTTGTTTTGTGCAATGTTACAGACCTGTGTGTTCAGTAGATTTGCTGTAGCAGTGATGAAATTTGAATAAATATTGTATGTCTTATGAAATGGATTAAAATGAACTTCATACTGTAATTAAATACTCCGTTTTGAAAGACTTAAATGAACAGAAATAAAATAAGAGTTAGATTCTACATTAAAGAATCTGTTCCTCTATTTTCAACCATTGAAAAGTGGTTGGCAGAATTTAAACATGGCCGTACGTCAATACAGATTGATGAATGCACAGGACGTCCAAAAATCATCATGATCGACAAAATCAATCAATATATTAATCACACCTTTCACCCGCACGGATGTGGCAGACACTTAAAGTGCACTCGGTAGATTAATTCATATTTCATCAATCAAAGAGTGCTGTTACTAGTCATCAAGTTACCATACTAAACAATCGTAGACTGAAGGTTCCAAAAATTGCTTAGGCTAAGATTGCCTTAGAATGGAATGTTCGAAGTTGAGACAGATTCTGCAGATTTAAACACATCTTATCATTCTGATTGGAATTAAAAATTGAAACATCGTTGGACTAGACGTATTGAATTTTAAGGATATGTAGAAAGATAAAAATAAAAATTTAATCTTGAGTTCCTAATAAATGATAGTCTTGTTACGCGTCGTCTAGGCAAAAAGAAGGTTTCAAAGGCAATATTATATTCAGAAGCGGATTGAATCTTGAGATTCTTATGAATGTGAAGACTTTCGCACATCGTTCGCACAAAGAAATCAAAGTGAAATGTTTCGGAATACTGCCTAAAAAAATTTTACCTTCGCTGATCCACACATTGCAAGAATTGATTTCATATCTCCAGATTGTTGCTTCACCTGATTTCGAGACTCAAGGTACTGTCATACTGGACTTTCGAAAAGTACAGGTACCTACAAATACAACGAGTCGAAAAGTGATCTTAATCAGACGAGAATTGAAGATAAACTTAATCAGATGCGAGTCGTGGATGAATTGATTTGAGAATCTTGGAGAAAACAACATGCAAGACTTAGAAAAAGTCAGAAAAAAAGAAAATAAACTGCAAAAGAAATTAAATGGCTTGCATATGTTGGTATTCGGCAAAACTGATGCTGTTAATTTTGAGAAGGATCTTGACAAAATTTTGTGATCGGATATATGCATAGCGGGACATACAAATCGTTAACGATAAAAGATCGAGGGGAAACTTCTCAAATTACTGTCGGAGAAGTGTTGTAGCTCAAAGTCAACGTGTTACTCCACACATTACAAAAACTCACATTAATGAACCTTCAACGATTCCATCAAAATAGACTATCTGAACGAGGGTAATAACTTGTAGGCTAATAGGTGTGAAGTCTTCAACGGATAGTTTACGCGAAGAAATCGAAGTGAAACACTTTGACTGTCAAATAAAGCGTTGTTGCATCAAGATGACGTACATGTCAACACATTGCAACCAGCTAAGATTATGTCTGATTTTTGAGATTTTATAGGCAGTTCAATGATGGAATGTCCAGGAGAAGATTAAATCTTGGGTTGCTGATGGATGTCATTTTGTGCATTTTCGTTACACTGTCAAAAAGAAGCTTTGTTGCATCAAGATAATGTGTAGGTAAAGTCCTCCACCTGATGTATAAGATTTCGAAGACTGTTTCAAAAAAGGTTGAATCTCGAGTGTCGTTCACCTGACGTTTGCATGAAGAAATGACATCAAGATAATGTGTAGGTCAGCACATTGCAAGAATTCATAATTATAACTTTCACTGTTACTTCACCTCATTTATGAGATGAGTGATGAGCTTTCCAATGTAGGTACCTTAAAGTCAAAATTAGAATTGAAACTGAAAAATCATCAGAGTTTTCCAACCTTCTAGAAATTTGAAGATATTGGCTGAGAGAGAGCGTGAAACGAGAGGGAGAAGCATTGTACTAATAGTCCACAAATTTTACAATTATAACCAACAATAAATTCAATTATCAGTAGATTGGACAGAGATAAGACCTATAATCATGCAAATGAGTGCATAATAATGTCTAAGAACGTATAAAGCAGTACATCAAACAAACCTCCAGCTTCTAACAAAAATCTTTCATAACTAGTTTACAAATAGACTTTGTTAGTTTCTGGAACTGGAAGATAATAATGGCAGTCCTGCTTTGTCATAATTACGTCAAATAGTTTACATGTTTCTCGAACTCACTGTGAAGTTGTGTGAATTTCTGTTAAATCGTTAACGTTTAACCATTAAAACTATTTCCTTCAACATATGCAAAAAAAAGTGGCGATGAACACATTCCCACATTCCCAGTAGCAACATTTTATTCAAAACATAGCAGTGAGCAGCAGCTCGCAAATTCCTTCACAAAGACTATTTGTGCTTGTGGATGTTTTCGCGCACTGGTACACTAGATGCTGATGGGGCCTACATGTAATGAAACGCGAGGTAGGGTCGTTATGTTGGGTAGCAATTCATCACTGCGTCGTTTTTGCTAGATGTCCTTTGACATTAATATCATTTTCAAGTACAGACTAGCATGCCAGACAACCGCGGAAATATGTTTGAGGAAGGATGCGACAAAAAATTTCGTGGTTTTCATTGCGGAAACAAAATGATAAAAGCAGGAATGGTTGCGAGGTCAATTGAAAATATGATGGTCTTAACCTTTCGAAGAGCAATTATTTTATATCCTTTTTTTGAATGCAATTTTGATTCTTCCTACTTGAAATTGATGCACCTAACCTCAACCATTGATACAATCTCAAGTACTGATCCTGGGACATAAATTATGGATAGGTTTACATGACTTTTGAGTCATCCAAAGATAAGATGCATGCAAACTGCCTCTTATTCTATTGCTACCAATACATTGATTCTGTAGAGCCACAGTGATTCACTTAGCGGTATGTGGCAGGCGAAAATCCATCTTCTTCGGATCATTACCGTAATCTGACTTGTCTGCATGTAACCTGAGTACAAGCCATGTCATTTGGAAGACTTCAAGATCCGCCGAGCACTAATCAATCACTCCAACAACTCCAAGAATTTCTTACTGTTTGTTATTTTAGTTGGTGAAGAATAAGTTGGAGCAGTTGATGAAAATCCCATATTTTGTTATTATTGAGCAGCTTTTTGCATCAATGAATTGTTTCTCATAGACAAAGTTCTGAAAGCGATTTCTATAACATTTCATCACGTATAGTATTCTTGCAAAATATTTTTTTAATGAAAATACTGATTTCTTAGAATGAACAAAATAAATCTATTCGAAATTTTTTCCTGATATTTATACACAATTTTAAGTTTACTCTTTCTTGTTGTGAAACCTTTTCTTTTTCTATTTGATGCTTTTCCAAGCTTGTTTCCGATTACCTTATTTGAGTTCAGCTGATATATTGACATCACATTTTCCTTGGTAACGTCTCTCAAAATCACGGACATCCTAGTGAAATCTTTCACCCTGTTCTTCTCTGTAGGCTTTCAAGTTTTCAGGAAAATAGTCAATATGTGAGTGTAAGAACTGAACTTTCAAGCTTATCTTGCATCCTTGAGCTTCATACGCTGCCAGCATGCGTAGTACAAAACAAACAGCTTATTATCCGGTACGACTCGCATGCCGCCTGTCGTAAATTGGCACAACAGCTACAGAAAGTTTCAACTGAATCGAATAAACGATACGCGAACGAACAAATACGATCCAAGCGTCACTTAATGTACGTTGAGGGTATTATGTCAAATTTTTTTATTGCAAGTACCAACAATAACGACAAAGTTTCAACTCAATTTGATGAACGATTCGCGATCGAACAAATACGACTCATACACTACTTACTGCACATCGTCAAAAGTGCTGTATTGCTGTATTAGGAACGTTTACCAACAACAACTATAAAAAGTTCTAATTCAATCAAATAACTAATGCTTAAACAAATAAATACGGCTCGTGCGCCACTTAGTGTACGCTAATGACACTACGTCAGAAACCTTCATGTGAGTACCAACAATAAGTATAAAAAAACTTCAACTCAATCGGATGAACGATGCGCAAACGAACAAATAAGGCTCGTGCTCCACTTAATGTACGTTGATGATACTGTACCAAAAACCTTCATGAAAGTGCCAGCAACATAACGACTCCACTTTTTATCAACACTTGATTTTGCTTCCCATTATTTTTATTATGAAAATCGAATCTTAAGGAGTACCTCAACGGAAGTGCCAGCAACCACCGTGAAAAGTTTAAACTCAATTGGCCGAACGATGCTGTTCTGAGATTTTGAAGAAACATGTCTTCACGTTTTGTTAACATAATGACTTCAATTTTTGTTAACACTTGATTTTGCTGCCCATCTATATATAAAAATTAATTCTTAAGGAATAAACTCCAAAAAGCTCAACTCGAAAAGCAGTCACGGTTTTTATTGGAAAATACAGTTTTAATACGCAACAAGGCAATAGTAATTGAATTCTCACCAAAAAAACAAGGTTAATACGTAATGATCCCACTGGAATGTCAAAAGCTAATGTGAATGTGAACATAATCGAACCCAGTATTATCACCGTGTAATAAAGAAATGAGGTACAATTATTGTGAATAAGTGAAATCCGTCAAAAATATTATATTCGAATTCGAAAGAATTGTAAATTTGATTAAAATATGCAAGAAATAGTCTTTTCTATTTTCGTTTTGTTGAAGAGGAGCAATATTAATCGATAATAGATATAATAAAATTTAATAAGATAATCTGAAAAAACCTATGTTCAGTTAATAGGCTGTCAGGAGTAAAAGGGCTGGTCAGGTGTTAGGGCATAATTAAGCCGAATTCTTCTGAAAATAATATGAGTTTGAGCCACAATGCTCCGTGAAGTGTCATCAGAGAGTCACACAGAGCGATTCCCCGCCATCGGGGCAGTTTATGCTTAGTTCAGGTGACTAGAACGGTTATAAATATGATACACCTGCCTCAAAGATAGCTACCAGTACTATAATGAACATCTATGTCTGTGACACACGCGACTTACTCGATTCACTCACTCTTGGAACAACCCCGTTGCCCGCAATAACACACAGTATATACGGTTAGCTTATACATATTCCCGCACAACATCAAAAAAATAATGTAGCACCGGTAGTACTAGCTCCCAGATAGTTAAGACATTTGCTCTGTTTATCTTACGTTGGACGACATCTACAGATGGTTATCAGTACCATAATGCCGTACCGATGCCTGCTGGTTGATTTACTCACTCTTGGAGCAGCACCGTCGCCGCAATAACACACAGTACATGCGGTTGGCAACAATCACCGCCGTCACACGGTCAAGGTGATAGCACCGATGGCATTGGTACTCCAGGTAGCTAAGGATAACAGCACTTCAGAGGAAAGGAATCATACCCCACGCACACTCAGAGTGGCGTCACCACATGTGACGCTGAATATATCAAACTTATAAAACTGAATGTCAGACAAACTCATCAATTGAAAGAAGCTCTCAGCTACTCCACAATACTAAATCGAATAATGTTATGGCTAATTGAGCTCAGATAAAAAAGTAAACAATGCGCAACACAGAAAAAAAGAGCGCTCAAAGTTCAACATTGAAGTGAGGCAAATGTATTTGCTTCCTATATAGCTTGACGTTGAAAAAAATTAGAGTTGCTCTCTCAAAACTAGGTTTTATGTTCACTATAAATATAAATATATCAACCCCCTTACTACCATTCTTCATGTCGTGTCCATTGGGTACCCAAAAACTAAAAAGTATTATTTCTTCAGATTCTGTTGGAATTAAAAGTAATAAAAGAATTACTGGAGCATCAATTATAACCTCGAAATAGGTACGACCTTGATCACCGCATAAGTTCAATATCGAACTGTTTACAGTCCGCAATGGTCATCAGTGATGTCATTTGATTTGAATATGAGTAAACATCAAACATAAACCTGGACATCATTTGCTGTCTAACCAAATATCGGATGTTTATTCATCATCCTACCACACGTTAATATTTCACGATTCTCAGAAATGATAAATGAGGTGAAACGTCGATTTAGCTAATAAGAATTTGATAACGTGAAAATCATTTCAGTAAGAATAGGTTCAAGTAGTGAACTTCCGGAAGGGAATTAAAGTAGCAGAGATGCGTGCCATCAACGTTGTGAAAATATTATCTACTCTAATTAGTTCACACAAAATAACAATTGGTTCCAAAATAGCTATCACAAGATCAGTTAATAAATTATCATCTAGTTCCCTTTGTCGAAATGATCTTGATTCTCCATTATCCATTGTGTGGAATTAGAAGAACAGAAACTCCCGACGAAGAGACAAAACAAACGTTGTGAAATTGCGTTGTAGAAGCGAATGATACAGGAAACGCAGCTGCTACCCTAAAGCATTGTAACAATGGATCAAAAATGTTTGTTCGAGAAAAAGTAACTGGAATTGAGATCCATGAAGAGAAACACAGGATTAGTTTATTTGACTGAGGGATTCAATCCAAGTAATTATTATATATTTGTTTCAATACATTTCTCTAATTAGGAGCTTCCGTGGATTATAAGATATTGAGAAAAGTGCTGAGGTTGAATGGAAATCCATATTCATGTTTCACTTTTATGGTCCTCTACCAATAAAAAAGCTAATATTTTGATCGTTTTGGTTCTCGTGAGAACTATAGCACCGTTTTTAGAAGTCGTCTATCGACTTCTTATTTGTTGGTTATAGAGGGTAAAGAACCAAACTGATACTACAACCCATCAATTTTAGCCGCAAAATCTTAATGGAACAGTCCTTTGTTTCTCACCAAATGTAAGCATTTTTTCTGGAGCTTATCGTTAAAATTCAGCAATTACTTTACACAATACTCGTTTTAGTTATATCTTCCTTCTCAAGATAGCCAGTAAAGATTATTCTGAGCGCAAGAAACAATTGCCTGAGCCTGGTAGACCGAAAAGCTCCCCTAACAATTTTTATATCTTTCATGGCTCATTTTCATCAATATTGTCTTATCTCAGGAGTGTAGACGATTGTTCACATAAATATCTCTTGGGCATTATTTTAGAAGAAGTTACAGGACTTCAATGACATCATACAGTTCTTAGTCAAGTCGACAATCCGTCATATGACAGAAGATATCTTATCAACTTCCCGTAGTTTCTTGCCTACAACAATGAAGTAGATATAATTCAAACATCTAAATCTTCATCATCAAAACAATACTGTAACAAGACATTTGCGATCTTCCTGGTCCTTTCAATCGAGACTTTCGTCACCGGTGGCGGGCCCCGGAGCACGCAACTATTCCGGAAGCTCCATGCGTGTCTGTGCGGTGACGTCTCTTCTACTAAGAACAATGGACCGTGGGATCCGGCATAGTTCTCGCTCTCGGTCGCGGTCGCGAAAGCGTTAAGAGAAGTCCGGACACACAGGCATCTGCGTTAATCCACCACTACCACCCGGAATGTGAAAAGTTACGTGCTTGAAAAGTTTGAGAAGCAGCGGACGGATTTATACTGATTTTGTGATTCTACCCTGGTAATGGACTTAGTTGTGTAGTTTTATAACTCAGAAGTACTTTTGAGTTCTCGTACGGATGTCACTGAGTTTAAATTGTTCATAAAATGAATATCCTACACAGACTACAGCATAGTTCAAATTCTTAAGCACTGTAGCACTTTACAATTGAAACATCCTGGCACCTCTAGACAAATTCTCTTCTTTGTAACTTTATCTCTGTCATCTTTATTCCTCCAGAAAGAGTAGACTATAAACATTCTCAACTTTTTCTCAAGAAAGCAATGTAACAGAAATTATTTAATCGAATGAAACTCAGGGCTAAATTATCGGAGAAACCTAAATAGAGGGCAAACTTATTTCTACTTCGTACCTCTGTCAGTCAATGGAAAGAGCAAGAAAGACTAATTTTCTGAAAACTTGGCTCGAAATTATTAACCATACCATGACACAAAACTCCAGTCTTGGCATTTGATATACTCTGAGTTTTCACAAAGAATTAAATATAACTAACCACCAAGAATAAAAGTATATTAACTTTGTAATGACATGCATCTTTGTCCAGGATCCATTTTTATTGTGCTTCCATTTGTCGAGTTTATGGTCAGTATCTCGGGCGCCATTTCTCTTCTGAATAGTTTAGTGGGGAGGAATAGAGCTTTTCTGATTGATAATACTTAGGGTATCTTCTTGAATTAATAAATATGGAGACACACAAATATAATATAAAAAAAGTCTGAATTAGCGTGAGTAGAATTAATTTAAGGTATTCATATAAAATAGAATTGAAAAAAAAAAGAATAGCATTGTCAAATAGCTATATAGATTATAAATTTTAATCAAACTCATCACAAAACAACTTTGCAATTCTAGTTTCTAACATAATTCTTTATCTAAAGTATTGCATATTAACTTGGATTGAAATTCAATAAAACTTCATGAGTAGCATATATAAATACTCCGCAATCATAGCCATTCCTTTATTTTGGACACAAAAATCGTGCGTACAAGGGTACACTGTCCAAAACCTTTTTTTCAAGAGTAGAGTCAGCCCTATAAAATAAGTTATTTTGGTTAGAACATCAGCAACAAATGTACATTTGTTTTGTTGACTTAGAAAAGGCATTCGATAAAGTCAAGAGAGAATATATCTGGGAAATTTAAAAAAAAGGGGAGTAGAGCAATAATTAGAAAAAGCGATTAGTAACATATATAAATGTACAAGAAATAAAATAAGGACAATGAACAACACATCACAAGAGTTTATTACCACAAAAGGACTAAAACAAGGAGGAGAAATGAGCCCTATGCTGTCCATCTTAATAATAGATAAAATATGGAGAAAATAAAAACAAGACAATGAAAATGCTAATAGGATACAACAAGTTAGAAGCCATTAGTATTTCTGAATGCATTTTCGCAGATGATTTAGCGATATTTGCAAAAACAAAGCAAGACATGCAAAGAAACATAGATATATGGGTAGAAGAATTAGATAACGCAGGTCTGAAAATAAACATAGACAAGACAACAATTATGGAGTTAGGGGATAGCACAAGAAAAAGTGATATACGCATCTATGGTAGTGAAATCAAACAAATTGACAGTTTCAAATATCTAGGAGCTATAATAGGAAAAAAAAAGGATAAAAATGGAAATAAACAGTAGAATACAGACAACAACGAAACTACTCTTCTCTCTGAACAAGGCAATACTCAACAATAAAAATATATCTAAAAGGACTAGAATGACAGTTTATAAAGCAATTTTCGTGCCCACGCTAACAAACGGATGTGAAACATGGATTCTGAATAAAAGGTAGAAAAGTAAACTACAAGCAACTGAAATGAGATATCTTAAAAAAGTAGAAAGAGTAACTAAATTGGACCGAAAAATAATAGAGAAGTCAGAGAAGAACTACAGATTACTGAAATTAAGAAAATAATTGAGAACAAACAATTAAAATGGCCAGGTCACTTGAAAAGAATAATTCGGTTATTTTTTATCAAAAATGGATGAATCTTTGAGTTTTGGGAAGTTTGAAATGTTTTCTTTCAGGGCATGTAAGTTAATTCGATGCCAAATTCAACAAACCCTTTATCACATCTCTGAAAAAAAAAAATTCTTGATGACAAGAAATGTTGAACTTTGATAACTTGTACCAGATGCAACAAAAATCGCGGCCTCAACTCAGGCATAGGAAATCAAGTCAATTCATTTTCTTTTAAATTGCGTGGTGTCTGCGACGATTTGTCGTAATGTTATGAATTAAAAAAAATATATATATACATTTTGCGTTCGACTAATCTCGCACAGAATTGGATGAACTTTTGTGTTTTGGAAAATTTGAAGTTAACTCTCCAATAGTATGCAAATTAGTGTATCGTCAAAGTAAATTCACCTCCTGGCACCCGCCAAAGACGTAAAAATAATTTTGATTCAAAGTTGTGACATTTTGACAACTCGTATGATGCACCAAAAAATATTTCATTCAACCACCAACATTATCATTACCGAATGTGTACCATGAGGAGATTGTCAGTCGGATTTTGCACATCGTTTGTTGTGTGTTGTGTGTTGCGTGTTGCTGCTATTGTGTGTTATATGCTGTGTGTTGTCCGTTATTTGTTGTCTGTGTTGTGCCTGTAAAAGTGTCAGTTTCTTTGTGCCTAAACGTGTGATGTTTTTACTTACTTATGCAAAGTAACAAGTATTGTGAAACCGAAAAAATTCTCCCATCAAGATTTTGATGGAAATATCCGTTTTGGGCATCCCTGAATCCATTTTGACTATTTTTGGCTTGATGTCGGTACGTATGTTCGTGCGTGCGTGCGTGCGTTCGTGCGTAACTCGCAAATCTCAAAACTGGTTGAACGTATAATGTTGAAATTTTGTATTTATGACTGATATAGGATCTAATTGTGCACCTCGCATTATGGTTCCAATCGTCTGTACCAGAAGTGGACTTTACTTTAAACCTTTTTCGAATTTTTCAAATAAATCCAGAATGATCAACTGTAGGATGTTGAAATTTAGTATTTGAACTTGATGTTGTATCAGATTAGTTATCTACTATTCTTGTAAGAATCGGCCAGGCCAGAAGTGCACTCTACTTGCATTTTATTTTTTGCATAAATATAGAATGATCCGCCATAGCATATTGAAATTTCGTATAAAGAACTTCTTCAACATCTTATTGTACATCTTGCATCATGATTGCGATTGGCTAAGCCGCAAGTGCACTTTACTTGAAACTTTTTCTTAATTTTCCGCATAAATCCAGAATAATCAGCCGTACGATACTGTAATTCATCTTTTGGAATTGCTGTAGTATCTAAATGGTCATCTTCTATTTTTGTAACAATCGGCTGAGCCGGAAGTGCACTTTATATGACAGACTTTTTGAATTTTTCGCATAAATTCTAAACAATCAGTCATAGAATATTTAAATTTTGTATTAAGCACTTTTATAATATCTAGTTGTACACCTTGTACTATGATTGCTATCGACTAAGCTGGAAGAGCACTTTATTTGAAACATTTTTTGAATTTTCCACATAAATCCAAAACGATTGAACGTAGATTGTTAGAATTCAGTATTTAGGACGATTATACCGTCTAGATGCTCATATTCTATTTTTATTGAGATTCACCGAGCTGGAAGTGCACTTTACTTGTCAGTTTTTTGGAATCTTTCGCAAAAATTCGAAACGATCAGGTGTAGAATATTGAAATTTGGTACTTCAATCTGCTGTAGCATCTAAATGATTGCCTACTATTTTCATTACAATAGACTGAACCGGAAGTGCACTTCAGTAGGAATTTATTTTTTAATTTTGCGCATAAATTCAGATCTGTTGGCAGTCGTAGAATTTTGGAAATCAGTATTTAGGAATGTTGTTAGTATAAGAATAATGGCCTACTGTTTCCATAGCAACCGTCTTGGCTGAAAGCACATTTTACTTGATAGATTTTTAGAATCTCTTGGGTAAATCCAAAACGATTAACCGTGGAACGATGAGATTTTGTGTTTGATTTTATATATATGTATATGTATATATATATATATATATATATATATATATATATATATATATATATATATATATATATATAGCCAATAATATATATGATCAAACACAAAATCACATCGTATTATACATATATCTATATATGTATATATATATATATATATATATATATATATATATATATATATATATATATATATATATATATCCAATGATGTACAAGTAAGTCACGTGATGTTCACGTCAGATTTTCTAATGAGAGTTGACAGTGGATGTTCCTATCTCTTCGCTGATGTACTTCTCACAATCTTACTGACATGCTTATAACAGCGCAGATTTTATTTTGCAGAATGTCGTTTCATAATTTTGCGCCAAATTGTCGCAGACATTCGATTTTTGGCGCAATTTAGAGGAAAATTAATGGACTTGATCTCCTGGGTCGTGAGTTTCTTTTTTGCACCCGATACAAGATGTCAAAGTCTGCCATTTTTTGACACAAAAAAAAAATTCCAAGAGGTGTGCTAGGGTGTTCAATGATCCTGACGTTGGATTAACTCACATGCCCTGAAAGAGAAAGCTTCAAACTTTAAGATACATGAAAAATTCCAAATTCTCAAATCTTCGAAGTAACTCCTGCAGGATGTATATTAACTAACACCAATCATTGCCATTGAAATATATTCTTTAATTAAAAAAGCTTTATAAGCTGCTGCTGGAAGACTCCAACAAATCACGTCATAATTTAATGAAGAATGTACTTGTGCATAATAATACAACTTCAAAACATTAAATTCAACTCCACTGTGCTTCAACTGTCTAATTATAAAACAGACAGTGCTGAATTCACGAATCAAGAAGATTGAAACATTAAAATCGGAACCCTTTCAGAAGAAACTGAATAAGATGAGCCTTATCACTATATATTATGACCAGTCTCTTGAAGGAAAGGGTGTTAATCAGTAATAGTAGGGAGTATATATATGAATTAAATTTAATCTATTGCATTGAATGGCAATAATAACTGGAGTTAGCCGTCTTGGACTAAAGTGAGACTGAACAGGGCTTATTCTTATAACTGTCTTTCAAATGAACAACGTGGACTTGGAACCTTCTGAGAACAGCTGGCTCGACTTCTGTACTCCAAAAGCTCTATATCTGAACGAATCACAGAGCACGGCTCTTCCTTACAGAAGTCAAGTCAATAGACTACAGTCGATACACTGATTGCTGAGCATTGCTATTTTCATTCATATTTAATTAAACTTAGCTCAACTCAATTTTACAACCAAATATGAATCATGTTATTCCAATTATTCCGTAACTAATTAAAAGTCGTATTCACTTAGAGTCGCTGAAGCAACTATTCTACAGTTTGGATTGCTCACACATCTCAGGAATGCTTTGACATTCCCTAAAACTCCAATAAGTACTTTAGAATAAGAGCTTCAAGTTTCCAGGAGCGTCAAATGTGCTCCAAATATCCTAAAACTTGTGTAGAATCAATGTTGAATTTACCACAAGGTAGGACGTGGTTTTTCGAGAAATAACGTAAATTCTAATTGTGTTCGGCCGCTGTATTCTATCACTTTTCTGTTCTTCATACACTTACAATGCCGCCAACGACCTTGACCTAAATCTGAGCGGGCTGATGTGCAAATAAAACAGAACTGGATAATACTGGATATAATACAGTGAGGGCGCAGAACTGTTCTGCCAGAACACCTTAGACATGAGAAGATCCAGCATCAAAACTCTGTTTTACAGCTGTAGACTATTCATATTCCAAAGTTTCTCCCGCGGTTGTACTTCAATCAAATTCATTCGCTATAATTTTCCAACAAAGGTGTATTATTCCTCTTAAACAAAAGAGGTGGAAATAAATGTAGGTAACTGTGAGGTATTAATGAATGAGTTCAATTCCGGCAACAACTCATTGTTGCGTGAATAAGGCCGCTGTTCCAGCATAATATAAATACGACTTTTAGTAATGCCTCGTTCTTCATTTTCTCCTACAACAAAACATGAAAAATTGTGAAACACCGGAATTAAATACAGTGCATAACGCAAGCAGTGCAACATATACATCGGCTATACCGCAACACTGCGCATTATTGCACAAGTGCACTCGCCAACTTCCTCTTGCCAACCCAATAAAAATAAAACACCAACACAGCTACCGCCACCAAGCGCACTGCGCTGCAACGCAAACAAATTATAAGGAATTTAAACGAGTAATGAGATACTTTTCTGCTTCCCACAGCACCAGCACCCGTTTCTCTCAAGAAATTAAATTTAATAAGGGCCATTCAAATCATGGTACTATTAACATTTTTATCGTACTACCCTTTAGCGTCCAAATAAAACTAATTGCAAATGAAATTAGAGACATTATCATTTTATTTTCTCACAGATTTTACTACTTGAAGTATCAATAAACATTCTAATTTAGTTTGATGATTTGTTGCTCCTTCCATAGTAATTTAATTTTGCTTTTTTCGTAGAATCTTTTGTCCTTATTGCCTCAAAAATGGGGATAAGCTGTTTTTCCAGTCTCCTCTTGTTTAGATTTTTGCAGTGTCAAAAAATTATTTTTTTCCAAACGATTTAATAATCGAATTCTATGTATAAAATTTCTAGTGTCAGTCTTTTATTTGAGCAAATTTTACTGTGTACAGTTTATTTCTCTTCAAAATTAAAACCTCCTAACACACATTTTGGAACTTTTTTGAGCTTTTTATGTTCATCCATACGTGTTTTTGAATAACAATTATCAAACTATCTACTGTAAGATACTGATTCTGTGATTCATATCATCACTATGAAAGTGTCGACTCAGGTTACAAGTTAAAGGGAATATCCTGACAATTATAAAGTCGTCGCTTTGATTCTAGGGGTTTCTAGGGATTGCTGATCCAACACTAAATCCATTCGTTACGCAAGTATTGCCAACTTTGCTGGGGTAGAGATTCAGCGACGAGTCATTCGTGCGTGTGGACACATTGATCCCAAAGCCAAAGATGCTGGGAGAAAAACTGAAAAACAAAAGTGCAGAACACAGAATAGGACTCATTCAATTTTATTGTGATAACAATGACTACATTCAGAAGCATCCCTCATATTCTATACTTGATTGTATTTGTGATAAGAAACCATATACCATTTGTAAATTGTAGCTAGAAAAATTGTTGGAGAATGCTATTACAATTTTGTGAAGTCTCACTTCTTCTAGCTACTATCACGGAGCATATCCTTTCCAACATGAATTATTCTCATTTCAAGCCACTTGAAATAATGCAAAAATCAATTTTAGAAAGGTAACAGGAGATAAATGTGCATTTTGTGAGAGTTTTAATTAAATTGAAGTTGGGTAACAAAGTTATTGGAATGCGCGGATTGTTTTCGTATTTCGAATTCACGAAGAATAAGAAGAACTAACGAGAGAAAATTTTTGTTTCACGGTATTTTAATTTTTGCTCAGTCTGTTTTATTCCTTAATATTGGATATCATAAAGTTATTCACATGGTGAGATATTGATTTGGTTGTTATTTATTCGGGGGGCATCGTTATTGTCATAACTGTCCATCGATATGCCAGGTTCTTATTGTTTGAATCCAAACAAACTTGCCTATCACATTTGGAGAGATTGGAATAAAGAGAAATACTATAACCACACTTACTCATTTTTTGGATGTACATTTAAAAATTATTGAATATTTGATTCCTATTTCACTTACTTACTTGAGGTTATTTGTGCTAGGGCACCACAGTCTTTTAATTAAAAAAAAATACAATACATTGGACCTTTCAATCTTAAGAAGTCTGGCTTTGAAAAAAAAAGATATTTTCCGCGAAATGAAACCACAAAATGAGTTTCATGGATTTAATTGGAACAAAGTTAAAAGGAGTAAGGAGTAAATCATGAAAACATCAATTGATATAACATATTGTCACAAATTTTATTGTGAATAATTTATTATCACAGGTTACGGTACAAATATTCATTTTACAAACGCTCACAATGACAAAATCGCTCACAGTTACTCTTACTGAATGATTGCTTCCTCGCTAGCTCACGTGCCTTATATACCCTACTACAACAATAAGCCAACATTCAAATGACTGACAGTTGAACAACAATGAACCAGCATTTAAATGTACTTCGTTGCTGAACAAACGCTTACGAGGAGGTGATGGTATAAATATAACAACGTAAATCAACCAACCCACATTTAGAAAAAGATGATTGATCTAAAAACCAAATTTTATTTCAATCATCTGTGTTACTTGAACTATGTAGCGCTCAAGAAGAGGTGATTCTATAGTCAAGCAACACAAAATCAGGAAGTGTAGTAAGCTTACTTCACGTATTATCACAACTCTCCTATTGTTTCTCAAATCTCAAGAAGGTCTATATAAATCTGAAAAGACATCACAACTGTAGAGCTAACAAGTGTTACCAAGCAGAAATTTCAAACTTCTACGCAGTGGCGCCTCTATACATGACGGGTGTGATAGCTTTGAAATTGATAGATATAAAACTGAATATTACCATAAATATTTTGAAACATTCTGTTATGGAACTAATAGTTACTTCTATAATTAATAAACACTATTACATTCAGCTAGGTGTACCACGTAAGTTAGTTTATACTCTTCTTTTAGTTGTTTCAATCTATTATTGTTTGTAAGCCATGAATAATGGTGACCACAGTATAAAAACACAACAAATGTCGCACAGAATTACTATAACTGTTTGTGTCTACTGAAACTGCACATTCAAGGACGAAGGGAGAATCTTATTTCGTCACAATATTTTCACGACACATTCCCTCATCAACTGAAGTAATGAACATTCATAGTCCATTCAATTACTATTGAATTAAATATCATTTATGTATGCGAATTTAACTAATTTAAGTCGAATGTTAGTTTCGACGAGCCACTTACTTTATAGTCCAAGATCCCAGACCCACCAGACGTTACTTATTTTTTGAGTAACAAAATGTGTGGAATATAATAGAATTAGTATGTACTTTGATCGTATGCATACTTGCTGGCTTGGATCGCCGACCAATTTACAGATACCAGATGCTAAAGATACGTTAAAACATTACTCACCTTTCATGAAGCCTAAGTGATGATTTTTATGCATGCTTAGAGAATATTGTTAAAAATTAAGAAAACAATGTTTGGGAATTCAGTCACAAGTTTATTATTCCTATCCTACTCTACAGTTTCGGTCTCACCTAGACCATCTTCAGGAGTGCTACATTTATACAAAAGTGTGAGAATGTGGGACAAAATGACAAAGTGTAATGAACAGTGTACTTACAATAGAATTAGTGTTTGTGTATGTTGTCATGGTCATGGTCCAGAGAGGACCAAAACTGTAGAGTAGGATAGGAATAATAAACTTGTGACTGAATTCCCATACATCGTTTTCTTCATTTCACGTAACATTCAGCATCATCTAATACTTCCATTGTTAGAAATGATTGATCAACATTGCCAGACACTGCCTATCGCTGGTAATTCCTGATAGACGCTCTTAAAACTCGCAAAAAAAAAAACGTAATCTTACTCATAGTCTAGGTCCTAATTCTTATATTATGACAGCTTCAGGCAAGATCAAAATGTCGCTAGGAGTACAAATAATGACCTCGCGCTCATACTCACAGCGACATTTGAATTTTGTGTGGAGGATGTTTGGCTGAAAAGTGGAACAGAATCTCATAACTCTACGATTGATCTGGCTGTTCACAAAAAGTATTTATATTATTTCCTGAGTATCATATATAAAAAGTAGGACTCAGTCTATAAAAAGATTACGTAATTTTTCTGCGAGCTTTAAAATTTCTGGCAGGAATTACCACCAATGGAAAGTGTCTGACAGTGTTAATTATCAATTTATAACAATATTCCCTAGAACAGACATGAAAGTCAGCACTCAGACTTTGAAGAAAGTGAGCAGTATCTTAACGTACCTCTAGCACATGGAGACTACCCACTGCTTGTATACAAAATCCAGAAGATATAATATTTGTCCTACTTCCGACTTCAATACCGAAAGCATGTTATTGAACTACGAATTCTGATTTTTAAACAAAAAAAATTTGCTTTTTATTCTAGCTCTGCTTGTCAGTTGTATATCATTATACAAACAAGGCATTGTTGTTCATATGATGAAATTCCATTAAATTTATTGGAATGTAAACATAAAATTTTCATGCATCTAGAATCAAATAACTAGCTACACTGAAACAAAATTAAACATTAATCTACGATGCAAAATTATGTCAGCATATAGTTACAATGTTTTTCACGAATACAAATCAAATATGAAATTTACATAATTCAAAATGTGTTGGTATATTTTTTTTTTTGACAAGAGTAACATGTAGACAAATATATTCTGTAGTTTCTATCAAACTTAATTCCGCAAATCTCATGACTATTCGAGTCCTAAGTAAGTAGTAATTAATGCGAGAGTTAGTTACAATTAATTATCGCGATCTTAGGGTAAAACATTTCTAAAACCCTGTAAGTCCGGTTCTGATCTCGGTTCCCAACAATCACGTCTATATCCTGCGCTTCCGTCGGCCACAAGTCGGACAGAAAATGGAAGTTTCAGTTGACTGGCCGCCGTAATCCCCTTCAGCCTGTAATCTTTTAATATATCGCGCCCTCGAACGACGCCGAGCGCTAGGGCTCCTTGCCCGCAGAAGCTGGCCACCAACATCCCCTGCTCTCCGTCCATCAACGCACAGATGCGGTTTCCGATCGAAGAGTATCCTCAAGCCGACCCAGTTTACCTTACAAGTAGAAGTAGATTGTGTAAGGCTCTATAAACATACGATCAAAAGATTTCAAAATTGATTGAAGACAAAAAAATGTGCAGGGAATGAAAAAACTGTGGGAATTGAGAGGTTAACTCTAGTTAAAATGTACAATTATTTGTAAATGCACTCGCATAAGAGATGGCTTTTATTATAGGGACGACGATGGCAATGTATGACTCACGGTGGAATCTGACGACCGATTATAATTCTTCTTGACATCTTGACTAAATACTAAGTAAGAGAATTGAAAAATCTGATTAGGGACCAGAAAATAAATTTTAAGTTGTACCAAAACTTAGAAAATAATTAGGACACAAACCTGGACTTTCTTGAGATTCTAACGTCTGGTAAGAAATCGTGCAATACTAGCAGTGCTATTTTCTCAAGTCGGATGCCAAGGAGCATTTCGTGTCGCTGCGTCAGCAGAGTTCATGTCTCATAATATGACGGAACCTTACGCAGAATAAGAAAGTTATTACCCCTGATGAAAGAGCCATGCCCATGCAACAGGTTATAATGGTGATCACTGTAGTCAATAATAATACAAACAAATCAATCATTAAGATATTGAAAAACAACTCCTCCATGAAAATTGTGCGATGAACTCATGTTCCTTTTGATACATCCAAATTAAATGTGTTTGAACGGGATCCATAGAATACAGACATTTTATTTAATTAAGGTATCGCCGGGAAAGTGTAGGTGAACAGTGACAAGCTCGTATTTAACTTTACAACTGGAAATCAAATTAGTTTTGAAATCAAATAATTAGAGATAGACGCTCTTCAGTAATGGAAATACAAGCTTCCAGATTGAAACAACAAATCAAGGCTGTGATTCTCTAAAACAACATGAAAAACGAGAAAATTCTCACGCAATAATGCTCCACAATTTTCAGAGTGGACTGTCTCAACAACATTTGTTTTCTGTTCTTAATGAATCAACTAAATCCTATTATTTTCTGTTATTATTGTGAATTACAACGTTGATACCTCAATATTGTAGGATCACAGCACAATATTTGATTTTTCATTTTATTTCAGCGAGAACAAACGATTGTCGTACAATTGAGTGCAATATGACGAAAACTTCTGTGAACAGTAGTGAGAGGACTCTCTGGCTAAAGGGCGTCTGTCCCTTCTTAATCATCTAGCAGTACAATGGCGCTTTCCCTCACTCCCATATCATATATATTGGACAGTAATCACCTAGATAAAAAAAATCGTACTTTTTGCAGTTCTATTTGCGAATCGTACGATACTCGTTTTTTTTTAATTTAATTTTAACAAAAACAAACGACTATCGTATAACTTAGTCCAATATGACGAGAACTATAGTAAATAATAGTAGGGAAAGCACTTAAGCTTGTCCCTCCTCAATCATCTAGCAACGCAATGGCGCTCCACCTCACTTCCATTCGGACAGTACTTACCCAAGACATCCTCAGGCAAATAAAAGACTTCAGATGAATTGAGTGTTTGATTCCACATCTTTTAATCGGAAGATTATTTGGTGCCGGAAATTGCACTCTCGCAGTTTTACCTTCAAACCGCGAATTTGGAGGACAAAATCTCAAAAGCTGTCTTTCAATTTCAATGACTGTTCAAACGCTGATCCTTTTTCATACAGTTTTATTTAGCTTCACTTCATATATTCTATTAATTCCGACAGTTTTTTCAACTATTTCTACAAAGCCACATACATCGACCGGTGACAGAACAATATTATGATAATTTCAACTTGATAACAAAAGTCTAATGATGCATTCAAGGAGTGGACAGGTCAGAATCTCAAGAAAGTCTAGGTTTGTGACCCAATAATTCTCTAGTTTTTAGTAAATCATTTGAAATAAAGCCATTTAATTTGAAAGATTTCCCAACTAGGTTTATTATTTCAAATATTTGTGCTTTTATTCCAGTCAATTCACCTACCTACTGATTTTTTTTCTGCGGGAATATCTTCTTTTTGGCATGTACAATGAGTGTGCAAATTATGATGCGTCAGAAAATATCGTAGACTAAAGATCAAAGATCCCGTTTTTGATCAGTTTTTTGCAGATATCTCATTTCCTAACGGCCTTAGAGCATTTGAGGTCAAGAGTAAAAAGTAAGTACACATTTTTCTCTACAAAAAAAGTTCAATGACGTATCTATAACCGTTACCAAGATATCAATCGGCTGAACCGGAAAGGCACTTTGTGTAACAGTCTTTTCATATTTTTCGCTTAAATTCAAAACAATCAGCCGTAGAATATGAAAATTTTGTGCAAGCACTTCTATAACATCTAGTTGTACCCGTACATTATGATTACCATCGGCTCGACCAAAAGTGCAGTTCACAAGAGATTTTTTCGAATTTTTTGCATAAATTCAGAACGATCAGCTTTAAAATCTTGAAATTCAGTATTTAGAAATATTGTAACATTCAAATGATAGCTTCATAGCTTCTATACCTTGCACTCTATCCCAGTGGCGGTGTGAAGAAGAATGCATATATACCCTGAAGCACCATGATTTGACAATATGATTTTCGCACACTCATTGTACATGTCAAAACTAAGATATTTCTAGCGAACAAAGACTAGTATCAATTATTCGGTAGATAAAATCTAAATTGAATGGACTATTTGAGGTGACTGCAGCTGAAGCTTCGGTTGGACATTATCTATTTTAATACCATCGGTATGATTATCAAAGAAGAGACCATGTCCAGCAATGGTATGAGATGTTAACTATGCAATACAGATGGTGACGTTTTTTCTAATACGCGATTACGAAATTTGATCTCATTTTTACAAGAATTGTTTTTGGTAAGTCCATCTCAACCAACCCATTCGTCTTCTCGCGAAAATGCTACATGATGAAAATATAATATGATTCAGGATTAAGGGAGCTCTCACAATCATTTCTGGTTATTAGGAAATGGATTGCTGAATTTGAACGATGTCTTTATTCATGAGCGATGATGAACAGTCGTCAAGACAGGATATCTCTGTAGAAATTGAAAAAAAATAATCATAATGATATGCAAAATGATTAACAAATAAAAGTGTGTCAAATAATATTTCTCAGTGTGATGTCTGTCGTTCAACTTAAACGTATTTGGATGGATGATGGTAAGAACTGCCGCATAATAGTTCGTGAGAATTTTTGCATTGATTTATATGTCTAAAGATATCTTGATCTTGCGATATGTCACAGGACGGCGTTTTTTGATCGAATACTTTCTGTCAAATGGGAATGAGGGGCAGCGCCATTGTTTCGTTGGATGATTGAAGAGAAGGTCTGGATGCTCCTCATACTACAACATATTGGACTACTTGTTCGAGTCAGTTGTGCGACAGTTCGTTTAACTCCTTTGAATATAATGAAGCGATATTTATTTCAATAATAGTTTATTATGCTACAAGAACAAAGCAATCATCAATATTGTTCAGGATGAAGCTGACTGCACTCGTTGAAGGCGAGGGCGAAGTCCAAGACGCAACTTCGCGCAGCCAAATTATCTTATAGAACGACCCCTAGACCTCAGCATTCAGTCAACTATGAGTACTCAATTATAGAATATTATTCAGACAAAGTTTGCTATGAGACAAGTAGTGTGCGTACTTCTATATAATAAAGACTTTTATAAAAATAATACATCCATAATCTACATTTCACTTATATTTGTGCATGTGGGATATTTTCCATTCCAAAATAGATTTTGTTAACTTCAAATTATGTGACAACATTTGAATGTGATTTACATTCCAAATACTTAACAAAAAATGTGCAATAAATAGATAAATAACAAGGTGTGTGACAATACGCTATTTCAGTGCTAGAACAGAAATATACACTCAAACCTTTTACGTGAACATTTATTTATAACAAACAAGCGTTGCGTTTATAATAGCTCTATTTTGTTGTTTTTGCAATTTCACGTAATAAAGTAAATAATATCAATGCGTCTGTTTATTTGAAATAAATATATGTTCTAGTGTTTATTTCCAAAATAATCTCGTAATTCGTGTCAGTCAACATTTAATACATGTATGTGAATTAGCTGGACATATAAACAAATGGACATTACTGCAGACTCAAAAATTGATAGTTATGATAAAATTTTATACTGGGCAATAATTTACAAACATGATTCCATACTTTTTTGTTCATTTGTTTGTTATTTATTGACCAATATAATTTGAAATTGAAAATATAGGTACCAGTCGAATTAATTGGATAAAATAGCTCAAATAATTCACGCTTGATCAGGGTACTTTTTTATATAGGCGTTTGGGATTTTCTTCAAATTTTCGTATTGATTTAAATATTCTGACATTGGTATTTGTTTGGTAATCTATTCATGAATTGTAAAAGATAAATTTAGGAAAGAAATAATTGATTGTTGATGGTGATTTGAATGGCAGGGTGAAATTAGAATGGCTATCACGAGTATAAATGTTGGATTAGCCTGAATCTCTTCGAGGATCAGACTCTGAATCTTCTTTATCTTTTGTTGCTGCAAGAACTTCATCTTGTGCGCATCATAAATAATAAAAGTAGTCTTTCCAACTAAAAGTTATAAATTAAATAACAAGTATAACCAATTAATCATAATACTTATATAAGCCTCCTTGTCTCGGAATCCAGTGGAAAAAGTATGAAATTCTCGTGGAAGAAAAGTGAAAAATACGAGTTAGCAACAAATCCGAATTAAGCCCGATGGATTAACGTAAGACAGTGTCCGCTGCTTGGCGTTGCCGGATCCCTTGCGGGCAATTATATAGTGTTGCCTTTTTGTTCGGCGCGGTGACTTTTTGAAATATCACCGCGCTGTTTGAACTTCATTTCTTGGACGCGCAATGCGACACCCGAATTAATGACAATGATAATATCACAATGCACAAGAAGCGAGTGACTGATGCTAACAAGGATTCCACCCCTTTTGCCACCGATGAAAAGCTTGATTTATGCACGCAATGTTCAGTTTTTAACTTGAGATGAGACTGTTTACAATGTTTTTACATCTGATATTTATGGGAATGTTTCAGACTCTAAAACCAGAATTTATTACAAGATCTTGAGTGGTATTACAAACGAATGATAATAAACATACTTGTCAATTTTTTTTTGGTACAGGTCATCCTTCATTCCAGTTGGGATATTAATCAATCAATTTATTTAGTTTTTGGGGCAAGCTTCTCACGAACTACCAATATTTTTTTTTCATGGAAATTTTTTGCATCCTTTTCATACAATTATTCCTAATCGACTAGATACATGTCAACCTAATTTTATTAACTATTAACTAGTACAAGAACAAGTATTCTGTAACAAAGTTCTTTCTACTGAACTATTAATTGGTCGCATCTCGCCACGATTTTGTGCATTGAAATTTAGAAGGACTGTTCTGTAAACAATGGCTCATAATAAAAATTGGTAGACGGTTTTATTTTCAATCATCAGCTGTAATAAAAATTAGAAAATTATTAGGACACAAATCTGAATGTTCTTGAGACTCTGTCGTTTGGTAAGAAATCGTGCAATTCTAGCAGTACAATTGTCCGATAAATTTTTTGGGCCTTTACTAGCAGTAAATCGATCTGTGAACAATTTGAAATCGATCGTACCACTTCTGAAAACATATTTGGAACTATCCTTCATCTTCAGCGCATTTGAGTTTGTACTTCATCAGCTCAGCTTCCTCCAAATTGAGAAACAGTTCATTTCTCGCTGATAATTGATTCAAAATCAATACGATCACTTCTGTAAACGAGCTCAGAGTTCGTTTACAACTTCTAGTATTTGATCCATCACATTTAAGCATGATTTTCATGGGTACAATTCCCTCTTAATTGAGGGAAATAATTTTTAGCGCCTTGCATATCATTTCTCGTTGGAAATCGATTGTACCACCTCAGGAAATTTATATCTATCTTTCAATGTATGAAACAGCGCCTTTAGTCATAAATTACTGTTTTCAAATCGCAAGAAACAATAAGAATCGCTAGTAAGATCATTATTTGTTGTCATTGAACAACGATTCGAAATCGATCACAGTATTTTTATTCTTGTATTATATCGCAGCTTGATGAGAATTTCACCAGCACAGCTTCTTACAAATCAAAAATCACAGTAACTTTGGCTTGTTGAATCTTTCCTAGCAGTGCAACGATTCATAATAGTTTATAAATATTATTATCGACCGAAGCTTCAGCTGAAGTCATCTGGAAGCACACATTTGATTCATAAAAATAGAAATAGGTGAGAAAATTTTAAGGATAAAGGGTTTTATTCTGAATCATCAGCTATACGGAAATCTAGAAAATAATTAGGACACAAACCTGGATCTGGTAGGAAATCGTACAATACTAGCAGTACCACTGTCTGATGACTTTTTTGAGCCTTTACCAGCAATAAATCGATCTATAACTAATTTGAAATCGATCGTGCCACTTCTGGAAACGTATTTGAAATTGTCGCTTACCTTCAGCACCTTTGAGCTTGTATTTTATCAGCTCAGCTTCGTCCAAATTGAGGAATAGTTTTTTCTTTGCTGAGAATCGATTCCAAATCGATACGACCACTTCTGTAAACAAGCTTGGAACTCGTTTACAGCTTTTAGTAGTTGCTCCATCCCATTCAGGCATGATTTTCATGGGCACAATTCCCTCTTAAATAAGGGAAATAATTTCTAGCGCGTTGCATATCATTTATCGTTGGCAATCGATTGCATCACTTCAGGAAACATATATATCTTTCAATGTATTTGAAATCGATCACAGTATTTTTAGCAATGAAACAATTTTTGTAATAGTTTTTAAACATTATTCTCGACCGAAGCTTCATAGTCCAGTCAAGTTAGCCTTAAAAATAGGGGTACCCTTGCATAAATTCCCAAGAAGCTGAAAATTGACATGAATGTTAGGGATACCATTATAATAAAGTTGTCAAAAGTCCCTATCGATCCCATGTGTGCAAAAAATTTTATACGAGGTCAAAGTTCGCAAAAATGGGTTCTCTGGGTTTTTAAGCGGAACGGTTGAATGAATGATAAGAATAGTTCAAGCAAAAATTGTAGATCCTTCAATTCTCTACAAAAATGGTCCCCACTCTTTTTTTCCTAAGACTCACCATTTCTGAGAAAAAGCCATTCTAGAATTATTTTCTTAATAATATGGATGACTACGCTGCCTATGTACATTTTAGACGTATAATATAGGTACAACTATTAGTCTGCGTAACTAGTACTCATACATTAATATTGAATTATAATTCTAAGAATATGAAATGAAAAGAAACCCAGTCCCTCATTTTATGTGACCATGCGGCCTTGAGCAAAATCTGTCTGCTGTCCAATTGTCAACGTGCCTGTGTCCGTCTTTCACTTACTTTGAATTACTTGCATGGATAAGTTACGTTTCGTATCTTTTGCAAAGCATACACCTGATAAAAAACGTGTTCAATAAGCTTGTCTTCTTCCAACCTCGGATTCTGCTCATCAACATTTTTATTAAGTATATTAGCAGGTTCAACTGGATCCAGAAGAATGGAGTTGCAAGCTAATTAATAATGTATTGGAATCAATCCACGCTCTATTTCCACCTGCACTAGAAAAGCTCCTTGATACTTTTTTTTATAGCTACAGAAAGGAGTGTAATTCGAAATGCGGCTGCAAAAAAGTAAGATGACTTTGTTCACAAGCATGCACCACTCTCCACTGCACCAGCTGTCAAAGTTAGTCGTGTCAAATATTAAATCTTCAACAGAAGATAATCCTTATATCAACAATGAAACAACTATTGTATCGCTATTTGAGCAATTCACGTCAACTCAGGAAGATGAAGAAGAAGTTAAATAAGAAGACCTAATATTATATTGAACTTCAATAAGAAGACCATAGAGTAGGCCTACCGAGCAAACCACATTGAAATATACGCGCCAAGTACACTACCTCATAGGTGGCGTGGCAACGTGTGCATAAATGGAGAATATAACATTGGAATGCCTTTTTCTCAGAAATAGTGGATCTTAGGAATAAAGAAGTAGGTACTATTTTTGTAGAGAATTGAAAGATCTACAATTTGTATCTGAGCTATTTTTATGATAAAACTGATCGTTCCGCTAAAAACTTCAAAAAACCCGTTTTTGCGAACTTTGACCTCGCATAAATTTTTTTGCACACACGGGATCGTTGGGGACTTTCCACAACTTCATTATAATGGTATCCCTAGCATTCGTATCAATTTTCAGCTTCTTGGGAATTTATGCAAGGGTGAATGTCTATTTTAACTGGATTATCAACTTCGTGTACTAATTTTCTACACTTTCTGTTAGCCGCATATCTTCTTGCTTATTGTATTGTTTTTCCTTTGCTGCTTAGTATTTTCTCCAGTGCACTGTCCCATGTATCTCTCGGTCTTCCTTGATCTCTCTTTTCCTTGATTTTTGGCATCCATACATCTACTCGCTGGCCTATTTTTATCCATCCTTTCCATAAGTTCCCACCATTCTAATTGTCTTTATTCTATGAATCTTAGTATGGGCTTACTCTGTAGTTCTTCTCTAATATGATGATTACGTATTCTGTTTTTTATTGTTACTCCCTTTACTCCACGCAGATATTTCATCTCTAAAGCTTGAATTTCACTTTTCATTCCTCTTTAAGTTACCATGATTCACATCCGCAGGTTAATTTGGTCCATTAATAATATTGAATAATACCATTTTTTTTGCTTATGAAGCTATTTTCTACAGCCTGAAATATCTTGGTCGTTTTTTCTATTCTATCGTTTGATGTCAGTTTCTTGTGATCCATTTTCATCAATAATAACTCCCAAATATTTGAATCTTTTTATTTGTTCTACCTCATTTTCATCAATACTTATATTCAAATTTTGCTTTTCTTTTGCTATTTCCATGACTTTCGTCTTGTTTACGTTCATCCTCATTCCATATTTTGTAAGTATTTTGTTTTTTTACATTCAGGTTGTTCTGTAGATTCTTTTCTACTGCTTGCCACAACTACAATTGCCTGCGAAGACGCATTCGAAGATTTCAATGGATTGCGTATTTCTAGACCCTACATGGAGTTTCTTCAGATTTCTTTCATTATTTCATCCATAAACAAAGTGAATAAAACTGGACTTATTACTCCTCCTTGCCTAAGTCCACCCTTCATTACAAAGATTTTTGATTTCATGTTCTTACTTATGATATAGTTCTGGTTAATTTTGTACAAAGTCTTCACTGCTCATATTAGTCGATTTTTTACCCTCTTCTTTTCTAAAATTTCCTAAACTTTTTCTAGTTGTACTCTGTCAAATGCCTTTTCTAAGTCTATCTATATGCTTTTCTTTACGTCAGTAATATTTTATCTATAATTTGTTTGACGGTGAATATATGGTCTTGTACACCTCGACCTTTCCCAAAACCACTTTGTGCCTCTGATAGTGTTGGTACAATTATTTTTTTTTAATTTTCCCTATTATTCTCTGATAATATTTTAATGCTGTACTTATTAATGAAACTCCCCTGTAATTATTACATTCTCTTGCATCGTCTTTCTTATGAATTGGAACAATAACAGCAATATCTCAATCTTCTGGTATTTTTCTTCTTTCCAAGCTTTGTTATACATGTCTAGCTTGACTTCTTCTTCTACTATGTATTTCATCATTTCTGGTGTTCTTTTATCGTGTCCAGGAGATTTTTCATTTTTGAGCGTTTTTAGTACTGTTAGTACTTCATCTAATGTTATGTCTTCTCCTATATTTCCATCTACTTCGGCCTGAATAATGTTTATATCATGTTCTGGAATATGAAGCAGCTCTTCGAAGTAATTTTGCTATCTTGTCAGGATTTGTTGTTCTTCGGTTAGTAATATTCTTTTTTTATCTTTCACTGCTATATTTTGGGATGCTTTATCTTTCTTAGTAGTTTGTAGGACTTTATGAAATAGTTTCTGGTTTTCCTTACTGCTGGTCTCCATGTGTTCTCCAAATTCTTTACAGCTTTTTTCTTTGGCTTCATTCACCATGTCTTTTACTATCATGCAATGTTGTTTATAGTTGTAATTTTCTGCTGTTTTATTACCGAAATAGTTCTTCCATTTAATTTTCCTTATTCTTTTATTTCTTGAGTCCACAATTATGTTTTTTTTTCTATTTCCCAAGCATACAATTCTTGTCTCGATTTTTTTGCCAATTATTTCTTCGTATATTTTAGCTGTATTCGTATCTCTCAATTTGTAAGTTCTAATAGTGTTGTGATCTGCTTTCTTATGACTGTGTTTTGTATTTGTTATTCTCTCTTTAACTTCTGTTTTAAGTTTTGCCTCAACTAGATAGTGGTCACTAGAAATTTCAGGTCCTCTTCTTGTCCTGAAATCTCGTACTTTTTGCCTATTATCTCTCTCTACTAGTACGTAATCAATTAGGAATTTTTCAAAGCACACATTTGATCCAAAAAAATAGGAATAGGTGAGAAAACTTTCATGTCAAACGGTTTTATTTTCAGTCATCAACTGTATCAAAAACTAAAAAATTATTCGGACACAAAGCTGGATCTTACTGAGATTCTGCCATCTGATAAAAATCGTGCAATACTAGCAATATTGTCTTCTCATGTCGGATGCCAATGGGCGCTTTATGTCTCTATATAAAAAAAAAAAAAGAAGTAATAACTTGAGACTTTCAACAGACTAAAATAAAAAAATGGGGCACGTTTTAAATATTTCTTTTGCTGGGTATGGAAACACATTTTCCTTGACAACTCGTTATACAGGATTTTATGCGCTCCACCATTTTTTCTTTCAGTGTATTTGAAGTCAAAGGTTATTACTTATTCTGCTGATACAACTACATGAAAAGACAGCACTGCTAGTGATGCATGAATTCTTACCAGACGTCAGAATCTCAAGAAGGTACGGATTTGTGTCCCAATTATTTTATAGTTTCTGGTAAAAAAAAAGGAGTTCATTATCATTTTGTGCTTCTCTCATGAATATTCCATAGCCAACACCAAATTTTGAGCTAAAAATTCTTAAATATCTCCAATCGTAAATCAGTATAATTGTATAATAAAGCAAAGCTCGAAGCCTGTATTTAATTTGAAGTAATAAAACCTGTGCCCATGTGTTCAGGTGATATATACGTCATGACGTGCCAGCAATATTGCTGGTCGTGCTCGCTTTTTCCATTTTTGCGTTATTAGAAAATCCATTTTTTCTAATTTATCACCCTTGCTCTGGCGGGCGATTTAACGGTGACACCATGGCATCAGTGTTAGTAACGGGATAGTTTGGAGGAACAAATTTCGGGTATTTTTCACGGGAGCCAATTTTTGCTTAAGCCGCTGCAGGATGGGGATTCATAAAGTAGCCCGCTCTGTGACGTAAATAGCCCAGCCGCTCCGGAAGATTGAGACGTAGGCTGCTTGACTACGACTTTGTTTTTCATTCATAAATAATTTTGTTTTTGAAGAAGAGCTCTTGTTTTCCAACATCTGTAAATAACGATTTGATTTTGTGGAATTTTGTTGAGAGTTTGTCAAGATCTTGTTCGTTTGCGCTAGGAACTTTATGAATATTTCAGTGAATCCAAAGTAGAATAATCTAATATTTCCCGACAGACGTCAACCCAATAACAAACAGTGTACATATCATCAAATCTCATACCATCGTTATGAAACAGTAAAATGTTCTTGAATCAAAAATTCAGGATAAAGATTTCTAAATCAACATACAAAGTGTTCGATTAAAATGGATATCATCTATTTATTCTATTAAGCAGTCACTCCATTCTATGATATATCGTGATGTCAGTTGATTTGCAAGTACGTTTGTGCGAGATCGTAATATCAGACAGATTTAATTCATTCGCTTTCCATTCATTGAAACTTTTGTTTGGTTCAAACCTTGCTGAAACTTAGGGTAATGAGTTTTGCAGTGCAATAATTATAATTATAAGAAGTAAAGCGAAGGATCCGTTGATGATTATTGGGAATAGGACAAGTTTTCTGTATCATAATTAGTTTATTATGGACGTTTCAGGTCCAATTGACCCATCATCAGCTAATAAAAGTAAGTTGAATAAATACAATGAGATAACAAATTAAAAATAACCCTTACCAGTATAACAACAGGTGGAACTCACAAGAGAACAACAAGAGAAAACTAAGAAGAAATATAAAAAATGCAAAGAAGAACCAACAGACAACCTTCAAGCTGGCAATATTAAAGTACCCAAAAATTTATTTGCATATTTCATGTTATTTTTGTAATCCGTTTGTGTATTGACATTTTGTTTGATAAATAAGTTTATATAAAGGGTTTCATACAATAACAATAATAAGCAACAAAGATTATTGTATGAAACCCTTTATATAAATTTATTTAATTAACAAAGTGTCAATACACAAACGGAGTACAAAAATAACATGAAATATGCTAATAATTTTTTGGGTACTCTCATATTGTCAACTTGAAGGTTGTCTGTTGGTTCTTTTTTGCATTTTTTATATTTCTTTTCAATTTTCTCTTGTTGTTGTTTTTGCCACTGGTTGGTCAGTTTTTTGCTACTTCTGCTACAGGGAGGTTGGTCTCTCCAGTTAATGTGTTTAAAATATTTCCGCATTTTTTGTTTTATTTATGACTTTACTATTGTAATTCTGAGTTTACTTACGTAAGTTCCAGCTGTTGTTATACGGGTTATATTGAATTTCTTATTTCATTGTATTCATTCAACTTACTTTTATTAGCTGATGATGGGTCAATTGGACCCTAAACGTCCATAATAAACTAATTATGATACAGAGAAACTGGATTTCGAAAGGCCTTGTTCTATTCCTAATAATAATTGTGATTATAACAATATTTGCTGCAAACCATAGGTCGTTCAGATATATCCTCCATTTCAGCTATTTGTGAACCATCATCATGAACATTGGCATCGTCAATGAGCTCAACAGGTCCAAGAACTGCATCATATCACCTTCATTGCATCTTCTTTATAAAATTAATAATCTCAAGAATATTTCCTGGTCACATCGAGCTGCTCGAATATATTCCTCATTTAAGTTATTCCTGAACCATAACCAATAACAATAATAACATTGTCATTGTTAGTGATTTCAATATCCAGAGGTGGATTATCTTATCTTTATTTCATCTTTCTCTATGAGATTATATCTTCAATAATCTATCCTGGAACCTCCTTCACTTCAGTTATCCATGAACCATCATCACAGACATGACATCGTCAGTAAGCTCATCAGGTTCTGCAGACTTCCGTCTAATCCTGAACCATCACCATAGGTATTACCTTCATAAGTGAGTTCGTCAAACTCACATTTATTACATCCTCCTCCATAGAATTATTATTTTCAAGAGTCCTACCTGCAGTCCGCAGACCTCAAGCTGTTTCTGTGGTTATTCCTGAGCTAAAGTCAAACATATTTTTATCGTCAGTGGCTTCATTAGGATCACGATGAAGACTGATTATTCTAACTTCAATAGCTATTTGTTGATAAAAAGTATATCCATTCATCTCATGCGCGTAAGTAGGTTACTGCATTAGCACTTAAAATTCCTTCAATTTTGATGAGACATATCTTGTATATTGAAATACGACCTCTGTTATAAATATTCTTCTTTTTGTGTGAGTTTCTGTACGATCTCAGACATATTCTTGTTCGTTGAAAAATTCTCATAGGTCTCTAGATAATGACGAAAAACTGATTTTGGTCGATTTTTTCTCTTATAAATAATTTTTTACTTAGTCGGATAGAATTGACATATCCGAAGAGATAATTGATCACTTGATGTTTCTCATTTACTAGCTTATAACGTGACAAATAATACATTCCATTTGAACGCGACAACGTTGTCAGGCAGGCTGTCAAAAACTGCTATTTATTAAAAACCTATGCATCTGACGAAAAAAAGTGTACCAGTATAGAAAATGCGCAATAAAAAAAAAAATTAAAATATTTTTTCAAGTCTCGATCAGTCCATTAGCTTTTGGGTAAATTAGAGAGAACTTTTCCTTTGTCAAGAGTTACTCTACCCAAATGGCGTTCCTTTTGAGCAAGTGTAAGTATAAAAAAAATCTATTGCAAAAAGCCGCAATTCTGCGCTCCGGCCGCTACGCTCGAAAGGCTGCGATCAATTTGCTGGGACCGGCTCCAAGCTTTTTGAGCGTTGAAAATGCTGTTGAAATGGTCACGCGAATTGAGCGTTTATGGCTGTTTTTCGGAAGGATATTTTTTTTTTTGGTTTTTTCAACATTTTTCAAAAGGTTGACAGTCGATCTTTTTGAAATCAGATGCGTATGTTAGCTACATAACCTAAATACAGTACCGATTTCATACAATATTTGGAAACCTTGCTAAGACTCGACCTCCAAACTATTATTCTCAATCGGTAGACTGTACTTATTGACCTTAATACTTAAATAACTATTATATTGCTGCTGAATATTTCTTATTTGTGTGAAAAGATACAAAAAACTATAGAAATGGAGAATAATTTTTATTATATTCTAGAATTCATATTTTATTCAATTATAATTTAAAAATTAATAAAATTATAATCAATAACAAATCAATAATGTAACATATGTGTATGTCGTTCATTTACTTCTAAACAATTATTTATTCTTTTAATAAGATTCCTACTTGTGAACATAATTGTTTGCCTTATTATAATGTCGAGTATTGAATGAATGTAAGTCTTGTATCGCACTGTTCAAAATTTTTTTATTTTGTTGACCGGTTTCGTTTATTGAGTAGCCATCTTCTGAACTGGGAGACTACAATGAGAAGATACATAAAAATTTAGAATTCTCAATTTACTTAATACTGGACATGATTTCAATATTATAAAAGATTTCGAAATTTTACATATTCATAAATATGGTTAAACATTAGATTTTTTGAAGGTTTTGGAAATTGAAAGATTCACTAAAATAATAACAATTTATGTCTTAGGCCCAGTTGTACAGTCTAAGCTTATCCAAAGTTTAGTAAAACCAAGTTTAATTCCTATGGTTACAATTGCTGAAATAATTGTAACCATAGAAATTAAACTTGGTTTTACTAAGCTTTGGATAAGCTTAGACTGTACAACTGGGCCTTCATGATCAAACAAATTTAACAACATCAAAATTACACTATGTTTTAATCTAGTTTTTACTTTTTAAATTTTTCAATTTGTTTTTCCTTGACATTTTTTGACTATTTCAAGAATTTTTCGAAGTTATTAAGCTATACACTTCAATTTTCTACAACTTTATTCCTATTTAATTTTATTTTGCCTTATTAATATTACACTAGAAAATTTGTTAAACCATCTATCTACGTTAAAATCCGTATTTTGAATCCTGTAGTTTTATAGTGTGAGTATAATTATTACTAAATTACATATTTATTTGTATTTCATTCAAATTAGAATTCTAAGTTTTCATGTATTTTCTAATTGTAGTCTCCTGGTTCTAAAGATGGCTACAAAGCAGTCGAAACCGGCCAACAAAATAAAAAAAATTGGAACAGTGTGATACAAGACTTATATTCCTTCAATACTCGATATTATTCACGTCACACTAGGGTTTACTCATTCTTATTATAATGGGTGATTCATTTAGAGTTACTTGGTTCAAAATTTAAAAAAAAAAAAATCTAAAAATCAATTTTACCCGATTCTCTTCATCATCATAATAAAGGGTCAAACTAACATTTATTTTTTTAAGATCATTTCTTTGAAATCTTGGCTTTAACCACGGCTGATCCATTTTCGATGACGTGTTCGAGTATTTCGAGTGGTATTTGGCTTCCAATTGCTCAATCTTAGCAGGCTTATTCATGTACATTTTGGACTTCAAATAGTCTGAACGGAAAAGTATGCAGATGTGATATCACACGATCTAGGCGTCCAATCCACTGGTCCGAAGAGTGAAATTTTGTTCATCGAATTGCTATCGCAATAAAGCCATGGTTCCCTGTGTGGCAAGTAGCGCCGTCTTGTTGGTACCAAATGTCCTCAAGATCACGAAGCTCAATTTCAGGCAGCAAATAATCTGTTATAATGGCACGATACGGGCATCGTGGACAGTTACGTTCCAGCCGGCTATATTTTGTTGACTTTGTGCTAGATGTGGTCTATTGGGTCGCGTATTATCTAATAATAAAAATTGGGCTCAGACTTGTCGATAGTATAGTAAATTGGGCGTTCGGTAGTTCGAGTATGTGGCTCATAAGTAGCTCTAAGTACACGAAATACAGTTCTCGTAAAACATTGATTCTCGTAATACAGCTGAATGATTTGTAAGGATTGTACCAGGCTAAACCTTTTAACGATATACTGTCAAACAATACTGAACAAAAGTACAATGACAAGTTGTTATGATTCATGCGTCATCGGTCGGAAAATTCATTGAGAAAAGATCGAATTTTTACAAAGCTCTATAGAAAGAAATCAAGAGACTGAGATTCGTTGACTGGCCAAGGTATTCATGGATACCAATATATTAGTCTCTATAATTGTGATTCGAATATTCACGCACTACTCCGCTAATGTGCGGTGAGGCACCATCTTAATGGAACTATATATTCCTCCTTCCATGAAAAGTCAATTCGACAAGTTCTTCCAGTTGGTCGCGTGAAAGTTGTAAGTGGTTCTCTGAGCTTGAATTGTCATCAAAATAAATAACATTACCAACTTGGCTCCCAGAATACAACACCAGACGTTTAAACTAGAATCTATTTGAAACCGTGATTATCAAATTAAAAATCTATTCTCTCTACTCCAATAATGATAATTATGTCAATTGTAAATTCCGTTATTTGTTTGTCAATTATGTTTTGTCCGTCCATAGTACAGTAACATTAAAATTTAGATTGTTTTGTAATTTATTAATCAGTCGATCATAAAGCTTGTGAAATGTGTGGGCTATATGGATGGTACCTGTTTTTCTTTTGTACTTTGTGCACTGTACTGCCGCCAAAACATCTATTACTGTATTTAAATTAATTTCGTATCAAGTTCTTGGATTTTCAAATAAACCATATTGTTTGAGATTGCTTTCCAACTATTTAAATGATCACCTATTTGGTTGTTGTCGATGTGGATAAGTGTTTGAATACTCATAGAAGTCTTTCGTAGTGGCCAAAATAAAAGATATCGCTTTCAAAATTTATTAAGGCCCTCATCAGGTCAATTCTGTGTGTACTAAAAATTTTTGGAGAATAATGTTGGCTCTCATTTTTTTACAAAATTTTGTGAACATTTGCTAATTAATAAAAATAAATTTTGTTGATGGAAAATATTGGTTACAAAAAAACTTTAATCTTGTCCTGCTTTCATGTTGAAATACCATTCAACTGAAACTGGAAAACAACTAATTATGATATCGGTATCGTAGGTAATAATAATAAATTATTGATTATTCATGATGTCGTTAAAGCTCAACTTATAGGGCTCGAAGTATGTGATATTTGTGGAACATTTTCTTTCTAGAAAAGTTTTATTACAGTATGGACGTAAACATAGTTATTTCAAAACTTTTTCAAGAGTTTTTGTATATTATATAAAATTACGCCATGGTTATTATCCTGATGTTTTTCTTTTTGTGGCCATGAAGACCGTGAAGTTTCTTTTATATTCGCATACTGAATCAATGATAACTTTACTTGTTTCAGAAGTTTCAGCTATGTAAAATACTCGCATAGTGATAACAAGTTTTTGAAAGAATGAAAGGAATTCGTAATATACATTTCAGGTGCTTGTATATTTTCGAGCACTCTGCAATCCTGAACCTTATGGCCTGTGAATTCAACTTCACATCAAACTGTGGAACTCTAATTTTCAAGATACACACATATTTCAATGCTAAAATCACTTGCAGGAATTCATCATTTAATAAAACGAGAAATTCTATTGGAAGCTTTTCATTCAGCTTTGTAGGTCATATAATATCGTTTATTGCAGAAATATTCTATATATAAAAGCAACAAAATCACAATTTTTATTCCGGCCTCAGTTTATATGGCAATTATAAGTTGGTTACCAACTAAGTTTTGTCATATTTATGTAACTGCATTTGTTTATGAATGAATCTAAATTAAGAAGTCGTGTATATTTCAACGGAAAGCCGAGCATTTTCCTCGGTAACTTCTCCGGCACAAACTACATGCATACATCAACAAGCTAACAACATAACCGCGGAAAGAAAACAGCAAAATAAACAAAAACTAGCATCAACAACAACAGGGGAAGCGCATAGCGTACACGCTATCAATTTCGGTAAAAATTGAATCCATCGCGTCGCGAGAACGATCTTTTAATGCGCGGTGTTTTCTTCAGCAATTTGCGCGCGATGCCAGATAGCACAACCATCGCTGACAATAAAGACACTTTCAAATAAAAACAACGCAGGAAGCAGGAATTTATGATCCGGGGCGAACTATTTCTGAATAATACGAAGCGCAGATGCTCGCTATGTCTGACGAACCTGATTGCTTATTTAGTTTTATTTATATGCATGCATAAACATTACATCATTTCACATCCTCCGTGATCTCTGTTCATAAAGCTTCACAAAATTAACTATTTTCTTTTGATCATTTTTGCTTTATTTACTTGTTGATATTAAAATTTTGCTGCAGTCCACTTAAGTTCAATATTCCTGCTATATCAAAACATCCCAGAATATAACATTTTCGAATATATGAGAAATTGATTGGGCAATAACGAAGACTAGGTTAAAAAAATTGCAAGATCGATTATCGATAGGACAACTCGTGGTTCATAAATCCTCCGATTTATCACCACGATCACATCACGTCAATTCTCATTACTTCAGAATGTTCGAGTTTGTGGTTCGCCCCACGATTTTGTTTCGCCAGTCGATTTGATAGCTCATTCAGAGAAAATATGTCAATTCTGTGGCAATTAAAATCTGTAATACTCTGCTATATTTAAAATAAAGAATACTGAAGACAATGGGCAAATCGTGGTTTCATACTCAATATGCCATCGCGTCCACATTACCTCACATCAATTCAATTAGTAGTTTTCGATTCCGTGGTACGCTCTACGATAATTCATCCCTTCTAAAAAGCGTCAAGTTACTGCTAAAAAGAAAGGTGTGTTGATAGTTCATTACAAGACGATAAATCAATACTGTGGCACATTGATACTGTGGTGCATCAAATCTGTGGCACATCGATATATTAGCGGATAACGCTGAAATTCGTCAATACCAGTAATGCCTAACTTGAGTCCAAGACAATGATGAAGGCTGCAATAAACATCTCATGTTGGGTTTGATCTGGACCCAAGATTCCACGTCGTGCTTTGTCAAAGCAGCCAAAGCCCGCCTGTCAATTGGGTACGAAACACCGCCTGTTAAAAACAAAAACTACTGTTTCAGTGTCACTGACAAAATTTCATTGCTTATCAAAATTTTTTCATACTTAAGCCCGCCGCACATGAGACAATTTTCTATGCAATTTTGTTCTCTCAATTTGCAGCAAGTTTTCTTGCTCACTGGGCCACTTTGAGGTACACTTGATGTGACACTTATTCTCGCATCACACGATGCAAGCTGCGCCACTCATTCTGACACTAGAACGTAGACTTGGTAGATTTGTTCATTACAAGTTTGGATGTTGCCGAAAATAATCGTCGGAGGAGAGCAGGAGCATTTGCTGCAGTTATAGCCTGCGAATTAATTCGAATTACGAAACAGAAAAAAAAAAAGAAAAACTTTGGTCAAGAGAGTGACTTTCGAGAAGGAATCAAGGCTGCAGAGTTCTCAACATGTTATTTGACGAGCTAGGGTACGTAAATATAACCTTATATCCACTAGCCATAATTTTTGCTTATTGGTAAGTCAAAATATCACAAGACACAATGCACTAATGAGACACAGCGTGCTGATGCGATATACAAGTCACTGATGTAGTCATGTGATATTGTTGTCCGCTCTGATTGGCTATGGATAGCAGCCAGTGGCGCAGCAAGTGCGAAAAATAACATCGGATCTATCTTGTACAACAAGTCTCGTGATAAGTCTAGTGCCCCGCAACGAACCAAATTTCTAGCATTGGAGCAAGCGTTGCAGCTAGCGCGGCTCCAAGTAAACAAAATTTCTTGAAAAATTGCATCGTGTGCGGCGAGCTTAAGTCTAGTCAAAATAGACATTCCAATTTGCATTAATTCCCAACAAGTTGGTTTTTTGTATAGGTATTGAATACGTCATTACAAATGCTATGTCAAAAGTCCCAATCAATCACGCTCATGCGATATTTTTCATCTGATGTCAAAAGTCACAAATCTTAATTTTTTGCAAATATCTCTGAAACGATGACAGCTACTGGAAAAGTAGATAGGAACAAGTTTGTGAATCAAAAGACTCTCCACAAAAAAGGTATGAATACTTATTCCCTACGAAGCACCGTTCTCGAATTTTTGCGATTTTAGACCGTATGTATGTACACATTTCCGCACCACTTATGAAGTAGTGTATTCGGCACGTTTTTTAACCCGGTTTCCTCAGTAGGAATACCCCACGATATATTTTGATCCGTGATATTGAATGGGACAATATTTTATCAAAATAATGAAAATTGTTGCAGCAAGAAAATTACATTATTCATCATCAAATTCTACATGATCACTCGTTTCTTTCTCTTGTTCAATTTCTGTTGACTGCTCTAAGGAGAGAAATACATCAGTTAGATCCTCATCGATTTCGAAAGAATATTCATCTGTTGCATCTGATTCAGCATTAGTGCAAGAGTGGCCTTGACAATTGGCACAGACTGGTAAACAAAACAACCCAACTTTTCAGCTCAATACTTGTTCGTGCAGCTTTTATTGCAATTACAAAAAATTGTGTTCAGAAATTTCTCTAGAGCAGGTGGAAGTAAAGTCTGGATTGGCTCCAAACAATTATTCATCAATTTACAGTCCCAGTCTTCAGGATTCAGTTCTTTGTCCAGCCATACTAGAATTTGGTAGAACAAACGAAACAAGTGTTGATGAGCAAAAGTAGATGTTGGAGGGAGACAAGTTAACTGCACTCTTGTATTTTACCTTCAGTTAAAGACTCACTGCAAATGAAGCAGCTTTTGACACCGTCAAAATAAAAATACATCTACAAGCCACGTCTATTCACTAAAAAGAACCGTTTAAAACTGACTGGACTTTTGATGTTACTCAAGGCCAACCGATTAATGGAATTTGGGATGGTCGTTGTTTCACTCAATCGTATATTCTCCACATATAGTATTCGAGTGCATGAATCACAAAAACAAATACCTATTCCAGTATTTTATACTTTAAATGATGCATACTGGCCACAAATGAATGCATATTTGTATTTTCTATGTTAGAAATCGTGATAACTCGAGAACGGTGCTTCGTAGGGAAAAATGTATTGATATCTTTTCTGTAGAAAATTTTATGTTCCATAAAATTTTTGCTCATCCATTTTTTTGGTAGCTCTCGCCATTTCAGAGATATACGCAAAAAGCAAAAATTTGTGCCTTCTGACCTCTAACAAAAAACAACGTAACAGAGGCTAGTCTAATTCGTTCCGTCGTTTGCCTGGAATAGATCAGTTACTGGAAATAACTGAAACCTCTAGTCAAACACTGAATTATTCCATCGATTATACTGTTTTCCGGAAATCCCTGTACCAACTAAGCATTACTGGGAATGACGGGTTCCAAGATTTTCCGCCAACAGATACAATAACAGCATTAAATAAAACTGGCCTTCAATATAAAATTAAGTAGATACATCAAGTCATACAAGTTCCTTGCTGGTTTCTAATAGGAATAACGCTTTTAGTGGGGTACACAGTGCTTTATTCAATGACCAATTCAATGTTTTGGTGGAACTCTTCCAGCATCAAATATTCAACATGTTATGGAAAACTCTTCTTTTTCATTTAGAATTTCGCAAATTGCTTCCCCGCAGTGTACGCCACTGTCGCGTAAATTGATCTCACGGGAGATGTCCGCAATATACACTACACGGACACACCAATCCATTTCGGCAAACGATTTTCCTGCTAAACGGAAAAAACGCCGTGTCCCTAGCGCAAAATTAAAATTCATTCGTTGTCGACATTGGACGATTCCGTATGACCCTTGTGCCAACCCTGCGTGGCTTGGGCGCGGAATTCAATCGCACACGTGTTACAACACAGGGTTATGTAATTGTAAATGAATCACTGTTTGCCGTCAGAGCTTACACAGTTTTCCTGCGCATTCATCGTTCGAAATAATACGATTTTTATTTGTTTTGTTTCCCATTTTTGTATTATTGATTGGGTGTTATATCTTTTTTTTTTATTGAATAATGGAAAATACAATAGAAGTATAACAATAGTTGCATGATCCATTGTCAGTTATCTATCCTGGATATATCACTTAACAATATTCTTCCAAATTCTTCGAAAATGCAGTCAAGTATTATTCTCTAGCGAATCGACACCGAACAGGAAATGGTCAAATACGTGCCATATTATTGGAAACTTTCTCACTGAAGCCCGCCGCACACGAGCCAAATTATCATTTATCTTGTTCGCTTCGCTGGCTTCGAGGCTAGAAACTTGGTACCCTGCTAGATACTGCACTTGCTACGCGGCTTATTTCGCAAGATAGGTTCAGTGCTATTTTTCGCTCTTACTTGGCTGCTGGTTATTATCCATGACCAATCAGAACGAGCATTGAAATAAGTGTTAAGGGGTCGAGGTGATAATAATAATCGATAATAGATGAAATAATAAAAAACTTATGTTTGGCTGATGAGCTATTGGTGGCCTTGCCGTCATAAGTAAGGGACTGGTCAGGTGTTGGGATGTTATCAAGCCGAATTCTCCTGAAAGTAAAATGAGTTAGAGCCACAATGCTCTGTGAGATGTCATCAGAGAGTTACACACATGAATTCTCCGCCATTGAGGCTTTTCAGGTTTAGTTTAAGTAACTATAACGGTTATAAAAATGATACACTTGTCTCAGAGGTTGAATAGGATATCTGGCCAATAGATAAGCCAATCAGTTTACCGAATAGATAGCTAACAATACTATAGTGAACATCGATGCCCGCGAAACCTCGTTGCTCGCAATAATAAACCGTACATGCGGTTGGCATAATCATATTACCGCGCAACACCGACAGGATAATGTAGCACCAGTGGTACTAGCTCCCAGATAAGTAAGTCATTATTAAAGTACTGTTTATCTCACGTTAGACGACACCTACGGTTGGCTATCAGTACCGTATTGCAACATACGCAGGTTGGTTGATTTCTCCGCTCTTGGAATAACACCGTTGCCGCAATAACACAAAGTACATGCAGCCGGTGACAATTACCGCCGTTATACGGTCAAGGTACCCCAGGTAACTAAGAATACCAACACTCCAAAGAAAAGGGATTATACACAATGACAGACAAACTCACCAATTAATAGAAGTTCTGAGCTACTTCACAACACTAAATTGAATAATATGATGATGATGGCTAATTAAGCTCAGGTAATTATAGTAAACAGTGCACAACACGGATAAACTGAAACGCTCAAAGTTTGACTTTAAAGTGACACAAATGTGTTTGCAGCATACGCTTTCTGTTAGGCTTGACCTTGGAAGTGATTAGGGCTGTTTATTGGAAACTAGGTTCTATGCAGATACTACGGTTTTTGGGTGAAATGGTATATCAGTGTCTTTTCAAGAATCTGTTCTCATTCGAAGTCAAAGAAATGGGTCAGGCCATATGATGAATTTTTAACTAATGAATATTTGTAAATTATTGTATTTAAAAATTGTCATAACATAATAGTACATAAGATAGGGCATGAATTTCTCGTTGATTACCGCTCACTTGAAACTTTGTGAGTGGCTTCATTGTGATAAGTCCGACAATTTTTTCATTCGGCAAAATTCTAGATTTGGAGGCGTTTTTCAGCAAGGGCTAATTAATTGAAAAAATATTACCGTAATATTGATCTTAACACTAATAGAAAAATTTTTTGATCATAAAATGAAGAAAGAGTATTGTCCGACATAAATATTGGGGCTATCGGTGAGTCCGACAAGCCGCACTTGTCATAAGTACCAACATACTTAACATAAGTACCAACATACGTTTTGTTTGTTTGTTTAGGTGTGCAATATAGTGTGACAATACCTGGAGTAGTACAGATTTCGCTGAAACTGCTGCGAACCATCTTTGGTAAACATCAGTGAATGTATGCTCAAATGTTGGTACAAAATATCAAATACCTATCACTCGAGGTGTCCACATCATTAGAAATCTTTTGAACCATTCTTTTTCTATTAGTTATCACCCGATTATGGATTTTGATAATGATTTCCAGAGTAGTTTCCTCAATAGAATGTCACTTGTGTTCAAATATCCACTTAAAAAAATTTGAAACCAGTTATAAACTGTTCTATCTGCGGTACAAATTGACCATCATGCTTATTCATCTTCTTTTCAGTCATCTGGAGCGATTTGTCTTTCAATTTCGTGACTATAACTCCAGATGAGTGTTATGATAGAAAAGGACTTTTCAAAGTCTAATCGTGAAAGTCTTTCTTACAACTGCATTCCTGAGTGATTCAATAACAATTCATGATATGACTCTTATAATTGTGATCCACCTTTTTTCGAATAGTCAATGGGGTGTTATTCCTTACGAATCTCAAAAGATGGCCCGACTTGAGCAACGATCTTCCTTTTCTCAATGCACTCTTCACCAGAAACCTATTAATTGAACAGTTATTTGATGTCAGGTGTGTATTCGAGTCCCGTTCACAGTAACATACTACCAGTACCATCGATGCTGTTATCTGAGAATCTGTTGGTGACGGGGCGCGATTTGGGGTGGAATCTACCTATCAATATAAGAAGAAAGATTTATCAGAATCATGTCACAAACTTCAATCATTCTTATAACACTACTAAAATAGGTGAAAATCATCTTCTCGATTTTGGCCGACTTGTGAGCAATCATCCTGAGGATAACTTTCTCATGTTCACAGCAATACGAATCTCATCCTCCTTCACTGTTCTAGTACACATTAGCAGATTATGGATTCAATCAATGATTTCGAGACTAGTTGCCTCTACAAGACATTCAAAATATCCATTTACTATATCATAAGTAGTTGAAGTATTATCGATTATTTTTGTGGTGCTATCACGAATGTTTATTGTGCTTGCGTGCTGCACACTCGTGGTATTCACAAGCACAATAAACATGAGTGATTGCACAAAAATAGTCTTTAATACTTTAACTACAAATGGTATATGGAGGACTATTCCAGGAATCAAACCATTTTTTCAAATTAGTTTTCTATGAATCTAGTAACAACTCACGTAATTTTCATAGGAACAAGTAAACAAACTTCTGTCTAACTAAAAAATTAGAATTTTTTGCATTTTCTTTGACGAATAATAGAGAAATATATTGCATCTTGATATGGAATCTAGTTCAGAAAGGTTTGGTGATAGATCAGAAGATAAAATTGATGAAGATATTCAGAAAAATATTCCATTAAATACGAAGAAAGCACAAATTGGAGGTATCCACATCTTTGAGTAAAATACTCACTCTGACCGCTAGTGTAATACCCGATGGTATTTCTACACGTCCAAATACCCACTGATATGCACCGTTTCTTATGGCGATTTAGCATTGTTAACCTTGTTATAAATACTACGAATGGAATAGTCATACTTTGGAAGTTCTAATCAAAGGTGCAGATTGACCATTATGCTTATTCAATCTTGAGGTGATTATGGTGTATCATGAATGAGTCAGTGATATTTTGTCTTTTAGTTTATTACTTCAAAACACAGTTTTCTCATTTATTTTTTTTGCCCGCATCCTTATTAATTCGCAAGTTATGACTACTTTTCTCCGTATTTTCGAAAGCGTCCATATTTGTGACAAACAAGTCCACATTAAAGCATCCCAATAAGCCGCGCAGCTTGCTTCGTGTGCGGCGAAAGAAGGGCCAAGCATAGCCCAGAGCGCAAGTTGATTGGGGTAACGCGAAGGCAGGTATCCGCAAACGCAACGAGTCGAAAAGTGATCTCAATCGAACGAGAGTTGAAGATGACCTTAATTGGATGCGAGTTGTGGATGAATTATTTTGAAAATCTAAGAGAAAACAACATGCAGAACTAAAATAAATGTCAATTAAACTAAAGCATCTAATTTTGAGAAGGATCGTGACGAGATTCTGTGACCGGATAGATGCACAGCGGGACGTAAAGTATTCACACAAGAAGTAACTAGGACATTTGGTATTTACAATGCTCAAAAATAATATATCACAGACTTAGGTCGAAATTGTATAGACTGGGAGCTAGTAACAGGTGGCGTTCTCGGATTTTATACTGCTTGCCTTTTTGAGGGTTGATAATTTACCTCTTAATAAGAAAGATAAAAATGTTATTGAGCACGCTTTCCGGTCATAGTTCAAATTCCAATTAAAGGTCTAGAAAAAAATGGTTTTTTTCCGTGATATCATATTGCATGCCTTTGTAATGTTGAAGAATTGAAATCAATCTAAAGCCAAGTACAGAAAGGCAAGCAATTCGCAACAGCCCAAGTGGCTCAAAGGGTTGCGTGAACTTGTGAAAAAAAATATGGAAAATGCCGTGTTTCCAAATTGCATGCCAATGAAAAGAATTGAAGTTTTAGTCATAAAACCCTTGTAAAAAAATTGGCAAGCATTCCTCATTGGCGCAAGGGTTTGAAATTTGGGGGTAATCTTGCATAAATTTTGCAACAATTAGCCGGGATTTCAAATTACCTCAAATGGAGCAAAAACTTTATTTTATAGTGAAATAATTATAAATTTGAAATGGCATGCATGTTGCGTAAGCCCTTCATATTTTAAATAATAATGAAAGCTGCATAGAAAACTCGCAAAATTTCTCTAACTTCATTCTGCCTGCCGTTTTGTATTATATCTATAAATGCTGTTTTAAATTCATTTGGGAAATGGCAAGCATGTTTCTCAAGCCCGTCATATTTTAAATAATAATGGAAGTTGCATAAAAAACACCCAAAATTTCTCTGATTTTATTTTGCCTGCCATTTTGTATTACATTAATAAATGCTGTTTCAAATTCATTTGGAAAATGGCAAGCATTTTGCTCTAACCCTTCATATTTTAAGGCCGTATCGTGTCGATGCATAATTTCTCTCAAAATTATGTTTATAATTTTGAACTAAATTTCTAACAATAATTTTTACAATTTTTTGAACATTATTTTGAAGGCCTGTATGTCACTACTACAAAATTTTGTACATTACTCTGTTCATGCATCTGCGCATATGCTACATCACGTGACAACTGTCAGATTGAACAAAAATATTAAGATGGTTGAAAGAAGATTTGTGGAGCATAAATTTGAATTATAGTAGACTTTTACAATAGGAACATAGTGGTAGTTATGAAAATAAAAAGAGATGGCGCCACAAGGATGCAAGGAAATTTTCCAGTAGCACTAGAACGGGGGAAACTAATATTTCATTTGTTTAAGAAAAAAGTAACCAAAACATAACCTAAACCGAGCTTTTTAGGCCAACTAGTATTGGAAAACAGTTAATCAGTGTTTTTATAGATTTTTAGAAAAAACAAAACATAACCTAAACCGGGCTTCTCAGGTCAAATAGTACTGGAAAACAATTGATTAGTGTTTTTCTTGTTAAAAAAAAAAAAACAACCAAAGCATAACCTAAGCCAAGCTTTATAGGTCAACTGGTATTGAAAAAATTCATTGTTGTCAGCGAGGCACACACTTGTACGTATTTCGGTGGAATGCTCTTTGTTTGAAAGCCACTGACTATAGCAACACCTGTGCAAGGTAGGCGCTTGCGTACAAGCTACGCGCATGCGCTCATCACTAGGTTCCTAAAGTAAAAGTGAGCCTAAATTATTATTGATATCGTCGATAATAGTGATTGTTGAAAATATTAATATCTTAAACTAACAATGTACACAAAAAGTAGCTGTCAAACAGACTAGAATGTAGATATATGCTAGTACGCATTCATATTGCGCACATTTTGAATGTTCACGCATCTGCGCACAAGCTACTTCACGTCACAACTGTCAGATTGAATAAAAATATCAAAATGGATGAGATGAAATTCCTCAATTAAAATTATGATTTCATCTCTGGAGCACGATATTTCTTATAGAATCATAGTTCTCACAACAGCAATTCATATTTGGGCATAAAATGTCAAACAAATTAGAATCTTTATTTATGCCAATGCGCATTCCTATTGCGCACATTTTAAAGGAAAATTTGTAAGAATCACAAGGAGAATAATAGAGGAGTGGACACTCAGTTGGAAAACATGAAGCCTAAGATGTAATGCAGCAGACATGAGAAAGATAGCGAGAGCGGGCCCAGCTTTGCATGCTTCATTTACAGAAATGAAATTATATTTGAATTTTTTTCAATAAAAAACAATTGCCAGATGAATTCAATATATTTATTACGTGAAATACTTTATTATTTATCAAATGATAGGCAAAAGAGAAAACTAACATTTCCATTTATTAAAATCTGCAATGAAAAAGTGCAAGTTTTGCTTTGGATTCAAATTTATTTCTATTTCTCTGACTTTATTCTGCCTGCCATTTTATATTACACTAATAAATGCTGTTTTGGATTCATTTGTTAAGTGACATGCAACTGTGTCCGATCATTGAAAACTTTGGAAAAAGTGGCAAAAAAAAGTAAGTAAATTTCCGACATTTTATTTTGCATACTGATTTGTATTTCAATGCAGGACTATGCTTCAAGTTAAAATAAAGAATGAAATGCATGCAACATAAGACAAACATTTACAAATTCTGAATAAATCAAGAAAATATGCCCTAGAATCAACTTAGTTTGTAATTATAGACATGGCAGGAGGTAAATCTTTCATAATAATGCAGGTTATATATTCAAAGTAATACAATTAGTTAAACACGTGTATACAGTTGCTCCCCGATCTAAGATGATGGTGTCAAAATCGATTTCCTAGATTTGAAATTTTGTGGAACATATTAATGAATGTTTCAGAATTTTTTTAATACAATTAGGTTCATAAACAATACTTTTATACCAGTAAGTTTTCCGTTTGGCATAAATAAGTGAAGAATAGTATAAAAATGAATAGAGTTAAAGAGAATGATATTGTAAGAAGGGCCGACAATAAGGACGATAAGGATGAATCGGACGTTGATGACAGCGAGACTTATTCTCAAATAGGTGATGAAACTATTGAAGAGGAACCTGAAATTGACTATAATTATGATGAAAAAATGGAAATTTGAGCAATTATTGCCAATTTCAGATTTCTTTCCATTCTTATTTATTTATATCATGAAACGTCCCATTAGCTATTCAAGTATGATTTTTCTACGATAATAATTTTTTTCTTCTGAGAATTAGCTTTTTTATTTTTTTATAATGATAATAATATTTTTGCATGATATTGAAGATACACCTACTCTTAAGTTCCAGATGAAGGCAATTTAACTCTCAAAAATATATTTTGTTACAATATTCCATCCACATAACATATTCACATTCCGGGGGAAAAGCAAGAACATAATTATTATTTCTTCCGTCGTTAATATGTGTGATTATTATTTTATTAATAGCAAGATTCAAAAGCTTAATGTTTCACAAATTCAGATGTTGGGATGTCAACTGTACATACGTGTTTCGTCCTTTTTAGGACTCTTTGATATAGTATTATTCTAGTGTCTTATTGGATGCAATTCAATGCTATAACCAGTTAGAGCTAATACTGATATCAATGGGCAAATTTTATGTTTCTAGTGATTTCAATTGAATATTTTTGGAATTTTTGCTATGAAAACATTATGAATAATTTAAATTGTAGCTCTCTGCAATATTTTGGAAAAGACTCACCTAGGCCATTAATGTTCCAAATTAGTTAAAAAATTTAAATAAATAAATTCGCGAAATAATTCCTGTTAATTTTACTGAATTAATTTACGGGCATTTTCTCAACCCTTTTTTCAAAATTTTTCAATGATGAGCCTGAGCAACATGCTTGCCATTCTTTGTGTCGTCTAAAAAAAGTAATTTTGAACGAAATACACAATGGCATGCAAAATAGAATGACGGAAATTTTTCTTTTTTTTTTGCAACTTCCTCAATGCATGCCGCCATTTTGGTACATCCTGGGGTGCATGTCAATTTCATCAATAACAATTCATGAAACAAATTACCTATAGTTGAAATGGCATGCAATTTCAAATCACGGCTAATTGGGTCAAAATTTATGCAAGATTACCCCCAAATTTCAAACCCTTGCGCCAACGAGGAATGCTTGCCAATTTTTTTACAAGGGTTTTATGACTACAACTTCAATTATTCTCATTGGCATGCAATTTGGAAACACGGCATTTTTCATATTTTTTTTCACAAGTTCACGCAACCCTTTCAGCCACTTGGGCTATTGCAAATTGCTTGCCTTTCAGTACTTGGCTTTGGAATAATTTCAATTATTCAACATTACAAAGGCATGCAATATGATATCACGGAAAAAAACCATTTTTTTCTAGACCTTTAATTGGAATTTGAACTATGACCGGAAAGCGTGCATCGCTCAATAACATTTTTTATTAAGAGGTAAATTATCAATCCTCAAAAAGGCAAGCGGTATGAAATCAGAGAACCCCATCTGTCACCAGCTCCCAGTCTATTAGTGACACGTGTTTTGTGTAGATACGAAAAATTAATATTATATACACATGAATGTCTTTTCTGGGTTTAAATATCCCCACCACTGATCTCTAATATAACACTGGATTGAGTTTAGACCGTATTCTGGCATCTGGGTGTTGATTTTGTAACTAGAAAGCGATATTGAATACGTATTCGTTACCTAGCGCCATCTGAAATGAGCCATTCTATATTATTCTCGGTGTGATCTGGAAATATTTTCACTGTGTCGAATACGTGTTCGTCTGGTCCCGACCAGTTGAATAAGCCTATTCAACCAAAAATAGCATTGAATAGCTGATTTCAGATTGGTGCTAGGCAACGAATACGTATTCAGTATCGCTTTCTAGTTACAAAATCAACACCCTGAAAGCGGCCCTGGTTGAACGGCGGCCTTGACAGTAAAACTGAGGTTTTGTGTTACTATTCGGCGGCAAATTCAAAACACTTATAGAAGACACTCGATGAAATTCAAATTATAATGCAAGTTAGATGATGAAATTATTCTCAATATACGTCAATATGCACACATCAATAATCAATAATAGTTAAAAGTATTTAAAAATTGTTATAATAGTTAAAATATTTAAAAATATTCATTAATAGCTCAAAATATTTGTTAACTTTTTAGTATCTGTATTTTAACTATTTTTTAAACATTTTAGCTCTGAATTATCAAATTCATTGAATAGTTTTACGATTTTTGTTATAAATCTAAACAATAAATAAATCGTATTGAGAATTGTGTGACTATTTGAACATTTTTTTTTTGGTTTTGCAGTTAACGCTATAGTTTTTGTATAGTTCGTTGAAAATAGTCGGAACAACATCATTTTCCAGAGTCGTGTATCTTTTCGCGGACGTAACAAAATTTTGGCTATTTCTGAGTTTGGCAAACCCATTTGTTCGAGCCATTTTTAGAACGATTGTTCATCGGATGGAAATCTTGAAAATATTCACATCATAGCATAGCAATAAAAATAAGTAATGTTTACTTATTTCAGTCATAACGACAGTTACTTCAGGTTCATTTGTTGTCTTACTTGTGCAGTGTCAAATTTCTGAATCGGGTTTCTTTCCGCAAAACATGCACTCGATCATCATGTTTGATAAATAAAATCCCGGCAAACCAAACAGCTAAATTTTAAATATCGCGGCACAACGCGGTATTGATCTGACACAAAACCTCAGTTTTTGCCAAGATGGCGACGCTCAATTGGGGCCGCATTCCAGCGGCCTAAATCCAATCCAGTGTTATATAGAGATCAGTGATCCCCACCTAGAGTTTCTAAAGGTCTCAAGAAAATTCTAGTGAGCTCCAGAAACTCCACACGTCCTAGGCGCATATGACTCAGTTGCATTTGCTATCAATTTATCCGGCGGGTCGAGATGAAAGTCAAACCTGTACGGACTCTGTTCATTACACCTGTAATAAACGGTCCAACAATCGATATGGACCAAAAATTGAAATTCTGGTCCCCTGGACTCAACAATTAGCCCTCAATTTCACAAAGTATAACATTATGAACGTTATTCGTATCCCTATTATGCACGGGCCACACTTATGTCTAATGCCGTTGAGTAAGGCGTTATGTGACAATTGACATATTGTCATTGACAATATGTTCATTATTGAATAACGCCTCAATTAATGACATTAGACGAAAATGTGGCCCAGCATTATCAATAGATGAATAATTTGTTTCCAGGCCATGAAGACGAGTGCGTGACTTAATCCTTTCTTCTTGATGGCACGGCATCCACAAATAGTATAAACAAGTGGCGTACCAAGAAACTTTCAAGTTTTTTTTTCAGTCGCAATCAATAAAAATACATATCCTTTTGTAATAAAATTTGGATACAACGTGTTACATTACATATCAGAACAGTTTTAATGAATTCAGGATAGAATATTGATACTCCTCTATAAATGACGGCCAATTGATGAGAACTCGAACTCTAGTGTCAGAGCTTCCAAAATGAATAATACTTCCGTGAAAACTACTGAATCAATAACGCATTTCAAAATTTATAAAGCCCCTTGAGCATTTTAACTCCATTTATCAAGTGACACTTTTGTCGCATCTTCTTCAATAAAACTTCGTATCCTTCGTCAAATCCTTTAGTTTTCTAAGTCTTATTTATCACGCGGACATCCATGGCAATGTTTTAAAAAACTGCTGACAATATTACCTGCCTGGGTCGTCGCCTCGCCGCTCTCTTGGATATTGAGTGCTCAGCGCTTATAAAACACAGTGGCGAGTAGGCGAACGAGCCAGTGCCCACTTTAAAAGGATATCACTCATCGCAGGATCGACCAGGATGAGTTGACCCTCTCGGGAAGACGGTAGGTCACCTCAAATCGAATTCTGCAAAGCCTCGGAGGATTTAGAAAAGAGTGGAAATATATTTTACCTTTTTTCATATTGAAGAGATTGTAGGTATAGGGTGATCCAAATTGTTTTAATATCAAATGAAATTTATTCTCTCTGATCATCTCTTTCTTCGGAAATAAATGCCGGCGGTCAAATCTCCAGTTTCACTGATTCCGTTCCTCCTTCCTAATGAAAAACACCACAGCAAAAAGTAGAAAGTTGATCAGCAGCACAGAATTCTCTCATCCTCCAGCTAATACGCTCCCCGGTAATTTAGTTAGTTGTGCTACCGAGAAGAAAAGACGCAGAACACGAACATGGAATGGGCAGAATGAGCCGCGGAAACAAATGATTTACAAACAACGACGGAACTCTTCGAGCGCCAGCGGCGGATAAACAAATGAAATTGAAATGAGAAAATGCGAATAGAACTGCAGACGAGTCGAAAGCTACGCCCTTACATTCCTTTCCTCTTAGCTCGGTCAGTTCACAAGCGGAAAGTGTATAGTTGACTTTACGAACTCTAAATTCGAGTTGAAAACTCTAGTTTGAATAGTAGGATACCATTGCTTGCTTTTGCTGCATTTCCTTTCACATATCATCATAGTTTAATGCCATACGAAATACTCTTATCCTAAAGCTCCATATTTTAGTAGAATAGGTAATAAATCTGCCGCTGTCGACATTTCTGGAATGCTATTACTAATATTCAAACATTATTGATTTCGCTTGGAAATTTCGGGAATGAGGTCGGCTCAGACCTTTCCAATTATTATTTCGTACAGTCGACAAGTGCTATTGACATCATAAAAATAGTGTTCATTACTTGTGCGGAATATCAACGGACTGCGTTTTAGTTACAATGAATGAGAAAGAAAATTGATTTCTTACTTACGTCATCCTTTCGAATGAACCTGATAATTTAGTTTAGCCAGATATGCTTCAGTCACATCCATCATTCTGTTTATCTATCCCACTGAATATTATACATTTTTTTTGTTCTCATTATTTGAGGAGCCTAATTTCTGATTGATAAATACTGGTATTATCAATTTGATTTGTCAAATAGGCAAAAAATAAGCGAAAACAAAAATTACTGCGTGATATTTCATCCAACATCAATAAATCTGGATCACCTAAAGGTTTCTCTTTTTAGTCATTTTTTTTTTAATTTCAAAGATTCAGGATACATCAACTGCTGAGGTTTTTAGTACTTGGTACAGTAGTTATACAATATTGATTATATATATATATATATATATATATATATATATATATATATATATATATATATATATATATATATATATATATATATATATAATTTAGCGCTGCAGGCCAAGTAGGCTTCTGTTACAATTTTTCGCCATTTTTTACGGTCCTGTGCTAATCGCTTAAAGTTCGTAATCCCTAGTGTCTCTAAGTCCTTTTTCACCACGTCATACCACCTCTCCTTTGGTCTTTCTCTTCTTTTTTTTTTCACAACACCTCCGTCTGCTAGCTCTAGCTCCTTCGACAGTAGACTTTGAAATTGCTCTCTGCTTTTCTCATTAGTTAGTGGCGAGGTGTCATATCGTTTCAAACGGTTGTGTTTATCCTGTGTTACTTTTGGCAACTCCTGTTTCATTACTATTTTTACAAGAAAATGATCTGTGTCTAGTACTGCACCTCTTTTGCTTGTGATATTTTTAATTTGTTTCGCATGCTTACTCTCTATTAATACATGGTCTATTTGATTACATGTTTTGAGTGTTCCCGATTCATTTGTTCCTCTTACATTCCATGTTCCTAATATTAGCGTTTCATTTTTATGTTTCTTAAATAATTCTAAAATTCTTTTATCCTTGGTCATTGCTTGGTCATTTTCTATTACATCCGTTTCTTTGTTGTCATGCCTCAGTTTTTTGCTCTTTCAATTGCCCTGCTTTCGCTGTTCCATATCCAGCATTGCCCTTCGATGTATATTTTCTTATAGCCTACTTTAGCTGTTTTTCCTTCCTTTCTCTCTTTTCCAGCTCTTTCCCTAAGAATTTTTTGAATTGCTAATTCCTCTTTAGTCAGGTCATTGTCTATGTATATCTTGCTGCCTTTAAGTTTGTTTTTATTCTTCATAATCAGTTCTTTTTCCTTCCAACTGCTTAATTTTACTACTGTCATGAAATTGCTTGTTGCTCCTACATTCCCTCCTTGAGCCGACTCTATCCTTACTTGTACTCCGACTAACTCCTTGCAGAACTTTTCTTTTACTTGTCTATTACTATTAAAGTCTTTCCCTTTTATGACAATATCATTTTTCTTCTGCTGTTTTTCTCCTCTATCTACCTTCCCTTCAACTAGCGCAATTCTTTCTTTTAGTTCTTCATTCTCTTTCCTAAGCTCTTCAATTTCTTCATTTACTTTCTCTATAACTGTAAAATGTTTTGCTTGTTCCGATCTCATTTCTTTAATTTCCCTCATCATTTCCACCATCATATTTTTTAAATCTTCCGTTACTGCAGTTTGTTGGGTGGCTTTAGTGGGGGATCTCGGTGTTTTCTTGCACCTTCCAAATAATTCACTCGTATTTTGTCTTTTCCGACTTCCATCTGTTGAAGATCCGTCCGACTCATTTTCTTGTTTCTGCATCGCTTGGTGTTGCTTGACCCTCTTTACAGTTGTTGTTTGCTTACTCACCTTTCGCTACGTCAGCAGCAGCCGCTGATATTTGATACCCGGTCACTCACTTCGCGTGGACTTCGTGACGTAGGTAGAGGTCACGTCAGATGTTAGATAATGTATTCTTTGGACCAATACTCACACTAAAATTTTCCCAAACCACAGGTGAATAATATGACGATACCTATAAATTTTATTGCACGTTCTTCGCAAGTATTTTTTTGTTATTACTTATACAATTAATTCACTATTCCACCACACTAATCCCTAAGATAGGGGCAGAGTTTCACTTGTTTTCACTTTCTTTTAGATTAGCTTGATTATTTATGCTTATTTTATTGTGAGTGAGAAAATCTGATCGATTAGCCCTGGTTTAGGTGACAAAATCGGATAGAAAAACTCACACGTCTTCACACTTTGAACTTCACAACTCAACTCACAATATTGATTATACCTATCACCTTATTCTATAAAAGTTTCGGTATCTTGATGTCAGTACAAAATTTGATTGCGTTATCTAAATTATTTGTGCTGTCTCCTAGGTTTATTGCCATCGTTGGGTGTATGTTGTTTTGCATTCTTTGTTGTCCGTATTTTAGGAAATCGACTGAAATATGCTTCACAGTTATTTGTGTATAACTCATATTATATTTTTCTGGCTCTGTTTTCTGTGTTATGTGCTTTTGGGTTAGATTTGTGTGTCCCATTCTGAGTCTAGAATTTCTTATTTGATCTCTTCGGTTTTTTATGTTTATCCATTTGGAGGTATCTGGTTTAGCATCTCTTAGTTCATTTCCTATTATTCAGATCCATGTGTCGTTACGTTGTTCTTTTATTTTCTCCTTCATTTTTATTAGGAAGTCTTGAGTTGGACTAGGTATAGGTATTACCTCCTCCCTTAGTTGTGGTGCCTATATCTAAGGGCGATAGTACCCACATCATGATCAAATTATTCTTCCTATTGATTTCATGTAAGCTTTCTTGATCTTTTGTATAGCAGGTATTTTTTATTATATGTTTGCAGGCTTTTTTATGTCATTAATGGCGCGTAAGATACTGTAAGCTTCTGCTTTAGTTATATCATTTAATAGATGGACACCACGTGACTCACTTGTACATAATTGGATATATTTTTAACATACAATAATACGATATTCAAATACAAAATTCCATCGTTCCACGGCTAATCGTCTTGAATTCATCCAAAAAATTATAAAAGTCTGTCAAATAAAGTACGCTTTCGGTCTAGTCAGATATTTAGGAAACAGTACGTCATCATTATTATGCTACAGCATTCTTAAATACGGATTTGCAAGATTCTACGGCTAATAGTTCTGAATTTATGCGCAAAATTAAAGAAAAAAAATCCAACTAAAGTGCACTTTTGGTTCAGTCTATTGTTATGCGAATAGTACACAATCTTTCAGATGTTACAGTAGACTGAAATACTAAATTTCAATACTCTATAGCCGATCGATTTGAATTTATGTGGAAAATTCCAAAAGACTGTCAAGTAAAATGCAATTACAGGTCAGTCGATCTTGATGAAAATAGGATATGAGCATCTAAACGGCACTATCGTCTTAAATAGTAAATTCTAACATTCTATATTCAATCTTTTTAGATATATGAGAAAAATTCGAAAAATGTTTGAGTAAAGTGCACTTCCGGTACAGACGATTGCAATCATAATGTGAGGAGCACAATTAAATGTTGCAGAACTGCTTAATACAAAATTTCAATATTCTACGACGGATTGTTTTGAATTTATGCGGAAAGTTCGAAAAGTCTGTTATATAACGTGCACTTTCAGCTCAGCCAATTGGTACAAGAATAGAAGATGACCATTAAGATGCTTCAGCAACCTCGATTACTGAATTTCAGTATCCTACAGCTGATCATCCTGGATTTATGCGGAAAAATCAAAAAAGTTTCAAGTAAAGTACACTTCCTGCACAACTAGACCTTAGACCAATCTTAAATACAAAATTTCGACACTATACGTTCGACGGGTTTTGATATTTGCCAGCTACAAATGCACACACAGTCACACATACGTACCGACATCAAGCCGAAAATAGTAAAATATATTCAGGGATTTTCAAAACGGATATTTCCATCAAAATCTTGATATGTGAATTTGGTCGGTTTCACAATACTTTTGGTACAAATATGTTAAAAAGAAAAAAAAATCCTCGAGAACTATTGCTTATTAAAAACTTGGAATCTGATACAAAGGAGGAGTATATATTTATTACTATGCAAAAAAAAAATTCAAGACAAAAAATTCCTATTTGCGATAATTTGTCTTCTGCTACAAATGGCGCTCCAGCAATGACAGGGCGTCATAAGGATTTTATAGCGCAACAAATAGTACCAAATGTACTTGCTGTACATCGTATTATACGTCAGCATTTGGCTGCAAAAAATTTGAGTTAACGTCTGCATACGTCGCTCCATCACATTAATAAAGCAATCAACAAGATTAGAAGCAATTCATTGAATCACCGAGTAAGATCTATAATGAAAATGATGAAAATTACAATCGCTTGCTACTGCACACAGAAGTACGTTGACCCTCTAAAGTTGTTTGTCTAAATCGTCCCTCGATCTCATGTCGATAATATTTGTAATATCCTGGCACCTTTATGTTACTTGATAAAAAGACTAAGATTTCTTACAAACATAAGTACAGTAAGAACTTTCTATTCTACAAAGCTTTGTCCCTTACTGTCGTATGGAATAATTTTTTGGGGATGCTTTCAAGTAGCACAACAAGAGTTCAAGTTACAAAAAGCAGCAATTAGAAATATATTTCAACTACCTCTCATGTCGCGAATTGTTGAAGAAAGAATTTATATTAACACTATCTTGTATATATACATATATATATATATATATATATATATATATATATATATATATATATATATATATATATATATATATATATATATATATATATATATATTGTAAATGTAGCTTTACACATTAAAGAAAATTTGAAACCTAAAGAAGCCTAAGAGTATCTAAAGTAATACTGAACAAATCCAAAGACAATCCTAACTATCTTGGATTGAAAATTTATAATAAACTATGACAATGTCTGGAAAGTTCATCTGATAAAAAAATTCGAAATTGAATTGAAAAAGTTTTTACTCTCTAAAAGTTTCTATACAATCAAAGATTTTTTAAATGAGAAATTTGATATTTAAAATTTGCGTACTACGAAATTTATTTTATATCTTGCTTGATATTCTCCATTCCAATGTACTTTGGTCATGAAATAAATGAAATTATCATCAATAATTATTATTTGACCCAGTACCAAACTTTCTTCAAGACAGAGAGGAAAAACTGCACGAGAACCTGATTACATAAAAAACTGTTTGAAATATTCAATTAAGGTAATTTAAAATTACTAGGTGATGAATTGAATTTATTCAAAACAAAAACTTCATAGCTATTTTTGCGGAAAAACCTCTTTTATTCAAATGAAATCTTGGTAGAGGTAGATACAACCATTTTCTCTCATTATCAGCAGTCTCTGCAAAACTGGAAGATCCACTGCCTTACTACAAACTCTTGAAAATAATTCATGTTGATTTGTAGAACGAGCTGGACATTAGATCCTTTCCTAAACACAGATACTAAAGGTTCATTAAATTTGAATTAACTAACGATGAACTCAAAGTAAAATTCAAACATAGATACTAACAGTTCTGGCTTCAAAAATCAACACTAACTCTCTACCCTGAATTGTGGGCAATAGTACAGAAGTTATTCATCGCATTTCTTTCGTCCTACATGGCAGAACGTGAATTCAGTGCAGCAGCTGATTTACTGTCAAAGAAGAGGAACAGACTACACATCATTGAACGTGCCGATTTGCGATTGAGGTCAACAAAATTGGAACTTGACATTGAAAAAACTGTTAACATTCCACCAACCACAACCATCTAATCAAGTTTTTCATTTATCATCAATTCTGTATTTGTATCATTATTTTTCATTTATTATTGATTCTGTGTTTATTTTCAGAGTTTTAAACAATTTTACTTTTCATTTGGTTGTCGTTTTCCTAATTGGACTGACCACTAGTGTATATTACGGAGATCTTCGAGCTGTACCCAAAAATTCTAATCGATTTGAAATAAAATAGTACATGTTCTCCAATTAAATATTCAGAACTGACTTTAACCTGCTCCCATTTATCTATTTTCACAGTTTATAGTCACATAATCATCAAAAGTACATGAAATATAAATAAAATATAATAGCGATCATAATGTCCTCTTTTATTACACAATACCATCAAAATCAAACTTTATGTACAAGGCTTTCAGCAATCAATAAAAACCTATAAAAAACAGAATGACTCAAGTAAATGTATGTGTTTTCTGATAGAATAGCCATATTGTTTTCCTTTTCAGAACAAAAACATTCCGTTTTATATTTTGTTGTTGTAATATTAACAGCAATTTCATCGTTTTCATCGCTGAAGCAAATTCACATTATCATGAGCATTAATCCATCAGAATTCATGTCATTTTCTGCTCCTCATCATGAATGATTGACCGTCAGATTTAATTTGGTCTTAACTTGTTCTCAGGAATGAAAAAATAAGTGAAGAGAATGAACCATTCATTCAAATTGTAGGGTTGAAATAATTCGCCAATCGTAGTGACTATCACAATGATCTTCGTGTAGAATAATTTTTGAGTTATTATGCTCGAAAGATTTCTGGAAACTTTTCTGTATGATTTTCAGTTAGTGGTTCGGACCTTATAGACTCAGTAATCATGATTTGGATGCAATTTTTCAATCAATTTCGTTTTTTTGTTTGGTTTGAGTTTCAAAGCTTGCATTGTACGCTTCCAGTTTAGGTTTCAACATTCCGGGTTAGTGTTCGTGACTATGTCTATCGAGAACGGTTGCGTTCGGCGGTCCGCATTCGCCGTTTCTGCTCTGTTGTGTTTTTGTTGGTGTTGTGGGCTGCGAGTGTTTTGTTCGCCTGTTTCCGGTTCAGTACTTGCAATTTATTGCGATTGTACCGACGCTGGACCAGCGTCGCATTCATTTACGTCAGACTGTCGGCAGAGAAAGACGGCAATTGCTCTCTAGTCGCCACGAAAAGAGGATGCACGCCCTCTATTTCTATTTCTTCCTGCCTTGACGACTGATGAGATGTGTTAGCTTAATAAGTTTTTCACACCAGTATTTTGTTATCTTCTATCTTTGTCCGTATTGATTACTATTGGGGTGGAATCCTTTATACCCATTCAATTATCATTAGAAGCAACACAAAGAAATTCTGGAATCTTGTGCCATGATATATTGAGAAATTGAGATCATTCCGATGAGAAAATAATAAACTCCTAATGAAATTCTGGAAACTTAGTTTCACAGCCTTATAGAATAATTGATCGAATGTTGATGATACAGACTTAACTTATGATTCCCTGGTATCAGATAAAAATAAATCAAGGCCTTGTTCAGTGATCTTTCTGAAATTTCGACATGAATATTAAACAAAACATTTCAAAAATTTTTGCCGGTAGCTCAGCTTTCTTGGCAAAAAATGGTTTCAGAGGACGGTTAAATACTTCCACAATTCAAACTACTATCAACATGGATCCTTCACCACTTTCAATTTTTATCCCTAAACCTAAATATTCTGACATAATATCGTCCTATTTTTCAACTTCTAATATTTCTTCAGAGTTCTTTTTTACTTCATCTCATCACTTTCTAGATATTTTGTGGGAAGGCAGGTTGCCCTTGAAGGCTAATTTTTGAGATACGGCTTTCTAGCAATCTTTGGACATATCCGACACAGCGGAGTTCTGGCTCGTTCTTCAAGGCATTTGTGCCTTCTAGAATTCACCATCTTCTATTAGTCCATATATTCTTCGCAATCTTACGTCGGTCCAGCAGCATTTTTGGCTCTCCTCAGTACGGATTATAGACTTATTTATTCGTATCGCCATTTTTCTTTGCGTATTTATTCTATTATTGGTATAATTGGTGTCTTTCAATCTATTTTTTGTACAAAGTAACAAGTAAGTATTGTGAAACAGACAAAATTCACCTATCGAGATTTTGATGGGAATATCCGTTTTGAGAATTCCTGAATCCATTTTGACTATTTTTGGCTTGATGTCGGTACGTATGTTCGTACGTGCGTGCGTGCGTAACTCGCAAATCTCAAAACTGGTTGAACGTAAAATAGTGAAATTTTGTATTTAAGACTAGTATAGGGTCTAGTTGTGCACCTCGCATTATGGTTTCAATCGTCTGTACCGGAAGTGCACTTTACTTGAAACTTTTCTCGAATTTTTCTAATAGAACCAGAATGATCAACCGTAGGATATTGAAATTCAGCAATTGAAATTGCTGTTGCATCCAAATGGTCGTCTTTTATTTTCGTACCAATCGACTCAGCCGGAAGTGCACTTTATATGACTGATTTTCCGAATTTTCTTCATAAATTCAAAACAATCGGTCGTAGAATATTGAAATTTTGTATTAAGCACTTCTATAACATCTAGTTGTACATCTTGCATTATGATTGCGATCGGCTGAACCGGAAGTGCAGTTTACTCTAAACATTTCTTGAATTTTCCGCATAAATCCTAAACGATTGAACTTAGAATATTAGAATTCAGTATTCAAGACGATAGTACCGTCTTCTAGATGCTAATATCCTATTTTCATTGAGATCGACTGAGCCGGCAATGCACTGTACTTGACAATCTTTTGGAATTTTTCGCATAAATTCAGAACGATCATCTGTAGAATATTGTAATTTGGTATTTCAGTCTGCAGTAGCATCTGAATGATTGCCTATTATTTTCACAACAATAATAATAACCGGATGTGCACTTCAGTTAGAATTTATTTTTCAATTTTTCGTACAAATTCAGAACTGTGAGCCTTAGAATCTTGGAAATCAAAATTTAGGAATGTTGTAGCATGAGAATGATGACCTACTGTTTCCACAGCAACCGACTAGGCTAAAAGCGCATTTTACTTGACAGATTTTTAGAATTTTTTAGATAATTCAAAGACAATTATCCGTGGAATGATTTGATTATATATATCCAATGATGTACAAGTAAGTCACATGATGTCCATGTTAGATTTTTCTGAACCAAAAAATAATGATAATCATAATATGGAACTAGAATTATTATCGCTCATATTTTGACATCACATGCATTCGTTCGTCAATTGTTTTTTTAAAATAAGTAATCTGGTTCTATCGTATTTCATATCAAATTAAGGTTGTTAAGAAGAGGAGTGCGGTCAAGCTGTGGTGGGAACCCTGCGCTATGCTAACACATAGGATAAAGCATTCATTGCCAACTTCAAATAAACAAAATTTCAATGATTAAAACTAATGGAAATGTTTGTTCTCGGTTGAAAATACATGATTTGAAATAATATGGTTTCTCATTCTATTCTTTTAAAGAGCTTCCATCGGTTGAAATATTTCTTTTTCATATTTCAATAAAGCTACAATATGACATGTATAGTACGCAACGCTGTAGACTTTCGAAAATAATTTTGACATTTGACGTTTAGTAATGGTGTAATGGTACTGCGTTTCTTAACCAAACAAACTTATTGACGATAAATCTACATCAAAAAAAGAATATCTGTGGAAGAATAAATGAATTTCTGAATCAGTGTACTGTCCAGTTAGGAAAGTAATAAAAAACTCCAATCGCACACACTCTTCCTATTTCATTTCATGCGGCGACGTTGTTTTATACAATTTTTTTTAATAATAATTCAATTTTCTCTGAAACTATAAACAAGACTTCTTCGAAATTTGGTACACATGTTTATAAGACTTTCGTAGATATTTTGGCGATTTTTTGTAATGTTGTCATTTCAGATAGTCGAGATAATAACGTATAAATCAATGTGAAACACGTCGCGTGCATTTAACGCAATGTAATAACATGTCACCGAACAGCTTTGACATTTTTTATCTCTATAACTAAAATCAGGATTGAGTTCAAACTTTGCCAGAATATTCTTCATTGAACACATAATATACTGTAAAAATTTAAGAAAATTATCATATACTTTGATTTCCTTCTCAACAACCTTAAAGCTTTTGCGGAGATAATTCTTGTAGAAATGTCAAAGAGGAGATTTAAACGATTGTCAATTGTTTCCTTCACGAATCATGTAAATGATGTCTAGTTTGGTATCAATTTCAAGCTCTCAGAGAGATAAGCTAAGTAGATATCAAAAATAAATAATTAAGTAGTGGAATCCAAGTTACCATTTTCAAATTACACTTCCGGCGATCAGATGTTGAAACTGTATGTTCCAATGAATCAAAGACCCCGAAAATCTAGAAAAGAATTCTTCATTTGAAAAATATTTATTTTATGTAAGGACTAAGAAATAACCGCCATCTGTCATTTTAATAATGACAGCTGTCGCTTTGACATTGATGGCTGTCACTTTGACAATGACAGCTGTCTCTTTGACAATGACAGCTGTCTCTTGGACAATGACAGCTTTCACTTTGGATAATGCAATTAATTGATGGGACTATCTAAATTTCTGAAACAGCGATGAAACTGGTAATGAAATTTATGGTTGGCGAAATACTGTTATGGCCACAGCGGATTTTTTTTACTTTAGATTTGACCCTTCCTCTAACCCGAGACTTTAAAAAAACTGGTTTCTGACAGTGTACCCTTGTGTCCACGATTTTTTTCTGTGTCACTGAAACCAGAAACTAACTAGTTCATCTTGTAGAGGATACTTTGGAGATGGTACTTCAGACGATGTCCTTTTTCAACTGAGTCTTTAAAAATGGTATAATTGGCCTCTAAAGGATGTATTTTCGAAAAAACTATTTTTACTAATTTTTGAATCCATGTCTGTAGTCATAAAACCTATAAGAACACATCGATGATCAGAGGCTCATCTAGGACTCATCGGAAACCCCTCAAGGGACTATCGAGGACACATTTGTATTCAAAATACAAAATCAGAATTGTTTATGTGAAAAGTTCTATTAAAATTTATAATCTATGTAACTATTTGTCAATTTTACTCATTTTGTCCTTATTCCGTTTCATATGAATGTCTCGAAATAACATTGGCTGTCTGGCTGGCTGGCGTAACACTGAGCTCTCAGCAACTACAGCACTTACAGACTTAAAACTGGTACTAAATGACAGTTGCTGTTTCGTAAATTTGCATAAACTGCTTAATTTTTTTATTCATACACCCAATATTGGGTAAAAAATTAAATAAAAATTCAAAAGACTAGTAACTACTAAGCAATGCATGATTAAAATCTGAAAATTACTGCGCAGAGCGTGCGACATGTCAGTTTTTAAATTTTATATTTTCTATTTTTAGCTGATATGAATAAGTAGGTACCTATCTTAGGGTGAAAATTATTTATCTCAATATCTCGCGAGTTACACAAGATATTGATATGCGGTTTTCGTTTGAATTAAACTTTTGTTTTCATGATCAATTTAGGCCAGTACATGACACCTGTTACTCATTTTCTTAAATCTATAGTATTAAAGGTAGTTGCACCCAATTTTCAGGGGTTTTCTTTTAAATAACTTTGATAAAGATCAAATTATCTTTTAGGCTATATGTAGCACATGACCTCATTTACTAAACAATTAAGACTGAAAGGTCTTTTTGAGTTCGTACGTGCACAAGTTATATATATGTAGAATAATCACAACTTGAAACTGGTACCTACTAAATGAAAGCTGCTGTTTCGCAGATTTGCCCAAACTGCTTGATTTCAAGCTCAATGATTGTGGAGGATAGTAATTTGTGAGATCTTTGAACTTACAGACACCCATAAGCTGCAAAAAATACGCTTTGATCTTCAAGATGATTTTTTAATTCTTTATTATTGTCTTTGTTTCAGCTTTACCAGAATCAGGCCCAACAATAAGTGGAGGAAAACCTCGGTACCAAATAGGCGACACCGTTCGAGTAAACTGCACATCTGGTAGATCCAAACCAGCCGCCCAACTCAATTGGTTCATCAATGGCGAACCTGTAAGTAACAAATCCAAATTCAGCTTAACTTCTAAATTGATTTATACCTCCTAAAATAATAAATTCATCATACTTTCTTCATGTATTTTTTTTTTTCATTACTACAACAATAAATAAGTAGACTAAGCTTCTGAAACTTACTTTTATTATGAACAAATATAACTTTTTGGAATCAAATCCTTGTTTGGACTTGAAACTCATCAATTTTAGAAAGTTTCACAAATTTTGTTTATCAACATAAATACTCCAATCGATTCTCAATATTTCATTAAATAGGTCATGAAGTTCTCGAGGGTGTGTTGGAAAAGTTCAATTATCAAATTCTTAATATAAATGAAATATATTCAAAACAAAACATTCGATCATTCAATTATTGAGTATTTCAATTATAATAATTATTTTGAATTGAAGGTCTTTTGGTCTGACAGTAATGGTCTTCCGTTTGATTTGAAGTTAATTGTAACATTTTGGGCTGAACTCAGACGGAACAAATTGGATTCCAATCACATTAATATATTGAATGTATAGCATTATTCGTAACATACTCCCATTTGTAAATTTATTATGATAAATCAATCAACATTACAAATGACTTCGATGTGCGCTGTTGGTTATTCTCTATGGCGTATATTCAATCTTGATAGAAATAACTATCTGAATAATATCACTAATCATTACATGAAAATTGATGTTGATTTGGCTTAAAATTTCTCATAAAGTAATTGTTCAATCGTTATTTGTTATTATTGCATTTTTTTGTGTAACTCAAGGAATTTAGGATGTTCCAAATAAATACACTCTCATAGAGACGTTATAATAGAGGCAGAATGAATTTATATCTCCATAGGACAATATTTCACCAAGGGTAACGAATGAACTGACATAACAAACGATACAGTTATATATTGGAATTCAGTACAATCTCGTAGTATAATTTCATGGATTATTTAATATAGGAAGTAGCGTGAATAATGTTTACATATTTCATGATGAGTGCATGAATGGTTCTGTGGTTCCAGTTTCCTATCGACATTGTTTCAGAGGTCACATTAACCTTTCTGTGACATTTCCGTACTTGCGACGTCAGGAAATTGTTATATAGCGTTCCGGCATCTAGATCTATATCTTCAGCTTGATGTAATCGAGTTCTGAACCTTAATTTTAGAATTTTGACAAACGCGATTTGTTTCCGCTACAGCCATATTTATCGGACAAGTTTTGTACTAATTTTGTGCACTATAAATCAATGTCCAATTCCCTTACTTCAGTCAACTGACACGAATATTTTTGGCTACTAAATTTGGCAAAAATAGAATGATCAGAGTATCTAAAGTTAACATATGATCAAAAATAGATTTTTCTTTTCGAAAAATCTGAATTTGTATCCTTTTGTGACCAGAGTTCAAATCATCCATCAATCCTTCCACTTCTGGAAGCATTCCTTATATTCACTTCGTGCAAATGCTGACAGTTACATCATATGTTATCATCCCCTCTAGGTCTTCAAGTCTTTGCTCTTTTAGAATATTTTTTAGCTTAGGACATAGTTCTAAGTAGTACGGAGGTACCCAAAATTGATTATGATGAAAGGATAGGTGGGTTGTCGTGATACTCTTAACAAAATATTAAGTCGTTTTATTCTTACTACGTTACGCAATTACTTTGGAGTAACTCTTTTTATTTAGCGTTCAGTCTTTTGAAGCATTTTCCCATTAGAAACATTTTGGATTGGAAAGAAAAATAAGCATTCTAATTTCAATGAAAGAATCTCAGATTTCTTTCTTGTGAAAATGGTGTTTGTATATTTCAGGCCGATCCAAGCTTCCTGCGCGGTCCAGAGACAATCATAACAGGCCGAGAAGGTTTAGAGACTGCCATTCTAGGATTGGAGTTCCGTGTTCGACCAAAGCACTTTAAACGTGGGGACATGAAGCTCAAATGCCTGGCTACCATCGCCACTGTATATTGGCGTAGCAACGAAGAATCCGTAGAAGGAGATCGCCCGCAGAAAGCTCCCGTCCTAGAGTCCAGGGAGACCGTACCTCCCAGCAATTCAAGAGCTGACCGCGTGCAAGGTAAGAACACTTACATTCTGAAAAATAAAAGAGTTTATTGTTCAACAAGTACATGATTTTTCTTCCTATCACGACGAAATTTCACATCTTGCCATACGTTCAAAGAAACTTAGCTTTTCGATCCACCCCTCCTCGTAATGAACTCCATCCTTGTGAGTAGGTACACCAGACTAATTTCGCAAGAAGTAATGCTTTGTTAAAAATACCGCCATTGGACAAAAAACAACTAAGCTGAATAATAATAATAAACTCTTCAGCAGGAAATGAAATGTGTTCACAAAATATCTTCTTAGATTGCTATTGTTGCTCAACATGAAGACAGCAAGAAATTCAGGTCTTGTAAAAGAACATTACTTTTAAATTAAAGAATAAATTTAAGTTTACTGTGAATCAAAAGTAAATTACACAAGTTGTACTTCTTTATTCTTTCCGTGAGAGACGAGAATTTTTATTTTGTTCATTTATCTCTGGCTTGTCCGTGAAGTTTTCCTAACAGTTTGTAGGAAACATTAATAAAGTTCTTATTTTCCAACAAAGGATTCAAAGAAATCCTTGTTATTTAAAGTCAAGTGCTGTGGCTAACTTGCTGGCAATTCTAGAATTTATTTGTAAACAGAAATCCTTGGTTTCAGATCTTGAGATTTGAAAGATTAATTCCATCATATTGCAAACCTCCACGTGAATAATTTCAATACAGTAGATTTCACATTTAAAATATTTCAAAAACTTCACTTCCATTCAATTATTCCTTAAAATAAAAAAATTATGATGATTCTTCGAGATTCAAAAAAATGCCAATAACTTTAAACTGGAGCTTCAAATAAAAAATTTAAACTGAGAAAAGTTGTTTGTTTCAATGAATTCTTACTGCTATTTTTGGATGTTACAACTTTATATCAACACCCTGTAAAATCTGAACGTTATTTGAAAACACAGATTAATGAACATAGATGGAACAGTGAAAAAACAATAATGATGATGCTCCATAATACAACTAAATAGGTCACTGCACCAACACTGGATATTCCTTGCAGCCAAAGCTGGGCAGTACTTGCACGAGAAGTACTTGATTATACTTGCAAGTACTTTCAATACTTCAACACTTCAAGTACTATACTTGAAGTACTTCTTAATTTCACTACTTTGTACTGGTCAAAGTACTTTCGTTGTGTTTACTTGATAATACTGGTTATTTGGAAATATTACTTGAAGTACAATGAAAAGTACTTGAAGTATTTTAGATACTTGAAATACTTCAAATGTACTTGAAGTATTTCCAAAGGACATAGAATACTTTTAATACACTTTAAATATTTTCTTTCTAGGCAGAGTGAACAAGTTTCGACTTTCTTGTTTTGTTCGACGTCTTTGATGAAATATTTTATTTTTATCACTGCAATTATTGTCTTGGTATCATGTGATAAGAACTTGTACTTCGAGTACTTGATATTTGTACTTGAAGTATTTTCCACGAGTACCTACTTCACCCAACTCTGTAATATATAGTCCGCGGGACAGCACCCTTTTTGTTGAATGAACAATGCATATTTGAAATTTGCTCAAGTCCATCGATGCAGTATTTTTGTCGAACAAAATTTTTTTCGAATTTCTTATTAAATTATCTAGTAAATGCATCTGGCATATTTCGATCATGCTCGCTTGAAGACACTGCACTTTCGAAAAAAGGTGTAGGAAGAAATTTTTGTAAACTCGCCAAAAGGAAGGCACTCATTAAGTTTCAAGATTGATCATTCAACGGAAAGGGTGCTGTTTCGCATACCAATAGAAGTACTTACCAAGTGTTTAGAAAAGTACTTTGAAATTAGCAAGTACCAAAAAATTGAAGACGTATTTGCACCCACATTTCCAAGTACTTATAAGAATACTTGTTACTTCCAAGTACTTGACAAACTAAAAGAATACTTGTTCTTCAAGTACTTGGTATTTGTACTTGAAATACTTTTCCCGAGTACTTTACTCATCTCTGGTTAGTCGTAGGATGTTGAAATTCAGTGTTTGAAATTGCTGTAGCATCTTTTATTTTCGAAATTAATCGAAACATTTTTTGAATTTTTCGCATAAATCCAATACGATCGAACGTAGAATCTTAGAATACAGTATTTGAGACGATAGTACCGCCTAGATGTTCATATCTTATTTCCATTGAGATCGACTGAGCCAAAAGTGCATTTTACTTGAAAGTCTATTGGAATTTTTCGCATAAATTTGAAATGATCGCCTATAGAGTATTGAAATTTAGTATTTCAGTCTGCTGTAGCATCTGAATGATTGCCTACTATTCTCATAACAATCGATTGAACCGGAAGTGCACTTTAGCTGTAATTTTGCGCATAAATTCAGAACTACTTGCCGTAGAACCTTGGAAATCAGTATTTAGGAATTTTGTAGCATAAAAATGATGACCTACTGTTTTCAAAACAACCGACTGGGCCGAACCGTGGAGCCATGGAATTTTGTGTAAGATTGTCGTATGCAAATAGTTATTTTTGTATTAAATGTGCGAAGTGATTGTTTTTTTGTTGCGCATGAGAATGTCAATTTTAACCGAGACCGTAAAGTCGAGGTAACAAATTCATTCGAAAGCGCAACAGAATACAATCACTTCGCACACGTGATACAAACAATATTTTTTCGCCAAATGTCAAAGAATAATAGATCAACAATAAATATTGTTTTATTCAGTAAAATGTAGGAGAAAACTACAAACTATAATTAATTTGCAGTCACCTGGGTATTTTCACTAAAAGTATGCGCAATTGTTGTTTGATAAATGAAGAACTGTCAACAATTAATTTTTATATTCAAAAATAAGTAGTTTTGTGTACAAATTCATATTTCTTTTTTGTTAAATACCTGTTTGTTTCTATCCTTGTAGTATTACTAAACTGAATTATATTAGATTAGGTGTGCGAAGATAGAATTTAATTTTCCACTAGTGAAAAAATCACGAACTTTGCGTATCCATAACAATACAAAAATATTATGTTTTTTTTGACAGTTGGCGAAAAAAATATATTCATTAATGTAGAAGTAAGTCACGTGATGTCCACATCAATTTTTTTTTGTTTCACCTAAGTTCATGCGTTAATTTTTTCGAGGATATTTCTTATATAAGCACCATCATCTATTGTATAAAACAAATATGAACGGCTTTAAAAACCATATGTGTATTTGAATAAAGCATTCTTGAAGCACGGTGAAAACGATGATAAAATTCAACATCAAAACACAGACTGAAAAAATACGCAGTGCGTCTCATGAAGAATTTCATTTCAGGCCGGTGTCGGGTATTCTCTGTAAATATGAATTGTTTTACATTCCGACATGTCTTGTTGCCTTTGTTTCGAAACAGATATGGATAACACTAACGACAAAGTTAAACAGTTTAAGAAAAATTATGATCATACTTTGCCAAAGAAGCCTAAGAAATCTCGATAGATCATTTATTTTAATCAAACAACACCCAATAGGTACCTACAGAATATCAGAATCAACCTAATAAAATCTTTAGAGCATCAGTTCCATAAAATTATTCAATGCTTGGATAATGTCCTCCCAATAATGGCATTCGTTATTAATCATCATGTACCGTACCTAAGTATATATCTGAAGGTAATAATTGATATTTCATAAGAGGTCCAGTGTTCTAGTTAGATAATTATTAGTTGAAAATTATTAAACGAGGCTCTATTACACGCACGAACTCCTAATAGATTTCTGCCCAAATGACCGCGAAAGGTGTTATCAAAATATCATTAGATACCCACCTATATGATCAATACTATATTTTATACAGGACGTCAAAAATTCGTAGCAAAAACCGTGAATACTAATGTTTTCAAAGCAGTATTGCATCTGAATCCTTGATGTTTCTAGATGTTTAGAAACTCTGGTATAGATTTAGGACGTGAAACTTAATAATACGGACAGCAAGTAAATGAAAATAAATGAGTTTATGTGCTTCCAGTACGTCCAGGCGTTACTTCCGTTCTAACACGAAAGGGGCAACAGTAATCCTGTCATTTGTCAATTGTCGAATGATTTGCACCCTTCGCATAATTTATTATCATTATTTGGTTTTTCAGCAATGCAGAATGCATGTGATTTAGTAAAATGTGGACATTAATGAGTTTTTATGACTGTCATCAAACACAATTGAATGCTATATAATATATAGTCGTTTAACATATTGTGTGTTGTCACCGCATGCAGCTTTATATCATTAAAGCTATAATTTAAAAGCTCCTGAACATATAATTCGTTTTACAACGTGAAAGACTTTTGAATAAATTGAATTCTGTCATTTATTATTCCTGTAATTCAACTAATAAATGTAAATGTCCATTCACATTGAGGTCGTTTTGCTGCTGTCAAAACTATTTTCTGTCATTAATAATAAATCAGCAATTTTTTTTGTGTAACATATCTATCAATCAACATGATAAAAATTATTTTTACTGTAAATCTTAGTTCTATGTATCGAATTTGTAGTGGCATTGGCAGTTTGAATATTCATTTCACATATATCTACATTGGATCTTCTACCTCAGTCAGGAATTAACATTTTGTTTTGAGTTATAATGTATGTTCAACTGCTTATCGAAAGTTCCAATTCTTAGATCTATAACTTGTGCATCAGTAATGGTTGATAATTAACATCCATTCTGCTTATACTTTAATTTTTCCTTAGTGAATGAACAATATATGGAATTTTTGAAGCTCCTCGTTTACTCAGAAAATATTAGTTTGTTCTGAATGGTGTCTATTGAAAATTCCAGTCCTTAAGTATATAACTCGCGCCCAAATAACAATTGATGACTGAAATTTATTCTTCTCGTACTCTCATCCTTCATTAGTACATGAAGAGAATTTGAAATTTGTGGAGCCCCAGATTCACTCGAAAAATATTAGTTTGTTCTAAGCGGTGTGACAAATTTTCAACTGTCTATTGAAAATTTATTAAGTACTATATAATTCGTGCCTCAATTACAATTAGTGATTGAAATTTATTCTTCTCGTACCCACATCCTTCATCAGTATATGAACATAATTTCAATTACCTGGAATCCCTGATTCACTCGGAAAATATTAGTTTGTACCAAGGGGTGTTATGAACTTCCAACTGTCTGTTGGAAATTACAATTCCTAAGTATGTAACTTGTACACCAATAATTGATGATTAATATTTATTCAACTAATACCCACATCGTTCATGAATACACAAAGATAATTTGAAATTCCTAGAGCTCCTGATTTACTCAGAAAATATTAGTTTTTTTCTAGCGGTGCAATGAACTCCCAACTGTCTATTGAAAATTGCAACTTTCAGATATATAACTCGTGCACCAATATTTGTGACCAATATCTATTTTGCACATCCTTCATAAGTATATCAACTCAATATAAAATTGTTAGAGTTCCTGGTTTACTCAGAAAATATTAGTTTGTTCTAAGCGGTGAAATGTACTTTAAACTGTATTAAAATTCGAATTCCTAAGGTCGTGCATCAATAATGATTGGTGTCTAATATTTATTTCACTTATACCTATATCTTCTGTGAGTACATGAAGATAATTTGAAATTCCTGGAACGCCTGGTTTACTCGGAAATTTTAGTATGTTGTAAGTGGTGTATCCATTAAAAATTACAATTCCTAAGTCTATAACTCGTGCACCAGTTATGATTAATGGTTAGTATTTATTCTGCTCATATATCCAGCCTTTCTAAATATATAATCAAAATTTGAAAATGCCTGAAGCCCCTAGTTTTCTCATATATAATACCACAAGAGCTTCGAAATTATCGGATATTTCTCGATAGGTTCGTTGCAAACAAATGAACGTGTCAAGTTTTCCAGGTTAAAAAATCAAGAGCGCGTAGCGCGAGTGATTTTTCTGGGAAACTTGACAAGTTGATTTGTTTGCAGGGAACCTTGAGAGAAATATCAGATTAATTTCAGAGTTCGAGTAGTATTCGGGAGATTATTTTTCCCATCCAAATTTATCAATATATTCCAGAGACTTGACTCCGAATCTGCTCATTTTTACATTCAATCTGTCTGTCAGTTTGACAGATGCTGAATCAACGCGGCTGAATATTCTTTGTTTTGTATATATAACCAACAGACAAAATTTCCAAAAAATTTCCACTTGAAAACCGTGTTGGTTGTACCACGTGACGTCGAATGGTGCAATTCTATTGGTCGAAATTTTGATGGTAAAAATAATCAGAAATATTATTTTGCTCCAAGTGGTGTAATAAATTTACGACTGTCTATTGCAAATTCAGTTTCTTAGAGCTATAACTCGTGCACCAATAACGATGGTGACCAATATTAATTCTGTGAATAGTCACAATCATCCTGAATACGTAAACAGAACTTGAAATTTTGAAAGCTTCTGGTTTACTCAGAAAATAATAATTTGTTCTGAGAGGCGTACTCAAAGTCTATATGTTGAAATTTCCAACTCTTAAGTCTATAGCTCGTGCACCAATATGCAGCCAATATAATTTCGCGTATATCCATATCCATCCTTATATAAGCCGCCAATCGTTATTGGGGCACGAGCTATAGACTTCAGAATTAAAAATTCCAACAGACAATTAAATTTCCATTACACTACTCAGAACAAATTAATATTTTCCGAGTAAACCAGAAGCACCCAAAACTTCAAATTCTGTCTACGTATTCAGGATAGATGTAGGTATATTCAAAATTGATATTAGGCACCATTTAATTGGTGCACGATTTACAGTTTCAAAAACTGGAATTTATGTACAATAGACAGCAGAGAATTCACCACACCGCTTTGAACAATCAAATATATCCTGAGTAAACCAGGAGCTTCAGGAATCTCTAATTTTGACTATATAATATAAGGAAAAGATGTAGATATGAGCATAATGAATTTTAATCACCACTCTTCATTGGTGCAGGAGTTACAGACTACAGACTTAAGAATAGTAATTTTTAATACAATTGACAGTTCATTATAGCGTTTGGAGCAAATTAATATTTTCCGAGTAAACCAGGGACTTCAGGAATTCAAAATCTTGTTCACGTATTCAGAATAGATTGTTTTGAGCAGTGTAGTTAATTTTCAATCGTTTTCCAATCCCTAAGCTTATAGCTCGTGCATCAATAACGACTGGTGGCTAATCACTTAAATATTGTAATCACCGATGCATTTTTAATAATATTTGGATTTTTTACAGATGCTGTATAAGGAAATGTTATTCTACTGCCCAGGATTTAGTGTTGGGAAGCACACAATTTTTTTTTATTTGAGACCCTGCCTTGCTCAGTTAAATATTAATTTGCTTTGAGCAGTGTAATGAAATTTAGTTATCTATCAATTCCCAAATTTACATCATGTGCACCAATGACGATTGGTGGATGATCATTCAAATATTGTAATCATCGATTCATTTTTAATAATATTTGAATCTGTTACAGATGGTGATTAGGTAAATGATGTTTTCCTGCTCAGGACCTGGGGGTAGGGACACCTGGGACGATAAAGAGAAATATTTGGAGAGGAACTTGTTTCCCATCCCCTATATTCCAGAAGAATACATTGTGAAATATATATTTGTCAATTTAATTACTATTCATATTTATTTATAATATTCTTAGATTCGAATTTTCTATGGAAAACAATTCTTTTTTTAGAATTATTCATTTTTTGAATGTTCCATAGCACAGCACGTCACATATTTCACAGTTTTTGTGTGAAATTTTTATTTATGTGATTTCTTCTTTATCTTTAGTATATATTTACAAAATATCAATAAAATTCTCAATATTATTAATTGTTGTATCATTTTCTCCCTCTTTTAAGTTTGTTTTTCAGTTTTTAATGCAGGAATAAGAATATGCTCAACTTACTTATGGAGATTTGTAAAAAAATCAGTAAGTTTTGTTTTCAAGTATATAAAATCATTAAAAATTAAAAATCATTCGACTACACGTACATAGTTTCAAATATTGCCGCCAGTGGGCAGCACCTGTCGATAAGATCAATTAGCAATCATCTATTCTATGATGAAAAAGTCGCCATCCTGATGAATTTCGTGTCTTCTAAAAATCCAAATATATTACTAAGAGAGCAGAAATGAGAAGAGTAAAATCAAAAGAAAAATGCTAATAACTCTATAAATAGGGGCTTTATCGGAAGGTGTTTCAAATAAAATGTACGCAGTAGTATAGCGTTTCTCGGCAACTATGGGCCCCAGGGAAAAATGTTTTAAACAAAAAATGTAGAACATGAAAAGTTACGCAAGACTTGGTAATTAATTTTTCTCTAATCTCTTAATTTTCCGACATAATCGCTAATTTGTTAAATATCGGCTTGATGATGATAAATTTTGTGTCACCGGCAAATCCAGAAATATTACCAGGGGAGCAGATTTAAGAGAAGTAAATTCAAAATGAAAATGCTGATTACTCTATAAATAAGGGCTTTAGCGGCAAATATTTCAGATAAAATATATGCAGAATTGACAGAGCTATCTGATGACGGATGAACTAATTTTTCATCCCTTGAATCAGGGGCAGTAATATAGGGTTTCTCGGAAACTATGAGTCCTGGAAAAAAATATTTCAAACAAAAAATGTAGACCATGAAAAGTTATGTAAGATCTTCTGAACAATTTTTCTTAAATCTCTCAATTTTTTGAGATAATCGCTAATTTGTTGAATCTCAACTTAGTAATGATAAATTTTGTGTCACCGAAAAATCCGCAAATATTACCAGGGGAGCAGAGCTGAAAGGAGTAAATTCAAAACAAAAATGCTAAATACTCTATTAATAAGAACTTCAGCTGAAAATGCTTCCAATAAAATGTACGCAGAATTGACGGAGCTATCTGATGATATATGAATTATATTTTTATCTTTCGAATAAGGGGTAGTAGTATGGCGTTTTTCGAAAACTATGAGCCCTAAGAAAAAATATTTTAAGCAAAAAATGTAGAACATGAAAAGTTACGTAAGACCTATTGAACAATTCTCCTTCAATCTCTCAATTTTCCTAAATAATCGCTAATTTATTGAATCATGGTTTGGTAATAACAAATTTCGTGTCACCAAGAAGTCCGAGAATATTACCAGGGAAGCAGAAATAAGAGAAGTGTATTCAAAATAAGAATGCTAATAACTCTATAAATAAAGGTTTTGACGGAAAATATTTCAAATAAAATGTACACAAAATTAACGGAGCTATCTGATAATATGTGAATTAATTTTTCATCCCTAAAATTAAGGGTAGTAGTATAGCGTTTCTCGGAAACAATCAGCCCTAGGAAAAATGTCTTACACATGAAATGTAGAGCATGAAAAGTTACGTGAAACCTATTGAACAATTTCTCTCTAATCTCTCCAATTTCCAAGATAATCGCTTATTTGTTGAATCTCGGCTTAGTGATGATAAATTTTGTGATACCGGAAAATCTAAAAATATTACCAGGGGAGCAGAATTAAGAGAAGTAAATTCAAAATGAAAATGCTAACTACTCTATAAATAAGGACTTCAACGGCAAATGCTGCAAATAAAATGTATGCAAAATTGACTGAGCTATCTAATGGCGTATGAACTAATTTTCCATTTCTTGAATTAGGGGTAGTAGTATAGCGTTTCTCGTAAACTATGAGCCCTAGGAGAAAATATTCTCGACAAAAAATGTAGAGCATAGAAAGTTACGTAAGATCTATTGAACAGTTTTTCTCCTATCTCCCAATTTGTCGAGATAATCGCCAATTTGTTGATTCTTGACTTGATGATGACCAATTTTGTACCACCGAAAAATCAAAAAATATTACCAGGGGAGCAGAGTTGAGAGAAGTTAATTCAAAAGAAGAATGCTTATAGCTCTCCAAATAAGAGCTTTATCAAAGAATGTCTTGAATAAAATGTACGCAGAATTGACAGAGCTATCTGCTTATATTTGAATTTATTTTTATTCTTAGATTTAAGGGTAGTAGTAAAGCGTTTCTCGAAAACTATGAGCTTAAGAAAAAAATGTCGAATACAATAAATGTAGAGCTTAAAAAGTTATGTGAAATCTTTATGATGACTTCTCATCAATTGCTCTAGAATCTGAGATAATTGCTAATTAGTCTGATAAAATTCGTGTTTTCATTGTTTTACTCCAGAAATGAAGCTTTTAGCAGTGACTTTATTACATCGCCGTATACATCTTTATAAGGGCTGAAAAATGTAGATAAAATCTACCTCCGACCCTGAAATTAACGGTAGTTATATTTCATTTCTCCAAAACCGTATGCCTAAGAGAATTTGTTTTTCACAAATCTTGTGAAACGTTAAAAGTTACGTAACTATTACTTAAAATATTTGTTCCTAAACCTTCAAGCTTCAGAGAAAATCGCTAATATATTTCTGGAAATTTCTCTCACCGTCTCTGCTCTCCTGTTAATTCAAAATTCATCAGAGTGCGACTTCTAATACAAGAGGTGATTGCTACTTGGTCTTATTGACAGGTGCTGCCCTCTTGCGCTAATATCTAAAACTATATACGTGTAATTGAATGATTTTATCTAATTTAAATAGCTTTGGACAAATACTTACTTTTAATCTTTGAAGTGAAAATTATTCCTGAAAAATAAACTTAAGGGAAGAAAATGATACAATTAATCATTTTAATGAATTTTATTAACAATAAATAATATTATAAATATAATTGATGAATTTGTATTTCACAATATATTATTTCAAAATATAGGGAATGGAAAACGGGATCTTCTCCAGATATTGCACTTTGTCATCTAAGGGCTCATTACGCTGGACACGAAGACATCATCTCCTCATGCAGCAACTGTAACAGACAAATATATTATTAAAATTAATTAGTGATTACCATATCTAGAAGAATCAAAAGTTCTATTTACATGTGAATATTCTAGGAGCGTCGAATTTTGTATACCTACTAAGGATGGATATGGGATACGTAAAATAAATTTTAGCTACCGAGTACCGCTCATTATTTTGTACAAACTTTTTTAGGCGATCATGACAAAAAAGGTGTTTTTATGGCTTCTTTTGCGGCCGTGAAGTTTCACTTTTTGGGACTGATCTGTCAAATTTTACTTTTTGGGACTGATCTGTCAAATATTACTTTTTGGGACTGATCTGTCAAAAAATATTTCATAAACACTTTATATTTACCTATATGGGCAGCTTGATGAACTCTTTAAGAAACAGTTTTTGCTTAAATAGTACATATATTCTTCCGTCAACCTCTGTAGTTCTTGCAATTCAAAAAATAAATACGCATTTTTTGTTAAATGTCAACTTGATAGAAGACAATAAAATAAAACAATTTCAACGGCAACTAAGATTTACAATTGCAATGTTTTAGAAATAAATAGATAAAATGATGTGATTTTGAATTATTTCGTAATGATCGCCTAAAAAACGTTGTGTGCACCTCGGCCTACAGTTCTTTTTTGGTCTCACCTGAATTGCAGCCTCAGCTACGATTCGGCCGCAAACAACAGATTCGACCAAAAAAGATAACCTTTACGGCCTTGATACACAAATAACTATTAATTACACCGCTCAAAACAAACTAATATTTTCTGAGGAAACCAGCTGATCCAAGAATTTCCTATTTTGTGTACGTACTAAAAAAGGATGTAGATATTCGTGTATGCAGAATAAATATTCCTATTGAAGCTTTCTCAATCGGAAAATTCGACGATAAATATTTTTTTCATAAACGCCTCGAAATCAAGAAGAAATACCGACGGATTATATACCAGTTTTATCTAATGTTTAATTTTCTTTAAACCGAGTAAGTCAGTAATATTTTCCCACACAAATGAAGAAGTTATAAAAGCATGATAAAATAAATAAAATTAATGGATCTATTCCCATGACAATAGACTGCAGGCATTTTACTTTCATATTGTTATTATTGTACACAATATATGTATTTTAAAAAGTAATTCAAAAATTCCATTAAACTCTTATCTGATACACGTTGGGCGAGCATATTTTACTGATATTCATCTGTCCTGAAACTAACTGCTTCGTTTAAAATTTAAACGACCCAACTTTCCTGAGACTTTTTTTTTTAAGTGTTTTTTATGCACCTCAATTATCATTGCTAAATGATTTATAATCGTGAAGTTTTATTTATGTCACAGTCGAAGTAATGTTTTATATAGGATGACCTTGATATGATTACATAATTTTAATAATTATATTTTTTTCAGCGGCAGTGGGCGGTTGCGCATCCAGCTTCTGCCCATGCATGTGTCTAGTGGCTGTATGCGGCATAATAACCCTCCTACAAATGTCAACTCCTGCAGAGGCGCACGCCCTTTTGAGGTAACCACTTTCGCTCCTCATTACTGGACACCTTCACCGTCGCCAAACCCCACGTGCTGCACCAGGTGCTCATCCACGTGGACTGAACTGTGCTGTGGTAGTAACTGAATGAGTGAGCACTAGATCAGTGTTGTAAATATCCTCTTTACTTCAATCTTTCATAAAAACTGACTACTTGAGTAGTTCGTTACCGTCGTTCGAAGTTTGTGCGACTTCAATCAAATAAAAGATATCGGAGTTTTGTATTAATGGAAAACTTTTAAGTTGCTTTTTGTGTTAACAGAGAACGAAAATATGCTCGAATAAACTCACAAAACTAGGAAGGAAATGAAATTTCTCATACTCCTTGTAATAAACATCCTTTTACTTTTCAAGAATTAATCGCATTTCAGCTTACTACACTTGATTCTTAATTTCTGGCGGAGTTTTCTAAATTTTATCAAACTGTTAAGCTTGTATTTTTGTCTTTCAGCTTCAAATTTATGACCCTCAATATCTTTTGTCCAACTTTTATCATTATCATATCTATTTTCAGCCGCTGAGTTTGTGAAATTAATGTTGTTGAATAATTTGGATAAAGAATTTCATGCTCTGAAACTTTTTTAGTATCTTAGAAGTTTATGTTCCAATGAATATTTTATGTTACAGAATTTGATTGAAATGGCACATACTGAAAATAAAAGACAAAACTTCATCGTCATTTATAGAATGTATCCCTCTGCATATCTTTGTAAAATTCAAACAGATATTTTCTTCAATTTTGTTACCTTCTATATACTCATAAGGTCCTGATAAATAATACTGTGTACAATTTAAGCTCAAATTAAGCATTAAAGAAAAATATTTGTTTTGTTTGGAGCATTATTTTCTTAAAAACAATCTGAGAAAACTTTACTTTCCTATGTAAATAAATTTAGTTCTGACTTATAACCTAAAAGTTTTAAACTTATTAAACACATTAGTGAATCGATTGAAAATAATATTTTTATATAAGAAAACATTTAAAAACTAAGTCGATATTTAATGCATTAAAGGTATTTTTCAGATACCGAGAGTTTGAGAGGAATGAGTTTGTAAAAAAGTTTCTAGGTTATAATTTTCCACAATTCTCTTACTTTCCTCGCATAGTTACTGTTATTTTAGAAATAAATATCAAGTCAAATTATTCTAGCTGTGAGTATATGAATGTTTCTATTGACTTAAATAAAAATTATATAAGAGTACGATTTATAAAAAACATTAACTGTTTAAAATTAATGTATATTCTAGTCGTTAATTATCAAAGTAAACTGTAAGTCTACCATTAAAAAACGGTGTGATTAAGCCTGCTTTCTGAACGGACTAGCATGACAATTTTGTTCCATTCGTTGGTGTGAGAATCAACGCAAAAATGTATTTTTAAAAACCAATGTGATGTTTAAATTCCAATTGTATATTGTAATTATAGATAAACTTATTAACAATGTATCTAGTCTAATTTAACTGAAGGATTTTTGAATTTTTGTGGATTTCCTCTAAGATACGTAAATTTTATTGAGCACTCCCCGAAGCGCGAAAGAATGGACTTCATTTCACCCCAAACGGCGTTACTAAACATCGCTGTCAGTGTAAAAAAAAATGAAACTTTTAAATGTTTAACTATAAAGTTGTGTGTTGCAGCGTTCAAAAACACTCCAGAACAATTTGTGTTATGATCGAACAAATATTTCGCTCATACACTTTTGATGAAATTGCTCGTAGTGTTCTTCTCAAAATGCGGGCAATTTCTCTCCTGTTTATGAAAGGAGATATAAGAAACTGTATCATATCTTTTTTAAGTTCTCACGTTTTCTTGCTCCTACTGTTAGTATCGCTGTAACATATCTACATAATAGTGCTGTAAAATGAATTATAAATGATGTTATAACACCTGTATTAAATTGTATCATGTCAAACAGAAAGACGCAAACCAATTATTTTCTTTTGTAAAATAAATTTATTTCATTCAAATCATATCTGCTTCATTATTCCCATATGATTTAATTAATTTCACAAATGGATGGTGAGTAGCATGCTAAAATTATAATGTCTCCGAGATCGAGGTATTAGGACAGCAGAAATAAAAGATCAATTTGATTTTGTAGCCACTCACATATAGAACGTAACTACGTACAGTCTGACAAGCCAAAGGAGTCCCACCGGGTAAGTTCGGTAATCGTATGATTCAATATCGGCTAAAATAGAAATCGAGCGCCAACAGTGGTGGCGGTATCTTTTCTTAAAACTTTCAAATTTAATAATGAATACTTTATTTATTAAATATGCATACAGAATCTATATTGATGTTTCAGATTAAACACGTGAGGAGCAGGAAGTGATAAACTCAGTTATATTCAATCTTCACGTGGCTCAAATTCAAACCGTATTGATTACCCAAACAAAATTCACTAAATGCGCTCATGGGAGTGAATATATTGAATAGCTTTACGCAGATATACATTTTTACTAGTACACTTGATGTTATTCATGCTCAGGCACCAGGGTCTTTTTATTCAAAAATAAACAAAATACTGGTACTTTAAATTTCAAGAAGTACGGTTCTGGAAGGTAAAAATATTTCTCTCGACATGAAACTACCGAATGAATTTTATGGATAGAACTGAAACAAAGTAATAGGGAAGAAAATCTTCAAAACATCAATTATATCTAATATAACATATTGACTATCAAGAAATATTCAACATATAGAAATTAGTTTCAAGAGTAATGGCAGCTGAATGTAAAAGTTATTCAAGAAATAATTTAGAAAAAAAATTAAACAGTTTAGTCTTGGCTTTGGGTGATTTCGTTATTGAACCAACGGTTACAAGAAAGTGCTAATTCAAACCACACAACGTAAATCAGCCAGTCCACATATGAAAAAGAAGAGATGAATAATCTAATAAACCAAATTTTATTTCAAGAATCCATGCTTCTTGAACTATGTACTGTTTCCATAGTCAATCTTCACAGAATTAGAAAGTTAAGGGAGCATATATCAAGTTGCATCAAGTATTATCCCCTTTCATGGATTATTTCTTAAATCTGACAAGACATCACAACTGTAGAACTAACAAGTGTTACTGGCGCCATCTCTGTTACAAGAACAGAACCCACAAGCCTATGCGCAGTGACGTCTCTACACATGACGACAGGTGAAATAGCTATGAAATTGACAGATTTAAAACTAAACATAACTATAAATCCATTAAAACAATCAATTATAGACCTTATAGTTATTTCTATACTTAATCAGCACTTTCACACTCGGTTAAGTGTTTTACGTTACTTAATTTATACTTTTCCGCTAATTGTTTTAACTCATTATTGTTTGTGTGTAGTAAAAATTTAAATCTTTATACAGCTTTACCGCGAACTCATTTGTTTCCCTTGTTTCTCCTCCATTTTGTTGCTAAACGGCCTGTCATCTATTGAATAGCAACTTTTTTCGTCATAAATAGCCAGATAAAAAATTTGGAGAGATTCGTTTTTAATTTAATACAAAACAGATTTTTCACGTCTTTCGAACCTAGTTTTTTTACCAGGACAGCAGAAATGAGTAAAGACCTTACTTTGTGATTACTCAAATATACAGTGCGTCCCGAATAGAGTAGGATAACGCTTAGGTATTTCTAAAAACTCAAATTACACCATAAATATTAGAAAAAATAAAAAGTTGCAGGTAAAAATTACCTATTTTGATATAACAAGCTTGAAAATGATGTCAAAATAAAATTTAAAATAGCGATTTCCGAGATATAGTAACTTTCTTATAGGTGTCATATTGGATTCTCACCTCACATTTATCGTATTCGGCTTACAAAACTGCCCCGAAGTAGAACAAACGAATATAGCCATATTAACCAAAAAACTCGAATTTCGGTAAAAATTGAAGCTCTTCGGTTTGTTTCGTGACTATTTGTTTGCCCTGCCATCTGGCAGTTTTGTAAGCTGAATACGACAATTATTGAATAGAATTTTTTCTTTCCTCAAGCCACGTCACTGTCAAAGTGACAGCTATCATTGTCAAGGTGACAACTGTCATTGTCAAAATGACAGCTGTCATTGTTAAAGTGAAAGATGGCGGTTATTTTTTTGTCCTTACATTAAATAAATATTCTACAAAATGAAGAGTTCTTTTCTAGATTTTTCAGAGTCTTTAATTCATTAGAACATATAGTTTCGACATGTGATCGTCGGAAGTGTAATTTGAAAATGGTAACGTGGATTTCGCTTCTTAATTATTTATTTTTGATATCTACTAAGCTTATCTCTCTGAGAGCTTAATATTGATACCAAATTAGACATCATTTACATGATTTGTGGAAGAAACAATTGACAATCGTTTAAATATCCTCATTGACACTTCTACAAGAATTATCTCCGCAAGAGCTTTAATTTGATACCAAACATGATAGAGCCGAGCTACTTACTTTATAAAAACAATTATCGAATGTTTGCATGAGATGTCAAAATATGAGTGATAATAATTCTAATTTCACATTATGATTCTCATTATCTCTATATGTGTGTGTAGGCCGGGGAAGTGAAACTAACTTTTCAGTTACCTATTATAAATGGCGTCTTTTTCAATATTTGGGCATTATGGTATGTTTTGTACTTACTTTCAATGTCACAAAATTTCTCGCCTTACTGTTGAAATATATGCGACAAACTTTCCAGAACGTGAATAACCGAACGCTAAAATGTTTGCAAGATCAGATTCGAATATGTAGCATTTTGAATATTTTGGAAACCCAAATCAAATATTGATAATAAATGCGTGTGAAATTTATTTTGAAAACGAATGAAAGGAAATGAAACAATATCATTGGTAAAAACAGTAAATTATTGACACCACTTTGCAGCACTAATAGTAATTTGTCCCATTGTACTGCGGTTGACACCGTCAAAAGTCACCCCTACTTTTTCACACGCATAATGAAAATTACTGCTATATACTTTATTTTTAAAGTGCCCCACAAATCAAACAGTAATTTAAATGTCTGATAACATCTCTAGAATTGTGTGCAGGAGCACCAACCGTTGATACCATATTTGAAGAATTTTTGCTTTAAAGTACATAGTCTAATAAATCTTCAACAGATGTTTGAAGAATTTTCATATAGTGTTGCCCTGTTAAGCTTTCATCAGAAATTATAGAACCCACCAAGTGATCTCCCAATATGCCACAAAAACATTAAGACCAAAACGAACTTGATTTCGCCGCAAAATCACTATGTGTGGGTGTCATTATGGCGATTAAATAATCCACAATTAGAAAAGTACAAAATTGGACTGATGAAATTCATCATTTTGTTCAAAAACTATCTACAAAATGCTGTCCTACAGATATTATCATTTGGTCGTAATCTGTACAACGATTTATTTTTGAGATTTCGACCCTTTTACACTTGGTGAGAGGATCGAAACAACAAAAATAAATAAATATACAAAATTTAAAAACAGGTAAATTAGCTCTAGTTCACACCTAATTGTATCATTTATTTATTAATTTATAAATCAAAAAGTGGGTGCATTGCCTATTCAAAGCTGCAAGTAAGAAATTATTGACTTACAGATATCTTAGTGAACCTCATTTCCTGTAGATCTTAGTCTTGGATGCAGCTCCACGAACAGAGAACAGCTAAATATTTAATAGTTAGCCTGCAACACATATGTAGAATCAATTAATGAGGCTGTTAATCATTATTTTTCATTATAAATTCTTTCTTTCCATGCTGATTAAGAATATTAAACAATAAAATTAGGAAAGTAATTTTTTCGTATTCACAAAAATGTAAACGGTATCTATGTAACCAATAAACTAACAAAACAATTTTCTTTTGTGATATAATGTGTTTTATCCCCTTTAAAAACAAGAACAAAAGTTTGGTTTGAACAATGTTCCAGTAAAAGAACAAGTACGTGGACATACACAATACTAATACAACGTAGTGTGATGTTTGCAAAGATAACAGTCTGCGTATCAAAGTTGGCACTTAATCCATTAGTTCCGAGCCCAGCGCGGTGCGATTCAGACAACCGAAGAAGAAAACCACCACAAGCCGAAGACGCGAAGCAGGGCTTCTCTCCCGCCACGGGGGGCTCGCTCCAACCATTAAGTTTTTAACGGCAAGATACGCCGCCTTTGTTATAAATCTTTTTCATTTATTTTAGCAGGAGTTTTTACCCTGATATCGTTGGACTGGGTCGCTTTTCTTTTTGGCTGGTTATCAAGAAAACGCCGATCATTTTTCACCGGAAACAATGCAACAATGGCCGACGCGACAAGGGTGTCAATAATTAAGTAGCCGCGGTGCTGACAGCTCAAGTTACACCATCAGCGGTAATCGCAAATCGGTTATTCAACCGAATAACTAGGATGCAAATAAGTAGACGAGAATTCTCCTATTTTTAAGATTTCCCATAGAGAAATCTTCAAAAGGTTTGATATATTGACCACAATTCCAAATTCTTGATTAGATCTGTTGATGACATGAATATTGTTCCAAGGAATGCAAGATTGCTTTTTCAAAACGGAATAGTTTTTTTCAATAATATGTCATTCGACATTCATTCATTGGCTCAAATCAACAATATTAAACCACATATATTATCTTCAATAACTTATCCAGAATAATGTAAGCCTATTTTCTTTTAAAAAATTATATTTTTTCGAGATTTCTTCGTTTTCTTCAAGCAAAAATCATGCTGTATGATTCGATCAATTGATATATTTGAGTTGTGAGTGCATTTATCAGCCATCAAATCATGAAGGATACAAATTTTGAGCTACAGAAATTGATTGCGACATTTCACCCCATCCTGGATCGAATTCGGTGCCCTTCAGGTTCCAGGCAGAAGTCAAGCACTCGAATTAATTAGAATATCGATTACAGTTCCGGATTCAAACCTATTGGGGCATCTACACACATAACTTGATGGGGACTCTGAGCTGGTGAATATATAATAATTGCTTGGAAAACTCTTGAAGTCGAGGGTCTCTGAAGCCGGATATATAGTACCTAGTGTACCTTCTTTTTGGATTTAATCAAAAATAATAAATCAATCCGAAAAAATATTTAGGATCGTTTTGCGAAATATAATACTAAGTCTTGAAGACTATAATTGTGTGTAGGAAAACGGGATCACCGTAGCCTTAGTATATTATTTCTACATCCTCTCTTAAGCCAGCCGCACATGATGCAATTTTGCAAGCAATTTTGTTCACTTGGAGCCGCGCTGGCTGCCACGCTTGCTCCGATGCTAGACACTTGGTCCGCAGTTAGGTCCTAGACTTGTTATGCAAGATAGATCCGGGTCGTTTTGACAAGCAGGGCACATGATACCCTAGATTATTAAGTTTTTTATTTTGGCCTCTCAAATTCCAAATTCAACATGATTTTTTCTACAACGTAGTCATTTGTTTTATGATGCAACTAAATTTGAAATTCACATTTTCAAGCTGATGATGGCAGGTCGTTGCGGCGCTGAAACATCCTGTGTCTTTGAATGAACGTAATTTTGTTTATGTAGTTATTTTGGTCCCTTTGCCACTTCCAACGTCTCTATAAATATTATAACTACATTCTCTATCAATCAGCACTCGTAATTTCATTTTTTTCAATTGCTGGTTCAGTCAGAAATTGATAATTTCCTCAAGGGAACAATTAGGACTATCATATCTATTGAGGCTTTGTACATAATAATTATGCAGAGGAATAGAGGACGTCCTCATACCTTAAGTATATTATTACTATATCCTCCCTCAGGCAGGGATCACTGGTCTCATCAGGAATTAGTCATTTATCTCAAAGGGACAAATAGGATTATCATGTCTATTGTAAATTTGAGCTTTGAACTCTATAATATTGTGTGGAAACATTAAGAACGTCATTCTGTCTTCATTGCGTTCTTACTACATCCTCCGTCAGTCAGTACTCACAATTTCAAATTTTTTGTAACTCTGGCTTAGTCAGGAATCAATAATTTATTTAAAAAGAACAGATAAGATTTGGTTCAATCAATTTAATTTTTATCTACCAAATAATAGGTTCTGCTTTTTTTTTTTGCGGAAATATCTTTGTTTTGGCGTGTACAACGAATGTGCAAAAATCATATTGCCAAGTCATGGTGCTTCAAGAGATATCGAAGGCCAAAGATCAAAAACTCTGTTTCTAACATTCGCAGAGTATTTGAGTTCAAGAGTAAAAATGAAGTATAGACTTTTCTCTACAGAAAAGATTGTATGACTTATTTGCGTATCTCTAACCGTAAATGAGATACCGCGCGTAAAACGTGCACCGACGTGCAATCATGCATTTTCTTCCGAGCCACAGTTGAGGTAGAATGCAAGGCTAAGAAGATATGAAGTTATTATTTGAATGCTACAATTGCTTTAAATAAATTTCAAGATTCTACAGCTGATCGTTCTGAATTTAAGCGGAAAATTCGAAAAACTGTCTTGTAAACTGCGAGGTGTACAACAAGATGTTATAGAAGTGCTTAATACAATATTGCAATATTCTACGGCTGATTATATTGGATTTGTGCGGAAAATTCGAAAAGATTGTTATATAAAGTGCACTTCCGGTTCAGCCAATTGACAAAAAAATAGAAGATGACCATCAAGATGCTACAGTTATCACAAATACTGAATCTCAATATCTTACGGCTAGCCATATTGGATTCATGCGAAAAATACAAAAATGTTTCAAGTAAAGTATACTGGTTTAGACGTTTGCAACCATAATGCAAGGTGCACAACTAGTTCTTGGACTAGTCTTAAATACAAAATTTATATTTTCGACGGGCTTCGAGATTTACGAGTTACATACATGCATATCGACGTCAAGCCGAAAATTGTCAAAACGGATTCAGGGATGCTCAAAATGGGTATTTTTTTATATCGTCGTTATATTAGCTATACTTTCCATTAAAAACGTTAGGTCGCAATTTTACGCGCAATATCTCGTTAACGGTTAAAGATACGCAAATTAATCATTCGGTCTTTTTTGTAAAGAAAAGTGTGTACTTAATTCTTATTCATGACCTCAAATGCTTTACGACCGTTATAAAATGTGATATTGCGAAATACTGATCAAAAACAAGGTTTCTGATCTTTGGCCTTTGATATCTCCTGAAGCACCATTATTTTAAGAATATGATTTTCGCACACTCGTTGTTCACTTCAAAACGAAGATATTCCTGCAAGAATAAAATACCAGTACCATTTATTCGGTAGATTGGGTCATTTTTTGTCTAAATTGACTGGACTTATATACAGAGCTGGGTAATACTTACAATAAAAATACTTACAGTATTACTTAAAGTAAATTGTGTACTTAAAGTACTTTACTTGAAGTACTTTCTCCAAGTGGTACTTATTACTGGTACTTAAGCAAAAATTTATATGTACTTAATACTGTAAGTAAAAAAAGTATTTTAAGTATTCTAAAAGTACTGTAAGTACTCAAAAATATTTTAAGTATTCAAAAGTACTTGAAGTACTTTAGATGTACTGTAAATATTTATAAATACTTAAAGTATTCTAAAAGTACTTGAAGTATAATAAATAGCACAGTTTTCACTAATAAATGCAGGTTGAAACTTATTGCACTTGGGCCAAATGGATTCCATGATAAGAGTTAAGTGTCATAGCTTATAGATCAACAGACAATTTCATATTTTACAATCAAATATTGTAGGATAACCTTTTACTATCATATCCAAGTGAGTGAACAGAGAATTATTTCCAAACAATGTATTTTATTATAATTTTTTTTTTTTATTATACCTTCTCTTTTATAATACAGATGGATTTTATACCTAATTTATAATTTAAGAACGAGGAAAATTTGATAAGGAGAAATATGAGTCGTTTTGTTACAAATCCGGCTAATTCAGTTTCATCTACTTTTTAGAAAACAATGATAAACTGATTTATGTCTTATTTGATGATATTCATATTCGCCCGATGAACGGAAGCAAGAGCAAGTTAGCGTGTAACTGAAGATCATTTAGTTCCTTCAGTTAGTTCAGTTGGCATATGATTTGGACGGATTTGAATTCCACTGACTTGGCCAGAATTGAGAGTAACCACTTTTTCCCTATACCATTTACATAGTACTGAGCCACTTTTGGAACTCAGTAGGGAATATATAAGTTATAGACAACTTCACAAGAATTGGAAAAAAAAAACAAAGAAACAAAAAAAACTATTTGACTGAGGGTTTTGGAATTAGACGACTCAAATTATACTTCTGTAGAGAATTGGTACATTTATTTTTTTATATTGAAAGGAAAACAAATATTTAAAGTAGCAGACCTTCAGGGATGACCTGCATAGAGTATAAATTCTAATTTCTCACTATCAAACCTACAAAATCAACATTTATTGCCTCAATACTTCGCAAAACCAACGATTTTATCAGCTCTGAGGACTTTTTCGACTTTTATGGCGACGATAAAATCGAAATCAAGAAAACGATAGATACGAACAAATAATAATCAGTGACCAAATTTGAATTGGAATTACTAGAATATTTAGTCGACAAACGAACAGATTCAGAAATGCGAAATGATTATCCTACCATTAGGAAGTTCATAAAATATAATACACTTCATCAGCACCCATAGAACGCATTTCTTTTCTCAGAATAATTAATTCACTAGAACTTCGTGCCCTGAGTAATAAAATTTGTGAAAACTTATCGGTCATCACTTTTGAAAGCAAATAATAACTATAATACTATTAGGAATTAATTTCTCTACTGATTCTTTCAATAAACTTTAGTTTTATGAATTTAGCATAGAGCAGGTGCTGCTTCCTGGAATAAATGATTTTATTTTTGTAATTTAAAATTATGCTACTTGGAGATATCACTTGTAACTTGTAACTAATGATTGTATATCTAGTACCCCTATTAAGGACTGAGGTATGTTATATTATGATATAAAGTACTTATACTTAGTACTTAAGTACCTTGAGAAAAGTACTTTAAGTAACACTGGTACTTATACTGTAAGTATTTTTCTGAAAGTACTTAGTACTTAGTATTTCAGTACTTTTTTTGAGTACTTATCCCAGCTCTGCTTATATATCTACTGTCATTTTGAGAGCACTATAATTGAGTGGGAAAATAAAATATGTCGTTCCCTCCTTAGCATGTTATTACTACATCCTCCATCAGTCAGTATCCACAGTTTTAAATTTTTTGAATCACAGGATTAGTCAAGAATTGATAATTTATTTCGAAGGAGCAAATAAGATTATCGTATCTATTATCATTGTGAGTTTTGAATACTATAATTGTGTGGAAAAATAAAAAAGTCGTTATGTCTCCAGTATATTATAATTATATCCTTCGTAAATTTTATTCATCAAATAATAATAATAATATTTCTTTATTCGCCAATAGACCAGATATACTGATATCTAGCATGTCAGAAAATATATAAAACTTTTGAGTATTTGTATACTCAAACACAAATACATATAAGTATTATACAAAACTTATAGTCACAATTTGTCACATAAATACTCTTCAACACTATAGTATTGCAGGTTTTGTCAGGAATTGATAATTTATCTCAAGGAAATAAATAGGATTATTATATCTATCTTGATTTTGAGTTTTGAACATTATAATTGCGTGAAGCAAATTGAAAACACCATTCTGTTTCTAGAATATTATAAACGCATTCTCAATGCGTCAGCACTCACACTTTAAGAATTTTTGAATCGCTGGTTTAAGCTCGTCGCACACGAGGCAATTTTCCAAGCAATTTTGTCCACTTAATTCGTCGCAATTTTTCGCTTTGAGCTGCGCTTGGTGTGAAACTTGTTTTCGCAGCACTTACTGTGACTCTAGAACGTGGACTTGCTTATTACAAATATGAATATTTCCGAAAATAATCATCGGATAAGGGCAATTATATGTTACGAATTAATTAAAATGCGAGCAGAATAAAAATAGAGAAAACTGTGTCCAAGAGAGTGGCTGCTGAAAAGATTTTAAAGACCGCGGAGTTCTTAACATGTTCGACAAACAACACTAAGAGAACTAAATTGCATCACTCAAGTGGTAAAAAGTATAAGTGGTAAAGTTCTGTCATTTGAGTGGTAAAGCTTGGATGGTAAAACTCAAATGGTGAAAATCGAAATTGAAAATCGATTGCAATTTATTTCTAAAATGAAAAGTAGATTTTATATACGCACAAGATGAACATTCTTGTTATAGACTATTAGTTCAAAAATTATTTTTTGTATTCAATTCCTTGCTTTAAAAGTTTGACGTTAGACGTCTTTTTGTTTTACAATTTAAAGCTGCAACACCTCACCACTTACCATCATATCGACCTTACCACTTCAAGTTGTTAAGGATACTATTAAAAATGCTACACATACAGCTTAAATTATTTTCCTTACCACTCAGTTTCTTGAGTAGGATACAGAATTTTTTTCTCATTTTTACCTTTTTTTCTTTCGTTGATTGTTAACGTTTTAAGTAAATTCACAACGTATCAGTTGATCCAAATGGTATCTTCAAGCCATGTTTTCAACTAATTCTTTACAGTAAATTGTTTTCATTGATTGCTTGAGTTCACTGCGTCGTCTAGTTAATTGTAGAAAATAAGTTGAAAACCATGGTACAGCCAAATATGCAAGCCTTCAGAGCAACAATTTCTTAAAATCTTACGAAGTACAAGTCAGCGTGGCATGGTAAAGGCGACATATGCTGATGCAGTCACGTGATTTCGATGCCCGTTCTGATTGGTCATGAATAGCAACCAGCAGCAAGGCAAGTGCGAAAAATAGAACAGGATCTATCTTGTAAAACAAGTCTCGTGACAAGCCCAGAACCCAGAAGCGGATCAAGTTTCTAGCATCGAAACCAGCGTGGCAGTCAGCGCTTGGAAAATTGCCTCGTGTGCGGCGGACTTTAGCCAGAAGTTAATAATTTATCTTCGAAGGACAGATAGGATTAATATATCTATTGGGATTTTGGATTTTGAGCACTCTAAATTTGTTGGAAAGGAAAGACATCATTCTGTCTTCAGTAGGTATATTATTCGTACATCCTCCTCAGTCTGTATTCACATTATTTTTTGTCCAATCATGAGGCACTAATTTACCTCAGGAGGACAGATAGGATTATTATACTCATTGTAATGTTGAGTTTCGAGCACGGAAACGTTATTCTGTCTTCAGTTTCTTGTTTCTACGTACTTCCTCAATTCCTCATTCAGCACTGACAGTTTCAAGTTTTTTAAATCGCTGGTTTATTCAGAAATTAATAATTTGTGTGTAGAGGATAAATAGAATTATAATATCTATTGTGATTTTGAGTTTTGTATGTCTTTTTGTCTTCAATATATTACATATTCCTACATATACATAGCAATAACACATTGAGATCCCTCTTGAAGCCAGAGATTGTCATATCATGATTATAATTAATTGAGCATCTTTCAGATGAAGCTCAAAAAAAAGTTTTGCTTTCTCTCCAAGCTTTTATGATACACATCCTGCGTGTTTTTATTCCCCAATGAAATAAACAGCAAATGTCTTAATCGTACTTGATAAGGTAGAAACTGGTGTAATAAAAATATCGCTTGAATGAGCAGTCAATAGCATTTGAACATTTGGAGATGGGAAACCTCCGATATCTCCACTTGCGGAAATTGAAGCAGCGACCTCAAAACGAGTCTTCCGTCTTACTTCCTATTAGAGCTGGGCGCGGGTCGTGATTTTTAATGGGTCACGTTGGGTCACGACGTGACCCGCGTGAACGTGAGTTGATTTGAAATTCTGAATCGTGAGCATGAGTGATCGTGATTAAATAATAAATGGTCGTGCGTGAAACAGCGTGAGTAAGATTTCATCGTGCGTGAGCGTGTATGTAAAATAAAGAATAATATTTGAAACCAAACTTTTATTATTTTTTGAACAAAAATGTTATATAAGATTCTTTATACAAAAAAGTAAGAATATAAAAATAGCACAATATTCAGAAATACATCAACAACTAGTATTCTAAATAATTATTTCTTGTTAAACAAATCTATGGTACTCTATTCATTCCTTTATTCTCTAAAAAAATATAATTTTTATTCAGAAACAGTAATGAGTCCATGTTGGCAGGATTTAAGGTGGTTCTTCTCTCTTCTAATATTCTCCCGGAGAGAGAGAAAACACGTTCACTTGGTGCTGAGCTAGCAGGTATATTTAATGTCTTTTTTACCAATAACTTTAATAATCGAAAGTTACTATTTTTCCAAAAATTTAATGGGTCAGTTTGAGTTGTTTTCCCGGTTATATATCTTTTCATTTCGTCGTCTATAGTTTCGTCGTCATCTCCGGAAGATTCTGAAGAATTAACAAATTCGGAGAAATAGTTGATTCTACGTTTCTTGTTTGCTAACCTCTCCGGTTCATGTTCATGATATGTTTCAGATTTCTCATCAGTTTTCAAAATTTCATTTTTTATTTCTTGCAACGCGCGTGAAACTGTATCTATAATATATTTTCTCTCGGTAGAGTCTAAAAATTTCAGACTTTTAAAGTTTGGATCTAAAAACAGAGCAATTCTATGTATATCATCGATCACAAATCTTTTCTTCACGGATTCTAAAGCAACTTTCTTCAAATCTGTTAATATTTCAGAATCTTCCGGATCAGTTTCACAATGCCTTTGTAACTTTATGCACCACAATAAGATTTCATTAACAGTTATTGTCTGTTCGGCACTAAGTCTTTCTGAACAGTCTTTAAACACTTTCAAAAATTTTAAAAGCATTCTTATTATTGCCACATCTATTTCACTGAGTCTATGAAACTGTTTTTCTTGAATTAAAACGTTCTGTATTTCTTCATACATTTCGTCAACACTTTCAATCATTAAATATAAGGAATTCCATCGTGTACTCACTTCTTGTTTCAAAGTTTTGGTTAATTTACTGTTCAGAGCACTATGTTTGAAATAGCCCACTAAATTTTTAATTGTCTCTACTGTTCGTGTTATTTCAGGAGGAAACTTCGATATTATATCATGCACAATAAGATTTAAATTGTGACAAGCACACGGTAGTCTTTTATAAGACCTTACAGCTTTGATAATGTTCGATCCATTATCAGTAACGAAAACACTATTAATCAGAAATTCATCTGTATTTCTAACGTAATCAGAAAGAACGTTGGTGATCACTTTTAGGATATTCTCTCCCGTTTTCTGGTCATCAAATTCTCTGGTTGCAAATACAAATGATTTTAATTCAAAATTTTCATTAATCAAGTGACCAGTAAGAGTTATATAGCTCCGTTTCTTAAAATTGTCCGTCCATAGATCAGAAGTCAAGGCCACACTAGTATTTTGTAATTCTTGTCGAATAATTTCTTTTAGTATTTCCACTTTTTCTGGAAGAATAGTTCGCATAATTGTTCGGCGACTTGAGAGTACATCATCAATATTTAATTTACCGCATTCAGCACCGATGTAAATTAATGATTGACATAATCTTCTGAATCCTTCTCCCTCAACAACATCTAAAGGTCGTATATCTCGAGCTATAAATAATAATTCTTTGTTTGCTACCTCATGTCTTAAGTTTTGAGATAGCTTTTTAGTTTTTGCGAAAGTTTCTAGAGTTGACTGATTTTCGGCATATTTAGTACATTTATGTCTCAACAAACTAGCTGTACCTGTTTTACTTCGATATGATAATAGTAACTTACATTTTCTACATCGTGCAAAGTTTTGTACAATATCTTTGTACACAATAACTTCAAAATTCATCCATACTTCGGATTTATTACTTTTCTTAGTAGTAAATTTAAAATTTGTTTGTTCACTGTCATGTTTTAATTTTAATTCTATCTGTGTCTCTGTTAATTTTTGATTGGGGTTTTGAGAGATCTCACTGTCTTCAACTATATCAGCCATTTTGTTATCAACTTTTTTCTGAGTTTCCACGAAAACTTTTGACGTACTGCTGTACTGCACAAGTAATAGACAAAAGATTGAACAAGCACAGCGCACTGCTAGAGGTCAGAATCCAAAAACATAACTGTTCACATACGACAAGATGCTAGACTTATAGGCATACCCGTCTGAACTTGCACTGTTGCATTTGCGCGTAACGATCTGACTAAAATTTTCGTGACCCAATCGTGACCCACCGTGAGTGATTGGGCGTGAATCAATCTTTCGAATTCGTGATAGGGCGTGATCGTGAATCAAAGTAAATCAGGCGTGCGTGAGCGGTCGTGAAAAAAAAAAAATTATTTCGTTGTTGGGCGGGATCGTGCAAAAATTTCACTCACGCGCCCACCTCTACTTCCTATCGGTTAGCAGCACACCAATATCGGTTATGTACATTAGAACATCAATTTTCGTAGATAGTCCAGTAAATTCTCACATTGACATTATAATGATTCAAATAATTTCAATAATCAAAAATGAATTGCTAGTAATTTTTGTCAAAAATTCATACCCGTTCTTAAATAATAGTGTTTTAGGACAGATAGACTTCTTTTCGAATTATATTATGAAGATTTATCAAAATCTTGAACAGTCAAAAAATCACGATCACAATACTTCTCTTATTATATATAGATCGGGAAAGTAATAATTAGTGACGAAAATGCCATATTTTTCGAATTAATTAGCAAAAGACTTCAGAAAATAAAGTTTTACTTCATTTTTGATTGATGTTCAACATTTGACAGTTAATAATTATAACAAGGAGGCTGTAAAAAAATCATTAACGAATAACTAATTACCCTGTCCCTGTCTCAATTGATTAATTATTCCGAAATAATTTCCTGCAAAAAGTGTGAAAAATTTACGTAACTTACAATAAATAATGTAGCATGAAATCATCGCCGTTAAATGTCCTATTACTTCCCACAAATATTTATCATTGCTCGCGGTGGAATACCCGCCGATGAGATCCCGGCCAGGGGCCTTACGATCGATCTGATTCCATTTAGAATGCAAATAATAGAGACCGGTTAACCAAATATACGACGATGTGGAAATTCACTTCTGTACTTATTAAATATAATATCTTACGGTATACAGGGTGTAAATATTCAAATATAAATAAACCACCATTATCCTAAAAAAATTGTATATTATTCACTAGTGCGTTGGAATTAAAATAATTATATTCAGCTATAACTTATATGAGGGATTTTTTCCGTTATTAAAAGAGTAGAGTTTCGTGTTACATGGCAGTAAATCCTGGAAATCAAACTGACTTTCCATTAGTTCTATTTCCCTTATGTATCCATTTTATCATCTTCAGGACTGCTGGCGACGTGTAGTAGCTTTATGGCACGAAATACAACTCATCCTACACTTAAAAATGTCCTGCGACTGACCGTTCAGCTAACATAAACCAATGTCCACATATGTTTCTTTCCTGCCAGCATAGTGATAGTGCTCTTACATGTTTTTAGTTTTACAACTAGAGCAAAAAACACAAATGTGGACAGAGCATTACTCGCTCTCATCAAATTAACATACTCACTGATATATTTTGTTACAAAAATTTCGTCTCACGTCAATTTTGTACAATTTTTATCTTATTGCATACCTATGTCGCCATCTGTATGACAAATTTGCACTAATTTTGTAAAATTAGTACGTGCTAATGACATTTGATTGAAGAGCGCTAATTTGGGGAGCATGCGCGTCTGGTTCGCTCTCTTTGGTTCCTGAGCCGTTGTTGCAGACGGGTTGTTTTGAGCAGTCTTGTGATTTTTCTAGTTGTTCTAAATTTTGTGATTATTTTATTTCATTAAAATCAGTGTTAGGATTTTGTAAGTATTTTGTTTATTATTTTTGTTTACATTATTCGAAATTTAGTATTATTTTTGCTAGTGATTTCGTTTGAAGGTGACCCACGTGGTTAACCTTTTATTTTCTAAATTTATCTCTTTCATCTTTAATTCTTTGTTAGTTTTTGTGCTCAAAATATTTCTACAACCTTGAAAATTTTATACTAAACTAATATTTTTGTTCTAAATTTTTTTTTTTTTTTTATTTCATATGCACACTCGAAGTGATAAAACTTACGAGATTTGTGGCTATCTTCGCTCCTCCCTTCACCTTTCCTCACCTAAGTATGTTTGATGTATGAATGATTAGTGAAAGTGGTTGATAATATATAATTTAACTATATTTTGGATCCAAGGCGTTGCGGATTTGTCATTCAACAACTCGTAGTTTAGTTTCTTACGTTGTTTGTGTAGTTTTTGGTTTCCAAAGCTTGAAATATTTTGTTGTGGGCTTTAGTTCCCATTTTTAAGCTGGAAAATACTACGAGTTTGTGAAGATTGATCCAATTTTTTAGTAACGAACCACGTTCGTAAATTTAGCGAATCGTCGCTAATAAATCCTTATTCTTGTCCTGCTAGACTTTGTATTTTCTTTGTTTTTCTTCTCTTTAATGCTCAGCGTAGCTTTTTTTCACTTTGTAAATTTTTAATGCACTATTTAAAATCAGACAAATAATTAACTTACTGATTATTTTATTCAACTTTTACTAAATTTACAGTTTATTCGTTTTTCAATTTCAAATCTAAATTTATTTATTTAAGTTTAACGCTTCACATTTGAAGAGAGCTCTCCAATTTTTTATAGGAACCTCCTGTTGCAGTTGAATTGGATACTGGTTGGGTTGTTTGTTTTCAGTGTAAACTGCTAGGGATCTTAGGAACCCGTGGCCACTTGAGACTAGTTTTTGGCCAACTTCAAGTTAAGAAAAACATCAACACGAAATTAATATCTCCCGAAGTTGACTACCAGGCGCACGGCCAACCTTAACACTTTCAAGGACCGTTGGGTATTTATCAAAGCCCTATAAGACGCAAGATCAACTTTACTTAATTCAGAGAACATCCTTGTCTGACGTTGTTTTTGAGGCTAACAATCCGTCATCTATCTTCTCTGCCGATACTAGTCTCGAGTTCCGCCTGAAGAGGATATTTAGCTAGTTTTTGTAACGTAATTTTGAACGTCTGTGACGTGCTCTCCAGTTCCCTTTTGGCTGTTGCAGTGAGATTTTTTTGTATTATAGCTTTAACCATTTCCGTAAGTTACCAAATTTTTTTAATTATAATTTTTGGATTTATTTGCTTCAAATCAATAATAATTTTGTTTATAATTGATTTCGACGTCTAGCTTCATTTTTTTTTTTTGCTGTCGCTATTGTCTCCCAGAATAGTACCTTTTTCTCCTTTGATCATTTCCTGGGAGTGGCGCCCATTTCCTATTTTTCAGGTAGAATATTTCTGGTGCCTTTATTAATAGCTAGGCTGGGTCTTCACTTCCAAGGTAGGATATTCCAATACTTAAATTTAGTGTCAATCAGCAGTACATTAAGTTTTTGCTACCAAGTAGTGAAGAAACATTGCCTTTTTTAATTTCCTACTGCCACCTTGAAAATAGAAAAAGGTACAATTTACGGTAAATACATCTAAGGGACGACGCACTGGAAAAGAGCTTTCGTCCTGGGTTCCTATTCTAATTCGTAGAGACAGTTTGGAGACAGGTTGCAGTTGCATTGTTTCATTTATAGGGGCTTGAATATTATATGTTGATGCAAACAATACGATCTACAAATTTATGTTAAGAGCAAGTAGGAACGATGCTTTGAATCAAAATCAACTCATGATTATTCATTTTTATAACTTATAATTGATGGCATACAAATGTCAAAAGCTGAAGAAACTGACTTGACCCTATCTCTTACATCTAGAAGACTATCTTCAACGATGACGATATCAAATCACTTTCCCATTTGTCCGGTAGGTGGTACATGTGTCGAAAGTCTCATCACACTAACGGTGTTGACTTGACTTTTTAACAATTTTGTTACATGGTTCATACAATAGTCAATAGAAAATGGGTGTGTGGGATGGTGCAAAAATGGTTCAATAGTTGTTGTTCATCAAGGAGTTGTTTGTTAATTAATTAGAACAGCTCACTTGACTCTTTTTCTCTATTTTATTGCATCATAGTGTAGTTCACACAATAGTAAATAGGAAATAAGTGTGTCGGATGGTGTAAAAAATGTTTCCAATGCCTTAAATTGGTTCAAATGCAAATGTCCATCAAGGAGTTGTTTGCTAATTAATCACAACAGCCCACTTGACTTTTTTGACAATTTTATTAATGTAGCTCATACAAAAATTATTAAGATATGAGGGTGTAAAATGCTTCCAATATTTTGAACATAATAAAATGGTTTATACTTAAATTCTTCCTTAAAAGTGGAAGTTTTATACGAAAAATTCATAGTAAACTTGTATAAGTTTTAGTAGATTCTTCTATAAATCTCCAGATTTTATTTAATTGTACTTCTTCGGCTCATTTTAAGTCTTATAACAAAAGATCACAAAAAGATATGAAGGTGTTGAAAAATAGGTTTCTGGGATTTGAATGCGATTGTCTTTAAACTATGGATTATAATTGGCAAAAAATTCATGAACGAAAAATAATAATAATAGACGAATGTAAACTATCCCAAATATCTAAGATACCCAAACTCCGAGAATACCTGTTAACGATTATATTGAAATAAACCGAGAGGGGTTGAAAAATATAATACTGACCGATGACATCAAAAATAAAAGTAATGGATAAGGCAACACAAAAGCAGAAGACAAGTTAAAAGGACAAAAATACAATGAAAATAAGAGTAGATAAGTTGAAGGAGAATCAAACAAGAGAGAAGTACAAAGAAGACTTCAGAGAACTCATAAACATCACATCAAAACCAAATTTAAATATTGTAGAAGAAATGTGGAGTACATTCAAATATATATTAGAAGAGGCAGCAAAAAGAGCGTGTGGAGTAATCGGAAAAACAGGCTGCAACAAGCAAACACACTGGTAGAATGAAAAAGTTAGAGAAGAAGTGAAAAAGAAGAAGCAGAAATGGAAAATATTTCTCAACACAAAAAAAAAACTAGAAGATAAGGATGAATACGAGAAACAAAAGAAAAAAACGAAAGAAGTTATCAAAGTATCAAAGACAAAATCTTGGGATCATTTTTCTTCGGAGGTTGGTAACGTAGTCTTCTCCTGCTAGATCTTCACCTGGTTTACTACCAAATATCAGGTCGCATGGCAAGCGCAACTCTCGTCCAAATAAGATGTTCGCAGGTGTCTGCCCAGTTGTTTCGTGTACTACTGAGCGGTATGCTAACAGAAACAGATGAAGGTGTTGGTCCCAGTCTCGCTGATGGTCGGAGACAACCTTTGCCAGATATCGATTGATTGTTCTGTTCATCTGTTCAACCATGCCGTCGGACTGCGGATGTAATGCAGTGGTCCTGGTTTTGTGGATTCCCAAGATTTTGCAAATGTTTTGGAAGACGGCTGATTCGAAATTTCTTCCCTGGTCCGAATGAAGTTCTCGAGGTACTCCAAATCGACAGATACATTCTTTCACCAAAACTTCGGCGACAGTGACAGCTTCCTGGTTGGGTAGAGCGTACACCTCTATCCATTTACTGAAATAGTCCATCACAGCGATTATGTATTTATTTCCGTTATTAGTTTCTGGAAACGGTCCGGCCACATCAATCGCAATGCGCTCGAAAAGACTTCCCACATTGTACTGATGCATTGGAGCTCTTCTTTTTCTCTGTGGCCCGTTACTACTGACGCAGACCACGCATTTCCTACATCATTCTTTAACATCCTCATTACAATTTATCCAGTAAAATCGCTGGCGTAATTTTTCCAATGTTTTTCTTATTCCAAAGTGCCCTCCACCAGCTTCACCATGAATCCCTCCCAGTACTTCCGGTACTCTGTTCCTAGGGATTATCAACCGCGTCCTACTCTCATTTCCGTCCGTACTTTCTACGACGCGTTTCAGGAGACCCTCTTCAACCACGATGGAATTCCACTGCGCCCAATACGATTTTACATTCCGAGAGTGTGGTGCAACATCTTCCTAAGCTGGTCCAACATCATTATTTTTCCACTGCAGTACAATTTTCAAATCCGGATCATTTTCCTGGTCATTGCGTAACTTTTTTGGTTGCCATCTCTATTGACTAATGTTGTTCTCTTGACGGCAACAAGTTTTTCTTCTTCTGCTTCTTTTGTTTTGATTACCGTCTTGATCTTTGGTTTCTTACACAGCCTCTGCGGATGGCCCAATTCTCCACAGTTCCAGCAGCGAAGTTGTCTTTTCCCTGCAACGAAACGGTCAATGCTGTGGCCTTATCTGCAGATGGCCATCCATATGCCTTCGCAACAGCTTCGAATTGTTTAAGGTAAATCGGCCACGATGTCTTCCCATCAAATTCCGGTGTCTTAATGTGGATCTTTGCATTATTCTTCTCTTTTATTACCCTTACATTGCCCGCTTCACATGCAACAGGTTCTGATATCGGTAATGAAGTCATCTTTAAGAAATTTTCTTCCAATTCCTGTATTTTCTTCTCATAATCTTCCCTTAAGTTCTTCAAATCCTCTTCTGCTTTTCTAGAACTCTCTTCCAATTTTTCTTTCATTCTCTGTTCCAACGGTTTAGAACTTTCTAGCAACTCTTCTTTCAATTTTTCTTCCATTCTCTGTTCCAACGTTCTAGAATTTTCTATTAATTTATCTTCTAGTGTTCTAGACTTTTCTAGCAACTCTTCTTTCAGTGTTCTACAATTTTCAGTTAATTTGTCTTCTAACGTTCTAGAATTTTCTAGCAACTCTTCTTTCAATGTTCTACAATTCTCAGTTGATTTGTCTTCTAATGTTCTGGAATGTTCTGTACATTTTTCTTCTAATGTTCTAGAACTTTCTGTAAATTTTTCTTCTAATGTTCTAGAATTTTCTGTAAATTTTTCTTCTAATATCTGTCAATTTTTCTTCTAATTTTCTAGAATTTTCCATTAACTTTTCCTCCATTCTCCCGAAATCGAATATGCCACAAGGAATAAATTCATTAGGATTCTCACCAGCATTCTCCAATGCTTGTCGGAGACGTTGTTGGAGGACGGTCTTGGTTCCTGTTGTCTCCAATTCTCGTTCTTCTAGCTCATTCTTGAGATCAACCATTTTTAATTCACTCAATTTTACTGTCTTTGACGCCATTTTATTTATTTGAATTTAAAAACTTCACACCTGATCACCAATTGTAACGTTATTTATTTTAATTTAGGGAGCAAAAGTCATTAAACATTACTATTTATTCTTATGATTTATTAAAATAATAAATTAGATAACTAACACTATTGTTAAAGAACTAAATCTAATTTAAACTAAAGATTATTATACACTACAGTATAACTTAACTTCAATTATTTATGTTAATGTTGATTTATTTCAAATAACACAATTTATCTTATTTAGAAAATGGAGGAAGAATTTAGAGAGAAAGAAAAATTCTGGAAAGCGGAAAATGAAAAATTAAGCAACAAGATAAAACTGTTGGAAAAACAACTGGAAGAGCAAGACAAGAGGAGAAGAGAAAATAATATAATAATTAAAGGACTGAAAATTGATGAAAGGAAATCAAAGCTAATTGTAAATGAATTTCTCGAGAAAGAGTTAGAACTACAATGTAAAATCAAAGCAGCTACAATAATTAAAAACCAAAATGAACAAACAATAATAGTAGCTGAGTTAGAGGAGAAGGATGATAAGTTACAAATAATGAAAATAAAAAGGAAGCTCAGGAGGAAAACTATTTATATTAAAAATGACAACACTTTAGAAGAAAGAAAGATGCAAGCTGCTATAAGAATTAGAGCCAAAGAAGAAAGAATCAAAGGGAGAAGAATCAAAATATATCACAATAAACTAGTGATAGGAAATGATCAATATAAATGGAATAGGGAAACAGCAAAATTAGAATAGGAAATTAGGGATGAAACAGGAACGGATGCAAAAAACTGATAGATAGAGAGAATGGAGGAAAATTGGTAACGACATCGCGTGAAGTAAGGAAAATGGAATTGGGTACACAGAGGAAAAAGCAAGAAAATAAATTAAGGTTGGCAACATGGAATGTAAGAGCAACAAGATCCGAAGGAATGTTCAAAAGTCTGGTACAAAATTTTAAGAAATACAACATATATATTGCAGCAATCCAAGAGACAAGACAAAAGGAAAATGGGATAATGAACTGTGAAGAATATATAATTTTCAACAGTGGTACAGACAGTGGATACTTTGGAACTGGCTTTATGGTCAAAGAAGACGTAAAAAACAGAATAATAGACTTCAAACCGATATCAGAGAGAATATGTATGCTTAGAATAAGAGGAATATATAGAAAAATAACTCCAGTAAATGTCCATGCACCAAAAAATGAGAAAGACGAAGAAGAAAAAAGTATGTTCTACGAAAACCTAGCAACAACCTGGAGGCAAATCCCAAAATATGACAGCAAAATACTATTAGGAGATTTAAACGCAAAAATTGGTAGAGAAGAAATATACAAACAAAACAGTAAGCATCTAATGTCAAATGAAAACGGAATTAAACTATTAGAATTTGCTGAAGAACATTAACTGAAGATTATGAGTACTAGCTTTCAAAGGAAAGAAATATATAAAGGCACCTGGGTATCACCGGACGGTAAAACTTGTAATCAAATTGATCATGTGCTAACAGAGAAAAAATATGCGAACATAATTTAAAATGTGTTAACGCGAAGAGGTGCAGAGGCAGACACCGACCATCTGACATCTGATGGTTGCAATAGAAATGAAACAGAAACTTCCAAATAACAACCTCAATAAACTGAAGACCAGGAAATGGTATGATATGCAACAAATACAGAACGAAAAAACACAAAAAGAGTTCCAAGAACAAATAGACACGTATTCAAAGCACTCGGATCACAAAAACACAATAGAGATCGAATGGACAAGTTTTGAAAAGAATATAGGTATGTAAAGCTTCGGAAAAAACGCTGAGCAGAAAGCGAAAGAAGAAAGAAAAAGAGTGGTTCGACGAAGATTGCAAAGATGCAATGGTCAAAAAAGCAAGAGCTAGAGTCAGGGAACGACAAAATCCAAACATAGAAAATAACCTAGAGAAAAAACGCTTTAAAAGAATGTGTAGGCAGAAAAAAAGAGCAAGAATGGAAAAAAGGCTGGAACACATTGAAAACAATTATAGAAAAAAAATGTATTAATAATTTCTACCAAGAGGTGAAGAGGGAAAAAGAGGGGTATAAGCCCAAAACAATATTCTGCAATAATAAAAAGGAAGAACTAGTTACGGGAGAGGATGGGTTAAACAGGTGGGTTGAATATTTCTCGGAACTTCTAAACGATAAATCGGAGGAGCAACAGATATAAATGCCAGAGGACACAAGAGACCAAGTTGAAAAAAATAGTTCAATAGAGCCGCCAAAGATGGAAGAGATGACAAAAATCACATACGATCTTAAAATTAATAAAAGCCCAGGAGAGAATGGTATTGGGGCAGAGATTTATAAATATGGAGGAGAGGAAATTCAAAAACAACTGTATGATATAATAACAACAGTATGGGAGACAGAAATATTACCGAGTAGATGGAAAGAAGCCCTGATAAAGCCAATATACAAAAAAGGTGAAAAAGAAAACTGTAACAATTATAGAGGTATTGCGTTGCTGGACGTTGCATATAAAATCTTAGCCATCATAATTAGAAATAGATTACAAGACAGAGCAAATGCGATCTTAGAAGAATACCAAGCTGGTCACTGAGCCAAAAATCAATAATGCTTCTAGCTGTCAGTCGCATATATATACCTCGGGTCTCTCCCCACTACGTTCTTCCCGCAAACGTCCAGGCATTTCTAGAAAAACGCTAGAAGGTGCCAGCAGTTTTCCAGAAAACAAATATATTTGCTTCTATTTCTTAATGTAAAATAATTCCACAATAATTCGAAGCACCAGTAAAGCCGAAATGACTAATTTATAGACTTAAATTCGCTACAGTATTATTATCTTCAAATTTTCACTATACTTTTATATAGAGTTATTCATATTAATATTCTAAATAACTATATATGTACCTACTTATAGTAGGAGAGCCGGCCGCATCTTATATAACCTGGTCGGACTTACAGTCAAAATATATATGTATGTTGTGATTAATAGCCAAACAACTCCTTAATGGATAAAACCTATCCTCATCCAACCACTTCAAAGTACTTAAATCTTTTTTCACACTATCCCACACACTCGTTTCTTGTCGACTATTATATGAACTACTCTATGATGTAATAAAATTGTCAAGAAAGTCAAGTGGGCTGTAGTAATTAATTAGCAAACGACTCCTTGATGGACAACAACTATTGAACCACTTTAAAGCATTGGAAACATTTTTTACACCATCCCACACACTCATTTTCTATTGAATATTGTATGAAATACACTACGATCAGTGGTGTAGTGGAGCGGGAACGCGTGGGAACAGCGATCCCACACTAGTTTTCCACAGCATTCATCATCCATATCATTCATGAAGACTTAGCGTTATTCAGTTGGTTCAGATACATCCTTATTCTATGCTCTTTGGCTATTGCAGGCATTCTAAGAAATCATATAAATACGACTTCTCTTATAATTTGACAAATATATTGAGCGTTCCCCCATTAGAAAATTTGACACTACAACACTGACTATGATGTAATTAAATTGTCAAAAAAGTCGAGTGGGCTGTTTTAATCAATTAACAAACAACTCCTTGATGGATAATAGCAACTGAACCAATTTAAAGCATTGGAAATATATTTTACATCATCCCACACACCTATTTCGTATTGATTATTATTGTGTGAAATACCTATATCACATGGTGTAATAAAATTGTCAAAAAAGTCGAGTGGGATGTTTTAATCCATTAACAAACAACTCCTTGATGGATAATAGCAATTGAACCAATTTAAAGCATTGGAAATATATTTTACATCATCCCACACACCTATTTCGTATTGATTATTATTGTGTGAAATATCTATATCACATGGTGTAATAAAATTGTGAAAAAAGTCAAGTGGGCTCTTGTAAGTAATTAGCAAACAACTTCTTTACGAACAACAAATATTGAACCATTTTAAAGCATTGTAAACATTTTTTAGACCATTCTACCCACCCATTTTCTATTGAATATTGTGGTAACTTCACTAAGATGTAATAAAATTGTCAAAAAAGTCAAGTGGGCTGTTGTAATTAATTAACAAAAAACACCTTGATTGAACCAATTTAAAGCATTGAAAATATTTCTTATACCATCCCACACACTCATTTCGTATTGACTACTGTGTGAACTACACTAAGGTGTAATAAAATTGTCAAAATAGTCAAGCGGGCTGATGTAATTAATTAACAAACAACTCCTTGATGGACAACAACTATTGAACCATTTTAAAGAATTGGAAACATTTTTACACCATTCCACACACCCATTTTCCATTTCCATTGACTATTACTTTTTAAAGTGCCCTACAAATAAAAATCGAGAGGCGTCAAGTCTGCTGATCTTGCTAGCCAATGATTAGGCGTACTGGTATCAAATACTCTATAATCAAAACGGTCATCAAAATATTTGATAATAGCTCTAGAATTTAGCGCAGGAGCACCATTCTGTTGCTACCATATTTGCAGAATGTCAAAGGTATATCAAATTATACAAGACATACCCAAATTCTTTAGTCTTTCATGATAAATCAGACCCAAAAATAAATTAGCGTAACAATATTCAATCTGTAACCACTACTCAAGCCGCCACTGACCCGGCCCAAAAGCGTCACCAAGCAGAGAAGTCACCGAGTTAGTTTTCCATAAATCCACGCGCAACTGTCCTCGACATTCAACTGTCGTGATGCGTCGTCCATTAACGCTTCCTTTGCTAAAGTTTTGTCCATGGAGTCCCGTTCGAAAGTAAATTTTTTATGGACCTTCAAACAATTTATTGTCTTGCCCACTGAAGTTTACAATGAGTCCCAAATAGAGTAGAATATTACGGATATCTTTCTTAGTAATAAAGATGGAGATTTGGTTAAATGGGCCGATTTTGAAATTCGAAAATTTTTACAAATCTATTTAAAATAACTAAAAATTACTGATATCTAGAAACTCAAATTTCTCTGTGATTATAAAAGAAATTAAAAAAAAGTTACAGATAAAAATTACCTACTTTATTGAGGCAAACTTGATAATGATGTCAATATAAATAGTAACTTTCTTATGTCAAAACCCTTCGGACAAAACAATATTTATCATATTAGCAGATTTGTGAATCAGCACCGTCACTCACATAGAACGAAATCTTCAGTCACTTGATTTTATTAGAATAGTGAACAAAAAAAGATGACAAACGTCAAATGGCCTACTAGATCTTCACATGATATGGAAGATGACGTTCTCATATTTCACGAGTCGCTGAATTCAAATACGTAATTTTTGGACATACATTATCAGAGTCTGAATGTGAATGCACATTTTTCAGAAATGGAAAATATTCTCCGTCGTCTATTTATGTAGATTGAACAATTTTTATCAGCAAAATGATATCAAGCAAGTTTCACGATTCGTAGGAAATAAAATTTATGTTTTGCAGGTTGCATTGAAGCACAGTACCCTGAAAGTCATAATAAAATTAATAATTAAAATTTAAGATAATTTTTGATCAAATTTACTTCATTATTTATTTGCTAACAATAATAAATAAGTATATTTTGACTTCAGTATTTTGGCGAGAAATTAATTCGGCAACAGTGCATCTGCCAGCTAGAGTTCGGAATTTATCCGACGCAGGGATGGCTCTACATACTTTCAAGTTTCAATTTTGAATCCACTGTCACGAACTTGAATGTGTCATGGTATTTTATTATAAATTTTGCTTTTTCTTACGATTTTGTAATAATATCGCTTCAATTCTCATGTTTTCTATTTTATTTAATAAATGAATATATTTCAACTTTTATTTTAATCTTGATAATAATAAATTTCATACCCCAATTTGGATTCTTAGTTCAACAAAAAAGTTTAGATATGATTTACCCACCCTCAATCAGCTTATCTGATAGCAAATATGTCTCAGACTCTGTTTAAATAATAACTGAACACCTGCAATATTCATATTTCCCGCTAAAGGTAAACACATCTTCTAAGCAAGTTTCTCTTGCTAGTGACGACTGTTTCAGTATCCTAATTATTCTCTGTCCTAATTGTGCCCCACTTCATGCAACAGTCCGACTGCCCTAATTAGATTACGACCCAGGGACAATAATAAAGTTAACGTTTCTCCCTTACCCTACTCTACTACTCTGTAAGGTGTTTGCAACGTGTTGTCATGTTCTTGTTTGTTTTGGACAGCTGACGGAATAGTTCTCAAAGGTGGAAGTTTGAGTAAAGTTTACTTCTCATTAATTCGATTGATTCGAGTGATATAAATCAGCATGACAATTTTGTAAATAGATTTTTTTTGCAAAAAACTCTTTGACAAATGAGATCAGAAATATCTTGCATTCACTGAATACTCCAGAGGGTCAAATTAATCTATACTGTAACGAACAGACTTCCATTGTTGCACGCCGGTTAAATAGGTGGCCAACGCAACTGACCCTTGCGCCAAGGACCTGGTGACGTCTAATCATAAATAATATCTAAATGGAAGAAACTGCGAATGGTTACGACGGAAAGAGATGGAAGATATATTGTAAGAATGCTGGAGAAATGAACTGCGCAAGCGTGACAATAATCAAATTTAGATTTGTCAAGCCCGCAAAATGACAAACACGTCATGTAGGTCAAAAATACTTGTCATCCACCAAATATCCCAATAAGGGCCAGTTTCACCAACGCTAGTTAAATTTATCCAAAGGTTATTTTATACGAAAAGTATTGTTGATACAATTGTAACCATAGTTACTGTCTCAAAATAATTCCTTGATAAATGTAACTGAGTTTGGTGAAATCGGACCTAAGAAGATCAAATCTATACAGATAAATAAAGCTGAAGTGTCTGCCTGTGAAAGTACTTGGCAGGCTTCAGGAACACTTTAGTGATAGCTAATCTTCTGGGTGATGATTTATAATAATTACATCTCGGAAAAAAAAAATGGTTCCCACTAACAATTAATTAAATCGTAACTTGCTCTGTGACTGCGCCAGCTTTAGAGATATCCCCACAGTTCTATTGTCGGCGTAACTGTAGGAATGTATGCGCATGCATCATTTGCGCAAGCGACTTGATGATGAGCAGATCTGTTGCGGAATCCAGTTGCTCTCTTTAATGATAACAATTTTTAGTGATAATTATAGCTAGTAACAGTATCACTATTATTATTTATTCGAATTATGGTGAGTCAAGTAGATAAAGTCGAAGGCACAAACTAGTTTATCAATAAATATGTAATTGAATTGACTCAAAAATGTCATATCAGAATTCTTGGCACTCATATTAAACTAACCTCAGTCATCATCAGATGTTCGTGCAGAATACTCAGAGCTGAAATGCCGAATTTTGTAGCTTATTGAGAAGCTTTCAATCTACGATTCTCATAGTACAGAATCAATTATTGGTATCGACCTGAACCGATCAAGTAACCGAATGAAATTTATGTTTCATACAATCAAATATGTTAACAAAAGTAACGTTGATGAGCTGCCTAAATAAATCTGTTCAAGGTTATGTTCAATTAGAAATTCAATGATTCTTTTCTCCACATCTTTTGAGGCCAATTGAAAATATAAAGTTTATAGAATATGCGAACAAATGTTTTCTTATCTTTTTCTGTACTATTTCAGATTCACCTATTTGAACCCTATATAGCCTTGAACATGCCTTGAACAGAAGAAGGTAAGCCACCTATGTTTGCATATTCTATAGGTTTTATGCTTTCAGTTAGTGCTGAATATTTGGATACAAGATGGGTGAAGATGTTGAAAAAAAAGATTAATTATTCAATTTTTAATCAGCGTAACTGCAGGTATGTACGCGCATGCATCATTTGCGCGAGTGAATTAATGATGTGCAGTTCTGTTACGGAATCCAGTTGCTCTCTTTAATGATAATAATTTTTAGAGATAATTATTGTTAGTAACAGTGTTACTATTATTATTCAGTCGAATTATGGTGAGTTAAGCAGACAAAATCGAGGGCACATGCAATAAAATATGTTAACAAAAGTAATGTTGATGATCTGCCTGAAGAAATTTGTTTAACGTTATTTTTAATTAAAAATTCAATAATTTTTTTCCATATCTCTACCAACCTTGTAGACAAAAACAGTCAACACTAATTGAAAGTATAAAGTCTGTAGAATATGCAAACATAGGGTTGCTTACCTTTTTCTGTACCACTTTAGATTCACCTATTTAAGACTGGCAACTATATAGTCTTTAATAAAAAAAGGTGAGCAGTCTGTACTTTTATAGACTTTATAATTTCAATTAGTGTTATTTTTTTTTGTCACAAGATCGTTGAAGGTATAGAAAAAAAAAATAATTATTGAATTTTTAATTAGATATAACTTTGAACAAATTTCTTTAGGCAACGTTTTTTTTGTTAGCAAACAATCGAAACAAGACGATTTCAGCCGAGGGTGAGTGTTGCTTGCCCGAGCGAAGCGAGGGTTGGCATCGCCCTCGGCTGAAATCGTGTTTTGTCCCGTGCCACACACTATATTTTTCATAATACCTGCATTGAAACTTTCCATATTACAAATCTGTCATAACAAATTGAATATTTTTCTTTTAATTTTGCAGGTAACAAGTCGAGAATAATTACTGCTTGTGCTTTATCAATAAGATGTTGTGATGTATTTGAAATTGTCGTATTAATACTTTTTTCTTGAAACTAATCGTCTTTTTAATTTAATTTACAATTACGAATAGAACAACTGTCAAATTAACTAAGGTTATATGATCTTCATTTGGAGATTGACAATAAACAAACTTGTTTCTGCCCGGCTACACTCGCATTTTTCTAAAATTGTCTTGTTTCGAATGACAAAACAGGCGTTGAAACGAGATGTTTCAATGCGGGTATTATGAAAATTAAATTTCATTCGGTTAATGATCTATACATATTTTTAGAATTGTATTATAATAAATAGATTTTTTTTGTTTCAATTCTGTATATTTATTTTCATTTTGACGTTTCGACTTTCTATCCGAAAGTCTTCTTCAGAAAAAATTATACAAAAATAAACAAGACAAGAAGGTATCTAGATAATTACAAATTAAAAATTGAAAATATACAGATTACTAGGTGTGAACACATGAGGACCATGTCCCGTTTTTGCAACGAACACAGTTCCAAGGTCGACATGTCATAAAAAAATTCAACAGAAGAACTAAATTTCAATAATCTACATGAATATAACAAAAACAAGTGTCAAGACAAATATTTCACAAATCAGGTACGACTATAACAGAGGAATAAAATACTATGAGTCTTGACAATCATTATAGTCAAAAATGAATTAATTAATATAACGTACAAGGATGATGTTCCGTTCTTTCGGATGCACACAGTTCCAAAATCCAAACATGGCCTAAAATTTTTTTTTACATAAGAACTGAGTTTCAATAATGTACATAAACGTAATAAAAATGGAAATAAATAAATAAATTGCAAGTGCATGCTCGCAGGGGAAGGGAGATCAGGTAAGTGTTCGAAATATTTTTGAAAGCGCGCTTGTATTCAAATTAGTTTGGTCATTAGGACAGAGGTCGCTGTTGGCGCTAACGGATCTAGAGCCTGGAGCACGAAGGAGAATAATAGAGGAGCGGATACTCAGTTGAAAAATATGAAGCCTAAAATGTAATGCGGCAGACGTGAGAGAGATAGCGAGAGCGGCCCAGCTTTGCATGCTTCATATACAGAAATGAGATTATATTTGAATTTTTCTCAATAAAAAACAATTGCCAGATAAATTCAATATTTTCATTACGTTAAATACTTTATTATTTATTAAATGAAAGGCAAAAGTAAAAGAACATAAACATAAATATTTATTAAAATCTGCAATGAAAAAATGCATTATTATGAAACATGTTTTATAAACGTTTCTTTGGATAAGAGTTTTCTAATTATGAATAACAGATACATAAACAATTTTATGAAAATTTTATATTACAATGGGCGTAATAAAATTGAGAAAATACACACAAACAATTTCTTATATACCAGAAGAAAATATTAACAAAAAACTTAGCAAAACTCTCCTAAATTGCGTATATCTGTGATATTTACGGGAAAATTCCGTTCATTTTTATAATCCTTTCTGAAAACAAAATATTTTGTCACCAACATCTCATTGATGAAAATTTGTTTTTCTTTGATGGATATAATTTTCAAATCGGAAAAATTCGTACAAGTCCTGTGAATTTTGCTTTGGATTTAAGTTTATTTCTAGCGTTTATGTGTCTTCCACTAAAAATTAAAAATTATTTTAATCGAATAAATGGAAGATGAATTCTATATACATTTTAATCTTTCTCTTTTTTGCACAGCTTGGGCTTTTTCAAAGATCCATTCTGTTTTATAAGAGATTTCTTTGTTTTCTTAGAGACGCTTAAATATTTCGGGTAATTTGGTAAAATACTCGGACATGCTATTTCTTTTAGTCGGAAATATTTGAAGAACGGTACCTATCTATAATAATATATTTGTCACATAATTGAACAATTCCATACTATACTGTACGGTAAGTTTGTAACCAATTATCACATCTCTATTGATTTCAAAACATAAATAGAAATATTTATATTCTTTATTGATAAAAAGTTTTCTTGAAGTTGAATTTTTCATTAAAAGTTTAGATTAGATACGTTCAATAATTTGAAACATTGATATAACCTTGAATGTTATTATAATAATAAAAAAATTTCTTCTCACTTTTACATATCCAGACGAGCATTCTTTTATGATACCCTCGCCACTTATTTAATAAAATATCATCTTTGGGTGCAGAAAAAAAAATTCTCTTTACATGTTCTTTTAAAAATATTTCGAGCACCTATCTGATCTCCCTTCCTCCGCGAACACGGCGATTCCCAACTCGGCACATTTACGGGTAGTCTCTGCTAATGACTCCCCAACTCGGCACATTCGAGTATCTCAGGTAAAATTATAAATTCAGCGTGATCGTAGATTAATCTTTTTGTCGCTATTACTCGATCTCTGGAATTGTTCATAATATGGAAAAATGCTTTGCACTTTCAATTAACACACCGCTACTTCACTTCACCAGATAAAGTTTTCGAATTGATTTACTGGATTTAGTGGACAGTAGTGTTTTTCCGAATTGGCTAGTTATCTCGCGAATTGATTTCTTTGATGTTGTTGATTGAACTGTTAGATTGATAATAGATAGCTACTAAACAAAACATTTTAATTTACATTTTTCTTAGGTGTTAAGCCGATAATAGGTTTTTCTGCGAATACTTGTTTAAGATGTGCCGAGTTGATCATATGGATTACCACCAACCCTTGACTGATGTCCCATCGGGAGATTAAATGTTAAATTTTTTCTATGATGTCTTTTTTGCTTTACGTATATTTTGAACGTCGTTTTAGCAGTTTCCTGGAGTTTTTCATGTGTAACTATTTCTCATTCTATTGTATATTTATTTTATTTTTCGAAAGTTTTTTTATTAAGAACTTTGTACATCATTTGAACTGGAAATTGTTTGTTGTTAGGAATTTTTTGAGATTTAATTTTATCTTTTATTTGTAAAAGATTTAGTTTTACCTAGTTATATTGTTATATTTATTGTTGTGTAGTCTCGCCGGTATCACCTTGAAAATGACCACCGAGTGGTCGAAACAGGTCGGTAATTAAATAAAATTACGAGAACAGCGTGAATAGAAGACTTTTTGAAGCTTTTATTTCTAAAAACCATCACCTTCTCTCTCCAACTGATATGTGTCAAGGACGTGGCGACGTCTAGTGGAAATTTCTGGTAAGTCACTAGAAATTTCTGGAATCGTTGAAAAATAGTGGCTGCAGTTATAAAAACCGGGGAACAAAGCCTAATAAGACAATAGTAAATTGTAGTGAGAGTAGTGAGTAAGACGAACAAAAAATAAGACAGACAGTAAGGAAGAGGCGATCGAAATAAATACCGCGTCAAAGTTATATTGGTTGATTGGTTACGGAACCGCGCAAAAATGATCAAGTAAAACGAACAAATGGAATTAAATGAGAAAGTTGATAAATAAATAGAGAGACAACTGGAAATAAATAAGAAGCGCTTGAAATAGATAAGAAGACAGTGCTCGGTGCGAATAATCAATAAGTGTAGCGTTAGTGACTAATTTAAGTGTCGATAATAAGTAGAAATATAAATTAGTGATCAATTATAGTTATTGTGACGAATTAGGCTCCAAAATCCGTCACAGTTGCACATCCCAGAGCCTTCTGCTACCGTCAATAATTTTTTTAGTCCATCAAAATTAATTTATCTCTTGCACATCCTGTAAATTTCAAATTCAGTGATTCTGCTTGAACATACAACACCGCTTACCGTAAGTTCATCAGTCTTCAACTACTTTAAATCCGTTTTAATATATTTCACATGTGGTGGAATAACATTACTGTTAGCGCTAATATGAATTTCATTTAAAAACATGTTAAGTAAGGTTTCATTAAAATTTGGGTATAAATAAGGCCTTCTGGCCGACTTAAGTCACTTCTTTGTAAGTCCAGTCTTCTGAGCAGCCGTTCCAAAGTACGCTTCCATCTCCGATACTGAGCGTCATCTGCAGAGTGTTCACCGTCTAAGTGAAGTTTTTGTGCTAAGTCCGTTAGCACAACTGTCTGACACAATTTGTGAGTTTGTTTGTTTTTTATAAGTCCGTAAAAGGAACTTAGAATATTTTTGCTGCTTTGCACTTAGAATATTTTTGCTGTTTTTGAACTTAGAATATTTTCTAAATAATTTACCGTAGAAGCACCGCTGACGAAGTCTTCGTGATTTCGCAGCGTTTGATTGATATAACGTAGAAGCACCGCTGACGAAGTCTTCGTAATTTCGCAGCGTTTGATTGATTTAACGTAGAAGCACCGCTGACGAAGTCTTCGTGATTTCGCAGCGTTTGATGATTTTAACGTAGAAGCACCGCTGGCGAAGTCATTATGCTGACTTCACAGTGTTTGAAATACTTAACATAGAATCACTGCTGGAGGGGTCACCTGATGACTTCACAGTACCGAAACGACTTAACGTAGAATCACTGCGGGGGAGCAAGTCTGGTTCCACCCGCATAGAACGAGTAGTAAAGTTAATCCACCGTTTGGGAAATCGCTTCACGATTTGTTTGTTTTAAAGTTTTTCGTCATCTGCGACCGCCTGGATCCGTACTGCGACCGCTTGGATCCGTACTGCGACCGCTGGTGTTGAGTGTCATGTTCAGCCGATCCGTCACCGTCAACCAAGTATCTCCGTGCAAGTTCCTGTAAAATATATGTTCTATGTTCACCGTCATCGTTTTGTGTAATAAATCTCATTGTGATACCTACCTCCTGATGATTATTTTTGACAATCCTAACTCTTTCCCTCTGAGCTATCCAGCCGTCTGCCTTAGAAACTGCGTCACCGACCGTATTGGCGCCCGAGCACACCGTCAGTAGTTTTCAACAGCGAAGCCAAAAGTAACTAACCCCGCCATCAGCCAAGGGTATCGTTACATTATATAAGAATAGCCCAAGGTAAAAATAAATTATTAATCCACGAACAAGAGTTTAAATTTTGTTACAATAATATTAAATTGAAGTACATTATGTAGCTGGGTTCATAGCTACTAATAGCTTAATTGAACAAATAAAATAGAAACTCTGTACCTCCGAAACAGTGGAGATGACGTCGACTGATTTGGTGGAGGCGTCGGGCCAACGGTTGGTTCAGTAAAAACATCGCTAATAAGTGAAAATATCAAACAGTGGTCAATTTTAGTTATATAAGAGTAGTCTAAGGTAAAAATATATTTGTAGCCCATGAGCAAGAGTTTAAATTTCATTACAGTATCAACAATAAAACTGTACTTTTAATCACGGACGAGATGATAGCACATGGTCTGGAATGATGATGAGGTAGCGGTGCGGCAAGATCGAATTAACATAGAAGTCTCTCCTATCGCAGTTTCGAGATTGAAGAGCCAGTTGCAATATTTAAAGTAAAAAACATGAAAGTATTTTACTGTATTTTTTTCTAGACGTAATGGTGCGTAAAACTTGAAATAAAGAATTTTTTTGTGAAAAAGGGTGCTTTCCAGTATGAATTTTTTATAAATTATGAGGATAGTTGACGTAACACAGCACAATTCTTGCTTTATACATCTCTGAAGGCGGATTAATGTCCACATTCTTTAATCCCACGAGGTCAATCAGGCCAGCATGAATTTTGCGAGGTCGAGGCCGAAGGGTCTGAATTGCCTTTATAGCCTAACGCTTTATCGGGCGTTTTTAATTTTGAATTTTGCGAGGGAAGCGCAAGTAAAACTTTAATGTTGCGAGCTTAGACTACACATTTTTACAATGAGAAAATATCATTTCATATTATTTATTTATCGTTCGAAAATAGAGCAGAATTAGGATCGTAACAAAATTTAAAACTGCTCTCAGGAGTTTCATGATCTTCAGACATGCAAACTTGTTCACATGGGACATAGTCAACATTTGCTACTCGCACCACGCTTGTGTTCCAAGTGCACTAACTAGCGCCGCAAAAAATCTCTAGATAAATAATTCAACTCTGGGAAAGTCAAATATTACCCGCATTCGAGACTCATTTCATGCATATTGTCTCGAACTGTAAATAAAACATTTCTTCCTCCTATTAGCCAAAGTTTTAAATTGCAGCGACCTTTTTTATAATTATGGATTATATTTTCTGTTTCAAGCTCAGGAAATATTCTTCAGTTCAGGAAATATTGTTAGTTTTTCATAAAAAAACGAATGATTTCTGTACAGCTTGACTTTATTTTAATCTTGGAGGAAATTAATTTCAGATAATTAGGAGGTGGTTTATTCAAGATACAATAAACTTTAATTAAAAAGAAGTAAAGAAACATGAACAATGAACTGTGTTCCATACCATATTCGCTGTTCGATTTATTTCGGAATATTAATTCCAGCAAGATGGATGAAATACAAAATAAGAAAAACTGTTCAGATTAAAATGAAGCGAGATAAAAAATTTAATTCTGCAATTCAAACTGAAATAGTAGATTCAAAAGTAGTCCTTTTAATTATTCCCTTTTATGTTGAGACGTATGAAGGCCATAAATAATTGAAAAAGTGATGTAATCCAAAGGTAAATTTCTATAAAATGTTTGTATTTTGAAATAAAATTAATGGGCAAGAAAACAACAAGTTGAATAATTATGTAATAAAAACTGTTGAGAAAACGAGATAAAAAGTTCTTTTGTTGGGAAAGCTTTTGTTCTTCTATTAAAATTATTAAAATTTATTGGCCTGCATTAATAATATCCAGTTACGCATACTTTGCTTTCTTTCACCACTATCATAAACAAAGTTAACCTCACTCATTGGTTATTTCCATACTGGAAAAGTTTGTTTTTAATTAAAAGTGGAATAGACAAAGGTAAGGTTTCCAGGTAAAACTTTCTGAGTTTTGCTCAAGAATTAAATTACTGTAACAAGCTACAAAAAACAATATTCTTTATTGCAACATTCTTTGGCAATAAACTTATGCTTCCTAGAATATTTTCTGTTTCTTTGATCTACTATATTTCATTAAAAACTTACAAACAAGTTGGCATACCACATATATACATAATTCGTGATACGAATTTTGCTTCAAAAAAAAAGCCAACTTACTTTTTAAGACTTTATTATTATTTGTTCTTGTCCCTCCCCTATACACGCACTTTTTCCAGCAGTGATTCTTCTCCTGGAGCAGTCCTGGATGACTTTTGAGGTCTGTAACGACTTTGCTTTGATGTCAGCACTGAATTCATAACAAAAAAAATCATTCAATAGTTTATATATATTCTATTAGTCTAGTTCTAGTTGTTGTGGTGTGGCTCAAGTTTCGTTGTAAAATCTGGGTGTTTTAAATTAAAATTTAGGGTAAAACAAGATTAAAAGTCATATCGATGCACCGACGTAAGCTAAATTAAAGTTTTAAAATTGTTTCGCGTAATTAAAGAAGTTTTTCGATTAAGAAACAGTTAAATTCTCAAATTCTGCTGCAATAAAAATTAATTATAAGTTCAATTTATATTACGACAATTTAATAATCCATTCCAGTGTACCTAAATCTTGAAATATGTTTGATACACTGTCTTTTCTTAAAATATATTGTCATCCTGATTGTCATTTGAATTTTTACTTACTTGTACAAAGTAAAAGTAAGTATTGTGTATACGACAAAGTTCACATATCGAGATTTTGATGGAAATATCCGTTTTGAGCATCCCTGAATCCATTTTGACTATTTTCGGCTTGATGTGAGTCCATATGTGCGTACGTATGTTCGTAACTCGCAAATCTCAAAACTCGTCAAATGTATAATACTAAAATTTTGTAGATAAGACTGGTCCAGGGTCTAGTTGTACACCTCGCATTATGGTTGCATTCGTCTATACCGAAAGTGCACTTTACCTGAAACTTTTTTTGAATTTTCTGCATAAATCCAGAATGGCTAGCCGTAAGATACTGAAATTCAGTATTTGAGATTGCTGTGGCATCTTGATGGTTATGTTTTTTTTTTGTACTAATCGACTGAGCCAGAAGTGCACTTTATATAACAGACTTTGCGAATTTTCCACATAAATTCAAAACAATCAGTCATAGAATATTGAAATTTGGTACTGAGCACTTCAATAACATCTAGTTATACTCCTCGTATTATTATTGCAATTGTTTGTACCGGAAGTGCACTTTACTCGAAACATTTTTTGAATTTTCCGCATAAATCCAAAAGGATTGAACGTAGAATGTTATAATTTAGTATTTAAGACGATAGTACCATCTAGATGCTCATATCCTATTTTCAAGTCGTAGCATCTTTGAAATCAGTATTTAGAAATGTTGTAACTTAAGAATGATAACCTACTGTTCTCATAGCAACCGACTGGACCGAAAGTGCACTTTACCTGACAGATTTTTAGAATTTTTTGGATAAATCCGAAACGATTAGCCGTGGAACGATGAGATTTTGTGTTTGATTATCGTACTATTATATGCAAAAAATATATCCAACGATGTACAAGTAAGTCACGGGATGTCCACGTCAGATTTTTTATTTATTACAAGAGAAAAGCTATTGAAATAGCAATGTTATGTGCAATATATCTATAAAATAAATAAGTAATAAACTAAATAATAACAATTGCTCAAAATTTTCTCCGTTGGCTTATATATACAAAGAACTAGTTTAGGATATAAATTATTTATCAATCATCGAAGTGTTCTTCCGTCAATATTATTGAAAAAATAAAATTGATTATAATTTTTCAATTCTTGTACATTATGGTGAATATTGTTGTTAACTTCATCTTATTATAATTATTATGTGCAGGTGCTCCATCTTGATGGTAATGAATGTTTCTTACAAGGTTATAAAATAGTTATTTGAGTATCAAAACCAGTAAGTACAGTTTACCGATTGAGAATAATAGTTTGGAGGCCGAGCCTTGGCGAGATTTCCAGATATTATACGAAATCGGTACTGTACTTACTGACCGTGATGCTTACAAAATTTTTTGCAGGATTGAAACATCCAAAATATGCATCGGAATATTCTTTTTGAAATTGAATTACTACTGATGATTGTTTATTCGCTGTCAGCTGTCAAGTTTGACATTTTATTGTGAATATTCAATTACAAATAAAGATAAATAAATGAATATTTTTTGTGAAAATCTACAATTTTTTACTTACCGCGTTTGCCCATTATTGTAAGCTAGCATAACCATGGTAAGCACAGTTTGCCGGTAAAATCAACATACCACCTCAAATAGAGGGCCGGTAAACACATGAAAACGCTCAATCGTACAAAAAAGTATTTATCAAACGTTTATACTCACTGTTCAGAAGAAAGCGCATCAATAAAAAACGTAGTAAAATAAGTTAGACCTGCACAAAGCTCAAAAGATAATTTTATTCCAAACGACCAATAGTAATTTTGTATCGAAGTAGTGGAAGTTTTATGGCCGATAAATTTTTAGCATGTGTGCTAACATTTTGTAATTACAGCTATAAATAAGTACAAAGATTCTTTTTCTTCTTTTCATCCTTGTAAATCTATACATCGTGTTGTAAATTTCAAACAAATAAAATTCAATAATGTGCAATTGCTTCTTCCCGATTTTTTTTCTATTTTACAATTCAAGTGAATAATGTCGATGATTCCTGTCTCGCCAGCTGGTCAAAAAAATTCGCAAGATCTTTGCAATCATTGGAAGATGTAAAAACCGTGTCATTATCAGAAAAATAAATTTATGAAGTTATTATTGTATTCACAATCACAATCAATTGGATCACACGTAGATCAGGCGTTCGTGACAGAAAAAAATGTGCAGCTTTTGACAGATAGCCATTTATAAGGAAGATACTTACAGCTGTAAACTTAAGATGTTTGTATTCAAAAGTCTTCTGTTAAGTGAAATAAATTTTTATTGGTTCAATAAATATTGTATATTATAAAATTATGATCATTCTTCATCTTCATTAAAATGTTTCCGTCAAGATATTTCTATTTCTGTTTGTTTTGATGTATAAAGATTCAAAAGGTAATTTCCTTGATTCAAATCATTGTAAATTATAGAAACTTTTAATATACTTTTCTTACAAAGTAATAAAAAATCTGCCACGTGTATCGGCACACTCGTGCAGCCTTGATGAGGGCGCATCAAGGCTCATCCCCTGTGAACGGCTGCAAGTACGTCTGCCGCCCTCGATCTCTGCTATCGGATCGAAACATACGTCTTGTACCGGTTTTACATAAATCGCGAACGAATTGCATCCCACCGAATGATTTACAAGATCGTACTCTGAATCAAATGGAATTCCGGGAAATTTACACCGCGAATGAGATCCGTGAAATGAGGTTAATACTCTTTAGTTTATTTTGATGGATTTTCTCTGGTTATTTATCATAAATCAGATTTGTTTTGAGCTATTTATGGACTGAAAACAAGAGTGTCACGTTTTCATTATATAACTCAATTTTTATAGATTCTGGTGTCCCAATATTTCATTACTAACAAAGAGAAATTTTCGTGATTATTCATTATTTAAAACGAATTTCCATCATCATCACGCAGTAAGGTGAGACTTTTAATTACAATTCGTCACGCTTCGTAAAAATTCCGTCAGTAGCGCTAAGGGCGTCAGAGAACGTCGCACGGGAAATTATGAATAAATTTTCATTGATATTACTACCATAATAGTGCAGATGAAGCGGTTATGACGTAAAGCAGGGCTCTAAGCAACCTTGGTTGAAATTCGAGGGGCAGGAACGGATTTAGTAATATCTGCAAAATAAAAAATTCTTATCTGGACTCGCTAGACTCGTAGACATCAGACTAAAGTCGAACACTCATAGACAGCTGACCGTGAGGACAACTAATTGCAGCGAGCCGCTGGGCAGCCGACACTGTCTCTACAGTCAGCTGCAGGTCTATTTCTTTCGGGCTTTATACCCAAAAGCTAATTGATCCGAATTTGACCTATTGCCCTAAGCCATTGCTATCTAGGCTTTGTAAAATAAATTATTGTGAATCCATTTATGTCAGACTATATACAGCAAGTCGCGGGAAAGCATCCGTTAAAAATAAAAAAAAACGAACAACAATGGCAATTCAGCAATAAGATTATGAAATATAAACACCAAAAGAATCACAAAATAACATGGACTTCTCCAGATAATAAAATTCAAACACAAATAGATCACATACTAGTCACATAAAGAAAACAACTATCCATAACAGACGTAAAAATCTACAGAGGTGAATGAGCTTACTCGGACCACTATATAGTAACCGCGACACTAAAAAACAAAACGAAAAATAGCTCAAAAAATGGAAATACAAGAGCTAAATGGAATAGAGAGAATATGAATGACGAAAATATATGAGTGAAGTACAAAAAATAAATAGAAAGCAATCTGAAAAAGAAAAGACCAGAAGTAGATGAAATAGATGAGAATTGGGAATTGACAAAAAATAGCATAGATATAGACAAAGACCACAATATCACTAGAAATAAGAAAAGCTGGTTGATTGCAGAAAGCAAAGGAATATTGGAAGAAAAAGTTACCGCAAGGTTAAAATGGATATCAAGAGAAAAAAATAAGATAAGAAAATATGAAAGAGTGAGAGATAAATAGGACAAAAAGCCTTAGGAAAACCAAGAGAATATGGATAGAAAATAAGAGAACAAAAAAAAACCAAAATAAGTCCTACGAACATAAAATATATGGCATAAAAGATGAATCTGCAATATAAACAAGTATGGATCGAGCATTTCAAAGTATTGCCAACAGGTACTGGATAAAACTTGGAAAGATGGAATATAAGAAGACACCGAGACAGAAACAATAGCAGAATCTACTTTCAAAGAAATAGAAAGTGTATTAAGAAACAGTCGCAATGGGAAACCCCCTGGAAAAGGCAAAATTCATACAGAACTCGTAAAGCAAAGGGTCCAACACTAGAACAACAAATATATGAGCTAATACATAGAATATGGAAGATAGAAAAAATACCAGAAGATTTGGAAATAGGACGATTGTAACAATTCATAAGGAAGATCAAAATGTATACCACGCACAAAATACTGTCTACAATAACACAAAGAAGGTTAATAAATATCGCAAGATCTACCGTCGGACAGTACCAATGCGGTTTCATCAAAAGAAAATCAACAACGGACGCCATACATGTAACATATAAAACAAATTATTGAGAAAACCATGGAATATAACATGAATACAAAAATATTGTTCGTAGTTTTCAAACAAGCGTTTGCCTCAATTAATAGAGGAAAACTGATGACAGCTGTTGAAGAACTAGAAGTACCAGGAAAACTGAGGAGACTAATAAAACAATGACAATATGAAAAATTAGTATATAACCTAAAAACGGTTAAAGGAATATTACAACTAATAATAACGAAAAGTAATAACACTGGATTATAAATAAATATCAACAAGACAAAAATAATTAAATCCAGAGTAATAACAGAAGACAAGGAAATAGAATTTGTAGAATTTACTTTTAAAAAGGTTCAATAGATTCAAATACCTAGGTGTCACAATAGCAAATAAAGGAGAAAGAGAAGTAGAAATAAAAAAGTAGATAGCAACAAATAAAAAATATTGAGAAGTGAAAACTCTATCACAAATAACAAAAATAAGAATATATAAAACAATAATAAGACGAATAGCACTCTATGCTGCCGAAAAAATGACAATGACGAGAAAACAAACAAAGAAGATTTGATCGTAAAAACAATACTAATGCCAGAAAAAGTATCAGAAAACGAATATAAACCAAGAATGAATTCCGAAATAGAAAAAAATACTCAATTAAGTCAATCCTAAAATGGAACTTAGCAGGAGGAAAAATAAGAGGAATTCCAAGAACATCATGCAAAAAAGAAGTGAAATGAGATTTAAAAACGGTGGAAATAACAAAATGAAAAGAGAAAACAAGAGCTAGGAAGAAATGATTAATATAAAGAATCGCATCTGAAACCAGAAATGAAGAGTGATTCTCTCCAATAAACTCCTACTATATTCTTATAGTGAAAAATTGCATGATGGATATTTATATACTATGCTGTATCATGTTCTATGTTCTTCGCTCGCTGACTCTTTCTTATGGAAATTACCTAGAATATACTCTATAACTATAATAAAAGTCTGTATTTTCTACTTTGTTTTTGTCAATATCCAGTAGGTAATCGGATTTCATAAAATCATTTACCGTAAAATTATTCAAAATGGGGTCAAAATTGAGCAGGAATGTGCAATAAATATAAACATGACTTTTACATGTAAAATAGAGGATTACCATCACAAAAGGCTCTTGATGGATATGAAAACTTCTAAAAATATTCGGATATTACTGTAAGAGAACCAGTGTTTTATGTTGGAAAAATTTTATGGAAACTACTTTCTTTGTGAGTTCATATATCCTGTCTGCCCGCACTAAACGAACTGGACTTTATTCCAAAATCGTTATCTATATAAAATGCTTCTCATAATCTCATTGAAAAATACTGTATTGTTAGATTCAAATTAAAGTATTGAATATGGCAGTTGTGATGCGGGTTGCATAGGTCACAACCAGAAACTATAATTTGAAAATGAAGAGAATAATTATGTGAAATAGGTATAAATACTTCAAATTATCGTTAAATTTATTGTTTCATTAAGGTCTGATTGCATAAAGCCTTGTTATTTTAATATATGAATCTATAATGAATATAAATTATTGTTTAGATACTACAAACAATACTTTTCTCTTATCTTTTTACTCTTTGTCCTTGTCCTGTATGATGCAAAAATGTTAGTCACCTTAAGCATGTGCCAATACGATACATAATTTGTAAAGTTGTAAAGTTGAAAATTTAGTGCCTGGAATACAAGTTAAGTATTAAGGTCAGTAAATACAGTTTACCGATTGAGAATAATAGTTTGAAGGCCGAGCCTTGGCAAGGTTTCTAAATATTATGTGTAATAACCTGCATTGAGTGATCCTTAATTTTTGGCCCAGTTGGAGAAGGGAATTAAAAAGATAATGGAATATCCGGAGCAATATCTTAAAGTCCATTGCGCAGTATCTAAAGACGCCTCTGATATGATTTCAAAATATCTGAATGTTAGTAACTGGAAAGAACATGAAGAAAACATTCTTGATATCGGATGTGGTCCTGCTGACAATACTTGGGAAATTCTGCGACCAAATCTTCCAAAAGGAACCAAAATTTTTGGTGCGGATATCTCAGAAGAAATGCTCAAGTATGCTTCCAAAAAATATCCTGAGATAGAATTTTTCCACTTGGACATTACAAAAAAAATCCCTGAAAACTTAAAGGGAGCTTTTAATCACATTTTTTCTAATTATTGCTTACACTGGTGTTTAGATAAAAGGTGAATATGTGTTATACTATTCCACTTCAATGATTTCAAGACTTCAATTAATTATTGAATGCATGAATATTTCAGGCAGACGATGAAGAACTTGAATGACTTATTAAAACCGAGAGGAGATTTATTTGCGATTTATCTATCATCTCATCCATTTTTTACTGCAATTAATAAGACTACCTCCATACAGAAATGGAGAAAACACATTGAAAGACCTAAAGCTTATGCAGATTTCAATGGAGCTCATCATAATGATGTGAAGAAACAACTGAGAAATATATTGAAGGACGCGGGATTTGAAATATCTGTTTGTGAAGTTATCCCAAGAAAGATGTCATATCCTAATATCAAAGTTGTGAAAGGTAATTGTGATTTTATTAACGGGATTGTCGAGAAATGTGGCCATCTTGATTTCATCACAGTAATTAATAGATGTTTTCGAATATTTTTCCTGTATTATTTTCTTCCCTCCTGTCTATCTTATGCTTTTTCTCTCTTTTCTAAAAGACTATTTTGGATTTTTTAGGCGCAATTTCCCCTGCTTCAATCCATTGTCAATTTAAGAAAAAAATTATTCAACACGTGCGACTTGTCGGACTCACCGCTAGTTTCAATATTCACGTCGGACAATATTTTTTTTATTTTATAATCAAAAAATCTTCCGATTAGTGTAAAAATCAATATGATGGTAATACTTTCTCAAGGCATCATGAAATTGGCGTGTTTAATTAACCCTCGCTGAAAAACGCTCCCAAATCAAGAATTTTGCCAAATGTAAAAGCTGTCGGACTCATCACAATAAAGCCACTCACAAAGTTTCAAGTGAGCGGTAATCATCGAACAATTTAAGCCCTGTCTCACGGACTAATACTATAAAGTATTGTATTAATACTGTAACGAATTTATAAACTTATAAATTAGTCATACCCATATTGTCGGCTCTCAAATTATTGTAGAAAAATTCTACATTAAGCATTAAAAACGGATATAGTTGTATTCTGGCAGTTTCTGGGGATTTACGCGTAAAATTCTAAATTATTTCTCGATTCTTTCGAGTCGTTTACTAGAAAATTCCAGAAAGGCAACCCGAGAGTCACGGCAGCAGTCTTTGTTGAATACGCACGGAGTTAACATGTAGAAATAAATTATCTAAGTTGTTAATGTATGAATTTGATTAATTACAAGTTTTAATCTAATTTTAGTCATTAAAAACATATTAGTCATTTTTATCGTCATTCTAATTAACTATTTAAATAAATATTCCTGTTAGTAAATTTTCACACTTCAACAAAATAAATAAACGTTACAATACATTTTCCAGATTTGCTTCATGCTGTTAATCCGCATTTGTCAGAAATACCGCAAAACCTAAAAGAAGAATTTGCTGAAGAGGCCATACAACACCTAATAGAAGATCTCAATTTAAAAGATGGAGAAGAAGTTGTCACAAACTATGATATTATAGTTATAAGCGCTATAAAAATAGACTTGAATAATTTGAATTAATGTCTGTAATATTGTTATGTTCATTGTGCTCTAATTAAAATGAAATAATCTTCAAAATTCAAATTGTGTCTTCCCTTTAGAATGGATAGAAATATGTACAAAGAACTCTAAGCAATAAAAGTTGATAGAGAATGAACTTTCTAACGTAGGTACCAATTTCGCACATGTTCCTATTTTTCCATATTTCACTTCCTTAGTCGCTCAATTTATCTATTTTTTTGCTACAATTTAATTATTCCAAATTAATTATTTCAGACCAAATAGATGGATGATGGATACGTGGAACATTGAAAGCATTGGATACCCAATAGTAAAAAAAATTGAAGAACCATCTTGATGATGAAAGCGCATTTTTGACAGCTCATGAATGTTTGTTAGTTGTTACCTCAGAGATTTCGCAAATTACCATCTCCCACAATCACTGAGCTTGAAATCAAGCAGTTTGGACAAACCTACGAAACAGCAGCTTTCATTTAGTACCAATTTCAAGTTGATTATTTGATAGCTACCAGTGGCGTGCAGTCCATATGTGCAGGGTGTGCACTGCACACCCTATGAAAATATTAGAAATTACGTATATAGAATTAATATAATGGTTTATTGGATACTTCATTTTGTTTCACAAATTTTCGTATATAATATCACAAGGGACTGTAATTTTATCAATAAATTTTTCTTGAAAACATTGATTACCAAGCAACATCGTGAGAGTCATCTGTCCGATCAAATCACGAGAGCTCAAAGGATGTTGCTTAAAGGTAATCAATGTTTGAAAGAAAAATTTATGATAAAATTAAAGTCGCGAGTGGTATTTGTGGAGAATATTTCTCGAATGAAATTGCTACTATAAGTACCTATTAAATAATGCTAGTTGCAACTACTAACCTTTTTTATTGGAAAATGCACTAAATTGTCTCCATATACTCTTGAATTTTTAGACTTTTTGTTTTCAATTTCATTACTTTCGGCGAAAAATTCATTTCCAAAACGATTAAATTTTGACATATCCGAAAACTAATTGTTTGTTTATATTAGAACTGTGTATTGTTTCTCCATGACAAAGGCAATTTATCGCAATAAATCGCTTGCCAACGGGAATTTACCGAGGTAACGGGAATTTTCAGGGGTAAACTCTCGTTGGCAAGGAATTTATTTTTATAATTGTCATTGTAACTATGCAAAATTTGTCAGTATAATTGACATGAGTGAAATAATCATTATAAAATCAGAGAAAGAGCGTATTTTATCTATTTATGCAACCAGAAATATGGGCGTGCCTCGCGGGCTACTCTGCTATATATTTGAAACGAATGTCGACGCTTGCCTTATAGATTTCTCCCTGCACGGCGAGCGTGGTCTGTTTGGCATAGAGTATTAGGAAAGTGGAGGAATAGAGTCTGACAGAGAAAAAGCATACCGAAATTAGCAGATCTCCTATCGCTCGTTCTCTCTCGCTGCGTGCAGGCAGATTTTCTGCACCGAGAGCAGAATATTCAACATTTAGTTGTGTTCTTTTTTTGAACGCCTTTTATAAGTTTGTTCAAATAGTTGAAATATTGTTATTTGTTATTTAAGACAATAATATTAGGTAAACACTTATTTTATACGTTTCTTAAATTATTTATTTTCCTAAAATTATCATTTGTAAAATGACAACTGAAAATAAATCTGTCATTTGTGATCTACTGGAAAATCATTTTTCATGTCGTGATGTCGAAACGAAAAATGAAATTATGAAGACAAGACCAACGCCAGACATAAAACTCACTCAAAATATCAAAATTAAAGGCTAGCAGTCTGTGCGACATTTCCAAATTAAAATATATAAAAATTTAAATGGATTGCTAGTTGTTGCGAGAAAAATAAGCTGTATTGTTGGCCATGTATATATCCCCTGCCTCACCACCGACTGTGCACACCTATCCCAGAAAATCACCGTACGCCACTGATAGCTACATAATTTGTGCACATACAAACTCGAAAAGACCTTTCGATCTTCATTGATTAGTTATAAATAGTAAATAAAAAAAAAAATCCCAGTAAATTTCCTCCAAAACAACAGATTCAAGAAAATAGATAACGGGTGGTCATATACTAGCCAAAATTGATCATAAAAACAAAAGTTGAACTCATTCTGAAACTAATAACATCGGCAACCGCATGTCAATATCATGTGTAAATCGCGAGATATTGAGATACATAATTTCTACTCTAAAATGGGTACTATCCCATATAAATTCGAGATTTAAGGTACAGAATTCAATTACTGACATGTTGCTCATTCTGTGCAGCAATTTTCAGATTTTAACTATGCATAGTTCAGCAGTAATTATCTTTTGAATTTTTATTCCAATTTTTACCCAAAACTTGGTGTATGAATAAGAAAATCTGGCAGTTTGTGTAAGCCTACAAAACAGCATCTTTCATTTAGTACCTGTTTCAAGTCTGTAAGTGCTGTAGTTGCTGAGATCACAGCGTTACGCCAGCCAGCCAGACAGCCAAAGTGCATTTAATAGCGTATTTTTCTTGTAAAAATGCGCTAAAAATATTTAAAATGAGGAAATGAGATTTCCAAAATGATTATTTTTTCACTTCCCCGATCTATATAATAATAGTATATTCTATTCTACAATAAGTATTGGAATGGCCTATATTCTGAACGAGCGAAAAGTTTGTAAACCGAGCCGAACCAAACTAGAGACTATACTTTCTCTAACAAGATTTTGGAAATTCGCCAATATTTCAGAGGAAACTTAAAAAATTATTAAATGTCAAACGTCAAATCCAGATATGAATACTTGAATTGTTAGGAAGTAACCATGGTAGTAGCCAAACTAACAGCTTCTGATCCGTCAAAATGATTCAAAAGGCTTACAGAATCATTCTGAACGGCATACGGAATCATTCTAAACGATTTTTTGGAATGTCATTCGTTCCAGCTTAATTTTTGGTTATGGAATATGCAAATTCCATAACAGTGTTGGAGAAAAGAAGTATTGTAATCGTGATTTTTTGACAGTTCGAGATTTTGATGGATCTTTATATTTTAGACAATACTTATCCGGAAACACATAATTTTAAAAAAGTAGGACTTGAAAACGCGTACGAATTTTCGACTGAAATTTTATACTTCAGTTTTTCATCGAAAAACTAGGTTCTTATTTCTTTGATGTAACTTTTCAGTTTTTTGCGTTTATTTTATAAACGGTAATATTTATCATAAAATATGACATGACTAAAATTGATCCTTTAATAATTTGGCACAATATTCACTTGAAATATTTTTGTAACGATACCCTTCGCTGATGGCGTGGTTGGTACTTTTGACGTCGTTGTTGAAAACTGCTAACGATGTGCTCGGGCGCCAATACGGTCGGTAACGCAGTTTTTCTATGACGGACGGCTGGATAGCTCAGACGGGAAGGGTTAGGGTTTTTAGAAATAATCATCAGGAGGTAGGTGTCACAATGAGATTTATTACACACAAACAATGACGATGAACATAGAACATTATTTTACAGAACTCTTGCACGGTGATAACTTGGTTGACGATGACGGAACGGTTGAACATGACACTCGACACCAGCGGTCGCAGTACGGACCCAGGCGGTCGCAGATGACGAGAAACTTTCTATGCGGGTGGAACCAAACTTGCTCCCTCACAGTGGTTCTACGTTAAGGTGATTCGATACTGTGAAGTCACCAGGTGACTCCTCCAGCAGTGCTTCTACGTTAAATCAATCAAACGCTTCGAAATCACGAAGACTCCTTTAGCGGTGCTTCTACGTTAAATAATCAAACGCTTCGAAATCACGAAGACTTCTTCAGCGGTGCTTCTACGTTAAATAATCAAACGCTTCAAAATCACGAGGACTTCTTTAGCGGTGCTTCTACGTTAAATACTCAATTCATTTGTTATTATTAAAATTTGAGTTATTATAAAATTAGTTATATTTTCCTGAAGCAAGAAAATAATGAGAATCATGATGAGAAATTAGAATTATTATCACTCATATCTAGACATCACATGCAAATGTTCATCGATTGTTTTTTTTTTATAATAATTAATTTGGCTCTACCGTGTTTGGTATCAAACTGAAGCTTTTGCGAGGATAATTCAATTCTAGTAGAAGGGATGAGAAAATGTAGTTGAATTAGTTTTTACTACATAACTACATTCACTGCGTAGTAAATGTAGCAAATCAAAAATGTCGTAAACTGTGTGTAGTAAATGTAGTAAACTTTTTGATTGGTTAATTCAGGTGTTATGTGTTCACGTGACGAGTCCTCCATACTAAGAGAAAGCTTGACATCTGATCTGATTAATTGTGTAAACTAATATTTGCTCTGATCAATATTAAATTGTTATAATAATTGAATAAAATGTGATAATTCTACAAACAAATGAATTAAAAACTGCAATATTCATTTATTGTGTTCATCCTTTTTTTTCTTATTACTTTATTGTGAAATTTTTATATAAATATTGAGTTACAGTTGACTTGACACATTCTATATCAATCTTTTAATTCAAATTCAAATTGTCGTAAATGTTGTTAAAATAATGTAGTTTGTTACTTAATTCATCATGTAGTAAATTGAATTTTGTACTGTACCTAGCAAATAATGTCGTAAATGTAAAATTTACTACAAATACATCCCTAAGTATCAAAGAGGATACTTAAACGATTCTTAATTATTGTTTCTTTAACAAATTATTCAATTGATGTCTAGTTTGGTATCAATTTAAAGACCTCGGGGAGATAAGCTTAGTAGATATCAAAAATAAATCAGTGGATTCCACATTGCCATCTTTAAATTACACTTTCGGCGATCAAATGTCAAACTGTATGTTCCAATGAATTGAAGAGCTCGAAAATCTAGAAAGGGATTTTCAAAAATATTTTTTGAATGTAAGGACTAAAATATATACAACCACTATCTGCCACTTTATATATTATATGCGACTCTCTAAATTTCTGAAACAGCGATGAAACTGGCTATGAAATTTATAGTCGAGGAGGTACTATGGTAGCTACAGCAGATTTTTTTAACTCAAAACTGACACGAATATCATTTTTTTATCTTTCAATACTACTGATTATAAATAATGGAACCAATTTTTGATATCTCCCCCGACAATTATCAATAAAACCCAAGATTTCCTATTTCTTCCCCAATATATGTGAACTCCGAAAGCATGTGATAAATGTAAAAGTTTCTTCTCATAAATTTCTGTATTTTACATATAATTCATTATTTTCAATTTTTATTCACTGTGTGCATAAAAATCAAGTTACTAATTGAATATAAACAAGTTCAGGTAGCCAGAAACAAAAAATTGTACTTGTCAGAAGAGATTATTCCGTACGGTTTGTCACATGAAATTTATCTGTCATATTAAAATCAAATACGAATCATGGTGCGGATAAAATATATATTTTTAGTATTTTTCATATCCTGCATGCTTCATTCAGTAGATTTACGTACTCATTCTTTTTGTCAAGGTAAAAATATTTTTCAATTCAATTCCACGTTATTTTAGCACAAAATAAAAAAAAAAATATTGTGCCCCACATTACATAGCAGAGTTTATGTAAATATTTATTTATTCAATACATATCCTGTACGCTGAACAGTTGCTGTCATTCTGGTCACAGTTTATTTCCTATTAAAAAATACCGCTATCTATAAACTTCTATTTATTTTCAGCTGTAAGAAAAAAACCATTTTGGAAAACTGCGTTTGTCATTGGATGTAGCAATGTGAGTATAATGCTGTAAAATTTAAGCTTAATAACTTTTTTTTTCATTTTTAAGCCAGAAAGTTCTTGGTGGGAATGCTTACAACATACAACATCCTCAAAATTAGATAGCCCCAATTTTTGGGATAAAATTGTAAGTTTAATTATTCCTTCAAATTAGTAAGTTATTATTAACTACGTATAATTGTTCAAAGAAATCTGCAACACAGTGTTTTACTTGGGAAGTGTTTAAAGAAGCCAAAGATTCTGATGATTTGGTTAAACTGCCGTTTGAAAATGTAATAAATTTAATCGAATTTATTATTAAGGATTTCATCGAATTTTATATAGAATATGTCACGAATATTGTAAGTATAATTTTCAAAGAACTAATAGATTTCAGTATTCTTATGATTTATTGATCAATAAACTCCTAATTTTCCCACTTCTAAATCCCCTAATTCAAGTAATAATAAATAAATAAATTAATTTTAGTGTTTTCAGGATCTGATGATCAATAAATCATTGACAGAGACAGAAAATCCCTGATTCTGTCCTCTATTCTACCAACAGCCATACTTTCAGACTTTTAGAGCCACTAATTTAAGGGATAATTTTTTTGTCCTCCAAAAACAAATAAATTTTAGTGTCTCAAGGACAATAAATCTTATGAGGCTAGTATGGTAGTTACAAAAAATCATAACAGATCATTTACCATCTGCAAATAAAAAGCCAATTTCAAGGTTGTTACACATACACGAGACGTAGGGCTAAATGGTGCAAAGAATAATAATTACTATTTACTGTCTGCAAACGATACAGAAGACAATTCTGGTTCCTAATAATGATAGGAAGCAATAAACGACTAGCCCAAATATCTTTTTTCTAATGCCTTTTTTTTCAGTTCACTAAATTATGGAGTCTGAAAATATTAAGTTTGTTGGTCAATCCTGCAACAATTTTTCTTGTAGCGATGTATGTATTCCATGTAAGTACATTTATCTCGTAAAATATATAAATTTAAAATTACTGAGGTGTATTTTTCAGAGAACAATGTTTCTGCCTTTGTTGCAAAGCTTAAAGAAAGAATTAGAAATGGTAGGACAATAACAAAGTTCAAAAATCAATATTTATTCACATTAATTCTGTAATTGTTCCAGGAGGAAGAAGTCTTAGAATCTTGTTCGTCGTGTGATATTGTGAACATCAGTCAAGAAATACGAGACTCAGAAGACATAGAACTAAATATTGAATAATTTTATTTTTTTATATTTTTATTGATAAAATATTCAGTGAAATGTCCTACATGAAATAGAATGAATAAATTATATTCTACAGATACGTCTAGCAATAACTACCATCCATCAATACTCTGCACAAAAACTAAGAGTACCTATAGCTTGACGACTGGTAATCGCACCCTACGACTGAACAAATATCAATCAGTCTATGTGTCTGCCACACCCGTAACAGGTAAACAGTATGATTGATTTCATTTTTATTTTTTTATCGTACGGAACAAATTTGTTGAGCGCGATTGAGACCGCGCTCTTCGTCACAATCTGCCTCGATGTTATCTTCCGTTTTTTCCTCTGCCATTTGACACATAGTTTCGTTGACAGTTAAGCAATTTTTTATGCTTCTTATACCTTGAATTTTAATGTAGCCAGCTCTTAGACTATAATCAAAATTACGATCCTCTCCGGAAAGAAGTTTTAAGCTTCGTCTCAATTTTTACTTACTTGTACAAAGTACAAGGAAGTATTGTGAAACCGACAAAATTCACATATCGAGATTTTGATGGATATATCCGTTTTGAGCATCCTTAAATCCATTTTGACAATTTTTGGCTTGATGTCGGTACGTATGTTCGTGCATGCGTTCGTGCGTACGTAACTCGCAAATCTCAAAACTGGTTGAACGTCTAATGTTGAAATTTCGTATTTAAGACTGATATAAGGTCTAGATGCGCACTTGGCATTATGGTTCCAAGCGTCTTTACCGGAAGTGTACTTTAGCTGAAACTTTTTTTGAATTTTTCTAATAAATCCAGAATGATCAACCGTAGGATGTTGAAATTCAGTATTTGAACTTGATGTTGTATCAGAATGGTTATATACTATTTTTGTAAGAATCAACTAGACCAGAAGTGCACTTTCCTTGAAACTTTTTCTGAATTTTTTGCATAAATATAGAACACGCCTATGCAATTCCCTATCTCAACTGTGTTGCAAAAGTGAAGCCAAAAATGTAATATTGTTAGAGAGAGAACTTATGTTTTTATGGAGTTAAATGGCTAGGTTCGGTTTATTTAGTATTTTCATGTAAAAATATATTGTAAAATGGGAAGAAAATGTTTTGTGACAAATTGTGATACTGAGTACAGAACATGTGAAGAGAAATTCTCTCTTTTTCCTGCACCCAAAGATATTTTATTCAATAAGTGGCGAGGATATCATAAAAGAATTCTCGTCTGGAGATGTAAAAGTGAGAAGAAATTATTTTAAAATTAAAGGTAATATCAAACTTTCAAATTATTGAACGTATCTAATCGAAGCTTTTGGTGAAAAATTCTACTTGAAGTTGAATTTTTAAAGAAAATAAAGAATATAAATATTTCTATTTATGTTTTGAAATCAATAGAGATGTGATAATTGTTTACAAATTCACTGTACAGTATAGTATGGAATTGTTCAATTATGTGACAAATATATTATTACAGATACCGTTGAAATATTCCCGACTAAAAGAAAATGCATGTCCGAGTATTTTTCCAAATTGCCCGAAATATTTGGGCATCTCTAAAAAAAACAAGGAAATCTCTTATAGAACAGGATGGATCTTTGAAAAAGCCCAAGCTGTGCAAAAAAGAGAAAGATATTAAAATGTAGATAGAATTATTCTTACATTTATTCGATTGAAATAATTTTGATTTTTAGTAGAAGACACATAAACGCTAGAAATAAATTTAAATCCAAAGCAAAGCTTGGATTCAGAGGACTTGTGAGAATTTTTTCAATTTGAAAATTATATACATTGAAGAAAAACAAATTTTCATCAATGAGAATTCAGGAGATTTTTGCTAAGTTTTTTGTTGATTTTTTCTTCTCGTATATAAGAAATTATTTGTGTGTATTTTCTCAATTTTATTACGCCCATTGTAATATAAAATATTAATAAAATTGTTTATGTATCTGTTATTCATAATAAGAAAACTCTTATCCAAAGAAACGTTTATAAGACGTGTTTCATAATAATGCACTTTTTCATTGCAAATTTTAATAAATAGAAATGTTAATTTTCTATTACTTTTGCCCTTATTTACTAAATAATAAAGTATTTGAAGTGATAAAAATATTGAATTTATCTAGCAATTGTTTTTTATTGAAAAAAAATCAAATATAATCTCATTTCTGTATATGAAGCATGCAAAACTGGGCCCGCTCTAGCTATCTCTCTCACGTCTGCCGCATTACATTTTAGGCTTCATGTTTTCCAACTGAGTGTCCACTCCTCTATTATTCTACTTCATGATATAGAATGATTCGCCATAGCATATTGAAATTTCGTATAAAGAACTTCTATAACATCTTATTGTACATCTAAAACTTTTTTATAATTTTCCGCATGAATTCAGAATGATCAGCCAAAGGATACTGGAATTTAGCATTTGAAATTGCTGTAGCATCCAAATAGTCATCTTCTATTTTTGTAACAATCGACTGTGCCGGAAGTGCACTTTATATGACAGACTTTTTGAATTTTCCGCATAAATTCTAAACAATCAGTCGTAGAATATTTGAATTTTGTATTAAGTACTTTTATAATATCTAGTTGTTCACCTTGCATTATGATTGCTATCGACTAAGCCAGAAGAGCACTTTGCTTGAAACATTTTTTGAATTTTCCGCATAAATCCAAAACGATTGAACGTAGATTGTTAGGATTCAGTATTTAGGACGATTATACCGTCTTGATGCTCATATCCTATTTTTATCGAGATCCACTGAGCCGGAAGTGCACTTTACTTGACAGTCTTTTGGAATTTTTCGCATAAATTTGAAACGATCAGGTGTAGAATATTGAAATTTGGTATTTGAGTCTGCTGTAGCATCTGAATGATTACCTACTATTTCCATAACAATAGACTGAACCGGAAGTGCACTTCAGTAGGAATGTATTTTTTAATTTTGCGCATAAATTCAGATCTGTTGGTAGTCGTAGAATTTTGGAAATCAGTATTTGGGAATGTTGTAGTATAAGAATAATGGCCTACTGTTTCCATAGCAACCGACTTGGCTGAAAGCGCATTTTACTTGACTGATTTTTAGAATCTCTTGGATAAATTCAAAACGATTAACTGTGGAACGATGAGATTTCGTGTTTGGTTATATATATCCAATGATATATATACGATCAAACACAAAAGCACATCGTATTATATATATTCAATGATGTACAAGAAAGTCACGTGATGTTCACGTCAAATTTTTTTATAACTACAATAATAATCAAAAAATATGAACCAAAAGGTCCTTATGGGTTTTGTTTATATTAAATAATATATTCATCAAAATATTCCCTCGATTAGGTTTAGCGTAAGCGTAATAGGAACAAATTTGAAGTCATTTACATGTATTTATTAAATGCTTTATAAAATATCTAGTCAAAAACGTACACTTTTGTATATAAAACATATTTATTGTTTTAGTACTTTTCAACAATAACTCTTAATGTTAAGTTGTACTTAAAGCAGCAATTTTTTCTTTATCACTCTCTTTACTATCTTCAGCTGTTATTACCGGTTCAATTTTCACTGGTAATAAATGGCTGATTGGTTGAATAATTGACGTTCTGTCAAGAATGGACAATTTTTCATTTTGTAAAGTCTGAACAGAAACGCCAAGATGCGAAGCAGTTTTTACAGGTGGAAATAAAACATGCAAGCATCGTTGAAAATAGGGAACCAAATCATCAGAAAAACAAACACATAATCTTGTAAACGCCTCTTTTGCCACTTGGGTGAACGCTTGCTGTTCTTGTCCATAAAACAACAAAATTGTCCTAGAAACACTTGATAGTGAATTTTGTAACAACGCAGTGATGTCACTTAAAATGGCGTAGGGTGCACATAATCTTAATTCGTTGAACGCTGTTAGAATTTGATTGCAATATTCCGCTAGTGGATAGAATTCTAATAAGCTTTCTGGCGGATGGAGAGAATCTGTATTTATGGGCTTCCAAGGCATACTAGGACAATTTTTATTTATTAAAGTGAATCGTTCCATATTTTTTTCGAAATCTTTTGTGGTATTTACCACAGATTTTTCAAAAACTGAGACGACTGTCTCAGTGAATATTGGTATCATCAAGCAACGAAAATCACAGCCCACTCTACTAAAAGACAGCCCGAAGTACATACATTGGCTCATTATTGAATCCATAGATAGAACTCCTCGCTTTAAATCTGTTCTTAATGTTTGCAAAAACGTCGATATCTGAAAATTTGATGCATTATTACATTTACTTCTCAATTCATTATCAGTTATTTACCTTTTCTTGCAACCAACTGTAGAAAATCAAATTTTCATTGATATCTTTATCTCTACTAGCGTTAATGGGACTATGCTCATCATCATTAAATATTGCTCTATACTGTGTTATAATACTAAATAAATTAATTCTTGTTAATTCTATTGTTTTATTTATGTGATGATTGGCTGAAAAAATTATTCATTAATATATAAAACAGTAGTGCAAGAAAATTATTACCATCAGTATTAGGTAAAGCCGCTAATGATTCCTGCAGCCAAGTATCTCGGGCTTGCAAAAATTTTAAGCGAAGTTCAGCCTCTGAAAAAACTTCCATCCTTCTTAAGTATCCCACAATTTGAAGGCATCGTGGTAATTGCAAATCTTGCCTTAATTGAGCTACTAACTGATGTAGCATTATCAACCAAGATTTCTCTACATCTGCTACAATACTCTGATAAAAAAAAAAAAAAAAAAATTAGAATTGCACATATTTTGAGTTGAGCATTAGATTTTATAGTTTTATGGGAGTAGTTTCCGAAATATCAACAATTTTATAATACCAAGATTAAGAACGAAATAAACTTTTCTTACAATAACGTCAACCCAAGGTTAAGGATTTTAATTTCTTATAGTATTTTAAATATGTGTACCAAATTTCACGATAATCGATCAATAAATAGACGAGGTTGTAACTTTTCAGTCTATTCAATTAGGTATAGACTATTGATGTGCCGGATATCCGTATACGTATCCGTATCCGCAAAAATTAGTTATTTAAATATTTATCGAAGTGAGTTGAGAGGTTAATTATTTTCATAGTGAGATGAAACCAATCTTCTTGATACGCTAATAGAAATAATTATCAAATGAGTGTACAACATAAAATGATTGCTTTTTCCGAAAATTTGAAATCAATCCAATGTCATAATTCAAATAAAGTAATTTTAAATTATACTTCAAGAAGAGTATCTTGGCAACTTTGTCTCCAAAAAGTTTATTACGATATGAATAATAAATAATTCCTGCTGTACTGAAAAACAAGATCACATATACAGGTGTCGACTAAGAACGGAAGTTAAGGTCCGTATCCGTATCCGTATTCGCGGATCTAGATCCTAATAATCCGTATCCGCGGATATACATTTTTAAGGATCCGGCACATCTCTAGTATAGAGCTAGTGATTAATATGCCACATTTCAGCTCGATATCTGCAAAATTGCGCAATTTATGAGAAAAATACTAAAAAATGGTGGAAATTGCTTTCAAATTTTCGGAAATAAAATTTTTCTAAAAATTCAAAATTGAGATAAATATTATTTTATCATCTTTAAATATTACTGATATCAAATATTCAAACAAATTTTCGATATCCTGCCACATTTCTGAGAAAAGTGCGTTCAAAAATATTCAATGATTTTTCATTTCTTCTCCATTATCTCAGAAAATATTAGAAATAACCTTTTGACAATTACATCAATCGATAAACCGTAAAATTTACTATACGTGTACTAAATTTAAGAACATTTTGAGCGATAAATACGAATTCTATGGAGGAGAAGCTGAAAGTAGCTGAAATCTGGGAAAAATAGTAAGGAGTACCTCTTAGTCGTTTTTTTTTTTTAAATTTCGAGCCTAAATATTTGATGTCAGGCCTGGGAATCATATAGTTTTTTGGCTGTAGATTACGAAACGTAAATAAAAAATTGTGTCGAATGTAGAGATATCAACAATTTTATAATATCAAAATTAAATACAAAATCAACTTGGTTAACAAGTTTTTTATGTCCATTTTTTTTTTAAATGTTCTTTATTTATTTAAACATCTGTACAATCAATTTTTGAATGGCTGTTACTTTTGATTGTAGCTTGGTATCAGATTCAATTAGGGTAATAATTATACCAAATTTTAGTTCAATATCTAAAAAATTGTGCTATTTATAAGCAAAATACTGGAAAATGGTAAAATGAGCTTTCAGATTTCCAGGATAATTTTTTTTTTATTCAGGATTGTTTTATCATCTTTCAAAATTACTGATTTCAAAAAGTAAAGCTAATTTTTGATATCTCCCCAGATTTTCGAGAAAAATGCATTCCGATCTTCCAGGTTTTCCAAAAGAGTGAACATCTGTATCATAGCAATATAAATTGATGATTGCTGGTTTTAAAACGCCGTTTTACTACTTTTTATTCCATCTTCTTCCTTCGACTTTAAATAATATGACATCCATAATTCAATAAAAGATATCTCAAATTCAATTCCAGATATCCATAATTCAATCCAGGATATCTAGAATTTAACTACATTTAAGGAATCTTTAATTGAATTTGATATATCAAAAACTGAATTCGAGATATCTATCATTCAATTCAAGATATCTTTAATCAAATTGGAGATATTTTAAATTAAATCATAGATATCTCAAATTCAATTGTAGATATCTCAAATTGAACTATAGATACCTCCAATTCAATTTTAAATATCTCAAATAATTCAATCTGAGATATCTAAAATTAAATTGAGGATATCTCAAATCGACTTTTGAATATTTCAAATAGAATTTGAGATATCTTGAATTGATTTCGAGATATCTATAATTCAATTTGACATATCTTAAATACAATAGAACGGGTGATATAACATGTATTAGAGTGGTTGACAGATAAGTGTCAAGGACGGATGACGCCAGGCTGAATTGAAATTTCTGGAAAGATTCGAGAAAACGTAGCCGTGGATATATAAACCAGAAACTGAGTTGAATGAACAGGAACAGTGAGTGAGTAAGAAAGTAAGAGAGAATGTAGTATTTTTTCTCTTTAAAATATTGAAGATATTATGAATGTGAAGGGAGCAGAAGAGGTGTTTGGCGGTTAAATATTGGTTTGGGCTCATGTCAAATTCAATTTAGAATAAAGAATGATTTTAATATTATATCTACTGGTACTTACTTTAAATATTGGAATTTCCGGATGCTTAACTCCTAATCTACGTACGTAGCTAGTCAATTCTAATGCATTTTCATACTGATCATTTTTTATAAAACTGTCCATCAATTGAGGCAATTCTAATATTTCTAGTAACTGTGCATTTCTTGTTAATGTTAAAGAATTCAATCTTCGGTTTACGCTTATATCTCTTGTGGTTTTCACAAATTCTTCGCATTTTTTTTCTAAAGTGGGTATTTTTTCAAGCAAAGAGTCTAATCTAGATTCAGTATTTGAGAACTGTTTAAATATTTCTCTGGAACACTCTGCTGTTTGAACAAAAGTTTTATAATTTTTACAAGCTAATTCTTGGGTTTGTTCTAATATGTGATTTTTTTCATCATTTAGGCGACTAGGTTCTTTTGTCAGATCCTCAACGTTATATGTTCCTAACTTCGATAAATATTTATTAAATTCTTGTGACTGAGTCCAATCATCTAAAAATTAAGGTTAGTTAATAGTTATTGCCAAAAATTGTGAATTAATTTACCTATTGTTCTATTTTTAAATAATAATTTCACAAGCCTGTCTGTTTCTGCTTCCATTTTAATAAATGTGTAATATACAAAATTGTTGTTATTTGACGTTTGCGATGAGCTGTCATTTATGGTACGTTCTGCTTTCTATATACTTGTTTTTTAATCAAATTTTATCATTCAGATTGGATAATCTATTATAGTTGATAAATATCAATGATATTATGAACAGCTCGGAGATCATACTATTTTTAATTCGAAACATAATCAAATCTAATCATTAAATTTAAGTAAATAGAACGTATCAAAAAAGAAGTGCTGCCATACGTCGGAAAAGTAAGGAACTACGCGCATCTTTTCTGATTGTGCTGCGTTAAGTGTGAGGTGGGTTATGTATATAATATTTTTATTAATCGTAAATCATCCTTCTATTTATGAATAATTTTGTGTATTAAACTTCATCCCAAAAATGTATTCTACCTCCTTGCGTCAATATTTCTTGTATTTTTTGTTTGTGTGTGGAAATACACTAAAAAATACAATGTGTATTTTTTTGGTTATGTACCTGTCATGTTGTAAATTTACTATTTACTGCCCAACTAACAAATATTTATTGCTCTGTGTACTAATTCAAGTATTTTTGTTTCAGGATAGAATATGAAACAAATTGTAACGAATCAAACCGTCAAGATCCCTGAGGGACTGACGGTGTCCGTCAAATCCCGTACAGTTACGGTGAAAGGGCCCAGAGGAATCCTCAAGCGCTCTTTCAAACATTTGGCTCTCGATATTCGTATGATTAGTGCAAGGGTCTTGAAAGTCGAAAAATGGTTCGGAACTAAGAAGGAATTGGCGTCAGTACGCACTGTTTGCTCGCACATTGAAAACATGTTAAAAGGTAACGTATTTGATAATTTTCAATTTTGTTTAGTCCTAATTAAAGCTGACAGCTTCAAAACATTCAACTTGAATTATTTATGATAAATCATATCGAAGCAAAATCAGTTCTCAGTTGTTTTTATTATAATCAGTTGTCGCTTTAATTTATTCATGGCCGATTCCAAGACTTTGATTTGAATTAATTCAGTTCAAATAGCTTATTTCCTTGGTAACTATATCAATTCCTCCATTTCATCACTGGCCAATCAAATGAATTAAATAAATCTAGTCCCGAGTTACTTATGGACACTTGTGTCCAAATGAATACATTGGAAAAAAGACTGTTGTAGTACTACTTACAAACTTTCATCCCATTAGAAAGTTATTTGTAATTATGTCTCTCAAAAATTATAGAAGTAGTTACTCAATTCATGAGTTGCTTATACATTTCGGCACATTCAATGCCCTCATTTGTTTTAAGGTGTGACAAAGGGCTACCAATACAAAATGCGTGCTGTGTACGCCCATTTCCCAATCAATTGCGTTACAACTGAAAACAACAGCGTAATTGAAATCCGTAATTTCTTGGGCGAAAAATACATCCGCCGTGTGAAGATGGCCCCAGGAGTCACAGTCTGCAACTCCACCAAACAAAAGGATGAGCTCATCCTTGAAGGCAACTCCTTAGAGGATGTGTCTAGGTCAGCTGCCCTCATCCAACAATCCACAACAGTCAAAAATAAGGATATCCGTAAATTTTTGGATGGTCTTTATGTTTCAGAAAAAACGACTGTTGTACAAGACGAATAAAAATTTTGTATAATAAAATTATTATTAAATTAGTTTTGGTTTTTATTTGAGATGAAATAGTACTAGTTGTCTTTGTCTAGTCTAATCTTGATTTAGAGTAAGACAGGCTCACGGAAGACCAGTGATTACGGCAGGATAGATGAGAATTTAAATATATTGATATTCCAGGAGTAAAATTAATGCTCATATACAAAATGAGTTTCTTATACCTGGTTTTATAATGAACAGAATAATTTACTTCCATTTTGATTGAAAAAAAAAAACTTATGTTCTATTGAATCATAGAATATATAGTATTATATGGTCTCCTCGGCTTTGCTGGCACATATGCACTCTTGTTGAAATTTCCATGACCGTTTTACATACTAAATGTGACTGAATTTCGTTGATACAGCGCTCAATTTTCTTTTCATGATTTATGAAGCCATCAAGATGAAAATTTACCTAATCGCTGTAGTTGTTTTTCTTCAAAAAATCAATATTCACTTCTTGTTCCATAATTTATTCTTCGAACTCATTTCGCTGTGTGGTCAAGAGGCTTCAGTTCTTGAGTCAATTGAACTTTGAAAGCATGACGATGCCAATCTTTCTTAAGAATACACTATACTCGAAATGTCCAATTCTTGAGTACGGTGCCTAATTGATCTTCTTGGACTCTCAAGAATAATCTCGCAAACAAGTACAATTCTCACAGAATCGTAACCAACAGCGTCCTTCTACATAGTTATTGAGTATAAAGAATAAATTATATTATAAAGACCATTTAAGTGCGCATTTTAAAAAAAAATTATAATTAAATATAATATGGAAAAAAATCTGCTGTGGCCACTCAATACTTCCCCGACCATAAATTTCATAATCAGTTTCAACTCTATAATATTTGGAGTGTCGCATCAATTAATTATATATTGCAAAGTGACAACTGTCGTCAGAGTAACTGCTATCATTGCTAAAGTGACAGCGATTATATTCAAAGGTAAAAAATAAAATAGGTATTTTTGAAATTAAAGAGTCCTCTTCCAGATTTTTTGGGTCTCTATTCATTTGAACATACTGTTCTAACATTTAATCGCCGGGAGTGTAATTTAAAGATTATTATTTACTTCATATTTTTATCAAGCTTATCTCCCCGAGAGATTAAAATGTATGCTAAAGTAGACATTATTTAATTTACATGTAGAAAAACAATTGACAATCGTTTAAATATCCTTTTTGACACTTCTACTAAAATTATTTCCAGAGGAGCTCTAATTTTATACCTTACTGTCTTACACGATAGAATCAAATTACTCATTTTGGAGAAACAATTGAGGAATGTTTGTATGGGATGTCCAAATATGGCTAATAATTTCATATTTAGTCCAGTTGTCACAGATTTCGACCTCTCAAAAAATGTGATATAGCTGAAACTGGGCTCACTGGTGGTTTTTCGAGTGTAGAAAAATATAGAAAAATCTTTGCAGCTCTAAAGTGTATGCTAAGTTCATAATCTCGAAAATTTTGTATTTGCGCTATATCTCGAAAAATAAAAGAGAAAAATCGAAAAACTAATAGCACCACCCGAAAAAGAGGGAAATTTTACTTGAATTTATATTATAAGTTATTTGAAAAAAAAAATTGCATCAATAGAAAATTAAGCGAATTCGAAAACTACGCGAGCTGAGCCGCTGAATACAAACATTCAAGCGAGGCATTCGAGAAAAACTAAAGTTTATTTGTCTAAAAAATATGCAAAACAAAAAAATTAGAAACATCTTGAAGTGGAGACTCTAAGCTTTTGGAGGAAGTCTTTAGTTTTCAACAATTTTTGTTTTCTCTCATAAAAAATTTGACCGGAAATTAAAATTTCTAAAATTCTCACTGACTTTTATAAAATTGGTGATATATATTAATAGAGGCATAAAAGAAATTAAATCATTGTACATTTATCATCACTATACAATCACTTTAAATGCAAAAATGATTAAAATGATGAATATTTTCTCTGTTCAATAAAACTCATATTTTAAAATAATCATTCTTTTTCGTAGCGTTTATTTGACACCGTTTTTATTTTCAAAACGGTTTTCATTTATTTTTATGAATCAGAAATTATTATATCGGTTTTCTTAAATGAAGTTGAAAATACACTTCATAATGTGTAATAATTCAGAAATTCATACAACTTGATATGTTTGAGTAATCTTTAATATAAGAAATATATGTATGTTCTTTGCTTATTCTAAATCCTGCAACTTGAGGTTGAGCTTTAAAAAATTATTAAAACTACAAAATTAAAGATGAAATCCTGAGCTTCAAGAATATATTATTTATTTTTTGATTGCGCATTCAGGTTATGAGCAAACCTGGAGCAAACATTGATTGGAAAATGGACGATTCTAACTCAAAAATATCCCGCCCTGTTAAAATGACAAAACTGCCAACTTCGAATTTTTTTTTGGACTTGATGTTTCGCAATTATTGAAAAAAAAAGATGTGGGAGAGCTTGTAATTGTAAATCAACAAACTTACTAATTTCCGCAATATGTGGTTCTTGTTTAACAGGTGATGTTTGTAGAAATTCTCCTAAAAAGACAGCGATGTTGAAGATATTTGTAATGTCAAAGAATAAGAAGACAGTAAGTACAAATTTGAAAAAGAATTCCTATCAATTTTTCAATTGTTTTTTAAAATACATGTTATTCTTTTGTTCATTAATGGCCAGTTTTATAAAAGACCAAATAAATTTACTCTCAAAATAAATTTATTTTACAAATTCTAATCGTTTTGAATTTCTTTATGACAACATAAGCTGTATTCTTTCGTTCACGGGTTACTGATCCAACTGAATCTAAAGATCAATTTAAAATGGCGTCGAGATCATATGATCTGTTGTAGTCGAAAGAACACCAAACATTTGTTAAGTCTGCGTTAGTCTGTGATTAATGACCTAAAATTTGTTTCATTATGAATATTCAGAAAAGTTTAATAGAAATTATCTTTTAAATATACTAAAAACAAATACATGTAGTTTTTTTCATCTGTTCAATAATTATAATTCAATTTCAGGGTGAATTATCACAAAACTTTCCATTTTGCCTAACCAAAGCTATTTCAAGATATTTTTATTCATTTCTTATGGTTCAAATGCTACGAACCCCGCCGTTTTTTGAATACATATGAACCACATGGACTCCTCTAGCTTTGTGTAAGAGGAGTTGTCGGTGATCTGGAGTTGTTGAAATTTGGAGTGGGGGTAACTAATCCGTAAATGGAAGAACAAGCACATAGTGAACCAGATAAGTTAGATCAGTACTCCGTGAACGAAAGAATACAGCTATAGATAGACAACAGAATCATTGCTGTCAAAAAATCGACTGACTTTATAAAATGGGGCATTTGTGACAAATTTTTACTTATTTTAAAAATCTCCATATTGAATACACCATTTTAATTTTTACTTCATTAATATAAAATGATCTTAGTCAGCAAAAAAAACATGTTCATACCACCTGTTCACACTCTCAAAATATATAAATTGAATTTTAAAATAGAGATTAAAAATTTTTAGTACGTTTTATAAATTGCCGACATATTGTACCGCTATCTCCAATTTTGAAAATCTTATATGAAATTATTATTCAGCATCCCAAAAAAAACCCTGAGTACTCATTCTCAAAATATTCATATATGTTTTTATCCAACTTTATTATTTTTTTCGATATAAAAATTTTCGATTTTGTTTTCGAGATTATGAACTTGGCATACACTTTTAGAACAGCAAATATTTTTTTATCGTTTTCTACACCCAAAAAATTACCTAGAAACCTAGTTTCAGCGATATCACATTTTATGAGAGATTTTGGTCTGAATTTATCTCTGACAAGTGGACTAATTATGATTCTCATCATTTCTTTTCTTCAGAAAAATATAACGAATTTTATTATAATTCAAATTTTAATAATAACAAATTAACCGCTAATAATTTTAGAGAAATTTTCTAGTGAATGTTCCAATTATTCGAAGATCAATTTCAGTTATTTCATATTTTATGATAAATATTACCGTTTATAAAATAAACGCAAAAAACTAAAAAGTTCCATCAGTAAAGTTTTGATATCACTGGTTAAAAAAGCTCAGTAAAGAACCTCAACCTAGCTTTTTCATAAAAAACTCAAATATAAAATTTTACTGGAAAATTCGTATTTTGAGAACGCGTACGACAGACAGAAAATCACGATTACTTCATCTATTATACAGATCAGGGTTGGGGAAGATGAAAACAAAGAGACATTACATTAAAAAGTATTTAATTTTACCTTTTTATTTGTGTGCTACATTTTTTTTTCCACTTGATAAATTCTTAGATCTGATTTATTGGTTGTTGCAAATTTCCCGTTTATCAATTCGAAAATATTTTTTATATTTAAGTGTACTTAATGTGAAATGAACAAATTAATCATATTTTTTGGCGCATGCAGATTATTTTAATAGTTGTTTGAAATATAAGTGTAAACCTCATTCTTCAATGCACAAGCGGCTTGGCTAAAAATACTCCATTATAATTCTGTTTTGTTTAATTTCGGCCATCATTTTTATTTTCTAATCGATTTTTTTGGTTGGCAATATTTCTCGTATTTATGACATAATTTTTTTGTCGGCTTTGGCAACTTATTAAAAGTTCATTTCAAAATGAGAGAGAGTAATAAATCAAAATTTACAAGAGTAGTATTTGACTTTTAGCAGATATGTGGCATATAATTCCACAAAATAAAGTATTACTGTACTAGATTGGTCACACTTGGAACAAAATTCACTAATAATACTGCTATAAACGTTTCGATAATCACTTTTGGATTGTTACATAGACGCGCGTAGATAGAATTTTTCAGAGTGATATTTGTGTGAACTAAAAATAAAGAATTGTATCGTGGGTTGGAATCTGCTTATTGAAATAAAAGTAATGGAGTTTTCTTCAAATTGCACCCTTCATAAAATCATTTAATCGAAAAGACTTCGTCCTCCCCGGAGATGGTATTACTTGATCACCAAAAAAATTGTACTTTTTGATACTTCATCCGTCATGGTAAAGCTCAATTTCATAAGGTCCTCAACATTTCTTACCAGTTGCTGATGTTAACGCATAATTTTTTGTTGGAGAAAATCCTTCCATTTAAAATATTTTTAGTTATCAAAGTTTGTAACGGTGAAACGTGTGATGAATTTATCTTATTAGATTTAGATCACACTAGGAACCTTTGGGAACCCCACGACAGATTGGATTGGAATCGTGTATAGATTCCTTCAATGTAACTGAAATTTAATATTGTTCAATTATTTTACATTGACGATAATTACAATTCAATTTAATATTTTATTAACAAGGTTATTATTTATTTGAACTTATTCTTGTTAATTAGGGTTTTTCTCGGGCATCAATGGACGAATTCACTAATGAAATTATGTACATAATGGAAATTCAGAATAATTATTATCTTGCAAGATAATTTTAATGTATTGAATTTTTATGATTGAATTAAAATCAGGTACATAATGGAAATTCAGAATTATTATTATCTTGCAAGATAATTTTAATACATTAAATTTTTATGATTGAATTAAAATTATGTACATAATGATAATTCAGCATGGAGATTATCTAGCAAAATGATATGAAACCGTTGAATTTTTATGTTCGAATTAAAATTATGTACAATACAGAAATCGACTGATATAATTGATTCATTCCACTAAAATTTCCAGACTAATGAATTGCCATAAAATCAAAATTTTCTTGTCATTTACGAAAAGATTATACGTCGCGAGTTTCTGTAGTACATGTAGTACAAGGCCAGTAATCATATACTTCAAATATAAAGCGAAGCAACAACATTTCATTTTCCGATCATACCTCGTCAGTCAGTTGTGAGCTGCGAAGATGAAAGCAATAAAATATTTAAAGGCGAGTCGCCCGGTCTACAGAACATTGACCACAACTTCTTGTTGTTTACAAAATGTGATAACCCAGGATTATATTGTGAAATCACCCCTGCCAAGTATTCCGATACCAAATCAAAATATAGAGGAATTTTTGTTTGATAGAGTAGATAGATGGGCTGATAAAACAGCTGTGGTGAGATTTTTTTTCTTTTTTCATTCTCAAGTATATATTATCTGATCTCATTTACAAAGTTATCTAGAAATATTCAAGAAATTAAAATATTATTGCAAAATGTTAGAAAATAATTGTATTATGAATGCCATTAATTGCAATGTATCATTTTCAATCGTTAAATATTTTTTGTTTAATGATTAATTTCAAATAATCGATACAGAAATATTTATTGCCATTATGCTAACAATAATAACATAAATTTTTAAGGTCAATAAAAAAAAATGTCATTCAGTGTCCTTAGCTGCATTTAATATTCATTTCATAATCATTATTCATTCATATAGGATAAACTGTCTTGCATAAAATCTATTTATTACTTTCCATTATTATAATAATATTTTCAAAATAATTTTTGCATTTTATACTTAGCTATAAGATAAATGAAAAGATTGCCTATCAAGGTAAAATACAAAAAAAGAACTTATAATAGCCTTATTGGAATTTGACAAATTCATTTATCTAAATCCAAAAAAAAAAAAAATATATCAAATAAATTTTTAATATAAATTAATTTTTGATATGTTTTAAATATATGATAATATAATCTGCAATAGTTATTTACAATCGAGTACGTCAAAGTAATATTTTACTGCGCAATAGCTTTGTTTGAGAAACGACCGCGAAGTGAGAGTTTCTCATTAGTTAGAGCACTGTAAAATAAATAACGCACGAGCTTTGTATTAAATTTTTTGGTAGGCAATAAACATATTTCAATAAAGAATATTCCTCAATAGAATACGTTGATTTTAAGGTTAAGATTTGGATTTGGGAGAATTGTGTTGAAGTCACCTGAAGTTGACAATAGCTACGTCAAACTCATGACAAAAAAAATATATTTTTTTACTTTCGATATTTATCACTTTAAATTATTCACCTATAAAGTAACGTTTTGTTACATAAAGTCCATTTTATATTCATTTAATTGTTTGTATGTTTGTAGAATGCCGAATTTTTTACGCCCTGTAACTAAGCTTAACAACATTGTATGTGTAAAAATCAAGTTACTCGACGCGCAGAAACATAGTTATAGTTTGGGATTAAAGTTATTCTACAATAAAGAAAAAGTTACGGGCTATAGTCTGGATCACGCAATATTCAAGACCATATTCGGAAGAAAATTATAAATTCACACTATGGCATAAAGATGAAGTATTTTCTCTAACAGAGTGTAAAAAAGCACAATTTTTTCTCACCTTAACCTCCCTTCTCCATTGAATTTCCCGCAATACTCTCACTTTTCTCCACAGAAGCTAGAACGATACAGAAACAAACTATTTTACGATAGAAAAAGAATTAATGGCTATAGCCTGGGCGTCGTTAATTTCTTTTTTTTCTATAGGTTTGTGCAGATTCAGGCCGTTCTTTCACCTTCGCTGAATATCATAAAATGACTGAAAGGGTTGCCCAAGCATTATGTGTAAAACTAGGGTTCAAAAAAGGTGATGTTATTGCTGTGTTGCTCCCGAATGTTCCAGAATACGTGACTGTTTTTACAGCTGCATTTAGATCTGGGATTATTTTAACAACTATCAATCCAGTCTACACTGCAGGTATTTGTCACATATAGTTCATTTCTTCTGTTGTAAGCGCCACCATCGGAGCAGCCCGCACCGATGAATACTCAAGCTGTCAAAAGTCCACACCAATAAATTGACTCCCACTACTGCTTCGTGTGAGTATCCGTTAAGAAGAAATTGATAAACATTGAGCATGACACGCCGAGCTTGTTCAGAGCGAGGGAAGCCCGTACGTTAGTTGGATGTGAAGCACCGCCGCTTGAAGACAAAATTACTGTTTTAGTGCCACTGACACACAAATCAGTAGTGGCGGAAAAATTCACTGTAGTGAGTATTCGACGCAGCGGGCATTGGACGACATGGGTATTCAACGGTGCGGTACTCATTCGCCACCATCAATCATATGATCTTTACTACAGTCTGCTTAAGTTTTATTAATTTAGCACAAATATCGGTCTTCAATCATCATAAAAAATTTGTACATATCGAAGATTTGAATTTGTATTGTCACATATTTATTGTATTCAATAACTTTACACAGGTTACAGTACATTTTTCACATTATAAATGTGAAATCGCTTCCCAAAATTGTTTGATGTCACTTTTTGCGCCACTACTTTTTTTTTTACTTATCCATGTGGATTTATATACCTTGGTCCAATTTTCCCGAATATTTCAAACCAACTAGAGCGTTTCTCGGCTGGAAACGGACCAATCGTAACAATCACATTTTGCGAGAATTGACAGGAACTTTTCCTAGAATGTTTCAAAAGAAAACTTTTCTTATTTGCTTGTCATTTTGATTTCAATACAATCATGTTTACATTTTGGTCAATCAGAAGGCTTGATTGGTAACCCCGCCAATAGAATGAGTTAATTCTCAAATTTTCAAAGCGAATAAGCATACTCATTTCACTTTATCTTCATAATATTTATTTTGAATGCACAAACAATAAAGATAGAATCGTTATCACCTTTATTACTTAATATCATAATGTGTTATCTTAAAGAACCATAATTTTTGAGTCACATGTCCCCAAGTGGTAAATAAATAATCAAATAATAATTTTTTTTTTTTTTAGATGAAATAGCCCACCAAATGAAGAACTGCTCTGCTAAAGCCATTATTACGTTGGTAGAAAATCATAATACTGCTCGAACAGCCATAAAGAAATTACAAACAAATACTCACATTCCTATTATTACAGTAAGAAAAAAAGTAAGCATCCGATATTAATTCTGTTACTAAATTTATTTTTAAAAATCCCAGTATTATTATAGGAAAAATATTGAATGAATAGTATTGGCAACTGAAATTACCGTTGGCGGCAGCACTGTGCTTACAAAATGGTGGATCAAAAGTGGCTTATGGCAAGTTTTTAATCTGTTTACAATGTGAATACGTTGATTTTCAGCAAAGAAATATTCATATTTCGTTGAATGTTTCAATTCAATTTCAATTGTGCGAGAAATCATTGGCTTTCTTCTTTTATAACATTTAGTTTTTTTTTTTAAATCTTTTTATTTATATATGAATTTTAGTTGTAACTGGAAGACTGAATGAGGTTATGAAATTCATAGCTTCAAAGAAAATAATATTATAGAGAAGTATTTATGTATTGTACATTTCAGCTTTCCCTGTACGAATTTTTCTAAATCCGCATAGCTTGTTTATGAACTGGATCGTAGTCTCCAAATTTATTTACTACCGACACTTTCCTTTTCCCCTTTTAGGAAATTTATGGAAACTCAAATCAACAATTCAACTAAACTTGGAATCACATCTATAAACACAATAATTTTTAACACATCTTCGTTTAGATTCCATATTTTGAAGAATAAAATCTTGAGAAAGATTAAAGTCGAAAGCTAAGTATTTTTCACTGAATTAATTGCAACAAATCCAATATGAACTATTAAAGTATAAAATTTCATGTAAATATCCTCAAAAAAGCCATAAAATATTGCTAACAAAGCCATTAACATAACATATGACCATATGGAAATTAAGGTCGAATCCACTTGACAATATAGTTCCGCTTATAACCGCTAGGTGGCTACGGGTTAATTTCAGTTACCAATAGCACTAGATAAAGCACAGCAGACTCGTCCGCCATTTTGGAGCCCACTGTCAATTGTTTGTCGTTTACCGATGTGTGAACTTTAATTTAATTTAATAAAATAAATTCAAATGACGGGCTGTTCCAGGCCCAGTTGTATTATTCATTCAAGATACGGGTTCTGATTCTACAGATGAGTAATTTTTATTTCTCAATACATCATTTGAATGTGGAGAAATATATTCCGAGCTACTTAACCTCAATTTAAATTTCGAGTTTAACTGTTCGATTGTAAGGGGCTGAGTGCATTATTCAGAGTAAATGTCAGCATTATTGCAAAAATCTTTACCCTCCAGTAATATTCTTAATGATTTGCTACTAAATTGTCATAATTTCCCGAAGTTTTGCAGTATTATTGCAAATAATTTGTTAGAGCACTACACTGTTGTGAGAGGTTTGGGGATTAGGAATTTTGAAATTTCGAACAAAAATGAAAACACGAGCTACAATTCCAAATGAACTAACAAAAAAATACAAGAAGCAAGTAATTGTGTTTCATTCGATTGTTTTTAAAATTTTCATTTTATTTTCTATGATTACCTTAACTGATGCTCATTATTATTTATTATTCAACCTGCTTTGACCAAAGCAAATATTTAGTTACTTACCTAGGTACCTATTTGTTCAAATCACTATAATACCTACTTTAACTTCATAATTTTAATACTAAACATTTACACATTTTGTGTAGAAAATTAATGCAGGCAGATAAATTTCCCAAAAGAACAAGATGCATAACTGCCTGCTATTTTATTCTTGTTATTATTCATCTGGAAACCTACATAATTCATACAAAATCATAAAAATAAGGATATTGAACATTTCACAGACTTGTCAGTAGGCTCCAAGATGACGGACGAGTCAGCTATGATTATCTAGTGCTGTAATGAATAGTATGACGTCACGAAGATGAGAAACGTCAAAATGCTCCAATACCAGCCCTACAAAGTTTTAATAACAATGGCTGGTACCACAAGCTCTGTTTTTGGCTATACTAGCAGTGTTATTTCAAGAAGAGTTTTAAGGCAATATAAATATTTAAAGCTATTTTAAAGAAACATATTCAAATGAATTTTGTAGACATATGTGTTTTCTGTAATTTGTATGTGATGATTATTTTCTAAAGTATTCGGAAAAATTTTAATTGCGTTAAAACACATCTTGACACAAAACGCTCTTAGTAGCGCCAAAAACAGAGCTCGTGGTACCAGCCAATGTGTTTTTAGGGATATTTTAATTGGTAACACTGATCACATTTTATTTCACACTTCGTTTACAGTTCAACTGTCACTTTTAGTTCAAACACTTGACACCTGTCTTGTGTATTACTTAAATCTCTTTTAATATCACATTATTTAATCATCGTTTTTAAAATTAGAATCAAAATATTATTTCCACTTGTCTTTACATATGCAATCAGCACTATCATATAAACGTAATGAGTGCGACGTCATCACTTCCTGCATGACGTCATGCAATAATTCAATATTTTCCCTATAGGCTCTTTGCGCAAACGTTGGAGAGCGACACTAGCGCTCGGAGAGTTCAATTTTGAAAGTAGCTGCAGGAAAAAATTTGAATTGTCATTACGTGGAATAAGTGAATAAAAGCTAAAAAATTTATATTGAAGCTTGAAATAAGTTTAAAAACACACAAGTGAATGATGACTAATGGAGTTATAATAGGAACAGGATTCCAATTCATATAACCTGGTTGTATCCGGAGTACAATATTAGAAAGAGGAAAATTAGTGCAAGAAGTAATCATGCGTTTAATGTTGAAGAAAAACTGTTTTTGGATAAGAGTTTGATTTCCGCGCTTGTTATAGAGCAAATATCGATTAATTCTTGTCCGTTCAAAGTTTTTATCGAAGTAAGATATGTTATTTTGAAGTAATTAATTATAGGCTGCTATATATCTGTCAAACGAATCAAAACATGTCACATGAAAGTATATTTTTTCACATTGCCTTAGGTTGATGAAACGCGAGATATTTTGCATGAATTTCCAAAAACTTATCCGATACATAAAAATAGCACATACAAAATTGCTATAGCTTACAATGGTTTAACCTAACTTCTTAAATAAATTTTCTAGTTTCATCAAGTAACTTCTACATTTAATTCATATTCTATAATTATTATTGACTTTTTTTACTTTTTTTACTCGTTTAATAGCCTGAATCCATTTTTTCCCATTCCTATTTCATGTTCTCTGGATGGAAACTTGTAGAAATGTTTATGTTTTTTTGTATTTTCGTAACTGTTTTACAGTTTGAAACCCAACAATTTGTATACCCAACACGTAATATTTCAATTTACTGTTAAACTGGCTTATAAATTGCTTTATAATTTAAATTTGATACATATATTCTGAAATCATGTACAATGATAACGTTTTGTTTTCCTGCTAGTACTGTCAAAATTAACCACTACTGGCGCTGCAATCTATTCGCAAAGAGCCTATAGCTTGAAATGAACCAGATATATATTTTTTTCTTTTTTAGCAAAGTGAATCAATTCCAGAAGGTACAATCAACTTTCAAGAACTTTGTGAGTACAATGGTCCCACAATCAAACTCCAATCTCCTGCACCTGAAGAAACTGCCTTACTACCTTATTCTAGTGGAACTACAGGTCTTCCAAAAGGCGTTGAGCTTCTCCATAGGAACATCGTATCTGATTTAGTACAACTCACACAAGACTTAGTTAGACTCAATGAAGATACAACGAAGGACCATCAAGATGTGATACCCATCATGGCACCCTTGTATCATTGTTATGGAAGTATTCCTATTCTATTTAATCTATTTTCCCAAGGCTGCAAAAGTGTGTTAATGTCTAAATATAGACCAGATTTGTATCTGAATATGCTGGAAAAATATCCACCGCATTTGTTACATGTTGTTCCGCCCATAGGTAAGAATTTTTTTATTTTTTTTGTCGTATACTGTTCATTTTAAGTTGTACACAATTACTAAATCGAAAACTATAAGAGATACATAGTTTTTTCATACCAGTGGTTTTAATCCTATTTATTGCATCAATCTACCAGCACTTTAAGTGTCAGCCACACCCATAGCGGGTAAAAGGCGTGATTGATATTTATTTTTTATTTATTGCATCTTTAACCTCGTCTGTGATTATTTCTTCTGAGTCTTGAATCACGTCTTTATATGTGTATGTTGTATTTTCTTCATTAGTTATTTGTGCGTCTAATAGCACTTCGACTTCGAAGTGTTCTTTCATCTTTTCATTTTATTGATATCAACGTTGATTTTGTTACCATTTTTGTCTTTTATTTGTTTTGGAGGGACTTCTTTCTTTCGTCTTGGATTTTTTGTGGTTTTCTAGAAATATTTCTTGTCTTTATAGTTCTCTTTTAGTTATCTGTATTATTTTCTTTCTTTGTTCTCTATATTTGTCTGGTTCTTTTCCTCTGTATATTTTTTCCATTTTTGTTTTTCGTCCCTCACTTTCTTTTTGATTTCCTCGTTCTACCAGTGCGTCTTTTTTATTCTTGATGTACCTAGTACTAGTTGTGCCACAGATGTCTGAAGATGTTTGTTATATTATGTTTTTTAATGTATCCCATAGTGTTTCTGTTTCTAAATCTTTATTAGTTTTTAACTAAGATATTTTTTCTTGTAGTATTCTTCTTCTGTTCATCTTATAGTTTGAATGATTTTATTCTTTATTGTAGTTTTTTCTTTCCTATTTTCAAGTTTCTTCTTTCTTTCTTGTGTCCTCTGTATTTTTATTTTTGCTGTAAGCAGGTAGTGGTCGTTTTCGATTTCATATCCTTTTTTTGCTCGTATATCTTTCACTTTTTGTGTATATATTGTTAAGTAACATATAGTCAATCATTGTTTTTTTGTTTCTGTTTGTTACTTCTCTCGTGTATTTGTGGATGTTTTTGTGTTCAAAGAATGTGTTTGTAATTGCTAAATCGTTTACTATGCAGAAGTCTATAAGCTTCCATTATTATTTCTTACTGTTTCTCCATAAGTAACTAATATCTCTTCTATTCCTGTATTAGTATTTCCTACTTTGGCATTAAAGTCACCTATTGTAAAGACTTGTTCTGATAGTTGCTCTGTATCGATTCAATAATATAATACATTTTGTATTTTTATTTAAAAATTCGTTCAATAAATTTATAAACATGTTATTTCGTTAAAGGCAAAAAAAATACCTATTGATTGACGTAATAAAAAAAGCATATTGATATTGCCTTTTAAAATAAAAAAGTTGGGTCTCACATTTAGAGAACCACCGGTGGAAAAAAAAAATAAAATAATCTCTTGGTATAGAAATTGTAACCAACTCTGTATCCCGAACTGTTCTTGAGGTAGCAATAGTGTACAACTTAAAATGAGCACCCTGAATATTAAAATCCATATTAAATATAATTAGATCTTTCTGAAAAAAATTAATACAACCTTTTTGAGTCTCAACCTCTCAACGTAAGTTTTATAATCTTTAATTAAACATCCTACAGATAAAACTCTTTTTTTATGACGATATGTCAATAAATAACATACAAAATCGTAAAATTTTCAAATTTTGTTACGTGACCGATGAAACATTGTTATTGGCAGGATGCCGCTGTGATGTCATACCGCATGTTGACGATCGGGAGTCAGTGCATAAGCCATAATTAACAATGGGCATAAGCATAAGAAGTACATAACATAATTCTTATGAAAATCTTACGCGTGTTCACAATGAGCATAACATAAGTATAGCATAAAAATTATTTTATAGGGATATTGCGACCTGAATTGGTAATAAAATATAGGTACTTTTAGTTTTTAGTATCTGTCACAATTTAAATCATTTGTTCTAAGCAACGCTTTGCTTTATTTTTGTTTTGATTCGATTATTTTATCAAAACAGCCTTTTCAAAGACTCCTTTTTTTAAAAGGTTGTTGAGAAGGAAATCAAAGTATATGAGAATTTCTTTAAATTTTTACAGTATATTATTTGTTTAGTGAAGAATGTTCTGGCAAAGTTTGAACTCAATCTTGTTTCTAGTTATCGAGATAAAAAATGCCAAAGTTGCTGTTCAGTGACATGTTATTACATTGCGTTAATGCACGCGACGTGTTTCACATTGATTTATACGTCATTATCTCGACTACCTGAAATGACAACATTACAAAAAATCGTCAAAATATCTACGAAAGTCTTATAAACATGTGTACCAAGTTTCAAAAGAGTCTTGTTTATAGTTCCAGAGAAAATTGAATTATTACTCAAAAAAATTGTACAAAAGCTACTGAAATTTAGCAAGTTATCATACGCTTGGCAACGTCGCCGCATGAGATGAAATGGGAAGAGTGTGTGTGATTAGAATGAACAAGATTTTTTATCATTTCTCTGATTTGACGGTACACTGATTGAGTAATCCATTTATTCTTCCATCGATATTATTTTTTTGATGTAGATTTATCATCAATAAGTTTGTTTGGTAATGAAACGCAGTACCACTACTAAACGTCAGATGTCAAAAATACTTCTGAAAGTCTACAGCGTTGCGCGCTATACATATCATATTGTAGCTTTGTTAAAATATGAAAAAAGAATATTTCAACGGATGGAAGCTCTTTAAAAGAATAGAATAAGAAACCAAATTATTCAAAATCATGTATTTTCAACCGAAAACAAACATTTTCATTAATTTTAATCATTGAACTTTTGTTTACTTGAAGTTGGCAATGAATGTTTATCCTATGTACTTAGCATAGAGCAGGGTTGCCACCATAGCTTGACCCCACTCCTCTTCTTAACAACCTTAAAATTTTATATTTGAAAATATTTTTCATTGCTTTTGGTTTTGTTTTTTATATTAAAGCTCTTAGTTTAGGGCATTACTTTTGTTTCTGCACATGTTTGCAATTAAATGTCTTTTTTGGAAGACAAAATTCGTTTAGTATTGTTATTAAAACAAAGATCATAAATATTCCTAACCACAAAAACAAATTTATTTTTAATAAATATGTTTTATTAAAAATGAGTTCTGAAAAGTTTTTTCTTCATTAGGTCTATTTTTATTCATTTGACACATCTACTACCTGTGTAAAAATATATTGGACATGCGCATTAAGAAAATATATGCGTAGTACGTAAAGTTGAGATGATCTCAACTTTCTTATGCAGCTTTTATGCACTACGTAAGCATAAGAAGTACATAAGAGCATTGTGAACACGGCCATAAAAATCTTACTTGTCCAACTTTATATCTTATGCGTTTCTTATGCTTACGCCCATTGTGAATTATGGCTAAGAGTTAGAAGCCGTAAATTAATTAAAAATAGAATCAGGCACAAAATTAATTCTAATGGGTTCGTAAAGCAAGTTAGTTTTTAATGCAGTTGAAACGAATGGTACATCTTTATTATGGTTCTTTGTTTTGACAGAATAACGTCCATTTTTGTGTGCATACTGATATACTGTTTTAGTAATTTATTAAATTTAACATGTTATAATTAGTAGCTGGAATGTCTTAATAAATATTCAGTATTGACCTATAAATATTTTGTAACCCAGTTACGTTAAAGACATGCAATATTTATTTGTTGAAATTTGGAGAATACCATTCCAGTTATACATATAAATTTACAATAGTGTCTTGTCATGTCACAACTCACAAGAAACTAACCTAACATTTTAAATGCATACAAAATAGTTAATAACAATGGCTGGTACCACAAGCTCTGTTTTTGGCTATACTAACAGTGTTATTTTAAGAAGAGTTTTAAGGCAATATAAATATTTGAAGCTATTTTAAAAGAAAATATTCAAATAAATTTTGTACACATATATGTTTTCCGTAATTTGTATCTGAAGATTATTTTCTAAAGTATTTGGGAAAATTCTACTTGCGTTAAAACACATCTTGACATAACGCTCTTAGTAGCGCCAAAAACAGAGCTCGTGGTACCAGCCATTATATCTTGATGGATCTCTTGTTGAAAATTTACAAATAGTTAAACATTTTCTTGGAATCTCACAGCACTTTAAAAACATGATAACTTCATGAGAAGTATTTTTTCTACAGTCACTATAGAATGATACCCATTCCACACGCTGTAGCGTGCGGAATAGAGGTCATTCCGCACGCTTAGAGGTTCCTAAGAAAGCTGCGTGGCGTCGGGAAGTAACTGTTTCATTACTGTCATAATTTTAATTCTTTTTGATTTTCTTATCATTCCTCTTCAAAATGGAGTCAATATGAGTAATTTCATCAACATTTGATGAATTGGAGTGAGATCAATGAAGCAAATTCTTTCTCAGAAAACGGTCTATTTTGATTATAGATATTCACGCGGACAACTCTGACTGTAGAAAAAATAGCATCCGTCACTCGTGCGAATCGATCATACCATGCTCATGTGAATTATTCACATTCGCATGGAATGATCTCCGTTCCGCACTTGTATCGAAATATACTATTGTTTAAGACTGGAACATTCAAATCTATTTTAAGAATTATTAAGATGACAGCCAATTTTGTGCATCGTTTTTTGTCAATAAGGAATTGAAAATATATACTTACTTGAAGTGGGACGTTAAACAAAACATTCACGGTATTACATAGGATTTATTAGGTAACCCTTTTTTTCGTAACTTTTTTGTTAGGAAGTTTATAAACAAATTATTTGGTTCACTACGACTCCTGCTATCACATCCGAACCGAAAACAATACTAATTTGTCGGTTTTCTCGTGAAACCGAGGTTCTCTTTTCTTTCGCTGGCTCCATTGTAAGCAATGCTACAGCTGAGCGCCAACGTGCGTGGTGACGTCACAACAACATGGCGATTTTTCGTGGCTTACTCAAACGTCGTTCACTTTAAAATCGTGTTTGGCAATCCCAACGATTTTTCTTAACGAAAAAATTAGTTTCAATTGATTTTTTAATGTGCTGGAATTCTTTCAAATAGCGTCACACATTTTTTCCCTTGTCTTTTCCATGAAGACAAGAACATTTTTCTCTATTTCTCCATGAAATAAACTATATATTTTGTTTTAGTGATAATGTTAATTAACAATGAAAATGCCAAAAGATATCATTTGAAAAGATTACGACATATGGTCTCCGCAGCAGCTCCAATAGCAAGCACAGACATTGATAGATTCAAAGAAAAATTTGGACAGCAAATCAGTGTATCACAGTGTGAGTATTCATAAAATATTTAATTTTATTCCTCCAATTTCACAATTCAATTTGATGATGAAGAATTTTCAGAAAGTTGGTAATTTATCAATAAAAATAGTAAGAATTATAAGATAATGAAGCTCAGATATTGTAGAGTGGAAGAACTCAATATTTAATTTGGATTATTTTACTATTACATCAAATAAAATTTCATCAAGTCTTTTTTTATAGATTATGGCCTAACAGAGACCGGTCCGGTGACTCATGCCCACTGTCTGGATAGACAATTACCTCCTGGTAGCATTGGATGGAACCTATCTTTAATCGAAACGCGTGTAGTTTCAGTTAACGACGAGACAAAAAATTTAGGACCTAATCAAAGCGGACATTTGCTCATTCGAGGTCCTCAAGTTATGCCGGGTTACTACAAAAATCCAAAAGCAAACGCAGAAGCTTTTGATAAGGATGGATGGTTTAAATCGGGAGACATTGGTCACTACCAAGAAGATGGATCATTCTTTATTACTGATAGAATTAAAGAGTTGATAAAGGTAGAATTCAGATTATTTTTATTATACGTTTAATAATGTAATAGAGGTTGCTCAAATGAAGGACGCTTTTTTTTCAAAGTAATAATAAGAATAAGTACAGAAATTGATAACATTCTTGTCCCAAAGTAAACTTGGTTTACGTTTTGGAAATCATAAATAAGAAATCAGTGAAATCACGCTCTAGTTAAAATTGTGAAAAAAGACAGTAGTGTCCTTCACTTGTTTAAAAACGGCATGTGAGTTTATTGAGCTCTAACTGACGTCCAGTTTATGTAATAAAATAAGCAGTTCTTTATCGCAATGTCTATGCATATTTACAAAAAAAAATCACCATCTAATTTCAATTTTTTTAGGTAAAAGGTCTCCAAGTTGCACCAGCAGAACTGGAAGCCTTAATCCGTCACCACCCCAACGTAGACGACGTTGCAGTTACTAGTATACCACACGACCAGAATGGGGAAGCACCAAAAGCATTCGTTGTGCCCCGCCCTAATACGAACCTAAAACCAGAATCAGTGGTGAGATACGTACAAGAAAGGGCAGCCAAATATAAGCACCTAACTGGAGGTGTTGTGTTTGTTGACGAAATTCCTAAAACATCTTCAGGAAAGATTCTGAGAAGAATGTTGAAAGATTTATAACGAAAAAACTATATTGCATTATTTTTTTTTTATATTTTAATGTCATTATAAATGTTGTAAGCGAATTAATAAATATTTTTTTACATTTCCAGCGTTTATTTTCCATTTCATAAATGCGAATATTGGTACACATCAGTAGCGACTCGTGAGTCTTAAAATATTTTGCATACAATTAGCTTTCACTGGCTCCATCATCGATAATAAACAAACAATGAACGTTACTTCACGACTTAGAATTCAAAACGCGACGAAAATTACAAAAGTGAATGATAGATACTGAGAGACACGCTGTTCGGTGCCCTAAGTCTAGTATATAATCGTGTGTTGCCAAGATAACCGACTAAACTCATAGTAGGTACATTTCAAACTGTTACCCTGCGGACGTCGACAGCTCGACACGGCACTTGACTTGCAGAAAGATAGTTTATATTATGATTGTGTAACGATGTAAGGCAATTGAAATAATGCACTGAATGGTGAATGACATCCTAATTTTTTCCATTTATCCGGGTGGACGGCCTCGATCTCGGCACCAAACTACCTGTATCTTTAATCCCTTACTCGAACTCGGCACTATGCTATGGATTAGGATTTGTAACTCAATCGTTCTGCCTGAGTGAGATTTTCTGGATACATGCGATTTTATATTAATAATAAATCAGACTCAAATTTAGCCGTACTTTTAAACGAATCTAATCACACATGTGACATCAACAACTCAGAAGTCCTGCATATCGTAGACAAAATAATTTGTTTCCATTTGATGCAAGAAATTCCAATGTCAGAAATACAAAAAAAATTGAATGTTTTAGTTTGTTCTATATATATTTGTATGTTTTTGTAATAATGTAGGTATATACGGAAATATATATAAATAAATAATTTTTTTTAATATTTTCTTTTACTTCTGAAGTTTCATTAAATATTATTTGCAGTATTATTTTTAATACAAATTAATTTTCAAATGAAATATAGATACTTATAAAACCAAATCTTGCAGGTAGATTGTGGCTTTATTTAAAAATTGACAGTGCCGAGTTCGTGTGCGCCCCGCGCTAATCGGATTAGCATTGGTGCCGAGTTCATGTTCTTGGTGCCGAGTTCGTGTACGCCCATCCGGGTGGTTGGTTGGGCACGCGCCCTTGTACCCCTTAGAACCAGCCGCCACTGACACACCTTAAATACATACTTGATATTCCCAATATTTCAATATCGTACTTTGCAGTTTGATACATTTAAAATTTATGAATAATAAAATTTATTGTTCTCCCTGCATAATTGAATATAAAATTTCTTGAACCTATAACTGTTATGTGTTCGGTTAACAAATTGTCTTATTTATGAATCGTCAAGTACTTAGTGACGTGCGAAGCCAATTATTAAATTATAATGAAAGGAAATGGACGACATTAATAAAAATAGAGTATTTTTCATCATTAATTCTTTATGATACCTATTTTTACTCGAAGGGCACCGGTAAATAACAATTTTTCAAATCATCCACAATTTGTTCAATTTTTATCGTATGTCACAACACACCTCAGTTTGTTCGGATGTAAGTCTATCCGCACCGAAACATGACAAATGACAGATTAAGCTCATTTACTGCCTACAGTAAAAGTGTAAGGATGTTTTCACTTCAAAAAACACATTTTCGCATCATTTGCACCGTCTCTTTTTTACCATTTATACATTTTACCACCAACATATTTTTACCACTAAAACAGTGGTTTTGTTTTCAACCGTCGATGCTTCACTCTTAAATAACGAGCGGGTTTCGCCTGCCCTGACCAAGCTCGGCATGCCATGCTCAATATTTATAAAACCGCTAATACAGTTATAAACAGTGATTTTTGTTTTCAACCGGCGGTGCTTCGCACCCAACTAACGGAAGGGTTTCGCCCGCTTTGACCAAGCTCGTCGTATCATGCCGCGCTAACCTCCCAATTCAATTTTAAACCTAACCTCAATTTATGTACGAGATCAGAATACACGAAGGGGTAATTGTTGAGTACTTAAAAGATATAGGACACAAAATTGTATTGTATTGTATCTGCAAAAATATGATTTATTGTTGGAGAAATAAATAGTAATAAAATATATTAGTGGTAAAATAGAATAGTAGTAAAAAAAATATAGTGGTAAAAAAGTATGGTGGTAATAATGCAGCGGTAAAATTTGAATGATAACAGTGGAGTACTATGAAGATTTGATTCAAATCGAATTTTTTTAAAGTACCCACTTGAAAATTTGAAAACAAATAATTTTATTTATCAAGTCTGATAAAGATGTTTAAACAATGGAAAATTTTTGCAATTTTTTCCTATTTTATCAACATTTAGCATAATTTATGCATTTATCATGCTATGTCAGCTTTATTATTGAATTTCTGATATATTTGATGAAATCTGTATAAGGACAAAGTGTTTTATTTATTTTCATCAATTATTATTGAGATTTGTAACAGTATTACTTGAGATACAATAATTAGGGATAGGAATAATAATAATACTCGATTTGAATCTGCACTATTCTCAATATACTGAAAATAACTACAAAAATTAAGCAAAATCAACTACGAATTAATTTGAAAATTTAAGGAGAATAGATCAACTAGTGATTTTATACACTCTGGCCGTCCTTCAATACAAAACATCAAACAACTCGCTAGAGTATTGCTTCGAGTCCAAGAACATCAATTCGGCACCGTGCTCAAGAACTGGATATTTCGAGGAGCTCTTTATAATATATTCTCACGAAAAATTTTCGTCATCATGCTTACAAAGTTCAATTTACTCAAGAACTGAAGCCTTCTGACCACACAGTGAAAAGAGTTCATTGAATAGATCATGGAACAATAAGAAATGGATGCTGACTTTTCGAACAATATCAGTTTCAGCGATGAGGCTCGTTTTCATCTTGATGGCTTTATGAATTTTTTTCCAAGGTATACGTAAGGATCTAGTTGTTTTTCTTATAAAAATCAATAGTACCTCTTCATAATTATTAAGAAAAAAAAATCCTAAAGAGTTAAAGTGGTTAATAACTCCGAAATTGGAGAACTTTTTTCCATATTTTTTAGTTCAAGAGTAGGTGCTTCCATAATTATTGCCTACTTAATCCAATTGCAGTAATAAAGAATGACACATGTGAGTTGCCAATTCAAGTAATAATTACCACAAAAGTTTAAACCTGTGAAAGTCTCTGCGTTTTGCTAATAACGATTTCGCAGGTAGTTTAGGAAAACGCCTCTAATCAACCCAGCGAATTTATTTGGCATGATTTCTGAATTGTAATTTTTCATTATTTAGTGCGTTCGGTAATGCAAATCTTTTCACTCCATTTGCTCTTTTGCGTTCTTTAATTGCAAAAAGCGTAAATGGTACAGAGATAGACCGGAAATAGTAACGTTCGGTAATAGCAGAGTGGAGTGTTTGGAGCTCACTCTCAATGCACCAGCGTAAGAGGTGGTGCTTGCGGAGTGAATACTTCAAATCGCGCCAAATTATAAACGTACGCGAACCTGACAAGAACTTATGAACAAAAATGATAGAAAATAACTTATTATATTTGTGCTATGTTTGTAATCAAACTTATGTATCTTTTGACGAAGTTCTAAACATTCTTTGTTTGCTAAACACCACGATGTTATCATTATTTGTAATTCATGCCTTGTTTTTGCATTAAAATGAATAAAAGTATGTAGTTTTGTCAACAATACTTCGAATGTTGTTGGCTGTATTCTAAAATACGATTTAAATTGATTATCTTAACCTCGAGGAACAGTTTCTTCTGCATAATTTTCTATTTTTCCTAATAAATAATAGATACACCATTTTCATCATCATTATTATCGTCAAAAATTAACTCATGACCAATTTGAATCGCATGAACTAATAAATTGCTCATATTTGTATCTTCCAACCGTTCTCATCCCAATAATTTTTAAATTTTAGATATATTTGACAGTTGAATCGTTCTTTAATTCACGGCGTAAATGGAGTGATTTGACATCACGTTACTTAGCTCCAAGCTCTGTACGCTCTGCGCTCGAGCTGCATTAACGAACGCACTAATAGTAATCAAGGGTGTTAAAAGGACAATAATGCCTGAGGTCAACAGTGTACTTTCCGAGGGCCTCTGGCCCGAGGTGAGTACGTTAACCGTAGGCATTATTGTCTGTTCAACTCCCGTGGTGCCTTCAATGTTTAATATCCTACTTTTGTTATATTTCAATCTAATTTTTTAGCAATGTATGTCCTGTCATTGTAATTTCTGTCAGAGAAATTACTCTAGTTACTTGCTGTAACTAGGAAACTTGTTTGTTATTTTTCACAATAATGCCCTCAGGTATTATTTATTACGCAATTACCTTGAAATTAGTGTTATTATGACAACAATAATAAACTAGTCGGACATTAATATATATTAATACGCCAAGAGAAAATTTTCGGCCCCCTTTTTAATCATATTGCATGCACTAAGGCATGTGAGATTTGGCATACTTGAAGTACATATGGAGAAGGAATACAGAAAGCGAAAATTATGTACGGGTACGGGATGTCCCATTTTAATCTAAACATTAATACGTGAAAAGAAAACCTATGATCCCCTTTTTAAGCATATTGCATACACAGAGGAATGTGAGATTTGGTATACTCAAAGTCTATATGGAGAAGAAGTGCAGAAAGTGTAAATTACATACAGGCTGTCCCATTTATAGTATATTTTAATACGTGGAAAGGAAACTATGTACCCATTTTTGAAGCATATTGCGCGCACAAAAGAATTTACATGTTTAAAGTTTATATGGAGGAGTACAGAAAGCTAAATACAAACTGTCTAATTTAAATTCTACGTGAAGAGAAAACTTTGTACCGTGCGCACAAAGGAATGAAGTTTATATGAAGAAGGAGTGCAGTAAGCTGAAATTATATCAAGAGTGTCCGATTTTGATTTTACTTTGCGAGAAAACTTTGTACCACGCGCACGAAGGAATGAGAGATTTGACATATTTAAAGTTAATATAGAGAAGAAGTGCATAAAGCAGAAATTATATACACGGTGTTCCATTCAATATTTGGCATACTTGAAGTTCATATGGAGAAGTGCGGGAAGCTTAAATTATATACAAGTGTCCTATATAATTTTACGTGAAGGGATAACTTTGTACCGCGCGCACGGAAAAAGGTGAGATTTTGCATACTTAAAGTTTATATGGCGAAGTAGTGCAAAAAACTAAAATTGAATACAGAATGTTCCATTTCAGGTTTACGTGAAGAGAAAATTTTGTAACGCGCGCAAGATGGAATATGAGATTTAGAATACTTGAAGTTTAAACGAAGAAAAAGTGCAGGAAGCTTAAATTATATGCAGACAATCTCATTTTGATTTTACGTGAAGAGAAAACATCGTAACGCGCGCAGTTAGGATTGTTAGATTTGGCATACTCGAAGTTTAAATGAAGGAGTGCAGATAGCTAAAATTATATACTGGATGTCCCTTCTTCATATTGCGTGGAGAAGAAATTTTGTACTGCGCAAACGAAGGAATGTGAAATTCGGCATACTTGAAGTTAAAATGAAAAAGGGATGTAAAAAGCCAAAATTATATATAGAATGTCCCATTTAAATTTACGTGAAGAGAAAACTTAGTAATGCGCACACGAAGGAATGTGAGATTAACATATTCAAAGTTTATATGAAGAAGGAGTGCAGAAATCTAAAAGTATATACAGGTGTCCTATTTGAATTTAACGCCGAAAACAATACAAAAATTTGTTGGAATATATCGAGAAATATGCACCGAATGAAAAAATATCTAAAGTAAGACTTTCACATTTTTTTCTCCCTCCTAGGGGCGGGGGCAAGAGAAATCTCTCTAAAATCTTGAATGGAAATGACTATTTTTTATTTCAGATTCGGATAGAGTGTCGAATGCCAAGCTAATTTTACCTGGAACCCCAAACCTCGGGGATGGAAGGTTGAGTTCAATAACGTTCAAATTCAACAATATAATGAATTATGGTCGAATTTCGACCACTGGACGACCACTAGTAATGATGAAAATATAACTTAGAATTTATTGTTCATCTAAAAGCAGCAGATAAGATGAATGACATAAATTAATTTCTATATTCAACACTTGATAGGAAAGTGAATTGCAGACTCCACATTCAGGTCGTTTCAATATGTGTCTCGTGAATTGATCTGCTAGACAAATAAAACGTACGTAATATTGCATCTGATCTGATATTTCAGAAAACAATAGTCACTTATCAAATATAGTTAAATTAAATTTGTGAGTTGTTATGTGTTTCCTATTGTATAAGAAAAGAAGCTACCAGAATTGTGATATTTTTAATAAGATTTACTAAATTCATCAGGTATTTTAGAATTGAATTTCATTCAATATGCCATCCTTTTCTTTAAATAAATCATTGAATGCTCTTCTCCCATTGTTTGAGAAAAGCAGTTACTTCATTTGCCGCTCATAGATGGCAGCGTAGATTTTGACTAATTTCCTCAGCTGTTATCCGTGAAAGGGAAATGAACTTGTGCATTTATGAGAAAAAATGTCAAAAATCTCTAAACAGAATTAATATAACTTATAGACCAAATGATTAATCTCAGAAACAAATTTAACCCATCTTGGAGAATATGCAAAACTAGAATTACAGAAGTAAACTGAAATCTCAATGTATTGCCAAAATACGAATAATCTTCCAGTTTTAAACGAATGATTGGAATGATCACGATCATTCAAAGTAACAAAATACCAATATTACACGACAGCTGCCATTCTTCCAACAAATGTCAACTTTAGTCAATTCTAACTGGATATCCAGAGGATCTACAAGAAAAAGTTATAAAGGAGAATTGTTATACTTGACGAGTCCTATTAATGGTTAAAATTAATCTTGTGACACCCATATCTACATTACTGTATTTTGTATCATAGAATGTAGCTAGTTTTTGTTATTATGAAAATTACTTGTTTTTGGTGAAATATAAAATGTCATGTAAAAAATAAGGTGATTTCTGTTTATTCACTCGAACCCAACCAAATAAATCTTAAAACTACACCACAATTGGCGCCCAACTTAGTACCGAGTGTTTTCGCAGATTTTCATTAGAGTTTTGACATTTTTTACCAAATAGTGGAGTATGAACAAGATACCATAAGTATTAGTGCGGTCATTGCGAATTTTGGTGTTCTCGAGTAACCTTTAACATCGTGTTCTTCTTGCTCGCCGCACCCCAAGCAAGCATCATAGTGTTGTGTAGCATTGCCAACCGTGCTAATTTGTAAAATTCACTACAATGGGTAAAACGACGGATTCAACTCAACAACAAGCAGGAGTTATGTTCACAGATGAACAATTTCAACAGTTATTGAGGCAACTTACTATAACTAAACCAGCTAGTCAGACTCCGAGTGTTCCATCATCGGGAAATTTTGTCAATTGCACATCTGGCTTTAATGGTGAACCTGATGCTGATGTGGAAGCATTTTTAGATGCTGTTCTCACGTATAAGGATTGTGCAAATGTTTCCAGCGAGAATGCTTTGCGAGGATTGCCAATACTCTTAGAGGGTGTTGCTGCTACTTGGTGGAAGGGAGTAAAGCCTACTGTTGACACCTGGGATGAAGCTGTTGAAGCATTACGTCATACTTATTCACGGAAGTTACCTGCCTATTTGTTACTTCGTCAAGTTTTTGCACGAGAACAATCAGTGAATGAACCTTCGGAACAATTTGTGTGTTACATTCGTTCGCTCGTTGTACAGTTACCGTATGAACTGGATGAGACAATCCAAATAGACATAATATTCGGACTTTTGAATCGGAATATCCGACAACGGCTCATACGTTCCGAATGTAAAACTATTAATTTGTTGTTAGCGCGAATTCGCGAGGTTGAACATTCGTTAAAAGAACTTAGATCAGAGTTCCCGGTCAGTGAATTAAAAACTCAAAATAAAACAGACAAAAAATCGCGTCAAAAATGCTCTTATTGTAAAATATTCGGTCATTCAGAATCAGATTGCCGGAAATTAGTGCGAAAGAATAAAGAGCGTTCTGATAGCGAAGGTGCCGTAGCCGCTAGTCAATCAACAAAGCCAAGCGCCACCAGCTCATCAAAAGAACAAAAAGACGCTACAGCTAGTAAACCATTCAAATGTTTTGGATGTGGAGCACCTGGCTACATTCGTAGTAATTGTCCAAACTGTCAGGTCACATCAATGAAACCCGCAGAATTTAATTCGGCGGAAACACAAAATAATCACAATGATCTTCCAGGAGTACGTGTCCGAATTCTTAATCATAATGGCATTGCTTGCATTGATACAGGTGCAAAGACAAGTTTAGCAGGAGCAAAACTTTATAAAATTCTTTGTAATGAGAATCAGCCTTATGAAGGAAGAAACATTAAGATGAAATTCGCCGATGGAAATGAGAAAATAGTTTTCGCCAAACTATTTAATGTTCATGTTGATTTACAAAATAGAAAGATTCCTATTGAACTTTTGGCAATACCTGAGCATGATAACAGTAACCTTTTATTAGGTGTTGATTTCATTAAAAAAGCAAAACTAATTTTGAACTTATCAGAATCCAGTTGGTGTTTTTCTGATCAAAAAGAAGTTAGCTATCCTCTTGAAGATCCAAGAGCAATTGAGGTATTATTCTCAAACACAGAAGAAATGGAGAAGTATCTATTGCAGGAGAGCGAATGTCAAAACCTGTCTGCCGCTGAAAGAAAGAAAATAAATGATCTATTGAAGAATAATTCTCACCTTTTTCTTCTCAGTAAGGTACCAACATCCTATGCTGAGCATACAATAAGATTGAATGATGATCGACCAATAGCGTTACTTCCTTACCGATTATCGCAACCAAAGAAAGAATTCTTAGAAAAAGAAATAGAGCAAATGCTGAAAAATGATATAATCGAAGAATGCGATTCAGCGTACGCTGCTCCAGTAGTGCTGGTACCGAAAGGAACAGAACATAATAAATATCGGGTATGCATTGACTACCGGCGACTCAACGCCGTAACAATACCAGATAGGTATCCACTTCCAAGATTGGATGATCTTCTACATGAAGCAAAAAGGACTACGTACATGACTACTCTGGATTTAAGCAGCGGATATTGGCAGGTGCCCCTTAAAGTTGAAGACCGTGACAAAACAGGATTTGTCACGCCGTTTGGCCATTTCCGGTTCAAAAGAATGCCATTTGGTCTGCGGAATGCCCCATCAACTTTCCAGCGCCTTATTGATCGCTTCAAGAGTGGATTGCAAGACATCACCATCCTAGCCCATTTGGATGATATAATAATTCTCTCACCTACATTTGAAAAGCATCTGGAAGACATGAAAAAGGTTTTTGACAGACTTACCTTATTCAATCTACATATTAATAGATCTAAATGCGCTTTTGTGTGTTCCGAGGTAAAATATCTGGGACACCTGATAACTCCGGAAGGATTGAAGCCTAATCCGTCAAAAGTAGATGCAATTCTGAAGATTCCAAGGCCTAGAAATGTTAAAGAACTTGTCACATTTTTACAAACTGTTTCATGGTTTAGGAAATTTATTCCTAACTGTGCCGAAATAATGAAACCATTGACGGATCTGACAAAGAAGCATGCTACCTGGAAATGGGAAGAGGCTCAAGACAATTCTTTTGTAAAATTGAAGGAACTATTAACAACTGTACCAATATTAGCTCAAGCGGATTACACGAAACCTTTCATACTCCGTACTGACGCGAGTTCATATGCCATTGGAGCAGCGCTACTCCAGGGGGAGCCACCCAATGAACACCCTGTTGAATACGCAAGTAGATTATTGACACAGGCTGAACGTAACTACACGACTACGGAGAGGGAGGCACTGGCCGTAGTCTGGGCTGTAGAAAAGTTCCGAGGATACCTTGATTCCTCTTCGGTGACAGTCATCAGTGATCATCAACCCTTGCGTTGGTTGATGTCGATAAAATCTCCTAGTGGGCGACTAGCGAGATGGGCTCTAAAATTACAAGCAGTAGATCTTCGAATTGAATATACACCTGGTAGATGCAACGCGTTAGCAGATACATTGTCGAGATTGCCTCATATTACTGACGATTCTGTAGAAGTTATGCAACTGACCACTGTGGACCTACCTGTTACTAACTTCGAAGAGTTGCGAAATCAACAATTGTTAGATGATGAACTGAATAAAATCATCAATGACCTTGAAAATATGGAAGACCCTGTTAGCACCAAAAGATGGACCGAAAGAGGATACCTACTCCTAAATGGTGTTCTCTATCGATATCCAGCAGACGATGATGACGACGAAGAAGCTGTGTTTGTAGTGCCATCTCTTCAGATACCAGAAATATTATACGAATATCATGATTCACCCACTGCAGGCCATTATGGATTTGAAAAAACATACAAACGCATCAAAGCTCGTTATTATTGGAACGGCATGAGAAGACAGATACAAAAACACACTCAAGAGTGTTTAGAATGTCAACGTTTCAAGCCTAGAAATCACAAGAATTTCGGGTTATTACAAACTCCGGTTCAGAACAGAAGGTTTGAGGTGATATCCATCGATCTGATGGGACCATTGCCAAAAACGGAGGATGAAGAGCAATGGATTTTCGTGGTTGAAGACACCTGTACTCGATGGGTGGAGTTATTCCCGCTTAAATATGCGACTGCTGAAGCATGCGCGCGTTGTTTAATTGATGAAATAATTCTACGATATGGTACACCACGCCGTGTCATCAGCGACAATGGCGTCCAGTTTGTCTCTGAAATAATGCAATTCGTGGCATATTCTCTAGGATTCAAGCAAAATTTAACTCCAGCATATCATCCAGAAGCCAATCCTACGGAGCGTAAGAATCGCGATATTAAAACACAGTTGGCTATCATGACATCAAAATGTCATACATCCTGGTCTACTTACCTACCCAGTATTAGATTTGCCATGAATACTGTGGAAAGCATCTCAACAGAATGTACCGCTGCCTATCTCATGTTTGGTAGAGAATTGAGAACACCAGATGACGTCCAAAGAGATATGCGTGCTATCATTCAAGATGCGCCATTTGTTCCACAAATGACAGCACATCTACTTAAGCTAGGCGAAGTATTGGCTCAAGCTCGTGAAACCTGCGAAGAGAAACAGGATAGAACCAAGGAAGCCGCTGACCGACACCGTCAGCGAGCCCCAGTCTACTCCAAAGGAGATAAAGTATTAGTGGATGTTCATGCCCTGAGCAAATCCTCTCAGTCCTATACGTCGAAATTTGCCCCAAGACGAGACGGACCTTACCAGATCACCAAAATTGTGTCCCCAACAATTTATGAAATAGCTCCTATGAACAATAGTAGTAACGCAGTCGGGGTATACCATTCCAGTTCCCTTACCCCGTTTAAAGAAAGTTCTAGTGTTCCAGATCCACAGCCACTACGACCTCTTCGAAAACGAGGCCGTCCAAAGAAAGCAAACCAGTAGCCACTTGGACCACAGGCGAGCCGCTTCCGTGTTCCAAAGGGGGAGGTTGTGACACCCATATCTACATTACTGTATTTTGTATCATAGAATGTAGCTAGTTTTTGTTATTATGAAAATTACTTGTTTTTGGTGAAATATAAAATGTCATGTAAAATAAGGTGATTTCTGTTTATTCACTCGAACCCAACCAAATAAATCTTAAAACTACACCACAATCTACTTATTTGTATGTATATACAGGTTGTCTCATTCATTGTGCTCGTTGCTGCTAACTTTTGTATGTAGAGGGATACAATGCTGCTTAGACATAAATATATTCAGCTTCAGTATTGACGAGCTGTAGGCATGGGTGCCAAGCTATTTTTTTGTAATTTTATCAGTTTTCGTTTGTCTTCTAGTGTGAATTTCGATAAAACGACAAACGGTGTTTTGTATTAGAAATAAATTTGGAAGACAGTTAAAAGAAGAGAGATAAATCTTCCTCTCTCTCTTTTCTGATACTGAATGTAATCAATAAAGGAGCATTAAAAATCCTTCCGTATTTCAAGCAAACAAATTTCATTCAAGTAGACATTGCACTTTGTACGGAGGCGAGTCAGAAAGATATGTAAATCTAGCAAACAGCAACGTTTTGATGACAGACCAACGCAATCGCTGTCGACCAGCCTCCTACGTCACTGCAGCAGAGGGAAAGGGGCAGGAAATCCCAATATAAACTGGCGCGTTTCCTTATAAACCAGTCCCTCTTGTGAGCTATTGTTGAATGTGAAGTGTTTAATAATAACATCATCAAAAGTAAACATTTTGAGGGATGTTTACAGGTAGATCAACTCGCTTTCTCGCCCAGTGTGGTCGACATGGCAACCGATGGGCTAAAAATGTCAAGAAACAAAGGGCTTTGTCAACTACAGTGAATCCCGCCTACGAACAAGATAATTTTGTGTTAAGAAATGAAAAATATATTCATATTCCGCATGTCACGGTTCCTGAACTCATCTGGGAGGCTGTGGATAAATGGGCTGATAAAACTTCTTCGGTGAGGACTTGTTATTATGTATAAGACAACAGCAAATATTTTAGAAACCTGTTTTCAAATTTTAAAAAAGTAAATAAACAATCGACATATATTTTTTTCTATAATATTTATTTTATATGTGTGTTAGAATAATTTATTAAATTAGTTAATTACATTAATACAAAGAAAAACATGCTTTTATTTTCTGAAATACAATTTCTAAATTTAAAAATGTAATGTTATAATATTTTCAAGACAAAAATTATTTCGGAAAAAAAACCATGCGTAAAATCTAATAAAAATATTAATGATTATAGTTAAACTTTAATATCTCTTAATCAAATATGGAAATGCTATTTCCTCCCATATGTGTTTAAAGTAGTTTCCTTATATATTCAGACTATTTTAGGAGAGAGCTAGACTGACGTTGCTCGCCGTGTCCCTTGAAAACAGATAAACATTCAAAAAAAGGCGTCAAATTTGAACCATTACAATCAATTAGATTATTCGTTTTTTTATCATCTAGCTTCTTGAAAATATTTTCTTTCATCTATTTTAGATATGAATCAATATTTGTTTTGTCATTTTGTTGAAAAACAAGTGACTAAATTTGTTTGTTTGACTCTATAAGTATAAATTTATGGCTCATGAAATAAGGAGTTATGAAAATGTTTATGAATTATTGCTCATGTATCACTAGAAGCTCATTTTTTTTGTTAGAATTGAAATGTAGAGATTATTTGTGCATTCAAGTGGAGAAGATACAAAAAATTGTTGCTAATTTGACTTATTTTTAACAGAAATGAATGTGTTATAATGTGCCGGTAAAACTCCCTTCCATCTGGATTCACCTAAAATTTTTTGAGCATATTTGGAAATTCATAAGAATTTTCAAATCAATCATATATTTTAGTCTAAATATATACAGGCTGAAACAAAAATAAGTTCATTAATTGTTCCCAGTAATAGTAACAATATTTCCCAATTACTTTTTCTTGAAAACCTTCAAGCTATCCAGTTAAAATTCATGAAGCAGTTTCACCAATTATCTGGAGGCTATCTTGAATTAGTAACTATTGCAACAATTGTATCACCAATAATTCTTGTATAAAATAACCACCGAATCATTCAAACTGATTTTGGTGAAACCGGCCCTGACGCAGTCAAATTATCATTATCCGCCTGAATGTTTGTTATTTGTTAAACGAATGACAGTTGTCAATTCAAATAAGTAATTTATAATTTTTACGTCATTCAAAACTGAAGGAGAATTAATATTTTGGCAATACATTGATATCTTGGCTTACCACCTATGAAAAAATGACTTGTTTTTGCAGTGAGATCAATCCTGTAAGCGTTTAATCATATTTATACTTGTTGTCACGTAATACTCATTTGTTTAAAAACGTTAATAATTATATAATATTATAATAAATATAATTTGCAAATGTCAACAAACTTGGAATCATAAATAAGAGTTTCAGAGCTACCAACATGAGATAGCCAATTCCACTAAAATGACTGAAGCATCAAATTAATATTTATTTTAACTAGTAGTTAGGAGATACAAACTATGTAACGTTATTTACTTTTTGTACAAGTCAAAAAAATCAATGTTTTTTGTAAGTTGCCATGGCAACTTGCTGAAATAGCAAGATGGACTACTTTTGCATGTAGTGTAGTGTAACAATATGACGTCTTATTCAAGCGATAGAAATTAATAGTTATGTACAATCGAATGCGTCAAATTAATAATTTACAGCATTATAGCTTTGTTTGAGCAACTTCCGCTGTGAAATATGTAGCACACGAGATTTGTATGAAATTTTTTAGTAGAAAATATGTATATTTTAATGAAGAACATTCCTTAATAGAATACATTGATTTCAAGGGAAATTTTGTTGAAATCGCTTGACGTTGGCAATAGTTTGACAATGACAGCTGTCAAAGTTATAACGAAAATAATGAATATTTCTTTATATTTATATTTATCACTTTAAATAATCTGTAAAGTTACGGTTTGTTACATATTTATTTAATTATTTCAATGTTTGTAAAAGATCAGTGCTTTCCAAATTTTTACTCAGTCTAACTAAACTCTTCGCGTAGACACAATTGTAGCAAGCGTTTTACAGTTTGGGAAACCAAAAAATTAATTTCCCAAACTGTAAAACGCTTGTTACAATTGTTTCTATGCGACGAGTAACTTGATTTCCACTTATACAATGCTGTGAAGTTTAGTAAATGTACGTAAAAAACTTGGAAAACGCAAACATCAATATAATTAAATAAATATAAAATTAAAAAATTCATGTAACAAAACATTAATTTACCGATTATCTAAAATGATATATATAGAAAATAAAGAAATATCTATTATTTTTGTTATAACTTGTCACTTGAAACTATTGCCAACGGCAAGTGACTCCAATTCCCCAGATTTTAATCTTAAAATTAACGTATTCTATTTAGAAATGTTCTTTATTGAAACAGACATATTTTATACAAAAAAATTCAATACAAATTTATTTTACAGCGCTGTAACTAATGAGAAACTCTCGCTTCGCGGTCGTTTCTCAAACGAAGCAATCGCGCTGTAAAATACTACTTTAAGGTACTTGATGGTAAATAACTATTCATTAATCGTCAAAAAGTTTCAGGCATTCATTTTTTGGAGTGTATTTTTTTGATTGTTTGACTATCGGTTTGTTCATCAAGGTCATTGCACTCACGGCTTGTGCAAAAAAATTTGTGCTGCTTCTGACGACGATATTATTCAGGCCCAAACATTAAATGAGAATTATTTATTGTTTATTTAAAATAATAAATTAGAGAATTTGATCAACAATTCTGACAGATGTTGGCAATATAACTTACAAATGTGATGAAATTTTATGTACAACACCACAATTATTTCATTAAAATATTGTCAACAATGTGTCATCAAAATTATAACAATTTAAAATTCATTTTAAATATTGTTGAATATTCATCAAAGTCCGTCGTATTTATGGATTAAAAAATACGGGACAATGAACACAAACAAATATTTCAAATTGTAATGAACTGCAAAAATTTAATTAAACTGTGAACTTAAAGAAAATATTTACTTATTGATTCGCAATAGCTGTTTACAATTTGCTGCTATTTTATCTTTTATCACAAACCGGTATTTTCGTTATTCCGTTGATCAACTGTAAATAATTTGTTTTGCCAGTCTGATGTATCTTGTTTGATTTTTAGTTCGAGACTGTTTTGACTAGATTTTTTACTCATATCATAACTTTTGATAGAAAAATATTGAAGGTCATTTCTTATTACGGTATTGATAACAAATACCAAAGTGCATTAATTTTTCTTTTAAAATTACCAATTTATCTGAATAGAGCAGAATAACAAGTTTTTAGATTTTATCTACTTTCAAGGTAGTATGTTATTCATTACGTGGAATACGTGTCATGTGAAAAGTCAACAATTTCAAATCTAATAATTGGTATCTCAAACTGTAAATTGTACAATTGTTTTATGCGACAAAAACTTGATTATTATTCATACAGTGTTATAAAGTTTAGTTACAGTGCGTAAAAAATTCAGAAAACATCCAAATAATTAAATGAATATAAAATGAAAAAACGTTACTTTACAGATTATTAAAATAAAGCTATATTTTGTTATAACTTTGCCAGAATTTCACAGCTTTCAAGCTGATAAGAAACTCCAACTTCGCGGTCGTTTCTCAAACAAATCTATCACGTTATAAAATATTACCAACTTTGATGCACGCGATTGTAAATTTGTTTCAATCCTGCCGTTAAAAAAAAATTAATGAATATTTATAAGAAACTACGAATAAGTATGCGTAAAAATGCGCTAATCAATATTTAATTAATCTCTACCATGAATAAATAATTGATTTCTTATTTCCCAGCCGTTAAAATTTTATATTTCTGAGAACGTACTAAGTGCTAAAGTTTTATTAATGAAAAGAAATAAAATCAGGCCAATAAAAAAGAGTGTAGTAAACAGTAAACTCGTTCATTCATGTTTAAAATAAATAAAAAATATTATTGATCTCATTGTTTCCCTATTACTCACGTTTCCATATAATATTTTGGTATGAGTAATTATGATTTTAATGTTTTAAAATTATCATGATTTAACAAAGGAAAAATTCAATAAATTTTTTAATCAAAACATTGGGATTTTTTTTTATTTTCCCGACCTCTATAAAATGACAACAGTATTTGTTTTCGAGATTTTGATGCATTTTCATAATTTAGACCCTACTAAACCCAAAAAACGATAGCTTGAGAACACGTACGAATTTTTGATTAAAATTTCATATCTAAGCTTTTCATCAAAAAAATAGTTTCGTTCGTGGGTGAGCTTTTTTCAATCAGTTGTACCAACAATTAACTGACGGAACTTTTTAAGGTAATTTTAATCATATTTAAAATAACTGAAATTGATCCTAGAAAAATTTGGAACAACATTTGCCTGACACGTTTTCCAAAATTATTAGCGGTTCATTTGTTATTATTAATATTTGAGTTACTATAAAATTCGTCATATTTTTCTGAAACATGTGAAGAATTCAAATAATAAATTCAAAATTTAAAATAAGAATTATTAGTACTCATATTTGGACAACACATGCAAACGTTCGTCATTTTTTTTTTTTTAAATAAGTAATTTAGTTCTATTGTTCTTCACGTGCTTGGTTTTGAATTAAAGCTTCTGCGGAAATAACTCTAGAAAAAGTTTCAAAAATTATATTTAAATGGTTGTCAATTGTTTTTTTTGCAAGCTATTTGAATGCTGTCTCACTTGGCTCGAACTAATAAGCTTAGTAGGGATATAGAAATAAATGATATTTTTTTACAACTTCAAGTTTGGGATCAACTTGAGCAATTGGACATAAAATTTATAGCAGCTGTCACTTTGAAATATGCAATTAATTGATATGATTTATTAAACTGGCCATGAAATTCATGGTCAGGAAAATACTGTGTGGCCACAGCTGATTTTTTTTAATTGACGTTGTAGAGTAATTGGTATTTGCAATTTATTTTAACTTAGTTAACTTGAAATAAAACAAATCATACCTAAATGATTTATTGCGCCCCTTGTTTTTTTTTTTTTCGCATCGTTGTAGTAATACTATGATTGACGATTTTTTTATTGCTTAGCACAAAATATGTTGAAAATAAGTTTGAAGAATAATATATAAATAAACCGTACAAAATTTATTTTCGAGGCACATCATGTTCAATTTTCGAAACAGATGTTTTTCATGTGTATGAAAACCAAATTTATCCAGATATTGGAACATATTAATATAACTCAAACAATTTTATTTACTTTGATAAGATAAATTATACTGTTTTTCTTTTAGAGTTATTACAATTGAAATAAAGATAAATAAGTTGTTTTCTATTGCTATTTTTGAACCTAGTGTTTGTGTATTGAATTTTGTTCTGCATTTTGCTTCCTATAAATATATCTTTTCAATAATAATATATTACGTTTCATGCAATTTTTTGTCCTCTGCAAAAATTATTCTAGCCTTGAACATGATGTACAATTGATTCGATTACGTATTACTTTTAGCAGTTGGTCATAAAGTAAAGCACATTTTAATTTGTTTTAAATGAGAGAAAAATAAATTAAAATTTTCAAGTCATTTTCTGAAATATTTTATCAAGCAAAATCTAAACAAAATAAGAAGTAAACATTTCTAATTTTGCAAGTCACAAATTCCTTGTTTTCATTTGAAAATAAAAGAAAAACAAGTTCTAATCTTCTAGTAAATAATGAAATAAATACATTGTTCCTTGATATGTCATATTTTATAAGTGGAAATGGCAGCGGTCGAAGTTCAACAGGCACAATTTAAATTATCTCAACTAGACTTGATGAAAACAAATAAGGCATTTTGGACTTTGAATTAGAATTAAAAAATCATATTCATACATGAATTTATCGGAAAAACTGCAAGATTCCAAGCACGAGAATTGAGAAGTAAAATAAATATAATTTTTAATTGATAACTCAATTATTGGAAAATCATCGTAATCAGTTTGAAATTCATAATTTAATCAAAAAATAACTATTGCTAAAAATTGAGAATATTTTAATTTCCAATTGTGTACTAAACAATAGTTTATTAATTTTGATAATGCCTTTAGATTATCGATAAAAACCTAAATTTAAAATTGAGTCTCGAGAAGGTCAAATAAGTGAACAGCTTTTTTTTACTCTTTTAGAATGCTTAATATGTTAATAAATATAAACAACTTTTCTCTAAAATATAACATTCATATGTTTAGTAAATTTATAATAGTTATTTATAAAACAAGTGAATTAAACCACCGTTTATTTGCGAGAAGAAAGTTTAAAATCACAAGCGCGTATAGCGCGAGTGGTTTAATTCTTTGAGCAAATAAAGAGGTTTCATTCACGTGTTTGTATACATAATTTTATTCAATTTTGCGTAAATTTCTAGAACATGAAACAGAGGAACAAAATTCAAAAAAATTAAATTGCAGTTGCAAGGGAGCTTCGTTGATATCGCGACGAGTGTTTGTTTTTCAAACATTCAGGAGTGTGACTGTCAGTAAACTGTCAGTTTTGTGAATTTTGAATTGAAGGATTGAAGCGTTATAATTGTGAAAAGTATTGTCTGAAATGATGGAAGAAAGTGATTAAAACAATGTTCTCGTCCCCGATACCATTTTGAACAAAGCAGCCGCTGCAGTTGGGAAAATTATTCCTCAGAAATAGAAATCTTTTTATGAAAAGGATTTCCAACAGTGATTTAAATTTTTTTAAATCACTTATAATTCGTTTTAAATCACTAGTAAATAAAGATTTACTTATGACTGTTGCTATGGATTTAATAATGTAGCTTTAAAACGTCAAAATTTAATAAAAAATATTATATAAGAAAAATATTGACGAACATGAGAAACGTCATAATGCTCCAATAACAAGTCTGCAAAGTTTGAATTAGTATGATGCTACATTCCAAACTGAAAAAATGTGTACTGGTATAGTCGGAATTTATGGAAAAATATATTTGATTAATGCCGGTATAATAATACACTTGTTATTTTATTTTTAAAAATAGAAATGCAAATTGTTTGTTGTTTTTAGAGATATTTTAATTGATAACACCAATAACTTTCTATTTCAAACTCCGTTCACAGTTCAATTGTAACTTTTAGTTCAAACAATTTGTTATATTTTCAATTGTATTTGACTTCTGTGATACTCTGTTTTTGTAGTTAATTTTCGAACTAGATATTAACATTTTTAATCAATTATTTTAGTGTTTGACGTTTGTGATATTTAATCATAATATTTGTATTTATTAAACTTGTTACATTCTCAAATTACATCTGCTTCCTGTCATACTTTTGCAGTTAATTAGTTTTAATTAAAATCTTTTATTGTTAATAGTTTTCTATTAAATATATATTTCCTAGTTACATATATTTTTTGTGATATATATTTCTCATTATTTAAACCTCTTTTAAATTCACATCGTCTTTAAAATTATGATCAAAAAATTATTTCCGCTTGTCTAGAATATTTACCAATTATCTTTACATATGCAAATAGCATAGCATATAATCTAATATCGAATTAGAACTATTATATAAACGTAATGGATGCGACGTCATCACTTCATCCATGACGTAATGCTATTTATTCAATATTTTCCTTATATGTCAAAAACCTTCACGCAACAAATGTAAAAAGTAACTCATCGGATGAACGATGCGCGAGCTCGTAAAAGACGATTTCACAAACAGACAAACATACAAACAATACTTTTTATATACCGGGTGGTCCATCGGTCACGGTCTTAATTTTTTTTTTAATCGATTATTTTAAATAACCTGAGATATTTTTCAAACAATTTTTATTTACCAATTAATTACTCACATTTTTGCCTTATAAGATTTTCTACAGGGAGCTCCATTTTCGCGCAATGATATGCAATTTTATAATTTTTATTGGAACAGCCTACATGTTGTTGCGTATTTTTGAAGATATTTTATTTCTATTTGAAAAAGTTCTGATTTGTTATAATGAAAATGATTACTACATGAATTATTCATGTAAAATAAATATAAAATTGCATATAATTGCGCGAGAATGGAGCAATGTTATATTTATTTTACATGAATAATTCCTGTACTAATGACCTTGAAACTATAACAAATCAGAACTTTCTTGAAGAGAAATGAAATATCTTCGAAAATATGCAATAATGTGTCTCATTAAAAATTATAAAATTGCATATCATAGCGTGAAAATGGAACATCATGTAGAAAATTTTATACGGCAAAAATGTGGGAAATTTAATGGTAAATGAGCTTTGTTTGAAAAATATTTTGAAATATCTCAGTAATATTTGGAATAATCGAGTTGAAAAAAGTACTGACCGATGGACCACCTGTATAAGATAATTCTCCAGCTCTTAATCTATCTCTTTCCAAAAAATCATACCGATTAGTTGCTTCTTTGCTACGTGAAAAAAGAGCAAACAAACACACTTTCGTATTTATAATAGTAGGGAGATTCGTCCATCAAAAAATGTACGCACCGATAAGATGTTTTTAAAATATGTCAAGGGCAAATGCATCAAACAAATCGTTGGGATCATTACATTTGGTAGATGTTCGTTTCTTGTAGGTTATTTCTTAAATTGAAGAGTCCTCCATTAATAAATAATCTAGTATCTCCTGTTTACTCGTCATGAAATCAGGCATTTTTTGTAATTATAAAACAATTGATTTTTTAAATTTTAACCATACGTTTTCCATTTTCAGCTTTGTCATGAAACCGGAAGATCATATACATTTGGAGAGCTTAGACGAAGAAGCAACAACCTTGCAAAAGCTTTAAGAGGAAGGTTAAAGTTGCAACGTGGTCAAACAGTCGCAGTTCTACTTCCAAATGTCCCAGAATTTTCTACAGCACTCTTAGGCATTTTTGAAGCCAATTTGATAGCAACTACCATCAATCCTATTTATAAAGCAGGTAATTTATTTGTCAAAACTCGGGACGAGCGTCAAAGTATTGTATTTAGTGTAAATTTAATATTTCTAATAGTGATTCTTATTTGATTTTTTTTTTCAGAGGAAATCGCTCGTCAACTCGTAGATTCAGATACACAAGCAATAATAACTCTTGGAGATTACCACAAAAGGGCACTAGAAGCATGCCAAGAAGCCAAACGGTCAATACCTATTATTACAATAAAAAATACAGTGAGTAAATATTATATAATTATGTAGTTATAGATCGTGCGCTCATGACAAAAAAGGGAACAATTTTTACAGGCTGCTATTCACAAGGAAGATACAGCTATTAAAAATCTCCGCTAGGTGTTGAAGCATATTGAAAAATTGATTTTAATTAACAACGAAAAATAGCTCCTTCGAACAACTTTAGTCAGCCATTTTCTCGAACTTAAGACAAGTTTGCAAAATCGACTAAAATCTTATAATAAAAAATTGTTCCGAATTACGCAATAAATTTATTAGTTTACCTGAATATGCTTTACTATCGAACTCACGTAGACCGTTTGCCAATAATCTTTTAATCGATTTTGCAACTTGCCTACGTTCCAAAAAAAATTACAGACTGTTAGAAGTTGTTTAAAGAAGCTATTTTGCAAATGCAAATATCTTAAGCTTACAGCGTATCTTTCCCATGAATGACAAGTTTTAAAATATTGTTTCCTTTTTTTTTGTCACGAGCGCAAAAATAATAAATATGAAATATTCAATGTTCTTAAAACATTATTTTTAGCAATCGGAATCAACTCCAAGTGGAACAATAGATTTTGCAGAATTCTGCTCAAGAGAGACAAAATTCAAATTAGAACCAGGTAATCCTGATGAAGTGTGTGTAATGCCCTACTCCAGTGGAACAACAGGATTACCAAAAGGAGTAGAACTCACTCATAGAAATCTTGTGTCTAATTTGTTGCAAAGTGCGGACTTGCCTCAAGTTATTAGAGAAACAACAAGTGAGTACTCACAAACTAATTTTTAGAACTAAAATTTTGGTATAAAATGATGGAATAGTACAATAGTCAAATATAAGATTTGAGGAGTTTCATCCTAACAAAAATATGTCTTACGCTCCATATGTTGCCACTTGTTCAACGCTTCATAAAATAATGGCTATAGAAGATTTTTACAACTTCGTATTGAATTCAGAAAAAAGCACAGTACAAAAAATATTAAAGAATTGTAACTGAGAGAGATAATATTCTGAATAGTCTTCGGAACTGCCGCCTGACTATTTCAGAAGCTAAAATACTTTCGAACAGTTTGTCCCCCAAATCAAGTAAATCGATTGCTTTTTGTCCAATTTATGTACAAATAAAATCTCTATAATAATAATTAATTAATCAAAAATTGTTTTCTGTGATAGAGGACCATCAGGATATTATACCAGCAGTATTACCAATGTTTCACATTTACGGCATGACAGTAAACGCCTTAAAACTACTACAATTGGGATGTAAACAAATCACTTTATCCAAATTCACGCCAGATCTCTATATAGACATGCTGGATAAACAGAAGCCTCATCATTTGTATTTGGTACCTCCAATTGGTAATATTTTAAACGTACAAAATTTATATAAATTAAAAATAATTATTATATGCAGTAATATTTTTGGCCGCACATCCAAATGTAACCAGAAACCATTTGGACTCCTTAATTTCCATCATGTCTGGAGCGGCTCCACTTGGTGCTTCGGATATCGAGCGGTTATTCCAGAAAACTGGAAAAGAGCTCATAGCACTTCAAGGTCAGTATAAGATGTTCTGAAAATTATTTTAGCTTATTATAATTCTCATTATTTTATAGGTTTTGGTATGACAGAAACTTCTCCAGTAATCAGTATGACGCCCCCACAGCTTTGGAAAGAGTGTCTAGGATCAATAGGATGTGTTCTTCCTAATACTGAAATTAAAATAGTAGCTTTAGACGACAATACATACACTCCATTAGGACCTAACGAGCAAGGAGAAATGTTTGTTCGAGGACCTCAAGTCATGCTTAGGTATCACAATAATCCACAAGCAACGGAAGAAGTATTTCAAGATGGATGGCTAAGGACAGGAGACATGGCTTACTATGATAATAAGAAATTTTTGTGGATTACCGACAGATTAAAAGAATTAATAAAAGTAACTTATTACTTCCAAATACTTATACGATTTAACATATATTTTTTTTTATTTAGGTGAAAGGTTTTCAAGTTGCTCCCGCCGAATTAGAAGCAATAGTTCGTGACCACCCTGACGTAGCTGATGCTGCAGTTATCGGAATACCACATCCAATCAACGGTGAAGTACCAAAAGCCTTCATTGTTCCTAAAGCTAATGCCAAAATTAATACCGAACAAATTCAGGACTTCGTAGCACAAAAAGTTGCTAGTTACAAAAGACTAGAAGGCGGAATCACAATTCTAGAAGCCATTCCAAAAAATGCTTCCGGAAAGATTATGAGACGGACACTGAAACTTGAATATGCTGATAAGTAATTGAAGAAGAGTGATCATTTTGTACATACAAATATATTTTATAAGTACTACAATACATATATATTAAAATAAAACCTGTTTATACTAAGAGACGATGAACTTTATAAATATGCATTTATTTTTAATAAAAGCACTCTTAAAAAATTAATAACTGGTCACAATGTTATAAATATAAGATTTATTGTTAAAATAATGTTGACAAAACTATTTTATTGTTGAAAATTAGAATATTATATAATAAATTTTTGATAAAATGATTTCAATTTTTATTTCACAGAACAATCGTTTCCTATAGGCTTTTTAGATAGCTGTCGGTCAAAATGTATATTTTGTGACTGAACGATCATATTCATGGTAATCATTCACCTAAAACTGAAAGAATGTTCATATTTTGACAGTACATCAAGTTCGTTGCTCATCTTTATATATTAATTTCTGCATATTTTGTAAGGCTCTCATCAAACATCTGTTCTATTAATTATATTTATATCTCACTGTCAAGTAAATTGATCTCTGTTTAGAGATTTCACGTATTTTTTCACAGATTAAACTGCACAAGATTATTGTACTCTCACAAATAACATCTAGGGAAAATAGCCAAAATATATGCTGCCATCTATGAACAATGAATAAACTTATCGGTTTTTATGAATAATGAATGAGATTAAATTCTAAAATAATAAATTTATTGAATTTAATTCAAAATAGATGATGGGTAAATTAAGATCAGTAAATAAATTCACATCATTTGAGCAAACGTTTCAAATCTCATTGAGTCTTCAGTGCCTACAATTAATAATTGAATTTCTTTTTATAATGCAATGTACAAAAATGTTTGCTTACATACTCAGTGATTAAATTACAAATTGTTGTAAAAATTATAATGAATACATTACAGTATTTTACAAGCCTCATTATATCTCTTACAACTGATAATATTAAGCTTCAGTTTTCCAAACCACTGAGCTGACAGTATCTCTTCTTCAACCCGCAACGCAGTGCACAATTGGTGCTAATATTGAATTTATCATATGCATCATGCATGTTTGGAGAATATTTTAATAACACATTCTTATATACTTGGTAACTGATCTAAAATTTATACTATCCTGTTCGATAAATATTGCTATTATATATTTAAGTAAATATTGTAACGAACCTGGCTCCTATGGAGTAGATTTTTACGCGCTGTGTGAACGGGTGGTATACGCAGTAGAGTTGTTTGTACTGATCAATATGTGTCAAGAACGAATGACGCCAGACCGCATGGTAATATTTGATAGATAAAAAGCGCAGGTATATAAACTGGGAAAGTGAGTTGAGAAGACAGTAAGACAGACAATGAGTAAGTAAGGAAGCAAGAGGAGAAATTAGGAAATATTCGGAGCGCGTGAAAGTAATATTGGTGGGTTGGTTGGTTACGAAGCGCGCAAAAGTGAACTATTTGAAATAAATGAGAAGAGTGATAAATAAATAAAGAAACAGTTGGAAATAAATAAGAAATAAAGTGCATGCTTTCATAATTGCAAATGTTTTTCAATTGGCAACAAATAATTCAATTTTTTATAAATATTTATTATTCTGATATGGATTCCTTAAGGCCTTAATGATTTCCACATATTACATAAATTAGTTTGAAAATACGAATTGATTGTAAATTAATTTACATAAAGTTTATGATTGATAACGAGTTAGTACGTCTTTCCACCATTTGAATAAGTTTTTGTATATTCCAATGATGTACAAGTAAGTCAAGTGATGTCCATATAAGATTTGCTGCACCTCTTTTTTGTCTCACTCCTACCACTATCGTTGAGCCTCCTGTATTCTAGACTTCTTGGGTTCGAACATGAAGGATTAATTGCATAATTAATATTGCATTAACTTTCCCTCAGTATTTGGTTTATTATTATTATACGATAATTTTAAAAGATGTAAGTGCCAATTCACAATGTACGTAAACGTAAAGAGTACGTAACCGTAAACATAAACATAAAGTTGAACTACTGTATTTCAATGCCCGTGTTCACAATGCTCTTACGTATTTCTTACGTTTACGTATTGACATAAGAGCTACGTAATGAAAACGTGAAGTTGAGATAAATTCAACTTTGTTATGTTTACGTACGAAACAACTAATAGCGCACGCGTCAACTTTAAACACATGTTTTCATCTGATAGTTGACAACACCCTGGATCGAAACATGCTTTTAATATGGTTGACATAGAATTATTAATAAAAAAAACAACCATTTCTTCCTCGTCTTAATATTTCTCTTGTTGGCGACTTTTATAACGCAGTTTCAATAATAATGAGACAATCGCAAGATCTTTTTCAGACATCATACAATAAAACAAAACAAACTAAACTCCAAACTAATAAAAGAAAAACCAAAGAAAAACATTAAACACGAAACAGAATCGAAATCAACAGAATATTTGAAAATACAGTCAGAGAAACCAACACAATACATCAATAACCCTAATTTGTACCAACGTAAAATGAAAAAAACACTTTATTTTAATATTTTAGGTTACGACCACTGTGAACATACATAATTTCTTACGTTTATGTTTTTACGTACTCCTTATGTTTACGCTCATTGTGAATTGACACTAAGCCTTTGAAGTATAAAATTACGCCTCATTTTTGTTTTTAATGCTACCGTGCTTAGGAGTTGAAAAATAAGAGATGAAATATTTTTGTAAATGATCGAGAAGTGAAATCTATTTGTGTCGAAAGATATATAAAAATTCGGTACTACTCCGGTACTACCCTATAAAATATTTTTGTCCATAATATTGGCAACATTGATTAACTTTGCTTTTAGTGTAGCTGTCATCGTACAGTCAGGAACTAATATTGAGGTTATGTCACTTATAAACTTCGAAATTAATATCTATTAATCAGTTATCTGATGTGAAAAAAATATTAATATATTTAACTGTAAGTAAGAAGCTCATCTTAATGTTGCCGAATATATTTTTTGCACAATACTTGTTTGTTTTCAGTTATAAATCAAGATGTCGGTTCCACCGCACCAATTTTCAACAGGCTTTGCAAATTCTCCACAGGGAAATATGCGATCTCAATTCGGAGCAGGACCTATGCAGGGTCAAATGCAAAATCCGTTGGGAGGACAGTTAGGAAGTCAAATGCCAGTTCAAATGGGTAACCAAATGGTCAATCCAATGAGTCAATTATCGCAGTCTATGAATGCTGGGATAAATTCACAAATGATGGGACAGCTCAATCAACAATACAGTATGAGTCCTAGCATACAACAGCAACAAATGCAACAGCAAATGCAAATGCAACAAACAACACAACAAATGCAGCAAGCAACACAGCAGATGCAACAAGTAGCACAACAACAACAAAATACTGTGCAAAGTGCAACATCTACGCCTCCTGCACCACAACCAGTACAATCCAAAGAAATTAACACTGTGTCTCTCTGTCGGATTGGGCAAGAAACGGTTCAAGATATCGTTAGTAGAACTCAAGAAGTTTTTCAGAATTTGAAGGCTATCCAACCTCCAAATGGCACAATGCAAGGATCGAATTCGAGTAATGAGAAAAAAGTCAAAGTTCAAGAACAGTTGAGAACAATTCGAGTATTGTTTAAAAGATTGAGGCTAATTTATGAGAAGTGCAATGAGAATTGCCAGCTTCAGGGCATGGAATATACACACATAGAAAGTTTGATTCCTTTTAAAGATGAACCTGATCCGAAATCGGACGAAAAAAAGACTTCAGAAGCATATAGATCAATTTGTGAGGAAAACAAAGAGATTATGGAACAAGTTGTTCTTAAAAATAGACAATTGAAGGAAATAATAGACCATTTACGAAGGATAATATGGGAAATTAATACTATGCTTGCTATGAGACGATCTTAAATTTTTATTCATAAATATATTAGATGTAAGTTAATGTATAAATAAAATTTTCAAAAAGTATTAAAAGAATTACTACATTGCCCACAAATAGCGTTAGGTAAATTTAGATCTGAAATTTTATCACAGACGGGACAAAAATTCACACCTTTCAACATTTCTTCTATAATTGCATTATTATCATGTTCGTATTCTTCACTTTGTCTTTTTAGGTATTCAAATTCTAAATCTCTCTCTACTTCCTCTATTATTTCCAATATTTCAGAGGATGTCAGTCCGCAAGCTTCGATATGTAAATTATTTTTTATAAGTTTCAAGTTACCAAAATCGGACGATAAATTACGAACGTTATTGAGATTGTCATTACGTAGTTGTTTGAGACGATTTCGAAATTGCTGGAAAAAATATAACCTATAAACATGAATTAATCTTGACTGCTCATTTTCATATACCGACTAGATAACTGATTTATTAATACTCATAAAAATATCTTTTGTTTTTTACCTTTCTCAAGACGTCTTTTACATTTTCAACAGAAGTCCTCGAACTTAGAGTTTGTTTCTTTAATTCGTTATACGTTGAATTGATTTTATGTGCCATTTATTTTATTGGAAATTGTAATAAATATATTAAAATAAAAAATATTCAATATTTTGACATCTCTTGTGACTACCACTGCACACACAAAATGCAATTGGCGCCATCTTCTGGCCGGCAGTACAAATTAACAAATTCGCGCGGTTTTCGTTCAATTGCTTTACACTTTTTGGTTACATGAATATTTTTGCACGGGTCAAAACTCTTAGCATGTCCTTGAAAATTAACGGTAGTTAAACAGTTTACATTATAGCTCTGTTATTATTTTATATTCTAAAACCATTTTTGTTTGATACATGATTACGATTTTTGTTATGACTTTTGGCATGAAAATTAAAAGAAAAAAGTGTATGCTTTTTGCAAATTTTGATCAAAAGTAACATTTGACAGTATGAAGCAAACAAATTTATGCGCACAGTAATTAAACTCTGATAACAAACTAATTAAATTATTGTTTTCAAATATCACTACAAAATTCTGTACAATAAATGTATCGTCTAAAAACAGTCCAAAGAAAAATTTTACAAGTGTGAAACAAAAGATTCATGGATAGAATATTATGTACATAGAAGTTAAATTTTATATAGTCAAACACTATTCGACAATATGTAATTATATTTTTATAGTCATATTTTATTTGACAATATGAAAAAAAATTACACTAAAAGAAATTCATTGGAACATACAGTTTCGACATTTGACCACCGGAAGTGAAATTTAAAAATAATAACGTAGATTCCATTAATTATTTACAGAGTGTAAGAAAATCATGATTTTAAAATTTGTTTTTTCTTTTTTCTTTGGTTTTGACTTTTAAAGTACTAATTAGATAGTGTTTACAATACTTTTAGTAATTATTTGAATCATTTTGTTGCATAACTGCCTCTAATACTAATTTAATTTCAAATTGACATGAAAAATACGTCAAGTGTTTCAGAAATTTCAGATCGAAGCATGTTTGAAAAACTCACACAGTTTCTTTATACAATTTATTATTCATTTCCAATTCTAAGTAAGAATTTTTTATGCCATAATTCAATTCTTTTTCATTTTCTAGTATAATTTTTGATTTTTGATGAAATATTTAAGTTTCCTGTTCCTAATTTTCTTACGATAAGTAGTTTACTTTATTGTTTTTATTTTTTTGAAAAAATCACTTGATTAAAATCTTGACTTTTTTCATGATTTAACTTAAATGATTTCAGTCATCTACTTCCTGATTATTTGTCTTTGATATCTACTTAGCTTATCTCCCCGACAACTATTAATTGATACCAAGCTAGACATCATTTGAACAATTTGAAAAAAAAAAACAATTGGCAATCGTTCAAATATCCTCTGACACTTCTATCCCTGCAAGAGCTTTAATTTGATACGATAGAGCCAAATTACCTAATTTAAAAAAAAAAAAAACAATTGACGATCGTTTGCGTGTGATGTCCAAATATGAGTGATAATATATAATAAATTGCAATAAATAATTCTAATTTCACATTATGAATCTCATTAATCAGAAAAATATAACAAATTTTACAATAATTCGAATTAATAATAACAAGTGAACCGCTCATAATTTAAAAAAATGTTCCGGGTGAATATTATGCCAAAATATTCGAGGATTGATTTTAGTCATTTCACATTTTATGATAAATACTATCATTTATAGAATAAATGCAAAAAACTAAAAAGTTCCATCAATAAAGTTTTGGTACTACTGGTTGAAATAAGCACATCTATGAACATAAACCTAGTTTTTTGATGAAAAATTTAAATATGAAATCTCAATCAAAAATTCGTACGCGTTCCCAAGTTAAGATCGATTACAACTATACGGAACGTCACGTCAAATTTACCATTTCTCGGCGAGAATGCTGGACGTGACGTACCGTTGACATTTGGAAAATATTTTGACGTGACGTTGCCGTGCCTTGACGTTTCAGACAGACAGACCGACATATAAACCGACTTTTTTTAAGCGCCTTGCAAATGAAAGATTATCAACTTCTGTTCAACTCATTTATGTTTTCGGGTTTTATCAGAAAATTATATTTGTCATATTGTTATTTGTATCATTCAACTGTTCTTGGTTCTTCATCGAATAAAAAAGTGCAACAGGCAAAAATATGTTCAAATTATTGCAAATTTGAAAAAAAAGATTAGAATAAGGAGCAAAGAGGTTAGAGGAGGTTTACATTTATTGAACAAAGAATTAGGAGTAGAAGTTTTACAACATTGTAAAAATATTCTAATAAAAATATGGATACAACTTTCGATAAATGCTTTTATGTTTTCAGGTGACCATCTATTAGATATCTGTAAATTGTAATGAATTTGTGGCATATTTCCAGAATAATTCTAGTGTCTCTCGAACCTTTCCAGATTCAGCAGATAGAACACGCTCTACTAAAAAGGAAAATTTTCAGTTATTATAAAATAGAAATATTGATATAGAAATTGTTTGCTAACTTAACCAACTTCGTATCTTTTATAGTTTTCGAGATAGCAAAAAAATGCTAAAATATATAGTTCAATTTAAAATAATTACGATTAAAATTAATTATATTTGTTTTTCAAGGATATTTGTAATTGTAAAAAAAAATACTTGGATAATTACTCGATTCAATTTACACACCATTAGACCAAATAATCGTAGCCAAAAACAAGGAGCTGCCAAAAAGAAAAATAATAACGCAATGAGACTATAAATAAATTTAATATTTTCGTTCATTTGAAAAAATATGCGTAATTATTGTTGTCAACAACTGAATTTATTACAAGAAAAAAAGACATTAAAACGTAAAATTTTAAAAATATTAGTAACTGACCTACGTATTACGTCATTATTATATTATTATATGTAGTTAAGATTGGCGGGACGATTCGCAAAAACCAATTTTTGCTTACGTCACGAACACGCGAAAATTCGCTCTCCCTATTGGTTATTCACGAAGTAATAGTACCCACCGTAGGCAATAAAATCTGTACACATACCTCGCGAAGAAGTCTGACAGTTGCAAAACGTGTCTTCTTCGACTGAGTGTGCCGGCTTTGAGCAGAATTTTTGGAGGAACTAAAATTTAAAGATAAATTTTTATCTTAATTTTAAGGTAAGTTTATTTCATAAATTAAGATTTTATTGGTAAAATACTGTGTTACTCTAGGAACAATTGCTCTAAAAATATTTTTAGCACATGGTGTTACTTAACTTGAGAAGTTTAAAATAAATTCGGGTAATCTCCAATTTTATTGTTTCAACTTGATTTCATTTTTATTTATTTGAAAAAGAACCAAAAATCCTGAGCTCTTATTATTTATTTGAATATCAATAAATTCCTGCAAATCTAATTTAAAATATGAAAATATTTGTTTGGAACATCTGATTTTTATTTTTAGCAATATTTCTTATTGACAATCCTACGCTTTTTTTAATCATAATTTATGATCCTAAAATAAAAACAAGTGTTTTGTCCAATTTAGTTACATAAAATGATACAACATACATTGAATTTTAAAATTTTCCATTTTGTTTTATGCTATTTAAAAAATTTTTTTTTCATGTTTCAATTGTTGAAATATTTCCTATGTAATTTTTTGTAATCTTATTATGAGTATTGCGATTCGATTAAAGAATTTCCTACGCTTAGGTTGCTTTCAAAGGATATTCACCTTATTTTTTACAACTACTTTTTTACCAAATGACCATTTGGAAATTTTATAATTTTTTGCAAAGTTTTCCGTTCTAAAAACTGCATCACTTCATTCAAATGCAAAACGGACTGATGACTGGACCGATTTAGCGCGAAATTTGAAATGGTGAAATTTGTAGAGGGTAATAGGCTCTTTGCGCAAACGTTGGAGAGCGACACTAGCGCTCAGAGTGTTTAATTTTGAAAGTAGCTGCAGGAAAAAATTTGAATTGTCATTACGTGGAATATGTGAATAAAAGCTAAAAAGTTTATATTGAAGCTTGAAATAAGTTTAAAAACACAAGTGAATGATGACTAATGGAGTTATAATAGGAACAGGATTCCAATTCATATAGCCTGGTTGTATCCGGAGTACAATATTAGAAAGAGGAAAATTAGTGCAAGAAGTAAGCATGTGTTTAATGTTGAAGAAAAACTGTTTTTGGATAAGAGTTTGATTTCCGCGCTTGTTGTAGAGCAAATGCCGATTAATTCTTGTCCGTTTAAAGTTTTTATCGAAGTAAGAAATGTTATTTTGAAGTAATTAATTATAGGCTGCTATATGTCTGTCAAACGAATCAAAACATGTCACATGAAAGCATATTTTCTCACATTGCCTTAGGTTGATGAAACGCGAGATATTTTGCATGAATTTCCAAAAACTTATCCGATACATAAAAATAATACATACAAAATTGCTATAGCTTACAATGGTTTAACCTAACTTCTTATATAAATTTTCTAGTTTCATCAAGTAATTTCTACATTTAATACATATTCTATGATTATTATTGACTTCTTTTTACTTTTTTTACTCGTTTAATAGCCTGAATCCATTTTTTCCCATTCCTATCTCATGTTCTCTGGATGGAAACTTGTAGAAATGTTTATGTTTTTTTGTATTTCCGTAACTGTTTTACAGTTTAAAACGCAACAATTTGTGTAACCAACACGTAATATTTCAATTTACTGTTAAACTGGCTTATAAATTGCTTTATAATTAAAATTTGATACATATATTCTGAAATCATGTACAATGATAACGTTTTGTTTTCCTGCTAGTACTGTCAAAATTAACCACTACTGGCGCTGCAATCTATTCGCAAAGAGCCTATAGTTTTTGGAGCGTATTATTGGTTCTATTATCTTGAGAACTAAAATTTTGGTGTCAAATGATGAGATGGTGTAGAAATAGCAGCATATAGTTCTTTTGTTTTTTAAACGGAGTATAGTTGTCAAATATGAAATTTGAGAAGTCTCATTCTTAGCTATTAAAAACAAATTCGGTGTTATGCGATATGAAGCATCAATTGTCAGTTTTGTTTACGATTAAGTAATATTCTGATTATAATTTTGTGTACAACAAACAATTTTTACTTACTTGTACAAAGTACAAGGAAGTATTGTGAAACCGACAAAATTCACATATCGAGATTTTGATGGATATATCCGTTTTGAGCATCCCTGAATCCATTTTGACTATTTTTGGTTTGATGTCGGTACGTATGTTCGTGCGTTCGTAACTCGCAAATCTCAAAACTGGTTAAACTTATAATGTTGAAATTTTGTATTTAAGACTGGTATAGGGTCTAGTTGTGCACCTCGCATTATGGTTCAAATCGTCTGTACCGGAAGTGCACTTTACTTGAAACTTTTTTCGAATTTTTCTAATAAATCCAGAATGATCAACCGTAGGATGTTGAAATTCTGTATTTGAACTTGATGTTGTATCAGAATGGTTATCTGCTATTTTTGTGAGAATCAGCCAGGCCAGAAGTGCACTTTACTTGAAACTTTTTTCGAATTTTTTGCATAAATATAGAATAGTCCGCCATAGCATATTGAAATTTCGTATAAAGAACTTCTATAACACCTTATTGCACATCTTGCATTATGATTACGACCGGCTAAACCGGAAGTACACTTTACTTGAAACTTTTTTTTTTAATTTTGCGCATAAATTTAGAATAATTAGGCATAGAATACTGGAATTTAGCATTTGAAATTGCTGTTGCATATTAATCATCTTCTATTTTTGTAACAATCGGCTGAGCCGGAAGTGCACTTTATATGACAGATTTCTTGAATTTTCCGCATAAATTCTAAACAATCAATCGTAGAATATTTAAATTTTGTATTAGGCACTTTTATAATATCTAGTTGTACAACCTGCATTATGATTGCTATCGACTAAAGGCTGCATCCCCATGCATCCGTATATACGTATACGTATTCATGTGGAACCAATGAGAATAAAGTATTCACGATACGGAGAGTTTCAAGGACACTACGTACGAAAGTTGGTTTAGTTTAACTTTTCACGGATACGGACGAATTGACGCATGCGTATTCAATACTTTTATCGTTGTTTGAATTTTATGCCAAGTTGATTTTGTGCATACAGTGTACAAAATAATAACAGAAACATTTTTTGGAATGCGGTTGTTGTGGGTGGTGCCTGAAATCAGGATCTACAGATTTCGCAGCATATGAATGCTCTGTAAAAAGAATCGGCGGTGCTAGCGCAACAACTGCATTAGAATTATGCGTTTATCTGGATCATTTTCTTCCATTTCCTTCATCAAATTATCATTTGCACCTTGAGATATACGTTTCTGTTCGGTAAATATTGGGCGAACCCAACAAGAACATGTTTTTGTAATATTTTCCATAAGCTCTGACTGCTCCAATAATGGTACAACTTTTTTATCTTTTCTACCAAGCCTTGTCATCGATATAATGCCGTGGAATTTAGCTAACGAGATGTACTAATAAAACTTGACAATCAACTTTCTGAATTCATTATAATAAGCTAGGTTAGATTTAAACGTCAGATAAATGTCAAATTCAATACGGACACGGATAACACGCATGCTTCATGGGGACAGGCTTGGGGAGCCTAGCCGGAAGAGCACTTTATTCGAAACATTTTTTGAATTTTCCGCATAAATCCAAAACGATTGAACGTAGATTGTTAGAATTCAGTATTTAGGACGATTATAGCGTCTAGATGCTCATATCCTATTTTTATTGAGATCCACCGAGCCGGAATTGCACTTTACTTGACAGTCTTTTGGAATTTTTCGCATAAATTCGAAACGATCAGGTGTAGAATATTGAAATTTGGTATTTTAGTTTGCTGTAGCATCTGAATGATTGCCTACTATTTTCATAACAATAGACTGAACCAGAAGTGCTCTTCAGTAGGAATTTATTGTTTAATTTTGCGCATAAATTCTTTGGGTAAATCCTAACTGTGGAACGATGAGATTTTGTTTTTGATTATATATATATATTTATTCATTTATTTATATATATATATGCAATGATATATATGATCAAACACAAAATCACATCGTATTATATATATCCAATGATGTACAAGTAAGTCACGTAATGTTCACGTCAAATTTTTAATTATAGCTATAGATCTTGCGGAAGAGTTGCAGATATTACTACACTCTTTTTTTTTCCAAGAATTCTGTAACTAGAAGACTGAGTCACACTGTGAAAAACTTTCAATCTAGTTATTTGACAACTGTCATTTACAATTTACAGTATTTATTACAAGTTTTAGAAACAATATGAGCAATAGATCTATTATAGCAAGTAATAATAGTGTGAGTGCAAATTTAAACAACAATTTTATCAAACTAGGTGCTCATTTAAATATAATAATTCACATAGAGAAGTACAGGCAAGTCAAAAAGCACTAGAAGTTTATTACAAGTACATTCAGAGTATAGTCTGTGTAAGCTTGCCCATGATTTAAACCAATCAGAGATCAAAGTCAAATAGGCTCTACCTTTTCCGCACTGATTCTTTAAGGGTGCGTTTCCAAAACAGCGACCTGAAGTGATAGTGGTTAAAGTTACAACTACTAGTGAATTTTCAAGTTACTGCCACTAGATGGCTAAATATTGGTTTGTAGCTGGGATCTAAAGAAAAATCTATTTATAGAAACTACCTGAAAACATGTGCCCAACTAATCTTCTTAACTCATGGCATTTATTTTGTCGGGGTATTATTAAAAATCTCAGGATAGGAAATGGAATACGAAATTAAATACAATGAGCTCCCAATCCTTTGGTTGAAAGTGTATATAAATTATAATTCGTATTTTTTTTTTCTATCAGTTTTCTCAGAATTAAGCAAATATGCAATATTAATTGGTTTTATAGCCCATTATGTGGTATTTTCATCTATTTCAGAAATTATCCATTAAGATTTCGTTTCGCTCCTATGGTCTCCATCAAGGAGCCTTCACAAATTATAATTTATAAGAATTCATCATATTTTCACGAATTTTATACATAACAATAAATATACATATCTTAAAACTTCCTATCTCTTCGTGCAATTATTCAAGATGAGACATTACAATTTGTTCTGAATTATTATGAACAATAATAACATTATAAATTAACAAAAAAAACGTTATAGTTTCAAATAAAATATACAGAATTTAAAATCAAAAGTAGTTTTTATAAAAATAAAGTGATTTCAACTCAAAAGACATTCAGTGAAACTGAAAAGTCTCGATCTCAGCCAAATACTAAAAGCTCAATCAAGATTGATTGTTTTTCTACAAACGAAGATCTTTTCATAATATGATATGTTCTAATTATTTTCGCGTTATAATGTCCTGAGTAATATAAATAACTTTTGCACGAAATAACTCAAAATGATTTTTAAGTCCTTATTGTTTAGTTATTGACTGACGGGAGGTCATGTGCTGTACCATAAAATACTAAATTGACCTTTATCAAAGTTATATAAAAAAATTAAAGAATCATCTTGATGATCAAAGCACATTTTTGGCAATTCATGAAAGCTTGTTATTTCAAAAATTTCTCAAGTTACTATCCTCTACATTCACTGAGCTTGAAATCAAGCAGTTTGGGCAAACTTACGAAACAGTAGTTTCCATTTAGTACCAGTTTCAAATATGTAAGTGCTGTAGTTGCTGAAATTTCAGCGTCACGCCAGCCAAAGTGAACATAATAGGGTATTTTTTTTTGCAAGAATGCGCCAAGAATATTACAAAATTAGAATACCAAAATTGTAAAGAGTGATTCATAGATTATTTAGCGCAGCAGTAGCACATAAGTTTCAAACAAGATTCTACTTACTATTTTTGATTTTTCTGTTTGCACAGAGAAGCTGTCTTTATGTTATAATTCATTAATATTTTTTCATGCTCATTAATTCGTATTAATCGTGCAAGATAATCGGTGATTACGATTCATCGGAAAAGTACGATAATCTGCAATTACACTACACTTGTTAATTTATAATGCTATCATTGTTCCTAATAAATGATTTATTAAAAATTAATTGCTTGAAACAAACGAAAAGATTTGTTATAAACAATCAATTGTTAATAACAAATTCGTATTTTAATAGCAATTCTTTTTACCATTATCGAAGTAGATCATTTTCATTCTATCGCTTATAAATGCTGCACAATTCTGGAATTTTATAATAAAAATTATATGCACAAAGGAGTGAATGGTCTTTTACTCGTTCAAAATTGCTGGAGTCAATTTTCGTATTAGAATTTCTGAGAATTTAAAACCAGACCGATGGTTCAGACACCTGTCAGAAAAACACTGAACTATTTTGGTTCGAGTCTATGGTAAAATCTTCTAAAATGACTCGAAATTTATTTCAACAATTTTGGAGAAATTATTGATTTAACTAAAATTTTTCTCAATTATTTATGAATTATTCTTCATTGTGGAGGGCAATGGACCAATATCATTCAATTTTGGTATGTTTTAATAGAAGAACTGAATTATATTTCTTCAGTTCAGAATATTTAGTGAATAAAAAATAGCTATTGCCCTCGGAAAAAAATATACTTCTCGTTTTTATATACTTTTTCCTCATATAATTTATCATTTATTATAAATTGTTGAATTACTTTGTATTAATTTGACTATGCAACACACAACACATGAACGCCCCCTTAAAAAAACTGTAGACTATTGAAAATCAGTTCATAAAAAAAATATTAGAATTGTTTAAGAAGAACAAAGAAGACTGATTGAAATTCGTGTCATCTTAAGTATTGTGAAAATGTAAGAACTACAGCTGATATAGGGAAAATATTGAATTAATAGAATAATGTTACATATTTTTTAAACTAAAGAAACACATACTGGCATAGGAATTTATTGAAAAATATGCACACCTGTTATTTGTGTTTTGTCGTCGTGCAGTACATTTGTTTTGAATTATATTTGAAACATAATTTTACATTATTAATCATCGTCTTTAAAATTAGAATCAAAATATTATTTCCGCTTGACTATTATTATTTAATATATTTTCATTGAGAACGACATGACGAATGAAGAGAGGAAAACACAAGCAAAAATTAGACTGTTAGCTAAAGAAGAAAAAGCGAAAGGAAATAACGTTAAAATCATGTATAACAAATTAAGGATTAATGGCAAGGAGTATTCCTGGAACAAACACTCCGAAACAGTAGTTGAGCAAAACGCTAGGAGCACTTCAAATGAAGGATGTGTATCAAAAAACTAGCAACGAACGGACGGATGGAACAGGTAACGACTAGGCAACAAACAAGGACTATGAAGATAGGTACATGGAATATACGAAGTATAAAAGGGAAAGAATTTGAACTGGCGAACGAATTTGAAAAGTCGAAACTTGATATTTTAGGAATAACAGAAACAAAAATGAAAGGTAAAGGAATGCAAAAACTAAGCCGAGGTCATCTATTAATTCATAGTGGTGTACCAGAAAATGAAGGAGCAAGAGCAGGGGTGGGTTGTATAGTACATAAAAACTGTGCTAACTCAATTAAAAGTTGGAACTATAAGAGTGAGAGAATACTAACAGTAACACTAGAACTGGATGGAAAAACAGAAATCATAATAGGTGTCATATACGGAGTTAACGAAGATGAAAGTAAAAAGATTAAAGATGAATTTTGAGAGGAAATACAACAAACAGTAGGAGACATGTCAGGACTTTATTATATAATTGGAGATTTAAATGCAAGAGTTGGTAAAAAAAAAAGAGGATTGGAGAAAATACTGGGAAAGCATGGGGAAGAAACCCTAAACAACAATGGTACCAGACTAATAGATCTATGCATAATAAATGAACTAGCCATATTAAACACGATGTATCAGCACAAGAAAATCTATATGTACATTAGAGAAGAAAGAAGCCGTGATGAAAAATCATTAATAGACTACATAATAACACCTGCAAGAGATAAAAATAAAGTGATTGATGTAAGAGTCAAACGAGGTTATGAAATCGATAGCGATCACTACTTAGTAGAGGCCAAGATAAAACTCAAAAATCCGGGAAAACAAGAGGTCATTAAAATGGAGAAGCAGCCAAAAAAGGAGATTCTACAAATCTACCGTTTGAAAAATGAAGAGAACAAAGATAAGTATCAACAAATAGTCACAAAGCTTAGCGAACAACATATGATTAAAACTGAGAACAACGTGGAAGAACTATGGCAACACTTCAAAAGAATTATTTACGAAGCATCAAAATCAGTATGTGGGGCAAAACATCTTGGGAACCAGAAGAAGCTGACACATTGGTGGTGTCAAGAGATTAAAACTGAAGTGGCGCTCAAGAAAACACTATGGAAGAAATATTTACGAACAAACAGACTTGAAGATTATAATGAATATAAAAACCAAAGAAAAAAAGCTAAAGAGCAAATACAAAAGGCCAAATATAATTCATGGGAAGAATATGGGACAAAAATGGAGGTAAATTTCAAAGAAAATAAGAAAATATTCTACAATATTCTAAAAAACCACCGAAAAGAGAAGAGACCACTGTTAAAACAAATAAAGGATAAAAACGGAAACGTTATTATATCTGATACAAATATAATGGCTAGGTGGAAAGAGCATTTTGAAGAGTTGCTTGAGGTAAAAACCGAACATTTAAGATGTATTCCAGGAACCTCAGTATTCAATAAAGAGGATGAGATTACTATAGGAGAGATAAATGAAGCACTGAATAAGCTAAAAACATCTAAGGCTGCAGGATATGACGACATTAAAACAGAACAATTGAAATACATGGGTGAAGCGGGAAAAGATATGTTACACGAATTAATAAACAAAGTATGGATTACGCACACAGTACCTAAGGATTGGGAAACAACAATAATTTTGCCTATATACAAAAAAGGAGATAATAGAATATGTAATAACTACAGAGGTATTTCACTAATATGTACGACAGCTAAACTCTACGAATCAATTCTAGAAAAGAGACTAAGATCGGAAGTAGAAACTAAACTGGAGAAGACGCAAAGTGGCTTCAGAAAAGGTCATAATATCAACGATCACATATTCATCATAAGGCAGATTTCGGAAAGAACTATTGAGTATAATAAAAATATGTTTATATGTTTCATTGATATTGAAAAGGCTTTCGACCGAATTAAGAGACACCAAATCTGGGAAATACTGGAAAAAAGAAAAGTAAATAGAGATCTAATAGCTGCGATAAAAAGTATGTATAAATGTACAAGGAATGTAGTGAGAGTCGGGAATAAAATAACAACGGAATTTGAGACAACACAAGGTGTAAAACAAGGAGGAAATTTGAGCCCGATATTATTTAATCTAGTAATGGACGAAGCTATAAAAAACGCAAAATCAAGAGTCCACAGAGTCACTTTAGGCCATCTAAATCTAAGTGAAACAATTATAACGGAATGTGCGTTTGCCGATGATGTGGCAATATTTGCTACAAATGAGAAATCACTTCAGGAAAACTTGGAAATATGGAATGAGGAATTAATTAAACTAAATATGAAGATTAATACCAGTAAAACAGAAGTGATAGTAATATCGAAAGAGGAAATAAATACTAATTTACACCTAAACGGAAATAAAATACAACAGGTAGAGAGTTTCAAATATTTGGGAAGTATTATTGAGAGTAGTGGAGGACTTGAAGAGGAAATTAATAGCAGAATCCAGAACGCGACCAGACTATTCTACTCTTTGAATAAGGCCATACTAAGTAATAAAAATATCTCCAAGAAAACAAAAATGATAGTATACAGAACAGTATTTCTGCCAGTTCTGATACATGGAAGTGAGACATGGGTTCTAAATACTAGACAAAAAAGTAAAATCCAGGCGACGGAAATGAAGTATCTTCGAAAAGTTGAAGGGGTTACCAAACGAGACAGGATTAGAAATGACGACATAAGAGAAGAACTTAATACGAAGTCTGTACTTAAATTAATAGAAGAAAGGCAGCTACAGTGGTTTGGACACGTAGTGAGAATGACGGACGACAGACCAGCAAAAGCAACATGGAAAACTAGGACCACCGGAAAAAGAAAAAGAGGAAGACCGCCGAAAAGATGGGATGATAACATTACGGATATATTGCAGACTAAAAACATAACAATAAAACAAGGACAAAATTTGGCAAGAAACAGAGAAGATTGGAAGAAACTAGTGAAAAACGAATGAACTTTCAACCTCGACACCCATAGGGTACAAGAGGATTTCGACTATGTATGTATGTATGTATATTTGAAACATAATTTTACATTATTAATCATCGTCTTTAAAATAAGAATCAAAATATTATTTCCGCTTGACTATTATTATTTATTATTTTTACATATGCAACCAGCATCGTATATTATCGAACATCCTATGAGAACTTTTATGGGCACGTTCCACTAGGTGATCTCAACGCTCATGTCGCCTCAATAATTGTTCCACAAGACGGTCGCGGTCTGAACGTTGGAGATAATACGTCATAGATGACATCATTAATTGCGACCGCTTCTAGCTCAAAGCCCCCGCGAATAAAACTAAAAAATTTGAATTGAAAAGGTGTCTTTCTAATTTGTATTTTTAATTCCAAATTATATCGATTGATTCAAGATTTTTTCATTTGTCAATATGACAGATAATTTCACGGTCTCTCATCTCATTATCATTATCTATTATTTACTAGAGATAAATATTGGATTTATTTCATTCATTTACTCTTCTTGCTACAGGTTAGTTTAATCTTATTAATGATCTACTTTTTGATCTTAAACAGGAATTGTCAGTTTATTTGACATTTGACAGACACTCACATCATTCCACTTGAAGCACCAACCACAGCAATAATAAATTAGTGGAACGGCAAGAACTGCGGTCGAAGTCAAATCGTTACGATCGTCTAGTTCTAGTGGAACCTACCCTATTAGTCCAGTCAAGTTAGCCTTAAAAATAGGGGTACCCTTGCATAAATTCCCAAGAAGCTGAAAATCGACATGAATGTTATAAATACAATTATAATGAAGTAGTGAAAAGTCCCTATCGATCCCATATGTGCAAAAAATTTTATACGAGGTCAAAGTTCACAAAAAAGGGTTTTCCGGGGTTTTAAGTGAAACGGTTGATTTAATGATGAAATTAGTTGCGATAAGAATTGTAGATCTTTCAATTCTCTACAAAAATAGTTTCTACCCATTTTCTCCTTAAACTTGCCATTTGTGAGAAAAAGCCATTCTAGTGTTATATTCTTAATAATATGCATGACTACGCTGTCTATGTATATTATGGACGTATAATATGGGCAAAACTGTTGATCCGCGTAACTAGTACTCGTACATTGATTTTGAATGATAATTTTAAGAATACGAAATGAGAAGAAACTCAGTCCCTCATTTTATGAGACCATGTGGCCTTAGGTAGCATCTGTCTGCTGTTCAATTGTTAATGTAGCAGTGTCCGTCTATTACTTACTTCAAATTACTTGCATAAATAAATCACGTTACGTATCTTTTGCAAAACATACACGTAATAAAAAACGTGTTCAATTAGCTTGTCTTCCTCCAACCTTGGCTTCTGCTCATCAACATTTTCATCAAGTATATAAGCAGCTTCAAGTGTGGCTTGGAAATCAACTGGACCCAAAAGAATGGGGTTGGAAGCTTATAAATAATATATTGGAATCAATCCACCCTCTACTTCCACCTACACCAGAGAAGCTCCTTAATACCATTTTTTATAACTGCAGAAATAGGAGTAATTTGGAATTCGGCTGCAAAAAAGTAAGCTGACTTTGTTCACCAGCATGTACCAGCTGTCAAAGCCAGTCGTGTTCAAATACTGAATCTTTAACAGATGATGATCCTTACATCAACGATAAAACAACTGTTGAATCGCTATTTGAACAATTCACGTCAACTCAGGAAGATGGAGATGAAGAAGAAGTTGAATAAGAAAACCTAATATTATATTAAACTTCAATAAGAAGACCGTAAATTAGGCCTTCCGGAAAAACCACATTGAGAAAACGCGCCAAGTACACTTACTCATAGGTGGCGTGGAAACCTGTGCATATTATGGAGAATATAACTTAAGAATGGCTTTTCTCAGAAATGGTAGACCTTAGGAAAAAAGAAGTGAAAATCATTTTTGTAGAGAATTGAAAGATCTACAATTTGTATTTGAGCTATTTATATCATAAAACTGATGGTTCCGCTGAAAAATTCAAAAAATTCATTTTTGCGAACTTTTACTTCGCATAAAATTTTTTGCACACACGGGATCGTTGGGGACTTTTCACAACTTCATTATAATGGTATTCTTGACGTTCATGTCAATTTTCAGCTTCTTGGGAATTTATGCAAGGGTGAATGTCTATTTTGACTGGACTATATACAGAGTGTATCAGGACTAGAGTAAAAAATAATAATAGCATATTTCTGACATATTTTTGAGTAGAAATTGTCAAATAAATATATGTCCTATTCCTTCCAATAACCAAAATACAAGAGATCATCATTTTATAAATAGCTACAGATTTGAAGAATTTTTAAATCAAGATACTTTTAAAACAGTGTATTTATTAACTTCAATTCATAAACAAATACAAATAACCAATTACTAGGAAGAATAATAAACACCTCAGCTGTCATTCGTAACAACCCAAATACAATTAATTGAATTTATAATTCCATGATTCGTCGATGGCAAACTTGTATCCGAGTTCAAGGGGCACATTTTGATCATTTACCATAAGACACGAAATAGATATATACAATGTTTTTATTGTTTCTTACTCTGTTTTAATTTCAAATTTGCTGCTATCTATGAAATTTTGATCTCTTGTATCTTGGTAATCAACATGATGTCAGGAGTATGCTATAATTTTTTTAACACTAGTCCTGATACCTCTCGTATAAGCGTAGTGGATGCGACGTTATCATTTTATCCATGACGTCATGCTATTCTGTCAATATTTTCCCTATAGACATTATTTCTTATTCCGAATAGTCTTTGGAACTGTTGCCTGACTTCAGAGCTTATATCAACTTCCAGAAGCTTATAATTCGCATATAAGTACTCGACAATTCTTCTGGGGATTACAAGCTGTAGGTTTAGGACCATTCCATCGTTTGACATAAACAGGGTACAGTGTATGAAACTAGGATCCAACATTGTCGTAAAAAGATTATCCGTTCCGTAATTTTCTACACAATAGATACTGAGATAAACATCTACAAACTGTCAATCATGTTCTCAACTTAACTGGACCGTATCCCACAGATTTCTTCATAACTGTGAACAAAATTTGGAAAGTCTGAAAGTTGATAATTCGAAATTTTTTTGGGACATTGATTATTCATGGAAAGAAAATTTATGATAGTTCTTCGTCAGGATAAGGCTCATTAAACAAGATTATTAGTTTGCGATAATACCGTAATTCGTTGCAAAAATTCGATGGGCAGCACAATGGTATTAAGAATATGATAATAATAATACAAGACAATAGATTTTGTTCCTCCCAATTTTATTTAACACAATTATTAATTACTCATATGAATTATAATTTCCTTTGCCATTAGGTATTACTTACAACTCATGAACTTCAAATAATAATCAGATATAATTAACATTAAGCAACAAATTTTGTTTTCTGAAAATAATTATTACATCAGTAAACTAAATACTTCATAATACTAGAATTCAGACAACTATATATCCAATTAACCTACCCACTTATATATAATAATAAACAATATAATTTTTAGTAATTGCTAACTGAAATATATTTTAAATTTTCCTGAAAGCTTGTCGGGCTCTGTTTCATAAGTAACTAATGATTGACAGAAGACTTGTGACAAGAGGATGATTTATTGGGGTGTCTATTGTGTTGATAATCCCTGTTCTAATCTTTTTACGATAATGTTGGTTCCTTATCTTTCGTCCACTATACGTTCCACTCGGCGATCGAACGACTCGCTCAGGATCGCAGCTCTTGCTGTTCCACTAACATATAATTGCTGTGGTTGGTGCTTCAAGTGGAACGATGCAAGTCTGTTAAATGTTAAATACATTGACACTTCGTGGTTAAGATCCAAAAGTAAATAATTAATAAAATTAAATTAATCTTTAGCAAAAAGGATATTTGGATGGATTGAATTAAATTAATCTCTCATAAATAATGATAATGAAAGACCGTAAAATTATTTGTCAATAAAATCTTGAATCAATCGAAATAATCTGAAATCGAAAGTACAATTGATTCAAATTTATGGTGCTTTCTGTAATATGAACGCAATGATAACTTCGACCCATCTTTTAATTGAAGTGGTCGCAATTAATGACGCATCATTTTTGACGTATTGATCTTGAGCGCGAAGATAGTGATCGTCTTGTGAAACGATTATTGAATGAGCGTTGCGGCTGCCTAGTGGAACGTATCCTAAATGATGTCTAGTTTGGTATCAATTTAAAGCTCTCGGGGAGAGAACCTTAGTAGAAATATAAAATAAATAATCAGTGAAATCGACTGTTCCATTTTACATTGCACTTCCGGTGATCAAATGTTAAAACTGTATGTTTCAATTAATTAACCCTCTAGTGAACGGATGGTTTCAAAATTACTCGATGGATCAGGTGAGGCCTGCCAGGCCCATATTTCGAATATGTATAAGAAAATTCTGTGTAGGTTTTTACATGTTTTTTCAGCTTAGGGTAAACTATGGTTTGTTTCTATTAACATGAGTCAATAAATTTTAAGAAGAAAAAGGATTATGGCTTTTTTTTAAATTAATAATAAAAAAAGCATGTCGTTGTCAGTATTTTTATTTGAAAACGTAATTAAAATAATTTTAAGATATAAAAAATTTAATAAAATGTTTGTTTAAGTAAATAAGAAATACTAGGAAAACGGAAAAAGAAATGTTGAAACACAAAACAAGAGGCGGTAAAAGTTAATCATTGGGAGTTCATTTTTCTCTGCGCATTCACGAGAAAATGACCGAATTATATCTGTATGCAAAATGCAATTGTGATATTGCAACATTTAATTTTTTTCCAGAGAAAGTATTGGATACATTTTGAATTTTTTTAATGCAAATTCAGATTTTGATATTTGTGAAAGATACACAGAAACTCACGGTCCCATAGTTTTTCTTAAAACAACTGCAGCAATATTTATGTAATGGGTGGTCTCAAAAAATCTAGAAAAAGACTCCTCATCTACAAAAATACTTATTTTATTTTAGGACTAAAATATAACCGCCATCTGTCACTTCAACAATAAAAGCTGTAACTTTAACAATGACAGCTGTCACTTTGAAATAATTGATGCGGAATTCTAAATTTATGAAACAGCGATGAAACTAGCCATGAAATTTATGGTCGAGAAGTACTGTGTGGCCATATAATTATATTATTTGATGTTATTTATTAGATGTCATTGATGTAATTCCTTCAAAAGATGAAAATTTATTATTTGTAAACCTGGTTTACTTCAATCTTTTTATATTTTACCTATCTGTTCAATTGATAATTTTATTTGAAATATTGTTCATAAAATAATTTGATTCACTACTTATTAGTGTGACATTCAAGTAAATATCTACTACAATTAGCGTAATCAAGTGAATAAACATTTTGTTGTTTAAATAAGGGGGCGTCCATTAATTACGTGAGGCGTTTTTGGCGATTTTCCGACCTTCCCTTGTGTGTTTTTAGTGTAAATGCGTTGGATTTATTCTAAAAAAAAGAGAATAATAATAATTTGTTTCATATTCTTATTTGCCTAGTTAAGACTAGTATTTAACCAAATTTTAGTTTAGAAACATGTATTACTTAATTTAACCTAATTTTCTCGCAATTTTATTCTGTTTTTTACGGAAAAAAAATTATGTGATATCGCCGAGATCCTCCCTCTTCCCAGAGTAAGATTAGATGAGATTCGGCTCGCCCCTTTCCACCCCCTAAACGCCTCACAAATGGACGTCCCCTAATGAAATGTTTCAAAATTATCATAAAATATAAATTGTTTTTCTTTTTTTTTTTTTTTGTTTTCGTTATTACTAATAATGACATAAGATAACTTTCAATTATATACATATATTAATATATAGCCTACACTATTATACATGATAAGATTGTCAAAATGAAATAAATAATTACCTACCATTAATATTGCAATAATTTTCTAAAGATCTCATGTTGTTAAATTTTCATTTTAATCTAATCAACAATTTTTTAATAATGATTTATGTTCTAATTTGAGTCATTAAGGGTGGATCCCATGATAACCAGTCAACTCCAGTCTGAAATTGTCGTATCAAATGATAGATGTCGTTGGTTGTTACGGGGAAAATATTGAATTAATAACATGACGCCACGGGCAAGAAGTCTAGAATACAGGAGACTCAACGCCCTATGCTGCATCGAGTATAGAGTTGAGGAAAAATATGGTTGCACGTAGCGCCTCCCACCATTCACAATTATCATTGTTTCTCACTCGCACACGCTATGTCAGAACGCCAAATAGCAAGGAGGCGGTCACGTGACTTTTTTGCTGCAGCCAATCCCAGCTGGGTAACATTCGTCAAAGTGACAGTTATTTGTTTACATTCAGTTTGTTGCTAAACGCTTGACTCATAGTTTCAGTGTCTATCAGCTGGATATTTTCTAAGAGAATGATGTCCTTTTATTTCGAAAGTTTGCCTGGTAATGTGAAACAGACAGAAGGAATATTCCATAAGTTTTGATGGACAAAATATTAAAATTATGATGAAACTATTCAATTCAAAACTGTGAACTAACTTAAATTGCTTCGAGAAACGAGCAGTTGAAACTAGAACTAACATAATACACATGAAAATAATACAGCAGTAACAGAACCTACACAAACAACGAGGTTTATCTTCACATAACTTTTAAAAGTGAAAATTTAGAGCTAAAACTAACACAATACACGTAACAACAAAATAAATAGTCCAAAAGTCACAATATACACACAAAAAAAACGTAAAAAACACTAATAAATACCAGTAGCACAAAAATCAAGCAAACAAATGAAGGGTAAACAATGCTTACGAAATGTCACTTTGACGTTTGCTACCCAAACCAGATTAAACAATTTGCTGCACCTCTTTTTTGCCTTACCCCTACCACTACCGTTGAGCCTCCTGTATTCTAGACTTCTTGGTCACGGGTATGAGAAACGTTGTAATGTTCCAATCAAGAAGTCTAGAATACAGGAGACCCAACGCCCTATGCTGCATCGTGTATAGAGTTGAGGCAAAGTATGGTTGCACGTAGCGCCTCTCACCATTCGAAATTATCATTGTTTCTCACTTGCACACGTTACGTCAGAACAAAGAAGTCTAGAATACAGGAGGCTCAACGATAGTGGTGGGGGTGAGGCAAAAAAGAGGTGCAGCAAATCGTTTAATCTAGTGCAATCTAGTGGCTGCGCCGCGCAGCCTAGCAGCGTTTCTCTAGCGCTTGGATATCTATTTGGCGTTCCGACGTAACGTATGCGAGTGAAAAACAATGATAATTGCGAGTGGTGGGAGGCGCTACGTGCAACCCTATTTTTCCTCAACTCTGTACATGATAGGGCGTTGAGTCTCTTGTATTTTAGACTTCTTGGTCAGAACGCCAAATAGATATACAAGCGCTAGAGAAACGCTGCTTGGCTGCGCGGCGCAGCCACCAGATTAAACGATTTGCTGCACCTCTTTTTTGCCTCACCCCTCCCACTATCATTGAGCCTCCTGTATTCCAGGCTTCTTGATTCCAATACCAGTCTTGCAAAGTTCGAATAACTATGTAACGATGTGCTACATATTTTTTAAACTAAAGAAATTCATACTAGCGTAGTAGGAGTTTATTGAGAAAATACATTTAAATAATGCCGATATAATAATAAACACTGAACACTTGTTATATTATTTTTTAAAATGGAAATGCAAATTGTTTGTTGTTTATTTCCGCTCGTCTAGAATATTTACCAATTATTTTTATATATACTACTAGCGTAGCATCTGATCTAACATCGCATTAGAACTGTTATTAAACTTAATGAATGCGATGTCATTATTTTATCCATGTCGTCATGCTATTCATTCAATATTTTCCCTGTATGTTAATTTCAATCGTATATCAGAAATGACTATAAAAGATAATTTATTGTAGCTGTAGTTCCTTCCTAGAATGCAGAATTGTCCAAAATTCAAAATCATCAATATAAAATAAATCATAGTAATAATCTTCTTTTTTGATTTTTTCAGATGAAGACCTGTAGCAAACATTTTCGCCTCCAAAATTTGAGCTTAAAATCTGACAACTATTTCAAATTTTACCAGTCACAAGTAAGTTTATTTGTAAGCAATACAAACTATAAATCTCTAAATTTTTACCCTTTTCTTTAATAGGGAGTTAACTTCTTTTTTTAATTTTTAGTGGCAAATTGGCAACAGCGTGAATTTACTTTATGTCATTTATAGAATAATGTTAGCATTAATATTCTCTATCATTCTTGTGATCGCTATAATTGATTTAGACAATATCAATAAATCGGCAGTTTTAAGGGGAAAATGGATAATTTATTTGACAAACTGGCATTTTTCAATAACAACATTGCAGTCAGTATTATCAGCATACATGGTTACATCAATGTATCTTCACATCAGGAAAAACAAAGGTAACTGTTTATTACAGTATGAGGTTAATAACTGCATTAGCCAATAATAGTAAATCGAGATATCGGTTATGAGCACTTAATTACTTTTTTTTTGGAATTATCTAACATAAGTACTACTGATTAGGTTTATTGGTTCAACTTGAATACTATCACCAATTTAACGATATATAAATGAGCCAAATATGATTTATGTTCGTATAATAAATCAGGAATGAAATATAAACTACATACCTCATGGTGATGAATGAAATATGAAGTTTTTCATATTTTCATATCACAATCATGAATAGTAATTCACTTCATGTAAATACGTGGAATATTTAGAATATATGTCACGATTGTAGGCTATTACTTTTAAAGTGTGGACGTCAGAATTATCAAAAACTGTGCTATTATTTTTGATTTTTTTCTGAAAAATAAGATATCTAAAATGTGTTCTGGTACTAGCGAAACGAGTCAGCGCCACAATTTTTTTTATTATTTCTGAACTCAACCATATAAACATTTTATAATCTTGCATAGTGAAAATACTGTGAAAAAAGCGATTGAAATTGAAATAAATTTAATTTTAATAGTGCAAAGAGGCTATGGATGAAAAACAAAAGACTAAAGACCGTATAAATTGAGATTTGGGAATAAATAATTGTTAATTGTACATTATTTTGATTGCTTTCATTTTCTAAACATAATTCCTCACGATTGAGAGTTGCTTTAGAAGTAGCTTTGTTAATGATATCTGTCGCTAAAGCCACCAGTATTCAACTATACATTTCTATTTTAAATGGCACTATATATTTTATATTACGTGAATCAAGAACGAATTTTTTTCTGATTTCAACAAATGAACGATTTAAAAAAAAATACACAATTAAATATGTATTTTTTTAATTTAAATTGTTTACACAAGGCCATGGACAGACAAATGATGGTTGAGGATACTGTTTTTTTCTCACATAGAATCAGTAATTATGAATTAGTATGAGAGATTTTTTTTTGTAATCTATACAATTTTTCAGAACTAAGTAAATAATAAATTGTTTTTAGTTATAAATTCTGTATACTTATTTCAAAACTTTGATCAAGGATCTGCTTCAGAAAACAATGATACAATTTTTTGTGTTAATTAATGTTTTTATTGTCTTTCAACAGGATCTCATCAATCAGATGGTGTAAACGTAACTTTATGCAACGTATATTGGATGTTATACACAATTGCAATCAATGGAACACTATGTGTATCTTTGGTGTATTGGCCAATGGTGTATGATGGTAAGTGTTATCATGGCTCATACATCTTATCAAATATGTTCATTTTATTTAATTGACTTAACATACAGGGTGTATCACAGAAAGCGAAACATAGGCGAGAAATAATTTTTTTCATGCGCATTATTTGCCTTATTACTTTAGACAAAAAGTTTCAAATGGATATTGTAAAGCTAAATTTTTTGTACCCGAATCAATAAAAAAAAATTATTTTGGTTTCTTCATAACTGCAGAAATAAAATTTCAAAATTCACGGAATTACATTCAATAGTATTAGGCCCGCCACACACGATGCAATTTTCTAAGCAATTTTGTTTACTTAATTTGTAGCAAGTTTGCTTGCGCTCTGGTTCGCTTTGAGCTGCGCTTGGTATGACACTAGTTTTCGCATCACACGAAGCAAGCTGCGACACATATGGCGACTTGCTTATTACAAATACGGATGTAGCCTAAAATAATTATCGGAGAAGAGCAATTATTGTTTGCGAATTAATTAGAATGCGGGTAGAAAAAAAAAAATTGAAATCTATGTTCAAGAAAGTGACTCCTGAAAGAGTTTTATGACCGCGGTGTTCTTATTCAAGTTCAATTAAAATGAAAATATATCTCCTAACCTCAAAATTTTGACGTTGGACGTCTTTTTGTTTTACAATTGCAAGTAGTACCGGTTACTAATTGAGTGGTCAGATTTTACAATTTAAAGTTGCAATACCTTACCAATTACCATCACATCGACCTTACCACTTCAAGTTATTGACAACACCATTTAAATTACTCACGTACAGCTTAAATTATTAACCTTGCCACTTAGTTTGCTGTATAGGGCACAGGAAAACTTTTTTTTATTTTTATCTTCTTCTCTTACTTTGACTTTTTAACGTTTGAAGTATATTTACAATGCAATATCTCCAAGCCATATTTTCATTTCTTTACAATAAATTGTTTTCATTGTTTGATTGAGCTCGTTGAGTTGTCTAGTTAATTGTAGAAAATCGTCAAGATCAAATGATTAATTATAAATAACCGAAATATGCAAGCCTTCAGAGTAACAATTTCTCAAAATCTCACGAAATACAACTAATACAAGTCAGTGTGGCGTGGTAAATGCGACATAAAGCTGATGTTGATATAGTCACGTGATTTCGGTACGCGTTCTGATTAGCCATGGATAGCAGCCAGCAGCGAAACAAGTCCGAAAAATAGTACCGGATTTATCGTGTAAAACAAGTCGAGGGGCAGGCACAGCACCAATCAGCGGATCAAGTTTCTAGCATCAGAGCCAAACTTGGCAATAAATCGTCGAATAGTAGACAATCCCGAAATATCATGATTTTGTTAAAGAGCACTAATATAATCGCGAATTTGGCGTGAACTATGGCCAAAATAATATCATTTAATTTCCTTCATTTTAACAGTAATTCATTTTTGAGAATAATTAACTCTTATCTCGGATTATTATCACAGGGGACTGTAATTTTATCAAAATTTTTTTGCTCGAGGGATTTAATTTGAGCAGATGACTCGAAGGATGTATACAGTCTGTATGTACTGAAACTATCAACAATAAATTTTGCATAGTAATGATACATTCATTTTTCATTTGTAGTTATAGAATAGCACTATTCAATGAATGTTTTAATTATGACAGCATTAATTATTTTCTCTTTAATTTGCAGAGAAAGTTGACACTCTAAGTGTGGTGAATTTTTTCTCGCATGCAGTAAATGGAATTATGCTTCTGATTGACTGCTTCATCGTAGCCCATTCCATCCGTTTATTGCATTTTTATTTTCCTCTTATCTTCAATTTGATTTATGTGGGATTCAGCGCCGTTTACTACTACTTAGGAGGAACTAGCAAGTAAGTGTACTTATATCATAATTACACTATGAGTCATTCAATTGAAAACGTAACATAATCAGTTTGAATTCTTTCATAATTTGATTTTTGTTTTGAAATATTTCAGACATGATGAGCCCTACATTTATTCTATTTTGAATTGGAAAAAACCAACACGGACCATGGCAAATATCATGGCTGTTTGTATGTTCGCGCTCATTTTACACATTTTGGTTTGTTTCTACGTCCAATTACGGAAACGTTTGGCTAAATTTTTGTTCAGACATGGAAGCTCACATATGACTTTCCATATGAATCCTTTGATGGAACCTTTAAAGAAAGAATCGCCAGAAAAAGATGACTCCAGCTATAGTGAAGTTTGATGTGCAGAACTTTTAGTCATATTGAAGATTTTTTGCGTTAATCGACTGAATTAGGATAGGATCCTGTGATTTTCTACGTGAAAGTATAAAAATAAAATGCAGTATTATTATTCGAAATAAGACATTTAATTCATGATGAAGTAGATAATGTTCAACTCATGTCACATCACAGTGTGTAGTATTAAAGGAAAGTTAGTGCACAAATATTATATTAAGAAAAAAATATTATTAAAAAGAAACTTTATAAGCCACTAGCACTGGAAAGTAGAAAATAATCTTGATTTCCAGTTTTATTATTATTTTCTACTTTGTATATTTGAATGGGATAACTAGTTTGGAAATGCTTGAAATTTCAATTACAAGATTACAGAAAAACAGACAGACAAGAAATCTAGTTAATATTACTTTGTTCCAAGTCTGTAACTCATCGAAAAATCAGTTTAAAATCGATTGCCAAAGTATTAAAAAATTAGTTAATAAAAACAGTAAAAAGTACGTTATTCCAATATAAATATTTGTGCACTAACTTTACTATCTGTTATAGAAGTGATTAGATTAACAGCAGCATGTAGTTTTGTGAACGTATTAATTTTATTTATAAATATTTGTTTATATTTTATTTATTGTGAAATGAATTGATGCATGCTATTTATGAAATAAACCAACAAAATTCCAATAAAAAGCCTGAACAATTTTTTAAATTAAATTTCTGTTTTTACTAAAACATAATTATGACAAAGCTCAAAAATTCCTTCTGAGGAGAAACATAATTTTGATTATCATGAGCGCCCCTTCAAGATATATGTCGATCAAATTCCCTTAAAGAATTAATTTATATTTGCTAATCTTTTTTGATGTTTAATTAAAAGGATAACAGGAATTATAACATAAAATAATAAAAATATGTTTCTTTAAAACATAATTGAGAACAGTTGTTCTTCCGACTAACAACAAGGTCATAATATTGTTATTCAAACTAATATATTAAACTGTTTGGATTAATAAAAAAACAATGTGGAATCATTCTAACAGTGAGTATAAACGATTTCATGAATATTTTTCGATATATCACTTGGCAAATGATAAAATACTAGCAGCGTATGTAAAGGTGGGGAGAGAAGTAACAAAACAGAGCCAGTGGTGGCAGCACTTGGCCACTTCTACGAAGGAAATCTCTTTTAAGTAAAAAAGAAATAAATAAGGAACTAAATAATATTTGAAACAAATATAAGTGATAAAAACCTTATTACCTCATAAAAAAAGTCAATTAAGTGAATAATAAAAATCCCAAAATCAACACTTTCAAACTTCTGCCTATTTTTTGTTATTCTCATTTGAATGACATCTGCCTAATGAAAACCAAAATATACGTCTGAAGTCCTAAGTCCGAAATTCTTGTAAAAAAACGACCGAGACCAAACAGACTCTTCAATTGCCTCGAATAATCAAGTCTGGATGAATCCATCACTGAAACGCCAGACAAGATAATGTAGGAGGAAATTGTTCTAGCTATCTTATTACAGGATTGTTTGACTTTTTCGGAGCTGGTTTTCTCTTGTGAAAAAGAAAGAGCGCAAAATTTAACTCCGTTTTTCCGCCAGATGAGCCACGGCCGTTCACGACCCATTGTGCTTCAGGGAACTATTTTGCAGTGTATGGTTTTTCTGGTTTCACTTTTAGAAATCCCAAATTTACTCAATTTTGAACCATCTCATGTATTAGCACTAATTTATCAACTTTACCACAATATTATCCCTTTACTGTCCTGATCAACATCCTGACTCTTGCAAAAAATTAAGTAATTGAGAGTTAAATAAATTATTAAATTAATAAAATAATTGGGAAGTGAAGAGAAGAATTCATTTGTGGATTCGTCCACTGGCGCCCGAGAAAAATCCTAATTAACAAGAATAAATTCAAATAATTAATCTGACAAACATTAACCTTGTTGATAAAATAATTAATTAAATTTTAAACTACGTCAAAGTAACATAAACTGAACAATATTTATGCTACTTCTACGAGTTTTATTTCGGGAAAATACTATATTTCAGTTGCATCGATTGAGGAATTAGAACTTGATTCCAAAGCTAGGCACCCTAGGCACAGAATAAGTACAGACCAGACTGTATAGACTATGCTTCAATAAATACCGTACTAGCAGAAGAATTGAAATACAGAGCCTGGTATCTGTAGTGTGATCTTTCTAAAACTAATAGGATAAATTCATCACACGTTTCACCGTTACACAGGTGCAGCATTGAATATTGAGAATCACGTTAACACGTTCCGATGAAATATGTGGCAGTCAGTAATGATTTGAAGCTAATCTAAAATTGAACTTTTTTAACAATAATAATTATAATGAGCAGTGTCGTAGCTAGGGTCATTTGCGCAAGATTTTCATGATGCGTCCTTTATAGTCTAAGAGCTAGTGAACCTTCCGACTTACCCGTTTCCCACAAGGCTAGAAATTTTTTTTAATGATGTTTTATTATCGGTCAATTGAGAAATTACCGTTCTGGCAGGCATCTCGCGGCTGCGTCATCATCCCTCAAGTTCTTGTAACTGTTAACAATATATATTTTTTTAATTCTGCTCCCACAAGGCTACCTTTTTAATATTTTGTAATTTGCATATTTTTTAATGTAAAAAAAAAATAACAACTCATTTTGAGGATTGCATGTATGTGCCAAAAGATTGCAAAGTTGTCATCGGGATAGTAAATCATAATCTGCTCCCACAAGGCTGAAATGTTGGGGGCATATTTTTTTAACAATTTTTAAAATATACGGAAACAGTCAGCGTATTTTGGAGAAGATTTTGGCCCAAAGATCCGATTTTTTTGCTTACATGGTGGCACTCAACGTGTATATACTCGCCTGGCAGACACTTGGAACCGCCAGAATACGCTGGCTGCAGAGCCGGAACTAGGTCATGGCGAAGATGGCTCCTGTCACGGGTACAGACTCCAAATTTAAGAAATGTTTTATGACGAAATTTGGGTGAGAAAGCTTATAACGTTATACTACCTGCTACCCATCTCATCTTAAGGTCAACTATAAAATTTTACTTGGGTTTATATTGGTTATTGGAGATGTACATTGCTCTCTCAGCAAATAGTCTAGCTTCTGCATTTCGTGCATTGTGTTAGGAATGCCGAGGCACCCGCTACGCTTGATTTGTTAAAGAAGAATCTATTTTCAACTTTTAATTTTCCATCTATTGTTCAGAATTAATAATTTCTGGCCTTAGACCCCATTGAACCCAAAATATATAATTTTAAGAAAAAGTCGGGCTGTGTGTAGAAACACGATAACTTGAGAATGCGCACGAATTTTCGAATGAAATCTCATTTTTAAGTTTTTTATCAAAAAGCTAGGTTCAAGTTCGTAGATGAGCTTCTAATTGACGAAACTTTTTGATTTTTTGCGTTTATTTTAGAAACGTTAGTATTTACCAAAGAATATAAATTGACTAGAATTGATCCTCGAATAATTTATCCTAAACATGTTTCGAAATTATCACGGTTCAAATTAGAATTTGAATTTTTATGTAATTCGCTATGTTTTTCTGAAGCAGAGAAATAATGAAAATCATGATTTGAAATTAGAATTATTATCACTCATATTCGGACATCACATGCAAACGTTCGTCAATTGTTCTTTTAAATTGAGTAATTTAGCTCTATCGTGTTTGGTATCAAATTAATGCTCTTGCGGAGATATATAGTAATTGTAGTGGCAGTGTCAAAGAGGATATTTAAACGATCATCAATAGTTTCTTTCACAAATTATTCAAATGATATCTAGTTTGGTATCAATTTGAAGCTCTTGGAAAGATAAAGTTAGTAAATATCAAGAATGAATATCAATCAGTGGAATCCACGTTACCATTTTTAAATTACACTTTCGGTGGTGAAATGTCAAAACTGTATGTTCTAATGAACTGAAGACGCCGAAAATCTAGAAAAGGCCTATTAATTTTCAAGAATACTTATTTTATGTAGGACTAAAATATAACTGCCATATATCACTTTAACATTGAGAGTTATCCCTTTGTCAATGACAGCTGTCACTTTGACAATGACAAATGTCACTTTCACAATGACAGCTGCCATTTTGAAATATGCAATTAATTGATGCGACACTCTAAATTTCTGAAACAGTGATGAAACTGGCCAGGAAATTTATGGTCGAAGAAGCACTGTGTGGCCACAGCAGATTATTTTGTATAATGACATCGATTTTTGATTCATATAGATATTAAGATGCTAGTAATATTTAATGTACCTGTTTCATTATAATTTGGTTTTTATTGTCACCACTTGGTTTGAAGAATATATACATATTTTTTTTGTATTATGTCTTCTTTGCCTCATATTCATAAAAATAGGGGCGCGAATTTATGATTCGCCACGGGCGGCCAATACTTTAGTTCCGGCTCGGGCTGGCTGTTCACATATATTTTTAAAATTATTGAAAAAATATGCCCTCATAATTTCAGCCATGTGGGAGCAGGTTAAGAATTACTATCCCGATGACAACTTTGCCATCTTCTGGCACATACTTGCAATCCTTAGAATAGGTTGTCATTTTTTTTTACACTTAAAAATATGTAAACTACAACATAATAAAAAAGTAGACTTGAGGGAATAGAATTTGAAAAAAAAAATTATTAACAGTTACAAGAACTTGAGGGATGACGATGCGAGATGTCTGCCAGAACGGTAATTTCTTAATTGACCGATAATAAAACATCATCAAAAAAAATTCTAGCTTTTTGGGAAACGGGTTAGTCGGAGCTCTCTTGTTATTACAGGTTGAATATGTTCATTAAAATCCTCATTATTACCTATTCTGATTTATTATTGAGCTGATTGTGCTCCTCCGAGGTTTGCTCCTGTTGTCAGGCCCTAGCTACGATTTTGGCAATGAGCTCCTAGGTGAGCAATATTCTTGCGATTTCCTTTAAGGAAGTTTACTCTTCAAATTAATATTTCGAAGCCAATAAGTGATACTACAAGAGACAAAAAAAGTCGGAAATTCCACTTACGGACGCGGAGAAGCAGCAGATACATCTAGCCAAAATTAATGTAAATATATAAAAATATTAATTACCTATGGAGATATTTTTGATAACTGTACATTAATTATAAAAATAAAAACTTAATTAAATTTTAACCGCTTTTTTATAGTTTTTCATCCATAGCTTAATTTGACAAATTTAATTTGATCAAATTTCAGCCGTATTTTTTCTCATGTGAGGGTATAAAACTATAATACATGGTTGAATTTAGAAAAAAATACGATATCGAAAAGGCATAAAAAATATGTATAATATTATTTGAAAAATAATAATTTTGTGCTGTAACTTGAGAACCATTGGTTTAAATAATTATTTTATTCTAAAATTGAATGATACCTTTGGTGTCCTATAACTTTGTTATTAAGTATATTTTTGAGTAAAATTATGTATCCAACTTTCAATTCCACCTGTAGGCACCTTAATTGAAAAAATAGTCACTATTTCTTGCGCTAAGCTTAGAATCACATTAAAAATTAAAATCACTTACTTATTCATATTGATTTTTCATTATGGACTCCTGGCATCTGAAACAAAATAATAATTGAATGTATGAGTAAATAAACTACATATTGTTAAATGTTCAAATAAATGGAGCTACTTTACTAAAAATAGTTGTATTATGTAAATAAGTATAATCTTTTCCATACTCCAGTTTTCATAATGTAATTAAGTGATTAGAAGTAACTAGATATTGAAACCTGTACAAAATATAAACTTGGAAAATATGCAATAATGTTATTATCTAGGGTTTTATGCGAGAATTTTGCAATCTAGAAAATAATGGCAACTATTTAAAAAAATATATTGGTATGATTAATATTGAATAGTTAATAATTTTTGTAAGACAGGCGCTGCAGCTAAGATACTAACGCTATATTTATCACATTTCTTAACCTTCAGTTCGGATTTATAGTGTTCGATTCATAATTCTAACGTCAGCAACGTTGCCAAGCTTCAAGTATCGAATAGCGCGTTTCCACTATTTTTAACTGAAAAATTTTCTTTATCCATGACATTATACCATTTATTCAACATTTTTCACATATAATTAAATTATATAAATATATAAATAAATATATATAAAAAACTAATAACAATAAAAGATTCTAATTCAAATTAATTAACTGCAAAAAAGTATCTCAGGATTCAGCTACAATAATGAGAGAATTTAACTAGTTTAATATATACAAATATTGCGAATAAATATCACAAGCGTCAAATAATGAAATAATACTGCAATTAAAAATATTAATAGTCCAAAAATTAACAAAAAAACGGAGAAGAATTGACTGCAAAAAAATATTACACAAGTCGAATACAATTGAGAATATAATAAGTTTCAAAGTGTCAAGGATTTGAACTAAAAATGACAATTGAACTGTAAGTGAAGTATAAAATAGAAAGTGATTAGTGTTACCAATTAAAATATCCCTCAAAACAACAAGCAATTTGTATTTCCATAACTCTGGGATCACTCATGTTGGGCTGAAATACAGTATATAACAATGATGGTGAGTTAGCTCGCTACGTTCGCGATTTTGAAAAACATTTCTGAATATTACCGAACTGGGCTGCGCGCGCCTGTTGGATAGTATTTGAGCCCGAGACAGCCGAGAAGGGTGCACTGAACTCCTCATGTTGGGTCGAAATCCAGTCAATAAATGAGTGTTCAAATGTACAGCTAAATTTGAGTCTGGTTTATTATTATTAATATAAAATCGCATATGTTCAGAGAATCTCACTCAGATAGAACGATTAAGTCATTAGTCCTAATCCATGGTATAGTGCCGAGTTCGAGTAGGGGATTAAAAATCCAGGTAGTTTGATGCCGAGATCAAGGCCGCCCATTTTCCTCATACTACTCATAACTGGACATCACATGCAAACATTCGTCAATTATTTTTCTTAAAATAAGTAATTTGGTTCTACCGTATTTGGTATCAAATTAAAGCTCCTTAAAGCTGCAGCAATAATTCTAGTAAACGTGTCAAAAATGATATTTAAACGATTGTCAAATGTTTTTTCACAACTTATTTGAATCATCTCTAGTTTGGTATCAATTAAAAACTCTTGGAATAGAGCTCAATAAAAATCTAAAATAAATAATTTATTTAATAAATAATTGTCTTTTTACCAGATCATACCAAGCATGGGATCAAATAAAGCACAAAATATGGCAACTGTGAAATAAATAATTGCATATATAGTAGTAGCAGTAGAAGAAGTTTATTTAGCATTAGCTAGTACGTTAAACATACATTATACAAAGAAAAAAATGTAAATATATTAAAAAAAATGGTTTGCGTTACATTTTAGTGTATCTAGCCACCATCTGTCCCTTTGACAATAACAGCTGTCACTTTATAATACGACGTTCTAAATTTATGAAACTGGCCATAAAATTCATGATATGATGGCCGCAATAGATTTTTAGCAATTACACCTCCTAAGCCAAATTTTGCTCACTGCCAACTACCACATTGCAGATGATTTTAGTTCAAAATAATTTAAAAACTTTTGGAACAAAATGGATTCAAGGATTTAAACTTCTTTCCAAAAACTACTGCCCTGCTTCATATTTCAACCAAATATTGCACACAGACAACTACCACATCGCAAAAATATTTACTTTATTATGACAAATTTGTAATATGGAAAGTTTCAATGCAGGTATTATGGGAAATACAGTGTGTGCCACGGGACAAAGCACGATTTCAGCTTCGCTCGGGCGAGCAACACTCACCCTCAGCTGAAATCATCTTATTTTGTCCCTAGCCACATAATATACTATTAGTCAAAAATAAAGCGAAATGAGCTTTCATTGATTGCCCTGATTCGCATTTTAACCAAATATTGCACACTGATAATTACTACATCCCAGATGATTTTAGTCCAACATAATTGGAGCATTGGCGGTGCTTTGGAATGAAATGAGCTCAGCGAGCGGAGCTTCCTCCAAAGATAGAGCCTTCGACTATGTTGTAGTGACTCCGGATAGGATCAAATATCGCAGCCAATCTTCATCTCAAAAACCGACATCTGTCACTTTGACAATGACTGCTGTCACTTTGTAATATGCAATTAATTGATATGATACTCTAAATTTATGAAACTGGCCTAAATATTATTTATTATGATTATTCGAACAGTAAATAATTTAATAAATTGTTTTAGTTATAATTTTGTATATTTACTAGAAACTTTGACCTTTATTGTTTTCTGATTAAGATTCTTGGTCAAAGGATTGAAACGTCAAAGCTTCAAATAAATATATAGTTTAACAATCGAATGAAAGTTGACTCTCGAATTATTTTATAGATGTGGTTTTCTTTCAGAACATTTAGTTATTATTCGAATCTCAAAGAAAACTAAACTTTATGACGGAATGGTTAGCAAAGATTAGAATGCAGGCACCGAGAATTTTTGCAAGCACACACTCAAATACTGGATTAGGAATTCCCATAAATACATTAGTATAATTTGCTTGAAATATATGGATGACTGATATTTACAGGATAGTGGAGAACAAGATAGGGGTGCATTGAACATATTTTTCATTATTTATTTTAATCCTAACAAAATATGTTGTATATATCTTGTAGAAATGGTTCAAAAGAAGATTCATTCCTATTGGAATCACCAGAGACCCACGGTTGCCACATTTTAAAAATTGTCATCTAAGTTATCTATCTGCCTGATACTTTGGTAATAAGACAAATGAGTCGTAATACATCCCTGAAACCCTGTTGCTAAGATCATTTTCAACGTCTCCAGTAATCCAGTGGTTTTAAGAACATTCATGTTGATATATTTCTGGGGATTCCTAGTCCAGTATTTCAGTGGGTACTTATAAAGGTCAGTTTTATTTATAATTCGAGTAATAACTTGATTTTTTGAAAGAAAACCACATCTATAGAATAATTTGGGAGTCAACTTTCATTCGATGGTTAAACTATACAGAATTATAACTAAAAACAATATATTATTCATCTAATTCTAAAAAAATGTATAGATTATTTGTAAATAATTTGTAAGGCGTGCAGCGATACAATCAGGATACTATTGCTCTTTTTGACACATTTTAAAACCTTCGGTTTCAATTCATTTAGCTTTAAATTCCGGCGTCAGCAACATTCTAAGTTTTTTGTATCGAATTGCGCGTTTTCGCTATTTTCAATTGAAAAATCTTGCATTCAGTCGATATGATCGTTTCTAAATCTTGACAATCGATTCTTCAAAGCTTAAACTGCATTATCAGTTTTATATTTAATTATCTTTATTAGGATTATAGTTTTTCAATCTAAAATTAAAAGAATCTGCGTATTTCCATCCAACGTTGATATTTTTTTTCTCGATTGTCAACAACAAAAATTTTATTGTACGCTTCCATTCAAAATTGCCACTCGTTCCTGTTCAACAGTTATTGCACCGATTTATTTAGGATCCGGCATAAACAATCATACCGAGTATGAAACAGCTTAGGAGGCTAAAAAAAGTTTTAATTTATAGCATTACAGCGTTGCATTTTCATGTGTGTAACAAGGAGTGTTTTGACTAAATTGCGAAAAAAAAATCATAAGATTCAAATGACATATTATTTCGTGAGCTGAACCCCCAATTAAGGCCAAATTTTCGCGCACGCAATTCTCAAAAAACATTTTATTAGTACAACAGCCGAAAAAAGTCTTACGTTATAATGAGTCATCCAGTTCTCCGAAAAATTTCTTCTTGCACCCACAACCATCAAGTGGTTGCTCATCGACCATCGTGTTCCACGTTCAGGTGTTAATAACGCAAACGAGGCCAAGCGGGGCTAAGAACATTGATTGTTGCTGATCGATAGCGGTGAAAGAACCACCGGACTTGCGAGTCCATAGTCCAGTCGCGTGGACGCAGTTCGCGACAGCACTCTGGCGGAGAACCACCCTCGCTTGTCCGCAAACGAAAGTGCTGTCACGTGGAGAAGATTGTGCAGCGAAATAATAATGTGAAATGTGTTTTACTGTTTAGTGCAATGTGTCATCAACACTTAAAATTTTTCTTTAAATTAACACAAATATAAAAATGATTGGTTACACTGACAATTCTTTTTCTTCAATTTGCGCTCCAGGAACTCCCACTAAATCTAATTCATCCCTAATTGAGCACCCTCGTTATCCTGGAGCAGATAAACGCGTCATCCAACTTACTCCCTTATGGGAATATGTTGTCAGGACACAAAGTGTCCCTAAGGATGTCAATTTAGATGAAATTTTTGTGGCTTTAAATGAAAGGTTAAGAGATCCCGAATGGGAAGTTAGGCAACATGCTTTACGAGTCCTGGTGGATGTTATTCCGGTTATGGATGATTCCTTGGACCAGAAAATGGAAATATTGTTGGGAGATTTAGTGGGGAATTTGGGGCATCCCGGACCTGCAGTTAGGAAAGGAGCTTTAGACTCGCTTAAAGTTTATTTGGGGCATAGTGGACATGCTGATGGTATTTTGAAGAATATTGTTTTTAAAGGAGTTGAAAAGTATTCCGAAAATCAAATAAATACTGATGTAGTTGTCGGTATTATTTTATCACTGCCTTCTTTAATTTTTCCTGGTCGTACAACTCATGAAACAATTGAATATATAATACAAATATTAATAACAAAATTAGTACAAATTACTTTTCAAGAGGTCTCCCTAAGATCCTTAATAAGGATTCGAGATATGATTGGAGCAGAAGAGTTCAACAGAATTCTAGAACCCAAATCCAAAACAGATTTCGAGCTTCTCTGTCAAGTTTATGATACCCATGGACAAAAATCTGGATTTAACAACCATGATACAATTGAAGAAAGGCCGAAATGGAACGACCTGAACGCTAATATCATTCAGGATAACAGATGGAGCGATAGTGATTCAGCAGGTGTTAGTCAAGATGAAAAACCGGAAAATACTGAAACAGTTGATGCGGAAAACAACATCCCATCAGGAAAAGTCATACTAGAGACTGAAATACAGTTTAATTCATCCACGGCTGTAACGATGAAAATTCTGGAAGAGGGCGAGTCTAAAAATGCTAACGATTCGGACAGCGATGAAGACAGTCGCGATTGCGTCGTCAAAGTATTATCCGATAGTGATAATGATACATTTGAGCTGAGAAGAAGAACTCCTCGAAGAGTACGATTTGGAGGAGAAATCATTAAATTAAGAACACCAGATAGTGATTCCAACCATCCTAGTGATACTGATAACGACATTACAATAACAACAACAACAAACGGTGATCCAGATAATCCAGTTATTGAAATAAAGTTCATTACTGATGAAAATAAAGACCCCAAAAGAACCAGACAAAGCAGAAGTTTGATTCCAGTGCCACTTACTCCAGCTACCCATAAACCAAAAGCTCGATCTCTGCCAGCAAGCCCTAATCGTAAAGTGGAGTACTCAAAATCAAAATTATTATACCAATCACATCCTAATTTAACAAGAGACCATTTTTTTCAATCAAAACCGAAAGCGAAATCTACTCATCTTAAAGTTACAATCCCAAAAAGCTCAAGAACTAGATTACCACACAAGGAAATTGAGTTATTCCACAATTTGACTAGAAGCCCAACCAGATCCCCACAAGAACCTGATTTTCAAGAAAACCAAACAGAGCAAGAATCCAAACAAATGTCAGAAAATAATAAAACAAATCCTACTAATGAAACCCCTAAAACGGAAAGTGCTCCTATTACAGAGCCATCTTTTACAACTGATATTTCAGATAATGACTCAAATCCGGGGAGGACGTTTAGTAGCTTCATCCTGAAGGATTCGGGGAGCGACGGGATACAATCAGATTCTTATGTTGCAACTGCGGATACAGGGGACTGCCTAACTTGTTCCAGTTCCGGAAGCGAGGGGAATCAAGGCGATAACAACTGGGAGAATGCAGGAATTATTGATGAGAAGGTTATTGAAGACATGAACGATAAGGTGAGACAATTTTTATGATAAAATAGTAAACGATTGTGTAAAATTTCAAAGCTATAGCTTCATTTTGATTGCAAAATTAATACCCGGCAGAACTAATCCGCCATCTTGGAGCAACCGCCATACTGCATGTCACTTCAGAGTTCTAGCTTAGTTGAAATTCGGCGAAATAATTATTGCATGATTTGTACCGTACATAAAAACATTATAAAGAGGCACACGCCAATAAAAATACAATAATTGTAATAAAAAATAGAAGTCTCTGAAGAACGTCTTATTGGTTTTTCGTATTAATCTCAATAATTCCAATAAAAATGCGTTAGGAGCTGAAGGATGAAGGATTCAACATAGTTTTATTACAACTTTCTTAATTATCAAATGTTTCGTCAGCGTGAGCGCATCCAGAAAAATAGGAAATTTTCGGGAGCGCTTCTAGATTTGAATTTAAATTCAAATGAATTTTATTACATCAACTTCCTATCACGTTTGGCTCGTTAGTATAGGATTATTATTCAAATTGTGAGAATTGCATTATTTCATCTCCCATACCATCAGGGTTGAAAAATGAAGGGTTGAAACTGTTTTGTGATAAATGGCACTACATAAGTCTTCAATTAGCATTTGGTTCATCATTCTACAATTATTATTTTAGGAGATTTCTCCACAGAAATATCGAAATTCACAGAAATTTGCAATGAAATTGAAAACAAAAAGTCTAAAAATACAAAAAAAAAAATGACAAAAGAGTATATGGAGACAATTTAGTGCATTTTGCAATGGAAAAAGTAAGTAGTTGCAACCAACATCAATTAATAGGTACTTATAACAGCAATTTCATTCGAGAAATATTCTACACAAATACCACTCGCGACTTTAATTTTACCATGAAATTTTCTTTCTACCTTGTTCATCTTTACACAAAATCCTTCGAGTCATCTGTTCAGATGAAATTCCTCGAGCTACGCTCTGCGATTTAATCGGACGGATGACTCTCACGATTTTGCTAGGTGAACAATGTTTTCAAGAAAATTTTACTGATAGAATTACAGTCCCTTGTGATATTATATAGATAAGATAAATAATGTAAGGTTGAGATTTGCTTAATAATAAATTGCACTACAGATTCTTTTCATTAGTGTTTGGTCAATTCTACGATAAATATGACAGAAGATAAAAGTTTTGAAGGTGTGCCAAATGTTTAATTCCCTGTATTAGCAGTATGATCAATGGTACCATATAATCCTCCTATCGAAATTTATTTATTTAGTGTACGATTATTATTTTAGGAGATCCACACTCACATAAAATTTCACCCAATTTTCACATTTTGTGCTGCAGTATCACGGGTTGAATGGTAAAGGGTGAGAATAGGTTTTATAATAAATGGCACTACATTAAGTTTTCTATCAGTATTTGATTTATTGTTATACGACTATTATTTCAGGAAATATGAGCTTGCAAACTGTGCCAAATTTTTGATTGCAGTATTTAGCCGCCTCTATCGACGAGGTTGAAAGATGTAAGGTTGAAACTGGTGTAATAATAAAGCTTTCAATTAGCGTTGCGTTTATTATTTTACTATTATTTTTTCAGAAAATATGAGCTTCGTAAAAGTGACAGATTTTCATTGTATTATTTAACCCACTACAGCTACACAGAGCTGAAAGATAAAAAGTTAAAACTGGTTTTAATGAATGGCACTTCATATTCTTTCTATCAATTCTATGTGTATTGTACGATTATTATTCCACGAGATTAAGATATAGATCGTATAGAATTTTGCTTAATTATTTGCTTTTTGTACTGTAGTATCCGAAGTTGAATGGTGAAGGATGAAAATTGATTTTATAATAAATGGCACTACATAAAGTTTTCTAATAGTATTTGATTTATTGTTGTACGTTGATATGAGCTTTCAAATTGTGACAAATTTTTGTTGCAATATTTAGCCTTCTCTACCACGAAAGTTGAAAGATTTTTCGTTACATCATTTAACCCCCAAACCACCAGAGGAGAAAGATGAAGGATTGATATTGGTCTCATAATGAAGCTTTCTATAAGCATTTAGTTCATTACCTTACGTTTATTTTTTCAGGAAATTTGTGCTCTAAATGTGTGACAGATTCTCGTTTTATTATTTAGCTCCTATACCAACATGGTTGAAAGTTAAAAGGTTGAAACTGGTTTTGTGATAGATGGCACTACATAATCTTAGTATCAACGTATAGTTTCGTATTGTACAATTATTATTTTAGAAAATATATAACTTCGCCCAACTTTTGGTTTTGTGCTACAGTATCAGTGGATGAGAATCGGTTCATAATAAATGGCACTACATAAATCCTTCAATCAGTGTTTAGTTTAATGTTGTACGACTATTATTTTAGGAGATATGAGCTTTCAAATAATGACAAATTTTTGTTGGAATATTTTGCCTCCTCTATCGACGAGGTTAAAAGATGAAGGGTTGAAACTAATGTTATGATCAAGCTTTCTATCAGCATTTAGTTCATCATTCTACGATGATTTTATCATGGAATATGAGCTCTGAAAATGAGACAAATTCTCGTTGTATTATTTAACTCTCTATACCATCAGGGTTTTTGAGATAAAGGGTTGAAACTAGTTTGGTAATAAATTGAAGATTTAGACAGACACATATAGAATTTCACTCATTTTCTGCTTTTAATGCTGCAGTATTCAGCGGATGAATGATGAAAAGTGGTTTTATGATAAATGGCACTAGAAAACTCTTTTATCAGTTCATTGATATACAATTGATTTTTAAGAAGAAATGCAAAACTAAAAGCTTTGAAAATGGGACAGATTTTAATTGCATCATTTAACCCTTATATCATCAGAGCTATAAAAGATGAAGGGTTGAAACTTGTATTACAATAAGTCTTTCTATTAGCGTTTAGTTCATTATGCTACGATATTTTTTTTCAAGCAATATGAGCTCTAAAATTGTTACAGATTCTCGTTGCATCATTTACCCCTTATACTAACAGGGTTGAAAAATGAAGCATGTTTTTGTAATAAATGGCACTACATAATCTTGCTATCATTGTAGAGTTGTGTATTATTCGATTATCATTCTGGCATACTTAGATAGACTCATATAGAATTTCACCCAATTTTTACTTGTTACTTTTTGTACTGCAGCATCCAGGGGCTGAATGATGAATGACGAAAATTGGTTATGTAATAAATGGCACCACATAAAACTTTCTGTCAGTGCTTGTTTTATTGTTATACGATTATTTCTTAAGAAAATATTCAAATCTAAAAGTTCTGACAATGTGACAGATTTTAGTTGTATCATTTAACCCCTTATACCACCAAAGCTGAAAGATAATTAAAAATGATGTTATACTGAAGTTTTCTATTAGCTTTTAGTTTATTACTCAACGATAATTTTTTCAGGATATATGAGCTCTGATAATGTGACAGATTTTGGTTGCATCATTCAACCCCCTGTCCCACCAGGTTTGAAATTTATAATGAATGGTACCAAATATATTTTCTATTAGCGATTAATTCTTAATTGCACGATCATTCTAGAAGACTTAGACAAAATCATTTAGAATTTTGTCCAATTGATTTCCAAGTTACTATATTTGAGAGCTGTTAGATAAAAGGATGAAAATAGTTGTACAATAAATGGTACATCAGCTTAGCTTTCTATTAGCGTTCAGTTAATCATACAACAATTATAATTTTAAGAGATATGAGCTTTTAAATTGTGTCAAATATTTATTCAAATATTGTACTTCCCCCTACCTCTCAAAATGGCAGACTTGAAAGATTAGAGGTTGAAATTGGTTCTCTAATGGTACTACATTTTTTTTTTTTTATCAGCGTTTGGCTCTTTATTGTTCTATTATTATTTTAGGAGATTCAGGTAGAATCATTTATACAATTTCGTCTACTTTTTGGTTTGATGCTACTATAATTAAGGGTTGATAGATAAAGGATTGAAATTAGTTTTTTAATAAATGGCACTATATTGGTTTCTATCAGTGTATGGGTCAATATTCAATGATTATTTTTCCAGGAGATATGAGCTTTTAAATTAAAGAATATTTGTTGCAATATTCTACCCTTCAAATTTCGTCCGATTTATTTATTTGGTGCTACTGTATTCAAGGGTTAAAATCTAGTTTTATAATAATGACACTACACAAGCTTTCTAATAGCGTTTAGTTTATTATTTTACGGTTATTAGTTTAGAAGATACTGGCTTTCAAATTGTAACATATTAATGACTCTTATAAAAAGTGAAATTCTATTCAGATTTTTTCCATATTCCCATTCCGTGATGTTTTAAGTTTTAAATATCATAGCAACGCAATAAACAATAAATAACGGTTGTATTTTATAAACTACAGTTTTAATAATAAGTTTCTAATTATAACTTTTGGTGATTATTTCGTCAAACGCTTTTGATAAGCTACAAGTCATAATAATCACCCAACACCTCGAATATTTGACATTCTTTATTTCCTATCGTATTACATGACTGTCTACGTATGTATACATGCATATTATACAGGTATATAATCTATCAATGTCTCTTTGGCACAGCAGAATCGATTGTCGCAGGAATTCACCGTTATGAAACCCACATGACTTGTGACAAATGCAAATGTACACTCATGTCTTGCAATTGAGCTATTATTAATTTATTATGCATCAAGCGAGGATGCAATTTTCAAAATTTCAACTGAATTCATGATCTTATCACCCTCTCATATAGTTTCTGATTATATAGATTTCAATTTTTTCTTTACAATATATCAAATGTTGAACAAAATTAGCTGGTATATGGACTGTATGATATTGTATATAAATTGCTTCAGTTTATTACCATCATACAATAATGCAAATCTGAAAGCTGAAAAATCGATGGATATTTGAATATTTATGATGTTATGAAAAATTATAGGTCATATCGAAACAAACAAAATTGCACCTAGATATTATAATTTGTACCGCCAAAGTAATTAAGTCCGTCACTTGAAACTAATGACTATTTTATTAGTATTTAAGAATTACAATACTTTTTTGACGACATGTATTCTTCTTTGAATTAGAATGTACCCAAGGTTGGACATAGCCATGAAGAATAATTAAAAACTAATTTCTAGCTCACATTTTGAGAAACTTAACATAAAACTATCAGTTTGACATGTCTTAAAGAAACCTTAGCGTATAAAGAGCACCTAATTTTGTTAGGCTCGTCTTTCAGGGACGGATGGGTTACCATTTCCCGGCTCGGGCTAACTTTAAAGCCCGGTTCCCACGACATCTTATTCATCTTGCCTTAAACTTTTTTGTCAAACATGGTATGATAAATTTCTCCAAGATTATAATAAAAATATTTCACAAAGCCCGCACACAATACTTGGAATTTTATTGCTAATTTAATGTTGTAGATATAATTTTAATACACATGCTTATGTAGAAAATGACATTTATTCTGTTTAAATGTCAGTTTGTATTAATGGAAACATTCAGTACTTAATATCTGCAGTATCCATGAATAAAAAATGCATGTGGAATTCATTTTGAAAACAAATGAAAGAAAATGAAACACAGTATCATTAGTAAATACAGTCAATTACAATAAATGCTTAAAGGCTGGCCGTTTTGAACTGTACACAATCGACTTCGCTTTGCAACATTGTTAGTAACTTATCGCAATGTATTACTAATAGCACCATTAAAAGCCGCAACTGCTCCTTCACAAAGCTCATCTGCATTAATATAATGAAAATTACTGGCATGCATTTTACTTTTTAAAGTGCCACACAAATAAAAGTCCAGATGCGTCAAATCTGCTGATCTGGCAGGTCACTGATTAGGCATAAAAGGGTCATTTAAATATATAATAACATCTCTAGAACTGTGCGCATAAGCGCTATCCTGTTGATTCCATACTTGAAGATTTTTTTTTGCTAAAAGTGTATCATCTAATAAATTTTTCAGGCTACTGTGGTATATCGAGTTAGGAGAGAATATAATCGCGATATACCTCGTTACCATGCAAAATCCCTTAGTTTCATTGGTTGTTGCTAAGGTGTGTGATATAATCTAAAATATTTACATGATTACAATACTTCCCCTATTATATATAGGCCGGGGAAGTAAAAATTGAGACGACATATTCTATCATCTCAGTATTTTTAAGCCTTCCCTTAGTCTATTAATAATTTCAAATTTTCTGAATCACTGGCTTAGCCAAAAATTTATAATTCATTCCGAGGGACCAGATGGGTTTAAAAGGATTGTTGTTTTAAATTTGAACATTATAATTGTATAAAGGAGAACCAAAACGGCATTTCATCTTCAGTATTTCATTTCTTTATGCTCCCTTTAGTGCCAGAATGAGACTTATTGAAGCCTTTATATAATGTAGCCGTTTTTCCTTTTTTTTTTAATCCAGAGTGATTTTACTACATTTGCACTTAGTTTGTACAAATATTTTATTTAATACTGCGCACTTGCTAGCTTTTTGAGCCACCAATCATGCAACAATTTCAACATTTCTTCGCTAAATCAATGATTTGGTAAACAAAAATATTACGTAAATGTAAGTAAAGTGTCGCATTTTTCTCGTTGAAGTGGGCTGGTGTAAATTGTAAAAACACGGACCGATCGTCTGGATAGATTATGGACACGAGACATGTAAAGAACTGTTACAAAATAAAACATAATATTTTCTTTCAAATTTTGATCATTAATAAGAAAGTTGTAATTTGGATTTGATTTTATGAAACAATGAATGATTATTTCTCAATCAGACTCGTGTCTAGGGGCTTCAATAAGTCTCATTCTGGCACTAAAGGGAGCATAAAGAAATGAAATACTGAAGATGAAATTCCGTTTTGGCTCTCCTTTACACAATTATAATGTTCAAATTTAAAATAACAATGCTATTAAATCCATCTGGGGCCTGTTGCATAATAAAATACAAGTTAGTACTATTAGTGAAAATGCACGTATAGACGCTAATAATATTAACTTGTATTTTATTATGCAACAGGCCCCAGGTCTCTCGAAATAAATTATAAATTTTTGGCTAAGCCAGTGATTCAAAAAATTTGAAATTATTAATAGACCGAGGGAAGGCTTGAAAATACTGAGATGATAGAATGTCGTCTCAATTTTTATTTCCCCGACCTATATATAATAGGGGAAGTATTGTAATCATGTAAACATTTTAGACCTTACTGAACCCGAAAAACATTTTTTTTTTAAAAGTCGGTCTGCCTGTCTGGAAGCACGATAACTTGAGAACGCGTACGAATTTTCGACTGAAATTTTATATTTAAGTTTTTCATCAAAAAACTAGGTTCAAGTATGTGGATAAGCTTTTTTCAACCAGTGGTACCAAAACTTTGTTGATGGAACTTTTCAGTTTTTTGCGTTTTATAAACAGTAGTATTTATCATAAAATATGAAATTACTAAAATTGATCTTCAAATAATTTGGCACAACATTCACTTGAAACATTTTTCAAAACTATCAGCTGTTCATTTGTCATTATTAAAATTTATATTTTTCTGAACCAAAGAAATAATGAGAATCATAATGTGAAATTAGAGTTATTATCACTCATATCTGGACATCACATGCAAATGTTTGTCATTTGCTTTTTGAAATAAGTAATTCGGCTCTATCGTGTTCGGTATCCAATTAATACTCTTGTGAGGATAATAATTCTAGTAGAAATGTCAAATAGGATATTTAAACGATTGTCAATTGTTTCTCTTACAAATTATTTTAACGACATCTAGTTTGGTATCAATTTCAATTTCTCGGGGAGATAAGCTTAACAGATATCAAAAATTAATATACAATGGAATCCATGTTACCATCTTTAAATTACACTTCCGGCGATCAAATATCGAAACTATATGTTTGAATGAATTGATGACCCCGCAAATCCAGAAAAGTACTCTTTATTTTCAAAAATATTTATTTAAATAAGGACTAAAATATAACCACCATCTGTCACTTTATCAATGACAGCTGTCACTTTGATAATAATAGCTGTTACTTTGAAATATGCAATTAATTGATGCGACACTCTAAATTTCTGAAACAGCGAAATTTATGATCGGGGAAATACTGTGTGACCACAGCAGATTTTACCACTTAAGTACAGTGTTCAAAACTCCAAAAGACAACTTATACTGAAATCCTAGCTGTCCTCTTAAGATAAATGATTAATCCTTGACTAAACCAGTGATTCAAAAAAAATTAAACTTTGTTTGCTAATTAAACAAGGATGTAGGAATAATAAATTAGACAGAATGATGTCTGTCTTTTCCACCCCACAATTATAGTATTCAAATTCAAAATCACAATACTATTAAACCTATCTGTTCCCTCTAGAATTCTAAATGAAAGATTATTTTTTTCAAAAAGTTTTAAACTTCAAGTGCCGACTGAGAAATGATGCAGCAATAACTAAAGACAAAATGATGTCATCTTTCTCTTCAAGACAATCATATTGCTCTTTACTTATAATCTCAATGGATTCAATAAATCTCTTGAGATAAATAATTAATTCCTGAGTAAACTAGCGATTCAATTTTTTTTTTAACTTTGTGTGCTAATTGAGTAGGTATGTATGTAAAAATAATTTCCCTCCACACAATTATAGGATTCAAATTCAAAATCATAATGCAATTAAATTCATCTATTTCCTCGAGAGAAATAAATAAGTTTTGACTGTACCAGCGATTCAAAAAATTTGATATTTTGAGTGTTGACTGAAAGAGGGTATAGTAATAATATTCAGGTCAGCATTTTTTTCAAGACAATAATTATTATTCCACAATACCAAAAATCTCACTAGACACAATGATCCAATCTGCCTCCTTGAGATAAATAAGTAATTTCTGATTAAATCAGCGATTCAAAAACTTTGAAACTGTGAGTGCCGATTGGGGGAAGATATAGTTGTAACAGATGTTCTCTATTTCTTCACACAATTATAGTGTTCAAAAGTTAAAATTACAATAGATTTAATAATTCTATTTGTCCTCTTGAGATGAATTATTCATTCCTGACTAAACCAGCGATTCAAAAAATTTTAAATTTTGTATGCTAGATGAGCAAGGATGTAGAAATAATAAAGTAGACAGAATATTTCTTTCCACGCAATCATAGCGTTCAAATTCAAAATCACAATACTATTAAACCCAACTGTTTCCTCATTTTTGGCTAAACTAGCAATTCAAAAAAATTGATACTTTGAGTGCAGACTGAAGGAGGATGTAGTAATAATATACTGAAGACAAAATAACGCCCTAATTTTGAACAATTTATTACAAAGCTCAAAACTCAAAAACACAATAGATACAATAAATCCTATCTGTTCTCTTAATAGTAATTAAGGTATCAAGGATGTTAAAAGGACAATAATGCCTGAGGTCAACAGTGTACTTTCCGAGGGCCTCTGGCCCGAGATGTGTACGTTGACCGTAGGTATTATTATCTGTTCAACTCCCGTGGTGCCTTCTATGTTTAATGTCCAACTTTTTTTTTATTTCAATCAGAATTTTTAGTGATGTATGTCCTGTCATTGTGATTTCTGTCAGAGAAATTGATCCAGTTACTTGTTTGTTATTTTTCAAAATAATGCCCGAGGGCAGTGGCGTAATTATAGGGCGGCAGGACTGGCAAAATACCACGAACCCCCGATCCAAGAGGGCCCCGGCCCTAGAGGATGACCTAAAATTTTTAACAAAACTATAATATTTTTCAAGTACTTAAAATTAATCAAAGTGGGACACAAGACACAACTAATAAAGACCATATACAAATTCAAACTAATCATTAAGATTTCAACGCATTCAAAACAAATTCAAATTCAATTTTAGAACGCATTCATTGGTTGCTTTATTTTTTGTCGAACAAAAACAATTCTGTTAAATTGCAAATCAGATGAAAGAAATGAAGCTATTTCACTCAAGAAGAAGATCGAGAACTACAATTTTATTATGTTATTGATTTCCCATTGCAAAATTCTGCAAACTATCGATGCAGCCTCTAAAGCACTTCAGTCTAAAGCCTCCGATCTTTCAAATGCCTCAAAACATTTGAAAATTTGTCTAGAAGAATTGAAAAGGCATCGACATGAAACTGTAAATTTAGAAATGGAAGCAAATAGTGTAGCAGAAAAATGGTCTATCAACTCTGAATTTTCTTAAACTCGTCAGAGGAAGATAAAACGCCATTTTGTTCGAACTTTGCGAAGATGAGCGTCTCCAAGATCTGGAAAGTTATTCTAAGTGAGCATATTTAATCGAGTATTGGACATCATCATTAATCAACTGAAATCGCGTCTCCTTCCATGAATGAAATTGTTTCCAATTCCAGTGTTTTGCAATCTGCCACTTTGCAAATTTTAAATGACACTGATCTATTAAAAAAGCTCTAGAATTTGTTGATATATATAAAAAAGACATATCTGCATCATTTGCCAGGGAAATACGTAACTTGGCAATTCTGTCTATTGAAAACTCTAGGACCCGATCTTCCGATCTTCAAACTTTGATGATGTTATAGATACTTTTGCGGAACAGAAAGCTCGGAAAAAAGACTTTTATTGATAAATATCTTATTAAAATTAAATTGTTATTCCATTTTAAATATGTATAAACATAATGTCTTGAAAATGAAATTTATTAGATATTCAACGATTTTTACTGGGAGAGCAACATCCAAAGAATTTGCCACGGGCCTCACATGGTATAGTTACGCCACTGCCCGAGGGCATTATTTTGAAACATAATGCCCTCGGGTATTATATGTTACGTAACTACCCTGAAATCAGTGTTATTATGAGAACAATAATAAGCTAGTTGGACATTAAATAAATAAATAATTCCTGACTAAACCAGCGTTTCCAGCAATTTGAAACTTTGTATGCTAACTAAGCAAGGATGCATAATAAACTAAAGACAGAATGAGGTTCGCATTTTCGTCTACACAATTATAGTGTTCAAATTCAAAATCACAATTCATTAATTGTTGGCTAGGCCTGCAACTCAAAAAGTTCTAAACTTTGAGTACTGAGTAAGGGAGGCTGTAGTAAAAATATATTGAAGAAAGAACGACGTCATCATTCTCATCAAGACAATTATATAGCTCAATACTGATAATCTCAATAGATTCAATATTTCTATTTGTTCCCGTGAGGTAAATAATAAATTTCTGAGCTAATCAGTGTTTCAAAAAAATTAAAACTTCGTATGTCGACTAAGCAAGAATGTACAAATCAGTGTTTCAAAAAAATTAAAACTTCGTATGTCGGCTAAGCAAGAATGTACAAATGGTAATATATTTAAAACAATAATTACTTCTTGTTTTTGCTATACAATTAGAGTGTTCAAACTCAGTCTTACAATAATAATAATAATCCCATCTGTTGTAATGAAATGATTTATTATTTTCTGATTAAAACAGTGATACAAAATTTTTTTAAATGTGGTTAGGCACAATTGGTAATTGCCCCTGGCTTTCGTTTCTCAAGCATTTCATATACTCTTTCCAGCACTGAAATTTAAAATTTGTCAGTCTGCTTGAGTTTAACTTCAAGTTTTCTACGTTTATGACAGCAAAATACTGGCTAGTTTCTGCTGCATTTAAAGTTGATAGATTTAAACTCACGTGACCTTTCACAGCAGTTGATCCGAGATTTGTTTTATAAATACCAGATTGAATGTCAAGAGGATTGAGTTGAAAATGTAAATTAAATTTGAAGTTATACCTACGCAATGCGCAATAATTTACATGATTCCTGTACTTCAGGGTTACAAACAATTTTATGAATCTGTATGATTGTTCGATTCTAAGAAATAGTCCAATTTACGCATATATGAATTTCAAATTCTTCGCTTTGCTTAAAATGCCAGTAAATCTGTCGATCGACTAACCTTTTCACCGAAAATTAGTATTCATAAGATTCAGAATCGCCCCTAGATGTCGTAAAATGTTATCTGACCTAAATTAAATTTGATTTGAGGATCTAATATCATAATACACATTTTTTTTCTAAATTAAATTGAATACAGATATAAATACACAATAGAAAATTAAAATTTTATTGCTTCTACTTCATATTCAAACGCTTGGTATAATTTGTTATTATATTGCCTTATAATAAAAACAAAAATATGATAAATGTCTATTTTATATGTCTTTCCAAACAATACAAATGCATTGACACCATTTATTCTCTTATTCTTTTTATAACTATTCAAATAAGAAAAAAATCTGAAAGCAAATGAGCACTACATAACAACAGAAAAATCACTTGCGACGTTCAGATATTAATCCCATGACCCACTAAAATAGTTTCTTATTCGTGTCCTTTTAGTTATGTCTGTTAAAGGTACTTAGATAAGAAACACGACAAAATAAAACTACGTTTTTAGGACAAATCATTTTATTACATCTATGATGGTTGTATATTTATTTTGTATTTCATTACCACAACGATGTTCTTGAAACTGGTAGAAGAGAAGGATTATTATATACTACTCAAAAGTGAATAGGTGTATCAAAAAATAACATTTTTGAAGGCTCATATCTCTTTGAAATATTATTCTTAGAATAATGAACCAAATGCTGGTAAAAAGCCTGTATAATCAATCTATTATAAAACTAATTTTAGCCCTCCATCTCTCAATATTCAAATACTGTAGCATAAAAACCAAAAATTAGGTGAAATTTTACATTTTGAAAACTAATATTTCCTAAAATAATAATCGAAAAGCATATGTAATACATTTTATTATAAAATAATTTTAATCATCTATCTCTTAATGAATATGATAGCACGAAAACCAAAAATTGGAGATATATTATGTTAGACATCTAAGGTTGCGATGTAATCGTATCTATGCCCCTTGCAATTTTTATATCTTGTTATTTGTTATTTCAAATTACCAATCCAATAAACAGGGAGTATATGGACAGTAAATAAGGTTTAAAGTCGATGTAGACGAAAAATAAACTTTTTGTTAATTACTGCGGATACAGTAAATTTATTTAAACAAAACATGAGGAATAATTGCCTGTATAACTCATCCAATATTATCATATCATAAGCATATACGATAGTATTAATCAAATAACAATGTAAACAATATAAAAGCATCAATAATGATCTGTCCTATATCATAAAATGAGGTTAAATAGAACTTGCATTATGAACAAATTATTAAATATGCCTGCAACATTACAGTAGTTCTCTTATATATTTAAATATTGCATTTGTCCTCAATATTTTAACCTGAATTGGAGTTAATGTATAAAAAAATGTTGACAAAACAATTTAAAGTAATTTAAAAATATCTCGAAGAGAACATTTACATGTAGGAGGAAATCAATATGACTTCATATTGCTCACAAAACGGAAAAACGTTTTTTTTCAAGAAGGGTAAAGTACCGGGCTTAATTTCTGGCTCGATCGACAAATTTTTAATTATCGACTTGAAATTTCTAAAGATGACTCGTCAGGTCTTAGATTTACATCAAAATTTTAATTATTCATAAGTATTTAGGAATAAAAAGTTTCTTATAGCATGTTACAATTTATGAAACACTGATCTGCATATTATAGTAAAATAATTGCATAATAAAGTATCAGATAAAATGAAAAATTATGCTGCAGAAAAAAAATATTTCCAACGCATATGTAAGAGAATATTTTATTTATTTGACTTATTTAAGTTAATTTTACGCATTACTGTAACTGCAACCACGCAAAAAATAAAATCCTGTGTACTTAACACTATGTAACAAAATTTAACATATTTTTCTGCTTGACCTTCTCGATTTTTCATATATTTTGAATAATTAAAAGCCACCTCATGCGAACGCTCGACGCTCGTTTCCAGCGACAAATTTGGTCACGTGGTACTATTTCAAATTTCCCGGCACTTCAAAATATGTAGCGACAAAGCTGAACAAGTTGAGCTTTGTTGCTATGGATGGAGTGTACAGAAGGAGGGTTATCTCCTAATGAACAACATTGTCAAAATGTCAAATTAAAAGAGCATAATAATTTACCAAATGATATAAGAAATGTGACCAATATCAAACATTTAAAAAAAAAAAGTAAATATATTCTTGAAAAGTGTTGATAATACAACGTCAATCAGTTAGTTTTGTAATTTTTTTTAGGTTAGGTATGTTATTAGTATCATAATTATATTTTTGTCATTCGATTTTATATTTTTCATATTATGTTGATAGCTTCAGCTAAATAAACGACGTGGCGCTGATTGTTCCAAGTAGAATGTTGTATAAATTGCTATATAATATTTTTCATTCTGTACAGTTAAAATCTATTTCTCTTTCTTTCATTGATCATTATGAATCTGATAAATTATTTTTCCAATTGGTAATTCGATCATTTAAACATAATTACAGGATATTTTTCACTAAACGGGCTATTTGCGTTTAACGAAGCCATCCCTATTTTTTGCACCCAGAATCAGCTCACGTTTTTAATCCTCCATCTACACACTCCATATTTGTTGCGCTGCAATACGTTGATAATATAAATCCGCGTCGATGAATCGATTTATAGTTCTATACGTCAAATTTCGATATTAATATTTCTAATCCCTGCAAGCAAAGAAGCCATGTTGACGCTGCTGTTTGACGCAGCAACTTGTCGCTGAGTATTTTGAAATGCCGGGAAATTTAAAATAGTACCACGTGACCAAATTTGTCGCTGAAAACGAGCGTCGAGCGTTCGCATGAGGTCGCAGAAGAAAAAAGTTTGCTTTTGCGCTCAGCGCGAATTTTCAAAAACTTCAACTTTGCTGTGAATATCCTGGCATAACGTTTATAAACTTGACTAAGCACCAGTCAATGGTATATCAAATTATTCGCAATTGTGTGGAGAAGTTAACCAGATAGTCAGAAATGACAAATGTTAGATTGTCTAGCTGCTATTTGCAGAAAAGTAAAAAAAAACGCTGAATTTCCATCTAATTTGACTTAAAAATCGCCAATTAGAAAATCGTAGAGCCAAATTTAAATTCAAATACGGTTTTTTGAGGTCGGTGAAGGGAAGGCTAGTTACCTTCGTTAATTTAGATAGGGTGTTTTGCGTTTTGAATACTTTTGGATCAAACATCTACAAAAAACATAGAAATCAACAATGGTAACATAACGTACCGATGTTACTTGTGAAACAAAGTAATGTAAACAACCAGTTCGCATTTCGCAGCTCAAGCTACAGCACTTATTTGGAAGTGCTGTTCAATCGAAAAGTCGACATATTCCTTGAATGGAATATAATAAGCTCCATATGACACGTTCGAGAAGCAGCACGTAAATCGACGGGCTGAGAAAGAATAAAATTGGAACTCAAAATCAAGAAAGAAATTTGGCCTCAACTTTGAAAATTGAAGAATAGGGTCGGAATTTACGGATTAACTAAATTATTTTCTTTTGCCATAGCCGATTTCTTTCTCTAGCATATATCCAAAAAAGAGTTTCGCTCCATTTTGGATATTCTATCTTGATAGTTACTAATCATAAATATCGTAAATAAGATACAGGTCCGCTAAATTTGGCTTATTTAATAAGAGCCGCACTACCGTTCATTCCATTCCGTGATTAATATTGACTTTTATTGAAAACTTATAGCGCTTAACCGATTAAGGTGAAATTTGACGAAGTTTGGTGAAAATTTACACATATTTAAAATAATTCCATTCCGTTACTCTCAATAAAGAATATGTATTGTTTTTTGCTCAAGAAACAAATTTTCTCAGTTCAAATTTTTAATTCGGAGCCCCAGTTCATAGTTATAGGCGTTTTTTTGTTTTTAGAAAAATCGTCATTACTTCCTTATTTGGAATAATATTTGAAAAATTCAAAAACTTTCAGCATCTGCTTTTGGTTCTCTAAAACACAAAATGGCGACCGATCAAAAATTTCAAAACAAGATATTTTGAGAACCACTTGACCAATTTTTGAAAATAGAACATGTGCAAAATCCCTAAGCTACCTACTAATAAATTTGTGTGAAACAATTTTTCAATCTGCTCAAGAAAAGTTTTTATTCAAATTGAATAACAAGATAAATCATTTGAAAAAAAAGTAAGCTTGCTGTCATTGAACAATAAAACAAAAGCCGAATGATAAACACGTACTTCAAACTTAAGGCATGTGTATTCTAATTAGTAGGTTCAAAATTAAAAAAATTTTGATCTTGTTCTTTGAAAATATATTTTACTGCTTCATCTTGAAAAGTTTCTATCACGTTTATCATTTGTGTGCGTATTTTGCATAATTTGTGTATAAAAATGCATAATTATTAACAAAACGCTGAGCTTTTGGTTTTTGGGAGAGGCAAGGCGTAATGCACAATAAGCTCGTAGAATTCACCAGAGAAGATAACCAAATCGTCAACAGCCTAGTTGTCGTATTTTTGAAAGAATATGTAAATGTTTGTCAGAGACTGGAACTTGTCACCCAACAATTGGTGAGAATTCCAATAGATTACATCCAATATCAAAGATGAGCCCTCGATGTGCACAAGAGTAATAGCAAATGGATTAGATGTGAATTACGTGACAGTTTGACAAGTTCTGAAGGAACAAGATCTTCATCCATTTTGTAAACAAAAAGTGCAAGTTTTGTGACCTGAAGACTTCCAGCCAAGATTATTGTTTTTTCGTTGGTTTCTTGAACGTAGCAATCTTCAGAGGCGTTTTGAAAAGTTTATTTTATTCACAGACGAAGTTTGTTTCACAAGGGACGGTGTATTTAATTTTTGCAAATATCACCTGTGGTGTGATGAATATCTCCACGCAACATTTAATCGTGCGCATCAACCACGTTTTTTAATAAATGTATGGGCTGGAATCGTAGGGGAGCACATTATTGGACCCTACATTCTTCCAAACCGATTGAATAGTGAAAATTATTTTACTTTCTCAAACATCAGACGAAGACTTTGGTTTCAACATGATGGAGCACCAGCTCATGCAACCCGAAAATTCATAGCATTACTAAATAGAGATATCCGAATAAGTGGATTGGAAGAGGAGGTTCTGTTGTGTGGCCAGCTCGGAGCCCCGATCTAACTCCCTTAGATTTTTTTTTCTGGGGTCAGAAGAAGACCTCTGCATATAAGAGACCAGTAAACACCGAATAAGAACTGGTAGTTATAATAGTAGGCTACAGCAAAAGATAAACAAGCAGGATGCTCTTGCAAGTGTCTCTTTTAATATTAAAAATTAAAACTCACTGTCGGACTTGCGTTGCTGCGAATGATAACCATTTTGAAAATCAAATTTAGTATCTCCTTTGCTGTCCCATTGTTCATTGTTTCATTTTTCTTGTTTGTTTGTTAGTTTCTTGTTTTTCTTGTTTAATGACAGCAAGCCTACTTTGTTTTAAATGATTGTTGAAGTGTGTTTAAATTTATCTTCTAATACAATTTGAATAAAAACTTTTTTGGACAGATCTAAAAAATGTTATTTCATAAATATTTTATTTTCAAAAATTGATCGATAGAATTTCAAAATATCTTGTTTTGACATGTTTGATCGGTCACCATTTTGATATTTGATGAATAGAAAATAATTGTAAATACAAATGTTTCAGAGAACCAGAAGCAAATGCTGAAAGTTATTGTATTTTCAAAATATTTCTTAAAATAAGAGAGTAATGACGATTTTTCTAAAAACAAAAAGCGCCTATAACTATGAACTGGAGCTCCAAATCAAAAATTTGTTTCAATGAGTTCTAACTGCCATTTTTGGGTGTTACAATTTAGTATTAACACCCCGTATTATTATGACAGCTTTTTGTTTCGGACAAAAAAAATCGTACGTTTAAAGATAAACAGCTGAAAATTATTTTTGGAAGTAGCGTCAGTTTTGTAAAATCCAGATACTCTTCATATTTCATACGAATATGAATGTGTTCTTGATGGGTATTTGATGGGTCGCTCATTGGTCTTTTTCGACTGAAAATATGAAATAAAAAAGGAATAGAAAAATGATTTTTTGAAAAAAACATCCAACTTTGGTAGCCAATACCAACTCCAAAGTGTCTTCTACAAGATAGATTACTTAGTTTCTGATTTTAGTTTGAAACGTAGAAAAAAAACATGGATACAAGAGTACACTGTCAAAAATTGTTTTTTTTTAAGAGTACAGGTGTGTGGAGGAGGGGGCGTCGGATGAAAAAACAAGTCCTAATAGACTATTTAATTTTTTTCTATCACTTGTACTAGAAAGATTTTTTTTGGACTGAATTCAAATACTATCAATATTTCATGGTATTAAGTAAACATTTTTTCATAAATTGCATGCATTTATGAAGATACTTCACAAAGGATACGAAGCTAAGAAAATCTCTCTGAAGACGACTAGAAAAGTTTTTAACTGTGCCGGCAATAAATCTGTTTCTTTTGATGTCAAAGAAATTTGGAGAAATTTATCCTTCATAAAATAAAATAATGGGGGTTGACCTCGTAAAATATTTATTGTCGAGCGATTAGAAACGCTTAATCATGAATTTTTATTCTATAAACTGCTTTAAAGGTCGTTTCTTTCACTTTCTTATAATGGTAACCTAAATATAAATATCCATCCTTTAATCCAATGTTGCCAAATATTCACCTACAATAGATACGTCACGCATTGTCCTTCCGGAAGACGATTAATTGAAGTGAAGAACTTTTGGAGAGGTTTTCGTGTATTCTATTATTTATTTTCCTAATAACGGATTTAACCAAAGGTTAGGGACTATTCAATAATTTATACAGTGTGGTTTGACTTTTGAAATTACGTCCACTTTGTCATGCATGCCTAAACAGTGTGTGCTTTCATGCAACTAAAAATTACGTACTTCTTGTAAGATCATAAAATTTAATATTTAATGCGATGATTTAGAGCTAATTATTCAGAAGTACATTTGATTGACAGATGAAATTGAAACTTGCATATGTTTACACAAAGGAAATACCCCTCGTGAAAAATTCATTTCATGAATATCACGCATTTCTTGGACGGAAATTACGCACACGTGAGTAGCGGTCGTCGAACTGTCCCATGTCCACTTTACCCCTTTATTGACTTCCGTTGTTCGCATTGCACCCCACTGAATGAACTATAATTTATCAAATCTTATTGCGGAAACTATCAATTTATATTGGACATTCCAAATTTATTAATTTTGTGTGCTTGCTAGTAGCACACAAATCTAAGGGCCAGTAATTTAGTCCTTGTCCGATTCAAAGCTGTAGATTAGCTCAAATTATTTTGACAATTTGGCTATTATTGTTGATTCCTGGCTATTGAACTTTCAAACTTATAGAATGGCTTTCAAGATAAGGGATAGACTTAATAGTGATGGTGCAGTTCTGCGAATAGAAGGTGTTCACTTCGTACGATGGTAAGGCATCCTGGGATAGCGAATTAAAGAATAATGGTTGGAATAAGAAACAAAGAATGCTCAAATCATGAAAAACCCACATGGAAGTTTCGTATTTGCCCTCTTTAGCATAGAAATTAAACTTTCCTATTTCAAATATATCTATTTTCAATTGAAGTTTTGTATTGTAAAATGATATCAATCTACTATAGTATGAAAGTGTACTAATGATACAATAAAGTTATTGAATGTATTATTGGATATCGATGTAAAACACTAGTAGGTTAACGACCTGTTGTGAATAATACCTGCTCATCTAGATGGATGTTTACATTTCGACGTTATAATGACGAAATTACCCTATTAAGGCTTTAATAATATATATTGCGACATATTTTCTCTAATTGTATATTGAGTTCATTTCCGCCTACCACATTAAATTAATTAAATGAATTATTGTCGAGTAATTTTTGTTCTTTTCGGATTAATATTTTCTGGGACTTCATTCATGAATAACACATTCAATCATTTTTCACTTCCGCTTCTTGGAAGCTTCCAACTACTCTATTTCGCAATATTTCTACCCCTGAACTTTTTTAAGCTTAAAGAATAGCCAAATCTCGCAATTTGCGAAATCAGGTTAATACTTTTACATTTTTTTCAGACGAAAACTAAATTGTTACAGTAACGTTCTGGAATTCAATGAAGCTCTTCCTACATGCATATATATATATATATATATATATATATATATATATATATATATATATATATATATATATATATATATATATATATATATATATATATATATATATACATATACACCAATTCCTACTCTCTCTACCACGTTTTTTCCAATATTACATTCCTCATACACAAATTTATTCCGCGTTCGATCCATTCTAGTATACCCAATTGAGCACTTCAAGCAAACATTTATCAGTGTACTATTTAGCAATAACCGCAGTAACGGTCTTTAGCCCAGCTAGCTCAATTGCATTTACCAGATCCATACTGTAACAAACGGAGCTCCTACAAAATGTTACACGTTGGTTAAACGAGTGGATAACGCAACTAACTGATATGTGGTGATGTCTGACCTAATAGAAATTTCAGGAAGATTCAAGAAGCCAGTTGTGGATATATAAATCGGAAACTGAGTCGAGTTGGACCGTAAGAATCAGGGTTTTTTCGTCAAAAATGTACTTGAAAAAACTCGTTAAGAAACCCCTGTTGTTATAAAAATTTAGACATGTTAAAGAATTGACAAAACAATTGTTTGAGTTTATAAAGAGCCAACAACAACTGTGGTAAATTTCAACTCGATCGGATAAACGATGCGCAAACAAACAAATACTGCTCGTGCGCCACGTTGATGACACTCCAATAAGAATCCTCACGAATGTGCCAACAACAACTATAATAAGTTTCAACTCAATCAGACGAACGATGCACAAACGAACATATACGGCTCGTGCGCCACTTATTGTGCGTTGATAGTACTATAATAAAAACCATCACGATAGTGCCACCAACAACTATAGAATGTTTTAACCCAATTGGATGAACGGTGCGCGAACAAATGCGGCTCGTGCACTACTCAATGTATGTAGATCATTTTTCACTCAAACCACCACTGTACAGAAGCGAACAGAATAAAAGAAAAAATATTGTTACAAATATGAAATATTTGTAGTAATTATGTCCCATAATTATCTTTTTGGATTCGCTGTAACTGTAATCCTAGTTAGTATTGACAAGGTCGATGTTCAATTGTTGGACATGATTGACAGGCTATGGTCACTAGATATTCGGTGGTTGCCAGGCAGCAACTGTTGGACAATTGAATGTTGACCCATTGTCGGCTTAGGTATATAAGAGCGCGAGCTAGAAGGGCAATTGATTCATTCAGTGATTCAGTACGAGCAGGGAGTACCGGGAGAGAGCACTCAATGTTAAAAACTCTGCGCATGAAAATAGTTGCGCCCCTTGCCACATGAGGTCTCTGATAGCTATGTTACCATGGTTTCTAGTGTAAATTAGTATTTTGAGGTTAGGTATATTGATAGAAAGGAATCACAAAACTTTTTCAACAAAAATACATGTATTATAAATGTTTGTACATGTGAATCAATCTCACCGACAAAATATATGTACAAATATCAGGTTTTGCGATAAAATATGAAGTTACTTTATCCTTGAAGTATGATCCAATTATTGTAGTCAATAAATCCGCAGATGTAAAGTATATTCAAAATTTGTTTAAAAAACATTATGAATCAATGACTTCGAATAATCTATTTTTGTAGAATGCCTTCTCTAACTGTGGATCATACCTTGGAATAAAATTACTTTCCACAGTATTGCAATACATTGAATAGCTTACAAACTCAAAATTTAATAAAGTCATTTCATGCATTAATTTTGATTCAACTTTATAGTTATTGAATAAATTAGTGTTTTGAGCTAGAACGTCATAATAGGTCAATTACTTTAAAGTGTCTATTCTCAGGGAATGTTTTTTCAATTGTAGGTCATACTTTCTGATGAAATTACTTTTCACAGTATTCGAAGTTCATTGTGAACAAGACTAGAGAAACATTGAATACAAACGGTCAAAACAATTCAAAATTATTCTATTGAAGTATGAAATTTTATAGCCACATTCTCAAAAGAACTCATACTAACCCACAATTCTGGATTAGTGAATTTTCTTCTAATTTAGGTCTTTCAAATACAATCTTAAATCACTTGTGGTGATAAATGAGCAATAGATATGAACTAGAATGGGTTTTAATAACAAAACTGAAGAAAATAGGACACGAAAATCACTAATCCAGGACTGTAGACTTGTTCAAATTATTTTGAGATGTATAATTAATTGAGAAAATGGATGAAAGGAAATATCATTATTTCGAAGTATTTTTTTTAAGATAATTACTGAATTTTACATTGATCTTTTAGCACTTTCGTGAAGCATGAAGTTGTTGCGAGTATAGATTTATTGAAATTTCTTCGGCTGCCTGAATTCCAAAGTAACATCAAGACTGAAGAGTATTACTCTTTCTTGGTTCTATATGATATAGATAATATATTGGAGCACCTTCGTTACAAATAATTTTCAGTTCTAGCACCGTTCAAATATTGGAGCTGGAAAATTCTCATCCATTCCAAATGCTTCTTATTTGTTCATTGTTGGAAATTCCAGGTATTTGTAAGGTCCAAAAAATGATTTAGTCCAATATCTGTTATTGTGGTAGATCTAAATCATGTGTGTAATAGTGCTTTTGCACTTATAGAAAACTGCAGGCCGCAGAATGGAACCAGTGAATGTACGCCTAGAATAATTATGATTTATAATAAATGAACAGAAGAATATGAAGCAGACTTAAAATTTACTTGTTGTACTCACTTTTTAATAACTTCTTGTAGCATTTAACTATTGAAATCAGCAGAAAATCTCGACTAAAAAATTGTATTTGCATTGACAAACATTTTTTTATGTAAATCAACATTTGTTCAAAATTTTTTCAACTGTAACTAAGATTCAAGATTCAAATAAAATTGAAAAATAGGTGCGCCCCTTCCCGCAAGATGGTAGCAGCTAAGCGCCAAATCCTTTCATTTAAGTGATCTCTCCCGGTACTCCCTGAGTACGAGTAACTGTGAGCGATATTGTGATCCTACGAGTTATTTACACTGTAACCTGTTTTAGGAAATTACTCACAATAAAATTTGTGACAATATTCAAATCGGTCAAGCCGTTTTTGAGTTTTAGCGAGACTAACGAACAGCGTTTCATTTTTATTATATTAGATTGTTAGGACTACAATTTACAGTTTTAATCTCAATCCACAATTTTAATACCAATCCACAATCTTCTATTTAAACTCAATCTCAATCCACAGTTTTAATCCGGATCCACAATTCCAATCCCAAAGCACAATCTTAATCCCAATTCTTATCCCAATCCCAATCCTAATTCCAATTAAATTCCAAATTAACTTAATATGTATAACTGTGTAAATAGCATGGTGGAAGATCAGCTTGCTGAACCTGCTAGTTAATCTGTATTTATATGTATTTATATGGATTATCAATATATCAATCAATCCCAATCCACAATTGCAATCCCAATCTACAATTTTAATCCCAATTTACAATTTCAATCCCAATCCTAATCATAGTCCAAATCCCAATCCTAATCCACAATTCTAATCACAATCCACAATTTTAATCCCAATCCACAATTTTAATCCCAATCCCAATTCCAATCCACAATCTCAATCTCAATCCACAATTTTAATCCCACTTCACAATTTCAATCCCAATCCACAATTTCAATCCCAATCCCAATCCTAATCCACAATTCTAATCTCAATCCACAATTTTAACTCCAATCCCAATTACAATCCACAATTTCAATCCCATTCCCAAGCCACAATGGGGTCTTCCGAAAAAAAAAACTTCAATTTATTACCTATTGATATGATAAATTTCGTAATTTTAAATATTTTTACACAGAAAAAATTTGATTACGTGATACTTTTCATTCATAATTTTGATAAATACAATTTCCGGTATCCAATGTAACGTCACAGCTGCTACGACGTGTATAGTAACACCAAGCGAATATGAACAATCTTTTATAAATGTTGTATTACCTATTTTGGTACCTTAATTGGTAGACTTTTACAATAGGAACCTAGTGGTAGTTATAAAAGTAAAAAGAGATGGCGCCACAGGGATGCAAAGAAATTTTCCAGTGGATGGGAACTAGTATTTTACTTGTTTAAAAAAAAAGCAACCAAAACATAACCTAAACCGAGCTTTTTAGGTCAACTAGTATTGGAAAACAGTAAATTAGTGTTTTTCTTGCTTTAAAAAAAAACAGATATAACCTGAACCGAGCTTTTTAGGTCAAGTAGTATTGAAAAACAGTTAATTAGTGTTTTTCTTGTTAAAAAAAAAAACAACCAAAACTTAACCTTAACCAAGCTTTATAGGCCAACTAGTATTGAAAAAATCCATTGTTGCCAGCGAGACACACACTTGTACGTATTTAGATGGAATGCTCTTTGTTTGAAAGTCACTGACTATAGCAACACATGTCCCACGTACGCGCATGCGCTCGTCACTAGGTTCCTAATGTAAAAGTGAGCCCCTTAATTTATTTTAAAATATATTTGGATGTTATAGAAGGATGTACAAAATAAATATTCAATTCTGCCTGATAAAATGGAACTAAAATTATTAAAATATGTAATATTCGAGCTTGGACGGGCTATAGATATAATGTGAAAGACCGTGCGTACAAAGCGCGCTCCGCGCGCGCACAACTTGTTCAAAAATAGGCAACTCTGATTGGCTGTTAGGTAACTGACAGTTAAAACGTCATAACAAAATTTGAAATATGATGAAATTTCCAAAAAATCATATTCAAGAAACTACAGAGTTTTGGTGAGTTTGAAAAACTATGAAGTTATTAATTGTAATCCAACTGTCAGAAAAAAAAAACAGTGGAAGACCCCATTATTTCAAACCCAATCCCATTCTACAATTTCAATCCCAATCTCAATCCACAATTTTAAACCCAATCCTACTTGGAAGATCCCGTGAAAAACCCCAGTTATTATAAAAATTTAGGCATGTTAAATAATTGATCAAATAATTGTTTTAGCTCATAAAGACGTATTTATTTTTTATCTTAGATTGTAAGGACTACAATTTTCACACATAGAAAACAGAAATTTTTGCTTCCGTCAAAAATTAGAATAAAAAATACTGGAGTGAATAGAATTTAGAAAAATTAAAAATTACTGTACGATTAGAAAATGATGAGTTCTTGAAATACAAAATTATACCTTGTTCTGTCGTAATAAAATAATGTTCCTTGTTATTATTATTAACTTGCATTACATGAACATTGCAATAGGTTTTCTTTTTTATTTAGGTTTTTCCCAGAAGTGGGCTGGGTTTTTGTAAACCAGTGGCCTGGGTTCATATCGAAAACCCAGGTTTTTAACAATCCTGGTACGAATTGAGAGTAATAGTGGTTGGTAGGTCGGTTACGGAGCGCGCAAAAGTAGACTAGACAAAGTGTACTGGCTGAAATGAATAAAAAGCGGTAGAAATAAATAAGTGAAGCAGTAGGAGAATTAAATAGCGGACAGTGTTACGGTGTAAATAATAAATAAGTGTAGTAACAGTGATTATTTTGGCGTCAGTTATAAGTAAAAATATGAATTAGTGGATAATTTTAGTTATATAAGTGTAGCTTTGGGTAAAAAATTGATTAATTACGAATTAGTTTTGTTACAATATTTTATTTGTTTATTTATTTATTTATTTATTCAACATTTCTTCTGCCCAATAGACGAATCCATTAATTCAACACGAACAAAGTAAAAATATATAAGCTAAAATATTTTAATGCATGTAGAGTTTAGAACAAAGTTACGAGTTCTCTGCCGTTCTTACATTAATTCATATAGAATATGAAAACTATTTGAATTCAGTCCAAGTTTTTTTGTCATATGGAAAAACTTTTTTGTTACAAGTGATGGAAAAAAAAACTAAATTGGTTCTAATTAGAGTATCACGTAGAGGACACTAAGAAGATAATTTTTCATAACTAAGCCTTTAAAAGTGGAATAAATGGCCGCTGAAATTGGATGTTTTTTCAAAAAAATCCTTTTTTCAATTATTTTTTTATTTATATTTTTAATTTTAAAAAATCCTGAGAGGCGTGTGTTTTGTCAATACATTAGATGCTATAACCTAAGAAATTTCACTTCTGAGGCTCAAAAGTCTCACGCATAAGATGAATTCCAAGACGTATCCCTATTTTCTATTTTGGTGTATTATTTCAATAATTTATATAATCTCACCCTCCTTCCTAATATGTAATTATCCTTTCATGTCGTATAAACGCAGTATAGTCTTCGTGACCCAATTGTTGACCTTTCATTTCTTTGTGAAGATATTTTGACAGTTTCGTGGAGAAAGTCAACATTGTATACTTAAGTAAATATTGTGTTTCATGAACAGTACATCATGCAAGATTATTGATACAGTATTGAATTTTAAATCAATAAGACATAATCACCTTACAAATATTTAGAAAAAACGGTTAAGTGCGACTGTCTTGCGTGTTATAGGCTCAGTCCATTTGATACATAATTATTCATTTCTTAGAAACAATAGTGGTTAAACAGTTGAAGTCATCGCCCTATTTTTCTTGAACTTTTTACTCAGTCTATTGGGAAAAATTGGTTAGACCAAAAATTTCGGAAGGAGAATTTTTGGAAGAGCACATTCTCATTCTGTTTTGATAATAAAAAAAAGTAACATTTTGGCATCGTTTCAAAAATATCAAACAAGCATTTTTCCATATTTTGGATTTTGGGTTGAATTTGGGCAAGAATAATCTATGAATATACCAAATTTCATGTTAATAGACTCAGTAATTTCCAATAAATTTTACCAACGAAGCTTTGAAGAAAAGATCTGTATAATTGCGCAAGGTTAATTCTGAGACGAATAGCGAGCTACGTAGAGCACGCTTCCAGTACTTTCCTTCAAAATGGTTGTTGTTTCTGACTGATACTTTGAATTTTGATATTAAACTATGGGAATTCAGATAAAAGTTCTAATAAAGAGTTCCTCAACATAATTTTTTTTCATTGATGTTTTAATAATACGTGAACTAACTTCAAAATTTCTTTATTCTCTGTCAACTTAAAATTCTAAAATAATACGGAATTTTCTAGACGTCAGTGGAAAGCAGGGCACGTAATTGAGTGAGTCACGATATCGGCCACTTCACAGCCATTAAATGTCAAATTTCAAATCATTACAAGTTTTAAGCACGGTATTAGATTAAGCTCTCGACACAACAAAGTGTTATGCATGCTACACTAAGTACTAGAATGTTATAAAATTTTGAAAGTAAGCTTTCAGAAATAATTATTTCAAATAATAATGGAAAGTTAATATATCCTGAAACAAATCAAATTGATGGTTGATATTTCTGACGATTTTAGAGCGTTCTTAAGGGTTGTAAAAGTATTCGACTTTGTACTGTTCGAGAACCTCTCGACCGGAAGCATAGCTGTCGCTAGTATGACCATAATGCTATTATATTAATTAAGAAAAATCCTTCAGATGGTACTGTACAAAGTTTCAGAGATTTGTTGTAGCAGAGACGATAAGTAAAAATTTTTCATTTTCGACGGTTAAAAACTGGGCAGCTGAATTTAAACGTAGCCGTACGTCAATCTAGGATGATGAACGTATGAGACGTCCAAAAACCGTCGCAAAAACTCACAACTCCATACTAGACAACCGTTGACTGATTCGAGAAATTGCTTAGCCTGTAAACATCTCGATAGACCGCGTTTACCACATGATTTGAGTATGCAGAAGCTGATTGCTTGCGTAAACCCCACTTGAATCATCAAACATTATTTCAGGTATTTTTATCTTAGGTCACATAAAGTCCTTCAAGAGAATTTTAGCCATTCGTAGTCTAGACATATGCAGAATTTCATGTATTTAGAATGTCTATAAATAAAACACTGATATTAATAGCGAAAATTCGGCTAGCTCAGTTACACTTATAAATATTAATGAGCCTGACATTTATATTCTTGAAATGATAAAGATTGTGCTTTGGGTACCCCACTTATTCTGCAATAAATTTATGCCACCCTCTTTCTGATCTAATAACTACATTTTGCGTCAAGTCTGTTCTTCTTTTCTATTCAATGTAAGAAATACCACTTGTTCTTCTATTGTTAACTTAATGACTTGAAACGTAGCAACTTGAAGATCGAGAAATAGGTTAAGTAGGGTATGAAAACAGAGGGTGAAATAGCAAAGTAGCATTTATGCATACGATTAATTTATTTGTTCTGTCATTTCCGAACTATTCATCATATTTCTCAACATGATATACTTTTTATGAGACTAAAATCTATAGTGATATCATTAAAAAAAAAACTTTATTGCTCATTAAAATTTTGGTGTTGAGGTCTAGTTTGCACTTGACCAGAATTTATCTTTCAAGTAAAAAATTGTTATTACTTACACTTTTATTATGAATTGTTTATCTGAAAAATCAGTTCGTGTTGTAAAATTCTCTATGACGTAAGAAAGGTGTTTTGTGTCAAGTTTTATTTGTTGGTATCAGTCAGTGATGAGGTACTTTTCACAACATGGAAATTCTATGCTTGACCTTGATCGATTTACTACCCAATCATAATTTTTTATTCATGATTAGACACCCCAATTCACCAACTTGTAATATTTCACAAACTTTGCTAACAAATGATGTAGGTATCTGGGACGATACAAATAATGAATATTTTGATTGAAAATACAATTGAAAGAAAAAGATTCATCAAAATTATAAAGCTATGTTACATTACTCGCTGTCTAAAAATTTTATAAAGCAAATCGCATTTTGAGATGGCGCAAATTAATTTTTTAAAAAATATGAAAAAAAATATATTGAATATTAATTACAAGAAATTCATTCAGTGCTTTAAATTACTGAAGCCATGGGTTTGCAAGAATGTATTTGAAAAGTTATTTAGAAAAACATTCTAATTACTATTGTAGAAAAATAAATATATGAGCAATATTAACAGGAAGTTTTGTTTTTAGGACGACTGGAGAAACAGACTTCGAGGCTTTGAAACATTATTGGAAAAGCTACGAAATCCAGACACTCTACTAAAATTTCAAACCTATTTAAATTCGTTTCTACATTTTCTTTTCAATGCTGAAAGACATCCACGGCTGCAAATTGTTGTTGAGGTAAGATTTTCTAATTTAAATTTCATAAAGTAGGATCAAAATGCAAGGGCCTCAAGTGAAGCACAACGAGCAATAAATGTACAATTTAACAATGCCTAAATTTCTCTATGTGTTACATTTCGATTACCCTGCAGCAATTTTTCCGAATCATGAATATTCAGCTAATGCAGGCTTCCCAGATGACCTTTCAGGTGACACTGTCCACGTTTTAATTTCACGGAACTAACTGCCGACAGCAGATTTTGAAGAGCAATTAATTTATTGCGGTAGTAGTATAGACCACAATCTAGCAAGACTTTGTAGGTTGATTTTTAACATTGCCTGGAGTATATTTTTTGTTTATATTTACACATATATTTTCATTAATTTTTTGTTTATTGTGTGTCCTGAAATTGGGTTATCTGTTTGGCATTGAAGAACAATATTATATTATTATATAAATTCTCTATATTCTAGATACTCTCTATATTCTCTATATTCTCTATATTCCCTATATTCTTTATATCCTCTATATTCTCTAGATTCTCTAGATTCTCTAGACCCTCAATATTCTGTATGCTCTCTATATACTCTTTTTTCTTTAAATTCTCTATATTCTCTTTATTCTCTAAACTCTCCTCATTCTCTAGATTCTTTTATTCTCTAAATTCTCTATATTCTCTAAATTATCTTCATTCTCTAAGCTCTTCTTACTGTTTAAATACTCTATATTCTCCTTATTCTCTAAATTTCCTGTACTCTCTTCATTCTCCAAATTCTCTAAATTGTCTATATTATCCAAATTCTCTGTATTATTTTTATTCTCTGAACTCTCTATATTCTCTAAATTCTCCTCATTCTCTGAATTCTATTTATTCTCTAAACTCTTCTTATTATCTGAATTCTTTTCATTCTGTTTAAATACTCTATATTCTCTTTATTCTCTAAATTCTGGTCTAAAGACAGGTCAGGACATTTTGGTGAAGGGAAATATTTATAGGTGAAATTAATAAAAACTGATAGATTAATTTTGGAATTATTCATGATTAATTATTGATATATAAATCATTATTATTTTTGTATTTATCTGATGATTTCACCTGTGACAATAATTTCTGATTGCCTTTTAAAAATTTCTGAAACTCTTTACAATTTATCCAATTTATATAGTTCAATTTACATTGAAGAATTGCGTCCACAGTGTCCATTTCCAGACGGATCCTTTCATCTAGTCACTGCGAAAACATCAATGAAAACACGATTTCTACAGTTGCGTCATGGCCTGGAATATTAAAAACATATTCACAAATCACGTGCTTTCCCCACAGCCCTGCTCTGACGACAGATTATGAATAGATAGTTTTTTGACGAATATCGAAACATTTAATTGCTAGTCGGGTCGTCGGGGCACCATTCTTGATAACGCGGAGATGTCTCGATATATCGGGATGAATGACAACCGTACTCTGGACCATCTATATTCTCTAAATTTTCTATATTCCCTTTATTCTGTAAATTATTCTCATTCGCTAAAATCTCTATATTCTCTTTATTCTCTGAATTCTCTTCATTTTCTTAATTGTCCTTATTCTCTAAGTTCTCTATATTCTCTGAATTCTCTATATTTTCTTTATTCTCTATATTCTCTGTATTCTCTGAATTCTCTATATTCTCTTTTATTCTCTAGATCCTCGTTGTTTATTGTGTGCTCTATAATTGGCAATATTATTATTATTATTATTATATTGTTATCTTAATTCTCTATACTCTCTACAGTCCGACAAATATCTCGTGGCGTGTTGGGATGAATATTGCGCAGAGAAAGAATGCACTAGGCGGGAAAAAGCTAGAATGTATGCTCGGCGAGTACAATACGCGACAGAAGTTTAGTCTTAAATATTTCATAGTATGATACGTATAGTATATTGTTTTAAAGACGTCAATACTAACTCGATGGGGTTTAAATCTGGTTGGTATGGTAGTAGGTGTATAACGTCTTGAGCTCCATATCTTTCCTTAGATCGTTCTTTCTATCCAAGTCGTATTAAACAATTTAAGTCCTCATTACAAATTTTCACGATTCTGCTGCGCATCCTGACGTAACACGCCACGAGATATTTGTCGGACTGCATATTTTCTATACTCCTTAGATTCTCTCCATTTTCTTTATTTTCTTTACTCTCTAAATTCCCTTTATTATCTAAATTCTCTGTTTATATAAAAAGAAGTCAAATTTGATTTGAACTTTTGTTTGTTTCAGGATATCCTCAACAATATCTTACTAAACAGTTCACCTGAAACTTTGAAGCTCTCTCTCCCTCAAATAGCGATGAGTTTGAGTAAAATTGGTGCGCCAGCTGGAGTTCGATTGGGCCTTATAACAATGAAGAAAACATCAGCGAAAGCTTTTATTCAGCATGTGATGGAAGAACCGATCATGTCGTCTCGAAGTGCCAAAGTAAGTTAAAAGTGAAAGATATAAAAACTAACACAATGTGCACATATTTCTGAACTAGATAATTACATAAGTAGTATTGCTATGGGCTCATATTTAAAAATGGACTCTGCTCACAACTAGTGACAGATATGGAAAAAATTATGAATGAATAGCATGACTTCACAGGCATGAGATACGTCATGATATTGAGTTTAAATTACTAGGTAATGATAACACTGAAAATTGTTATATTATTTTTAAAAATGGAAATACAAATTGTTTGTTGTTTTTGGGGATATCTTAATTGGTAACACTAATCACTTTCTATTCCACACTTCGTTTTCAGTTCAATTATCACTTTTAGCTCGAACACTTGATAATTTGGAACTTGTATTTGTCTTTTGTCAGTTATATCTACTTATTCTTCGGGAATTTTATACAAATCAACATGACTAATGATAGTTGTTCTTCATCGCTTTTTTTTTTGTAGTGTAGAGAAGGAGCCCTCCAACTTGCCGTAGCTGCAACCCTATCATTTCCGAGTACTGAGTTCGATGCCTCCTGGTTAGCAAGTCGGACCACAATAGCAACAGCTGATAGAAAAAGACGTGTCCGACAAGCAGCTCTAGATGTCCTAGCAATTCTAGCTCAGCTAGCTGGACCAGCACCAATTTTAGATGCGGTAGCTAAAACGGCCCAAGAAAACGATATACCGGATAAAGAAGAGTTGGTTGCTGCCGTCAGAGCTAGGTATAGTAACGCTGATCAAATACTAATTGCACAAATTTTTAAATCAATTGGGTTGATTGAATATCGAACTGCCATAAAAAAGTAGTAAGGGCAACATAAAGGGACAAACTATGTTAATTTGAACCAATAATCCTATCGTGCCCTTGCATCACGTCATCATCATTCCGGACAGCTTGGGAACCATTGGAGTCAACTGTGTGACATCATACCTGATGATAGTTATGAATAGCAGAACTGTACTGCGATTCGCGGACGAGATGATGACACATTGTTGGGAGTAATTATGACGTAATGCTGCGACAGAATCAGATCGTTGGATTAAATTAATGAAGAAGTCTTTTCCATCATGCCACCCTTATTACTAAAATATTTTTTGAGAATACAGCGATATTCGGGCCCAATTGAAAAATTGCGTGTCGTTACACACGACTGAATTAAAAGAACGAAAGGAGAACGTTGATCTTTAAATTATCGAAGGGATGTCACTAATGGAATAAATAGCACTCGAAGATGATTATTTGTAGTACCCGCGCAAAAAAACTATATATATAGCTCAATTGATGGGTCAATGGAAAACGTGGCTTTGCGTTGTTTTAAACGTCATGCGCGATTAACGCTTTGCATTCATATATATATTTTAGTCAAAAAGTTAGAAAATATGGAATAAATTAAATTTTGCAATGTGTAGACTGGCACGAAGGCAGCTTCCTGTCGTGGAGAACGATGGCTCTGTCACCAACGCTTCTCCAGGAGTAGGTCAAGGAGCGGATGTGGATTGGGTGGCAGCAGGAAGTGGTTCCATGTCACCTTGTTCAGCTCGATCACGAAGAAGAGCTATGACACCGGTTGTTAGTGCTGCTAAAGGCAATAATAACAGTACCAGGTTAATATTTTTGATTTAAAAATTCATAAAATTCAGATCTGAATTTTTTTACTGAATCTTGGATCATCTGTACTCATATAACAAAGAATAATTGAGTAAAAATTTTTTTAGTATAATTCAACACCACTGTATGTCTACGTCATTGACATCGAACAACGATTACCCACCCACGTAACTGTTGTCATATTTATTTATCCAAGTAATAATCATACAAATAAATTCTGACGTGGACATCACGTGACTTACTTGTATATCATTGGATGATAATCAAACACAAAATTTTATCGTTCCATGGCTAACCGTTTGGATTTATTCAAAAAATTCCAAAAATCTGTCAAGTAAAGTGAGCCGGCCCAGTCGGTTGCTATGGAAACAGTAGCTCTGTTTGATGAATATTTTGTCAGTGCAGTGCAGGGTGGTGCAGGGCAGTGTAGCTCTGAATGGTGTACAGCAGTTCTACATTGTCAAAGAACAGATTAGTGTGCAAAAGTACAGCGAATTTGAACTGAGAGAATTAACCTTAATCTGCAATATTTAAAATGATCAAAACACTTGCTCTGTTGATTGATTCACCAGAATCAGATGATTCATTTACTTTGAGCATTGATAATGAGGCTGAGGATTTGGAAATATACCTAGAATAGCGAAAAAGAAACTGCATAAGAAAATATTTTTAAGAAGTAATTCCGGCATATATGGATTAGGAATTTATTAGATATTTTAGGATAAATCGCCAATTAAATATCAATATTATTCATTTTTGCTAGCTCTGTTTCCCGAACTGATGGGGATGAATCTGACATTTGTTTACCCCCACCCTACTCTGCACTAACAACACCACCACCTGAGTCAGTTCAGAAAAGGTGCACTAGTTCTCAAATTTATCTCAACAGTCTGACCAAATTGCACGTTTTTCAAAAAACGTCTTAGTGTTAGAAAGTGTACACTTGGCCAACCTAGTGCATGTCATCGAACAGAGCTAGTATGTCATCATTCTTATGCTACAACATTCCTAAATACCGATTTCCAAGATTCTACGGCTGAGAGCTCTGAATTTATGCGCAAAATTAGAAAAAAAATTCAACTGAAGTGCACTTCCGGTTTAGTCGATTGTTATGAGAATAGTAGACAATCGTTTAGATGCTGCAGAAGACTGAAATATCAAATTTCAATATTCTACGGCCGAAAGTTTCGAATTTATGCAAAAAATTCCAAAAGACAATCAAGAAAGTGCACTTCCGGATCAGTCGATCTCAATGAAAATAAGAAATAAGCTTCTGATACAGACGATTGCAATCATAATGCGAAGTGCACAACTAGATGTTACAGAAATGCTCAATACAGAAGTTCAATATTCTACAACTGATTGTTTTGAATTTATGCGGAAGATTCGAAAAGACTGTTATATAAAGTGCACTTCCGGCTCAGCCGATTGGTACAAAAATTTAAAAAATAACCGTTAAAATGCTACAGCAATCTCAAATACTAAATTTCAGTATCCTACTGCAAATCATTCTGGATTTCTACAGAAAATTCAAAAACAGTTTCAAGTAAAGTGCACTTCCGGTTCAAATGTTTGCAACCATAATGCGAGGTGCACAAGTAAACCTTAGACCAGTCATACATACAAAATTTTAACATCATACGTTCAACGGGATTTGAGACGTCAAGCTGAAAAAAGCCAAAATGGATTCAGTGTTGCTCAAAACGGATATTTTCATCAAAATACTTGTACTTTGTACAAGTAAATTAAAAATAAATACAAACAAATAAAAAACTACTTTTGATTTTAAATTCTGTATATTTTATTTGAAACTTTAATGTTTCGATTCTTTGACCAAGGATCTTCTTCAGTGCTTTTTCTGAAGAAGATCATTGGTTAAGGGATCGAAACGTCAAAGTTCCATATAAAATATACAGAATTTGAGATCAAATAATATAGTTTTCACTTACTTATACCAAGTACAAAGAAGTATTGTGAAATCGACAAAATTCACCTATCGAGATTTTGATGGAAATATCCGTTTTGAGCATCCCTGAATCCATTTTGATTATTTTCGGCTTAATGTCGTTACGTATGTTCGTGCGTTCGTAACTCGCAAATCCCAAAACTAGTTGAACGTATAATGTTGAAATTTTGTTTTTAAGACTGATATAGGGTTTAGTTGTGCACCTCGCATTATGGTTCCAATCGTCTGTACCGGAAGTGCACTTTACTTGAAACTTTTTTCGAATTTTTCTAATAAATCCAGAATGATTAACCGTAGGATGTTGAAATTCAGTATTTGAACTTGATGTTGTATCAGAATGGTTATCTGCTATTTTTGTATTAATCGGCTAAACCAGAAATGCACTTTACTTGAAACTTTTTAAATTTTTTTTTGCATAAATCTAGAATGATCAGCCATAGCATATTGAAATTTAGTGTTTGAACTTGTAGCATCAAAATAGTTATCTACAATTTTTTTATCAATCGGCTGAGCCGGAATTCAGAATTCGCCGTATAAAATAATCAGTTTAATTGAAATGATAAGGTAGGCAATGATAATCTGTTATCAATTTTTTGATTTTGTTTGACATTGTACATGTCATAATATTATTAAAATTATATTAATTATAATCTGAAGTGACAGAAAACTTTATTGAATAAATTTGTGTACATATCAAATGATGTACAAGTAAGTCAAGTGATGTTCACGTCAGATTTTTTATTAAATAAAATTCTGAAAAATGTATAGATTATTATAAATATACAAACCTTACAAGTTTTACAAAGTATAACGTTTGCATCTGGTGACTAATTGGCGACTAGAATTTTGTTATTTAATTACAAATAAAGGTGTGAATTTTCTTTTACAAAATTATGTGGACTAATGAAGCAAATTTTTCCAATAATAGCGTATTTAATGGAAAGAATAATCATTATTAGAGTTCTAAAAATTGTGCAACAAATTTTGAACGAAAATTAAGTGTTAATATTTTAAGAAATATTTATTAAAATGTATGAAGGTACATTAAAGGAAAAGCGTTATTTACAGTTTTCAAGACATGTTTTGAAAAATATTCTTGACAATTTATTATTAAACCTTGTAAGAGACATTCATTACCATCAAGACGGAGCACCTGCACATAATTATCGCCAGGTTACAGAATATCTTAACGAAACGCTTAATGATGAAATGGTCCTACTATATGGCCTGCAAGGTCTCCCGGTTCAAATTCATTAGATTTTTACTTATGAGAATATTTAAAAGATGAAGTTTACTACAATATTTATCTTAATTCATAAGAATTTAAAAATAATATTGAATTTTTTTTTCAATCATTTTGACGGGATAACACTTCGATTAATGAAAAATATTTTTTATTCTAGATTAGGACGTTGTATATAAGCCAACGGACGAAATTTTGAGCAATTCTTATTTTATAAATATTTTGGTCATGAATATTTCATTGATAAAATAAAAATTATATTAAATCGTTTATTCTCCCACTGCAGCCTTTGTATACATATATGTATTTAATTTTGTATGTTTATTTAAAAAATCGTTCAATGAATATGTTATATCGTTGAAATCAGGAACATGTGGCTATTGATTGACATAATAAATAATATATGTTGCCATTCAAAATAAAAAATTGGATTCCATATTCTAACAATCGGTAGAAACGATTTTTTTTTAATCCATAAAAATAGTCTCTTTTAATTCTCGAGATAGAATATCCTGTTTAGAATTTTAATAAAACTTTTTCAGTAGAAAAATAGTTTTTCCCAATTCAGGTATAATTACAATTAAAATCACTGAACCTATATAATGAAGCTCTACCTCAAAAAAGACTCATTAAAGGCTTTATGAGCGAAATCATTGACCTCTGCATACAATGAAGCACGAAATGTATATTTTCTGCTAAACATAGATGATAACAAAGTTGTATCTTGTATCTACACGCATCATAATTAGTTAGAGCCTATTATTAAGTTTAAAATAATGTAAATACATAATTAAACTTTAGGATCTTCCATCTAATTGTAAAAATAAAATAATAAATAAATATCAGTCACGCCTCTCACTCGCTACGGGTGGGGCAGATACTTACAGTGCACTCGGTAGATTGATTGATATTTCTTCAACCGTAGGGTGTGGTTACCAATCGGCAAGCTACGGGTACTCTTGATATGAATAATAAGATTATTCAAAAGATATAAATTGATATTGCTTCTACATGGCAAGACTTTACTGTACAAGAACAGCTGTGAACAAGACTAGTTGTTTGAAATTAAGGCCAAAATCAAGACTATACTGAAAACTCGACAAAATATCATAAATATTTTTGCATCAGAATGACAGTAATATTCTCATTGTATTCACCGCAGCAGTCATATTATTTGCACATGTGATGACACTAATATAAGTATAAAGAGATCAAGAGAAACTTTCCAGAAATTAAAAATATAGTAAAAGACTCCCTCTTATTATCAGCTGTAAATAATGACGCCAAAAATGTATCTAATAATTTCATAATAGGTCCTTAAAGAATAACTGTTGAAAAATATAATTTATTATTTTATTCCAGGAGTGAGTCAGCTACTTTGCCTCAAAGAAATATGTGGAGCGCAAGAAAATTCCAAAATTCCAACGAATTTTCTATTGACTCCCATGGACAGCCACAAAATCCAGAAAACCTTGCATGGGCCTTAGTACCAGTCGGAAATAAGGTCAGTGGGAATTTAATAACTGATATTGTGGAGCAGAAAGGGGAGTTTTACTTACTTGTTTATCCTAACGTAGATGATGACTGTAAATACATATGGTCCTCCCAAGAGATCCTGAAATTAAAAATAAAATGGATTTTATTAAGTTTTTAATCCTTCAGAAATTATTCATAATTTTCAAATTTGTTCCAAATTTTTTTTGTGGTTGTAATATATATCCACTGTTGCTTAGCAGCTATCAACAAAGCTTTAGGAAATAAAATTTCGTGACTAAATGACGTCACAATGGTTAAACATGCAATGTCAACTTGGATCGACAGCGCAGAAGAAAATTGCCGGTTGCTATAAAACTATTGATTTAACTACCAATACATGGCGCATAATGAAACAGAAAAACAGTGCTTGAGCATTTGTGGACAATTTCGACAGTGTTTTATTTGTTTTTTTGCTGAAAATGTGGGGAAGGACAAAAATTAGACGATTTCGTGGTTTTTATTTCTAAATAATCTCTTTGTGTTATGGATTTGTTTCGACTGTTCAGTTTTTGACAACTGTGAGAATGTTACTTTGTAGAATTGTCGGATTAAGACCTTTTGTGCTCAGCAATGTTCAGTCAGTGGTAAAATTATGTTTTTAAAAATAAGTGTATTAAAAAATTGTTATTTTATTGAACTTAATTTTTACTTTTCAGGATGATACACAAAATAAAAACTATCAGGGAACACAACTTTGGACAATTGATCAAAATTCCCTGAATGGATCATCAGGTATGTATTATTTCATATTTTTCAACGCTAATTTTGTGCATATTCAGCAGTGGTAACTCTAACTGGACTTTTGAATCAAAAAATATAAATTATTGGATTGTCATCAATTCTAATAAGTGTGCAAAATTTGAAATTATTCAGCTAATCAAAATATGTTAAAAAGTACTTTATATAGTCGGCTAACATCATGTTATGATCATGGTACAAAAAATCGTGCATTATGGCACAAAAGTGTCGAAATCGTTAGAACAACGAAATAAATAAATATCAAAAATTATTCATTTTGATTAATATTGACATAAATTGTGCAAGTTGTATTTTCAAATATTGTAATAGAAATAGAACATGAACTTGTGGAAATAACAGAATTATTATAGATGAAATATTAATTCGTTCATTAGTAGATTCAAGTCTTCGGACAATTTTGTTCTTATTTTGCCGCTATTTTGCAATGTAACTTTCAGCCACTAAATTACGTATTCAATTACCGTGTCTTTTCAAAGTTATGATATCGGCACCACTATCTACTAAAATTGTGTGACCCTCATATTGGCAGCGTTAGAAATTTCCAGATACTTGGCAATAAGCACAGGAATTCGTCCAAATGTATTAATTCTAATTGGATTACGGGTATATTGTCACTTCGTAATTTTTTTTGCTCTCAACCTTTGCCAAAAGTCACATTCTTTCGTATAGCCCACTTCTAATTTTTTTTTTTAATTGAAATTAAATCGGCTGCTGCAGCTTTTCTTAGAATATCCTCATTCATTGATGAATTACCGCATTCAGACATTTTTGGTAAAAAATTCCTGTTGAAATGATTGTTTATAATTAACAACATCAAGGCATTCAGATCAGTCATCATAGAAAGAAACGTCAGAATGACATATCTGCATAACTTTAATTTTAAGCAAAAAATTAGATTAAATTTTTTAGAAATTATTGTACTGCTATTGTAGTTTATAAAAAAAATTTGAAATCCATTTATAATCCAGTATTACGGCATTCATAAAATTGGAGCATGAAAGAAGTGAATGGGCAAATTTAATTCATGCATTAATACTATGGATTATAAACTAATTTCATAATATATTATCACGTACATACATATTTATAGTTTGTTGAAAAAAATGCATTTAACTTTCTACCGTTCATGAATATAGAAATTGACCATAAGTTTTTAAATTTTATGCCGCGGCTTTCCCGCCTTTTTTTAACTTCCTGTTGTCAAAGATAGACAAAGCGTAATGCTGTTTGTTGTGAAGCAGAAACTTAGATAGGCATGTCACCCGCCGACTGCCGTTGTAGTTCGGGTTGCGTGTAATATTCAAACCGGCGGCTATAATTAGAAATTAAAGAAAAAATATACGTCAGTCAAAAATTAACTGCGTTAGAAATGAAACTTTTTATGGAGTGCATCTCTATCTGCATCTGAGTGAATAATTTATATTACAAATCATTCGTGTTACAGTTTGAAGTACTTTTTTTTTACTTAAATGTATTTTACCGTTTTCTCGTTGATTTTTTTTGCACTCCATAAAAGTTTCACTACTAACGCAGTTAATTTTTGACCGACGTATGTTTCCATGAAAATGTTATTGGTTTTTTTTTTTATTAAAATAGAGATATTTGTTTTGACTCATCGCTACAATGTCCAACCTTACTATATTTTATTAATCTATGGATAATTCTTCGAAATATTTAAATAATCAATTTCTTGAAATACTTTTTTACCAACTGAAATGCTTCACAAAATACTTGCTCATGAATATAATACACCAAACTGGTGTCAGAATTGTTGTAGATGTAACACATTCAATAAAATTTATCAGAATGTTTTGGAAACCGAACTGTCAAAAGCAAAGATATATATTACTACAATGTTCAATCTTTCCATAATATACTAATCTATAGGTATTTTTTTCGAGTTTCATAAAAAACTATTTAATTTTTCAAAATACCTTTTTATCAATTGAAATACATCACAAATTACTTGTTCATGAATATAGTACACTTAACTGAAGCTAAAAATCGAGATAACACATTTAATAAAATCAACAAAAATGTTTTAGGCGTCAAGAGTGAGATTTCTCGAAAATTTCTGAATAAAAAATTAGTACTTTACAGTTTGATAGCTTTGTAAAATAGTAAGCGCACGAGATTTGTATTAAATTTTTTGGAGATTGGCTGCAGGGCCGTTTTAACATGCTAGAGTGCCCTTGGGCTGAAAATTTTTGGCGCCCTAGTCCAATTATTGGAAAAATAGGCACATTACATGGATAAAAAACCATTGCAAAAAAAATTTTCTCCAAACATACATTAAACGTTTTCTGATTTATTTATTTTTTGAGGCACTTGACTTCTGAAAATCTTATAATAATTTCGTCAACATCTACATAGTCTTTTATATCAGATTCTATGGATAAAAGACTTGAATAATTCAATTTTGTTTGTCTTAATGATGATTGAAGATAATTTTTAATTCTTTTCGTTGTTGAGAATGATCTTTCTCCACCACAATTGGTACACGCAATACTCAAAAATATTCTGAAAGTTGTAGCTTTTGAAAATGTGTTATCACTTATTATTAATGTGCTTAAAATGAGGACATGCTTTAACTAATCCTGGTTCTAAATCAATTTGTTATTCATTAGATAATGTATTTGCATTTCCTCTTATTATCGCTTCATCCCAATTTTCTAAATAGAGTAATAATTCGAATTTGGAGGCACACTATCGTATGCAGATTTCCTTTTCCTTATTTCTTAACCCTCGCAGACTCCCTCCAACAAACTCACTGTAGTGCACGATGCACTTGTGGCGTTGTGGCCTGATAGAATTCAATCGTTATCATAAAAATATTTGTATAATTTTCATGACAATTCAAATAAAACAGACTAAAAAATCTTATTCTGTCAATTCTGAAGCGCTTTTGGATCACTGGCGCCCTTGGATCGCATTTAGCCCAATGCATAAGGCAGTACTGGATTGTCTGGTACCACAAGCTCTGTTTTTGGCTATACTAGCAGTGTTATTTTAAGAAGAGTTTATGGCAATTTAAATATTTCAAGCTATTTTAATGAAAATTATTTAAATAAATTTTATAGACATATGAGTTTTCTGTAATTTGTATCTGAAGATTCTTTTCTAAAGTATTTGGGAAAATTTTAGTTGCGTTAAAACACATCTTGACACAACGCTCTTAGTAGCGCCAAAAACAGAGCTCGTGGTACCAGCCATGTGTTTTTAATCCCTTATATTTTAATAAATAGATATTTTGGTTTGAATTCTGTATATTTATTTTTATTTTGACGTTTCGACTTTCTATCCGAAAGTCTTCTTCAGAAAAAATGATATCTTGCCTTGTTTACTTTTGTATAATTTTTTCTCAAGAAGACTTTCGGATAAAAAGTCGAAACTTCAAAATAAAAATAAATAAATAGAATTCAAACCAAAAAATCTATTTATTATAATATAATTCTGAAAAAAATGTATAGATTCCTTATATGTGTTTTAAGAACTATTTAGTTCCTTATTTGGTCCTTTTTTAATAAGGATTCTCTTCGTAAAAGTGGCCAAATGCTGTCGTCATTGGCTCTGTATTAAACCGTTACTACTTTTTTGCAAGAACACAACCTTGATTAATATTTCTGTAGAAAATTATTTCTATTCTTGGTGTCTTCCATTCAAGTTTTTCCATCAAGTATACAAAAAAAATAGCATATTCAACACGTAAGAAAAGCGATATTACTTTGCTCGTGTGAATTTATTTCACGAGCGAGAACAACGAGCGACCTGAATTAAAACTTTTACACTCGCTAGTAAACTCTCACTTTTCTCTATTTGTCAAACAATCTACCATTAATTTGACTGTCTTGTGTTATGATTCCTGTTATCCTTTTATTTGAGCATCTGAATAGCTGAGCAAATACAAATTAATTCTTTGAGGAAATTTGATGAAAATTATCATATTAATCAAAATTACATTCCTCCTCGGAAGGAAGTTTTGAGCTCCGTCACAATTTATCACTTTAAATAATAATCTGTAAAGTAACGTTTTGTTAGATGAATTTCTTCATCTTATATTTATTTCATTATTTGAATGTTTGTAAGAAGCTGTTTTCAGAATTTTTCACGTAGAAAAAATTATAACAAGCGTTTTACAGTTGACTGTTTCACATTTCTAAACTCATTGGCTGGTACCACAAGCTCTGTTTTTGGCTATACTAGCAGTGTTATTTTAAGAAGAGTTCTAAGGCAATATAAATATTTCAAGCTATTTTAAAGGAAAATATTCAAATAAATTTTGTAGACATATGTGTTCTCCGTAATTTTTATCTGAAGATTATTTTCTAAAGTATTTGGGAAAATTCTAATTGCGTTAAAACACATCTTGACACAACGCTCTTAGTAGCGCCAAAAACAGAGCTCGTGGTACCAGCCATAGTGTCCCATACAAAAATTTCACTTCAATAATTATGGAAAATATGTTAAAATATTTCATATAAATATTAACAGAAAATTTTATAAACTGTATGTTGTTTCGAGTAATGAGCGCATCAAAAGTTTTTAAAACAGGCAACACGCTGAACGCTGGTGAATAGTTGCAACTCTGTCTTCTCTTATGAGTAAAATATTGTGCATCATTAAGGAAACAGTTATAAATGCTTCAAAAAGTTGATGACCTTTTTTTTACTTTCAAAACTCAAAATGGTTTAAAAGTATTATACAGGCAGCACACGAAAATTTCATGATGAAACTAGTAAAAAATTAAGATATATTGGAGTAGCACATTTCAATGTGCTCTTCTTGAACGACCTTGAATTATATAAAAACAAATTTTGATTTTAAATTCTGTATATTTATTTGAAACTTTGACCTTTTTATCCTTTGACCAAGGTTCGAAACGCTAAAGTTTCAAATAAATATACAGAATTAAAAATCAAAATTCGTTTTTATAAAATAAGATTCTGAAAAATGTATAGACCTTGAATTATTTAGACTAAAAAAATTTTTGACTAAAGTTTACAATTATAGTATAGGACACTGAATACATAATAATATAATTATGTATTCAGTGGTATAGGATACTGACTTATGCGAGACTTTTTCACCTATACACATATATTTTCTTATGTTACGGATTTATAGGCTAAAAATTTTGCATCCCTTGTGGGGATCGAACCCACGACCTTTGGATTAGAAGTCCAACGCGCTATCCTCTGCGCCAAAGGGACCACATGGCACTGGTTTTCATTTACTTCGAATGATTTCAAAAGGAAGGTCAATGAACCCTATTTTTAGAAAATGAGAAATTAAATACTGTTTTTTTAAACAAAATTTCTATTTTCAATCGAATATTCCATATTTTCATTCGCGTTATTTTGTTGTAATTTCGTTGATAAAAATTGATTTATAATAAATTTTTTTGATTGATGATATAACCTTCGATAGCTCAGTTGGTAGAGCGGTGGACTGTAGTGCTTTAAATTGATATCCATAGGTCGCTGGTTCAAATCCGGCTCGAAGGAACCTCTTTTTTTCCTCTAGATATTGAACTGAAAAATATTCTGTGAAAAAAAAGTGTCCAGAAATTAAATTTATTAATTATTTTTAATGCATCATGTACAAAAATATGTGGCAGCGGTGGGATTCGAACCCACGCCTCCGAGGAGACTGGTGCCTTAAACCAGCGCCTTAGACCGCTCGGCCACGCTACCTTGAAGTTACGTTTACTGCAGCTATCTACAGCGCTAATTTTTCAATATTATTTAAATAACTCATTTCAATTATTATCATTAACATATTTCTAAACTATCTACTTGATTCCAACGCTGAGCCAATCAATACATTTTATGCGCAGCAACTTATATTTGAACAACATAACGTATCTATAAATATTTAATTAATTGCTATAAATAACCAGTCAAAACAATAATCGTTTGAGCATGCAAAATATTTGACGTAGGTGACAAGCTGGTTGCATTTTGAACACTTACTTGATAAATATTTGATAATAGATTTTAGTATTTTGTAATTGTGTTGCAGGATCGCTACGTCCTTTATATGTTCTTCACCCCCACTCTACTTCCTCTTCAGTCAGACTACATCAACTCATCCCCCCTCCTGGAACATCTAACACATTGGCTCATGCTTCCACCGGTAGCATTAGTGGGGGAAGTAGTGGGAGTAGTGGTTCTCGCACTCCCCCTCCACTGCCGCAAAGAGGGAGATCATCATCCCCACCAGTCAGACTAGAGCAGCTCAGAGGAGGGGGAAGGCCGCGCGGACAGTCAAGCTCCCCACCGGAATTTAGTAGGGGAAAAGAAAATTCTGGAAGGGGCAATCATGACATTCGAAGTAACTAATTACACATTTTTTCTATACTTCAGTAAATTAATACATGCATAATTTATTTTAGATTCTACTCCCAGAAATAACTGGCGCCGGGAATTCCAGTCCGCTATTCCTGTCCCCGTATCTAGTGATTCTGGACGGGCGAGGTTCAGGCACCGAATCAAGGATCTAGAGAATGAAAGAACTGCTTCAGCAGCACATAACCAGCCCATGATAGCCCTACCACCACGTCATTATAATTTGAATAAGGGAATCACATCAGCTCCAATAGAAAAACAGTATCATCAAAATTACCAACATCAACAGGGAGGCTATACCAATGGGTGAGTGTTAAAAAAAAACCAAAACAAAATGAATGATAATGCATCCGAATCAAAGATTGTAGGTACATACAGATGAGGTGAAGGGAAAAAAGGAGACCTACTTATATAACTAAAATTATCCAGTATTTAATATTTTTACTATTAACTGACGCTAAAATAGTCACTTAAACTACACTTATTTTATTATTTAAACAACAACACTGTCTTCCATTTATATCTACGGCTCCTTATTTATTTCCAACTGTTTCTCTATTTATTTTTTACTCTTCTCAATATTTTTACTGGTTCACTTCGTCTAGTTCATTTTTGCGCGCTTCGTAATCGACCTACCAATCACTATTGCTCCTACGCACTCCATGATATTCTTTCTCTCCTCAATTCCTGGTTCATATATCCACAGATACGGCTCTCGATTTGGTCTGAGGTCACCACGTCCTTTATGCGATATCAGTCAGTTGCGTTGACCATACATACAACTCTGTTGTGTATGCCACCCGTTTAACAGACGTGTTGAAATGGAAGTCTGCTTTATAGGGGCACTGTTCGTTTCAGTATGTTCAGCGATAATTCTTTATCATGTGATCCGATTTCGATTTCTTTTTTTTGTTAGAAAATGGGTATTTCAGGACGGAGTAGCCCGCACTATCGAATGTTCGTTGCGTCGAAAGTTCACACCGTCGAATATGCCGACTACTGCTTTGTGTATCCATTGAAAATGAATGTACTGTCGTTTTATTGAACATTAAACATGGCATGTCAAACTTAGACAGAGTGGGCGAAGCCCGCTTGTTAGTTGGATGCGAAGCACCACCGGTTGAAAACAAAAACCACTGTTTACAAACATTGAGCATAGCACGTCAAGCTTCGCCCTCCCTTTAGTTGGGTGCAAAGCACCGTCGGCTGGAAACAAAAACCGTTGTTTTAGTGCAACAATAGGTTCGTCCCAACAAGCAGTTCAGAACTGGTTCTGTATTAGTTTCCGATTTGACTCATTCGCATGCGCATCGAATGATTCAGTTTCGGACTGAGTCGAACATGGCGCGTGTTGGAACGCATTTCTGACAAGATTTGACTGTTAATTGTCAAACATATAATCAGCATATAATTTTAGGTTATAACTATTTAGTTGAAGTAAACATGGAAGGTAAAATCAGGTGAAAACTATGATATATAAAAAATATTAAATAGTTTCTCATATAACCATGTAATTTTAATTCCAATTGACAATAATGGTGACAAAGCACATCTGAACTCCGATGGAGAGTTTTCCATATTATCCAAAATGCTGTTTATCCTGATCATTTATCTTAAAATTTTCTGCTATATTCTCAGAAATTTCTCTGTTCAGACGAGAATATTCAAAAAACAAGTCAAAGTATAGGAGATAAACTGTTTCTTCTAAAATAAAGTTCAAAAACCACACAAAATAAAATTTCAATTAATAATCTGTACATTGTTCCAAATTTTAATGAATAATAATAAATTACCTTTGATTTTAAATTCTGTATATTCTATTTGAAACTTTCATTTCAACATATCAAATAAAAATGCTTATTTTCTCATAATTCTACATGCCTATATAATTAATATTTTTAATTTGATGTATTTCCACGGTTAAATCAAATTTATCATCGCTAGAATGTGATGAAAATTCATTTTCACCACTTAAATCACTCATTTTTATTTGAGGTTATCTTATTTGACGAATAGTACAAGCATTGGTCCATGGACTGTTTTCACTGTCCACAAACTGGTTTGCGGATTGAATCGCACGTTGTTGGAGCGCTTGACTAATAGTCAAAATCCACGTTTGAAATCTGTTGGAACACTTATTTGTAGATGCGCATGCGTCGGACAGTTCCGGACTGGTTTCTGTTCTTGTTGGAACAAACCTAAATATCAATCCTTAAAAGTGGAATGAGGCCGGAATGATTTATATATGTTTGACGATAATTTTTTACCACCGATTTCGTTGATTATTTTTTTATTAGAAAAAGGTACCTGAAGAACTATCCCATATGAATTTGAAGGAAAAATTCTATACCTTAGGGTAAAACGCTAATTTTAGTGCGATATCCTCGCTGATTGAGAACCGATTTGGATGATCCTTTTTTTTATTGAATAGGCTATACCTTGAAGGTAATCCCATTAAAATATTTAGAGAAAATTCTACATTCGAGGGTGAAATGATGTATTTTTATAAAATAGATTTCACCTTGAGGAGATACTAAAATATTTATTTTCCACTTTTTGATGGTGTATGTTTAAGTCGGTTTTGAAACAAGAAAAAAGATTTTATAGTATTCATATTGGCCTACTCTAGCTGTCTCTCTCGCACCACCGCTTTATATTAAAAAGATCATGTCTTCAAAATAATCCAACAATTTTTTTCGTTTAGATATTCTTACTATATTTTTTGCTTGAAGCCGTCCAGTTTTTTTTATATTGGTGGCAAATACTTGTTCTTATTCATGGGTCGATTTTGGTAATAAAAAACTGTACAGCCTAGAGCAAAAAATACAGGGGAAGAATAAAATCCGGGTGAATCGTTATATAAATATTTTCAGCTGGTCAAATAAGTAATTAATTTTCATATAATGTTAATATTTTATACTTTGATTTAGGACATGTTTTAAATGTTGGGATATTATCACGCAATGCACAATCACAAATGTAACGAGAATTTTGCATGTAAATTTTAATCACAATTAAATTATAGATGATTTGAAGAAATCTTGCAACACTTCTATTTCGTTTATTAAAACATTGCAAAAAAAATGATCAGATAGCAGAGATTCTCTTACTTCCGGTACAAGCTGTCAAACTTCTGTAAATTTATAATTTTTAAAACTCCTGTGCTAATAATTGGCCACAATAGTAATTTTATACACCAAATTCTGGTGGATGACACCACATACCACAGACAGAATACTTATAATTAATACTTTTATTCTCATGAACACAAACTTTAACAACTGCGTTTCTTTATCATTGAACTTATTTACGGTCAATATTAAATTGTTTGTATTAAAGGGACATCCATACTCTAGACGTCTAGACGTCCTATCCACCCTTCACACATTGTCACCAAGAATAGAATATTCTAGAAAACATGACGGCTTATTTAACAATTTGTGTTGTAGTCTTGCCCACCTGTCATAAAATGTCAAAGTTCACAAAAATAATGTTATAAATTTAACAGAGCACCCATTAAATATTCAATTTATAAAAACATCAATAAAGTGAAAAAAATATTCATTATTACATTACAAATTTGAGCTAGAAAGAATTTAGTAGGTCAAATATCACCTTTATTTATTACACCTTATGGTTGTGTTTCCTTTATGTTTGAGGGGTAGAAAGGGGTTGTATTTTATTATTCACAGTGGTCAGGCAACGAAGTATAGAAACGAAAGGGGTAGTGGTCAATCAATGGCGCATACCTGTGGCAAAATAGCCAGTAATGTAAAAGATTCGTCATGTGTAACGTTATAAAGTTTTGTGTACGGGTTTAAAGCTCGCGAATTGGTGAAGTGTTAACATTTATAAATATTAAGAGGTTTAAAAATTAGATTTATACATTTTTTTAATTTATTGACTAATTGGCCATATTCATACTATTTCAAAAAATGCGACGTTTCGGTCATGTTCAATTTTACCAATTCCAAATTTAAAACTTTATTATAGCCAGTAATATGATAAAAAATATTACTCAAATCAGTTTCTTCTATTTTAATTTTTATTTGCATTATAATGAATTAGTTCAAATGAAAATCATATAATAATTAAGCTAATTATGGCATCAAATCGATAGTCAATATTTTGTGGCTACTGTCTGTTTTCAATCATTGATTATTATCGAATTTAATATTAATTTATTTGTATCGTTCTATTTTTGCGCATCAAATTCTACTATAACTTCAAAAATTTGGAAAATCACCTCAAATTTTCATTATGCATTAGCATTGTCATTGTTGAAAAAAATATAATAAAGCTGAAGATAAGAATAATTTTAGTGTAATTTCGCAAGTACTTCATAGTTATCTATTTTTTTTTATCACAAATTTAAACAGATGTCATTGTTCTAAAAATCATTGTCTGAGAATAAAATAACAGTTAACTACCAGTATGACTCAGCAGGATTATTTGCAATTGTTTTTACATTTGCATAAATGTTTAATAAACTGTAATTAACAATTTTAATCACCTATCTCGACAAATTGTTCTTATTTTTGCTGAAAACTGATTTATGGGCCTTTAATACGGAAAATCATTTTTTACTTGCACAATGTCCCTAACATTTTATAAATATTGCTCAATTGTAGTGACAGCCATGTAATTAAAACAAAATTCAATCAAATGACTGCTGTTCCAACTGTCAGAAAAGCTAGTTTTACTTTTGTTCTAATTCCATAGCTATCATTACAAATAAACAATATTTATGAAATATTAAACACGAATATTTCGGTGAATAAACCTGTAAAATAAATGTGATTACTGATTTAGATGCAAAATTCAATTCTTTGAATGTTTTATTTGAATTATTTTTATCCAACATAATTTGGGAAGCAATGCGAAAGACAAAACTAATTTCCTGTGTTAAATGCCTATGGCTCGCTTTTTGATTTACACACTGTATACATATAAGTTTAGCTACCATTGAAATACCCACATTTTTGCCGTATAAGATTTTTCCGTTTCCGCGCAATGATGCAATTTTATATTCATTTTACATGAATAATTTCTGTACTAATCATTTTAAAACTATAACAAATCCAAATTTTATCAAAAATAAACAAAATATTCTCAAAAATGTAAAACAATATATAGAGTGTACCTTTAAAAAAAAAAGCATATCATTGCGCGAAAACGGAGCATCCTGTAGAAAATCTTATACTGCAAATATGTGGCCAATTTGTTTGAAAAATATTTCAGTAATATTTAAAATAATCGAGGTAGAACAAAAAAGCGGACCGATGCACCACCCGGTATATATAAATAATATCGAAAATTGTTTCACATGACGAAAAAAAAAATCCATCAAAGAATGAGCTCCTAATATTAATATCGAAAGGTGGATCATTGCGATTTTTTATTTTCCATTTGAATAAGATGAGAATTTTTTTTTAAAATTTGGAATGTCATAACTCGTCAACGGACTGGTGTATTGATGAGGCCAGAACATATTTTTGTAGGAAATTGAGTGCTCTACAAAAAAGGTTTCCTATCATTTTATGATAAATCTATTCTTTCAATAGTCATTTAATGACAAAGTTTTTTTGTATGATTCAGAATTTTTTGATAGAATGTAATTGAGGACTGAAATTAGATTCTGCTCTGCAGAGATTTTTAGCACATTTTTGCAAAAAAAATGCACTTCTATATTCACTTTGGCTATCTGGCTAGTGTGACGCTGAGCTCCCAGCGACTACAGCACTTACAAACTTGAAACTGGTACCAACTAAATGAAAGCTGCGCTGTTTCGTAGGTTTACCCAAAGTGCTTGATTATTTTAAATTCATTGATTAACACTCATCAACTGCCAAAAATGCGCTTTAATCATCAAGATGATAAATTAATTAAATAGAAATTCAAGGATAATTACTACTGAACTGTGCATATTTGAAATCTAAAGAATGCTGTACAGAATTCCAATTTTATTATTATTTTTTTTTCTGAAAGTTGGATTCAAAATAATAACATAAAAGTTTGTCAAACTCACTAAAGCTTTCTCAAATTTAATATTTGAAAATTTCATCCCATTTCAAATTTTTTGATGACGACGTATCAATTGCTAGTTGCCTAACTGCCAATCAGAGTTGTCTACATTTGAACACGTTATGCGCATGCTTTGTGCGCGCGGTCCTACACATATACCTATAGCCCATCCAAGCACAAATATTACCTGTTTTAAATAATTTTAATTCCATTTCATTTGGCAGAATGAAATATTTCTTTCGTACATCCTACTTTGACGTCCAAATGTACTATAAAATAAATTAAGGTACAATAATAGATATATAACATTTATAAAAGATTGTTCATATTCGCTTGGTGTTACTATATTCAATTTTAGAAGCTGTGATGTCACTTTGGATACCGAGAATTGTTTTTATCAAAATTATGAATGAAAATTTCACGTAATCAATTCTTTTCTTAATAAAGATGTTTAAAATTACTAAATCAATCATAATAATGGGAGATAAATACAAGTTTTTTTTTCTTGAAAGACTCCATTGAATTTCATACTTCAAATTTTGAACTACCCATTTAAGGGTAGAAACTATTACTCTCAATATTTCGCAAGTTATACAAGACATTGACATACGGATTTCGATGTTAGTATCAGAATGAATTGAACTTTTGTTTTTATGACCAATTTAGGCCAGTACATGACCACCCATTACTTATTTTTTTAAATCTGTAGTTTTGGAGGTAATTGCACCAAATTTTCAGAGATTTTTTTTATATACCTTTGATAAAAGTCAAGTTATATACAAATCAAATTATTATTTTAGGGTACAGCAATAAAGACTGAAAGACTCTTTTTAGTTTGTACGTGTTCAAATATAAAATAGTCACTTAATAAAAATTTCATTAGGCGATTCGTTTTTGTTTTATGAAGAAAATATAGCTGATATTGAAAGAAAAATTTCAAAATAAATTTCACTGGTAATTGGAGCTCAATTAAAAATTTCGACTGACGTGACGCTGAGTTCTCAGCAACTATAGCTCTTACGGACTTGAAACTGGTACTAAATGATAGCTGTTGTTTCGTAGGTTTGCCCAAAATGCTTGATTGTATTAATGAATATTTTTTTCTTGTATTTTAAAAGAATGTTCAATATTAATAATTTCAACTGAATTTTCCATAGAAATCAATCAGTTGCTTAGAAAATATTTTCAAGCAAAATTATATCAATCGGAAATTTTTACCTTAATTGACATTTTTTTTTTTTATGAATGAATAACTTTCTATTGGGAAAAATTTTTTTGTATATAATATCACAAGGGACTGTAATTTTATCAATAAATTTTTCTTGAAAACATTGATTACCTAGCAACATCGTGAGAGTCATCTGTCCGATTAAATCACGAGAGATGTTTGAAAGAAAAATTTATGATAAAATTAAAATCGCGAGTGGTATTTGTGAAGAATATTTCTCGAATGAAATTGCTACTATAAGTACCTATTAAATAATGTTAGTTGCAACTACTAACCTTTTTTTATTGAAAAATGCACTAAATTGCCCCCATATACTCTTGCATTTTTTAACTTTTTGTTTTCAATTTCATTATTTTCGGCGAAAAATGCATTTCCAATACGATTAAATTTTGACATTTCCGAGAACTGATTGTTTGTTTATATTAGAACTGTGTATTGTTTCTCCATGACAAAGGCAATTTATCGCAATAAATTGCTTGCCAACGGGAATTTACCGAGGTAACGGGAATTTTCAGAGGTAAATGCAAATGACTAAGATCCCTTTAGAAATTTCGAAAACCCTATGAAAGATAAGGAGCATGAAACGTTTTATAAATAAAGTGAAATTCCACGATAAGTCTTCAAGTTTCGCGGAAAAAGTCGAAAAATTTACTTTGACCATGAATAACTTTTGGAAGAGTAGATTTATCATGAAATTATAGAAAACCTTTTTTGAAAAAAGTTCAATTTCCTACAAAAATATTTTCTGATCTTTTCGGTACACCAATCCGTTAGTTTGATTACATTTTCATTCTAGTTGAAAAAATACAATTACTGCAAATCGATAATGATTTTACATTTGGAGCAAAAAAAAAAATATTGATCTGAATTAATATTAGTAGGCCTGGATAAAACCAATACATTTAACATGAATTATTATCGTCATAATCAATCTAAATGATTTCAATAATAAATACTAGTGTAAACAAAGTAAAAATGTTATTGCCGCGGCGTTTATTTGAGAAAAATAAATACATTTCTCGTACGAACTTTCTGATGTGCTGTCCGTGTGTTTTCAAAACGAGGAAACCGAATAGTATCAGCCCGGAAACTTGGGGAACGCCAGTTTTGGCCGTCACTATTATTGATGATAGTGTAATGTAAGTAAAAATGAATTCACAACCAAAGTTGTGGATTGGAGCTTAGACAAACTGGAACGCCAATCTCAATCTTTTATCATCTATTAAATTTGTAATGGATTTACACACCCTATAATCGATCAGTCTTTTGTTTGATAATGTGGATAATATGATTATATCTACTTTTTGTTCTATCTCCAGGCGAACGAAATCTCCAAGCCCAACCCGTTTCACATCAGAGAAATTTTCTTCTAATAACCTTCAAGAATCATCAATCAATCAACATACTTCCTCTTCTGGTTCAGAGTCTTCCGATTATTTCACCCCTCCAGCCGAACCATATTTACCCTTACAACCCTCTGAACAACAATCAACCAATCACGATGCAAACTTTGATCAGTCTGATCATTTTGATACGCCTTCAGGACCTCCTAGAGAAAGATTCATCAAACTGGATTCAGTGTCCACCAGTGATTTTGAAGAGCAAGATGAAAAGAAAGACGAATCTAATGACGAGACTGATTTTGTTAGAACACAAGTTTATCATAAACTTCAAGAGGAGATGAATAATATTCGAGAAGAGCCGTTTAGAGAAAAAGTTTCCGATAAAAGATTATCGAAATCACATGCTGATTTATCCGAAGTTAAAAGATTGGCAAGAAGAACTCCAAGTTCTGCTCCATTGGTCAAACATTTACGTGGTTTAAATAACAACGATATTACATTTGATGAAGTTTCAAGGTCATCTCTAAATAGTTCAGTCACAGAACTCAAAAGCTTGAACCAAAGTCAAGCCCCAAGCCAATTAGACTTACAAAGTTTGAATCAAAGTCAAGGGGATTTGCGTAGTCAAGGAAGCAGTAGCAATTTAGCAATTAAAAGTCAGACCGATTTACGTAGCCTAAATCAAAGTCAAATTGATCTCCATCGAAACATGCAAAGCCAATCAGATCTTCAAAGTGTAAACGATAGTCAAATCAGCCTCCAAGATGAAAAAGTAGTCAAATATCCTGAAATAGTAAGAAAAAAGTCTCTTCCAAAAAAGCCTGATCTGAAACGTCGTGCTTCAGTTGTTCAAAATAAAATCCCCACTGTTTTTCCGGACACTTTACGAAATTTTCCGAAACCCAGAGAGGGTTTATCTGAAATGGTATCTCTACTAGAAAGTCCAGAATGGGAGCAGAATATGAGGGGATTACAAAATTTGGTTCGGTTGTGTAGACATCATCCAGAAACAATAGAAGCACAACTGCATACTGTTTGTGTTTTGTTAGGAAGGCATATTAAGAACTTGAGGTCACAAGTGGCTAGAGCTGCATGCCTTGCTGCCAGTGAAATGTTTGATATTCATAAGAAGACGTTGGAAACGGTAAGTTTTTTTTTTAATTATGAGCCCATTTTGTTCAACAGTTTATTTTTGTTAGAACTGCACCTTCTCGTGAGAGGAAAATTTGTTTGCAAAACTATTAATGTGAAACAGAGTGCGTGCATAAACACCGATTCAACAAATGTTTTTATTTCAAGCGTGATTTATCCACCATAGTTGTAAATAATTATAAAGAAGATCTCTCAAGTCTCTGTTTATCTTCCAGCTGACACTATTTATGTTTAAATTCACCTCCAGCCCTTGATTTTGAATTATCAACGAAAACCGCCACCAAATCTCGAATTTTAACCTTCTTTTACAATTACTCGTTTTTAAGCCAAAAACAGTTTGTATTGTAACGTTATTTATTTTAATTTAGGGAGCAAAAGTCACTAAACATTACTATTTATTTTTATGATTTATTAAAATAATAAATTAGATAACTAACACTATTTTTAATAACTAATTCTAATTTGAACTAAAGATTATTATACACTACACTATAACTTAACTTTAATTATTTATGTCAATGTTGATTTATTTTAAATAACACAATTTATTTCCACCACTAGCAATCCATAGTATAAGGTCACTGAGCCAAAAATCAATAATGCTTCTCGCTTAGTCAGCGAATATATACCGTCGGTCTCTCCCCACTACATTTTTCTTGCAAACATCCAGGCTTTTCTAGAAAACAAATATATTCGCTTCTATTTCTTGATGTAAAATATTTCCACAATAATTCTAAGCACCAGTAAAGCCGAAATGACTAATTTACAGACTTAAATTCGTTACAGTATTAACTGTTTTTTTATCTTAGGAGCTTGAAGAACTTGCTGTCCCTCTTCTTCACCGAACAGCAGACACCAATAAATTCCTCCGTTCGGACGCCAATGCTGCTTTGGATACCATGTCCACGTCTGTGTCAACCTCCAAGGTGGTAGGACTTCTTTGCACACGAGGTGCGTTGCACCAAAATGCAACGGTGCGATGCGCCACTGCGCGCCTCCTCACAGACCTGGTGCACAGGATTACTTGTTCGAGAGTATTCCAGATGCACAGAGAGACAAGGGACAGAATTTTATATACTGGAGCTAATATGTTAATGGAGGGGAGCCTTGAAACTAGGTAAGAAATTTTACAATTACCCTCAAATAATAAAAATTAACCACCCGAATAGTTCGCCTTTATTTTATGGATATTCATTGACCTTAAAGACGCTCTCGACAGACAGTCTGAAAATTAGAATTATTGGAAAACCATTAGCTCTTAGTCACGTAGAACAAGGTAAATGACCAGTATCCTGGACTTCTAATATATGAAACACGAAAGGTGTAATTCTATGCTACGTGAACAAAGTGCAGCATTATTGATTATTTTTAGTTGTCAACTTTTCTGAGTCAGTTTCACGACGCAAAATAGAAATTGGAGAAATATATTTTGATTTATTTTAGACAGTTGTACTAATTTGAAGCTAAATGGATTTGTTAGTAGTAGAAGCAGCCCTCTGGCCAGACAAAGCTTGCCTCTTCCTCATTACCCAACCACACAATGGCGCTCCTCCTCAAAATTTAAATTTTTATGATTTACTTTCTTACACATGATTTAAATTTATTGATTACTGCTAACATCTTCTACAACATTAGAAAATTACAAATAGAGACAAATATAAGATGTAAAGATTAAAAAGAAGTTAGCAGATTTCTAGTTTTTTTCCTCCTGTTTAATATGCATAATGATGAACATTATTTTTTGCAGAAAACATGCCAAGAACATGTTTTTGGAGTTATGCAGTTACCCCTATTTCCAAAGAGCAATGTCCGAAGCCGTTCCTGCCACAACAATGAGGCATATCAGCAAGATCCTTAACAGTCTTAAGTAAAGTAACGTCATTGATATTTGTGCAATTTATTTATGTCCTAAAAAGTATATATTTATATTCAAATGAATTATTAAGAAATATTTCAAAGTTTACGTTTTATTTTGATGTCTTATTTATTAAATTCTGAAACTTTTATTTCATCAAGTTCCTGAATTAAAATATATTAGTGAATTTCAGTTATATTGTAACCTAATAATAAACTATATTATTGTTAATGTATGCAGTGTTTGTATAAACGCATCATATATGATATGTTATAAATATATTGTTAATTTATATCAAATTTTCTAATAAAATGAGAGCATATCTAAAAATATTATCACGAACAGGAAAAACTTTCATCGCAACACGCCGATTAAACGGGTGGAAAACGCAACTGAATCATGTGCCAAAGACTTGGTGACGTCTGGTGAAATTTCTGTAAGCCCACCAGAAATTTCTCAAAGCTTCGAGAATCCTTGGGCGGGAATATATAGATCCGGGTTTAAATCGAGCGGGAAAATATTTGTTATAAGTTTGGATTCGGAGCGCGCAAGAGTGAAAATAAATAAGTAAACTAGTTGAAATAAATAGCAGACAGTGTTATTGTGTAAATAATATATAAAAGTAATATTAGTGTATTTATTAGTGAATATTTTTAGCTTTATTATTATAGCCTCAAGTGAAAATATAATTACTAAATCGATTCAATAATTTATTCACATAATATTATACACTTGAATAAATATCTTAAGTTATTTTTGGATCTTTTCATAGAAGTCAATGAGAAAAAAGTTGGTCGTGCCTCGCCTCAGTACTTTCCCGGCAGTAACCATGGTCGTATTGAAAAAATAGCTACAACTTATATAAGTATAAAAAACTGTGTTTCAAGAAGTCTCAAGGAAATAACATTTGAACCTTCAGGATGTATGATTTTATGATTTGAGTGCCTAATCATATAAAAGTTTTTTTAAATACTGACAGCTGACGATTATAATAAATATTTTTTAACTCTGAACCGTCGTAGTCGTGTAACTTTATTTATTTAATGCCCGGTTTTATAAAGGACAGAGTATTTTACTTCCAGAGTAAATAAAATTTACTCTGTTAGATGACAGTCGATTATTTGACCGCAATGATCCTGTTGTCATACGGAAACTCAAACTGATTAGAATTTGTTAAATAAAATAAATTTACTTTAGGAGTAAATTTACTTGGTCTTTTATAAAACCGGCCATAAAACAAAAATAATATTAATAATCTATACATTTTTCAGAATTTTATTGAATACAAACTACTTTTGATTTTTTAAAGTAGTTTTTATTAAAAATAATATTAATATTTTTGCAATACATTGAGATTTGTATTTATAATTTAACATGGAATACGTGAAGCCAACCACAATTATTTTATTGGCTACTTGATGCCTAGTCATTGAACGATTTTTTTTTTGTCAGAATTTATTCGACTGAGTTGACAGCTCAAATCAATTATTTTCTCTGCTACTGAGTGCATCTGAACTGAAAATGTTGAAAAAAGAAAAAAATACTAGGAAATATTGTTGCACTCGACGAGTTCTATACTGGCCAAAAATGTACACAGTGGATGATATCACCCAATGGCATGCGCTGGAACGATTCAGGGGAACAATAGTTGCCTCGGGTGCATTTGGGGGCCTTGAATAAAAATAAGAGGGCGGTGAAAGTCTCCATAGGAAGAGAAGATAGGCAGATTCAGATTTTATTTTTAATATTATTCGTAGTTTTTATTTTCATATTATTAGTAATAAAAATCTGCTGTGGCCACCACAGTACTTCCCCGACCATAAACTTTATTGCTATTTTCATCCCTGTTTCAGAAATTTAGAGTGTCGCATCAATTAATTGCATATTTCAAAATGACAGCTCTTATTGTCAAAGTGACAGCTGTTATGGTCAAAGTGACAGCTGTCATTGTCAAAGTGACAGCTGTCATTGGCCAAGTGGCAAATGACGCTTATATTCAAGTCTTTACTTACATAAAATAAGTATTTTTGAAAATAAAGAGTCTTTTTCGGGGTCTTCAACTCATTGAAACATACAGTTTTGACATTTGATCACCGGAAGTGTAATTTGAAGATGATAACGAGGATTCCACTAATTATTTATTTTTGATATCTACTAAGCTTATCTCCCAGAGACCTTTAAATTGATACCAAACTATAGTGTATTCCAGTTAAGAATGGATTTAGGAGTAAGATAGGGCTTACGATTTCAGCTTTTTGATTGGTCAGAACGCAAATTAAGTTTACAATAGCGGAAAAAATTTTACAATGGTTGCAGATAACTCTAAGTAACTGTTCAATTAATAAAGTATGTTCTGCATGAAACAAAACAATTTTTATAATTCAAAAATACCACTCGAAATTGAAATTTCTATTTTCTATGTGTGAAACGGGTTGGCTCCGAAGTGCCACCAAATCCACTCTTAGCTGGAATACACTATAGACATCATTAAATAAATAATTTGTAAAAGAACCAGTTGACAGTCGTTCAAATATCCTCTTTGACACTTCTACTAGAATTATCCCCACAAGAGCTTTAATTTGATACCAAACACGATAGAGCCTAATTACTTATTCTAAAAAAACAATCGACGAACGTTTGCATGTGATGTCCAAATATGAGTGATAATAATTATAATTTCACAATATGATTCTCATTATTTCTTTGTTTGAAAAAAAATGTAACGAATTTTATAATAATTTGAATTTAAATACTTAATAATAATTTTGAAAGATGTTTCAGATAAATATTGTGCTAAATTATTCAATTTTAGTTGACTCATATTTTATGATAAATACTACCGTTTACATTTTTACAACATAAACGCAAAAAAAATAAAAAGTTGTAAATTTTTGCAAAACTTAAATTTATAAAATTTTCTTCTAAATTATTTATAAATTTATTGTAGTATCCTGAAGGACTAAATTAAATCCAAATTTTAAAAGATTCAACAACTTTGAGTATCATCACGGAATATTTGTTCAGTAAAGAGTGACTGTATGGTGTGAAGACATATTTTCAGTTTCAGTTCTCAATGGACTTATCGAATTCGAAAATGGATGAGAAAACCGAACAAAGAATTTGTATTAAAGAGAAATATCCTTCGAAGATTTATGCCCTCTTGAAAACATCATTCTGAGCAGATCAAATATTTTTTATCAGATTTAATAGACTTTTTTGCGCGATTGGGCGTTTTCATGTGTTTCCCGGCCCTGTATTCGAGGTGGTATGTTGGTTTTACCGGCAAATTGTGGTATGCTAACTTATCACCCATGGGCAAAGGCGGTAAGTAGAAAATTGTGGATTTTCACAAAAAATATTCATTTATTTATGTTTGTTTGTAATTGAATATTCACAATAAAATGTCAAACTTGACAGCTGACAGCGAATAAACAATCATCAGTAGTAACAAAATTTGGAAAAGAAAATTCGGATCCATATTTTGGGTAAATCTTCGATCTTCCAGTCGAGCAAAAAAATTTGTAAGCATCACGGTGAATAAGTACAGTACCGATTTCGCATAATATTTGGAAACCTCGCCAAGGCTCGACCTCCAAACTATTATTCTCAATCGGTAAACTGTACTTGCTGACCTAAATAATTAAATAACTAAAAAATTATCATGATCAAAAATTAGAGCATTTTGGCCATTGATTTACAATTATTAGGGGTATGGCACCAGTTGCATTTTCGGCTGATAGTAAGGGCTGCAACCAAACTTTAACTTCGGTTTGGACTTTGACTGATCAAATATTAATTTTGTATACAGGCTGTACAAAATTCAGGAGCAAGTATGCTCATCAAAACAAATATGAAAGTCCTGATAAACACCCATACAAATATTTAAAAACCAGGAAGATATCTTATTGATATTGAAAAAAATATTGCATCCACCTGACCTTCCCTCAAGTTTTTTTTTCATGTATTTTCCCATCACTAGATTTTCTATAATATCCGAGTAAAGATAACAATTCCGATTCAACTCGAAGGTGAAGGCCGCTTCTCAATACAAACCTAATCTTCTGTATCTCGTAATATTCAGTCAGTTGCTGCTCATCATTGTAGTAAGACAGTTTACAATGAATATATCGTATTTAATATTTTTGAGCAGCCTTGCAGTAGGAGTGTTTTCTGCTGGATTAAAAGAAGAATTTACTTGGACTTTTATCAATTATGTGTGGCCAGAAAATTCAACGGATTGCCCCACAAAAATTGGAACTGGTAATAAACCAAATAAACCCGGATCCAATAATGATTTCGTGTTTCCAAGCTATTCTTATTCTAATGCACCCAAAAGAGGATACTTTAATTTCAAAAATAGAATAGGCGAAATAGAAGAATCTCCAGAATATGTCTTAGGTAAGTTTTTCAAATTTGTATCATTGTATATAAATTTTGAAATACAGTTTCTAAATATTATGAAAGTCCTTCAAATATTTATTTTTGTAAAAGTTTAAATATGAGTAATTATAAACAAATAAAATGTTATTCTTAGAGATATGTTGAAAAACAAACAATCATTAGTCAATCTGCATATTAAATATGAATTATTCAATACCTCTCAAAGTTATAAATTAATAATAAATTTCCCAAGACAGTCAAAAAAATTGAACTTCGACATTTGATTGTCTGTAGATTGTAAAAATAAAAATATGCAAGCTCATTAATTATCATAATAAGATTTATATTGAATTAATTTTTGCATTAAGGTCGTGGAGTCGAATTACAAGAAGCTGTGATGGTAACTGGTAACGCACTCCATGGCTTTGAAAATATCAATAATGTCTGCCACATATTAATAATTATTATGTCTTCTCTTCCAGAAAATAATATTCCAATGGGTGCAACTCGTTACAAGAACCGTCTTTTCTTAACTACTCCTCGGCGTCGTGTGGGCATTCCTGCAACTTTGAGTTATGTTGATTTGGACTGCCATGTGCGTCATAATGTACCCTGGAGACCTTATCCAAGTTGGGATATGAATTCTTTAGCTACACAAAGACCAGCAGATCCCACTGATGTCAATACACCGTTAGTGTCTGTTTACAGAACCACTGCTGATCAATGTGGTAGATTGTGGTTGGTGGATATGGGCACACTAGAATATCCAAGTAAGAATAATAATAATAATAATAATTAGTTTATGTTCGTTGGAATCATTTAAAACAAAAATTAATCACATTTACCATTAGACAAAAATAGGTGTACTATTTTTACTTCCTCGACCTATATATAATATCTTTTTCTCTACATTGAACGTTGATTTTATTCTGAAACCAACCTAAATGCACATAAAAAAATCTAGTAAGTGCATATGTTAACGTAAATCAGTGAATGCAAATGAAATTGTTGAAAATTAGAGAATAAAACATATAGCAATTGTCTTACAAGGTTTACACAGTTATAACTTCAACAATTAATACTGTAAGCTGTTGCCAGCGTAGCCTTCAAACGCATTCTCGAATTTAACCTCATCTACTCTTGTAGTAATTGGACGAGATGAAGCGTTCACTCTAAAGTACCACCGGTGTAAACGAAGACCTTCGAAGATCTTCTATCACATTTTCAAATTTTTTGATTTCAGTCAGGTATCACAATATTATCTTTCAGTCAGCACTCACATTTTCAAATTTTCTGGATCGTTGATTCAGTCAGAAATTGATAATTTATCTCAAGAGGACAAATAGAATTATGATATCTATTGCAATGTAGTTTTGAACACTATAATTGTCTGGAGAAAAATAGGACGTCATTTTGTCTTCAGTATGTTATTAATACGTCTTCCCTCAGTCAGCAAAGAAAATTACATATTTTCTTAATCGCTGGTTCAATCAGGAATTGGTAATTTATCTCAAGGGAACAAATGGAATTATGAAATTTATTTAGAACCCTATAATTTTAAGAAGGAAAACAATGATGTCATTCTGTCTTCAGTATATTATTTCTACATCTTCTCTCAGTCAGCACACACATTTTTTAATTTTTTGAATCGCTGGTTCAGTCAAAAATTAATATTTTATTCAATGGGAACAGATGGGACTATTATTATTATTGTAATTTTGAGTTTATAACACTATAATTGTGTGGAAGAAAACGATCACGTCATTCTGTCTTAAGTATATTATTACTACATCCTCCCTCAGTCAGCCCTCACATTTTCAATTTTTTTAAATAAGTGGATCAGTCAGGAATCATTAATTTATTGCAAGAAAACAGATAAGATTCTTGAATCTATTGTGATTTTGAATTTAGAGCACTATAATTGTGTGCAAGAGTGCAAAATCGTCGATCTGTCTTCAATACATTATTAATACATCCTTCCTCAGTCAGCACATCTATTTTCAAATTTTTTCAATCGCTGGTTTTGTCAGAAATTAGGGACCAGATAGTTTATTGAATCCATTATGATTTCGAGCTTTGAACACTATAATTGTGTGGAGGAAAACGAGACCGTCAATCTGTCTTCAGTATAATATCGTCACAAATTTTATTGTGAATAATTTATTTTTACCGATTACAGTGTAAATATTTATTTTCTTAGCACGTATGATTACAATATCGCTCACAGTTATTCGTACTGAATGACTTCTCTCTCCTGGCTCACGCTCTTTATACAACTAATCCAACAATGGGCCAACATCTAAATGTCTAACAATTGATGCCTGGAAACAACCGAACATCTAGTAACCATAGGCTGTCAATTACGTCCGACAATTGAACATCAACTTGGTCAATACTAACTAGGATTACAGTTACAATGAATTATTGGCTGAATAGCGAATTCAAATAAATAATAATGTGAACTAATCACTTAAAATATTTCACATTTGTGACAATATTAATACGTCCTTATTCAGTCAATACTCGCATTTCCAATTTTTTTAAATAACTGGTTCAGTCAGGAATTGATCATTTATTTCATTAGAACAGATAGGATTATTGAATCTATTGTGATTTTGAGCTTTGAGCCCCAAAATGCTGTTTAGGAAAACAATAACAACATTCTGTCTTCAATATATTATTAATACATCCTCCTTCAGTAAGCACTCACATTCCCAATTTTTTTTAATCGTTGGTTCAGTCGGGAATTAATAATTTATCTCAAGGGAATAGATAAGATTGAGTTTTGAACACTATAATTTTGTGAGGCAAAACGATGATGTCATTCTATCTTCAGTAAATTATTAATACATCCTTCTTCAGTCAGCACTAGAAGTTTTAAATTTTTTGAATCGCTGATTCAGTCAGGATTTAGTGAGTCATCTCAAGGGAACAGATGTAATTATTATATCTATTGTGTTTATGAGTTTTGAACACAATAATTGTGTGGAAAAAAATGAGACAATCAATCTGTATTCAATATATTGTTAAAAAAATCATCTCTCAGACAGCACTATCATTTTTAAAATTTTTAAGTCGCTGTTTCAGTCAGAAATTGTTAATTTATCTCATGGGGACAAAAAGAATTATTGAATTTATTGTAATTTTGAGTTTTGAACACTATAATTTAGGAAGAAAAATGAGGACGTCATTCTGTCCTTACTATATTACTGCTACATCCTCCTCCAGTCAGCATACTTACGTTTTCAATTTTTTAAATCGCTGATTCAGTCAGGAATTTGTAATTAATCTCAAGGGGATAAATAGAATTATATAATTTATTGTAATTTTGAGTTTTAAACACTATAATTGTGTGGAGCAAAATGAAGATTCCATTCTGTCTTATTTTTTCATCCTCCCTCCGTCAGCACATACAATTTTAAAAGTTTTGAATCTCTGGTTTAGTCAGAAATCAATAATTTATCTCAAAAGAACAGAGTATTATTATTTATTATTATTTTAAGTTCTGGGCATTATAATTATATGGAGGAAAATGTAAACATCATTCTGTTTTTAGTATATTATTTCTACATCCTTTCTGAGTTAGCACTCATGTATTCAAATTTTTTGAATCGCTAATATTTTCAGGAATCAATAATTTATCTGAATAGGGCAAATAAGAGTATTATATTCAAAGTGATTTTGAGTTTTGAACACTATAATTGTGAGGAGCAAAACGAGGATGCCATTCTGTCTTATTTCTACATCCTTTCTTCGTCAGCAGTCACAATTTTGAATGTTTTGGATTTGTGGTTTAGCGAGGAATCAATAATTTATTTCAAAAGGATAGAATATTATATTAATTGTTATCTTGAGTTCTGGATACTTTAATTGGGTGGAAGAAAGTGTGAACATCATTATGTTTTCAATATTTTATAATCTGAGTCAGCATTCACAGTTTCAAATTTTTTGAATCACTAATTCAGTCAGGAATTAATAAATTATCTCAATAAGGCAAATAGGATTATTACATCCAAAGTGATTGATTGATTGTTCCAAACTGTGCTCGATTTGATTTTATTTCACTCAATCTGTTTACTGATTACTGATTTAGTTAACAGCAATGATATATTGTAAATTGATGGTTGCTTTTTTTAGCGGGTCGTCAACAAATCCAGCAATTCGCCATAGTCGTCATCGACTTGAAAACTAATCGGGTGCTTCGCCGTTTTCCACTTCCTGCATCAATGGCTCCTCCTTCATCAACTCTTGCTAGCGTGACAGTTGACGTCTCCAATAACGCCTGCGATGATGCTTATGCTTATCTCCCTGAACTTGTGAATTACAAAATGATTGTCTACTCCTGGAAGCAAAACGATGCTTGGATAATAGCGCACAATTTCTTCTTCTTGGACCCTCTTCAGGGAGATTTTAACATTGGAGGACATCAGTTCATGTGGAATGATGGGATTTTTAGTATTGCGTTGGGGAAGGTTGCATCAGATGGGTACAGAACGGCGTATTTTCATCCCATGGTTAGTACCAAAGAATTTGCAGTCAGCACGAGAATTCTGAAGAGCAGAGACCTGGCGACTCGATCATATCATAATAATGATTTTGTTGTAAGTATTCAGTTGATAACAAAAAATAAATATGACGACTATACAAGGATAGAGCCCCGCTTTCGCGTCCTCTATCTCTGTCTCAACATTCAATATAGCTCCGTCTCGCTTACACTTATTATTTTTTCCTTTATCTTTATTATTACAAGCGTTTATCTCACAGATGTCATTTTTTGAGAGCAGCGCTTTAAAAATATATTTTCGTTTCAAATTTTTCAGGTTGTTGGTGAAAGAGGACGAAATGGTCAATCCTCGACGCACGAGCTCCACGTACCATCCAATATCATCTTCATGGGTGAAGTAAGCAAAAACGGTTTGTTTTGTTGGAACATAAATCGACCTTTAACACCTGAGAACCAAGGCTTAATCCATCAAGATCCGCAAAAGATGATCTACCCTAGTGACGTGAAGTTAGATCAAGAAGGCAATGTTTGGATGATGACCAACAGCATGCCAAATTTCTTATATGGCAGTTTGAATTATGATGAGGTCAATTTTAGGGTTTGGATGAATAGTGTTAAAGATGCAGTGGCTGGAACAAATTGTGACAGGAGATGAAAATCAGGACTTTGATATTTTTATCTTAAAACTGTTGTATTTTCAAATTTGGTTTTTGATGAAATTGATGATTAAATTTTTGTGTTCAGTGGTATATTTTATTTGAATTTATAAATGTAGCACCTATTTCTTGACCAAACTATATTTGGAAGAAAAAGATTGAAAATAATCCAAGCACATAAACTTCTCTTCAAAATTTATTTTTATATTTATCTCTCTGTCTAATAAAAATATATGACGTACCTAATGTGCCTAAGGATATTCTTCTTCTGAAGAAGATCCTTGGTCAAAGGATCGAAACGGCAAAGTTTCCAATGAAATAGACAAGGTTTATAACCGAAAGCAATTTATTAAATAAGTATAAATAATGAATATATTGTGATTTTGAGCCTTGAACACTATAATTGTGAGAAGGAAAACGATGACGTCATTCTGTCTTCAGTATATTATTACAACATCCTCCCTCAGTCAGCAATAATATAGTTTCAAATTTTTTGAATCATTAGCAACAGATAGGATTGTTGCATCTATCGTGATTTTAAATTTTGAACACTATAATTTCGAGAAGAAAGACGATAACGTAATTCTGTCCTCACTATAATATTACCACATCCTTCCCCAGTCAGCACTGACAATTAAAATTTTTTTGAAAGTCTGGTTAAGTCAGGAATTGGTAATTTATCACAAGTGAACAAATGATTATTGAATCTATTGTGATTTTGAGTTTTGAACAATCTAATTTTGTGGAAGAAAACGATGACGTCATTCTGTCTTTTACATTATTATTAGATCCCCCTCTGATTCAGCACTCACATTTCCAATTTTTTTAAACTGGTGGTTCAATCAGGAACTTATAATTTATCTGACGAGAAAAAATAAGATTATTAAATCTATTGTGAATTTTAATTTTGAACACTATAATTTTGAGTAGAAAAAGGATGACGTCACTCTTCAATATATTATAACTACGTCCACCCTCAGTCAGCACTAACATTTTCAAATTTTTTGAGTCACTGGTCTATTCAGAATTCTATAATTTATACCATGAGAACAGATGGGATTATTGAATCTATTGTGATTTTGAATTCTGAACACTATAATTTAGGAAGGAAAATGAGGACGTCATTCTGTCCTTGGTATATTATTGCTACATCCTCCTCCAGTCAGCACTCATATTCTCAATATTTCCAAATCACTGATCTACTTAGTAATGAATAATTTATCTCATGAGAACAGATAGGATCATTTAATCTTTTTAGTTTTGGAATGTGTGGAGTATATTATTAATACAAACTCCCGCAGTCAGCGCTCATAGTTTCCAATTTTTTGAATCATTGGTTCAGTCAGGAATTGACAATTTATCTCAAGAAGTTAGCTAGGATTATTATATCTGTTGTAATTTCAAGTTTTGGACATTATAATCTAGGAAGGAAAACGAGGACGTCATCCTATCTTCAGTATTTTACTTCTACATTTTCCCTAAATCAGCATTTACAATTTCAAATTTTTTGAATCTTTAATTCAGTCGGGAATTAGTAAATTATCTCAAGGGAACAGGTAGGATTATTATATTTTTTGTGATGTTAAGTTTCGGATACTATTATTGTGTGGAAGGACACGAATATGTCAATTTGTCTTCAATATATTATTGATCCATCCTCCCTCAGTCAGTACAGACAATCTCAAATTTTTTGAATCACTGGTCTAGTCAGTAATTAATAATTTATCTCAAGGGAATAGATAGGATTTTTGAGTCTATTGTGATTTTGAGTTTTGAATACTATAATTTTGTGGAGGAAAACAATGACGTCATTCTATCTTCAGTTTATTTTTACTAATCCTCTCACGAGAACTTCATTCTGTCCTCAATGTATCCATTAATATATCTTCCCTCAGTCAGCACTGACAGTTTCAAATTTTTTGAATCACTGGTCTAGATAGGAATTCATAATTTATTTCAAGGGAACAGATTGTGATTTTAAGTTTAGAACTAAGAGCACTGTAATTGTGTGAAAGAAAACGAAACTGTCAATCTTTCTCCAGTATATTATAAATACATTTTCCCTAAATCAGCACTCCTAATTTAAAATTTTTTGAATTGATAATTTAGTTAGAAATTAATAATCTATCTCAAAAGTACAGATAGGATTATTATAGCTATTATGATTTTGAGTTCTGAACATTATAAATGGGCGAGGAAAACGAGGACGACATTCTGTCTTCGGTATATTATTTCTATATCCTTCTTCAGTCAACATAGAGTAAGTTTATATCGAAGATCTAAATCGGATTTATTCTAAATCGGATTTAATTAAATTTTAAATGTCCACTGTTTACATCGACAAATTTATAAACCGATTCAGTTCTACCAAATTGAATTGGATTTATTTATTTATTACTGGTACCATAGAAATATAATCATAATATCAAAATACTGCTATTTTGGGTTCATTCTTTAAATATTTGATTCCCTCGTGTCATTTTTCCAACTGGAAAACTTATAATTTTCCTCTCTTAAATTCATTTTGGAAAGTATTTAGTTACTTTGGTAGTAACACCTAGACCTATTTCTACAACCTCAAATTACTATTTAGATGACTGAACTGAACAAACCAACGTCTGTCAGGTGAAACAAACAATTTGCATTATTTTGTTTCAGTACCTACTATTAAGTTTTTCATTTAATCGCTGTTTATCTCGGTAAAGTAAATCGGATTTATGGACAAATCTTGTTCATAAAGTCGATTAGGAATCCGATTTTAAATCTAATTCAGACCGTTTACATCCTTTTTATGAATTAGATTTATAATCCTAAATCCAGTTAAATCCGATTTAGGTCCTCGATATAAACTTACTCATACAAAGTTTCAATTTTCTTAAATTGCTGGTTTAGTCAGAAATCCACAATTTATCTCAAGAAGATAATTAGTATTATTGAATCCGTTATAACTTTGAATTTTGAGCACTATAGTGGAGAAAAGCGAAATCATGTCTTCATTATATCATTAATACATCCTCTCTCATTCAGCACTTACATTTTCAGTTTTTTTGAATCGTTGGATCAATCAGGAATTGAATTATTTATCACAAGAGGACAGATAGGACATCATCAGCATATTGCAGCACATTTTTTTCTCTTTCAAAACAAGAACCAAATTCCTAGACATACAGTATTCTTATTTTCAACTAAATGGCCTAACAAACCGACAAATATTTGCAGTTAATGCAAATAAATTCGGGAAAATACGCGCCACTGGTTTGAGTAGCTTGACATTGTAAGTTGAAAGTTACGTCAAATTAATACTAGGTATTCAATGATATTACAACATGCGAAATAACTTACTCCAAACAGACAGCATATCGCAATGAAGAGAAAGTATGAGAACCAAGGGCGTGCATTACTTTTTACTGTTGTTGTTATTAAGAAAAATCACAAGCAAAAGAATTTTCCTACCACGCCCCTGGATTGTGCTCCCAATCATAATATTAGCAATGGGCCTCAGTATCAATGTGCTTCTTCTTATAATTGAAAGCTTTTCAATACGTGAAGCCTGAATCACTAAGTGGACTAATGTAAAAACGTTTGGGTAAGTTTTATTCATTGTATCATAAAATAACGTACTTCTAATTATTCTAGATTAATACTAAATCATAAATAAACATAAAACTAACAAGTGTTGCTTTATTTTGTATAATACCGACGGATAAAAACAAATCTCCTCAAATTTTATATTTGACTACTAATATTTCATTTGATTCCATCATTTGATACCAAAAATTTAGTTCAATAGATTATGAAAACAATAATATGCTCAGAAAACTGGAGACAGTTCAGGTCGCCTGTTTTTTTATTTTAATTTTAATCTGGAATTTTTCCATTTTTTATCAAAACCATCAGGCCTGGAGTAGGAACTATTGCCCTTGGCATCAAAATTCATAAATTTAATTCGACACATTCCAGTTTATCAAATTAGATTTTATTGAATTTTTTTTGGACAAAACGAGTACACAATTTTCCATTTGAAAACTCAATTTTGAAATTATTCAGTGCGTTAAATTACTAAATCAACCATGAGTCACCCCTAATTTGCAAAATACTTATCGCTTGTAAACTAAGCTTAAAATAAACAATTAAAATGAGACAAATATTTATCATTCTTTCAATTCTTGTTTAAGTTATCTGCGGCTGCAATAAACGATCAGTGATTAATCAGTCTGAAGGGGCAACATGATGAAGATTCACCCTATTTCAATTATGGTTATTGCCATTGTGATTCATATGGCTCATTGCGCACCTGCTAGTGACGTGGTATGTACAAATTTAAATTTAAATTATTTTTTTGGTTTCTCAAACTGTAAAACACTTGTTGCAATAATTTTTTCTACATGACTAGTAATTTTATTTTTATTTATACAATGTTGTAAAGCTTACTTACAGTGCGTAAAAAATTCGGAAGACATTGGTCTTTTACAAACATCCAAATAATTAAATAAATATAAAATGAAGAAATTTATGTAACAAAACGTTACTTTGCATATTATTTAAAGTGATAAATATTGAAAATAAAGGAATATTTATTATTTTTGTTATAACTTTGACTTACTAAAAGTATAATTTATAGTCAATTTTAGAATATGGTCCAGGCTATAATACATTTGAACATCAACAAACGAGAAAAGCAATATCTCGAGGAATTCGGCCAGTAGTGGATACAATAAGCGAGAAAGAAAAATATGGAAATGATGGCGGAAATATTCGCGCTATTTCCAAGGCAATTATTCGACTGTCAGAAGGAGCTTCAGCCTCCGTCAGTAACGTTCTAGGGGTAAGCATAAACGATACATAAATCAGTATTTATAGGATTTAATCTGCATATAGTGTCCTATTTTATTTATAAGCACACGTTAAGAATTTGACTGCCGCATTATTAATTGTTGATTTAAATATAAAAATTATGTTTTGTTGAGTATTCAATTCTGAATATTAAAATTAAAATGTTCGTTTGAGCAAGTGCCATTCGTGACGTCACTATTATTACAGCTGTCCAGATCACACATTTTCTGCTAATAATCAGTTGGGTGGTTAACTTCTTCCCATAATCAATTTGTTAACGTTTGAGTTGTTGTAAGGCTATGTTTATTATTGAAGTTTTCCTATATTAATATTAATAGTCAATTATTTATGAAATAATAAATTATATAGTCAATGAAAAATACTGTTATTTAATATAAAACAAAAAAGATTATTCAACACACGCATAAACTTTATCTTGATGTGCACGTGAGTCTAATAACATTCATACGATCGAGTGATAGTGACGTCATCAGGACTTGATAAATTATACTTGGCATTATTAAATATTTTTTGTAAAAAAAAATTGTATTCCTAAATTCTCAATAACATATGTAAGAAGTGATGAACACTCGACCGAGCTCATTGATACGACAGGCTGTTGATATTCTTATTAATTTTTTTTCAGCCTCCTTCTGAAAATACCTACAATATACTAAAACCTCTGGATCCATTCCTCACTGATCTTGGAACCCGATTAGGTGGAATAGCATAATATTGTATACATACATTTACAAGACGCCAATATTTTATGAGCAGTTGATAAATCATGAATCAGAAGAAAAAATAGCTGAAAATTATAAGGAAGCTGCTAAAATATGTTGGAACCTTGTAATATTTACTGAGAATATGTAATTGAATTATTTTGTGATTGGTCAATATTTTTATCAATAATAAATTCACAGAATTTAAGATCAAAAGTAGTTTTATTTAATAGAAATAGCTCTCTTAAAAAGGTAGTATGCCATCTGCGCCAATGAAAAGCTCTTAATCCGGTCATAAATTTAATCCTATCCAAAAATATGGATATTTGCGCCAAATGAGAGTCCCTGCACTTGACCGCTATTCTAGGAACTTCTAAGGTTAATACGAAGGATTCTATTCATTTCAATAATACTTTGATTTAATTTTCATTTCATTTAATAAAAGAACAAATTCTGACACATCATATACTCATCCATGATCCAGTTTCACCAAACTCAGTTAAATTTATCAAGGGGTTATTTTGAATCAGTAACTATGGTTTCAATTGTATCAACAATACTTTTCGTATAAAATAATCTTAGTATAAATTTAACTAGCGTTGGTGAAACTGACCGTATGTGTCATAGGAGATTTTACTATAGGTTTCGAAAAAGTGAGCAAGATATGTATGCACATTCATTGAGATAATCTTTGTATGTAAAATACTCTAATATATTTATTTGAAAAGAAAATAATCATATCTTTTCATTCATTGGACATAAGACAGAATATAGCTAAACGAAAAACAAAGCTAAAATAAATCATCTAGGTTTAGATTAGAATTTAGATAGGGGAAAACCCTTACAATACATGTTCTGCGTTTACTGGGAATTGGTTGCAGTTGTTCATTTTCATTTTCATGTGATAAGAAATTTATACCTGTGATATTACAATTGGCAATCACCTCTTAAAATATGTTAGATCGAAGTCTACGTGAAATTTCGGTAGTAAAACCTTCTACATCTAGGTTAATTTTAAAATAAAATCTAACTTACAAAAGCAGGTCAAAAATCTATCTTTTTGACATAAGAGAAATGGACTTTTTCAACCTTCAACTTTCTTATGTCAACTTTTAATTCTACAATAAACCTAAATATAGCGAAATAACTATCTCAAGAGCTCAAAATAAATTTCCATCACATTTAAGATTATTCGCCCAGTGCCATAGAAGTTATAATAAAAATCTAGTTTTTTGTTTTGCTAAATTGAGAATTATAAACATGAAAATTATAATTTGAACTTAGATGTTACCTACTTAAGATAATTTTTAATCAGATTTACTTCATTATCTGTTTGTTAACAATAATAAATAAGTGTCTTTTGACCTCAGTAGTTATGGCGTGAAATTGATTTAGTAACAGCGCATCTGCTAGAGTTCGAGGCTTATCTGATGCAGGGGTGGCTCTACATACCTTCAAGTTTCAATTTTGAATCAACTGCCACGAATTTGAATGTGTTGTAGTATTTATCTCAGTCTACTATATTTTATTATGAATTTTGTTAGTTTATACCTTTTTTGTTAATAATATCGCTTCAATTCTTATGTTTTTTATATAATATATAATTCATAAATAAATATTTTCCAGTTCTGATTTTTATCTTATCAATAATAAAATTCATACCCCAATTCAGATTCTTAGTTCAACAAAAATGTCACCCTTGCTAAACCTTAACTACTTAGATATGTCTCTGATTTGATTACATCCAACGTCGCCAAAAGTGATTATGTCGTGTTCGTTTTCAAGTATGGCTGAAATATATTTTCGTGCATTTTACATCATTTAAATTGAAATACCTACAAAGCTTTATCTCTAGCAGTTGTGTTCAAGTTTTTGATAGAATAGGCATTTCCGGTAAGTTTTCTTATTTATCGTGTATTAAAAACCATATTTCCAATAATTGATTGTTTGCAAATTAATCGTTCAATATTAATTCAATGTATAAAATACTCCCAATAGATTATTAAAATATTTATTTTGAATTATTTTTAAAGAATTAAATTGTACTTACATTGATCCGACATTTCTGACTGGAAGAATCTTTCACAATTGTTATTTAAATATCCAATTTGTATCACAAGGCACAACATCAACTATAAACAGAATATTGGCACACTGACTACTCTAACAGTATCTAGAAATATTAAGTTTTCCACTAAAAAGCACTAGCAAAAATATGCAGCTCCATAATACAATCACAGGCACGGCTAAACTAATGCAGAATATGTACCTACACTGAAGGAAAACTCTGGCTAAACTTCGTTTGGACAGGTTCATAAGAAATTAATGGTTGTCTTTTTACTGTATTACATTGTACCTAATCGATTCAATTTTTATTTAAAATAAAAATTTACACTACTACAAAATTAGGTAAATACTACGAAAAATAGACGCATTTAATTAAATTCATTCAGAATTTATGGCGTTTTTGATGCTCGGGCCGACGGTGCTTAGTTGAGCCTGAAAAATTACGCACAATATAGTAAAAAAATAAAATAAAAATCTGCTGTGGCCACACACTACTTCCCCGACCATGAATTTTATGGCCAGTTTTATTGCTGTTTCAGAAATTTTGAGTGTCGTATCAATTAATTTCATATTTTAAAGTGACAGCTGTCATTGTCAAAGTGACAGATGTAAATCTTTATCCACTAGTGATTTAAAAAGAATTATTAGTGATTTAATAGTATATTAAGATATAATTTTCATAAGACATGATTTTAGGGCACGCGTTATTGGCGGCGAGTTTTTTAATGAACAAGTGACCTAAAATGTCTTATGAAACGTGTCTCTTATACAATTTTTTCTATTTGGGTTCACATATGTCAAAAAATAATAAATTTTTTATTTAGAAAATATCAATAAAGAATATTTAATTTTTTATTTGACTTTTGGTGACACTGAGTCTTGACAGATATGTACTTTGTGTAAATCAAGAATACTTTTCAAAATTTGTTAATTTGAATGTTGTTACTTCTTAAGAATAAATAAATACAAACCTGAGCAATTTGAGAATTTTCTTCACAATATATTGTATTTTGACATATCAAAATGACAGTTAGGTTATCTAGCAATGTAGCTACCAACCTAATAAAAATTAGGTTTAGGTTCTATAAAGAGGCACTTTACGATACCCAAACGAGTTTCATGAAGTACACTTCATTTAAATCACTGTTGGTATTTCTTTTTCATAAAAAGATTTCGATTTCTGAGAAATAATTCTCCCAATTACTGCGGCTGCTTTGTTCAAAATGGTATCGGGAACGAAAACATTGTTTTGACCACTTTCTTCCATTATTTCAGACAATACGTTTCACAATTATAACGCTTCAATTCAAAATTCACAGAACTGATAGTTTGCTGACAGTCACATTTCCGAATGTTT